>JBBDGP010000289.1:400000-1865000 GCA_037952835.1 Lithobates septentrionalis | reverse complement strand
ATGTCAGCAAAGTCAGTCTTAAATAGGATTGCAGGTGATTGTTTCTTGTGATGTGACCAAGGCGAAGGCAGAGCTCCTCTGGACTGGACGGCTTAAGTAGGCAGGACTGACGAGCAGGATATCATCAACAGCTGAGTAACTGTGGAGAGAGATGGGAGCTGACAATTAGCTGACAGCTGAGCGGCCAGCTCAGAGAAGGAAGGGCTGAGCCCAGCCCTGACAATTAGAACCCTTTTCAGGTTTTTTTTTTGCTGGCTGTACCCACTGGAGGGATTTCTCTGCAATGTCTGTGCCCATAGACACAGTACTGAATGGCTCCCAACTGTCCTGGATTTCGAGGGACTGTCCCGGATTTCGAGGGACTGTCCCGGATTTGGAACAAAGTCCCTCTGTCCCTCTTTCCTCCTCATTTGTCCCTCATCTTCTTCTGATCTATATAGTTGTATATAAAATGCACTTTTTATCTTTGAAAAAGTGTTTCCCAGAGCTAAACCTTTCATCCAATTTCTAAATTGCTACATTTGTGTTAGTATAAAGCAGGGATGTGCAATTAGCGGACCTCCAGCTGTTGCAGAACTACAAGTCCCATGAGGCATAGCAAGACTCTGACAGCCACAAGCATGACACCCAGAGGCAGAGGCATGATGGGACTTTTAGTTTTGCAACAGCTGGAGGTCCGCTAATTGCAGATCCCTGGTATAAAGGAATAGTAGTAAAAAAAAAGCACTTGTGGGTTTTACCACTTGCAGAAGAGCCACATATACTGTGGCAGGTCGGCTCTTCTGAGCGAAACAACGTACCTGTACGCCGTTTCATGCAATAGCCACTGGGGGGCGTACACATGCTGATTGGCCAGAGGGGGAGCCAATCAGCCAAGCATTCCCAAGAGAGGCAGAACGGCGATCTGCCTATGTAAACAAGGCAGATCACTGTTCTGACAGGGGAGAAGATGGAGATCTTGTATTCCTGCTGAGCACGTATCTCTGTGT
The DNA here is from genome assembly GCA_037952835.1 of Lithobates septentrionalis. Classification (NCBI taxonomy): domain Eukaryota; kingdom Metazoa; phylum Chordata; class Amphibia; order Anura; family Ranidae; genus Lithobates; species Lithobates septentrionalis. The sequence goes on along the minus strand of JBBDGP010000289.1, from coordinate 1,864,011 downwards.
TCATCCAGTGAGTCCACCCCTGACATAGTTAGCAAGCATCCCCTAGGGACACACTTAACCCTTTGATCGCCCCTGGTGTTAACCCCTTCCCTGCCAGTGTCATTAGTACAGTGACAGTGCATATCTTTAGCACTGATCACTGTAATAATGTCACTGGTTCCAAAAGAAAAGTGCCGCTTAGTGTCCGAACTATCCGCGGCAATGTCGCAGTCCCCGCAAATAATCTGATCGCTGCCATTACTAGTAAAAAATAAATAAATAAATAAATAAAAAGGCCATAAATCTTTTGTAGACGCTATAACTTTTGCGCAAACCAATCACTATATGCTTATTGCGATTTTATTTACCAAAAATATGTAGAAGAATACATATGGGCCCAAATTGATGAAGAAATTTGATTTTTTTTTTTTTTTACATTTTTATTTATTGGATATGTTTTATAGCAGAAAATAAAAAATATATATATTTTTTTTTTTTCAAAATTGTCGTATTTTTTTTTGTTTATAGCGCAAAAAATAAGAACCGCAGAGGCGATCAAATACCACCAAAAGAAAGCTCTATTTGTGGGGGGAAAAAAAAGACATCAATTTTATTTTGGCACAATTGTCAGTTAAAGTAATGCAGTGCCATATCGCTAAAAAAGTGCTCTGGTCAGGAGGGGGGGGGGGGGGGGGGGGTAAAATCTTCCGGGGCTGAAGGGTTTTAATGCATGCTGTAAAATAGGTTTTTACTATTCTGTGTCCATTCTCTGCCCTCTTTGTTCTGTTGTGCCCAGGGCACCTGCCCCCTAGTGCCCGCCCCTTGTCCTGGCCCTGCATAGACACAATATACTAGAGGAGATGGCTTCTAAAAATAAAAAAATAAAAGAGGGGGCTGTCACTAAAACAGGGGTCCCCAATGGATAATGTTTCCACTCAAGTCTTCTGTAAAATTTAGGATTTCCCCCTCTCCAGAGTGAGGAAAGAGAGGCTTTTTTTAGCTGCGGAGTGACTGTACATCATTCCTTAGTACCAGATGAACCACAGAAGCTGCTTACATTCCTTATCTCTATTTCCTCCCCATCTGGACATGTTTGGTTTTGCTTCTGTTCTTGTGCTCTCCATATGTCTTCATTCGTTTATGAGGTCCATATGCGGTATAAACAAAGACCCTCAAGTATGCCTATTATGTAACATACAAGACTTTCTTTGAAATGTACGTATTCTGGGCCACAAACCTATTCCACATTAGAGGCCTGGAATCATCCGTGGTCGACGTTGCTACAAGAAAAAAAAAAAAAAATTCCTGGATTGCGCTACATGGAAAAAAAAAATGGAAAGCATTTTTACGAGATAAACACAAGACGTGGGAGAGAGTTTGGAACCCATAGATACACATTATACAGTGGGTGTAGAATAGAATCACCCCCCCCCCATTAAAATAATCACATTGTGTTGCTTTTGCAGCATGAAATGAAGACACACACTGTTTTTGTTTTATCCAGCTGCATAGACGTGCACAGGGGGTGTGCCTGGGCACACCCTAATCACCCAGTGTGGCGCAGATTCCCCCGGCTGATAATTCACCAAAGCCCCCCAACAGGGTTCCTAAAAAATTGTAAAAAATAATAAATTAATAAAGGAAGTAAAAATAAAAAACTATAGCTGACACCGTCCTCTGCTCTACTGACACCGTCCACTGCCCTACTGACACCGTCCACTGCTCTACTGACACCGTCCACTGCCCTACTGACACCGTCCACTGCCCTACTGACAAGTCCACTGCTCTACTGACACCGTCCACTGCTCTACTGACACCGTCCACTGACCTACTGACAAGTCCACTGCTCTACTGACACCGTCCTCTGCTCTACTGACACCGTCCACTGCTCTACTGACACCGTCCACTGCTCTACTGACACCGTCCACTGCCCTACTGACACCATCCACTGCTCTACTGACACCGTCCACTGCTCTACTGACACCGTCCACTGCCCTACTGACACCATCCACTGCCCTACAGACACCGTCCACTGCCCTACAGACACCGTCCACTGACCTACTGACAAGTCCACTGCTCTACTGACACCGTCCACTGCTCTACTGACACAGTCCACTGCTCTACTGACACCGTCCACTGACCTACTGACAAGTCCACTGCTCTACTGACACCGTCCACTGCCCTACTGACAAGTCCACTGCTCTACTGACACCGTCCACTGACCTACTGACAAGTCCACTGCTCTACTGACACCGTCCACTGCCCTACTGACACCGTCCACTGCCCTACTGACAAGTCCACTGCTCTACTGACACCGTCCACTGCTCTACTGACACAGTCCACTGCTCTACTGACACCGTCCACTGACCTACTGACAAGTCCACTGCTCTACTGACACCGTCCACTGCCCTACTGACAAGTCCACTGCTCTACTGACACCGTCCACTGACCTACTGACAAGTCCACTGCTCTACTGACACCGTCCACTGCCCTACTGACACCGTCCACTGCCCTACTGACAAGTCCACTGCTCTACTGACACCGTCCACTGCTCTACTGACACCGTCCACTGCTCTACTGACAAGTCCACTGCTCTACTGACACTGTCCTCTGCTCTACTGACACCGTCCACTGCCCTACAGACACCGTCCACTGCCCTACAGACACCGTCCACTGACCTACTGACAAGTCCACTGCTCTACTGACACCGTCCACTGCTCTACTGACACCGTCCACTGCTCTACTGACACCGTCCACTGACCTACTGACAAGTCCACTGCTCTACTGACACCGTCCACTGCTCTACTTACACCGTCCACTGCTCTACTGACACCGTCCACTGCTCCACTGACACCGTCCACTGCTCTACTGACACCGTCCACTGCCCTACTGACACCGTCCACTGCTCTACTGACACCGTCCACTGCTCTACTGACACCGTCCACTGCTCTACTGACACCGTCCACTGCTCTACTGACACCGTCCACTGCCCTACTGACACCGTCCACTGCTCTACTGACACCGTCCACTGCTCTACTGACACCGTCCTGTGCTCTACTGACACCGTCCACTGCCCTACTGACACCGTCCACTGCTCTACTGACACCATCCACTGCTCTACTGACACCATCCACTGCTCTACTGACACCATCCACTGCCCTACTGACACCGTCCTCTGCTCTACTGACACCGTCCTCTGCTCTACTGACACCGTCCACTGCTCTACTGACACCGTTCTCTGCCCTACTGACACCGTCCACTGCCCTACTGACACCGTCCACTGCTCTACTGACACCGTCCACTGCTCTACTGACACCGTCCACTGCCCAACTGACACCATCCACTGCTCTACTGACACCGTCCACTGCCCAACTGACACCATCCACTGCCCAACTGACACCATCCACTGCTCTACTGACACCGTCCACTGCTCTACTGACACCATCCACTGCTCTACTGACACCGTCCACTGCCCAACTGACACCATCCACTGCTCTACTGACACCGTCCACTGCCCTACTGACTCCGTCCACTGTCCTACTGACACCATCCACTGCTCTACTGACACCATCCACTGCCCTACTGACACCGTTCACTGTTCTACTGACACCGTCCACTGCTCTACTGACACCATCCACTACCCTACTGACACCGTCCACTGCCCTACTGACACCGTCCACTGCCCTACTGACACCGTCCACTGCCCTACTGACACCGTTCACTGTTCTACTGACACCGTCCACTGCTCTACTGACACCATCCACTGCCCTACTGACACCATCCACTGCTCTACTGACACCGTCCACTGCCCTACTGACACCATCCACTGCTCTACTGACACCGTCCACTGCTCTACTGACACCGTCCACTGCTCTACTGACACCATCCACTGCTCTACTGACACCATCCACTGCTCTACTGACACCGTCCACTGCTCTACTGACACCGTCCACTGCTCTACTGACACCATCCACTGCTCTACTGACACCGTCCACTGCTCTACTGACACCATCCACTGCCCTACTGACACCGTCCACTGCTCTACTGACACCGTCCACTGCTCTACTGACACCGTCCACTGCCCTACTGACACCGTTTACTGTTCTACTGACACCGTCCACTGCTCTACTGACACCATCCACTGCCCTACTGACACCGTCCACTGCCCTACTGACACCGTCCACTGTCCTACTGACACCATCCACTGCTCTACTGACACCATCCACTGCCCTACTGACACCGTTTACTGTTCTACTGACACCGTCCACTGTTCTACTGACACCGTCCACTGCCCTACTGACACCGTCCACTGCTCTACTGACACCGTCCACTGCCCTACTGACACCGTCCACTGCTCTACTGACACCGTCCACTGCTCTACTGACACCGTCCACTGCTCTACTGACACCATCCACTGCTCTACTGACACCATCCACTGCCCTACTGACACCGTCCACTGCCCTACAGACACCGTCCACTGCTCTACTGACACCGTCCACTGCCCTACTGACACCGTTTGCTGTTCTACTGACACCGTCCACTGCTCTACTGACACCGTCCACTGCCCTACTGACACTGTCCACTGCCCTACTGACACCGTCCACTGCCCTACTGACACCGTCCACTGCTCTACTGACACCATCCACTGCCCTACTGACACCGTTCACTGTTCTACTGACACCGTCCACTGTTCTACTGACACCGTCCACTGCCCTACTGACACCGTCCACTGCTCTACTGACACCGTCCACTGCCCTACTGACACCGTCCACTGCTCTACTGACACCGTCCACTGCTCTACTGACACCATCCACTGCTCTACTGACACCATCCACTGCCCTACTGACACCGTCCACTGCCCTACAGACACCGTCCACGGCTCTACTGACACCGTCCACTGCTCTACTGACACCGTCCACTGCCCTACTGACACCGTCCACTGCTCTACTGACACCGTCCACTGCCCTACTGACACCGTCCACTGCCCTACTGACAAGTCCACTGCTCTACTGACACCGTCCACTGCCCTACTGACACCGTCCACTGCCCTACAGACACCGTCCACTGCCCTACAGACACCGTCCACTGCTCTACTGACACCGTCCACTGCCCTACTGACACCGTCCACTGCCCTACTGACAAGTCCACTGCTCTACTGACACCGTCCACTGCTCTACTGACACCGTCCACTGCTCTACTGACACCGTCCACTGACCTACTGACAAGTCCACTGCCCTACTGACACCGTCCACTGCTCTACTTACACCGTCCACTGCTCTACTGACACCGTCCACTGCTCTACTGACACCGTCCACTGCTCTACTGACACCGTCCACTGCTCTACTGACACCGTCCACTGCCCTACTGACACCGTCCACTGCTCTACTGACACCGTCCACTGCTCTACTGACACCGTCCACTGCCCTACTGACACCGTCCACTGCTCTACTGACACCGTCCTGTGCTCTACTGACACCGTCCACTGCCCTACTGACACTGTCCACTGCTCTACTGACACCATCCACTGCTCTACTGACACCGTCCACTGCCCAACTGACACCATCCACTGCCCAACTGACACCATCCACTGCTCTACTGACACCGTCCACTGCTCTACTGACACCGTCCACTGCTCTACTGACACCGTCCACTGCCCAACTGACACCATCCACTGCTCTACTGACACCGTCCACTGCTCTACTGACACCGTCCACTGCCCTACTGACACCGTCCACTGCCCTACTGACAAGTCCACTGCTCTACTGACACCGTCCACTGCCCTACTGACACCGTCCACTGCTCTACTGACACCGTCCACTGCCCTACTGACACCGTCCACTGCCCTACTGACAAGTCCACTGCTCTACTGACACCGTCCACTGCCCTACTGACACCGTCCACTGCCCTGCAGACACCGTCCACTGCCCTACAGACACCGTCCACTGCTCTACTGACACCGTCCACTGCCCTACTGACAAGTCCACTGCTCTACTGACACCGTCCACTGCTCTACTGACACCGTCCACTGACCTACTGACAAGTCCACTGCTCTACTGACACCGTCCTCTGCTCTACTGACACCGTCCACTGCCCTACTGACTCCGTCCACTGTCCTACTGACACCATCCACTGCTCTACTGACACCATCCACTGCCCTACTGACACCGTTCACTGTTCTACTGACACCGTCCACTGCTCTACTGACACCATCCACTGCCCTACTGACACCGTCCACTGCCCTACTGACACCGTCCACTGCCCTACTGACACCGTTCACTGTTCTACTGACACCGTCCACTGCTCTACTGACACCATCCACTGCCCTACTGACACCGTCCACTGCCCTACTGACACCGTCCACTGCCCTACTGACACCATCCACTGCTCTACTGACACCGTCCACTGCTCTACTGACACCGTCCACTGCTCTACTGACACCATCCACTGCTCTACTGACACCATCCACTGCCCTACTGACACCGTCCACTGTTCTACTGACACCATCCACTGCTCTACTGACACCATCCACTGCCCTACTGACACCGTCCACTGCTCTACTGACACCGTCCACTGCCCTACTGACAAGTCCACTGCTCTACTGACACCGTCCACTGCTCTACTGACACCGTCCACTGCTCTACTGACACCGTCCACTGCCCTACTGACACCGTCCACTGCTCTACTGACACCATCCACTGCCCTACTGACACCGTTCACTGTTCTACTGACACCGTCCACTGTTCTACTGACACCGTCCACTGCCCTACTGGCACCGTCCACTGCTCTACTGACACCATCCACTGCTCTACTGACACCGTCCACTGCCCTACTGACACCGTCCACTGCCCTACTGACACCATCCACTGCTCTACTGACACCATCCACTGCTCTACTGACACCATCCACTGCCCTACTGACACCGTCCACTGTCCTACTGACACCATCCACTGCTCTACTGACACCATCCACTGCCCTACTGACACCGTTCACTGTTCTACTGACACCGTTCACTGCCCTACTGACACCATCCACTGCTCTACTGACACCATCCACTGCTCTACTGACACCGTCCACTGCCCTACTGACACCGTCCACTGCTCTACTGACACCATCCACTGCCCTACTGACACCGTTCACTGTTCTACTGACACCGTCCACTGTTCTACTGACACTGTCCACTGCCCTACTGGCACCGTCCACTGCTCTACTGACACCATCCACTGCTCTACTGACACCGTCCACTGCCCTACTGACACCGTCCACTGCCCTACTGACACCATCCACTGCTCTACTGACACCATCCACTGCTCTACTGACACCATCCACTGCCCTACTGACACCGTTCACTGTTCTACTGACACCATCCACTGCTCTACTGACACCGTCCACTGCCCTACTGACACCGTCCACTGCCCTACTGACACCATCCACTGCCCTACTGACACCATCCACTGCCCTACTGACACCATCCACTGTTCTACTGACACCGTCCCCTGCTCTACTGACACCATCCACTGCTCTACTGACACCATCCACTGCCCTACTGACACCGTCCACTGTCCTACTGACACCATCCACTGCTCTACTGACACCATCCACTGCCCTACTGACACCGTCCACTGCTCTACTGACACCATCCACTGCTCTACTGACACTGTCCATGTTTTAATACATTTGGGGTGCACACCTATGTCCAGCTGTATTTAAGTGCAACTTATAAGATCCAAGTGAAAGATATAAAACCAACATGTCAGAAAAAGTAAAAAAAAAGATCAAAATCAGGATCACTGAGTTGGAAAAAGGATCACCCCCCTTGTGTCAGTATTTTGGTGAACCATCTTTTGCTTTAAAGCAAAGTTCCACCCAAAAATGGAACTTCCGCTCTTCGAAATCCCCCCCACATTTGGCACCTTTCGGGGGGGGGGGGGGGCAGATACTGGTCTAATACAGGTATTTTGCTCCCACTTCCGGGTAGAGCTGCACAATTAACCGTTAAAAAATTGCAATCTCGATTCACCCCCCCCCTTAGATTTTGCCGATTCTTTCATATAAACAAGTGGAGAGACTTATCTGCTCACTCAGCTGTCAAAAGAAAGCATCTGGGCAGTCTGCCAAGTCTTTAACGTGAAACATTGTAACTAATTCTTCCTTCTTAGATCAAAAGGCATAGAACTTCTGTGTGTAAAGAAAAAATCCAGGCAGTCTGACAAGTTTTTAACAACCTGTAAATGCAGGAAGTTTAACCACTTAAAGTCTAAATCTTTGATTGGGGCGTGACTTCTGCTGATACGACCGGATGTGAGCGGCGGAAGCTCTGAGTCAGCCTGAGTCTCTGTCAGTATCCTGAATAGTACGTGCTACAAACCGAGACCCAAGACCCCGATATACGAACGAACCCGGCAGCGAGATGAGTACTAAGCAACTGGTAGCCGATCGCCTAAAAGAGTTTGCGAGGACGGAGAAAACGGAAAGCGTTCGGAGCCCTCCACAGACAAGGAGCGGCGGGTCAGAAAACGAACGTGCCTCCGTCCCAAGCTGGGAAACCAGAGAAAGATGCGAAGCCTACACTGGAGCAGGTGAGCGGACAACTAATGGCGGCCATCCAAGCAAGCAGCGTGGGACTGACAGGTAAAATGGATGAGATCAGAACGGATATTGGACTAATTAGGCAAGATATGCATAGTATCAGAGATAAGATGGCCGAGGTGGAAAATAGGATATCTCAACTGGAAGATACAGTAATTCATATACCTAAAAAGATAGCAACAGCAGAAAAGCAGATTGGTACATGGCAGCAGAAAAAGATGATTTTGAGAACCGGATGCGCCGCAATAATATAAGAATAATAGGTCTTCTGGAGAAAGTGGAGGGGTTTAACCCGGGGGACTTTGTTGAAAAATGGTTGATAAAAACATTTCCAGAGATGGAGGTATCAAAGGCATTTGCGGTGGAACGAGCGCATAGGGTCCCTGCAGCCTGGGTCCCCCCCCCTAGACCTTTGCTGGCGCGTCTCTTGAATTGCAGGGACAGAGATACAATTCTGCGAAATACAAGACAAAAAAAGAGAGATCCATTATGAGAATAGTAAAGTGTCAATATTTCCAGACTTTTCTCTAGAGCTACAAAAGCAGCGGGCAACTTTCTATGAGGTTAAGAAGAGTTTGAGAGAAGCAGGAATAGAATATTCTATGGCATATCCAGCCCGGTTGAGAGTGGAGGAAGGAGGAAAGACTGTCTTTTTTAATACACCGGAGCAAGTTAAAGAATGGATTCGATCAATTAAAACTGTATCTAAATAATATGAAATAGAAAATCGTGAGATGATCTAAAGAAAAAGAACTACCGGGACAAAATACTGGAAGAGAGAGGGGGGGGGAGGAATATGTTTGATAGATGTGGGGGAGGGAGAAAAGAAATGGTGAAGGGTTTTTTCTTTTTCCCTTTTTTTTTTTTTTTCTCTCCTTCCTCCCCCCTGTGACCCCTGCCGGAGGTTGAAACAGGGGACATGGGGGAGATGCGGGAGAATGTAGTGTTCCCCGCTCACCACAGAGTGGGAGTAATGGTGTGCCCCTGGAGGGGGATGGATAAGGGGGTTGCAGTGGATTGATAAATTTGTTTTTGTGGAGTGACAACATTGGGAGGTGGGGTGTTTTTTTTTTTCTTTTTTGTGTGAGGGTCAAAATCACAAAGTTAACCACAAAACACTTGGGGGGAACAGTAGAAATGTGTATTAAAGAAGTGAACATAATAAGATGGGACAAAATAAGGGGGGGGGGGGTGGGAACAATAAAGAGTGTTATAAGAAGAATAGGGATTAAAGGGGAAAGGGAATAAATGGGGAGAATGAAAGTTAATCACACAGTACGATTTAATCACGGAAATACAGAAGGAAGGGGATTCACCTTTTTTTTTTTTTTTGCCTCTCCCTCCCCCTCCCGCTTTTTCTCCCCTAGTGATAGGGAAGGATATATTAATGAAAGAACCCTTCTTTTTTTTTTTAATTTACATGGAGGGGGGGGTGGAGGAGTAGACAGGCTGAAACAAGACGAATTACCTATATAAAAGCTGATGCGATATGTCGGTAATGCCCTAAACTTAAGTATGTGTTTGATGTATGAATGGATGAATGGAGAGAAAAAGAAAATATGGTTACCAAATGACTAAAAATGGGTAAAAATGAATAACAATTGTACCTTTATATCGTGGAATGTGAGAGGTATGGGTACACGAGTAAAAAGAGCACAGGTATTTGCAGAAATTAAGAAACCTCAGGCCAAAATAATCTGCATCCAAGAAACACACATGGTTAATGAGAGACTTGATTATTTAAAAAAAACATGGATACAATGGTCTTGCCACTCTTGCCACACAACTTTTTCGAGAGGGGTTTCATTAATGGTGAACCAGTCGGTGGCGTGGGAGTGAATCAGGGTAAGGAGGGATTCAGAAGGGCGGTATGTTTTTGTCTTTGCCCTGGTGCACTCACTTCCAATGATTATTATGGGGATATATAATCCACCAACAGCTACACTGGGAGTACTAAAAGAAGCAATGTTATTTATGTCAGAATATCCAGAGGCATATGTTATATGTATGGGAGATTTTAATATGTGGTTGTATCCAAAGATGGATAGATTTGGAAAAAAAAGTCTTGGGAGAGGCGAAGGGTCTAAAATGTTGGATTGCTTCCTAAAGGAGGTATATTTGGAGGATTAGAAACCCAGGAGTCAGGGCCTATTCATGGCATGCTCCGGGTAGGGGGAGCATGTCTAGGATAGACCTGGCTCTGGGAAATGAGAAAATACTCCCAATGGTGCATTCAGCCGCATACATGATTAAAGGGGTGTCTGACCACTCTGGGCTTATCTTTGAGCTAAAGATGGGCCCCAGAGGAAGACGGCTGGGATATAGAATACAGCCATATTGGCTAGCCCAGATTGGGTCAAACGACCGTATACCGGAGCAAATGAAAATGTTTCTGGAGGCCCATGGGGACAGTATAAAGGAGGGAGTAACATGGGATACCTTCAAGGCGTATATAAGAGGGATAGTAAGATCGGCAATATCATATATTAAACGCACCAATAGGCAAGAGGAAGAGGAAATGGAAAAAGAATGGAAAAAGACTGAAACAGAGTTTATTAAGAACCCCTCTATTATGAACCAAATAAAATGGGTAGGAGCGGTGCGCCAATATAAGAATCAGTTAATAATTAAAAATAAACGGAAGAAGCTCCAGTTAAAACAAAAAAATTATGACCAAGGAGAATATGCCAATAAAATAGTAAATTATCTGATAAAACAACAAGTATCCACACTGGTTATAACAGAAGTGAGGACTGAGAAGGGGGAGATGGTTAAGACAGTGGAGGACATTGGGGAAACCTTCTATAGATATTATGAGAAAATGTATACATCAACGCTGACATGTACAGGAGAGGATTTAGGAAAATACCTAGAGGATTTGGAGTTCCTAAAATTATCAGAAGAGCAAAAAAAGGAGCTGGAGAAAGATATTGAAGTGGAGGAAGTAAAAGAAGCCATAGAGTCTTTGGGAAAGGGTAAATCACCAGGACCCGATGGTATCCCATTGGAAATATATCAGAGGTATGTGGAGATTATTGCTCCGACACTGACTAAGATGTATAGGGGGACATTTGATCGGGGGGAGATGCCTGCATCCATGTATGAGGCAACAGTAATACTGATACCAAAACCAGAAAAAGACAGGAAGGAATGTGCGACCTACAGACCAATATCTTTGTTAAATATCGACTACAAGGTATTGGCAAAGGTATTGGCTAAAAGGCTTAACGGGGTTATTCTATCTATTGTATCAGAGGATCAAACAGGATTTATGCCGGGGAAGTCCACTAAAAATAATATTAGAAGAACCCAGCTGATGGTTCAGCTTAGACATGTGCACACTGAAATATTTTGTTTCGGAATTTCGTTTTCGTCCGAAAAATAAATGTATTTAGTTACTCCCGAAATTCGTTTTTATTTATCTCGTTTTTCGTAAAAAATTGCATTCGTCCGAAAATCCAAATTAAGGTCGAATCTGTCATTGAAGGCTTATGGTGTCACCCCCCCTCAGATTTTGCCGATTCTTTCATATAAACAAGTGGAGAGACTTTATCTGCTCACTCAGCTGTCAAAAGAAAGCATCTGGGCAGTCTGCCAAGTCTTTAACATGAAACATTGTAACTAATTCTTCCTTCTTAGATCAAAAGGGATAGAACTTCTGTGTGTAAAGAAAAAATCCAGGCAGTCTGACAAGTTTTTAACAACCTGTAAATGCAGGAAGTTTAACCACTTAAAGTCTAAACGACCGGATGTGAGCGGCGGAAGCTCTGAGTCAGCCTGAGTCTCCGTCAGTATCCTGAATAGTACGTGCTACAAACCGAGACCCAAGACCCCGATATACGAACAAACCCGGCAGCGAGATGAGTACTAAGCAACTGGCAGCCGATCGCCTAAAAGAATTTGCGAGGACGGAGAAAACGGAAAGCGTTCGGAGCCCTCCACAGACAAGGAGCGGCGGGTCAGAAAACGAACGTGCCTCCGTCCCAAGCTGAGAAACCAGAGAAAGCTACGAAGCCTACACTGGAGCAGGTGAGCGGACAACTAATGGCGGCCATCCAAGCAAGCAGCGTGGGACTGACAGGTAAAATGGATGAGATCAGAACGGATATTGGACTAATTAGGCAAGACATGCATAGTATCAGAGATAAGATGGCCGAGGTGGAAAATAGGATATCTCAACTGGAAGATACAGTAATTCATATACCTAAAAAGATAGCAACAGCAGAAAAGCAGATTGGTACATGGCAGCAGAAAAAGATGATTTTGAGAACCGGATGCGCCGCAATAATATAAGAATAATAGGTCTTCCGGAGAAAGTAGAGGGGTTTAACCCGGGGGGACTTTGTTGAAAAATGGTTGATAAAAACGTTTCCAGAGATGGAGGTATCAAAGGCATTTGCGGTGGAACGAGCGCATAGGGTCCCTGCAGCCTGGGTTCCCCCCCTAGACCTTTGCTGGCGCGTCTCTTGAATTGCAGGGACAGAGATACAATTCTGCGAAATGCAAGACAAAAAAAGAGAGATCCATTATGAGAATAGTAAAGTGTCAATATTTCCAGACTTTTCTCTAGAGCTACAAAAGCAGCGGGCAACTTTCTATGAGGTTAAGAAGAGTTTGAGAGAAGCAGGAATAGAATATTCTATGGCATATCCAGCCCGGTTGAGAGTGGAGGAAGGAGGAAAGACTGTCTTTTTTAATACACCAGAGCAAGTTAAAGAATGGATTCGATCAATTAAAACGATCTAAATAATATGAAATAGAAAATCGTGAGATGATCTAAAGAAAAAGAACTATCGGGACAAAATACTGGAAGAGAGGGGGGGGGAGGAATATGTTTGATAGATGTGGGGGAGGGAGAAAAGAAATGGTGGAGGGTTTTTTCTTTTTCCCTTTTTTTTTTTTCCCTCCTTCCTCCCCCCTGTGACCCCTGCCGGAGGTTGAAACAGGGGACATGGGGGAGATGCGGGAGAATATAGTGTACCCCGCTCACCACAGAGTGGGAGTAATGGTGTGCCCCCAGAGGGGGATGGATAAGGGGGTTGCTGTGGATTTGTTTTTGTGGAGTGACAACATTGGAAGGTGGGGTGTTTTTTTTTTTTTTTTTTTTTTTTCTTTTTTGTGTGAGGGTCAAAATCACAAAGTTAACCACAAAACACTTGGGGGGAACAGTAGAAATGTGTATTAAAGAAGTGAACATAATAAGATGGGACAAAATAAGGGGGGGGTGGGAACAATAAAGAGTGTTATAAGAAGAATAGGGATTAAAGGGGAAAGGGAATAGATGGGGAGAATGAAAGTTAATCACACAGTACGATTTAATCACGGAAATACAGAAGGAAGGGGATTCACCTTTTTTTTTTTTTTTTTGCCTCTCCCTCTCCCTCCCCCTCCCGCTTTTTCTCCCCTAGTGATAGGGAAGGATATATTAATGAAAGAACCCTTCTTTTTTTTTTTTTTTTAATTTACATGGAGGGGGGGTGGAGGAGTAGACAGGCTGAAACAAGACGAATTACCTATATAAAAGCTGATGCGATATGTCGGTAATGCCCTAAACTTAAGTATGTGTTTGATGTATGAATGGATGAATGGAGAGAAACAGAAAATATGGTTACCAAATGACTAAAAATGGGTAAAAATGAATAACAATTGTACCTTTATATCGTGGAATGTGAGAGGTATGGGTACACGAGTAAAAAGGGCACAGGTATTTGCAGAAATTAAGAAACCTCAGGCCAAAATAATCTGCATCCAAGAAACACACATGGTTAATGAGAGACTTGATTATTTAAAAAAAAACATGGATACAATGGTCTTGCCACTCTTGCCACACAACTTTTTCGAGAGGGGTTTCATTAATGGTGCACCAGTCGGTGGCGTGGGAGTGCATCAGGGTAAGGAGGGATTCAGAAGGGCGGTATGTTTTTGTCTTTGCCCTTATGCACTCACTTCCAATGATTATTATGGGGATATATAATCCACACCCAGCTACACTGGGAGTACTAAAAGAAGCAATGTTATTTATGTCAGAATATCCAGAGGCATATGTTATATGTATGGGAGATTTTAATATGTGGTTGTATCCAAAGATGGATAGATTTGGAAAAAAAAGTCTTGGGAGAGGTGAAGGGTCTAAAATGTTGGATTGCTTCCTAAGGGAGGTGGGGTGGCTCGATATTTGGAGGATTAGAAACCCAGGAGTCAGGGCCTATTCATGGCATGCTCCGGGTAGGGGGAGCATGTCTAGGATAGACCTGGCTCTGGGAAATGAGAAAATACTCCCAATGGTGCATTCAGCCGCATACATGATTAAAGGGGTGTCTGACCACTCTGGGCTTATCTTTGAGCTAAAGATGGGCCCCAGAGGAAGACGGCCCGGGATATAGAATACAGCCATATTGGCTAGCCCAGATTGGGTCAAACGACCGTATACCGGAGCAAATGGAAATGTTTCTGGAGACCCATGGGGACAGTATAAAGGAGGGAGTAACATGGGATACCTTCAAGGCGTATATAAGAGGGATAGTAAGATCGACAATATCATATATTAAACGCACCAATAGGCAAGAGGAAGAGGAAATGGAAAAAGAATGTAAAAAGACTGAAACAGAGTTTATTAAGAACCCCTCTATTAAGAACCGAATAAAATGGGTAGGAGCGGTGCGCCAATATAAGAATCAGTTAATAATTAAAAATAAACGGAAGAAGCTCCAGTTAAAACAAAAAAATTATGACCAAGGACAATATGCCAATAAAATAGTAAATTATCTGATAAAACAACAAGTATCCACACTGGTTATAACAGAAGTGAGGACTGAGAAGGGGGAGATGGTTAAGACAGTGGAGGACATTGGGGAAACCTTCTATAGATATTATGAGAAAATGTATACATCAACGCTGACATGTACAGGAGAGGATTTAGGAAAATACCTAGAGGATTTGGAGTTCCTAAAATTATCAGAAGAGCAAAAAAAGGAGCTGGAGAAAGATATTGAAGTGGAGGAAGTAAAAGAAGCCATAGAGTCTTTGGGAAAGGGTAAATCACCAGGACCCGATGGTATCCCATTGGAAATATATCAGAGGTATGTGGAGATTATTGCTCCGACACTGACTAAGATGTATAGGGGGACATTTGATCGGGGGGAGATGCCTGCATCCATGTATGAGGCAACAGTAATACTGATACCAAAACCAGAAAAAGACAGGAAGGAATGTGCGACCTACAGACCAATATCTTTGTTAAATATCGACTACAAGGTATTGGCAAAGGTATTGGCTAAAAGGCTTAACGGGGTTATTCTATCTATTGTATCAGAGGATCAAACAGGATTTATGCCGGGGAAGTCCACTAAAAATAATATTAGAAGAACCCAGCTGATGGTTCAGCTTAGACATGTGCACACTGAAATATTTTGTTTCGGAATTTCGTTTTCGTCCGAAAAATAAATGTATTTAGTTACTCCCGAAATTCGTTTTTATTTATCTCGTTTTTCGTAAAAAATTGCATTCGTCCGAAAATCCAAATTAAGGTCGAATCTGTCATTGAAGGCTTATGGTGTCACCCCCCCTCAGATTTTGCCGATTCTTTCATATAAACAAGTGGAGAGACTTTATCTGCTCACTCAGCTGTCAAAAGAAAGCATCTGGGCAGTCTGCCAAGTCTTTAACATGAAACATTGTAACTAATTCTTCCTTCTTAGATCAAAAGGGATAGAACTTCTGTGTGTAAAGAAAAAATCCAGGCAGTCTGACAAGTTTTTAACAACCTGTAAATGCAGGAAGTTTAACCACTTAAAGTCTAAACGACCGGATGTGAGCGGCGGAAGCTCTGAGTCAGCCTGAGTCTCCGTCAGTATCCTGAATAGTACGTGCTACAAACCGAGACCCAAGACCCCGATATACGAACAAACCCGGCAGCGAGATGAGTACTAAGCAACTGGCAGCTGATCGCCTAAAAGAATTTGCGAGGACGGAGAAAACGGAAAGCGTTCGGAGCCCTCCACAGACAAGGAGCGGCGGGTCAGAAAACGAACGTGCCTCCGTCCCAAGCTGAGAAACCAGAGAAAGCTACGAAGCCTACACTGGAGCAGGTGAGCGGACAACTAATGGCGGCCATCCAAGCAAGCAGCGTGGGACTGACAGGTAAAATGGATGAGATCAGAACGGATATTGGACTAATTAGGCAAGACATGCATAGTATCAGAGATAAGATGGCCGAGGTGGAAAATAGGATATCTCAACTGGAAGATACAGTAATTCATATACCTAAAAAGATAGCAACAGCAGAAAAGCAGATTGGTACATGGCAGCAGAAAAAGATGATTTTGAGAACCGGATGCGCCGCAATAATATAAGAATAATAGGTCTTCCGGAGAAAGTAGAGGGGTTTAACCCGGGGGGACTTTGTTGAAAAATGGTTGATAAAAACGTTTCCAGAGATGGAGGTATCAAAGGCATTTGCGGTGGAACGAGCGCATAGGGTCCCTGCAGCCTGGGTTCCCCCCCTAGACCTTTGCTGGCGCGTCTCTTGAATTGCAGGGACAGAGATACAATTTTGCGAAATGCAAGACAAAAAAAGAGAGATCCATTATGAGAATAGTAAAGTGTCAATATTTCCAGACTTTTCTCTAGAGCTACAAAAGCAGCGGGCAACTTTCTATGAGGTTAAGAAGAGTTTGAGAGAAGCAGGAATAGAATATTCTATGGCATATCCAGCCCGGTTGAGAGTGGAGGAAGGAGGAAAGACTGTCTTTTTTAATACACCAGAGCAAGTTAAAGAATGGATTCGATCAATTAAAACGATCTAAATAATATGAAATAGAAAATCGTGAGATGATCTAAAGAAAAAGAACTATCGGGACAAAATACTGGAAGAGAGGGGGGGGGGGAGGAATATGTTTGATAGATGTGGGGGAGGGAGAAAAGAAATGGTGGAGGGTTTTTTCTTTTTCCCTTTTTTTTTTTTCCCTCCTTCCTCCCCCCTGTGACCCCTGCCGGAGGTTGAAACAGGGGACATGGGGGAGATGCGGGAGAATATAGTGTACCCCGCTCACCACAGAGTGGGAGTAATGGTGTGCCCCCAGAGGGGGATGGATAAGGGGGTTGCTGTGGATTTGTTTTTGTGGAGTGACAACATTGGAAGGTGGGGTGTTTTTTTTTTTTTTTTTTTTTTTTCTTTTTTGTGTGAGGGTCAAAATCACAAAGTTAACCACAAAACACTTGGGGGGAACAGTAGAAATGTGTATTAAAGAAGTGAACATAATAAGATGGGACAAAATAAGGGGGGGGTGGGAACAATAAAGAGTGTTATAAGAAGAATAGGGATTAAAGGGGAAAGGGAATAGATGGGGAGAATGAAAGTTAATCACACAGTACGATTTAATCACGGAAATACAGAAGGAAGGGGATTCACCTTTTTTTTTTTTTTTTTGCCTCTCCCTCTCCCTCCCCCTCCCGCTTTTTCTCCCCTAGTGATAGGGAAGGATATATTAATGAAAGAACCCTTCTTTTTTTTTTTTTTTTAATTTACATGGAGGGGGGGTGGAGGAGTAGACAGGCTGAAACAAGACGAATTACCTATATAAAAGCTGATGCGATATGTCGGTAATGCCCTAAACTTAAGTATGTGTTTGATGTATGAATGGATGAATGGAGAGAAACAGAAAATATGGTTACCAAATGACTAAAAATGGGTAAAAATGAATAACAATTGTACCTTTATATCGTGGAATGTGAGAGGTATGGGTACACGAGTAAAAAGGGCACAGGTATTTGCAGAAATTAAGAAACCTCAGGCCAAAATAATCTGCATCCAAGAAACACACATGGTTAATGAGAGACTTGATTATTTAAAAAAAAACATGGATACAATGGTCTTGCCACTCTTGCCACACAACTTTTTCGAGAGGGGTTTCATTAATGGTGCACCAGTCGGTGGCGTGGGAGTGCATCAGGGTAAGGAGGGATTCAGAAGGGCGGTATGTTTTTGTCTTTGCCCTTATGCACTCACTTCCAATGATTATTATGGGGATATATAATCCACACCCAGCTACACTGGGAGTACTAAAAGAAGCAATGTTATTTATGTCAGAATATCCAGAGGCATATGTTATATGTATGGGAGATTTTAATATGTGGTTGTATCCAAAGATGGATAGATTTGGAAAAAAAAGTCTTGGGAGAGGTGAAGGGTCTAAAATGTTGGATTGCTTCCTAAGGGAGGTGGGGTGGCTCGATATTTGGAGGATTAGAAACCCAGGAGTCAGGGCCTATTCATGGCATGCTCCGGGTAGGGGGAGCATGTCTAGGATAGACCTGGCTCTGGGAAATGAGAAAATACTCCCAATGGTGCATTCAGCCGCATACATGATTAAAGGGGTGTCTGACCACTCTGGGCTTATCTTTGAGCTAAAGATGGGCCCCAGAGGAAGACGGCCCGGGATATAGAATACAGCCATATTGGCTAGCCCAGATTGGGTCAAACGACCGTATACCGGAGCAAATGGAAATGTTTCTGGAGACCCATGGGGACAGTATAAAGGAGGGAGTAACATGGGATACCTTCAAGGCGTTTATAAGAGGGATAGTAAGATCGACAATATCATATATTAAACGCACCAATAGGCAAGAGGAAGAGGAAATGGAAAAAGAATGTAAAAAGACTGAAACAGAGTTTATTAAGAACCCCTCTATTAAGAACCGAATAAAATGGGTAGGAGCGGTGCGCCAATATAAGAATCAGTTAATAATTAAAAATAAACGGAAGAAGCTCCAGTTAAAACAAAAAAATTATGACCAAGGACAATATGCCAATAAAATAGTAAATTATCTGATAAAACAACAAGTATCCACACTGGTTATAACAGAAGTGAGGACTGAGAAGGGGGAGATGGTTAAGACAGTGGAGGACATTGGGGAAACCT
Source organism: Lithobates septentrionalis (assembly GCA_037952835.1). Taxonomy (NCBI): domain Eukaryota; kingdom Metazoa; phylum Chordata; class Amphibia; order Anura; family Ranidae; genus Lithobates; species Lithobates septentrionalis. The sequence goes on along the minus strand of JBBDGP010000289.1, from coordinate 1,844,527 downwards.
TCTATAGATATTATGAGAAAATGTATACATCAACGCTGACATGTACAGGAGAGGATTTAGGAAAATACCTAGAGGATTTGGAGTTCCTAAAATTATCAGAAGAGCAAAAAAAGGAGCTGGAGAAAGATATTGAAGTGGAGGAAGTAAAAGAAGCCATAGAGTCTTTGGGAAAGGGTAAATCACCAGGACCCGATGGTATCCCATTGGAAATATATCAGAGGTATGTGGAGATTATTGCTCCGACACTGACTAAGATGTATAGGGGGACATTTGATCGGGGGGAGATGCCTGCATCCATGTATGAGGCAACAGTAATACTGATACCAAAACCAGAAAAAGACAGGAAGGAATGTGCGTCCTACAGACCAATATCTTTGTTAAATATCGACTACAAGGTATTGGCAAAGGTATTGGCTAAAAGGCTTAATGGGGTTATTCTATCTATTGTATCAGAGGATGAAACAGGATTTATGCCGGGGAAGTCCACTACAAATAATATTAGAAGAACCCAGCTGATGGTTCAGCTGAAAGATTATTTTCCGGAGTCGAGTGCCTTGTCATCGTTGGATACGGCCAAGGCATTCGACTCTATAGAATGGGAATTCCTGCAGGCAGTGTTGGAAAAAAGTGGATTTGGGGAAGGATTCAGGAAATGGGTGAGAATATTGTATAAACAACCATGCTCTAACCTCTTAATAAATGGAATTCTGTCCTCCACAGTGAAATTGCAAAGGAGAACGAGAGAGGGGTGCCCGCTGTCCCCCCAATTGTTCTCACTTGATATAGGAGGTACTAGCCAATAGATTTAGACAATCTAAAATATATAAAGGGATTAGAGTGGGGGATAAGACTGAACACATAGGACTATATGCAGATGACATCATATTATAAATGGAGGATGCACATAGCTCATTAGGGGAGGCAATGAAGATAATAGAAACATATGGGATACTATCGGGACTTAAAATAAACTGGCAAAAATCAGCTTTGATGTTACTAAGACTAGGAAAGGAGCAGGGGCGGACTGACCATTGAGCCACTCGGGCACTGCACGAGGGCCCTGGGCCACTAGGGGGCCCCATCAGGGTTGCCAGCCTCAGTAAAACCAGGGACAGTATGGACCAGGGACAGCCAATAGACAGTATGGACCTGGGACAGCCAATAGAAACATGTCTGTGTACACTGTGTGTACATATATGTGTATACTGTGTGTGTGTATACTTTGTGGCCCCATAATCTCCTATTGCCTGGGGGCCCCATAATCTCCTATTGCCCGGGGGCCCCATGAGTTGTTAGTCCGCCCCTGGAAAGGAGAGTAATTTTCAGATCCCATTAAAAATAGTGGACACCTTTAAATATTTAGGAATAAATATTACATTGGAAGCAGAAGAAGCCCTTACAGCAAATATAGACCCCTTGGTAGAATATGTAAAGAACAAAGTGGGAGTATGGAAAAAACTACCGTTATCAATGGCAGGGAGAGTACAGTTGATTAAATCTATTATACTACCGAAGTGTCTCTATGTGATGGCGCACTCGGAGATAATAATACCAAAATATATATTCAAAAAATTAAACTCCCTGTTAACTAGATTCATCTGGGCAAATGGGCATTGTAAATTAAAGCTCTCCACGCTACAAAGACCTAACAATGCAGCAGGACTGGCAATACCAGATCTATACTTATATTATTTGGCGGGACAATTAAAACATTTAAGGACCTGGGTAGTTCAGGAACGAGAAACGAGGGTGGAGAAATATTTACTAAACAAAATGCAAGTAGGAGACCTTCTGGTAGGATTAGAAATAGCAGAATTAAGAAAGATTGGAATAAAAATTCCTCTTCTAAAGCTGGCTAGGTCGGTGTGGAAGGAGGTAAAAAAATTACTGGGGTATGGGGACATTCCACCAGAAATACTATTATGGAATAACCCAATGTTTGAAAAATTAGAAATATTTGAAGATAGTAGTTACTGGAAACAGAACAAAATAAAAACTATTGGCCAGATGTATAATAACAATGTAATAGTGACATATGAGAATATGTGTAAACAATATAATCTCCAGAGTAAACAATTTTATAGATACCTACAGCTAAGACACTTACTACGAGAACAGTTTGAAAGAAAAGAACCAAAAATCTCTAGATATCCTCTCATAGGAATATTAAAATCTCAAGGACCAAAGGGACTGATATCTAAGTTGTATTCACACTTGCTACAGAGTAAAATAAAGGGGGACCCGGTGGGCGTGAGGGAAAAAGTATTATTCCTTGCCCGAAAACAAATAGTGGAAAAATGGATCCAGCCAAGCCCACCTACAATAAATCAGTGGGTGAGGGTGGTAAACCAGATGGTCCCATGTGAGAAAATAATGTATGAACAAAGAGGAAATATGCAGAAATACGATAAGGTTTGGGCAAAATGGAATAAATCACACTTGACGACAGATATAGGAAGACCAGAAATTACAGTATAAAATAAATAAAAGAAGAACGAATTAGTGACCATAAGATGAATGAGAGGGAAGATTGAGTGTAAGTGTGGGAATGATTATGATATTTATGTAAAATTTGTGAAAGAAAAAGTATAGAAGTGACAATGTAAGTTGTGTCAAATAACTTGTAAAAGTAAAATTTTGCAATAAAGAGTTTAAAAAAAAAAAAAAAGTCTAAATCTTTTTCTGACACTTGTTTAAGTTAAAATCAATATTTTTTGCTAGAAAATTACTTGGAACCCCCAAACATTATATATATTTTAGCAGAGACCCTAGGGAATAAAATGGCAATTGCTGCAATATTTTATGTCACACTGTATTTGCCCAGCGGTCTTTCAAAAGTAATTTTTTGGGGAAAAAATACACTTTAATGAATAAAAAAAAAGAAACAGTAAAGTTAGCCCAATTTTTTTTGTTTCAATGTGAAAGATGATGTTACTTCGCGAGAATCGTGAGAGAATCGTGATCTATCTTCTAAGCAAAAGAATCGTGATTCTCAGCAGGGACTAGTGGGATCGCGCAGTGCGAGTCGCGCATTCGCAGTAGGGAACCAGGAAGTGAAGCCGCAAGATGTCGGCGCCTCCACCCGAGAGCCGAGTGATGGGTCAGCTTCGGGTGCCGACATCGCGGGCGCCTTGGACAGGTGAGTGTCCTTATTTTAAAAGTCAACAGCTGCAGTATTTGTAGCTGCTGACTTAAAAAAATTTAAAAAATTAGGCGGAACTCCGCTTTAATCCTAGCCTTTAGTCTCTTGGAATACGTCTCTACTAACTTTGCACATCTAGACTTTGCAATATTTGCCCACTCTTCTTTGCAGAACTGCTCAAATTCAGTTCAATTTTGATGGTGACCGTTTGTGGACTGCAGTCTTCAAGTCATTCCACAGATGGGGTTCAAAGTGATTGTAAAGGTTCATTTTTTTTTTTATTTAAATAACAAACATGTTATACTTTGCTAAGAGCGACCCCGAGCCTCCTCTTCTGGGGGCGCTCCTGGCTCCTCCTCTTCTGGGGGCGCTTCTGGCTCATCCTCTTCTGGGGGCGCTCCTGGCTCCTCCTCTTTTCGAGTGCCCCGACGGACAGCCACTTTCCGACTCTTGCTGCTGCGTCCATTGACAAAGACATCAGGACTCGGCCCCGCCCCCTGGCTCTATAGAATGGGAATGGGAATTCCTGCAGGCAGTGTTGGAAAAAAGTGGATTTGGGGAAGGATTCAGAAAATGGGTGAGAATATTGTATAAACAACCATGCTCTAACCTCTTAATAAATGGAATTCTGTCCCCCACAGTGAAATTGCAAAGGGGAACGAGAGAGGGGTGCCCGCTGTCCCCCCAATTGTTCTCACTTGCTATAGAGGTACTAGCCAATAGATTTAGACAATCTAAAATATATAAAGGGATAAGAGTGGGGGATAAGACTGAACACATAGGACTATATGCAGATGACATCATATTATATATGGAGGATGCACATAGCTCATTAGGGGAGGCAATGAAGATAATAGAAACATATGGGATACTATCGGGACTTAAAATAAACTGGCAAAAATCAGCTTTGATGTTACTAAGACTAGGAAAGGAGAGAAATTTTCAGATCCCATTAAAAATAGTGGACACCTTTAAATATTTAGGAATAAATATTACATTGGAAGCAGAAGAAGCCCTTAAAGCAAATATAGACCCCTTGGTAGAATATGTAAGGAACAAAGTGGGAGTATGGAAAAAACTACCGTTATCAATGGCAGGGAGAGTACAGTTGATTAAATCTATTATACTACCGAAGTGTCTCTATGTGATGGCGCATTCGGAGGTAAAAATACCAAAATATATATTCAAAAAATTAAACTCCCTGTTAACTAGATTCATCTGGGCAAATGGGCGTTGTAAATTAAAGCTCTCCACGCTACAAAGACCTAACAATGCAGCAGGACTGGCAATACCAGATCTATACTTATATTATTTGGTGGGACAATTAAAACATTTAAGGACCTGGGTAGTTCAGGAACGAGAAACGAGGGTGGAGAAATATTTACTAAACAAAATGCAAGTAGGAGACCTTCTGGTAGGATTAGAAATAGCAGAGTTAAGAAAGATTGGAATAAAAATTCCTTTTCTAAAGCTGGCCAGGTCGGTGTGGAAGGAGGTAAAAAAATTACTGGGGTATGGGGACATTCCACCAGAAATACCATTATGGAATAACCCAATGTTTTTAAAAATTAGAAATATTTGAAGATAGTAGTTACTGGAAACAGAACAAAATAAAAACTATTGGCCAGATGTATAATAACAATGTAATAGTGACATATGAAAATATGTGTAAAAAAATACAACCTCCAGAGTAAACAATTTTATAGATACCTACAGCTAAGACACTTATTACGAGAACAGTTTGAAAGAAAAGAACCAAAAATCTCTAGATATCCTCTCATAGGAATATTAAAATCTCAAGGACCAAATGGACTGATATCTAAGTTGTATTCACACTTGCTACAGAGTAAAATAAAAGGGGACCAGGTGGGCGTGAGGGAAAAATGGCAGGGAGTCATCCCGGGAATGAGTGAGCAGGACTGGGATGAAATTTGCTCCTCGCACCTGAAAGTATCACCGGCAATAAACAATAGAATAATTCAATGAAATATAATACATCAGACGGATTTGGCACCAAATAGACTATATAGGATGGGGAGGATGCAGGCCTCAGACTGTACAAGATGTGGAGAGAGAGGAGCGGATTTCATCCACGTCATGTGGCAGTGTGGATGTATAGGAAGGTATTGGCAACAGGTAGTTAAGAAACTAGGCAAAGTCATAAATAAACCTATGATGGCTACGGTGGAGTTGTGTGTGCTGGGGGTGGTAAAAGATAGTGTGTGTGGTTACACTAGGATATTTTTACAAAAAGTATTATTCCTTGCCCGAAAACAAATAGTGGAAAAATGGATCCAGCCAAGCCCACCTACAATAAATCAGTGGGTGAGGGTGGTAAACCAGATGGGTCCCATGTGAGAAAATAATGTATGAACAAAGAGGAAATATGCAGAAATACGATAAGGTTTGGGCAAAATGGAATAAATCACACTTGACGACAGATATAGGAAGACCAGAAATTACAGTATAAAATAAATAAAAGAAGAAAGAATTAGTGACCATAAGATGAATGAGAGGGAAGATTGAGTGTAAGTGTGGGAATGATTATGATATTTATGTAAAATTTGTGAAAGAAAAAGTATAGAAGTGACAATGTAAGTTGTGTCAAATAACTTGTAAAAGTAAAATTTAGCAATAAAGAGTTTAAAAAAAAAAAAAAAAAGTCTAAATCTTTTTCTGACACTTGTTTAAGTTAAAATCAATATTTTTTGCTAGAAAATTACTTGGAACCCCCAAACATTATATATATTTTAGCAGAGACCCTAGGGAATAAAATGGCAATTGCTGCAATATTTTATGTCACACTGTATTTGCCCAGCGGTCTTTCAAAATAAATTTTTTGGGGAGAAAATACACTTCAATGATTAATAAAAAAAAAAGAAACAGTAAAGTTAGCCCAATTTTTTTTGTTTCAATGTGAAAGATGATGTTACTTCGCGAGAATCGTGAGAGAATCGTGATCTATCTTCTAAGCAAAAGAATCGTGATTCTCAGCAGGGACTAGTGGGATCGCGCAGTGCGAGTCGCGCATTCGCAGTAGGGAACCAGGAAGTGAAGCCGCAAGATGTCGGCGCCTCCACCCGAGAGCCGAGTGATGGGTCAGCTTCGGGTGCCGACATCGCGGGCGCCTTGGACAGGTGAGTGTCCTTATTTTAAAAGTCAACAGCTGCAGTATTTGTAGCTGCTGACTTAAAAAAATTTAAAAAATTAGGCGGAACTCCGCTTTAATCCTAGCCTTTAGTCTCTTGGAATACGTCTCTACTAACTTTGCACATCTAGACTTTGCAATATTTGCCCACTCTTCTTTGCAGAACTGCTCAAATTCAGTTCAATTTTGATGGTGACCGTTTGTGGACTGCAGTCTTCAAGTCATTCCACAGATGGGGTTCAAAGTGATTGTAAAGGTTCATTTTTTTTTTTATTTAAATAACAAACATGTTATACTTTGCTAAGAGCGACCCCGAGCCTCCTCTTCTGGGGGCGCTCCTGGCTCCTCCTCTTCTGGGGGCGCTTCTGGCTCATCCTCTTCTGGGGGCGCTCCTGGCTCCTCCTCTTTTCGAGTGCCCCGACGGACAGCCACTTTCCGACTCTTGCTGCTGCGTCCATTGACAAAGACATCAGGACTCGGCCCCGCCCCCTGGCTCTATAGAATGGGAATGGGAATTCCTGCAGGCAGTGTTGGAAAAAAGTGGATTTGGGGAAGGATTCAGAAAATGGGTGAGAATATTGTATAAACAACCATGCTCTAACCTCTTAATAAATGGAATTCTGTCCCCCACAGTGAAATTGCAAAGGGGAACGAGAGAGGGGTGCCCGCTGTCCCCCCAATTGTTCTCACTTGCTATAGAGGTACTAGCCAATAGATTTAGACAATCTAAAATATATAAAGGGATAAGAGTGGGGGATAAGACTGAACACATAGGACTATATGCAGATGACATCATATTATATATGGAGGATGCACATAGCTCATTAGGGGAGGCAATGAAGATAATAGAAACATATGGGATACTATCGGGACTTAAAATAAACTGGCAAAAATCAGCTTTGATGTTACTAAGACTAGGAAAGGAGAGAAATTTTCAGATCCCATTAAAAATAGTGGACACCTTTAAATATTTAGGAATAAATATTACATTGGAAGCAGAAGAAGCCCTTAAAGCAAATACAGACCCCTTGGTAGAATATGTAAAGAACAAAGTGGGAGTATGGAAAAAACTACCGTTATCAATGGCAGGGAGAGTACAGTTGATTAAATCTATTATACTACCGAAGTGTCTCTATGTGATGGCGCATTCGGAGGTAAAAATACCAAAATATATATTCAAAAAATTAAACTCCCTGTTAACTAGATTCATCTGGGCAAATGGGCGTTGTAAATTAAAGCTCTCCACGCTACAAAGACCTAACAATGCAGCAGGACTGGCAATACCAGATCTATACTTATATTATTTGGTGGGACAATTAAAACATTTAAGGACCTGGGTAGTTCAGGAACGAGAAACGAGGGTGGAGAAATATTTACTAAACAAAATGCAAGTAGGAGACCTTCTGGTAGGATTAGAAATAGCAGAGTTAAGAAAGATTGGAATAAAAATTCCTCTTCTAAAGCTGGCCAGGTCGGTGTGGAAGGAGGTAAAAAAATTACTGGGGTATGGGGACATTCCACCAGAAATACCTTTATGGAATAACCCAATGTTTTTAAAAATTAGAAATATTTGAAGATAGTAGTTACTGGAAACAGAACAAAATAAAAACTATTGGCCAGATGTATAATAACAATGTAATAGTGACATATGAAAATATGTGTAAAAAAATACAACCTCCAGAGTAAACAATTTTATAGATACCTACAGCTAAGACACTTATTACGAGAACAGTTTGAAAGAAAAGAACCAAAAATCTCTAGATATCCTCTCATAGGAATATTAAAATCTCAAGGACCAAATGGACTGATATCTAAGTTGTATTCACACTTGCTACAGAGTAAAATAAAAGGGGACCAGGTGGGCGTGAGGGAAAAATGGCAGGGAGTCATCCCGGGAATGAGTGAGCAGGACTGGGATGAAATTTGCTCCTCGCACCTGAAAGTATCACCGGCAATAAACAATAGAATAATTCAATGAAATATAATACATCAGACGGATTTGGCACCAAATAGACTATATAGGATGGGGAGGATGCAGGCCTCAGACTGTACAAGATGTGGAGAGAGAGGAGCGGATTTCATCCACGTCATGTGGCAGTGTGGATGTATAGGAAGGTATTGGCAACAGGTAGTTAAGAAACTAGGCAAAGTCATAAATAAACCTATGACGGCTACGGTGGAGTTGTGTGTGCTGGGGGTGGTAAAAGATAGTGTGTGTGGTTACACTAGGATATTTTTACAAAAAGTATTATTCCTTGCCCGAAAACAAATAGTGGAAAAATGGATCCAGCCAAGCCCACCTACAATAAATCAGTGGGTGAGGGTGGTAAACCAGATGGGTCCCATGTGAGAAAATAATGTATGAACAAAGAGGAAATATGCAGAAATACGATAAGGTTTGGGCAAAATGGAATAAATCACACTTGACGACAGATATAGGAAGACCAGAAATTACAGTATAAAATAAATAAAAGAAGAAAGAATTAGTGACCATAAGATGAATGAGAGGGAAGATTGAGTGTAAGTGTGGGAATGATTATGATATTTATGTAAAATTTGTGAAAGAAAAAGTATAGAAGTGACAATGTAAGTTGTGTCAAATAACTTGTAAAAGTAAAATTTAGCAATAAAGAGTTTAAAAAAAAAAAAAAAAAGTCTAAATCTTTTTCTGACACTTGTTTAAGTTAAAATCAATATTTTTTGCTAGAAAATTACTTGGAACCCCCAAACATTATATATATTTTAGCAGAGACCCTAGGGAATAAAATGGCAATTGCTGCAATATTTTATGTCACACTGTATTTGCCCAGCGGTCTTTCAAAATAAATTTTTTGGGGAGAAAATACACTTCAATGATTAATAAAAAAAAAAGAAACAGTAAAGTTAGCCCAATTTTTTTGTTTTAATGTGAAAGATGATGTTACTTCGCGAGAATCGTGAGAGAATCGTGATCTATCTTCTAAGCAAAAGAATTGTGATTCTCATTTTAGCCAGAATCGTGCAGCTCTACTTCCGGGCATAGATAGCCAAGCCACCCACAGGTATTTACTCCAATTACGGTACCTTTTCCGCCCCCCCCCCCCCGCTGTCTTCTGGGAGACACACAGGTCACAGAAGACAGCAGGGACCAGTGGGATCGCGCAGTGCGAGTCGCGCATTCGCAGTAGGGAACCAGCCCTTACAATCCACTTTTCACTACAGGTAAGCCTATAATGAGGCTTACCTGTAGCTACCCCGGATATCTCCTAGACCTGCACAGTTTAGGAGATATCCCCTGTATCTGCATCTGCCGACATCATCGGCACATGCGCACTGAAGCATTGACTCGTTCATGCCATTGCTTCAACTAGTGCACATGCGCAAGAGTGACGTCATCATGGCTCTGGCCATTCACGGCGCCAGAGCCCGCAATACCCGGAAGTAACTCCAGGAGTGATGTCGCCGGCCAGAGCAGTGTACAGGGACCACTGCAGGGGCTTCCATCTAAGATGAGTATTTCATAATGAGCTAGTATGATATGCATACTAGCTCATTATGCCTTTGTCTTGCAGGTTTTTTTAAAAAAAAATTTGTGGGTTTACAACCACTTTAAGAGTTCCCTTCAATGGAACTAAGCGGCCAACCCCTGAAAAACAACCCCCCCACCATAATCCCCCCTCCACCAAATGATTTGGACTACCAGATACACTAACAAACTGATACACTAACAAACTGAACTCAAACTCCAGCTGACACTTTATTAGCAGTTACAGCAAACAGTTTTGTTCCTTTAGGGATAAATGTTTTACATGAATAAATAAAATCTAAGCATAGAAAGCACCCCTGTCAGTGATAAATGGTTTGTCTCAACAAAAAAAACACCAGACCTACTGTCTAGACATGTTCACTGCCAAAAAATGAGTTCATCTTCGTTCCATTCATTTGTATTTTTTTCATCTTTTGGGTCATTCGTTATGATCAAAATTCGTTATTTCGAATAAATTCAGAAATTTGAAAATTCAGAAATTCGGAAATCCAAAAAATAAAAAATCTGGAAATTCGGAAACCCAAAAATCCGAAAATTTGAAAATCCAAAATAATAACATGCTAACTAATAATAATTATTAAATTATAGGTATTGAAATTTCCTTTCAAATTTGGCTGTTAGTGAATGTAACGAATACGAATTCATCCAAAGTTACGAATTATCCAAAATAACAATAATAATAGCATCTAAAAAAATGGAACTTAACAAATTAATAATAAATAATGACTTTTTATAATTATTTATTATTATTATTAACTCGTTACGTTCCATTCATTTAGATGCGACATTCGTTATTTTGCATAATTTGTAACTTCGTATAAAATTGTTATCGTTACATTCACTAACAGCCAAATTTGAAAGGAAATTCCAATACCTATAATTTATTAGTTAGTAATAGTTAGTTAACCACATCAGCCCCGGAAGATTTTACCCCCCTTCCTGACCAGAGCACTTTTTGCGATACGGCACTGCGTCGCTTTAACTGACAATTGCGCGGTCGTGCGACGTTGCTCCCAAACAAAATTGATGTCCTTTTTTCCCCACAAATAGAGCTTTCTTTTGGTGGTATTTGATCGCCTCTGCGATTTTTATTTTTTGCGCTTTAAACAAAATAAGAGCGACAATTTTGAAAAAAACGCATTATTTTGCTATAATAAATATCCCCCAAAAATATATAAAAAAATTTTTTTTCCCTCAGTTTAGGCCGATCGTATTATTTTACATATTTTTGGTAAAAAAAAAATCGCAATAAGCGTTTATTGATTGGTTTGCGCAAAAGTTATAGCGTTTACAAAATAGGGATAGTTTTATGGCATTTTTATAATTTTTTTTTTTTTTACTAGTAATGGCGGCGATCAGCGATTTTTATTGTGACTGCGACATTATGGCGGACATGTCGGACATTTTTGACACATCTTTGGGACCATTGTCATTTATACAGCGATCAGTGCGATTAAAAGTGCACTGATTACTGTGTAAATGACACTGGCAGTGAAGGGGTTAATCACTAGGGGGCGGGGAGGGGTCAAGTATGTCCTAGGGGAGTGATTCTAACTGTGGGGGGGATGGGCTGTGTGTGTCACTATGCTGGTCACCGCTCCCGATGACAGGGAGCTGTGATCAGTGACACTGTCACTAGGCAGAACGGGGAGATGCTGTTTACATCAGCATTTCCCCGTTCGTCCTCTCCGTGAGGTGATCGCGTGTATCCCCGCGGCGATCGAGTCCGCGGGACTTGCGACCCGACTCACGGAGCTCCCGGCCGGCGGCGCGCACGCAATGGCATGGCGGGGAATTCAAATGGACGTACCTGTAAGTCCATTTGCCCAGCCGTGCCATTCTGCCGACGTACATAGGCGTGCGCCGGTGGGGAAGTGGCTAATATTTCAGATTTTCGAATTTTCGTTCTTATTTTTGGATTTTCTAATTTCCAAATGTTCGGCTTTTCGAATTTCAGAAAAATCCGTTAAACGGGTTTTCGTTCATTCGAATACTTCCGAATTAACAAATTTGTCGAAAAACGAATTCGTAACGAAGCGAATTGCACCAGCTGAAAAGAATGTCTAAAAAAAAAAAATTCTAATGCAGCCATCACATCTAAGAATTGGAAAGCTGCAATCTAATACGTGTTTGCTTTTGGGTTTAATACGGCTTTAAGTTTGTTCTCACTAACACTTCCTAAGAACAAAAGGTGTAATTCAAGCAGAGGGGCCCCCGGCCTTTTGCACACAACAATATGTGAAGCGTCACACTAGTACAGCGTTACGGAAGTATCATCTCTCCTCTTCTTCCAGGATAGCACATGACAGTCAGCAAAGAAAACTAATCTTTTAACCACTTGACCTCCAGAAGTTTTTAATCGTCTTCATGACCAGGGTATTTTTGCTATTCAGCATTGCGCCACTTTAGCTGGCAATTGCGCGGTCATTCAATGCTGTACGCAAATTCAATTTTCATAATTTGTTTTCAGACATATAGAGCTTTTTTTGGGGGACGATTCACTAACATTTACCGCATGCGATAAGAGTATCATGTTACTCATTTGCATAAATTATCGCATGCAGTAAAGAAAGTCCAATTCACAAAAAAATAAATAAAAAAAATGATTATGCGGTATTTATAAACAAAAATAAAAATGTGCTGATAAATACCAAATAAAAAGCTCTTACAACGTTTTTCTGTTTATTAAAAGTCAGCAGCTACACTTTTTGTAGCTGCTGACTTTTAATAAACGAAAAAAAAACGCGTGGAACTCCACTGCAAGAGTTTTTTATGCGGTATTTATCAGCACTTTTTTTTTTTTTTCGCTAAATACCGCATAATCATTATTTTTTTTTGTGAATAATATTATAATATCAATAAACAGACACGTACCTGTCCCATGGTCCAGCGATGCGGCCGCCAGGAGCCTCGCTCCTCTCCCCCTCCTCTCCGCCAGCATAACAACTGTGGGCACCCGGCCGTGACAGCTTGTGGCTTCACGGCCGGGCGCGCACTGTGCTCTGCTAGTGGCCAGGCAATCTTCTGGGACCTGTGACGTCCCAGAAGATTGCAGAGAGGGAGGGGCCATCCAGGGGAAGAGGAGGAAGGAGGAAGTGGGACAGGAAGTCCCACTCTAAACTAGGTACACCCCCCTCCGCCAAATGTGTCTAAGGAGTGCTTAAAGCGGAACTTCCACTTTTAGGTGGAACTCCGCTTTAAGTCCAATTCACAAACGGACAGGAGCGTTGAAAAGCATGCAATATTTACCACCAGGGTTTTGCTGGCGGTATCGCATGCGGTTATTGTAAAAAAAAAAACAGCCTCCTGGGGGTCAGGCACTTTGGTGTGGCACTTACCTGCAAAGGAAGCCCGCGCTGTCCCCGCTGCAGGAAGCACCTTTTTTCGCCCCTGTTCCTTCCGGGGCCGTGGGCTCCGGCTCTGTGACTGGCCGGAGTCGCGTGACGTCACTCCCGTGCATGCACGTCACGGCATGGGCCCTGTAGAAACGGCATGGTCATGCCCTTTCCTCAGTGCGCATGAGCCAATGACGTCGGCGCAAGCGTATACAGTAAATATCTCCTAAACCGTGCAGGTTTAGAAGATAGTTCCAGTACCTACAGGTGAGTCTTATTATAGGGTTACCTGTAGGGAAAAGTGGTCTGTAAGTGTTTACAACCACTTTAACCACTTGCTGCCCACCATATAACAAAATGACATCGGCAAAGTGGTTGCGAAATCCGCATTGCGGCGATCGTTGTTGTGGCGTGTCAGTCTGACACGCCGCAACTCCAATCTAGAAACTCTTTACCACGTGATCAGCCATGTCCAATCACGGCTGATCACGATGTAAACAGGAAGAGCCGTTAACCGGCTTTTCCTCACTCGCGTCTGACAGACGTGAGTAGAGGAGAGCCGATCGTCTGCTCCTTTGACAGGTCACAGGTGGGGTCTGTGCTGATTGTTTATCAGCGCAGCTCCCCCTCGGAGGCCCACCCAGGACCACCAGGGATGGCCACCACACTGTACCACCAGATATGCCACCCTAGACCACCAGGGAAATGCAAATCAGTGCCCAGGCAGCTGCCAATCAGTGCCAAAGAAAAATGCCTGCCAGTGCCACTAGTGATGCCTATCAGTTAAATCTATCAGTGCCCATCAGTGCCGCCTATCAGAGCTAACCATAAGTACCCATCAGTGCAGCCTTTCAGTGTCGCCTATCAGTGCCCACCAGTGCCACCTATGAGTGCCGCATATCAGTGCTGCCTATCAGTGTCCATCAGTGCTGCTTATTAGTGCCCATCAGTGCCACCTCATTGGTGCCGCCTTTTCAGTGCCCATCAGTGCAGCTTATCAGTGCCCATCAGTGAAGGAGAAAACGTACTTATTTACAAAAAAAACTTTTTTTTTTCAAAATTTTCGGTATTTTTTTATTCGTTTAGCAAAAAAATAAAAACCACAGAGTGATAAAATACCACCAAAAGAAAGCTCTATTTGTGGGAACAAAATGATAAAAATTTGGTTCCGGTACAGTGTAGCACGACCGCGCAATTGTCATTTAAAAAGTGACAGCGCTGCGAAAGTGCCCGGTATTGAAGTGGTTAAGTGTCACATCATCTGTGACCATACAGAGCCATTGTTTTTGTCTTAGTCTGTTTTAAATTTACGTATTTTTATTTGTTTTTGTAATACAATTCAAAACCTTTCATATCAAGTTTGTTATCCCAAGCTTTTGTACGGTACCATTAAAGTCCATCTCAGCCTCCTCAAAAGCTTCCTCTCCACTTTGTTGGGATGAAGGTACCATTCTTTTTAAAATACTTTATTAATGTTGGCTCTCCTTCAAATAGTCCTCCTACAAATTTCTGAATTGTCGTCGGCCCCCTCCCGGTGCCTGTGCCTTGTGTATCCTGATTTTAATTTCCTGTTACCGACCCGGCTTGCCTTTTGACCTGCTTCCTTTAGATTCCTGGCTTGAACCCCTGGCTACGCTTCTGCTTGATCCACAGTGTTTGACCTCGGCTTGGCTCACTGATTCTACTTATTATGTGTCCCACCATGTATGACCTCGGCTTGTTCCAGTTTCCGCTACTTGCCCATGATACTGACGAATCCACCGTGTATGTATCCTATAGCCGGTATCTCTATATTTTAAGTGTAACATGACATTTGAATTTTTTGAATTTTTTAATAAAGAATTTTCTATATTCATTTCATCTTGAACCTTGTTATATTGCTGCTAAAAAGCCCCATGGGGGAATTTTTCTTGCCTGTTTATTCATTTTGGGGTGTGCAGCCTCCATGTCTCTCCTATTTGTGTCTTTCCCATTGTGGTATTTTTTTGGGTGGTTACACACCCCATCCCCCACGACACACGAGAGACAAGGCCATAAGTGTGCGCAGCCTATTGCATTAGGGTGTGCACCCTTAAGCTCAAACACACATGCATGTGTATGTGTCTACATATATATAAACCCGGCACAGTGATCTCCCTGCCGACACAGTGAAAGAGAAGAGCATAAACACTTTTCTTATGGCATAGCCGGTAAGAGGGAGCATACCATGTTCCTGCTGCTACACAGAGCGATAACACTAATGCGCATGGGGTGATTAGGGTGTGCCTGGGCACACCCAGCACACCCTGTGCGCACGCCTACGGACAAGGCCATTAGCTGTGAGGTGTTCTTCCAATCTCTCTACTTTATAGTTAGACCGCTCATTCACAATGAGTAATTCTCAGGAATGATGGTCAGGGGGATCAGATTCCATTGAATCTCTTCGCCCCATTTGCAACAGGAAAGACCAAAGTAGTCTCCTGCATTGCACTACCTAATATAATTATTTAAATAATTTTGACTATACTGTTCAAGAGATGGTTATATTGCACCAACACACAGCCTCTGTGCCATTATTTCATCATTGGTCACTCCTATTGCTATGGATGTGACTAAAGTAAATTTAACTAACTTGTATAATGTAAATCAATTTTGTCTGTTCTTTGTCATTGTTAATACCCTGTTTCCCCGAAAATAAGACCTAACGTGATTGTCGGCGATGGCTGCAATATAAGCCCCCCCCCCCCCCAGATAAGCCCTAGTTAAAGTCCTTGTAGGTCTTATTTTCAGAGTAGGGCTTATTTTGGGGGAAACAGGGTAGGGCTTATTTGGAGGGTAGGGCTTATATTGCAGCAATCACTGACAATCCATTTAGGAGCCTTTTTTTCCCTCTGTCGTCCCTCTGTAATCCTCACAGAGCCAACAGCAGGAGGCAGGACAGTTCTGAACGGAGGGTGGAGCTGCCCAAGGTTAACAAGCAGGTGATTGGCTGCTAGGATAAGGGAGGTCTTAGCAACTAATCACAATCCTGCAACTCCCGCCCTCCATCCAGATATGCTGTGCCTCCCTCCGATCTGTCTGTGTAAGGTAGGACAGCAAGAACTGGAATATAGGGGGGCTAAGGACACTGAAGTGGGGGAGCTGAGGACTGTGATGTGGTGGGCTGAGGACTGTGATGTATGGGAATGGAGGACATTAAAGTGGGGGGAGCTGAGGACTGTAATGTGGGGGAGCTGAGGAAATTAAAGTGGGGGGAGCTAAAGACTGGAATGTGGGGGGAGCTGAGGACATTAAAGTGGGGAGGGGGAGCTAAAGACTGGAATGTGGGGCGGAGCTGAGAACTGGAATGTGGGGGGAGCTGAGGACTGGAATGTGAGAGGAGCTGAGGACTGAAATGTGGGGGGACTGAGGACATTAAAGTAGGGGGAGCTGAGGACTGGAATGTGGGGGGAGCTGAGGACATTAAAGTGGGAGGAGCTAAAGACTGGAATGTGGGGGGAGCTGAGGACATTAAAGTGGGGGGAGCTGAGGACTGGAATGTGGGGGGAGCTGAGGACTGGAATGTGAGGGGTGCTGAGGACATTAAAGTGTCGGGGAGCTAAAGACTGGAATGTGGGGGAGCTGAGGACATTAAAGTGGGGAGCTAAAGACTGGAATGTGGGGCGGAGCTGAGAACTGGAATGTGGGGGGAGCTGAGGACTGGAATGTGGGGGGAGCTGAGGACTGGAATGTGAGAGGACCTGAGGACTGGAATGTAGGGGGAGCTGAGGACTGAAATGTGGGGGGACTGAGGACATTAAAGTGGGGGGAGCTGAGGACTGGAATGTGGGGGGAGCTGAGGACATTAAAGTGGGAGGAACTAAAGACTGGAATGTGGGGGGAGCTGAGGACATTAAAATGGGGGGAGCTGAGGACTGGAATGTGGGGGGTGCTGAGGACATTAAAGTGTCGGGGAGCTAAAGACTGGAATGTGGGGGGAGCTGAGGACATTAAAGTGGGGAGCTAAAGACTGGAATGTGGGGAGGAGCTGAGAACTGGAATGTGGGGGGAGCTGAGGACTGGAATGTGAGAGGACCTGAGGACTGGAATGTAGGGGGAGCTGAGGACTGAAATGTGGGGGGACTGAGGACATTAAAGTGGGGGGAGCTGAGGACTTGAATGTGGGGGGAGCTAAGGACTGGAATGTGGGGGGAGCTAAGGACTGGAATGTGGGGGGAGCTAAGGACTGGAATGTGGGGGGAGCTAAGGACTGGAATGTGGGGGGAGCTGAGGACTGGAATGTGGGGGGACTGAGGACATTAGTGTGGGGGACTGAGGATTGTAATGTCAAGAGGGCTGAGGACAATAAACTGGGGGGGCTGAGGACTGTGATGTAGGGGAGGCTGGGGTCATTAAAGTGGGGAGGCTGAGGACTGTAATGTGGGGGGGGGGACTGTAATGTGGGGGGGCTGGGAACATTAAAGTGGAGAGGAGAGGACTGTAATGTGGGGGGTGAGAACTGAGGACATTAAAGTGGGGGGAGCTGAGGACTGGAATGTGGGGGGGCTGAGGACATTAAAGTGGGGGAGGCTGAGGACATTAAAGTGGGGGAGGCTGAGGACTGGAATGTGGGGGGAGCTGAAGATTGGAATATGGGGGGGCTGAGGACATTAAAGTGGGGGAGGCTGAGGACTGGAATGTGGGGGGAGCTGAAGATTGAAATATGGGGGGGCTGAGGACATTAAAGTGGGGGAGGCTGAGGACATTAAAGTGGGGGAGGCTGAGGACTGTGATGTGGAGGGGCTGAGGACTGTAATGTGGGTGGATGATGTAAATAGGGGCAGAGGACAGTACTGTTGATGGTTGTTGATATCAAGGAAGTGTGAGAACATTACTATAAAAGGGGTGGAGGGAGATGATGTAAAGGGGGAGCTGAGGACACTCATCAAGAGGGGATCCTGATGTGAAGGAGGAGGGGACTGTGATGTGCGGTGGGGACTGTGGAAACGAATGTAAGAATGGGTTCAGATCTGTGCATGTTCATTGGGTGGATCAGCCTATTTTAATGGGCTGCACTACTCACAAGAAATGCAGAGAAATCACGACGCGATAAGCCGCATGATGCTGCAGCAACATGCAGTTTGGCACACACAAAAATGGGCGATGGGTACCGACATGATATTTTGATGTCTGCTGAAGAAGATTTTACTTCTTCTCTGAAGAAGATTTAACTGACCCGACCTCGGTGAATTGTAATTCAATACCCCTGACGTAGAGGATCCCCTAGCTACGGAGTGAGCCAGGGACAACATTATTTAATTAACCACTTAAAGTGGTTGTTAAGCCACTTGTATAAAATGCTCCCATCCCCTCTGTATTAGAACAATAAGTTCCCCTGTGCCTGTGTTGTATCATAAATATGCTTATCTGTACAGATAACACACCTTCTCCTTACAATCAGTTGCCTTTTCTCTCCAGGGAGCTGATGTGTTATCTGTATAGGCATATTTATGATAAAACACAGACACAGGAACTTCTTGTTCTAATACAGAGGGGATAGGAGCTTTCAAGGTTACTATGAGAGTCCAGCAGACAATCAATCGGAAAGGAGAGAAACTACTTGTTAACAGGAAGAGGGAGGGGGAGGAAGGGGGAGCTGAAGACAGGCACAGACTACGATCTCTCGGCTTATCAGACATGGTAATCGTGGTCAGAACTCAGGGGAGGAGTCAGGACATGCTATTATCAAACAGCTTTTGTAGTAGATACAGAGGGATATTTAAAAAGCAAAAGCACCCTGCTGCTAATTCCACTTTAAAGGGACAGGAGCAGCATTTTTTTTTGGTTAACAAACACTTTAAGCCTCTTTCTGAGATTTGGTGTTTACAAGTTCAAATCTTTTTTTTTTTTTTGCTAGAAATATACTTGCAGTCAGGTCCATAAATATTGGGACATCAACACAATTCTAATCTTTTTGGCTCTATACACCACCACAATGGATTTGAAATGAAACAAACAAGATGTGCTTTAACTGCAGACTTTCAGCTTTACTTTGAGGGTATTTACATCCAAATCAGGTGAACAGTGTAGGAATTACAACAGTTTGTATATGTGCCTCACACCAAAAGTAATGGGACAATTGGCTGCTCAGCTGTTCCATGGCCAGGTGTGTGTTATTCCCTCATTATGCCATTTACAAGGAGCAGATAAAAGGTCCAGAGTTCATTTCAAATGTGCTATTTGCATTTGGAATCTGTTGCTGTCAACTCTCAATATGAGATCCAAAGAGCTGTCACTATCAGTGAAGCAAGCCATCATTAGGCTGAAAAAACAAAACAAACCCATCAGAGAGATAGCAAAAACATTAGGTGTGGCCAAATCAACTGTTTGGAACATCCTTAAAAGAAAGAATGCAGCGGTGAGCTCAGCCACACCAAAAGACCCGGAAGACCACGGAAAACAACTGTGGTGGATGACCGAAGAATTCATTCCCTGGTGAAGAAAACACCATTCACAACAGTTGGCCAGATCAAGAACACTCTCCGGGAGGTAGGTATATGTGTGTCAAAGTCAACAATCAAGAGAATACTTCACCAGAGTGAATACAGAGGGTTCACCGCAAGATGTAAACCATTGGTGAGCCTCAAAAACAGGAAGGCCAGATTAGAGTTTGCCAAACAACATCTAAAAAAGCCTTTACAGTTCTGGAACAACATCCTATGGACAGATGAGACCAAGATCAACTTGTACCAGAGTGATGGGAAGAGAAGAGTATGGAGAAGGAAAGGAACTGCTCATGATCCAAAGCATACCACCTCATCAGTGAAGCATGGTGGTGGTAGTGTCATGGCGTGGGCATGTATGGCTGCCAATGGAACTGGTTCTCTTGTATTTATTGATGATGTGACTGCTGACAAAATCAGCAGGATGAATTCTGAAGTGTTTCGGGCAATATTATCTGCTCATATTCAGCAAAATGCTTCAGAACTCATTGGACGGCGCTTCACAGTGCAGATGGACAATGACCCGAAGCATGCTGCGAAAGCAACCAAAGAGTTTTTTAAGGGAAAGAAGTGGAATGTTATGCAATGGCCAAGTCAATGACCTGACCTGAATCCGATTGAGCATGCATTTCACTTGCTGAAGACAAAACTGAAGGGAAAATGCCCCAAGAACAAGCAGGAACTGAAGACAGTTGCAGTAGAGGCCTGGCAGAGCATCACTAGGGATGAAACCCAGCGTCTGGTGATGTCTATGCGTTCCAGACTTCAGGCTGTAATTGACTGCAAAGGATTTGCAACTAAGTATTAAAAAGTGAAAGTTTGATGGATGATTGTTAATCTGTCCCATTGCTTGGGTCCCTTAAAAAGTGGGAGGCACATATACAAACTGTTGTAATTCCTACACTGTTCACCTGATTTGGATGTAAATACCCTCTAATTAAAGCTGAAAGTCTGCAGTTAAAGCACATCTTGTTCATTTCATTTAAAATCAATTGTGGTGTATAGAGCCAAAAAGATTAGAATTGCGTTGATGTCCCAATATTTATGGACCTGACTGTAGAACCCCCAAACATTATTATTTTTTTTTTTTCTAACACCCTATAGAATAAAATAGCGGACATTGCTATACTTTTATACTTTCTGTCACACCGTATTTGCGCAGCAGTCTTACAAGCACACTTTTTTTGGAAAAATTACATTTTTAAAATTAAAAAATAAGATAACAGTAAAGTTCGCCCATTTTTTTTTTATTATTGTGAAAGATAATGTTATGCCAAGTAAATTGATACCCAACATGTCACGCTTCAAAATATGCACCTATTCGTGGAATGGCGACAAACTTTTACCCTTAAAGATCTCCATAGGCGATTTTTTAAAAATTCTACAGGTTGCATGTTTTGAGTTACAGAGGCGGTCTAGAGCTAGAATTATTACTCTCGCTCTAACGATTGTGGTGATACCTCACAGGTGTGGTTTGAACACCATTTTCATATGCGGGCGCTACTCACGTATGCGCTCGCTTCTGCGCGCGAGCTCGGCGTAACGGGCACGTTAACATTTTTTAATTTTTTAATTATTTATTTTACTTTTTATTTTTTTTTTAATCTTAGACTGTTCTTTAAAAAAAAAAAGAAACGTCACTTTATTCCTATTACAAGGAATGTAAACATCCCTTGCAATAGAAAAAAGCATGACAGGACCTCTTAAATATGAGATCTGGGGTCAAAAAGACCTCAGATCTCATATTTATACTAAAATGCAATAAAAAAAAAAAATGTAATTTAAGAGCTATGGGCGGAAGTGACATTTTGACTTCGCTTCCGCCCTGCAATGGTATAGAGCTGGGTGGGGGCCATCTTCCCCCATCCATACCACACAGGGAGAAGGATCCGATCGCCTCCGCCGCTGCCGATGGCTTCGGTAAGCGGCAGAGGGCACCGGAGCGCTGCGGGAGGGGGGGCCCTCTTCCGCCACCGATAAAAGTGATCTTGCGGCGAATCTGCCGCAGAGACCACTTTTATCTGAAACCGGACCGCTCACTGAAGAAGAGGATACCGGAGTTTTGATAGCTTTCTTCTGTCATAACAACGATGTTCTACTTCAAAGTGCCGATGTATATTGTCATGAGCCGGTCCGGAAGTGGTTAAAGGCAAATGAACAACAACGCATGTGTAGCATGATAGACGCAGAAGCTTTGCTGTCACGTGACTGCTTGGAAAACATTAACCACTTGAGGTCCAGGCCATAGCCGAATCATGGCCACAGCACGGACCTCAATTTCCGTGAGGCCGTCAAAGGACGTCCTCCCCTGTGCACGCGCACCATGCAGGGCGCGTGGTGCGCCCGCTGTGATCACCGAGTCACGGAGACTCGGATGATCACAGATCCGAGTAAGGGGCTGATCCCGGCTCTTACCATGTGATCAGCTGTCAGCCAATGAAGCTGATCACATGATGTAAACAAAAGCTCATTCATCGTTTTTTTTTCTCAGTGTGAGGAGAATAAAAAGCGGATCACCGGCTTATGTTAAAGGGACATTGGTTCCGAGGACGAAGGAGGCACATATGTGTCATCTATGCCTGCCAGTGCCACCTGCCATTGCCACCTGCCAGTGCCCACAGTGCCCAGCAGTGCCACCTATCAATGCCCACAAGTGCCACCTATCAATGCCCACAAGTGCCCACCAGTGGTGCCAATCAGTGCCACCTAGCAGTGCTGCCATTAGTATAAGCAATCAGTGCCTATTATTGCCACCCATCAGTGCCCATCACTGCCACCCATAGTGCCCATCAGTGCCGTCTCATCAGCGGACTTCAATGAAGGAGAAAAATTACCTGTTTGCAAAATTTTATAACAAAATATAAAAAAAAATAACATTTTTTTTTTTAATTCGGGCTTTTCAATTTTTTAACAAAAAATAAAAACCCAGAGGTGATCAAATACCACCAAAAGAAAGCTCTATTTGTGGGAAAAATATGATAAAAATTTCATTTGGGTACAGTGTTGTATGACCGCGTAGTTGTCATTCAAAGTGCGTCAGTGCTGAAAGCTGCAAATTGGTCTGGATAGGAGGGGGGTTTAAGTGCCCTGTAAGCAAGTGGTTAAAAATAGTATGTGAATTGGGAATTATTATAAACTGCATGCAGTAAAAATAGGAGCTTTGAAGAGGAAACATTTAAAAGCCAAGTGGCTGTATTTCTACTTTAATGATTACAGAGCTGCAATATTTTATATCTTTTTTTTTTTTTTTTTTGCATGGAGGTTGGCTTTAATGATTTTTCATGGAATATTACCAATCATTAGATGTGGTGGCTGCATTTTCTCTTCTTTGGCTTCTTCCCATCTGTTTTCACCTGGCCAGTAACACACCTGTATTAATGAGACACAACTCTGGATGAATGAGCACAGGAGGCACAGCAGACAGCAGCATTGTCAGTTTGGGGGGGGGGGGGGGGGGTAGTGTTAAATCTACTAGCAGATCTAATTACTAATTGAGTGAAGCCAACTCCATCTCACACTTTATAAGGAGTTACAGCAAATGTTCTATTTTCCCTTTTGGGGTAAAGCTTTTACATGAATGAATAAAAGCTGATCTTTGTAAGCACCTCTGACAGAGTTAAATGGTTTGCTTCATCCATGTAAACGGATGCATTCTGCTGGAGAGATTGTGCTTTTGAAAGACAGACTTGCTGGTGAGATCACCAGATGAAAATAGAAGAGAGAAAGCCTAAAAGAAAATATTAAAACAATATAATCCTAATATAGACGGTAATAATATAATAATAAAAATATACTAATACAGCCATTACATCTGAGAATTGGTATGCAACAATATAATAAATGTTTACTTTTTTAATACTGCTTTTAGAACCAGATATATTTTTAACCCTCATGTGAAATGTCATGTATGTACAATACAAAGACAGTTGAGAATGCTGGAAATGAAAAAAAATGCTATTTAGATATAAAAAGAAAAATATCTTCCAAGCCCAAATGTTGTTTAGAGCCAGAATTCCTGCTGGGAGTGCGAATCCAACCCAGGAATGTGTGGGGATTGGTCAGGTGAAGAATAAAGTAAATAGTGTGAGTTTTACTTCTATAAACATTTGGAATAAATTCTGGGTGTGCGTCTATCCTAGTATACTAGTGATGATTTAATTGCGATTTAACCGATTCAGCCCCGGAAGATTTAACCCCTTTCCTGACTAGAGCAAGTTTTGCGATTCGGCACTGCGTTGCTTTAACTGATATATGCGCGGTCGTGCGACACTGCCATAACCCCGGTATCCCCGTTTTCGTGCGGCGGCCGGCTTCCAGATAAAAGTGGTCCCTGCGGCGGATTCGCCACGAGATCACTTTTATCGGTGGCGGGAGAGGGGCCCTCCCCCTCCCGCCGCGATCCGGTGCCCTCCGCCGCTTACCGGAGCCGTCGGTAGCAGCGGAGGCGATCGCGTCCTAACCTGTGGTGTGTCTGGAGACGAGTGAGGCTAAGATGGCGTCTCCACTCGTCTCCATGACACTGCTGGGGGGAAGCGACGTCAAAACGTCACTTCCGTCCACGCCTCTTAAAAGGCACATTTTTTCAAATGTCATTTTTCTAAACGACTTTTTTTTTTTTTTTTATTGCATTTTAGTGTAAATATAAGATCTGATGTCTTTTTGACCCCAGATCTCATATTTAAGAGGACCTGTCATGCTTTTTTCTATTACAAGGGATGTTTACATTCCTTGTAATAGGAATAAAAGTGACACTATTTTTTTTTTTTTTAAATTTTTTAAAAAACAGTGTAAAAATAAATAAAATATTGTAAAATAAATAATAAAAATTAATTATTTTTTTTAAAACCCCCCTGTCCCGACGAGCTCGCGCGCAGAAGCGAATGCATACGCGAGTAGCGGCTCCATATGAAAATGGTGATCAAACCACACATGTGAGGTATCACCGCGACCGGTAGAGCGAGAGCAATAATTCTAGCCCTAGACCCCCTCTGTACCGCAAAATATGCAACCTGTAGAATTTTTTAAACGTTCCCTATGGAGATTTTTGAGGGCAAAAGTTTGACGCCATTCCACGAGCGGGCGCAATTTTCAAGCGTGACATGTTGGGTATCAATTTACTTGGCGTAACATTATATTTCACAATATAAAAAAAAATTGGGATGGGCTAACTTTACTGTTGTCTTATTTTTTTATTCAAAAAAGTGATTTTTTTCCAAAAAAAGTGCGCTTTTAAGAACGCAGCGCAAATACGGTGCAAAAAAAAGTATTGCAATGACCGCCATTTTATTCTCTAGGGTGTTAGAAGAAAAACCATATATAATGTTTGGGGGTTCTAAGTAATTTTCTAGCAGAAAAACCTGTTTTAAACATGTAAACACCTAAAATCCAAAACAAGGCTGGTCCTTAAGTGGTTAACAGTTGATGGGAGGTCTTGGGACTGTTTATAATGACAGGGGTACATGTACAGTTAGGTCCAAATATATTTGGACACAGGCACAATTTCTTTTTTTTTTTCAGGAATTTTCCAAAACATTTTCAAGCAATATAATGGATATGGGCTGAAAGTGCACACTCTCAGGTTTTATTTGAGGGTATGCAAATCCAAATAGGAGGAAGGGTTTAGGAATTACAGCTCTTAACAATAGATAGAATAGAATAAATTAATAAATCCCCCTTTTTCAAGGGACCAAAAGTAATTGGACAGTTGAATTAAAAGCTGTTTCATGGCCAAGTGTGGGCTACTCCTTCGTTATTTCTTCATCAGTTAAGCAGGTAAAAGGTCTGGAGTTGATTCGAAGTGTGGTATTTGCATTTGAAATCTATTGCTGTGAACCTACATCATGAGTTCAAAGGAGCTGTCCATGCAAGTGAAACAGGCCATTGTAAGGCTTCAAAAAGAAACAAATCCATCAGAGAGATAGCAGCAACATTAGGAGGGGGCAAATCAACAGTTTGGTACATTCTGAGGAAATAAGAACTCACCGGTGAGTTCAGCAACATAAAAAGGCCTGAACGTCCATGGAAGACAACAGTGGTGGATGATCGCAGGGTCCTCTCTATGGTAACGAAAAACCCATTCACAACATCCAGACAAGTGAAGGACACTCTCCACGAGGTGGACGTATCATTATCAAAGTCTACAATCAAGAGAAGACTTCACGAGAGCAAATACAGAGGGTTCACCACAAGGTGCAAACCATTCATAAGCCTGAAGAATAGATAAGCCAGAATAGACTTTGCCCAAAAACATCTGAAAAAGCCAGACCAGTTCTGGAAAAGCATTCTTTGGACAGTTGAAGGTAAGATTAAACTGTACCAGAATGACGGGAAGAAAAAAGTGTGGAGTGTCAGAAACCATGAAATCAGACCGAGACAGAAGTACAGTTAACTCACACTTTTTTAATAAAAAAAGTAAATAGAACAAACGTAGTCAAAACATAGCCAGAGTTCAGGAACTGAAACGGATAGTCAGACAGGCCCAACATCATGGAGCCGGAGATGAGCGTAGTAAAACAGCAAACAGGATCTGGAGCCAGAAGGGATGTCAGCCAAACAAGTCTTTTAACAGGAATGCAGGAGAGCGTCTCTGTGATGTTGACTAAGGCGAAGGCAGAGATCCTTTGGGCTGGACGGCTTAAGTAGGCAGGACTGACGAGCAGGATATCATCAACAGCTGAATCACTGTGGAGAGATAGAAGCTGGCAATTAGCTGACAGCTGAGCAGCCAGCTCAGAGAAGGAAGGTCTGAGCCCAGCCCTGACATGGAGAAGGCTTGGAACAGTTCCTGATCCAAAGCACACAACGTCATGTGTAAAACATGGTGGAACTTTCAGTGTGATGGCATGGGCATGCATGGCTTCCAGTGGCACTGGGTCATTGGTGTTTATTGATGATGTGACAGAAGACAGAGGCAGCCGGATGAATTGTGCAGTGTTTAGAGATATACTGTCAGATTCAGCCCAGATTCAGCCAAATGCAGCAAAGTTGATTGGACGGTGCTTCAAAGGAGCTTTTCAAGGAAAACAAGTGAAATTGTCACGTGCCTTGAATCAGATCCTAATAGTAGAAGGAGACCTCTCTTACAGCCCTGGCTCGGGGACCACTGGGGTTGCAACAGTGGTCGTGAGAGTGCAGCGAGGTATGGGTTGCCAATGCCTATAAATGCCTTGATATCATGCGATTTTATTTCATTTTTATTCTCTTTGTGATCACGTTTTATATATTGGAGTGCGTTGTCTAGCACTTTTTCCAGCTTTTCAATAAAAGCCTCTTATTTAATCGATTCATGCCCTATGTGGAGATTTTTTTGCTCTTGTCTCCTTCCATGCAAGGGATCCTGCTGAGCCCTAGCCATTTTTTCTTCATACACCCCGTCTATCTAAGAGAGATATCCTAACTGACATCCTGATCGAGAACTTCCACACCCCTGAACGGTGACGGTCGCCTTGGACGTGACTCCTCGCCAGGACCTCTCCAGCTGGATATCCCTGGGATCGTTAGATCCCTTAAGTCTGTACGACACTCCACCGTACGGTGACTGTGTCCACCTTTTCTGGTAAGGATACCCATTTTTACCATTCGCAGTCTGCTGTGAGCACGCAGACGATTCAAGTGTGAAGTGTCTCTATACAGAGTTGGTTCCAGTCTCCACCCCATGTGAAGTTGTGGCACCATCTATGCCTTTGAACCCCCATGTGTTTTTCAATCAACATATGATTCAACACACCCCTATGGACTTTTATTTTAATTTGTTTATGTGTTAGACAAACACACATACCACCTATTAGGTATACTTTATGTTTTCAGCACCTTTTTATTAACATGTGCTGAATATGTAAACGCACATTTCTAGCGCTGCATGTGTTTTTTTATTTTTAGCGAGGTAGGAGTGCCTGTAAGATCTGCTGTAGCTGGCACAGATGAGCAGAGATGATCCACCGGGATGGCTGGAGGCGTTGGTAACAGATGTGGGTCAGCGACCCCAGGCACTGTTGGGTACAAGATCAGGAGCAGGCTGGAGAAGAGTGAGACAAGACGGGTCAACACGGATAACAGGTATGTAATACAGCAGGCGGCGAGTAGTCAGTAGGCAGGCAGAGGTTGGCAACAGGAGATCAAACAGGTGCTGGTATAGCAGGGTCAAGGCAAGTCGGTTCAGGGTAGGAGAAGGCAGCAGTAGTCTAAAAGAGCTGGGTCAGTAAATATCACAGGCAGGTACAGGATCAGGGCTCAGTTAAATCTGCAGATCAGACAGCACTGTACTAGCGCAGGTGCTGTCCTTTTAAAGGGTCATTGGCGCGTGCCGCATGTTCACGTGCCGCTGCCCGGCCCGGCGGGCACTCATAGGAATACATGTGCGCATGTGTGAACGCCCGAGCATCTGCCTTGCTACAGGGTATCCCTGATTGCCCTGTAGCTGAGTGATTGGCATTGTTATAGGCATATTCTGCTAACGGTAGTAATTATACCCAATCATCCTGAGCAAAAGATGTGAAACATCGAATGTACTGTTCAAGTGTTTGATTGGTCCTCTCCGTTAGTTTGGGGATGGTAAGCTGAGAACAAGGCCAACTCAATCTTCAACACGTCACATAAAGCTCTCCAGAAACGTGAAATGAACTGTACACCACGATCTGATATGATGTTTGCAGGGACCCCATGCAGCCTAACAATCTCTTTAACAAACACTCGGGCAGTTTCTATAGCAGATGGGGTCCTCTTCCAAGGCAGAAAGTGGGCCATCTAGGTTAACCAGTCTACTACTACGAAGGTTGTCGTGCATCCCTCAGCAGGTGTAAGTTCTACTATAAAATCCATGGAGATCATCTACCACGGTCTATCAGGAACTGGTAAAGGCTTTAGCAGACCCCAGGCCCTACTTCTTTCTGTCTTGTTCTAAATGCAAACAGAGCATAAGTTCACACACTTCTTGCAAAATACTTCCAAATCAGATCACCAGAATGAACGCCGTACCAGCTCAAGAGCCTTATGGATGCCAAAATGGCCTGCCAACGAATGATCATGAAGCACCCTCAAGACCCCTACTCAAGCACTTTCTGGGACAAAAATTTGGCTCCCCCTTCAAATAAGCCATCTCTAGGTGTCAAGGTAATTCTAGAGGGGAATGGAAGCCTGTTTGATCTGTGAAAGAAGATCCGTTTGTAATAGCACGAAGTTCACTGTAGGCAGGATGGTATCTGGAATTGACAAGTCCTTGGGGTCATCATACATACGGGAAAGCACGTCCGGTTTAATGTTCTTTGATCCAGGTCCAGGTACTGGTGATATGGTTCAGGTACTGACTGGAGTGTATCTCGATCAGAGTCCATACATAGCAGCGTTGCCGGTGCATCGGGGGTTCTGCTATACAATGTCTCTGGCAATATTGTGATAGAAACTTAACTTCTCCGGACACCCAATTAATCTGGGGGTTATGGGCTTGGAGCCATGGTAGGCCCAGAATGACAGGAAACAAGGCTCAGTAGTTCTTTATGTTGAGATGAAGAAATAACAGGTATTGGGGGTGTTTCTTGAGTCACTAATCCAGATCTGATACGTGAGCCATTGGCTAAATAGACAGACAGTCTGTGCGTCTTTGGTTGCTGAGTGGTGAAGGCCAAGTCAATGAAACAACTGCATGCTCCGGAATAAATAATAGCGTTGACTAGGATTGTTCTTCCTGGGAGCTGAAGCGAAAGGGGAAGAGCGAGATGAGTTGCCTGAGCAGACAATGTTGAGAGATTGAGAGCGTGACCCCACGGCAACCCAGACTACGTCACGACGCAGCGCGCTCCAAGCCCGAAGCTACTGTCACCAGGGCGAGGGAGTACCGATCATCTGTGACTAACCCACATCATCTGTCCAGCGAGCACCCCGCTCCCGTGTCCCCGGGAAAGTTTACCAGTGGTATCGTGAATCTTCCATTTGACTGTTAGCCAGAGGGAACACTTAGGAATGGTCCTGCGCCTATAGATCCGTTGTTTTATTATATACTTTTTTGGTTTTGATTTTTAATAAATTATCAAACGGCACTGGACTATGTGGATTTTTTTCCCCATATGTGGATCTTGCGAATATTACCTTACTACCTGCCTGGGAGGACCTCGAGAGTGATCGAACAGAGGATATGATCCAAGGCTTATAAACCTTTTGGTTCCGGTGAGTGAGAACCCCTTGCGGGGGATGTACCACATGTGGTGATAGAAGATATGGTGAAGGGTGCATGTATCGGATCCACTACACACACCTGGGATATCTAGCTCAAGACCGCATATTAAGTCCATTATATGTATTTTTGCTGAATTCTTACAGCTTGTGTTTCAAATCAGAGACATTTTTTCCGGTCATAGTTATGACTGTGTATAGCGCCCCTTTGATGTGTTAGTGATTTACTGGTTAAGTGATTATTCATACATCTGCTATATGAATGTTGAGAGATTAGCAGGAACAGAAGATGGAAACTTACGAGTCTTTGCAGGGCACCTGTGTACATAGTGGCCAGCTTCTCCACAATAGAGGCATAGGTTAGTCTGCTGGCGGCTTAACCGATCTTCTGGGGATAAAGCTGGACGCATCAATCCCAGTTGCATGGGCTCAGGAACGTTAGATCTAAGACCTGAACTGGTAGGGGTCGGCTTGAGATAAGCAGGAACTAGGGCTCTTGGAGTCATCCATACAGGGCTGGGTAGATCTTTCTGATCGACGCTTACTGAGCCGTCGGTCAATCTGAATTGCCAGGGAGATAAGTCCTTCCAAGGTGTTGGGTATACTCACTCGGGCAAGTTCATCTTTCCGGTTCTCGGAAAGACCCATATGAAACTGGTGTCGCAGAGCTGCATCATTCCACCGGGTGTCTGCGGTCCAGCATCTGAAGTCTGTAACATAGTCCTCAGCTGCTCTGAGGCCTTGCTGGAGCGCGTTGAGAGCAGTCTCTGCCATGGAAGTCCGTTGTGGGTCGTCGTAAAGTTGGGACAAAGCATCAAAGAAGGACGACATAGCATGCGTTTGTATATTGTTCTCCTCCAGCAACCGGTGGGCCCAGGTCTGGGGCTCCTCTTGCAGCAATGAAATTATAAACCCCAACTTGGTGGATTCTAGCGAGAAAGTCCGGGATTGCAAAATACAGTTGGCATGCGTTGGGGAAGGCCCGAAATTTGCTGCGATCCCCAGAGAACCTCTCAGGAGTGGGAACTCTGGGCTCAGGTGGAAGCATTACCACAGAAGGAGAGAAAACAGTCTGTGAAGGCGTAGCAGAGGATGCAGGAGCTGTACTGGCAGGAGCTGCTAATGTCTAAACTCGTTCTTCCAGTTTAAGGTACCCCTCTTGTAATGATTGCACAGCTTGCGTAAGGGCTGCAGGATGCCAGCAAACTTTGTCCATCTGTGAGGCTCCTCCTGTAGGCTCAGACATGGCTGTCTGATGCTGTCACATACCTTGAATCAGAGCCTAATAGTAGAAGGAGACCTCTATCACAGCCCTGGCTTGGGGACCACTGGTGTTACAACAGTGGTCACGAGAGTGCAGTGAGATAGGAGTGCCTGTAAGATCTGCTGTCACAGATGAATAGAGATGATCCACTGGGATGGCTGGACTGAAGTAGCAGCTTGAGGCGGTGGTTACAGATATGGGTCAGCGACCCCAGGCACTGGCAGGTACAAGATCAGGAGCAGGCTGGAGCAGATTGAGACAAGCAGGGTCAACATGGGTAACAGATATGTAATACAGCAGGCAGAGAGTAGTCAGTAGGCAGGCAGAGGTTGGGAACGGGAGATCAAACAGGTGCTGGTATAGCAGGGTCAAGGCAAGCCGGGTCAGGATAGGAAGCAGTAGTCAAACAGAGCTGGGTCAGTAAATATCACAGGCAGGTACAGGATAAGGGCTCAGGTAAAGCTGCAGATCAGACAACACTTTACTAGCAGAGGTGCTGTCCTTTTAAAGGTCATTGGCACCAAGCAGAGTTAGCATGCGCCTGCCGCGTGTTCCCGTGCACGCGCCACTGCCCGGCCCTGCGGGCACTCATAGGAACACGTGTGTGCATGTGCGAACGCCCAAGTGTCTTCCTTGCTACAGGGTATCCCTGACAGAAATTTCCTGCAATGGCCGAGTCAATCACCTGATCTCAACCCAATTGAGCATGCATTTCACTTGCTGAAGGCAACCCACAAACAAAGAACAACTGAAGACAGCTGCAGTTAGAGCCTGGCAAAGCATCATAAAGGAGAAAACCCAGTCTTTGGTAAAGCCCATGGGTTCCAGACTTCAGGCACAGGGGGGCTGTGTATAAAAATGTTTGCAGTTCCTAAAATTTGTACTTGATATTTATGTTCAACCACTTGAATAAAAGCAGAAAGTCTGAACTTCAAATTTATTGGGATAATTTTGTTTTAATTTTATTCTGGTAGCATACAGAGCCAAAAGTATGAAAATTGTGCCTGTGTCCAAATATATATGCACCTAACTCTATATGCTGTCCATTTTATAACATGCCTCAGTTTCCTTTATGGTCCTCCTTCAATCTGCATTCAAGAATCCACCTAACTTTGGCCAGTCCCATCAATGACCCATCAAACCACAGTAAATCCTGTTAGGAGTCACGTGTCAAAATCAGGTTTCAGGGTCAGGAGTCAGAGTTGGGTGTCAGGGTCAGGAGTTAGAAGTCAGAGTTGAGTGTCAGGGTCAGGAGTTAGAAGTCAGGGTTGAGTGTCAGGGTCAGGAGTTAGAAGTCAGGGTTGA
The DNA here is from genome assembly GCA_037952835.1 of Lithobates septentrionalis. Classification (NCBI taxonomy): domain Eukaryota; kingdom Metazoa; phylum Chordata; class Amphibia; order Anura; family Ranidae; genus Lithobates; species Lithobates septentrionalis. Next base: position 1,812,182 of record JBBDGP010000289.1, on the reverse strand, counting down.
GTGTCAGGGTCAGGAGTTAGAAGTCAGGGTTGAGTGTCAGGGTCAGGAGTTAGAAGTCAGGGTTGAGTGTCAGGGTCAGGAGTTAGAAGTCAGGGTTGAGTGTCAGGGTCAGGAGTTAGAAGTCAGGGTTGAGTGTCAGGGTCAGGAGTTAGAAGTCAGGGTTGAGTGTCAGGGTCAAGGGGTAAGAATTCAGGGTTGAGTGTCAGGGTCAGAAGTTAGAAGTCAAAGTTGGGTATGAGGGTTAGGAGTCAGAAGTCAGGGTTAAGTGTCAGGGTCAGGAGTCAGAAGTCAGAGTTGGGTGTCGGGTCAGAAGTCGGGGTCAGGAATTAGAAGTCGGAGTTGGGTATCAGCAGGGCTGGCGCTTCCACTAGGTAAACTAGGCAACTGCCCAGGGCGCAGCCACGGCCTGCTGACTTCCCCGTTAGCCTGGGCGGGAAACATGAGGGGGAGGAGGGGAGGCGCTGGACAGGAGGTCGGCAGAGGAGGCGAGCACAGCTGGGGAGGCAGAGGAGTCACCGGGCATGAGGTCGGTGGAGGAGGCAGGCACAGTTGGGGAGGTGGAGACGTAGCTGCAGTCTGGTGAGTTTTCTCTCTGATCCTGTCACCTGCGAGGCCCTAGGCAGGACTAATGCAAGTGGGCGGGGGTGGGGGGGTGTAATGCCCACTCATACTTAGGGTGCCTAGAGGGTCTAGATCAGCCTTTTTCAACCTTTTTAACACAGAGGAACCCTTAAAATACTGTAACTTTCTGGTATCAGGGAACCCCTACTAAAATTACTATATGTACAAATCATGATACATTAGTGTGATGGTCAGTGTGAAAAATGCTCTTTGCACTTGTGATCATTGGGAAGAATTCCCTCCTTACAGATAGCTAAAAAGATCAATGCTGTCAATGGGAACTTATGAAAGGCAGAAATTGGTCATTGCTCAAGGAACCCCTAGCAAACTCTGGAGGAACCCTAGGTTAAACCCTTATTGAGAAACCCAGGTCTAGTGAGCAACCTGATTTTTACTAGGGCACTCCGCAAGGGAAAATAGGCTTATGCTACTGCTGGTTCCAAGTTTGCAGACCTCTGAAGCCCCCAAGCAGGCGGATACCTAGGACTGATACACTCAGATGCAGGCACTCTTTGGTTGTTCTGACAGATGATAGAGCTCAGTTGTCAGAACACAATAGCCAATAAGGGAGATGTGTCCATCCGCGTTGCTTAGCACAGATGGGGGAATCTGTTAGGTTTCTTTCTTACTGTATAATTATAGACAGGAAATTGCGGAAAAAACACCACTAAAGCTACCAGAAGGTGAAAAATAATGTATAAAAAGCTATTTATTAAAAAAAAAATGCAAAACATATTGACACAGCACAACACAAAATCACACCCTCAACCCTAAAATGAACAATGTTTTTCAAATTGAAGAAACATAACCTGCATTGAAAATGATTGCACTGACCAAGGAAACCTGCAGTGAATGTATCAATAGGTTAGAGCACAATAAACATGCAGCACAATAGCAGGATCCCTAAGGGTCCATTCACACCATATGCAATAGCCAGGGCAGGACTTAGGGTGGTGGGGGGCCACCACCCTGGGCTTGAGTCACTTTCGGGCCCTATACATATGCACAGCTCTATAAAACAGAAATAGAAAAGGATAAGGTGCGCCAGACTCAGTGCAGTATTAAAGAACTTCTGTTTAATTGGACAAAATAAAACAGCCAAATGGCTACTCACAAAAGTAGATAATATATAAGCGTATAAGTGGGGGATACTGTACTGGTATTCGTCCTGGGTCCACGATTAATAAAAGCAATAAAAGTGAATAAAATGATCATTACGGTATTTATCGACGTATAACACGCTCCGGCGTATAACACGCACCCCAAGTTTAGGAGGGAAATTTAAGGAAAAAACTTACATTTAAATGCCCATCAATGCAGCCTTATCAGTATCCATCTGCAGCCTTGTCAGTTTCATTGCAGCCTTGTCAGTGCAGCCTTGTCAGTGTCAGTGTAGCCTTGTCAGTGTAGCCTTGTCAGTGTCAGTGTAGCCTTGTCAGTGTCAGTGTAGCCTTGTCAGTGTAGCCTTGTCAGTGTCAGTGTAGCCTTGTCAGTGTAGCCTTGTCAGTGTCAGTGTAGCCTTGTCAGTGTCAGTGTAGCCTTGTCAGTGTAGCCTTGCCCCAGTGTCATTTGCAGACTTGTCAGTGTCAGTGTAGCCTTGTCAGTGTCAGTGTAGCCTTGTCAGTGTAGCCTTGTCAGTGTAGCCTTGTCAGTGTAGCCTTGTCAGTGTCAGTGTAGCCTTGTCAGTGTAGCCTTGTCAGTGTCAGTGTAGCCTTGTCAGTGTCAGTGTTGCCTTGTCAGTGTAGCCTTGTCAGTGTCAGTGTAGCCTTGTCAGTGTAGCCTTGTCAGTGTCAGTGTAGCCTTGTCAGTGTAGCCTTGTCAGTGTCAGTGTAGCCTTGTCAGTGTCAGTGTTGCCTTGTCAGTGTAGCCTTGTCAGTGTCAGTGTAGCCTTGTCAGTGTAGCCTTGTCAGTGTCAGTGTAGCCTTGTCAGTGTAGCCTTGTCAGTGTAGCCTTGCCCCAGTGTCATTTGCAGACTTGTCAGTGTAGCCTTGCTCTAGTGTCATTGCTGCCTTGTCATTGCAACCTTTCAGTTTAAAAATGGTGCCGCTCTCTGCGGCTTTCGGCCGCTCTCGGCAGCTTTCGACTGCTCTCGACCGTTCTCAGCGGCACTCGGCGGCTTTTCGGCAGCTTTCGGCAGCTCTCAGCGGCTTTCGCCAGCTTTCGCCCGCTCTCGGCGGCTTTAGGAATGGGCGGGGCCCGCGGGGCCCCCTACTGGCTGGGGCCCATGGGCTTGAGCCCCGTCAAGCCCAATGGAAAGTCCGGCCCTGGCAATAGCGTTGGGTGGCTATTCCACTGCAAATCACTGCCTTGGACTGCAGGGCTGGCAAATAAACTGTGTTACATCTTAATGAAGTTTGTTTAAAAAAAAAAAAGGACCAGTGCAATGCACAGATATCGGTGCATCATAACCCCACTGATCTCGGCCAGGCTGCAGCAGCTGGTGTGAACATACCCTAACCAAGGAGGGACCCCCAATGGGAATAATATGCAAGCAGAAAATAGTTACAAGCAGGGCTTTTTTTCAGCTGGAACATGGTGGAACTCAGTTCCACCACCTCAGGCCCTCTGCTCCCTGCTCACCACTATCGCTCTGTGGGAGCAAAACTGTCACTTGTAAACACAGAACCCAGACAGCTTGGCTTCCACAAATCTGATCTCCTGCGTGGCTCCCACTGAGTGCAGGATGGGGAGAAAGGGGATGCAGGTACCTGGGGTGTGTTCAGGGCATGGTTGAGTTCTTGCACCTATCCTCTGAGAAAAAAAAGCCCTGGTTACAAGTAACTACAGAGCTAAACCACATAGCAGCAAAACAAAAGGCAAAATCCAGAATCCAGGGCAAAGCACACAGCATTTACTATAATTGTTTATAAATTCTGACAGTGGGTGCGGTGGGAAGATCCCCATTCTGTTGTCACAGGAAGGGGTGGGAGAGTTGTATGTCGGGTGGAGAGGAGGCAGGAGCTGGAACATGTAATGTGTTCCAAAGGTGAACTTATCCTTTAATAAATTATTTGCTATCCTGTAGCTTCAGTGGTGTATTTTCTGCGGTTTCCTTTGCATATTTGCACATGTCTGTAATATGCAGTGACGTCTACCGGTGGTCATTAGTTCAGCACTGGTATTTAACTTTGGTGTGGCTCCCACGGCCTTTATCTTTCTTGGGAATTTCTTTCATCAGGAAAAATTAAAACAATTATATAAGTGAATGTGAAATATAAAAATGCTGCTCAAATATCTAAAAGTGAAGGAAAAATATATAAATGCAACTAAATGTACCAGCTGCCACACAAGAATGTGACAAAAATTCAAATACAGAAAGGTGCAAAAAATGTAGCGCTAGCAAAATATGTGCACAAATAATAAGTGCATAAAATATTCCAAGTCCAACATAATGAAATGAATGGATAAGTGAAAAATGCTTATATGAATCTCATAGCATGAGTCCAAATAAAGAAAAATGGGTTGAAGTCCACAATGAAGTGCTGATCTTCAAACATGCTGGGTGCAATGTAAATCATCAACAGTGGTGAATCCGAAAAGTGAATAAGATTGGACACTCTTACCAGAGCAGTTGGACCCGTATGTCAGCGACACCGAATCATAAGAGCCTGGACATACAGATCAGTGGTTCTCTCAGATGGATGTAGAAACCTGGAATCTCCAGAGATGTCTTCGAACAACCTCATAGATCTCGACCAAACTGGAAAGGTAGCTTATCCAAAAAGAACACCACAGCCACTCTCATCCACATATGATGTATATGAAAAAAGAGGGAGGGGGGGCTCCAAATGGTGCAGGTCAAAAAAGTAGGTTCATTAAAACCAACATACAAAAAATGAAATAAAAGTGATCACAGTTAATAAAAGCAATGTGGGGAGCGATGAACCTTGTCCGACGTGTTTCGTCCTGATGGGACATCTACAGGGCATCCTGTAGATGTCCCATTAGGACGAAACGCGTCGGACAAGGATTCATATTATATGAGATTCATATAAGCATTTTTCACGTATCTATTCATTTCATTATGTTGGACTTGGAATATTTTATGCACTTAGTATTTGTGCACATGTTTTGCTAGTGCTACATTCTATAAGTGCACAGCCAGCTTATAAGTATATGTGAACCCTCACCTTGTTAAACAACCCGTTCAGTTTAAAATAGAAATGAAAGGCAAAACATTTCTGTTTAGATAGACACTATATTAACAAAACTATTGGGACGCCTGCCTTTACACCAGGGGTAGGCAACCTCGGCCCTCCAGCTGTTTTGAAACTACAAGTCCCATGAGACATTGCAAGACCCTGACAATCACAGGCATGACTCCTAGAGGCAGAGGCATGATGGGATTTGTAGTTTCACCACAGCTGGAGGGCCGAGGTTGCCTACCCCTGCTTTACACCCACATGAATGGCATCCTAGTCTTAGTCCGTAGGGTTTAATATTGAGTTGGCCCACCATTTGCAGCCATAACAGCTTCAACTCTTCTGGGAAGGCCGTCCACAAGGTTTAGGAGTGTGTCTATGGGAATGTTTGACCATTCTTCTAGAAGCGCATTTGTGAGGTCAGGCACTGATGTTGGATGAGAAGGCCTGGCTCACAGTCTCCGCTCTATTTCATCCCAAAGGTGTCCTATCAGGTTGAGGTCAGGACTCTGTGCAGGCCAGTCAAGTTCCTCCACCCCAAACTTGCTCATCCATGTCTTTATGGACCTTGCTTTGTGCACTGGTCCAAATCATTTGGTGGAGGGGGGATTATGGCGTGAAGTTGTTCTTCAGGGGTTGGGCTTGGCCCCTTAGTTCCAGTGAAGGGAACTGTTAAGGACATTTTGGACAATTTCATGCTCACAACTTTGTGGAAAGAGTTTGGGGATGGCCCCTTCCTGTTCCAACATAACTGCGCACCAGTGCATAAAGGCACAAAGGCCAGGCCTTCTCATCCAACATCAGTGCCTGACCTCACAAATGCGCTTCTGGAAGAATGGTCAAACATTCCCATAGACACACTCCTAAACCTTGTGGACGACCTTCCTAGAAGAGTTGAAGCTGTTATAACTGCAAAGGGTGGGCCAACTCAATATTAAACCCTACGGACTAAGACTGGGATGTCATTAACGTTCATATGTTTGTAAAGGCAGGTGTCCCAATACTTTTGGTAATATAGTGTACTATAGTGTATAAAAAATCTACGTATAGAAATATCCTTTTTTTTTCTTTTTAATAAGTGATCACAAGACCTCTGTTCTCAGCTGCATAAGGGGCTTAGAAAGGTGTTGTTGAGAAACAGCAGTACACTGACCTTTCCAGCGAATGGCTGTGCGGGGGGTGGGGGGGTGTCAGCACAAGTCTGACTGTTGGGGGGACGGGAAGGCTGTGCTCCCAGCACAGCCAGAAAACTGACCACATTGGGACAGGATATACTTCTATGCCTAGTGGGTTCAGTTTGAAATAAGACAGCAGGTGAGACTGGCAGGATCACCAGGTATTTCACACAAGGGAAGCAATGCAAGGAGAACAGGATACTTTTTAATACAAGTACATGGTACAGCAGGCACATTCAGGGAATTGAAATGTTGGGGTAACAAAGACTTTAACCACTTCAGCCCCTGAAGGATTTACCCCCCTTCCTGACATAGCCCTTTTTTTTGCGATATGGCACTGCGTCCCTTTAACTGACAATTGCGCGGTCGTGCGACATTGCACCCAAACAAAATTGACGTCTTTTTTTCCCCACAAATAGAGCTTTCTTTTGGTGGTATTTGATCACCTCTGCGGTTTTTATTATTTGCGCTATAAACAAAAAAAGAGCGACAATTTTGAAAAAAAAGCAATATTTTTTAACTTTTTGCTATAATAAATATCCTCCAAAACAGGCCCGGACTGAGACAAAAAATAGGCCCGGGCATTCTAAGATGAGCAGTCCATTTAAAAAAGAAAACAAATTACAAATAATGACAACGGGTTTCTCGATGTATTTTAGTTATATTTAGCCTGCTTCAGTCATTGTAACTTGTCAATCATTAGGAATTATGTAAATATATGATAATTAATGATAGAATGAATGCAATATATAAGGTGAAACATCTTTAACCACTTGCTTACTGGGCACTCAAACCCCCCCCCCCCCCCCCCTCCTATCCAGACCAATTTTCAGCTTTCAGCGCTGACGCACTTTGAATGACAATTGCGCGGTCATACAACACTGTACCCAAATGACATTTTTATCATTTTTTCCCCCACAAATAGAACTTTCTTTTGGTGGTATTTGATCACCTCTGCGGTTTTTTATTTTTGGTTAAATGTAAAAAAGACTGAATTTTTTTTTTTTTTAATTTTTTTTTTTTTATATTTTGTTATAAAAAATTTAAAACAGGTAATTTTTCTCCTTCATTGATGTACGCTGATGAGGTGGCACTGATGGGCAGTGATGAGGCGGCAGTGATGGCCACTGATAGGTGGCAGTGATGGCCACTGATGGGTGGCAGTAATGGGCACTGATAGGTGGCAGTGATGGCCATTGATGGGTGGCAGTATTGGGCACTGATAAGTGGCAGTGATGGCCACTGATGGGTGGCAGTGATGGGCACTGATAGGTGGCAGTGATGGCCACTGATGGGTGGCAGTAATGGGCACTGATAGGTGGCAGTGATGGCCACTGATAGGTGGCAGTGATGGCCACTGATGGGTGGCAGTAATGGGCACTGATAGGTGGCAGTGATGGGCACTGATGGGTGGCAGTGATGGGCACTGATGGGCGGCAGTGATGGGCACTGATGGGTGGCAATAATGGCCTCTGACCAGTTACACTGCAGCACTGCTAGGTTGCACTGATTGGCACTACTGGTGGGCATTGATAGGTGGCACTTGTGGGCATTGATAGGTGGCACTTGTGGGCATTGATAGGTGGCACTGTAGGCATTGATAGGTGGCATTGTTAGGAGGCAGATGTGCCTCTTCCACTTCGGGACCTTTGTCCCTCGCATCTGAGCCGTGATCGGATTACCGATCTTTTGTTTACATCATGTGATCAGCTGTCATTGGCTGACAGCTGATCACATGGTAAGGGGCCGGCCCCTTACTCGGATCGGTGATCACCCGAGTCTCAGTGACTCGGTGATCACAGCGCTCAGGGCGTGTGCACAGGGGAGGCCGTCATATGACGGCCTCCCGGGAATTCAGGTCCGCGCTGTGGCCGTCATTCGGCCATAACGCGGATGTCAAGTGGTTAATGAACGATTCAATACAATAACAAATAGCAAAATATATTAAATTTTTTGGAATATATATTTTTTTATATTTAAAATCACAGCACAAAAGAACTGCACTAAGGATTCAGCAATCCTTAGAATCTGCAACTCAGTCAATGACATAATCAGAATCAAGGTTCATTAGTATATCCTTTTCGATTGCCATCAGCATCAAGGAGCTCAAATGCTCTTGAGATAGAGAACTTCTTAGACGGGTTTTAATAAACTTCAACGTGGAGAAACTTCTTTCACAGGCAAATTGAGGAGGTGAGTTGCCATCTAGATAAAGGAAGGCCCGTAGACGTGGTGTATCTGGATTTTGAAAAAGCATTTGACACAGTTCCCCATAAACGTTTACTGTACAAAATAAGGTCCGTTGGCATGGACCATAGGGTGAGTACATGGATTGAAAACTGGCTACAAGGGCGTGTTCAGAGGGTGGTGATAAATGGGGAGTACTCGGAATGGTCAGGGGTGGGTAGTGGGGTCCCCCAGGGTTCTGTGCTGGGACCAATCCTATTTAATTTGTTCATAAACGACCTGGAGGATGGGATAAACAGTTCAATCTCTGTATTTGCAGACGATACTAAGCTAAGCAGGGCAATAACTTCTCCGCAGGATGTGGAAATCTTGCAAAAAGACCTGAACAAATGAATGGGGTGGGCGACTACATGGCAAATGAGGTTCAATGTAGAAAAATGTAAAATAATGCATTTGGGTGGCAAAAATATGAATGCAATCTATACACTGGGGGGAGAACCTCTGGGGGAATCTAGGATGGAAAAGGACCTGGGGGTCCTAGTAGATGATAGGCTCAGCAATGGCAGGCAATGCCAAGCTGCTGTAAGCAAAGCAAACAGAATATTGGCATGCATTAAAAAGGGGATCAACTCCAGAGATAAAATGATAATTCTCCCGCTCTACAAGACTCTGGTCCGGCCGCACCTAGAGTATGCTGTCCAGTTCTGGGCACCAGTCCTCAGGAAGGATGTACTGGAAATGGAGCGAGTCATAGGCATGCACATGGGGTGTGCTGGGTGTGCCTGGGCACACCCTAATGCCCAGGCACACCCCAGGGCTTTTTTGCTGGCAGGATCTCTATTCTGGTGCCTCTGCTGATGGACAATGGGAACGCCATGACTATGCGAGTGGGACTGTTTTTTATTTGGCTGTATAACTCCTGTGAGTGCAGACACTGAATGCGGAGTGAGCAGGCAAGCGACCGCATTTTCCGATGCTACTTCTATAGTTGCGGCTACTGCATCCCCGACAGCTGAATATCACTCCGCAGCCTGCTGTCAGGGATGCTATAGAGGTAGCATCGGGGCTGGATTAACCCCACTATTTTTAAACAAGACCTGCCCGCTGCCACTGCGGGGCTTCCAGTCCACCACTGCCCTTTGTCCGAGAAAAGTATTTGCCAGGACCGTCCCAGGCAGAGGAGGAGGAGGTAGCTTTTTCCTCCCTGCTCCACCTCCGAGTGCCCCGCCTCCGAGTGCTCCACCTCTGAGTGCTCCACCTCCGAGTGCCCCACCTCCGAGTGCCCCACCTCCGAGTGCCCCACCTCCGAGTGCCCCACCTCCGAGTGCCCCACCTCCGAGTGCTCCACCTCCGAGTGCTCCACCTCCGAGTGCCCCACCTCCGAGTGCCCCACCTCCGAGTGCTCCACCTCCGAGTGCTCCACCTCCGAGTGCTCCACCTCCGAGTGCCCCGCCTCCGAGTGCTCCACCTCTGAGTGCTCCACCTCCGAGTGCCTCACCTCCGAGTGCTCCACCTCCGAGTGCCCCGCCTCCGAGTACTCCACCTCCGAGTGCTCCTCCTCCGAGTGCCCCGCCTCCCAGCTTCTGCCCTGCAGTGCCAACAACACAACAACCTGAGGTGAGGAGGATGGGCCGGGACTCAGGAAATGTCACTGGTAAGGGGGGAGTTGGGGGCACAGACTTTAGCAGTGTGGGTGTGTGTGGCTCTGCAGCGGGCAGGGAGAGAGGGGGGTGTAGTGCCTTTCATCTATCCTCTGAATTCTTTCATTTGTTGTATTGAACAGCTAGTAAGAAGTGTGTATCACTCTTCACATGTTCAGGGATGTTCTTCTCATCACATGAATATAAGCCAACATGCTTTTTGGTTCCTAGTCACTATGCAATGTTCTGTACCTGAAGTCCGGTATATGTCATGGGTAACCTACCCATAGTACAGCCGTGTTAACTTAATGGCATCCTATTGTAGTAATATCCTTACAAGGGCCTAATTAGAAGGTATAAGTACATATCCTGTGTAAATATCATCACATCTCCTGCAGGGAATAAATATTGACCCCCCTTGTCTCGAGGATTAGTAAGTCATTCTCTGGTAAATGTGGTTGCTAATTGCACATTCATACTTTCTTCGGTTGAATTACTCAGTCGGCAGATGCTGCCAAGCACAACTGTACATGAAATAGGATTTGAATATTAACCTGAACTTATATATTTATTTTTCCAAAATATATATATACCGTATTTATCGGCATATAACACGCACTTTTTTCCCCTGAAAATCAGGGGAAAATCGTGGGTGCGTGTTATAGGCCGATCCCCCCCCCCAATTGTGTGTGATCGGAGCGATCGCGGCAATTGCCGCGATCGCCGCCGACATACACAGCCATGTGGAAATTCAAATATGGCGCTGAGACTGCAGGGACTCGGCGGAGCGCTGATACACATAGCCGAGAGTCCTCGGGTTTTCTCGGCGCCGCTTACAGTCCCGCCCATAGGGTGGAACTGGGCGGGACTGTAAGCGGCGCCGAGAAAACCCGAGGACTCTCGGCTATGTGTATCAGCGCTCCGCCGAGTCCCTGCAGTCTCGGCGCCATATTTAAATTTACACAGGGCTGTGTATGACGGCAGGGATCGCGGCGATCCCACAGAGCTGCACGGGGGCAAGGCTGCACTGGGGCAAGGCTGCATGGGGGCAAAGCTGCACTGGGGCAAGGCTGCACTGGAGAAAAGCTGCACTGACAAGGCTGCACTGACAAGGCTGCACTGACATGGCTGCACTGACAAGGCTGCACTGACAAGGCTGCACTGACATGGCTGCACTGACAAGGCTGCACTGGGGCAAAGCTGCACTGACAAGGCTGCACTGACAAGGCTGCACTGGGGCAAGACTGCACTGACACTGACAAGGCTGCAGATGGACACCGATAACGCTGCATTGATGGGCATTTTAATGTAAGTTTTTCTTCCTTAAACTTTACTCCTAAAAGTTTTTTTCCTTAAAATTCCCTCCTTAACTTGGGTGCGTGTTATACGCCGATAAATACGGTATATATATATAGTGTAAAAATAAATATATATATATATTACATATACAATTAAAGGTATATGAACCCTGGCTTGTCAGCAAAAAAAGTATGTAAATATATAAATATAGATCTATCTATCTATCTATCTATCTATCTATCTATCTATCTATCTATCTATCTATCTATCTATCTATCTATCTATCTATCTATCTATCTATCTATCTATCTATCTATCTATCTATCTATCTATATATCTAGATATCTACATATATAGATAGATAGATATATACACACTTTTTTGCTGACAAGCCAGGGTTCATATAGTTTTAATTGTATATGCAATATATATATATATATATATATATATATATATATATATTTATTTTTACACTATAATTTTTTTTTATTTATATATATACAGACGCACATGTGTGTGAGCTTTGGTTTGAGGTGCACACCCTAATGCAATAGGCTGCGCACGCCTATGGAGCGAGTAAAAAGAAGGGCAACAAAGCTAATAAAGGGTCTGGAGGATCTTAGTTATGAGGAAAGGTTGTGAGCACTGAACTTATTCTCTCTGGAGAAGAGACGCTTGAGAGGGGATATGATTTCAATATACAAATACCGTACTGGTGACCCCACAATAGGGAGAAAACTTTTTCGCAGAAGGGAGTTTAACAAGACTCGTGGCCACTCATTACAATTAGAAGAAAAGCTGCGCTGCTTTCAATCCATCCACTGCAGCCAATCAGCGACCAGGCTGAGCTGCAATGAAGATGACGAGAACGAGCAGCGAAGATTCGAGGCGTCAGGTAAGTAAAACGGGGGGGCTGGGGGCGGCGGTATTGTCAAAAGTTTTTTCACCTTAATGCATAGAATGCATTAAGGTGAAAACATTTTTACCTTTACAACCCCTTTAAATGGTACAGGGAACTTATAAAAAACTTAAAACAATTACACGAGATTTTGATTCCATACAAATGACTGCTGATAAGTTTGTTAAGTGGGCAAATGACAAGATTCAAGAAGAAGAAAGTTATCAGCTAGTACAGAGGGCTCTTGACATGTCGGTCCCGCCCCCAGCTGCACGTCACTGGGCTGTCTCACGCCGCCTGTACGGCTAGTGGACTGAGCGTCATGCGGAGGGGGAGTTGTCGATCCCGCCTCCCTCCTCCAGCTTAGTACGCAAACCCCGCCTCTCCCCCCCTTTAGTTTGGAACGCAAACACATTGGCGTGCGTTCCTTCTTGGCACAGACACGCTGCAGCTTCCGGCCCGCTATGCAGTTGATGCGGAAGCGCCCTACAAGCACTAACCCCCGCAATATTAGTGTAAGTGCACGTACATTTCCATCCATCTTCATAGCCCTTATACACCCTTATACATCTTGTGATCGGATGAGTGATGTTTTGAGTGGGTGATTCCCACTCACCATGGCTGGTAATGTCCGCTGTGATCTACATCTGGTATGTTTTAGACACCACATGCTGTCTGTTGCCTCTGCAGTCTGTTTACACAGCACGCCACGATTCACTAACCATCAATCAATCCATTATTTAATGAATGAATTATTTATTTGTTTATATATGTATGTGTGTGTATATATATACATGTATATATGTGTGTACGTGTGTATGTATATATATACGGTATATATATATATATATATATATATATATATATATATATATATATATATATATATATATGTGTATATGGTTTGTATACCAATTGGAATTTTGCACGCATGATTAGAGGACACAGGAGGGAGGGATTTCCAAAGGGGGAGGAGCCCCGTACCCCATCCCTGTGTCACTGGTATACAAGCACTTATAAGTGAGGTCTGCTGAGGGAGGTTGCACTGCATAGCTCTGATGAAGAGGGGACTCTCCCTTCGAAACGCGTTAGCTGATTGTGAGGTCTGTGCGTTCCTCCACGACCCTTGGAAGGTTTCGCTCATCCCAAATCGCAGGCTGTCTGTTGGTGCGATTTTATGTTGTGCCTCCTCCACCAATTGCTTGTGAGTTGTTTCTTTTACTATTTTTATTTAATAAATGTTTTAAAAGATAATGCACAAGGCTGGTGCGCCCCTGTCTTCTTTTTATTTCGGTTTCTACTAGGATCCCCATCCTTGAGGGCAGCAAGGCCTTTGTCCACGTATTATATATGGTGATCCACCTGTGCGCAGGAGTTGCTTTTTTCAAAGGGGGTGGAATCAGGGGTGGAGCCAGGGGGGGGGGGGGTCAGAAAAATGAGGTTTTGCCTAAGGTGTCAAAAATCCTTGCATCAGCCTTGCCTTTGAGATATCCATGAGTTGTTTGCAGATATTTGGACAAAGGTGTTGTCAATTAAAATAAGAAAAATTTGAGCTATAAGAATGGTTTCATACTTGAGTAAGGATTCTGCATAAGATTTTGCTCTAACACGCACCTCCGGTTTCGATGAGACGCTGTCTTCGATTCTGCTCAAAGTCTACAGTAGATTACCACTTGCCTACCAGGCCAATTCTGACATTTCTCTCCTACATGTAAAAATCATATTTTTTTTGCTAGAAAATTACATAGAACCCCCAAACATTATATATGTTTTTTTTAGCAGAGACCCTAGAGAATACAATGGCGGTCATTGCAACTTTTTATCTAGCACGGTATTTGCGCAGCAATTTTTCGAATGCGTTTTTTTGGGGAAAAAAAACAGTTTTAGGCTTTAAAAAAACAAAAACAAACCAAGAAAGTTAGCCCAATGTTTTTGCATAATGTGAAAGATGAAGTTACGCCGAGTAAATAGATACCCAACATGTCACCCTTCAAAATTGCACACGCTCGTGGAATGGCACCAAACTTCGCTATTTAAAAATCCCCTTAGGCGCAGCTTTAAAATTTTTTACTGGTTACATGTTTTGAGTTACAGAGGAGGTCTAGGGCCAAAATGATTGCTCTCGCTCTAATGTTCACGGCGACACCTCACATGTGTGCTTTGAACACCGTTTTAATATGTGGGCGGGACTTATGTATGCATTCGCTTCTGCATGCAAGCTCACGGGGACAGGGGCGCTTTATAAAAAATTTTTTTTTTTTTTATTGTTAATTTTACTTTTTTTTATTTTAGCTTTTAGCACAATGGGCCACAATGGGGCAGTGTTGCCAACTGTCAGTATTTTTACTGGCAGCCAGTAAAAAACAGGCAATTTTCTCCTGCCAGTAAATGCCAGTAAAAGTAAAAGGTTGCCAGTAAAATATATGGCTGTGACACTCGGCTTGGTCTGGAGCCAACTGAGACCATCTGAGTGCTTGCTACAGTGTGATTGGGCGGCTCTGGCGGAGGCGGTGCCTGAGCATGTAGTGTGATGTCATGGTGCCATAGCTGTGTGCAAACTATTGCATTAGGGTGTGCACCCTTAAGCTTAAACACACATGCGTGTGCGGGTGTCTACATATATATGACCCCGTCACATTGATCTCCCTGCCGGCACAGTTAAAGAGAAGAGCATAAACACATTTCTGATAGCAGAGCCGGTAAGAGGGAGATCTTTCCCCTGTTTCTGCTGCTACACAGAGCGATAACACTAATGTGCACAGGGTGATTAGGGTGTGCCTGGGCACACACGGCATACCCTGTGCGCACGCCTATGCATGGTGCAATGGAGACAAGCAGAGGGGCCAGAGCCTCGTGTGCGGGTCTGCGGTATGGGAGCAAGGCGGGCTGGGACAGGGACCGTCAGTGCTGGTTAGACTGGAGTGGACTGGAGGGACCATTTGGCTTGGTGAGAGAATGTCACTGTGACATGGAGGGGACGTGTTGTGTTAGTGAGGTCTCATCATCATCATCTGTGCTGCTGCACACTGCTACCAGTGTCACTGTGAGAGTGAATTTTATGTGTGTGCCGCCCATTCTGATTTCTGTCCTATCTCTGAGATACTTATTATATCGAAAATAAAATAAGAAATATGTTTTTTGCCTTATTATTTCCATTAATTTATATTGCTAATTGCATATTGTATTTGTTTGTAGCCTAAATACTCTAGTTTGCACTTAAAACTGTAATTTTAGAAATGTCAGTAAAAACTTGGTTGTGCCAGTAAATTTTGGGTGTTGTGTCAGTAAATTTTAATCTGGTAGGTTGGCAACACTGCAATGGGGCAGCTCTTCCGAAGCGCCTGCAAAGCGATTCGGCAGCCCTGCTTTTCAGGTGCTTTTAACCCCTTCTTTGGGGTTAAAAGTGATTGCCGTAAAAAAAATAAAAAAAAGATAAAAAAATAATAATAACAATAAAGCTATGGCATCTCAAACAATATGATGGTGGCACTAAAACACCTGCACAAATGCATCCCCAGACATAAGTGTGAAAAAGAAGCAAAAAAAAAACAACACATTTTTTAAAGAAATAGATGAAATATGACTCATATAATTTAAGTGTAAAAAGACCTCAAGGACCACCTATCAAGTAGGGCTGCATGCCAGTGATCCTAGATGCAAACAAGCTGTGTAGGCTGTACTGTACAGCATAATGTGAGATGGGTGACTGCTTTTCAGTTTATGAATTTATGTGTATATGGATGTATTGGTCAATTAAGAACACACCTAGAGTGTTGGAGGTGCAAGACATGCGCGTGTGTGCCCAGAACGATGAATAAAAAATAAAAATGTGCAAACAGAATATACAATTGTGTTGATGTGATAATATAAAAGACATATACAGTACTGTACATACAGAACATATGTGCAAAACACATGTGCGCCTCAGCATGAAAGTGCACACGTGGGTACATACATATATGCACACATGCATGCGCCCACTCACAGTAAAACCTAGTATGCACGCATGGGTGAAGAAATGGCCCACAAAAAGAAAATGGCTCATAAGTCACTGCAACTCAGAAACCAAAGCTCAATAGCAAAAGACACTAATGCCGTGTACACACACGAGCGGACGTTATGGCATACTTGGTTCGGCGGACCGGAGTCCGTCGGACAATTCGATCGTGTGTGGGCTCCAGCTGACTTTTTTTCCCCAAAAGTTCGACGGACCTAGAAATGAAACATGTTTCAAATCTTTTTTCGAAAAGTCCGCTCGTCTGTATGCTAGTCCGACGGACAAAAACCAACGCAAGGGCAGCTATTGGCTACTGGCTATGAACTTCCTTGTTTTAGTCCGGTCGTATGTCATCACGTACGAATCCGTCGGACTTTGGTTGATCGTGTGTAGGCAAGTCCGTTCATTTGGAAAGTCCGTCGAAAAGTCCGCGGGACAAAGTCTGCCGTAAAGTCTGCTCGTGTGTACGCGGCATTAGTGTCACTTACCTTTCTAGCTGTCTGTCCAGGTCCTTTCATGAGGCAGAGGGGGTCTCCTCCAGCTCCTCCCCTTCACGGTCACATGACTTCTTCTCTGTTTCAAGCTTATTCGGCTTGGAGGCTGGCCGGACGGCCACAGAGCCAGTCATGGAACCGGCCGTGGTGAGTGGCACCGCCCGGCACAAGGAGCAGCCAAGCTGCTGCAGAGTTGGGACCCCAGGACTCTGCCAGAAAGAAATGCAGTAGTTTCCAGCGGAGTCGAGCCGCGGAGGTGGCCGTAGAGAGGTTGGCGGTGGATGAACAGGGCCGGCCCAAGCAGCTGACAGACTCGGGAGACATGACATGCGGCCCGGCAGCCCCCGGCAAACCGGGCACATGCCTGGTGTGCCCTATGGCCAGTCCAGGCCTGCCCCAAAAATATATAAAAAAATGAATTTCTTCTTCAGTTTAGGCCAATATGTATTCTTCTACTTATTTTTGGTAAAAAAAATTGCAATAAGTGGATATTGATTGGTTTGCGCAAAAGTTATAGCGTCTACAAAATAGGGGATAGATTTATGGTATTTTTATTATTATTTTTTTTATTAGTAATGGCGGTGATCTGCGATTTTTATCAGGACTGCGACATTGCGGCGGACAGATCGAACACTTGACACTATTTTGTGACCACTGACATTTATACAGCGATCAGTGCTATAAAAATGCACTGATTACTGTGTAAATGACACTGGCAGGGAAGGGGTTAAACACTAGGGGGCGATCAAGGGGTTATGTGTGTTCCCTCATGGTGTTCTAACTGTAGGGGGATGGGCTCACTAGAACATGACAGAGATCACTGCTCCCCATCACTGGGAGCAGTAGATCCCTGTCATGTTTCTAGGCAGAACAGGGAAATGCCCTGTTTATCTCCGTGCCACGATCGCGGGCCACTGGTGGACATTGAGTCCGTGGGACCCGCGGGCACGCTCCCGTGGCGGGCGGCGGGTGCGCGCCCGCTAGCCGCAGATGACGGAGTGACGTAGGGATACGTGGCTTTGCACACCCATGCCATTCTGCCGACGTATATTGGTGTGAGCCGATCGGCAAATGGTTAAAGTGATATTAACCCCAGAAGGATTTGCCTCCTTCCTGACCAGGCCATTTTTTACGATACGGCACTACGTCGCTTTAACTGACAATTGCGCGGTTGTGCGACGTTGCAACCAAACAAAATTGACTTCCTTTTTTCCCCAGAAATAGAGCTTTCTTTTGGTGGTATTTGATCACCTCTGCGGTTTTTATTTCTTGCGCTATAAACAAAAAAAAGGGACAATTTTGAAAAAAAAAACACAATATTTTGTACTTTTTGCTATAATAATATATAATATATTAATAATAAATATGCAAACATTAAAAAAAAATGTCTTCATCAGTTTAGGCCAATATGTATTCTTCTACATTTTTTTGGTAAAAAAATAGCAATAAGCGTATATTGATTGGTTTGCGCAAAATTTATAGCATCTACAAAATAGGGGATAGATTTATGGCATTTTCATTTTTTTACTAGTAATGATTTTTATCGAGACTGTGACATTGCGGCGGACAGATCGGACACTTTTGACACTTTTTTGGGACCGTTGACATTTATACAGCGATCAGAGCTAAAAATAGCCACTGATTACTGTATAAATGTCATTGGCAGGAACACTAGAGGGAGATCAAGGGGTTAAATGTGTTCCCTAGGTGTGTTCTAACTGTGGGGGGATGGGACCGAATAGGGGAGGAGACCGATCGGTTTTCCTACTTAGTAGGAGCACACGATCTGTCTCCTCTCCCCTGAGAGAACCAGGATTTGTGTGTTTACACACACAGATCCCAGTTCTCGCTCTGTCACGAGCGATCGCGGGTGCCCGGCAGTAATCTTGCCCGACGGGCATGCGCATCGGCTCCGGGACACGCTACAGGCTCGCAGGCACATGCTAAAGTGTTTTAAAGAGCCGGAGTACAGCTACGACGGCTCGCGCAGGGGAGCCAACCTGCCGCAGTATAACTGGAACGGCTGGTCGGGAAGGGGTTAAAGTCAAGTTTTTTTTTTTTAATATAACAGATATGTCATACTTACCTGCCCTGTGCAGCCCTGGTCCTCCTCTTATCGGGTCCCCTGTTGCCACTCCTGTCTCCACCCTCTTGCCAAGTGCCCCCAGAGCAAACAGCTTGCTGTGGGGGCACCCGAGCAGACTGGCTCCCAAGCCGCTGCTCTGTGTGTCCATTTAAACATGGACAAACAAGATATTTGGGGGGCACACCCTAAAAGATGCATTAAAGATGGTGCAACCATAAGACCGTACAACAGAACAAAATATTACAGCGTACACATGCAAAAAAGACATTTACCTCCTGCAAGGCCATTTAAAACACCTAGACATTTTCAAAAAACATTATCAAAAAATATGGGGATTTGGTCACACCATATTGCTACATGGTGCTTAAGCCCACTTACTGCGCCAAAGCACCCCATGATTAGTGGGTCCTACACTATCTATAGACTGGGAGATCCTGCTTCTCTGAACCATGGGAGCCATACACTCCTCTATATGGGAGAACTTGAGGTCTCCACCCATGACACAAGTAGACACTAATGAGGCAGTGGGGTGCTCCTCACCCAAAAGGATTTGGTCAGAATCCATACAATAGACAAACAAGATATTTGGGGGGCACACCCTAAAAGATGCATTAAAGATGGTGCAGCCATAAGACCACACAACAGAACAAAATATTTTATTTTGTTTGTCTATTGTATGGATTCTGACCAAATCCTTTTGGGTGAGGAGCACCCCACTCCCTCATCAGTACCTCTCGTTAGTGTCCACCTGTGTCATAGGTGGAGACCTCAAGTTCTCCCATATAGAGGAGTGTATGGCTCCCATGGTTCAGAGAAGCACGATCTCCCAGTCTATGGATAGTGTAGGACCCACTAATCATGGGGTACTTTGCATGTGTGCGCTGTAATATTTTGTTCTGTTGTATGGTCTTATGGCTGCACCATCTTTAATGCATCTTTTAGGGTGTTCACCCCAAATATCTTGTTTGTCTATTGTATGGATTATGACCAAATCCTTTTGGGTGAGGAGCACCCCACTCCCTCATCAGTGCCTCTCGTTAGTGTCCATCTGTGTCATGGGTGGAGACCTCAAGTTCTCCCATATAGAAGAGTGTATTGCTCCCATGGTTCAGGGAAGCAGGATCTCCCAATCTATGGATAGTGTAGTACCCACTAATCATGGGGTACTTTGTCGCAGTAAGTAGACTTAAGCACCATGTAGCAATATGGTGTGACCAAACCCCCAAATTCAGCCTCATATCATGGCAACCACTCTAGACGTTTATCCTTTTGTGGATCCATCCATCCATTACTACCTTATGCACCGTCCTTGATATGTACCCTAGGCTCTTCATTGAATATGTGCTGTATGTGTTAGTATTTTCAAATTACTCATTGTTGCCTCCCCTATCTTTCTAGATGGTGTGGAACTGAAGCTTGTATGCTTACTGTGCCGCCTTATTACAAGCCTAATTATCCTTTAATGCTATCGATCGCTTTTGGTCTATCATAGGTTTAATCCCCTTTTACCTTGGTACATCCTATGTATACTAGTTAGTATTAACAGGTGAGACTATTCATTTAACACTCCTTAGAAATCCTTCTGGGTAAATATATATATATATATATATATATATATATATATATACTTTTCAGGTGGCGTGTCTGCCACCAAGCACAGTTCCAGTTTCTGATTAAAAGTCTACATCTATACAATATTTACCCAGGCTATTGCTAATCATGTTCTTTATTAAGGTAGACTGTGTCAGGACCTCTGTACCTGACTGCACACTAATACTTTCATATGGTGTGAGCTGTTCTATCAACTACATCTAAGCCTTTTTGTTCCCCTGCCTATTCATACCTAGGCTTTGCACCTCAATCATGTTTCTGGTGCACTTTGAATACTACACGGCTATATTGTTATATCTGGCAAGTCCCCACATGTCACCCGCTGCATGCCCTGGTTCTAGCCTCCTTTTGATTGCTGTTTTGATATTCCCCGCAATTCTCGAGAATTTATTTTATAAATGACTATAGTTGTTATTGATTACATTTCTCTCTCCTTAGAATATTTATCAAGCTCCTGAAGAAGCGACTGTCGCGAAACATGTAGAGATTTTTTGTATGTTATAATCCATTAATGTGGCTTACATTATGCATTTAAAGTTCCGCCAACCATCTTTTTAATGCGGAAATTACTAATACTGATGACGAAAGAAGTACAGGGCAGACATACTGAATGTGAGGTGGCTCCATAGACTTTAATGGGCTAAAACGCATTTACACATGCCTTTTAGGTGTTTCCATTTAAAAGTCTATAGGACATATATATATATATATATATATATATATATATATATATATAGATAGATAGATAGATAGATAGATAGATAGATATCCATATGTCATTGCTTTTTACAGGCTTTGTGGCTACTATCTATCTATCTATCTATCTATCTATCTATCTATCTATCTATCTATCCTTCCTCCACAGAGCCTGTAAAAAACAATGACATATGGATACCTGTGGTTAGGAGCAGATGATAATCCCTGGACGCAAGCTGTCTTTTGCATGGTATTTCTTTACTATCATCAACAAAACTGTGATATGGGTGCTACAGGTGTGTAATGAAGGTAGCGCTCCGTAGACGATATTCTTCGTGGATTATGTCAGCTCATTATCCTTAGGTGCGCAATATACAGCTCTTCCCGGCAGGGATGTTCTAATTTCCGAGCAGAGACTCTGTACTCTGTAATTTGAACATTAATGAACATCTGATCCGGGTGCTGAGAATGTTGGAGATGATTAATCTGGATATTTATTGTGCTGGCTATTATTGTACATCCTGGAAGATCAGAGGATAAGCGGATCACCATCACTCTATAAAGAGATTCTACTGTACCCTCTCAGAAGGCCTCCTAATCCTTTGTTAAATGAAGAAAGCTTGGCATTTAAAAGGCACGTTGCTAAGCTACAGGTAGAGGAAACATCACACGGTCTCAGAGGTCACTGTGTATATAGATTGAAGAGCTTTACTAACAGAGATAATAATACAATGATGAGAGAGTAATAACAGGACAGCTGCAGGTTTTCCAGCTCAGTATTCACTGACACACAGTCATACAACCCCTGGCAAAAAGTGTGAAATCACCACTCTTGAAAAATGTTCATTCAATTGTTTAATTGCGTAGAAAAAAAAATAATCACAGACATGACTCCAAAATATTTTACATAGTAACATAGTAGGCGAGGTTGAAAAAAGACGCAAGTCCAACCTGTGTGTGTGATTATATGTCAGTATTACATTGTATATCCCTATATGTTGCGGTCGTTCAGGTGCTTATCTAATAGTTTTTTTAAATTATTGATGCTCCCGGCTGAGACCACCTCCTGTGGAAGGGAATTCCACATCCTTGCTGCTCTTACAGTAAAGAACCCTCTACGTAGTTTAAGGTTAAACCTCTTTTACTCTAAATTTAATGAGTGGCCATGTGTCTTATTAAATTCCCTTCCATGGAAAAGTTTTATCTCTATTGTGAGGTCACCAGTATGGTATTTGTACATTGAAATCATATCCTGTCTCAAGCCTCTTCTCCAGAGAGAATAAGTTCAGTGCTCGCAACCTTTCCTCATAACTAATATCATACAGACCCTTTATTAGCTTTGTTGTCCTTCTTTGTACTCGGTCCATTTCCAGTACATCCTTCCTGAGGACTGGTGCCCAGAACTGGACAGCATAGTCTAGGTGCGGCCGGACCAGAGTCTTGTAGAGCGGGAGAATTATCACTTTATCCCTGGAATTCTCAGGATGATAATGCATCTTGGCATATGGCAAAAGCCGTGAAAGCTTTCCTTCAAGAAAGACACATAATGCCAGTGGCAGGGCCTGCAAATATTCTGGATCTCCATCCAATTGAAAATCTATGGTGGAAATTAAAGAAAATGGTCCATGACAAGGCTCCAGCCTGCAAAGCTGACCTGGCAATTGCAAGAGAAAGTTGGAGCCGGGTTGATGAAGAATACTGTTTGTCGATAGTTAAATCCATGTCTCAGAAAATTCAAGCCAGAGGTGGTGCAACAAAGTACTAGTGGTGTACTGTAGTGTTTTTTGTTCATGATTCCATAATATTTTCCTCAGAATTGAGTGATTCCATATGTATTTCCTCTGCTTGATCTGCAAAAACAGTTACGATTGACTACAGTGTATTTATTTATTTATTTTTTTAAGTGTTTCTTAAAGCCAGAAGGTTGGAATGTTATATAAAAATAGTTTTGAGGCATGTCTGTGATTAGTTTTTTTCTTCTTCACATTTTAAACAATTGAATGAACATTTTCCAAGAGTGGTGATTCCATACTTTTTACCAGGGGTTATAGGTGTCGGAGGCGTGCTTCTGCTTTAGAGGTGGTAGTACAGCACTGTAAACCAATTGTACTGTTCCCTGCCGTATGGGGCTCATCGGAGTTCCAGGTACTGTTTAGGATACACAGCAAAATGACCCTGATCTGTCCCTGTTCATCTGGAACCTCTCCCTATACTAGTTAGTATCCCTAGCCAGTGGGGTCTCTATCCCTATCCTCACATGCCCTCTAAGTGCTCCCAAATAATGTGGAGCACCCCTTTTTCAGGTTTTCCCCTTCAAAAATGTCCCCCTGAGGTCTCAAGAGATTTCAACATCCAATCAGACAGCTGTCTTCCCTAAGAAAACTGATGGAGTCCATAAGTGAACAATTCCCTTAAGACAGGGGTCTCCAAACTTTCTAAACAAAGGGCCAGTTTACTACCCTTCAGACTTTAGGGTGGGCCGGATTGTGGCCATTGGGAGTTGAAATTGTCCTGGCGTCAGTGGGAGTAAACAATGCATCTGTGGCATTAGGGGGAGGAATAGTGCACCAGCATTGGTGTCAACGGGAGGAATAGTGCCCCATCGTACTTGTCAGTGGTAGGCATAGTGTCCCACTGTTGGTGTCAATGGGAGGAATAGTGTTTTTCATAAGTGGGAGGAAGAGTGCCCCTTCTTTGGTGTCAATGGGAGGAATAGTGTTTTGCATCAATGGGAGGAATAGTGTCTGATCATTGGTGATAGTAGGAGGAATAGTGCCCCATTGTTGGTGTGAGTGGGAGGAATAGTGTCTAGCATCAGTGGGAGGAATAGTACCTGATCTTTGGTGTAAGTGGCACGAATAGTACCCTATCGTTGGTGTCAGTGGAAGAATAGTGCCCCATCGTTGGTTTCAATAGAAGGAATAGTGCCCTGTCGTTGGTGTCAGTGGGAGGTCTGATGCCCTGTCGGTGTCAGTAGGCATCACCCGTTGTTGGTGTTAGTGGGAAGAATAGTGCCCTGTCATTGGTGTCAGTGGGAGGAATAGTGCTCCGTTGAGTGGGAGCAGAAGTGCTCGCAACCTTTCCTCATAACTAATATCCTCCAGTCCCGATATTAGTTTTGTTGCCCTTCTCTGGACTCTCTCCAGTTCAAGTACATCCTTCCTGAGGACTGGTGCCCAGAACTGGACAGCATACTCCAGGTGAGGCCGGACTAAAGTCTTGTGGAGTGGGAGAATTATCGTTTTATCTCTGGAGTTAATCCCCTTTTTAATGCATGCCAATATTCCGTTTGCTTTTCTTGCAGCAGCTTGGCATTGCATGCCATTGCTGAGCCTGTCATCTACTAGGACCCCCAGGTCCTTATCCATCCTAGATTCCCCCAGAGGTTCTCCCCCCAAGTGAATAGATTGCATTCATATTTTTGCCACCCAAATGCATTATTTTACATTTTTCTACATTGAACCTCATTTGCCATGTAGTTGCCCACCCCATTCATTTGTTCAGATCTTCTTGCAAAGTTTCCACATCCAGCGGAGAAGTTATTGCCCTGCTTAGCTTAGTATCTTCCGCAAATTGAGCTGTTTATCCCATCCTCCAGATCGTTTATGAATAAATTAAATAGGATTGGTCCCGGGACAGAACCCTAGGAGACCTCACTTTCCACCCCGGAACATTCTGAATACTCCCCATTTATCACCACCCTCTGAACTCGCCCCTGTAGCCAGTTTTCGATACATGTACTAACAGGTTAATAGATTGGTTTGGCAAGAGCGATTCTTCATGAATCCATGCTGATTACTGCTAATGATACCATTGTCATTACTTAAATCTTGTATATAGTCCCTTATCACCCCCTCCAGGAGCTTGCATACAATTGATGTTAGGCTAACTGGTCTGTAATTTCCAGGGATGTATCTTGGTCCTTTTTTTTTTTTTTAATATTGGTGCTACATTGGCTTGTCTCCAATCAGCTGGTACCATTCCAGTCTGTTGACTGTTCGGAAAAACTTGGAACAATGGTCTGGCAATTACTTGACTGAATTCCTTAAGGACCCTCGGATGCAAGCCATATGGTCCCGGTGATTCATTAATGTTGTTTCCCAAGTCTAATTTACCTAAGCACATCTGAGGAAATGAAAAACTCCCCCTATAGCAGTTCTAGCCATGGCCATAATGAGTAAGAGTAGATGATGTAGCATTTACTTCCTGGAACCAGACATCTTGGCGTGAAGACCAAAGACTTCATACAAAACCTCAAACAGTACTAACCGCCAGGAGAAGGAAACAGGGAACCTGAAGCTAAAAAAAGAGAATAAAAAAGAAAATCCTTATTTGAAAGAGTGTGGGGTTGACTGGCTGGCCATACCTGGCCTGGCTCCCGTAGACTTATTTATGAATAGACTTTTACTGTAAGGTCCAAGGCTATCAAAAGTACTGATTGGCTGTTTTGGTTACAGCTAAGCTTAGGGGCACAAATGAAGCTGGGACTAAGTCCTATTTTATGCTACTGTTCATATTGTTATAGTTCAGGTGAGGCAAAATCTTTACCGCTTTACATGTCAATGGCAGGATTATGTTATGTGACCATTTTTTGACATTGCATTTCCTTATGTCTCTGAACATAATCTGGATATAACCTGTCCACAATTTCTGGAATGTTGTATTTTTTTTTTTCTGTATGGTTTGCTGATCTCTCTCAATAAACCTTTTCCTGATTCAAAAAAGAAAAAAAAAAGAAAACCCTTTATTAGAGATATAACAAAATAATAACATCAGCCAAGACTTCAATTTCCACCAATGTCCATCCTGCTACCTAAGCACTTCTACGGCCTTCAGAGCACACTATATGAAGCATTTACTTATATTCTTCCATAATAAGGATGCCTACCACTTAGTTTGTGCATTTACTATCTGACCCAAGAAATTGTCCTGCAAGACATTTAGGAACTGACGAGCCTTAGATGAATGCGCGGTTCCTTCCACTCAGTCTATGTCTGGATAATTAAAACCCCCATTATAATGACACTTCCCATTCTTCTGCTAATCCAAATTGTGATAGGTGGTCCGCCTCTGCCTCCTCCCTCTGGTTAGGGGGCCTATAGCATACTCCCAGTATTACTTTCCCCTTAGTTTCCTCCCTTTGTAGCTCTACCCATAAGAATCTCACCTCCTCCCTAGCTCCCTTAGTGATGTCATCTTTCATATTCACTTGTACATCATTTTTGATATGCAGGCATACCCCTCCCCCTTTTTTACCCTCTATCCCTGCTACATAGGGAATACCCTTGAATGGTTGCCAGCCAATCATGAGAGCTGCCGAACCAAGTCTCTTTAATTTCTACAAAATTTAAATCCTCCTCGTACAAAAGTAGCTCTAGTTCTCCCATCTTTTCCACCAGACTCCTGACATTGGTGAACATGCCACGTAGTTTAGACCGGTCGCATACTATCTCTGCCGATTGCTGTTGTTGTACTGGTAATTGACTCTGCACAACGATTGATAAGAAGGGGCTGAAATTGGTTCTTTCTGCAACTGCTTTGCACTGTTTAGGTGAAGTGGCCATCACATTGGATCCTTGTCAGAGGCGGCTCTCTAATTAGGCGAAATAGGCGGTGGCCTCAGGCCTCGCAGTCATAGGGGCCTTGCACAGCTGGCTAGTTTACCTAATTAGAGAGCCGCCCCTTCCAGCAGCAGGGATCTCCGCCATCACACAGTCCTGTATCCCCTCACTTTGCTACAGGGAGAGATACGGGCTGCGAGTGAGACGTGTGATCGGAGCTCACATACATCTCCGGATCACAGACAGGGAGAGCCGCTCAGTAGAGCTCTGACAGATCTCCCCCCTCCCCCTGCTGCCCGCACAGCCAAACAGAAGAGGAGAGAGAGCTTCTGCTCCTCCTCCTCCCGCCCTCTCCTCCTGTGTCTGCCCCGCCCACTCTCCTCGGCAGTGTTCTCTGCTCTGCCTCAGAGAAGGGGATGTGTGGGCGGGAAGATTCAAGCTGAAGCCCAGGAAAAAGGGAGTCTGATCCATCCATCCATCCATCCAGTCCCTCCTGCCTCCCAGTGAGTTAACTGATGTAGGGGATGCTCTTCCTTCCCTTCTCCACCCCTCTATTTCTTTCTTTCTTTCTTTCTTTCTTTCTTTCTTTCTTTCTTTCTTTCTTTCCATCTTTCTTTCTTTCGTTCCTTCCATCTTTCTTTCTCTTTCTTTCTTTCATTCCATCTCTCTTTCTCTTTCTTTCTTTCGTTCCTTCCATCTTTCTTTCTCTTTCTTTCTTTCTTTCTTTCTTTCCTTCCATCTTTCTTTCCTTCCATCTTTCTTTTTTTTTTTTTTTTTTTTTTCCTTTCAAAGTATTTTATTGATTTTTCAGGAAAAAGCTTACAAATCATCAGCATTAAATGAGGGAGTACACAGCAGGGAAAATCAAACCCCCTTGGGGGTACATTTCAAACTTGTGAGAGTAGGTATGAGTAGGATTCTAGGCTGAGACAGTACAATACAACCATTCTAGTACAAAGTTCGAGCACTTAAACCCTAAAACCTTGAGAATTGAGCTGGGTGAGAGGAGGGGGGGGGGGGAGGGAGAGACCGACAGCACCCCGAATGGGTCGGAGCTCTCCAACCCATCCCCCCCCCCCCCCATCAGACATAAAAAGGCACTTGGCGTCTAACAAAGTCGTTAAAACTTACGTCAAAAGCTTTTCTTGGGGGAATGACCCCCATGTTTCCCTACTGCTGCATGTAATAAAACAGACAACTCATCAACTTGTTAAATCAAACAGATAAATAAAAAAGAAGAAAGAAGAAGAAAAGGAGTAGAGATGAGAGCGGGAAGAGAGGAAGAGAGAGAGAAGAGTAGTCAGAAGCCAATCCGCGGGAGGACTCCCCCCCAACCCCGAGGCAGCCCCACGCTTCATGGTTGAATCCCTGGAATCAGGGAAATGCCCATGAAGTTGGCCCAGGGTTCCCAAATAGCTTCAAATTTCTCTTTGGTGTTGTTCAGAGTGCTGGCAAGTTTCTCTTGGGCCATGATCCAAGAGATTTTGCGGGTAGCAGCTTTGAAGGAAACCCTGGGTTGTTTCCATGCCTTGGCAATAGATAGCTTAGCTCCCAGCAAAATGAAATGAATCAATTTACGTGCCAGTTTAGGTGTTTTAGGTAAGTGATCGTTTAATAAAGCTAAGGCGGGGGATCTCGGGATCTGGACTCCAGTAACTTTCTTAATCATGCGGAAAATCCTGCACCAGAAAGGCCTCAATCTTGGACATTCCCAGAAGATATGAACCAGGGAGCCCCTGAGCAGACAGCCCCTGAAGCAACCGGGGTCCATGGAGGGGAACATTTTGGCCAGTCTCTCCGGCGGGAGATACCATCTTGTGATAACCTTCACGCTGGATTCAACCAGAGAGATGTTCAAAATGCTCTTGTATGCCCTGCTAAAGGCAACCCTCCACTTCTCCAGGGTCCACTCCACGGAGAGGTCTGACTCCTAAGCTTTCATGTATGAGGTCTTGGTGGACTGACTAGCGAGTGACTGATAGATGATGGATATTCCACCCCTCTGCTCCGTAGCCTGACCGCACCACATTTCATATAGGGTGAATGCATGGTTTGAGGGTTTGTCTTTACCCAGCTGAGTAAGGAAGTGTCTGATCTGCTGGAAACGAAAGGTCTCGGAGTTAGGCATCTCTAGTTGATTCACACAGAAGGCCCTGGTGATAGGCCCCAAAGATGTGAAGTAGTGTCCGATCCGGTACAGCCCCTTGTTCAACCACCAGCGAAATGCCTTAATGTCAGTTCCCGGGGGAAAGTCAGGATTATTGAAGATGTGAGCCAGGGGGTGTCTGTAGGAAGTTATGGATTGAAGGTTTCTGAGAGAATCCCATAATTGAAAGGATTGCGAGAGGATAGGGGATAGAATGGGGGGACGTTTTTTGGGGGGGACCCATAGGAGAAAATCGATAGTGAAAGAAGGGACCGCCTGTCTCTCAATCAGAATCCAGTCCGGTCTTTCAGCCTTCGCGTATACCGTCGAGATCTGGGCTAGCCTGGCTGCTTGATAATACCAAAAGAGTTGCGGGAGGCCTAAACCCCCTTGTGATCTATTTAAGTATAGTGTACTCTGTGGAAGTCTGTACCCCTTCCCTCCCCAAATAAATTTAATTATTTTCCTTTGAAATGCTTTCAAGTGCTCTTTATTGATGCTTATTGGAATGGCTCTAAAGAGGTAGAGGATTCTGGGGAGCAAAGTCATCTTGACTGCATGAATCCTCCCTAACCAGGATAAACCCCCATTAGTCCATTTGGATAAGTCTGCCTCTAGTTTGCGGTATGTGTGAGGAAAGTTAGTTGCATAAAGGAGTTCTGTCTTAGCTGTGAGCCTTATCCCCAAATAATCAATGTATGAGTCACTCCATTTAAATTCAAAGGCACTCTGCAGGGATGACACTATAGTTGGTTTAAGGGAGATGTTTAAGGCTGAAGATTTGGTATAATTGACTTTCAGTCCAGCAACCTTCGAGAAATTTTTCAGGAGTTTACAGAGGTTTGGAAGGGAGGTGGTTGGTGACGTGATAAAAAGGAGAATATCGTCCGCAAACAATCCGCATTTGTGGACCTGGTCGCCGCAGGCGACCCCATGGATGTTGGGATCTGCTCTTATTGCTATCGCCAACGTTTCGATAGCGATAGCAAAAATGAGGGGGGAGAGTGGGCATCCCTGCCTAGTGCCTCTTGTAATGGTTAGGGGTTTAGAGTATTGACCTTGTAAACGAATCACCGCTTGAGGTGAGGAATATAGAGATTTTAAAGTTCCTAAAAAGTTGGGTCCGAACCCCCACTTCTCCAATATGGAGAAAAGGTAAGGCCATTCGATCGAGTCGAAAGCTTTGTGGAGATCCAGCGAGAGAATCATACCTTCTTGTTTTGGCCCCCCCTCCCAGTTAGATTGTAGGATGGATACTATATCTATTGCTCTCCTAATTTGATCGGGACCTTGCCTACCAGGGATAAAGCCAACCTGGTCCTTGTGTATATAGCTAGTGATGAAAGACGCCAGGCGGTTGGCTAGGATTTTAGTTAGAATTTTGAGATCGTTATTAATTAACGATATGGGCCTGTAGTTCTCAACTTCCTCATGGTTTTTGTTGGGTTTGGGGATCACTGAGATAAATGCTGTGTTTAGTTGGGTTTCAATGGGGGATCCTGACTTTTTGGAGTTAAAGAACTTCGCTAGGTACGGGGCTAGGATCGCGCTATATTCTTTATAGTAGGGGACTGAGAGGCCGTCTGGCCCAGGGGCAGAACCCGATTTAAGACCTTTAATCACCTCCCTGATTTCGACCTCCGAAATGGGGGTTTCCATTAAATCTTTACATTCTCTTGAGAGCGTGGGGAGTTGTAGATTCCGAAGGAATTCATTAACTAAGGGGCCTTTATCTGATTGGGGTGGGTTGTAAAGGTTAGCATAAAAGTCATGGAAAGCAGACATAATACTGGTCGGGTTTGCTGTAGGGGGTTGACCTGCTATCCTCAGTTTGGGGAAGGAGAGGGAGCGAAATTTAGGTGAGAGTTTAGATGCCAACATTGAGCCGAATCTATCCTTGTGGCAGTAAAATTTGGCTCCACACCATCTAAGGTTTTTCTCTGCTTTAGCCGTTAAAGCGAGGTTCAGCTCAAGTCTGGTGGCGTCGAGTTTGCTTAGAAGGGTCCTAGACGGGTGTCGTTTGTGTTCCGCTTTTAGTTGGAGGAAGGATTTTTCAAGTCTTTGGATGTCGATCAAACGCTCCTTCTTAAATTTGGTTGCTAGCCTAATTATAACTCCTCGAATAGTTGCTTTGTGGGCTGCCCACAGGGTTTCGGGTGATATGTTCTCCACGTCATTTAAGAGGAAGTATTCTTTGATAGATTTTGCTATTTCTTGTACCAGACTAGGGTCAGTCAGAAGGGATTCGTTTAGCCGCCAGAAGAAGCCTCCTCGCCCAGACAGAACATTTCTCAAAGTAAGAAAAACCAATGAATGATCCGACCATGCGGTGTCCAGTATTGCTGCCTTATTGTACAAAGGAATGAGGGCTGTCTGGGTGAGGATGTGGTCAATTCTAGCGTAAGACTGGTGGGGAGCAGAAAAGTGCGTGTAGTCCCTTTTGTTGGGGTTCATTTCCCTCCATGCATCTACCAGGCCCTGTGCGTGTATCATCTTGGCAATCCTAGTGCTAAGTTTTGTTGGGCGCGTGAGTTGGTCTCTAGGGGGCTTAGTTTTGTCTAGACCCTGGTCAAACGCCACATTTGAGTCCCCTCCCAGGATGACTTTGCCTTCCAGGAGCGGTTCCAAAGCAGCGAACAGGTCCTGGAAGTATGACGCTTGGCCCTTGTTTGGGGCGTAGTAGGAGACGAAGGAATATAAAACACCTTCTAGGGTACCCTTCACCAAGATGAATCTGCCCTCTGGATCCCTGAAGTCAGTGAGATGTGAAAATTTGCAATTTTTGGAGAAGAGAATAGCTACACCTTTCGTCTTGTTAGGGGCATCAGCTAAATAAAATGTTGGAAAGTGAGCATGTAGGAACTTGGGGGTGTACCGGATGGGGAAGTGCGTCTCCTGCAGAAGCACTACATCGATTCTCAGAGATTTATAATGATCCAATGCTAATCTCCGTTTCCTAGGGGAGTTCAGGCCTTGGACATTATGTGAGCCTATTTTGAGATCATTGCCCTTCGCACTCAGGTCAGTCATAGGAGCAGGGGGGATAGAAGCCATTGATCAAGCAGTCACTTACCCTTGGGTGTCTTCTCATACCGGATTTCGGCCAGGTTATGCGGGGAAGTCCCAGGACCGACTCAGGGGTCAGGGGGGCATTCCCCCCCCCGGACGGCTAGAAGGAAGAAAAGGGAGGAGAAGGGGGAGAAAAAAGAAAGAGACTTACTGACAAATACAAACAAATGAAAAGATATGGGTACCAAAAAAATACCCTTGGAGTTATGCGAATCGAAATCCGCTATAGCCCCAATGAACCACTTCAGAGCGCCCCGAGGGGCGTCTGAAGTTCCGACACCAAAGGACTCTATAGGTTCTTTGGAATCGAGTGGAGGCACAAGGGTTCCACCCTGGACCCTTGTTATGTCAAACCTGAAGCATAACATATACACACCATAACGGTAAACATAGAAACTATAGTGAGAGCCCTTGTTACGGGGCTCTAAACACCTGAAATTATAAATAACCCAGACAGGAACGTATAATCGAAGACCCTGAGAATCCCGTCCCCTGTACATCCGCCAGAGTCTACCCCCCCCCTATCTGACTATGTGGGGGAGAATTCCTGGGGGTTCACCGGATAGTAAGGGCGGCCTTAATGGTCTAGCTAACCGGACCTCCTTCTGAAAGTGGGGAAAACAAATGAGAATATCAGATAAACCTAGACTTCTAACTGGGCTAAGAAATGACACATCCTAATGGAAACTGGGATTCTAGTCCTGTGTTTCAAGCTTTATCTTTGAGGACCGAGATCTTCATGGAGGGGGATCTTCTCTGTAGAAGTTTTCTTCCTCTGAGGAGGGAAACTGGTTCTTGAGGGAAGTAAGTGGAGGTAAGGTTGGATAGTGTTCGAGTCCGGTTTCCCAAATCGAGATAATTTTGCTAAAGTAGAAAAATGGTGTGTGGACCAAAAAG
Organism: Lithobates septentrionalis; assembly: GCA_037952835.1. Lineage (NCBI taxonomy): Eukaryota > Metazoa > Chordata > Amphibia > Anura > Ranidae > Lithobates > Lithobates septentrionalis. The sequence continues at coordinate 1,779,663 of JBBDGP010000289.1, read as the reverse complement.
TTTGATGAGAATCAAGTTGCAAGGTTTTCCATGTCCATAAGAGGTGAGAGGGTTTGGAGCACTAGCTCCGTCAACTTGGGGGGGGAACTGGCCCAGAGATGTCTCTACCGAGACTAAAGGGAAATGATGCGCAAGGCAGACCTTAGGGTGGTTTCCCATCCTTGCTCTTCTTGGATGGACCCTTCATCCAGAGTGGAGATACGGGGCTGCCAGGAGAAGGGCGTTTGGTGGAGCCCAAGGAAGAAGACGTATAGTCCATGGGCGCCTCCTGGGAGATTAGCCTGAGGGCGCCCATGGACTATACGTCTTCTTCCTCGGGCTCCACCAAACGCCCTTCTCCTGGCAGCCCCGTATCTCCACTCTGGATGAAGGGCGAGGAACAGCCTTTCACCTTCCTGGAGGCTCGCAAACGAGTGGGTCTTGCCTTGGATAGTGAACTTTACAGCAAAGGGGAAGGTCCAGCGGTATTTGATATCCCGTTGGGAGAGGACCGTGAGGAGGGGTTTTAGTGTTCTTCGTCTTTGAATAGTCGTAGGAGCTAGGTCCGCAAAAATCTGGATCTGGTGACCCTGGTGTTGCAGTTTAGGATTTAGTCGAGATTGTCGCATGACCTCTTCCTTAACCGCAAAAAAATGCGGCTTGACTATTATGTCCCTTGGGGATCCATCTTGTCTGGGGGGACCGAGGGACCTGTGAGCTCTGTCTAGTTCCAGACGTTGTGGGGGTATGTTAGGAATGAGGGCTGCAATAATGTCCTGCACCGTGGAGGGAATGTCCGAAAAAGTTTCGGGGAGGCCTCTGATTCGAAAGTTATATCTTCTAGATCGATTTTCGAGCTCGTCGATCCTAGAAAGGGCGACCTCTAATTGATCTTGAATGGTCATGAGGTGTGCTGCATTTTGGTTGGTTCTCGCGGACGTGCATTCCACCTTATCCTCAATGGCTTCAATTCTGGCACCCAGGTTGGAAAGGTCCGCTTTAATAGTGTTTGTAATCTGTTTAGCAGTATTAGCCAGTCCTTTCTCTAACAGGGATGAGAATTTGGCAAACATGTCTTCCTGCAGTGCCGTGAGGTCAGTTACTGAGAAGCCTGGTTGCTGGATGGCTGGAAGCGGGAGGTGGGCCTGTGCAGGGATGGCTAGTGCGCCCAGCTCCTGATTTGTGAGGCTTAGTCCCTCAGTGGAGGCCATTGCTGTGGCCTGGGGCTTTGTGTGGCCTTGTAGTTGTGATTGGGGCGTTAGGGGGGGTCCCTGTGTTGCCTGGGCATAGGTCAGGGTCGGGGGAGCGAGTACTGGCCTGTGCTCCTGTGTCCTGGAGTTGTTGCCTGTCAGTTGTTGTGGTCCGTCCGTGCTGGCGGCCATCTTGGGACTCCCGTCCGCGCTAGATGAGGCGAATTGAGGGCCGAGATCGCGTCTCGCCGTAGGCCCAGACATCTCCCCCTGTTCCTTGGGTGTTCCCCTACTCGGGTGTGATGTTGCTGTACCCGCAATTGTGCTGAGGAGGCCGGTGTGCGGCTCGGCGGTCCGGGGTGGAGCGGAGCTCTCGGCTCAAGCGGCCATGTTGGAGCTCTCGCGCATGCGCACTTCCTCCATCTTTCTTTCCTTCCATCTTTCTTTCTTTCTTTCTTTCTTTCTTTCTTTCCTTCCATCTTTCTTTCTTTCTTTCTTTCTTTCCATCTTTCTTTCTTTCGTTCCTTCCATCTTTCTTTCTCTTTCTTTCTTTCTTTCTTTCTTTCTTTCTTTCTCTTTCTTTCGTCCCTTCCATCTTTCTTTCTTTCTTTCTTTCTTTCTTTCTTTCTTTCTTTCTTTCTTTCTTTCTTTCTTTCTTTCTTTCTTTCTTTCCATCTTTTTTTCTCTTTCAGCTGTCTTCCTTGAGAGGACTGATGGAGTGCATAAAGGGGACAACTCCCCTAATAAACCCTTCTCCACCTGTAGCACCTACAGGATGTAAGAATGTACTGCAGTCTCCACCTGCCTACATATGCATCCTACTTTAACTATTGGTGGTTACCATACCATAAACTATACGGTCTGACTGTAGAATCTTCTTCAGATCTACTATCAATTATATACTGCACAAACTTGCCTGATTTGATATAAAATGAATTACATAGTTTTGGTAAATCTAAAGGAGATTGTATAGAGAATGTACAATCAGATTCTATAGTATATGGCCATCGTAAGGTTGTGTGCGAGCATGGGGGGAGGAGAATAATGGTTTACATTCACTGAACAGTTGGACATACAGGATTGACTTAGCAGTAGAATAGATCAGTGGTTCTCATGAAGGAAAGGATGCATACAATATTATGAGCAGAATAATAATAATGAAGGGGGGAGGGAAGGGGGGGGGGGGGATTTTGGTTGAAACTATGTTTCTAGGGTTAGTGTCGACTGTTCCGAAGCTCTTTTCTTTGAGTGTTTCTTTAAATAATAAAAAAAAAAAAAAAAAAAAGAGCAACCACTCAGGTTGGATGAGGTAAAGGGATCTCTACCATAGATAGGAAGAACTACTAAAAAAAGTGAAACTTGATGTGTTTTGTGGGTAGAGATTGTATGATATATTTAATGTAATGTATGCCAACCTATTGTTTAAAGAAGGTGATGTAACATGTCAATATGCTCAATGAAAAACTTTGTTAAAAAAAAAAAAAAAAAAAAAAGATCAGTGGTTCTCAACCTCAGTTCTCAAGTACCCCCAACAGGCCATGTTTGCAGGTTTTCCTTTATCTTGCACAGGTGCTTTAAATCAGAGTCAATAGCTTGGTATTTTGGACAGCTATGTTATCTAAGAGAAATTCCCAAAACATGGCCTATTGAAGTTACTTGAGGACTGAGGTTGAGAACCACTGGAATATATGACCAATGCTGCATGTTGTGTTGATAGAGACCATACTGTGCAATAAAACCAAATTCTGGGTCATATATGAATCAAGAAAAATAACCCGAACTGAAGGTAATGTGAGTACTCTGGAGGGGGAAAGGTTTTGATACTGGATGCAGAGAAGTCAAGGTTGAAGTAGGGATCATAACTCCTAAAAACAGAGAGAGCAGCAAGGGCAAGTGCCCCACAGGCAGAGACATAATGGTTGGTGTGACTGAGCTCTGTACTGCAACTCCACTGGAGGGCAGAATCCCTTTTGTGGCCTAAAGGCAACCTATCCAGCTGGAGGGGCCTGCAGAGTCAGGCATGCTAAGAAAAGGAGAGTGGTCCTGAGGTTGATAGACCCATCACTGAGATGTCCATATGGGTGCTTGTGGAGAGGCATCTGGGATTGTGGCCTGCCATGGCATAGATACCACTGGAGAAGGCTTTCCCTGTGCTGCACTTTCCTGCAATAAATGAACCTGGAGCGACGTAAATAATGTCTCTTCAAGGCTCAGAGCTGTCATTCCGTGGCTACTGTAGGTTACATAGTTACATAGTAGGTGAGGTCGAAAAAATCCATCAAGTCCATCAAGTCTAACCTATGTGTGTGATTATATGTCAGCTGGGAAAGAAGCAATTCAAGCACTATCATTAGACCGGAGGTCTAATAGACACATGTGTGTTGATTTAATAAAACTAGAGGGTGCAAAATCTGCTGCAGCTCTGCATAGAAACCAATCAGCTTCCAGGTTTTGTCTTTGTCAAGACTTAATTGAACAAGCTGAAATTAGAAGCTGATTGACTACCATGCACAGCTGCACCAGATTTTGCAATCTCCAGTTTTAATATTTCCTCGATGTCGCCATAAAAAGGACCTACCACCTACCCATGCTATCACATTGTTAGCCCCCTGTGATAAAAGTAAAATTGAAAAAAAAAGTGTAAAAAATGATTGTAGTAAAATAAATAAAAATAATTTTTAAAAATGTGTGCCCACCTCAATGCAAACGCACACACATATGGCCCACATGTACACTATACTGTCAAAAGTATTGGGGCGGCTGAACTTGAACTTTAATGGCATCCCAGTCTTAAGCCTCGTACACACGATCGGATTGTTCGCCAACAAAACCGCGGAATTTTGTCTGAAGGACGTTGGCCCAAACTTGTCTTGCATACACACGTCCACACAATTGTTGGCCAACAATTACGAACGTAGTGACGTACTTCGTTGTTTTTCAGCTCTTTAGCGCCACCCTTTGGGCTCCTTCTGCTAATTTCTTGTTAGTAGAAGTTTGATTGGCGCTTTTCAGTTTGCGCTTTTCATTTCGTGCTTTTCAGTTAGTTTAGAACGGCCGTTCATCAACCAGCCATGTTGCGGAATCGGAGGAGATAACGTGTTATTTATTATTGGCCTTGGAGTTATGGTATTTGCTTTGACATTATTTTTTTGGCTGAATAATGATTTGACTTGGTATATTTTCTATATTTTTGGATGCATAGAATGCACTTTTTGGTTAAGTTCTATTGGCAGATATCATGTCTAATTTTATTTGTTTTCTTTTTTTAATGCACAATAAAAAAATTGTGTAGAATAACACTTGGCTATGTGTTTTACTTCAAATGACAGTTTGGGAGTAGGAAGTTACATTTTAAAAAATACAATGTAAAATTGACAAGGGACACCAACATAGTTGTATCTTTGATCTTAAAAACTACGGGATAATGGTGTTGTGGTAACTTGACCAAATAAAAAAAAAAAACTTAATAATATTATTCTTGATATCACTAGAAAAAAAAAGCCTTTGAAAATTTGTTTGCAATAACTCCATCAGTATCACCAGCAAAGCAGCTTCATTATTATCCCATTAAAGAAGAAGAGAATTGTGCGCTGCATTTCGACATTTCATAATTTGCCGCGTCACGAATGTTAATTCTCAATTACGAATGCTAGTTTACAAGACCGACCGCTTCCGGCTCGTCCTTGCTTCTGAGCATGCGTGTTTGTACTTTGGACTTTTGTCCGAAGGAGTTGTGTACACACGATCGAGAAACCCAACAACAGACAATTGTCTGCAGAAAATTTGAAAACCTGCCATCCAACATTTGTTGGTGGAAAGTCCGACAACAATTGTCCGATGGAGCGTACACACAGTCGGATTTACCGCCAACAGCCTGTCATCGAACATTTCCCGTCGGAAAGTCCGATCATGTGTACGCAGCTTTAGTCTGTAGGGTTCAATATTAAGTTGGCTCACCCTTTGCAGCTATAACACCTTCAACTCTTCTGGGAAGGCTGTCCACAAGGTTTAGGAGTGTGTCTATGGGAATGTTTGACCATTCTTCCAGAAGCGCATTTGTGAGGTCAGGCACTGATGTGGACGAGAAGGCCTGGCTCGCAGTCTCCGCTCTAATTCATCATGAGGTAAGCGTCCCAATATTTTTGACAATATAGTGCATATGTAAATTTTAATTTCCTCACACGTGTAAGGTATCACCACGACTATCAGAGTGAGAGCAATATTTCTAGGGCCATCATTCATAGTTATCTCTAAACAAATAACCTGTAAATCCTTTTAAAGCATTACCTATTTGAGGATTTCGGGTACCATAGTATGTCACGGACGCACATAATTAGGCTTGACATGTTGGGTATCTATTTACTCGACACAGACCTATCTTTTATATTTTACCCCAATTTCATTTTGATTGTTTGCACTAAAATTCATTTTAGTGTATTTTTTCTTGAAAATATGTATTTGGTAAACCGTTGCACAAATATCTTGTGTTTATTTAAAGGAAACCACTACCAGAGAATGTGGAGGCTGCCTTTGCTGACCTCTCCTCTTTAGTGCTTTGAATAACTGTCCAAAATTTGTAATTCAAGTATTCATGTAGAGATATGAAGATTTCTAAATTTACATCGGCTTTCCAAACCCAAATCCTTTTTCCAGGTCAGAAATTGTATTTAAACTGGAAAGTCAGCATAAGGACTTACCGTATATACTCGAGTATAAGCCGAGTTTTTCAGCACATTTTTTTTGTGCTGAAAGTGCCCCCCTCGGCTTATACTCGAGTCACTGCCATCTAACTACCTGATCAGCCCGTGTCATGCTCAGACGGCGCCGACCAGTGTAAAAAAGCCACGCCTCCTCCCTCCTCCTCGTCCTCATCCGTTATGGGGGAACAGTCAGTTTCCCATCAGTGAGTCAGTGTTCAGTGCTTCGCCTATCACAGATGTCCTCTCATCCTCATCCCATGGACGAGGACGAGAGGATGTCCGTGATAGGCGGAACACTAAACACTGACTGCTGGGAAACTGAGTATTCCGCCTATCACGGACGAGGAGGAGGCGGCTTTTGTACACTGGATGGCCGCCGTCTGACTGCATGACATGGGCTGATCAGGTAGGCAGATCGTCACAGGGAGGCTGCAATGGACGCAGGGATGCATGTAATAGACATAGGGATGCATGTAATGGACACAGGGAGGCTTGTAATGGACACAGGGAGGCTTGTAATGGACACAGGGAGGCTGCAATGGACACAGGGATGCATGTAATGGACACAGGGAGGCTGCAATGGACACAGGGATGCATGTAATAGACATAGGGATGCATGTAATGGACACAGGGAGGCTGCAATGGACACAGGGATGCATGTAATGGACACAGGGAGGCTGCAATGTAATGGACACAGGGATGCATGTAATGGACACAGGGAGGCTGCAATGTAATGGACACAGGGATGCATGTAATGGACACAGGGAGGCTGCAGTGGACACAGGGAGACATGCAATGGACACAGGGAGGCATGCAGCTGTAGATGGGCATTGTTGACCCTCTTTTTCCACTTACAGTAGATGCACATTTCTCACCCGAGGCTTATACTCGAGTCAATAGGTTTTCCCAGTTTTTTGTGGTAAATTAGGTTCCTCGGCTTATATTCGGGACGGCTTGTACTCGAGTATATATGGTAATAGTATTTTCAGAAGGCAGTCAGCAGAGAAAGAGGCTGACAACTAGGGTTGCCACCTGTCCGGGATTCACCCGGGCAGTTTGGGTTTGAAATCATGTGTCATACCGCCTGAAACCCGGACACATTATTCTGCCGGATTATGGCTTCCCAGCAGGTTTGCTGGCTGCAGTTGTCTAAGCCGAGAGTGTCTGTTACACTCTCTTTCAGACTGCCCAAAGCCAGCACTAACAATACTAACAGTTACCCCATCCCCCGCCCCCCACACTGACAGGAGAGGAGAGAGGGCTCGTTCTGCTCCTCTTCCTTCCACCCCTACCCCTCTGTGTCTGCCTACACTCTAATTCCCTGTGCCTAAGAAAATGAAAGTGGGGGTGGGAAATTCGAAGCCCAGCAGTCGCAGATAGATCTGGATAAGAGGTGCTGATTGACAAGGGGTGAGTGAGCTCACCATCCATCCCTGTCTGTGATTGAAGCCTCCCCCCCACCTCCTTCTCTCTCCTGCCTCTGAGTGAGTACACTAAGCTAAATCAGGGTTCTCTGAGCACCCCTTAAATCAGAGTTCCCCTTTACACCATTGGCCGCAGTGTTCCCCCCCTTACATCAGAGTCCTCTCCGTACATCAGAGTACTCAGAGTTCCCCTTAAATCAGGGTTCCCAGAACATCCCTTATGTCAGAGTCCCCAGAGTTCTCCCTTACATCAGAGTCTGCAGAGTCCCCCCTTACAGTGTAAAGGGAACTCTGCGAGCTCAGATATAAAGGGGGAACTCTGTGGATTCTGATGTAAAGGATGAACTCTGTGGATTCTGATGTAAAGGGGGACTCTTGTGATTAACTTTATTTGATTAGAAATGTTATTTAAATAAATGTTTTGCGAGATGGTATAGGTTGGAAGGAGGAAAGGGTGGGGGGGGAACTGAAATATACATATTAAAATATAAATGTCTGTGATGAAAATTGTGATGTTAATTTTCAATATTAGACATACGTAGGTTTGTAAAATTATTTTTTTTTTCCATAAAAACTAAATAAAGATCAATATAAAAAAGTGTTATTTAATTGCAAAATATATGTATAGTTTATACTATTAAAAAATGTCTGTGTGGCTCTAAAGTGTTTGGGTTTGACTTGAAGAAAAGGTGGCAACCCTAGTGACAACGTTGTCATTCTTTTTATGTGGGGATGAATGTAGGATTATTTAAATTTTAGTACTTGTGCATTGGTACACATTTTCAATAAAGCTATCTTTGTACCATTAACCTCTTGATGCCAATTAGTCTCTGTAGGTAACCGCTTTTCTTGTGTTCAGATTATCTTTACCATAACCCCTTTTTCTGTAGGTAATTTTTGGTTACAAGAGACTGTGCAAACTGCGTGTAGGCGTGCTGTAGGGTTATTCATACTTCCCTCCAGGGGCGTTGCTAGGGGGTGGCTATTGGGGCTATAGCCCCCGATCTGGGGCCCATAGACCCGAGTCTCTTGCTGCAGGGTCCCCGCCTAACCAGCGGGTTGCGGCTGCTGCGACGGGCAGGCTGGCTGCATGAGAGAGGCTGGAGGAGAAGAGAGAAGCGAGCGGACGGACGAGCAGAGATGACATCTCTCTGCCTGCTCCACATCAGCGCTCTTCTCAGCCGGGCCTCTTCAATTCGGGAGCGAGGTGCGGCGAGCAGCAGAGAGATGACATCATCTCTCACTGCTCGTCACACATCATCACTCTTCCACCCTCACAGCACAGTGGAGTGGAGGTCACGTGCTTCCTGTCATCGCGGAGCTCCACTTTGCAGCCAGACCCCCTTGCTTCAATGTCGGAGGTGCGGCGGGGAGCAGCGAGATGACATCATCTCTCACTGCCCGCCCCGCATCACCGCTCTCCTGCTGTCACTAAATGGACCAGTGCTGTCAGCCTGCCACCAATGCAGCATCAATGCACATTTGGTAGCACTGGCTGGCATGGCAAGTTACAATCCACATCAGGTGGCAAGTGACAATCTGCAAATGGTGGCAGGAGATGTGGCAATCTACAAATTGAGCCAGGAGACATGGCAAGTGACAATCTGCAAATGGTGGACGTGACGTGGCAAATGACAATCTGCAAATGGTGGCAAGAGATGTGGCAAGTGAAAATCTGCAAATGGAGGCAGGAGACGTGGCAAGTGACAATCTGCAAATGGTGGCGGGAGATGTGGCAATCTGCAAATTGAGCCAGGAGACATGGCAATTAACAATCTGCAAATGGTGGCAAGAGATGTGGCAAGTGACAATCTGCAAATGGTGGCAGGAGATGTGGCAAGTGAAAATCTACAAATGGTGGCAAGAGATGTGGCAAGTGACAATCTGCAAATGGTGGTAGGAGACGTGGCAAGTGACAATCTGCAAATGGTGGCAGGAGATGTGGCAATCTGCAAATGGTGGCAGGAGATGTGGTAAGTGACACGCCCAGTGCTCCCACTGATTCTGCAGTATGGTGAGTTGAACCACTTCATTATATATTAGAATGTAACAATAGAAATAAGGCACTTTAATCACCCTGACACAATATCAACCATGGTGCCATGATGATTGAAGCGCCAACACCAGCCATCGCCCGTGAAAAATTGCTTAGGACTCCCCCAACCCCCCCCCCCCCCCGTGGGCATGCAAAAAGGTTGGTGAGCGCTGCTATGAGCTCCAGCCCCAGATCTTTTGCAGATCTAGCAACGCCCCTGCTTTCCTCTTTATAAAAGTCAGCAGAGAAAGCCCCAAAGGCAAAGGTAATGTTCTCCAGATTCTGTAAACATAACTGAAGAGAAGCCAAGTAGAGTATTACTGACCTCGGGCGAAGGTGGAAATTGAACTATGTGGTTTTATCCCCATAAATAAAGGAATTCCCCTGGATGTGGATTTGAATAAGTTATTGTTCACATTGCCAACAGTCTGGTTTTAGTAGAGAGTGAGGTCAGGTATAAAAAAAAAAAGAGAAATTTGACAACCAAAAGTGAAGCTATGATCACATAGTACTAAACAAATAGATTCTAAATAGTAAAATTAAAACTTAGATTTGAGCTGACCAGACATAAGAGTTAAACACGTTTTTCTCTGTCATGTGAGAAGGAGACCAGAACCCTTCATATTTAAATTAGGAAAGGCAAAAGCTGAAGCGCACCTTTGCTTTGCATTATGCTGGCAGTTCTTGGTGCTATTAAGATTTAACAGTCTTTTTCAAGACCTAACATAGGTCTCAAGCTCCGAGGAAGGGGGAGGCCTTTCCCCCAAAACACGTTGGATATATTTAATGCTATTAACCAATAAATTTTTCAAAAAGACTTTTAAGTGTTATAAACTTTTGTACTATTCCTCAATACCCAATGTTTTAGCATTTGTTTGTGACATTAGCACCACTATTTTTTCATTTAAATACGTTTACATTTTACTTTCACTTTAAGTGGCAGCTCCAGTGTAGTTTATTTGCATGAGCGCAGTGGTGGGACATCAAACCTAGGTGCATGAGACCAGGGCCGGGACAAGGAGTGGGCAGGAGGGGCGGCTGCCCCTGGCGCAATGCTACAGGGGTGGGGTGGGGGGCACCCTGACCCTAACCCTAAGGCAAAGGGGGGCGCAGTTTGGCATCTTTGCCCTGGGTGCTGGATGACCTTGTCCCAGCACTGCGTGAGACTTGCTGACCAACAGTTGGATATTCCTCAATACCCACCTGAGAGTATATCATTGGTGCTCTTTTTTGGTGTGGATAAAATAGCTGCGCTAAACAGTGAGACAACTAGCGATTAACCAGTGCTAAACAATAAATGAATATAAATAAATGTAAAAATAATCAAAGAGGAACAGAACATTTAAATGTACAAAGATCATAAGGATAGGTTTTGATCAAAGAGTGAACGTAAACCTTGTATAAAACAAAGTCCAAAACGTCCACTAGGGTGAATATTAAAACCATGCAACAAAGTCCAAATTATCCACTATAGTGATAAAAATGTGCAATTTTCCATCACCCTTATGTGCTGATCACCATAAGAAATGCACGCTTACCAGAAGGCAAGCAAAGGACAGCTTGCGGCTAAACACCCAGCCAGGGTCTTGTCCTAGGGGGTCCGGGATATAGAACTCAGTGGACGTTAAGCCAGGACTCAGTGGTATGCCAGATATTACTAAGAAATAAAGAAAAGGGAACTTCCCATGGTGTAATACTGATAAGAATATTTATTGTAAAGGATAAAAAATATATGCACTTACAAACGAAGAGATAAAAACAGCATATGGGCCGGCTAGCATGCGAACACCCGTTCCCTCGGGAGATCCAACGCGATGACGTCAGCACGTCTTGTCCACCCCGATGCGCGTTTCGTCATAAGATGACGTCGTCTGGGGTACTTGGTGATCAGAGAGATGGTAGCTTATGACCAGAATGAGGTCCATAACACTATACCTTCATCACAGATCAGTTCCTTCAAAGGAAGCTGTACTCCATTGTATATGCATCAGAACTAACCCTCGCTTCTATCGGTCCAGCACCACTACACACATACATCAGATGCCATATATTTCTTAGAGAAAGCGAACTTTGAAGCACACCTTTTCTTTGTCCATGTAGGGTAAATTAATCTCTCTTTCCAGCTCTGCCTTTCCCCACTTTGTTCAGCTTTCGTGAGTTAAGAAAATGCCGATACTTCTTAATATAGGGAGCATGTGACTCCCTCAGTGTGACCATGCCAGGCCAATCATAAGTGTTGTCACGTGGGGAGACTACATAGCTCTGTGGAAGCTCTATCTTGCAGGACTCAAGTCTTTTACATGGTAGATGAACAGAGGTGAGAATATGTTGAGAACCAAAACCTGTAGCATGTCTTCAGTCTTCAACCAAACCTGTTGCCGGTCTCCAGTCTCCAACGAAAACCTGTAGCATGTCAACTGTCTGCAACCAAGCTCGTAGAATGTCTACAGTCTCCAACCAAGTGTCCAACTACACATGTAGCATGTCACCAGTCACCAACCAAACCTGTAGCATGTCTCAAGTCTGCAGGCAAAACAGGGTGTGTTGTGAATGATTAAGCAATGTTATCTGCGTGAAACGTTTTAACACTTTTATCTCCTGGTGCTTCCTGTGATGTATATGCTTTTATTTGTTGATCACTACAATAAAGACTTTGGCAACCTTCCGCAGTGTGCAGGCATTCATCCCTTTTTCCCTGTTGACCTTGGAGGCAAGCAGGGTGGGTACCTCTACTTTGGAAGCAACACTAAACTTGCAACACCTTGAGCAGTGTTTCCTCATCATTGGACCACTGCAACCAAACCTGTAGCATTTGTCAGTCTCCAACCAAAACCTGTAGCATGTCTCCAGCCTGCAACCAAAACATGGAGCATGTCTCCAGTTTCCAATCAAACCTGTAGCATGTCTCCAGTCTGCAACCAAATCTGTAGCATGTTTCCAGTCTGCAACCAAAACCTGTAGCATGTTTCCAATCTCCAACCAAACCTGTAGCATGTCTCCAGTCTCCAACCAAAACCTGTAGCATGTTTCCAATCTCCAACCAAAACCTGTAGCATGTCTCAGGTCTGCAACCAAAACATGTAGCTTGCTTGCAGTCTTCAACCAAAACCTGTAGCATGTCTTCAGTCTGCAATCAAACCTGTACCATGTTTGGTTCCGACCAGTGCATGCTTGGTTGGTGACATCACAAGGGGGCAGTACCACCAGTGATGTCCCCAGGTGGCCCTGCCCCTTACCTATTTAAAGAACTGTCAAACGATTAGCCTTCGCTGCGAACAGAGCGTTTTTTCTTTTGCTTTTTTTCACAGTGCGGCAGGAGTTGTGATTGACGATAGATCTATATTGGGGGACATTGTTTTTTTATTTTTTTTTAAACAATGGAATGGTCAAAAACTGCCTCCTGTCTTTTATTGTTAACACTTTTTTTTGGTGAATGAGTAGGGGTACAATGTACCCCTACTCATTCACATGGGGGGGCGGGATCTAGGGGCCTCCTTGTTAAAGGGGACTGTCAGATTCGGATAAGCCCCCCACCCATAGACCCCCACAACCCTCTTCCAGAGTTGTTGGTTCAGGAGGAGGGGGTGCTTGCTCGTCCCCCCCTTTCCTGACCTGCTGAGCTGCATGCTCGGGTCTTGTATGGATGTTGGGGAGAACCCCACACAGTTTTTATCACTTTTTTCTATTGCTGACATGTTTTTTTTTTTTCATTCAGCTGTCCGTTGACAGCTGATGACTTATCCGGTGTTAAGGACACAGCAGCCATCTTCCCAACCTGCTCCTTAACAACCGAGCAATGTTTGGACCGAACTTTTGCTCAGCTCGAACTGTTCGCCCAACTCTATGTGTCTTCTGTTTATTAAGGCGTTACGTATTTACTTTTAAGTGTCTTTCTCCATTGTGTACGCTGTGTTGCTCCTAGGTGTGTATTCCCATTGTTAATTGAGTAACCTGTTGTTTCTGTCTGTTTGCTAATCCTTCTAGATGTGATTAGTCTTGTGTCAACTTTACCTCGTTAACTAACCATTGTGTGATGTTTACCTCAATGTGTAATATTTGTTTTTATTGTTCAGGTGGTGACTGCCCCTATTTTTGAAATGTATAAAAACCTGTATTTCTGTTCAATATAAAGTTAGTCCTATTTAACTCCATATTGGTTCTGTCTGATGCTTAGGGTAAAATTTACTATATTCTGGTTCCAGAGTGGAGGAAGCTCTATCTTGGCGAAGATACCCAGTCGGGGTGTCAGAAGTCTGTCACAGCCAGCTACAGTCATAAGAGAAAATAACCAGAGAGATCAGGGGCTGCTTTAAATTTGATGGTGTGACACGGCGCTGAGTAGACTTTAACCAGCAGCTGCTTATTTTGCAGACGTTGATAACCTGAGACAGCTGCAACTGTTTTAAGGGGTTTTTTCTACTAGTGGTCACTAGTCTGATGGCTGCATTTGCATGAGCTTTGTAAATGTGTGAAAAAACAAGAGATATCTGGAACAACTTCAAAGTTGATAGTATTATACAACTCTGAGTCGGCTGATCTAACTCTGAGTCGGCTGATCTAACTGTAAGCTGATTATAAGCTTGATCTAACAAAATATGAGTAACAACTGGAGCCGCTTCAAATTTGATTATGTGGTACATGAGTAAACTCATCTAATAGGTGGCATCTGTTGCAGCCAATCCCTAATCTGGGGCAGCTGCAAGGTTTTGACATTTTTCTTCTGGTAGTCATTGAGGTGGCGGCTGCATTTATGTGGGCATTCTAAAATGTAACCCCTTAACGCCGCGTCCTCTGTATCACGAAACTGCTGTCTTTGGGAAAGTGAGGGAAGAGTGAAGGTAGTGATGTTTTCATGTTTGTCCATCTGGCTTATTTGATTTGCTGTGAACGTGATCCCCGATCTCCATAGCGGAGGATTTATTAAAGAGATAGGCCACTTTTCTTACTGTTAATGCGTGTAGCTGTATTTATCCATGTTGATTAATTAATCATTTTTTTTTCTTAAACCTGCAAGGTACCTTAAAACGAAGCCCACCAGCGGCATGCTGTCAAAGCTAATAGGGCTTCCATATTCACCTGGTCTTCTTTCCGGGTTGGCGGGCTCCGGTCCTTTGATTGGACAAGCTACAATGACGTTACTCCCGCGCATGTGCGTGGGAGCCGCTGTTCACGGCGCAGGACTCTGAAGGAATGACGCGGGTATGCCGTTCCTTCAGAGCGCATGCGCCAGTGACATCACTGGTGGCTTCGCCAAGTAAATATTTCAGTGGCGGTTTAGATATTTACAGTGCCTACAGGTAGCCTTATTATAGGCTTACCTAAAAATCAACCAAGGGAGTTTACTCCTACTTTAATATTGATTTTAATATTATATTTTGTAATATTAATTTTATTACAGAGAGCATTAGATCCTCTGGTTTTATTGCTTTGAGGGGTTCTGGTCACTTCTTCTTAAAGAATGGCTGTGGAATGAATGTGCCCAGATAAGAGCCCAGTTCCTCTCTATGTGGGTGAAAATAAGGAGCCCTACTCTTGATTGCTTGTGTATACAGAGCTCAATCCGAAGGTGCACAGATCCGGAGGACACTGGTGTGGTGGAGAGGATCTTCACTGTTTGGAGTCTGAAAAGCCAGTTTGCGGATGCACATTATTTGATTTGAAGATTTTGGGACTGCAAAATTAATATTTGAAGCTTTTTGGGACTAATTATTGACACATGTCATATATGTCTTACTAACCACTTCCGGACCGCCGCACGCCGATGTACGTCCTTACTTTGAGGAGGAATATCGTTGTTATGGCAGCAGCTACCTGCCATAACCCCGGCATCCTCTTGTTCGGCCGGCGGTCCGCTACAAGATAAAAGTGCCCTCTGCCGCTTACTGGAGCCGTCGGCAGCGGCGGAGGCGATCATGCCCAGCCATTGAGAGGGCCCGGAGACGAGTGAGGGGGAAGATGGCCCCCACCCGTCTCCATGATATTTCAGGGCAGAAGCGACGTCAAAACGTCACTTCCGCCCCTAGCTCTTAAAGGGCCATTTTTTTCAATTCTTTTTTTAAATGACAATTTTATTTTTATTGCATTTTAGTGTAAATATGAGATCTGAGGTCTTTTTGACCCCAGAGCTCACATTTAAGAGGTCCTGTCAGGCTTTTTCTGTATTACAAGGGATGTTTACATTCCTTGTAATAGGAATAAAAGTGACACCATTTTTTTTTTTTCAAGTGTAAAAATAAAAGGTAAAATAAATAAGAAAAAAATTTTTTTTTAAATGCGCCCCGTCCTGCCGAGCTCGTGTGCAGAAGCGAACGCATACGCGAGTAGCGCCCGCATATGAAAACTGTGTTCAAACCACACCTGTGAGGTATCACCGCGATCGGTAGAGCGAGAGAAATAATTCTAGCCCTAGACCTCCTCTGTAACTCAAAACATGCAACCTGTAGAATTGTTTAAACGTCGCCTATGGAGATTTTTAAGGGTAAAAGTTTGTCGCCATTCCACGAGTGGGCGCAATGTTGAAGCATGACATGTTGGGTATCAATTTACTCGGCATAACATTATCTTTAATAATATAAAAAAAATTAGGCTAACTTTATTGTTGTCTTATCTTTTAATTAAAAAAAAGTGTAATTTTTCCAAAAATAAGTGCGCTTGTAAGAGCACTGCTCAAATACGGTGTGACAGAAAGTATTGCAACGACTGCCATTTTATTCTCTAGGGTGTTAAAAAAAAAATGTATAATGTTTGGGGGTTCTAAGTAATTTTCTAGCAAAAAAAAACTTGTAACTTGTTTTTAACTTGTAAACAACACATCTCAGAAAGAGGCTCGGTCCTAAAGTGGTTAAAGTTGAAGTAAACCCATCGATTGAACAGTTTCAAAAGACAGTTGCTGCGGGAATGTAACGGTCACATTGGTTGTGCTCTCAACCAAGCTGTCAAACCATCCAATGGCTGGTGTCATAACTGATCACATGAGCAGCCCCATGACAGTTGAAGATTAACCACTTACAGACCAGAAGTTTTTCCCCCTTAATGACCAGGCCATTTTTTTGCGATACGGCACTGAGTCGCTTTAACTGACAATTGCGTGGTCGTACCCAAACAAAATTGACGTCCTTTTTTCCCCACAAATTCTTTTGGTGGTATTTGATCACCTTTGCGGTTTTTATTTTTTGCGCTATAAACAAAAAAGACTGACAATTTTGAAAAGAAAAAATATTTTTTACTTTTTGCTATAATAAATACCCCCCAAAAAAGGAAAAAAAAAAACGCCTTCATCAGTTTAGGCCAATATGTATTCTTCTACATATTTTTGGTAAAAAAAAATCGCAATAAGTGTATATTGATTGGTTTGTGCAAAAGTTATAGCATCTGCGAAATAGGGGATGTATCTATGGCATTTTTATTACTTTTTTTACTAGTAATGGCGGTGATCTGCGATTTTTA
Organism: Lithobates septentrionalis; assembly: GCA_037952835.1. NCBI lineage: Eukaryota > Metazoa > Chordata > Amphibia > Anura > Ranidae > Lithobates > Lithobates septentrionalis. Next base: position 1,762,889 of record JBBDGP010000289.1, on the reverse strand, counting down.
GCGGGACTGTGAAATTGTGGTGAACAGATCGGACGCTTTTGACCCTTTTTTTGGGACCATTGACATTTATACAGTGATCAGAGCTAAAAATAGCCACTGATTACTGTATAAATGTCACTGGCAGGGAAGGAGTTAACAATAGGGGGGCGATCAAGGGGTTAAATGTTCCCTATGGAGGTGTTTTCAACTGTGGGGGGGGGGAGTGGACTGACTGGAGGAGGAGAGAGATTGCTGTTCCTGATCACTAGGAACAGCAGATCTTTCTCTAACTCCCCTGTCAGAACAGGGATCTGTCTGTTAAAATTGACAGATCCCCATCCTGGCTCTCGTTCCCGCAATCGCGGGTGGCCGGCAGACATTGCGGCCGCCGGCCACATGTATTGGGTCCCCCGCCCTACAGCAGGTGCGTGCTCACCTGCTACGGCTCCTTGGAGGAGCCAATGTACACCGACGGCGATTTGCGGGGACGCGCCGACCTGCCGCCGTATAATGACAACGGCTGGTTGGCAAGTGGTTAAACAGAGGCCAAGATGGCGGCTTCCTTGGCTGACAATGATAGGAGGGTTTAGGCTGGGTTCACACTGGTGCACTGTGCGAGATCGCATGTGATTCGCACCGCACTGCAGTGCAAATCACATTAGATGTCTGTGAGATGCGATTTCAGCCAAAAAGATAGATTTGCATCGCATACGGACCAGGCTCGCACAGGACCCTTTTTTTGGTTCGCACCAGAATAGTATCACATGGGTGTTCACAGGTGCATAAAGCTCGCAAAAAATCAGTGGGCCATCCATGCGATCCGGTTCCTGTCCGAAATGTCAGTTCGCACTGCGATCTGCGAACTGAAAGGGGGGTGTCTTTAACATTGTATTGACACTCCCAGCAGTTTGCATATGGCAGTGTGTTTAATATTATTATATTAAATAAAACAATTTTTAAAAATATATATTTTTTACATTCTGCTATAAAACACATCCAATAAATAAATATATATATAATTTCTTCATAAATTTAGGCAAAAATGTATTATGCTACATGTCTGTTGTAAAAAAAAAAAAATCACAATAAGTATATATGGATTGGTTTGAGTGAAAGTTATAGTCTACAAACTATCGTGTATATATTGAAATTTTTATTTATTTAATACATTTTTATACTAGTAATGACGGTGATCAGCAACTAATAGTGGGACTGTGATAGTGCAATCTGACACTAACTGACACTGGGTGGGAACTGACTAACTGCCACTGATATCACCAATGACACTAATACAGTGGTCAGTGATAATACTATACACTGTCACTGTACTAATACAGTGGGAGCAGGTACCTGCCAAAACTAGGTAACCCGCTCCCCTCCCAAAAAAAATATATGCAAAATGTGGCGGGGGGGGGGGGGGGAGATTACACTTCCCTTTTTTGGGGAACTAACCATGAGTGAAAGAAAAGCTTTTTGTGTTATCATCCATATTCTCTGAAAAAGTGGGCAAGAAATCATAAATTCTGCCAGGGTATGTAAACTTATGAGCACCACTGTATCTGTAGTGTTTCCTTATCTCTCTCCAAAGCTCTAGGTGTGGTTTCTCTCTGGTGCTTCGTTCCTCTGTTATCAGCATGAGTCACTTCTGACAAGTTGTCCCAACGCATGAGAAAAAATTTGTGTTGGGCAGGAGAGCTCAGCACACAGCTTGTCTATTCAGAACACAGCTCTTCTGCTTTGTGGAGCGGGGGTGTGTTCCTTTCCTCCAATCAGCTCTCACACACTGTTACTATCGCCTCTCCACCCCCTCCTCTGTGATACTAACAGCAATGGTGTCCCTGGGGGGGGCAGAGGGGGCCCTGACCCCCCAACATTATGCTGTGCCCCACCATGTGGCCCCCCCCCCCAATTAAAAAAAATGTTTTACATTTTTTTTTTACAAAAAGGCAATCTCAAAGAGGGAGAGCGTCCCCAGTCAGCTCCTGCGGGTGATTCCTCCCCCCTCCCTCTGCTCGCTGACACTGCATAATGCGAGCGCTCACACAACCACGGCCTCCCGATATGCTCTTTCCCCTGCATCCTCATTGGCAGGGAGAAGAGTTGCAGGAAGGACTCCACCAGGACTCTCAGTTACTGAAAAAACAGACTGTAAATTCCAAGAGATGCCAGATCAGCGCTGTCAATAGCAGGGGCAGGACAGCAAGAGGAGGCTGGGGAACCCCACAGTGGCAGAACACCAGGGCCCGGTGGCAAGACAACCATTGCAACCCTGATAGTTCTCCCACTGCTTTGGACCCTTATATTTTCTTGGTATGCTGGTGACATATATCTCTTGTTTTCTGCAATACAGTAGGAAGGGAGCTCACTGCAGAACATGTGAAAGGGCTGTTGTGGGATCGTAGTAAAGGGCCCCAGGATATATATATATATATATATATATATATATATATATATATATATATATATATATATATATATATATATATATATATAAATTGCATTTTATAGTTGCCCCCCTACTTTTGTCCCTGTCCCCCCATGTGCCCCCCCCCCCCCCTAAATATGAAAGCTGGAGACACCACTGACTAACAGATGGAGGAGGATTTTCACACGATTTTGCCCTTTTGTAGGGAAGAGAAGACTGCAGATAAACCATTAAAACTTAACTTAAAACTTATGTAGGAGGATTTGTTTCATCTCTGTGTTTGCTTCACTGGGTATATGTGAGAGTTTACAACCACTTTAACCCACAAAGCTCTCTGCTTTGGGCATTGTGGTGCTCTTTGTGGAATGGCGGGGTCTTTTTTTTTTCAAACTGGGGGTGAATATAGCACCTCTTTGGACGGTGTGCCTGGAATCAGGGGGCTCCACAAGCGATCTGCAGGATATAGTGGAGGCCTACCCCTTCAGTAGTATTCTGCAGACCTTAATTCATGCAACAGGTTCACTTTAAATAAAATGTTTTTGCAGGCATCAGAGACAAGGCTTCGTTAAACATTCAGTGTACACTGTTCTAAGGAAGCATAAATGATTTACCTATTCAATGGCTCTGCCTGTTTTCCAGTTAACAAAGTTATGTAGCTATAATTAAGAAAATTGAAAACCAGAACATGCTCTTTCAAGCAAAGGTCATATAAGCAGAGCTACTGGTTACTGCCTGCAGAGGAAAAAAAAAAAGACATGTTACGTAAAGTAGATGAAAGTGAAATAAGTAAAATCTTATGTAAGTTTCAGCATCTATTTGATATAATTCTGTACGACATAATAACATAAAAAGATCTTGTATAACATGTTATTATGATTTCAAAATATAATTTTCTAAATTGTTTTTAATCCTTTTAAATTTGCAGCTTTGGAAAAAAAAACAAACCTGGTCATCCTGCTATCAAACTTGTTTATCCACCACTTAACCCCTTGTCTACCAGTGCTGTTTATAAATGGTGGCTGGTAGTAAGGGCCTTTACCCACCTCTCGTCCGTCGTAGCGATAAATGATGGCGGGAGGGTGGCTCTCTCATTTCTGGGACGGCGTCATATGATGTCGTCCCACTCTCGCGGCGCAGTGATTGGTGGTGCGCTCTGTCCCTGGGACACGGCACATCCCAGATCTTGGTAAAGAGCCGATGACAAGGTTCTTTACCCATGTGATCAGCTGTGTCCAATCAATCATGTAACCAAGGAAATACCAGTTATCGGCTTTTGACAGCGTGCAAGGATAGGAGAGCCAGTCATCAGCATTATCAGTGCAGCCCCAACAGTGCCCAGCAGTGATGCCAGTCCGTGCCCATCGGTGATGCCAATCAGTGCTGCCCATCAATACCACCAATCAGTCCCCAACAGTGATTCCAATCAGTGCCCATCAGTGATGCCAGTCAGTGCTGCCTTTCAATGCCCTATAGAGCCTGCTCATCAGTGCTGCCAATCAGTGTCCATCAGTGATCCCAATCAGTGCCCATTGGTGATGCCAGTAAGTGCTGCCTTTCAGTGCCAATCAGTGCCCGCTTATCAGTGCCGCCCACCAGTGGCAACCATCAGTGCCACCTATCTGTGCCGCCTATCAGTGCCCATCAGTGCCCATCAGTGCCACCTATCCGTGCTGCCTATCAGTGCCACTTATCTATGCCGCCTATCAGTGCCACCTATAAGTGCCTATGGGTGCTCATAGGTGATGCATATCAGTGCCTCCTATCAGTGCCCATCAGTGTTGCATATTAGTGCCTCCTCATCATTACCACCTCTCAGTGCCCATCGGTGAAGCCTATCAGTGCACATCAGAGGAGAAAAATTACTTATTTCGAAAAAATTTTAACAGAAGCTAAGAAAAACATTTTTTTTCAAGATTTTCGGTCTTTCTTAATTTTTGTAGCACCAAAATAAAAATCCCAGTGGTGATTAAATACCACCAAAAGAAAGCTCTAATCTGTCTAAAAAAAATTATGCCAATTTCATAAGGGGACAGTGTTACATGACCACACAATTGTCATTAAAAATGTGACAGCGATGAAAGCTGAAAGCTGAACAGGAAGGGGGTGAACGTGCCCAGTATTGAAGTGGTTACACACTCCCCACTGCTATAGCATCCAGGACTGTGTTTATAATGGTCATTGGTCAAGCTGACTGTCCTCTTTCTGGTGGAAGCCAGAAGGATCACTTTCACAAATTATGGAAATCATCGCCCAGATACTCTTGCCATGTATCCCTGGCTCTGCTCTCCGTCCGGGAAGGAGGGAACATCCTGGAAGTGACAAGCATTTTTTTTTACTTCCGGGTCCACAGCTGTCAAACTGTTTAAGCATAATCTGTACCCGATCAGCTTCATTGGGGTCCAAAGGTAACATTAGGTGTCTAATAGTTTCTACCACTTGGGGTGCCATTAGCCCCCTTTTGTGATAGCAATAAAGTTACAAAAAATAAGTAACATGTAATTAAAAGAACACGGGGGCGTGGCCTGACCTGACACGAAGATGGCTGCTTAATTCCTCAGCTCCTGCCATCGCACGACCTGAACTTCACTTACTGGAGGCTCAGCCGACTGAAACCTGCCTCTCAACATGGGGACTGCGTCTAGGAACACCTCAGCCTCCCGTTCCCGTTCTCCAAGGGGACACCCGGAACGCACGGAACACAATATCCCCGAAATGTTCCGGACGGGCAGAAGCAACATGGCGTCCTCCCACCACAGGAGCTCACAGGCCGCAATGTCCTCTCAGCAGGGAGCGCCGTCTCTCACCCCACCGGTCAGCTTCCCGGGGGAACTTTTACCAGAGGAACAACCCCACCACCAACTGAACATAAATGATCTGCGGATGATAGCCAATGATATAAAGGACACACTGTCGGCTGCCATATCAGAACTTTGCCTGGAATTCCGTACCCTGTCTGACAGAGTTACAACGGCAGAGCAAATGGCTGAACAACAAAACCTTCAATTGCGCAAAACTACTCGCCATGTCGATGCACATACCCTACAGATGAGGGACATGCAGAGACACCTCAAGGATCTCGACAATCGGGGCAGAAGACGCAACCTGAGGGTTTGGGGGCTCCCGGAGTCGATTGAAGGAGATCAACTGACCCCATCAGTTATCAGCCTATTCAACGGCATTCTACACAGGCCCCTTCAGACACCTGTGGATTTTGAAAGAATCCATCGCGCACTGCGACCCAAAGGAAGGGACACTGACCCGCCCAGGGATATAATTTGCTGCCTGACCGACTACAAAGTCAAAGAGGATATTCTCAGACAGGCTAGAAGCATTCCACAGCTAATACACGAGGGGAAACCTATCCAGATATTCCAAGATCTGTCAGGCATAACTCTCCAACACAGAAGGGATTTAAAACCCCTACTAGACACCCTTCGCACCAAAGGCATCAACTACAAATGGAAGTTCTCCTTCTGCCTGGCTGCCACTTCGCAAGGTCGCACTGCTTTCCTCAAAGTGCCTGAGGATCTTCCCTATTTTTGCGAGACCCTCAATATCCCTGCTGTGGAAGTACCTAACTGGTACGCAGACTTTCGTCGCTCAGCTGTGCGGAGAGAACAGCACCATGAAATACCTATGGATACCATAAATACAGGGCACAGGAGGAGAAGATCACCCTCCGCCTCAGCGTATCATGGCACCCGCCGCTCCCAGTACCGTGACCTCAGCACAGCCGACTCGCCCACATCCAGGAGAGCCAGAAGAGACCGCTAATGTCTCAAGGCAGTACTTCATTTCATTTTACAGTAACCCTCTTTTTCTGCTGGGCCACGTTAGGCTCTCTCTGTTTTCCACTACAGTTCATTGACGCTGTCGACCTCCAACGGGATAAACAGTGAGTACACATGCCCTGTAGGAGTAAAACCAGTTTATTGTTGGGACTCAAAAGAACCCCTAGCTAATGTGCCTCTTTCGCGGGCATCACATAGCATGAGCAGCAGACTACAACGACCATAATGCAGTGCAAACCGGAAGTGCGAGGGGACCCTCGTACAGGACACGGAAACCTCCTTGCCCTCATCCAGATGAACATGAACACTAACATATCCGCCACCACAGCGACGGAGGCTATCACACAACGCGGCTCTTGCCACAGCTCATCCCGCTTACCTGCCACACGGATCCGCAACCGAAGACATCAGACTTGTACAGAAGGACGACTGACGGAACCTTCACAACGATCCCCATGATCAACGTCCACACCAGTCACCTGACACCATGCTACGTCATCCTGACTTCTCAGACGACTTGCTCTCCACGGCTGATCGCTTCAGGGATACCGCCTGCAGAGACGCTCGTCATACGCATCCACAGCAAAGGACCTCAATGTTGCAACGGTTTCTTACTGTTAAGAGGCCTGCTTGGCACCAGATGAGACACTCCCCTCACTCCGTCTGATCACCAGGACCCACTTCTACACACTTTACCCTAAGGCCTAAAGTCGGAGTGAGCAACGGACCCCAAGAGGTATTTGGTCATCCACCATACACTCCCCAGCACGGCTCCCAGGACACATTTAAGGTCTTAAGCTATGTAACTGTTATATGTAAGCATTGTGTCCAAGATTCTCCCATCCCAAGGGATATAGAGAGGGAGGGGGTATACAACACTGAACAGGGTGAAACCCTGAGGTATCCATGGCCCCGAGCAACTTTAAGCTCCGGAGCTCGACCTACAAGTATACCCTGAGTTTACCTTATCGTGTGTTTTTGTGACTCACATGGATGATAAGTTTATAATCCTGGGAGATTATTGGTTACTCCACGCTTGATAAGTACTCTCAGTTGTTCAAGCTGTGGAACCTTGTCAACTTCCTCAGTACCCACAACCCTGCATGATATGCCGCGACGCGCTCCCGTGATTACCCAGTGCATTTTCCCACTGGTGTGGGCGCGACCCCGGTAGTCTGACTAGACATCCCGCAGAGGTTGATACTGACGAACTTACCCGTTTTGTTCCTCCTTACTAGAGCGGTTATTGATGTTATAGTTGATTATTAGAAATCTATACTGTTGTTTGTATGCACACTCTCATTGGCATCGGTTGTACACTCACTCCATATAGGCTCTTTCCACACCCCTCCATCTACCCTCAATCTGCCCAATGGCCGTGCGGTGGCGGGACACTCACTTCCTCTATACCTCTGCCAACTCTCTCTTGTCGGGTATATTCCAACCCCCACACAGCTTCGGAGTTGTGTACCGACCTGTTCACAACGGGTTGTGCATAGCCCCTGAGCTGTACATTACCGATCCCTTTCTGTAAAGTGAGGACACGGGATAACTTACTATCCCAGTGGACTCATCGGTTACTCTACAGAGTTCTTAGATACCAAACATAACTTAATCTCATTTAAGATTAAAAGAAACTCTGCCCAGACTACACCTCCCCTCCCCCTCACTCCTTCCTTTATAATTTTTTATTTGTTCATCTTGGTCCTTTATTTTTGACCCTGACGGAAATAATGGACACCAATCGAACAACAAACACTGAGGCGAAATCACACCCACCCCTGAATCTCCAATCTATCAATATTCGGGGCCTCAACACGCCCGAAAAACGTTCTCTCCTACTCGCCTCGCTACATAAGTCTAAAACACATATAGCTTTAATTCAGGAAACACACTTCAGAACAGACGCCACCCCCAAATTACACAACAAACAATTCCCCACAATATACCATGCCACCAACAATGAAGCGAAATCAAAAGGAGTCTGCATTCTCATTGCAAAAGACTGCCCATTTATTGTCTCGGACACACAGAATGACCCACAAGGACGCTTCCTCTTCATAAAAGGCACCCTATACGGGAAAAGAATCACAATTGCCAACTTATACACCCCCGAATGCACACCAAGTTTCTTTTTTCCGAGACACGTTACAGTTACTCGCGGCCTTTAGCTCGGGCACGTTAATAATCGGAGGTGATTTCAATGTACCCCTCAACCCAGCCCTCGACACCTCTAATGGCCATTCCTCCATCACGTACAGAGCCCTTCGTGCCATAAAACAACAACTTAGTGACCTACTAGTGCATGACACCTGGCGCACCATGAACCCTAATGAAAAGGATTACACGTTCTTCTCCACGCCACACTCTAAATATTCACAAATTGACTATTTTTTTATATCCCAAGACGATCTTCCACTGCTAAAACACACCACTATCGAGCCGATGGTCTTGTCAGATCATAACCCAATTACACTGACCCTTCACCTACCCAATAAGTCGGTACGCCCCCACATATGGAGATTAGACAATTCCTTACTTACCGATCTTGATATCTCAAGCAAGGTTTCCCAACACCTCACAAATTATTTCACAGACAACGAACCGGGTGATACCTCGCCAGACGTGGTATGGGCCGCACATAAATGCGTTATAAGGGGCACGCTCATCTCGATAGCAGCACATCGAAATAAGCTCAGAAAAGCTAAACTGGAAGAACTGACTACACGCATCGCTCAGCTTGAACAAAAACATAAAAAATCTCTGGCGTCTGAAGCACTCACAGCGCTGACACAAGCTAGAACTGAACTACTGAACGAATTACACACCAGACTTAAGCGCAAATATACATTAGAACAAAAATGCTTCTATGAATATGGCAACAAATCGGGGAAGCTCCTAGCGAGAGCCCTACAAGCTAAACGTGCGGCCCACACCATACACACAATCAAAGACCCTTCAGGCAAACCATCCGTTACATCTGGAGACATAGCGAAACAATTCGTGAACTACTTCACAGACCTCTACAACCTACGCTCCACTCCACAAACCGATACCCCAGAAGATATACGGGCAACAATCCAAACATTCCTCTCTCAATACGCTCCCACACCCCTCATGACAGAAGACACCGACGCACTAGACTCCCCATTGACACCAGAAGAAATCACTCTAGCACTAAAACAGATGAAACCAGGTAAAAGTCCGGGACCTGACGGGCTTACTGTAGCGTACTATAAAGCCTTCTCAGACATACTCATACCCCCCCTAGTTAAAGCACTGAACAACCTCTCGCCCCATAGTATAGCATCCAAGGAAATATTAGAAGCTCACATAACACTTATTCCCAAACCAGGTACGGACGCTACCATGGTCTCCAACTACCGACCAATTTCCCTTCTTAATGTTGATATTAAAGTAGACGCCAAAGCTATAGCCAACCGTCTGTTGCCGCTAATTCCCAAACTAATATCCACAGATCAAGTTGGTTTTGTCCCGGGAAGGGAGGCTCGGGACAACACCACTAAAGCCCTAGACATCCATTACTGGATGACCACCAACAACGCCAAAGGCTTTTTCTTGTCCTTGGACACGGAGAAGGCGTTCGACAGGGTTGCTTGGGACTATATGGAAGCCACATTACACTCTATAGGCCTTCCACTCCAACTAATCCATATGATTATGGCTTTATATTCCTCACCCACTGCAAAAATAAGAGTGAATGGGCACCTGTCGGACGCCTTCTCCGTCTCCAATGGAACACGACAGGGCTGCCCCCTGTCCCCCTTAATCTTCATTCTCACGATGGAACCACTCCTCCGCAAACTTAAGGAAAACCCGAACATCAAAGGTGTGGAAATAGACCATAAACAATTTAAACTTGCGGCCTATGCGGACGATGTCCTGTTATTTCTAACGGACCCGATCACTACTTTACCTAACCTCCTCAAAGACTTTGCTATATTCAAATCTCTATCCAACCTGCAGATCAATCTAGCTAAATCCAAAGCCCTTAACGTCTCCTTACCCACCGAAATAGTCACCCAATGCAAGCAAAACTTCCCCTTCAGCTGGGATACCCAGGCTCTCACATATCTAGGCATTAAAATACCCACCAAACTGACAGAGATCTATAAGTTGAATTTTCTACCTATCCTAAATACTATACGAACAGACTTACAAAAATGGACCTCGGGACCGTTTTCATGGTTTGGAAGGGCAGCTGTCCTAAAAATGAATGTGCTCCCCAGACTGCTATATCTATTTCAGGCCGTACCCATACAAATTCCCCTTACCTTCTTCTCCACCCTCAAAAGGCTCTGTAGAAATTTTATATGGTCCTCCAAACAGCCCAGATTAAATTGGAAAAGATTAACAAACCCTAAGTCACAGGGGGGATTAAACATTCCAGACATGCAAAAATACTATTGGGTATGCCACCTAGCCAGAATTGTAGACTGGCATGCCAACAATACAAGCAAAGATTGGGTCTATATTGAGAACGCTTCCACCCCGATACCAATACACACGTTACCATGGATTAACCAAAAAATAGTACCAACACAAGCCAAACTTAATCCACTTATCAACTCCACGTTAACAAATTTCAAAGCAGCTTGCAAACCACTCAAATTGAAACCTTTTCCCGGTCCCATGACACCTCTGGAAAACAATCCAGAGTTTACCCCAGGAGTACACACCCTCCACCCGGTAACAGATCACAACAGACCACGACTCAAGTTACATCAAATGTTCCACAATGGAAATTTCCTGACGTTCAATGCCCTCACTTCCACATTTCCAGACTACCACATTCCCTTCCACAAATACTTGCAAATATGTCACTTCATCTATAGCCTCAAACCCACGGTGGACCTGCACAGAGATCTTACGCCTTTTGAACTATTATGTAATAATTCCGAACCCCAAAGACACCTCATCTCATCACTATATAAACTCCTATTTTCAACAGACAAAATCAAAACTGATGACTTAATTATAAGGTGGGAGCAGGACTTGAACATAGACCTCTCCGCAGAGGAGTGGCAGCGAGCCCTCTATCATATGCATAAAGGTTCATGCAACATATCAACTCAAGAAAATAGATATAAAATCTTTACAAAATGGTACAGGACCCCGGACAGGATTCATAGGTATCAACCCAACTTCCCTCCCCTATGCTGGCGTTGCAATGCATCAAGAGGCACACTACTCCATATATGGTGGGACTGCCCTCTTATCCAGACCTATTGGACTGAAATCCACCGATTAATTACTCAGATAACGACATTCACCCCAGACTTCACTCCGGCACAATACTTGCTCCACCATACCTCTCTCCCACAACACACATATAGGAGATCCCTGGTTCTACACCTCATCAACGCTGCAAACTTATGTGTCCCAGTACACTGGAGAACCACACCCCCCCCCACCATAACAGAATGGATTCAGCGGGTTGATAGAGTGGCTGAAATGGAAAGCCTTATTCACCAAACAGCAGACACTCCAACCAAATACATGAACATCTGGGCTTGTTGGGTTCATTTTAAATCATCCCAAATACAGACTGGTTCAAGCACCCCCTACCCCACAGACTCAGGGGGAACCACAAACACACAAATGCCTACATAATTCCATAAATAAACACTTTACTACCATTACTTTCCGTCTCCCTCCCCCCCCCTCCTATCCCCTCTCCCCACATCATTACATCAACTACACCCTGAAAATTTAACATCTTAAAAGGCAACACAAACGCTACCCAATACGTTGGGGAGATACCACTACATCAGAACAAGTTCCCTGATCTGGACTGCTTCACCACTGACTAACATTTCCATTTACTCCTCCACCTGGGCACAGTTAGCGCCCATATAGGGGTGCTCGGGTGTGGGAGTGGAGACATTCCGGCCGGGAAAACTACAACTAGACGTGTTATCATACAACACAGGGATGTCTCAGGCATAACGCAACTCCCACCTACGATTCTCATTCAACATCACTTTTTATTATTATTATTTTTCAATTTTATTTTTTACTTCTACTCCTATCTACGGACCATAACAGGTTCATTATATGCCGATTCTTACTGCCTTTAATATTGTGCTATATTATATATACAATAGCCAATTATGATGTAACTACCAACTTTATCCATTGCCAAGATGTAACATGTGCATGTATTTGTTTCACTTGTTTTACTTTTGTGAAAACTTAATAAACTACTTTTAAAAAAAAAATCAAAAAAAAATTAAAAGAACACACAAAAGTTTGAAGACCACTGGTCCCATATATACCCACATATGTACATGTTGTGTGTTGGGTGCGCTTACATACATGCAATTTTTTATTACACAAATTAGGCATCACCACACAAGCCAGAGTGAGAACAAAAATTCTAGGACCGTCATTCATTGTTAAAGAGGAAACAGGCTGGTAGGTTGATCCCGGACAATGCCCCCAAATGTAGCCATGCCCCCATAGGGGTTGCTGAATGTTGTGGTTCCCCTGTCACCCTGCCCAGCCTGGCATCCATCTCTCAGGCACTCAGAGACACAGCATGTATCAAGGAAAAAAAAACGCGCTGTGAACTAAACTAAAATAATACAAAATGAAATATATACAATGAAAATAGAAAATAAAAAAATAAAAATAAAAAATCTGCAGCCCGATTTTGCATGATATATGCAAACACAGTACATGGGAAAAAGAAACAGGAAGCTGCGCTGCAGGATATGAAATGATGATAATAATAATAAAAAAAAATTAAACAAACATAATGTGACAGTCTATACGCCGTGAAGTAAGGTAATGAATCCCCACATGGAAGGTGATATCATCAAAAAGTAAAGTGAAAAGGTCCCCTGGGGACAAAAACGTTCTGTGAAGTGAATCTTGATAGACGATCCTTTTAGTGCAAATGATAACTGAAAACACCAGTGACAGGGAACCTCCACCTTAAAAAATGCACGCTTACCAAAAGGCAAGCAATAGCAAGCCTGTAACGAAATCAATGTCCGGACATCTGACCAGCACCAGCAGTGGATCGCTTGATGGTAATGAGGATTGGAACTCACAGAATGGACCAGCGATCAGCATTACAGGGACAAAAAGAAAAAACTCTCCATAGTGTAAATTTGTATATATCATTTATTAAAAAAGGAAGTATTGCACTTACATCAAACAGGAGAATAAAACACTCATAGGAGAATGCCGGCCGGCTCGCAGACACCCGTCCACCAGTACACAATACACCGCGATGACGTCAGCACGCCTACCACCCTGGGTCACAGAACGTTTTTGTCCCTAGGGGACCTTTTCACTTTACTTTTTTATGATATCACCTTCCATGTGGGGATTCATTACCTTACTTCACGGCGTATAGACTGTCACATTATGTTTGTTTAATTTTTTTTTATTATTATTATCATTATTTCATATCCTGCAGCGCAGCTTCTTATTTCTTTTTCCCACACACTCAGAGACACAGAACTTTGTTTGTAAGCTTTGTTTGTTTGTATTTTATTTGAGGCGATTGAACTTGGATAATGAAAAGTATGTGTAAATATCGCGCTGTCATAAAAAAATGTAAGCAGCTAACACAACTATGGATTTTATGCACTGACTAATATTATTTATTGTATGATATGAATTAGTGTTATCCACTACTTCCACACTTTTTAGCGCTGCACTTTTCTTTATACAACTTTGTTTACAGGATTGAACTTGGATGGGAAAGGGAAATTATGGTGTAGCGCTGGTAGATTTGCGATCTACCATCTGATAGGTAAATTTAGTAACTTGTTCATTAGGGAAGTTAGATTTGCCTCTGTTCCAGCTTGGCTGACGTTGCGTGTATTTCCATACCTTGCCAGATCCCCGGTTTTATTGGCAACTATGGACAAAAGAACTTTGCAGTTAGATAGTTAGTGTCAGTATAAAGAGATCTTCGTGGTCAAGATCTGCATATTCTGTTCAGTGTTTCAAATCCAAGGACTTCTTTTTGCTAGCCGGATTTCTTTCATTTGAAAAAAAAAATATTATACAGGGATGGACTCCTTAAGATTCTTTTTGATACTAGATGATGGGAAGAGAGGCTCATTTTTTTAAATGAGGCTTTGCCCCTGATATTGTACAGTATATGTGTGTGTTTAATAAGTTTTCCTTTTCAGGAACGATTGGATCTCCTATCAAGCTGGGAGGCTTTTCAGCTAGATAGATAGTGAGGTTATGTACAGTTATAGGATGGTTTTGTTTACGGACGTGAACATAATGTTTTGTAGATGTAAGTCTAATGATGTCTTTCCACTGTCTTTCTTTCTTCTCTGACTATCCAAGTTATTTACAAGCTCAAATACTTACTCCCAGGCTTGGGAGTTGCTGTCATTGTTTTTGGACAGACGTTGGGGACAACGTCTACTGTAGTGGGGGGAGTATGTAGCGCTGGTAGATTTGCGATCTACCATCTGATAGGTAAATTTAGTAACTTGTTCGTTAGGGAAGTTAGATTTGCCTCTGTTCCAGCTTGGCTGACATTGCGTGCATTTCTATACTGAGCCGGAGGATGTCGCTGTTACCACTGGCTAGTGTTGGAAGGGCAACGTGTCAAACCTTTTGGGTGCTCCTCTGTCCCGGAGACGACTCGGTGGAGGTGGTCCTCCGAGTTGCATTCTGGGAGAGGGTATTTATGGAACAGACGCCATATTTTGGGGTTCGTTTTACAGCCACCTGCTGGCCCTCCTGGCCGACAGGTATGCGTTAGAGTGCTACCTCGTGGTCCTCCGCTCCGGAGGCCCGCGTCGCTGCGGCGCATGGGTGGGCCCAGAAGCTTGTCTGGGGCCTACCACAGCAGCCGAGGAATGGTCCTGAGCTGTCTATCCAGAGTGAAGAAGCTGGACAACCGAGAAGATCCCAGGGGAGGACCCGTCATGGAAGGATCACGCAGAGTGCTGGTCTGGAGAGGGGCCTGGTGACTCGGTTGGAGGACGTATCCTAAAATAACTTTACAGCATAATGTTGACGGGTTTGGCTTAAAGTTTCAAGCACTGTGACTGACATTCACCATAAAACCAATACATCCTGTGGCAGAGGATCGTACGGGTTCATCCCAAGCAAGTCTGTGGCAGAGACTTTGTTTGTGCTACGTACTGGCTGCTAGGCAAGTGAGAGAGGCCTATCCAGGCGAGCAAAGAGTGTGTCCCACGAGGGGAGCGCATTCTACTGTAATATTCAACTCCAAAGGACATTTGTCAAGAATCATACAGAAAGGTATTTTAGCTTTCCCTGCAGTTTCCCTTCTGCCTCTTTCCTGCTACTTCCTTCGTTAATTGTTCAATAAAGCATTGAAAACATACTCAAGTGTTGGTGCTTATATCGTCCGGAGGTAAACTCAATGGAACCCTAGACCCGGTGCCGGTAAAACAGAGGGAAGGAGAGTGAAGGTAACAAGCCCGCTTTAAACCAGCAGCTCCACCGAGAGTTATTGTTACAATGGGATGCCCAGAAGATTCAGTGTAACTTGCTTGGGACTACTATATACACTCATGTATATACACTCCAGTCTTCTCGGCAGCACAAACACTTGCGTAAGACCTCTTTTCCTTCCCTCATCCAGTACTGCACTTGCTGCAGACTGTTACTCCTCCAGCCTGACACTAACTCAGCCAGGCCTCAGTGGATTGTCTTTTGCGGGCCCCTATGGTGTAGAATTAGTTCAGATGTTAACTGTCCTCTATTCAGCTACCAATCCCAGATAGCTCTCTTCAGGCCCTGCCAGCCAGCCTGGCTGCAATGACCTCTCTCCACTGCCCTTCCCACAGTCCTCTCTTCTGTTTCTTCACCCATCTCAAACTGCAATCTCCCAGTCCTCTTGACTGTGCTTCACTCACCAGCCCTCCTGGCTGTGACTAGTTGTCCTCCCTTGGGACACTTAGCAGTGTTCTCTCCTGCTGTCCTCTACTTGCTCTCTCATCTGCCTCCCCTTCCAGGATCTCTTCACTCTTCCTGGATGCACCTGAGCCTCATCCCAGGGTCACCCCCTCCCAGACTGGGGAGCTCCCCGTGGGCCCCGACAGCCTCCACACTCTCTCACTCCAGCTCTTCCACCTGACAACTCCTCCCCAGCTGGGCTGACCCTGGGCATTTAAGGAGGCCTGCCCCCTGCCAATCCAAGTTGGGGATTGGTCAAGGCGTCTCAAAATACCCCAGGCAGCTCCACCTCTCCTTTCCTCCTCTCTTTCTAGCACCTTGTAGAAAGAAGAGGGAGGAGACAGTGATGCTACCTGTGAGTCACCCAGCCCTGCCCTGAGCCACTTCCAGCCCAGAATGAAAACAAAAAGGCCCAGCCGCCAGCTAGGCCTGCCTAAATTTTCCTACTCTGCTAGAAAAATCCTCACTCTAGCACCTACCTAACTAGAGGGTGCTACATATTATTTTACTGAAAGGGTAGTTGATGCATGGAACAACCTTCGAGCAGAGGTAATGAGACACCACCCCCCTCCTCGTGTAAGAGACGGATGGGAAGGCGGAGATCGCCGCAATCACATCGGAAGGCGGACCGCGGACAGGAAGGTGGCTATCCAACCGCCACCCCCCCCCCCCCCGCAGGAGACAGACCTTACCTTAGGAGGCAGGAGAGAGGAAGACTCCCTGGCCATTTGGGTCTCAGGAGCTGCTTCCTGATTGGCCAGGAGGACAATGGGGCAATAGCAATTATTAATTCGCTATCTTCCCACCTGGGTGCGCTCAGGGCGCAGTGCTCTGCACCCCCAGCCCACCTTTTTTTAAGCCTATCATGTGCTTAAAAAAAAAACCCTTGGAATCCATGCGTCCGGCACCCTGCATGGAGATTAGGGGCTGGGCGCATGGATTAGGGGGATGGTACCCCTGCGCCTCTTCTGGACGGGCCGCCACAAGCTCCTTTCACACTAGCCAACTCCAAAGTTGCGTGATTTTCAGTGCAATTTTGGAGTCTGACTTTGACACGACTTTGATAGGACATGCTCTGGAATTGATGTCGGATCAAAGTAGTGCAGGAACCTTTTCTGAATTGGCAGCGACTTCAGTATCGACATTTGGACAGCTCTCATAGAGATACATGGCATTTCACATGCCCTGTGACTTTGGGTCTCACAAGTCAGATTTTAAGTCGCACAAGTGTTAAAGGAGCCTTAATGGCTTCAAACATGTTTGCCAAACTAACAAAAAAAAAGGGCAGACTCGATGGATTACTCTGTATATTTTCCGCCATCATTTTCTATGTTAACCCCTTCCCGACCAGCCACCGCAATTATACTGACAGAGCGAGAACCGGGATCTGTGTGTGTAAACATACAATTCCCGATTCTGTCAGGGGAGAGAAGAGAGATTGTTTGTTCCTACTAAGTAGGAACAACGATCTCTCTCCTCCTCTAGTCAGCCACATTCCCTCACAGTTAGAACAAACCTAGGGAATACATTTAGCACCTTGATCACCCCCAGTGTTAACCCCTTCCCTGCCAGTGACATTTATACATTAATCAGTGGCTATTTTTAGCTCTGATCGCTGCATTAATGTCACTGGTCCCAAAAAAGCGTCAAAAGTGTCCCTTGTGCCCGTCGCAATATTGCAGTCCTGATAAAACATGCAGATCACCGCCATTACTAGTAAAAAAAATAAATAATAATAATAAAAATGCCATAAATCTATCTCCTATTTAGTAGACGCGATAACTTTTGCGCAAACCAATCAATATACGTTTTTTGCGTTTTTTTTTTTTTTTTACCAAAAATATGTAGAATACATATCCGCCTAAACTGAGGAAAATTTTTTTTTTTTTTTTTTTTTTTGGATATTTATTATAGCAAAAAGTACAAAATATTGTGTTTTTTCCTAAATTGTTGCTCTTTTTTTGTTTATAGTGCAAAAAATAAAAAACCGCAGAGGTGATCAAATACCACAAAAAGAAAGCTCTATTTGTGGGGGAAAAAGGACATAAATTTTGTTTGGGTACAACGTCACACGACAGCACAATTGTCAGTTAAAACGACGCAGTGCCGTATCGCAAAAAATGGCCTGGTCAGGAAGGGAGTAAAGTCTTCCGGGGCTGAAGTGGTTAAGGTATCATAGAAGCAGCGAGGGATGTAGTGGTGACCTGATGTGCAGCTGTGGGTGTATTATTGTAGGCACAATCTGACCTTCTTCAGACCATGCCATAGTCAAAGTGCTGAAGGGCGGTTGGTTAACTTCTGACATTAGTTCTATCGGGAGTAATGAGGTGAGAGTGACGCAAATAGTGGGCGGCTGGCGTTGGCTTATAACAGTTTGAACAAGTGCGATTAGAGCTCCCAAGAGACAAGGTAATCACAAAATCAATCATTTGCGCCTGCTTTCTCATGTTCATTGGTGTCGTGTTTAAGCAGAAAACAAATGAGCGAATGTCTGCACTAAACTTGAAAGAACTGAGCTAAGCCTAGACATTCCTGTATTTTTCTGATTATGATTCAATGTAAGAATATATTTCCTTCCATGTTATTGGAATTTGCAGTGATTTCCAGGCCAAATAGGACGGAATTTAAGGGAACACGGGCAGATAAACTTTTCAATTTGCAAATATGCTTGCTGTGAAAATGTAATTAAATTGGACCTTCAGTCATTTTTTCATCTTTCAATCTATTAAATCTTCTGCCCTTGTTGTTGTTTTAACTTTGGATAGTAAAACATTTTTTTTTCTGCCAGTAAATCCATTATACAGCCCACTTCCCGTTTCTTGTCTGGTCATTAGCCTAGGCTTATGACATCATGCACAGATCTCTCTCTCACTCACGTGAGAGTTTGCCAGGAAGGGAGGGGGGATCAGTCATAAGAGGGCCATTGAGAGCTTCAGAGCTGGAGGTGTGCCTCTGTGTGTCTGTGTAAAGGATGTGAACAGGCAGCAGCTTGAGCCCACAGTTAAAAAGGGACGTAGCCAGACTTAGTGGAGGGAGATCTCTGCAGCATATTTGGCAAGTACAGAATCACAGTACAGTAAAACCTCGGATGGCGAGTAACGCGGTTTACGAGCGTTTCGCAACACGAGCTATTTTTTTTAAAATCCTGAATCGATTTGTGAGACAAGACGAGCAGGATTCGAACCTCTGGGGTGTGCAGTACCGCAAATTATCGAACCAGGCAGAACTTCTGCAATGCAGGTTTATTAACAGCTGATAACATACGGGTTTATGTTCAAAGTATTACAAGATACAGGTCTAATTTATACAGTTTCTTACAATGCAAGCATATTAGATATAGGTATTCTTATCCTCTAACCAAATTGAAACAATTGTGAATTGTTCTCACCTTGAACCAGAATGGGTCTTTTCTGCCAATTCTAGGGAACCCGTCACCTGAGAGGGACAAGTCGATCGGCCGGTGGTCTGGTCCCCTCACAGAGTTCTGGGTTCCAGCTCGACCAAGTTCTTGAGGGAAATTCACCCGAGACCACATTCTGGAACAAGTTAAGAAGTCTTCTCTGACTCGTACGAGGAGACAAGTTATGGACAGATACTAGCCCATTGGTTCTGACCTCTATGACCCGTGCAATAGGGCAGCATACACAGAGTTCAGCCTTATGAGCTTCTATCTGACTTGTCTGTCTAACAATTGTAAAAAAGGAGAGTTGTGGTCTGAAGAAACCACTCTGCCACCTCCATCCCTAAATACAGCAAAAGAAAAGAAAGGATGGCCTTGGGACTTTAAGTGAGGTGGGAGAGATTCGGAACATTTTCACAATCAGTTCAGTACAAAAATGTTTATTGTTCACAAAATGCTCAATACAGAAATGGGATCAGCAATAAGTGTGCGTAACCCGGCATAGTGGCCTAGTATTCAAGCATAAGTAAAAAACAAAAAACAAATACAGTTCATTGCACTTGATTAGTACATCCATAAAAAGTATTATACAAAATATATATATATCATATGAATAAGTAAAATACATATTACACATGCATAAATAGCAGTAGTGTGTGACCATGTGGTGATCAACTTCTAGTACCCAACAAGCGCATGCATGTGGCATCGGTATTGCCCTACGCGTTTCGCGAGTCTCCTCTCGCTCGTCAGGGGCTGATGCATAATTTGTATGTCTATAACAAAAATTGAGAGTAATAAAAGTATGAAAAATAATAACTGAGTCGGGACACGAAAAATGGTTGGCACGAAGGGTCCATGATAAACGACCCCGTACTTACCACTTGACTGGGTTGGGTCACCAAAAGACCGGGTCTCAGGATGGCGGCAATGGGCAATGCCGGCACGGGGGCTGAGGGGGAGTGGCGACCACCAATACGCTGCAGGACAAACCAGGGAGCACAGCAAGGACCGCAGGAGCTAGTGTGGTGGGTGATATGAAGGTGTCCATGAGCATATCTAGAAAAATTATATATATAAGGATACATGAGTCTCAACAAGTGTACCCAAAGTAGACTAAGAATAAGAGGGTCAGTTCTAACCCTCAGGAATAACTCAGAGGGGTTGAGAAATAAGTATATATGTATAGAGTAACATGAATATAAAATATGAATTGGTAAAGATAAATGAATGGACCGTCATGATGGCAAGTAATTAAAGGCAAGGGCTGGAGGGAAGTGCATACATACAGATAAATATGAGATATAAAGTATAACTACTTTTAATTCTAAGTATATATGTATATATGTATAGGGTAACGTTCTCAGTATATATGTATAAGTATATATGTATAGGGTAACATGAATTCAAAATATGAATTGGTAAAGATAAATGAATGGACCGTCATAATGGCAAGTAATTAAAGGCAAGGGCTGGAGGGAAGTGCATACATACAGAAAAATATGGGATATAAAAGTAAAACTCATTCTAGATTGTGTGGGGGGGTGAATGTGTGTAGCAACAAACGTGTGGAGTATAATTAAAATGGATAATGTTGTGTGTGGTGAAGGGAAATCACATATGCATTTAGATTATATAAGGTGAAAAGAGAAGGGGGGGGGGGGGGAGAGGAGGAGGGGGGAAAATGGAGGAATAATACCTGAGTGGATGTAAAGAGTCCCAGGCATAGAAGGTGCTCTCACAGACCCAAAACATGTAAACACACCAGCCGAACCACAGATGCAGACTGCAGCCGCGCCGAGCCCCCGGATATACCCACAGCGGTAATGGAAGCCACGCCCCCAGCGTCATGTACGGATGGCGGTATGCTGATGCTGACAGCATCAACCAGAGGAGCCGGATGTACGTGACACCAGCCGCTCACCCATCCGGGATGTTCCACACAGCCCAGGAACGCGGGGTCAGAGGACACCGCGTAGTGGGCGTGGAAAACATGACGCCGACGTGCAGGTGGCCCCGCCCGACCGTGAGGACAGGCGGGGGCAGCAGGAGGTCAGATAGACCTCCCCTTTACACGTCGCAGCCCCCAATGCCGGAAGCGCAGTGTCACCAAACAAACAGACCACAGCAGAGGGGAGCCAACACAACCTGGAAGTAAAACCTGATTATAACTAAATATGTTGATAAAAAGTATGTAGGTAAAAATGGACCAATGGTTAAGACCGACCACATTTTGGCCTAATGGGTGTCTTCCACCCGAATACATACAAAAAAGGAGAGTTGTGGTCTGAAGAAACCACTCTGCCACCTCCATCCCTAAATACAGCAAAAGAAAAGAAAGGATGGCCTTGGGACTTTAAGTGAGGTGGGAGAGATTCGGAACATTTTCACAATCAGTTCAGTACAAAAATGTTTATTGTTCACAAAATGCTCAATACAGAAATGGGATCAGCAATAAGTGTGCGTAACCCGGCATAGTGGCCTAGTATTCAAGCATAAGTAAAAAACAAAAAACAAATACAGTTCATTGCACTTGATTAGTACATCCATAAAAAGTATTATACAATATATATATATATCA
This sequence comes from Lithobates septentrionalis, assembly GCA_037952835.1. Classification (NCBI taxonomy): domain Eukaryota; kingdom Metazoa; phylum Chordata; class Amphibia; order Anura; family Ranidae; genus Lithobates; species Lithobates septentrionalis. The sequence goes on along the minus strand of JBBDGP010000289.1, from coordinate 1,740,783 downwards.
TATGAATAAGTAAAATACATATTACACATGCATAAATAGCAGTAGTGTGTGACCATGTGGTGATCAACTTCAAGTACCCAACAAGGGCATGCATGTGGCATCGGTATTGCCCTACGCGTTTCGCGAGTCTCCTCTCGCTCGTCAGGGGCTGATGCATAATTTGTATGTCTATAACAAAAATTGAGAGTAATAAAAGTATGAAAAATAATAACTGAGTCGGGACACGAAAAATGGTTGGCACGAAGGGTCCATGATAAACGACCCCGTACTTACCACTTGACTGGGTTGGGTCACCAAAAGACCGGGTCTCAGGATGGCGGCAATGGGCAATGCCGGCACGGGGGCTGAGGGGGAGTGGCGACCACCAATACGCTGCAGGACAAACCAGGGAGCACAGCAAGGACCGCAGGAGCTAGTGTGGTGGGTGATATGAAGGTGTCCATGAGCATATCTAGAAAAATTATATATATAAGGATACATGAGTCTCAACAAGTGTACCCAAAGTAGACTAAGAATAAGAGGGTCAGTTCTAACCCTCAGGAATAACTCAGAGGGGTTGAGAAATAAGTATATATGTATAGAGTAACATGAATATAAAATATGAATTGGTAAAGATAAATGAATGGACCGTCATGATGGCAAGTAATTAAAGGCAAGGGCTGGAGGGAAGTGCATACATACAGATAAATATGAGATATAAAGTATAACTACTTTTAATTCTAAGTATATATGTATATATGTATAGGGTAACGTTCTCAGTATATATGTATAAGTATATATGTATAGGGTAACATGAATTCAAAATATGAATTGGTAAAGATAAATGAATGGACCGTCATAATGGCAAGTAATTAAAGGCAAGGGCTGGAGGGAAGTGCATACATACAGAAAAATATGGGATATAAAAGTAAAACTCATTCTAGATTGTGTGGGGGGGGTGAATGTGTGTAGCAACAAACGTGTGGAGTATAATTAAAATGGATAATGTTGTGTGTGGTGAAGGGAAATCACATATGCATTTAGATTATATAAGGTGAAAAGAGAAGGGGGGGGGGGAAAGAGGAGGAGGGGGGAAAATGGAGGAATAATACCTGAGTGGATGTAAAGAGTCCCAGGCATAGAAGGTGCTCTCACAGACCCAAAACATGTAAACACACCAGCCGAACCACAGATGCAGACTGCAGCCGCGCCGAGCCCCCGGATATACCCACAGCGGTAATGGAAGCCACGCCCCCAGCGTCATGTACGGATGGCGGTATGCTGATGCTGACAGCATCAACCAGAGGAGCCGGATGTACGTGACACCAGCCGCTCACCCATCCGGGATGTTCCACACAGCCCAGGAACGCGGGGTCAGAGGACACCGCGTAGTGGGCGTGGAAAACATGACGCCGACGTGCAGGTGGCCCCGCCCGACCGTGAGGACAGGCGGGGGCAGCAGGAGGTCAGATAGACCTCCCCTTTACACATCGCAGCCCCCAATGCCGGAAGCGCAGTGTCACCAAACAAACAGACCACAGCAGAGGGGAGCCAACACAACCCGGAAGTAAAACCTGATTATAACTAAATATGTTGATAAAAAGTATGTAGGTAAAAATGGACCAATGGTTAAGACCGACCACATTTTGGCCTAATGGGTGTCTTCCACCCGAATACATACAAAAAAGGAGAGTTGTGGTCTGAAGAAACCACTCTGCCACCTCCATCCCTAAATACAGCAAAAGAAAAGAAAGGATGGCCTTGGGACTTTAAGTGATGTGGGAGAGATTCGGAACATTTTCACAATCAGTTCAGTACAAAAATGTTTATTGTTCACAAAATGCTCAATACAGAAATGGGATCAGCAATAAGTGTGCGTAACCCGGCATAGTGGCCTAGTATTCAAGCATAAGTAAAAAACAAAAAACAAATACAGTTCATTGCACTTGATTAGTACATCCATAAAAAGTATTATACAAAATATATATATATCATATGAATAAGTAAAATACATATTACACATGCATAAATAGCAGTAGTGTGTGACCATGTGGTGATCAACTTCAAGTACCCAACAAGGGCATGCATGTGGCATCGGTATTGCCCTACGCGTTTCGCGAGTCTCCTCTCGCTCGTCAGGGGCTGATGCATAATTTGTATGTCTATAACAAAAATTGAGAGTAATAAAAGTATGAAAAATAATAACTGAGTCGGGACACGAAAAATGGTTGGCACGAAGGGTCCATGATAAACGACCCCGTACTTACCACTTGACTGGGTTGGGTCACCAAAAGACCGGGTCTCAGGATGGCGGCAATGGGCAATGCCGGCACGGGGGCTGAGGGGGAGTGGCGACCACCAATACGCTGCAGGACAAACCAGGGAGCACAGCAAGGACCGCAGGAGCTAGTGTGGTGGGTGATATGAAGGTGTCCATGAGCATATCTAGAAAAATTATATATATAAGGATACATGAGTCTCAACAAGTGTACCCAAAGTAGACTAAGAATAAGAGGGTCAGTTCTAACCCTCAGGAATAACTCAGAGGGGTTGAGAAATAAGTATATATGTATAGAGTAACATGAATATAAAATATGAATTGGTAAAGATAAATGAATGGACCGTCATGATGGCAAGTAATTAAAGGCAAGGGCTGGAGGGAAGTGCATACATACAGATAAATATGAGATATAAAGTATAACTACTTTTAATTCTAAGTATATATGTATATATGTATAGGGTAACGTTCTCAGTATATATGTATAAGTATATATGTATAGGGTAACATGAATTCAAAATATGAATTGGTAAAGATAAATGAATGGACCGTCATAATGGCAAGTAATTAAAGGCAAGGGCTGGAGGGAAGTGCATACATACAGAAAAATATGGGATATAAAAGTAAAACTCATTCTAGATTGTGTGGGGGGGTGAATGTGTGTAGCAACAAACGTGTGGAGTATAATTAAAATGGATAATGTTGTGTGTGGTGAAGGGAAATCACATATGCATTTAGATTATATAAGGTGAAAAGAGAAGGGGGGGGGGGGGGGGGAAGAGGAGGAGGGGGGAAAATGGAGGAATAATACCTGAGTGGATGTAAAGAGTCCCAGGCATAGAAAGTGCTCTTACAGACCCAAAACATGTAAACACACCAGCCGAACCACAGATGCAGACTGCAGCCGCGCCGAGCCCCCGGATATACCCACAGCGGTAATGGAAGCCACGCCCCCAGCGTCATGTACGGATGGCGGTATGCTGATGCTGACAGCATCAACCAGAGGAGCCGGATGTACGTGACACCAGCCGCTCACCCATCCGGGATGTTCCACACAGCCCAGGAACGCGGGGTCAGAGGACACCGCGTAGTGGGCGTGGAAAACATGACGCCGACGTGCAGGTGGCCCCGCCCGACCGTGAGGACAGGCGGGGGCAGCAGGAGGTCAGATAGACCTCCCCTTTACACGTCGCAGCCCCCAATGCCGGAAGCGCAGTGTCACCAAACAAACAGACCACAGCAGAGGGGAGCCAACACAACCCGGAAGTAAAACCTGATTATAACTAAATATGTTGATAAAAAGTATGTAGGTAAAAATGGACCAATGGTTAAGACCGACCACATTTTGGCCTAATGGGTGTCTTCCACCCGAATACATACAAAAAAGGAGAGTTGTGGTCTGAAGAAACCACTCTGCCACCTCCATCCCTAAATACAGCAAAAGAAAAGAAAGGATGGCCTTGGGACTTTGAGTGAGGTGGGAGAGATTCGGAACATTTTCACAATCAGTTCAGTACAAAAATGTTTATTGTTCACAAAATGCTCAATACAGAAATGGGATCAGCAATAAGTGTGCGTAACCCGGCATAGTGTCCTAGTATTCAAGCATAAGTAAAAAACAAAAAACAAATACAGTTCATTGCACTTGATTAGTACATCCATAAAAAGTATTATACAAAATATATATATATCATATGAATAAGTAAAATACATATTACACATGCATAAATAGCAGTAGTGTGTGACCATGTGGTGATCAACTTCAAGTACCCAACAAGGGCATGCATGTGGCATCGGTATTGCCCTACGCGTTTCGCGAGTCTCCTCTCGCTCGTCAGGGGCTCACGGTCGGGCGGGGCCACCTGCACGTCGGCGTCATGTTTTCCACGCCCACTACGCGGTGTCCTCTGACCCCGCGTTCCTGGGCTGTGTGGAACATCCCGGATGGGTGAGCGGCTGGTGTCACGTACATCCGGCTCCTCTGGTTGATGCTGTCAGCATCAGCATACCGCCATCCGTACATGACGCTGGGGGCGTGGCTTCCATTACCGCTGTGGGTATATCCGGGGGCTCGGCGCGGCTGCAGTCTGCATCTGTGGTTCGGCTGGTGTGTTTACATGTTTTGGGTCTGTGAGAGCACCTTCTATGCCTGGGACTCTTTACATCCACTCAGGTATTATTCCTCCATTTTCCCCCCTCCTCCTCTTTCCCCCCCCCCCCTTCTCTTTTCACCTTATATAATCTAAATGCATATGTGATTTCCCTTCACCACACACAACATTATCCATTTTAATTATACTCCACACGTTTGTTGCTACACACATTCACCCCCCCACACAATCTAGAATGAGTTTTACTTTTATATCCCATATTTTTCTGTATGTATGCACTTCCCTCCAGCCCTTGCCTTTAATTACTTGCCATTATGACGGTCCATTCATTTATCTTTACCAATTCATATTTTGAATTCATGTTACCCTATACATATATACTTATACATATATACTGAGAACGTTACCCTATACATATATACATATATACTTAGAATTAAAAGTAGTTATACTTTATATCTCATATTTATCTGTATGTATGCACTTCCCTCCAGCCCTTGCCTTTAATTACTTGCCATCATGACGGTCCATTCATTTATCTTTACCAATTCATATTTTATATTCATGTTACTCTATACATATATACTTATTTCTCAACCCCTCTGAGTTATTCCTGAGGGTTAGAACTGACCCTCTTATTCTTAGTCTACTTTGGGTACACTTGTTGAGACTCATGTATCCTTATATATATAATTTTTCTAGATATGCTCATGGACACCTTCATATCACCCACCACACTAGCTCCTGCGGTCCTTGCTGTGCTCCCTGGTTTGTCCTGCAGCGTATTGGTGGTCGCCACTCCCCCTCAGCCCCCGTGCCGGCATTGCCCATTGCCGCCATCCTGAGACCCGGTCTTTTGGTGACCCAACCCAGTCAAGTGGTAAGTACGGGGTCGTTTATCATGGACCCTTCGTGCCAACCATTTTTCGTGTCCCGACTCAGTTATTATTTTTCATACTTTTATTACTCTCAATTTTTGTTATAGACATACAAATTATGCATCAGCCCCTGACGAGCGAGAGGAGACTCGCGAAACGCGTAGGGCAATACCGATGCCACATGCATGCCCTTGTTGGGTACTTGAAGTTGATCACCACATGGTCACACACTACTGCTATTTATGCATGTGTAATATGTATTTTACTTATTCATATGATATATATATATTTTGTATAATACTTTTTATGGATGTACTAATCAAGTGCAATGAACTGTATTTGTTTTTTGTTTTTTACTTATGCTTGAATACTAGGCCACTATGCCGGGTTACGCACACTTATTGCTGATCCCATTTCTGTATTGAGCATTTTGTGAACAATAAACATTTTTGTACTGAACTGATTGTGAAAATGTTCCGAATCTCTCCCACCTCACTTAAAGTCCCAAGGCCATCCTTTCTTTTCTTTTGCTGTATTTAGGGATGGAGGTGGCAGAGTGGTTTCTTCAGACCACAACTCTCCTTTTTTGTATGTATTCGGGTGGAAGACACCCATTAGGCCAAAATGTGGTCGGTCTTAACCATTGGTCCATTTTTACCTACATACTTTTTATCAACATATTTAGTTATAATCAGGTTTTACTTCCGGGTTGTGTTGGCTCCCCTCTGCTGTGGTCTGTTTGTTTGGTGACACTGCGCTTCCGGCATTGGGGGCTGCGACGTGTAAAGGGGAGGTCTATCTGACCTCCTGCTGCCCCCGCCTGTCCTCACGGTCGGGCGGGGCCACCTGCACGTCGGCGTCATGTTTTCCACGCCCACTACGCGGTGTCCTCTGACCCCGCGTTCCTGGGCTGTGTGGAACATCCCGGATGGGTGAGCGGCTGGTGTCACGTACATCCGGCTCCTCTGGTTGATGCTGTCAGCATCAGTATACCGCCATCCGTACATGACGCTGGGGGCGTGGCTTCCATTACCGCTGTGGGTATATCCGGGGGCTCGGCGCGGCTGCAGTCTGCATCTGTGGTTCGGCTGGTGTGTTTACATGTTTTGGGTCTGTGAGAGCACCTTCTATGCCTGGGACTCTTTACATCCACTCAGGTATTATTCCTCCATTTTCCCCCCTCCTCCTCTTTCCCCCCCCCCCCTTCTCTTTTCACCTTATATAATCTAAATGCATATGTGATTTCCCTTCACCACACACAACATTATCCATTTTAATTATACTCCACACGTTTGTTGCTACACACATTCACCCCCCCACACAATCTAGAATGAGTTTTACTTTTATATCCCATATTTTTCTGTATGTATGCACTTCCCTCCAGCCCTTGCCTTTAATTACTTGCCATTATGACGGTCCATTCATTTATCTTTACCAATTCATATTTTGAATTCATGTTACCCTATACATATATACTTATACATATATACTGAGAACGTTACCCTATACATATATACATATATACTTAGAATTAAAAGTAGTTATACTTTATATCTCATATTTATCTGTATGTATGCACTTCCCTCCAGCCCTTGCCTTTAATTACTTGCCATCATGACGGTCCATTCATTTATCTTTACCAATTCATATTTTATATTCATGTTACTCTATACATATATACTTATTTCTCAACCCCTCTGAGTTATTCCTGAGGGTTAGAACTGACCCTCTTATTCTTAGTCTACTTTGGGTACACTTGTTGAGACTCATGTATCCTTATATATATAATTTTTCTAGATATGCTCATGGACACCTTCATATCACCCACCACACTAGCTCCTGCGGTCCTTGCTGTGCTCCCTGGTTTGTCCTGCAGCGTATTGGTGGTCGCCACTCCCCCTCAGCCCCCGTGCCGGCATTGCCCATTGCCGCCATCCTGAGACCCGGTCTTTTGGTGACCCAACCCAGTCAAGTGGTAAGTACGGGGTCGTTTATCATGGACCCTTCGTGCCAACCATTTTTCGTGTCCCGACTCAGTTATTATTTTTCATACTTTTATTACTCTCAATTTTTGTTATAGACATACAAATTATGCATCAGCCCCTGACGAGCGAGAGGAGACTCGCGAAACGCGTAGGGCAATACCGATGCCACATGCATGCCCTTGTTGGGTACTTGAAGTTGATCACCACATGGTCACACACTACTGCTATTTATGCATGTGTAATATGTATTTTACTTATTCATATGATATATATATATTTTGTATAATACTTTTTATGGATGTACTAATCAAGTGCAATGAACTGTATTTGTTTTTTGTTTTTTACTTATGCTTGAATACTAGGCCACTATGCCGGGTTACGCACACTTATTGCTGATCCCATTTCTGTATTGAGCATTTTGTGAACAATAAACATTTTTGTACTGAACTGATTGTGAAAATGTTCCGAATCTCTCCCACCTCACTTAAAGTCCCAAGGCCATCCTTTCTTTTCTTTTGTCTAACAATTGTAGAGCTTGCATTTATATACCCTTTTACAAGTCTTATCTCAACCATCTCTCTTACATATGATTGGTCGCTAAGATCTACGTCAATGTAACTAACCATAAATCTGACACCTGTTCTACAAACAGATAAACTTAATTATTCCCCAAATTCCTAGATGTTCATTAAAGTAATTTATAACTGGTTTTGTACAATTAAAAACACCTGTGTAGAGGCAGTCTGGCACCCAGCTGTGTTATCAAACTCTTCTCATCTTGATAAGATTTAACTAAGTTCAAGATTTACAGATTTATGACTTTTGGGAAAATGAACTTTCAATAACCCCACCAGATGTTTTATATGTTTCACTATATGCATGTATTTTAACAGTTTTAATGAGGGCACAAGCAGACCTTTGTTTGACCCTGTCAAACTTAATTTAATGTACTGTACATAACTTTAATTATTTCTAAACCACCTGTTTTCTTATCTTTATCTGTCTGATTTATATGCATTTCAGACTTGAGACAATTCTATATAACTTGAATCTATTCTAATGAACTTTCACCCAGTAGACTATCTTAATACATTTTCGAGAACACCTGTGTACAAGTACTTGTCATAAAGCAGAGGTCATTTCAAGTTCAACACTTAAAAATGAAGACTTTCTAAATCTATGGAAAATACAGTATACATTACTAAAGATTAATAATTGTTGCTTTACTTATTGAATAATAATATTCATAAAACCACTACTATATAATAATAATAATAATCAATAAAATATATGCAAATCAATATGAATAATATGAAATACATTGGCTAATATGAGATTCTACAACAGTGGCCAGAGGTGCAGGGGCGCAGGTGACGCTTGGAGACACTCAAAAACACTCCGTTCCTGAGTGTTTCAAGACGTCTCCGAGCGTTTCGAAGTGTCTCTGGCGCCCCCCCACTTCTGGCCACATGCACTACTGCAAACACTAGCAGTGACACTAGAACAAATTCTCTGAGTTTCCATTGATTCCTATGGGGAAACTCGTTTTGATATACGAGTGCTTTGGATTACAAGCATGCTTCTGGAACAGATTATGCTCGTAATCAAAAGTACTACTGTATATATAAAATAATATGCAAAGTGGTTGGAGGGAAGCTTCAGAATGGCAAAGATGTTTTTATTACAAAGTATGTGAGCAGACTGCAGTACCTCTTTAAGGCCTCGTTCACTTAACCACTTCAGCCCCAGAAGAATTTATGCAGAATTTTCCTGACCAGGCCATTTTTTGTGATACGGCACTGCGTTACTTTAACTTACAATTGCGTGGTCGTGCAATGTTGTACCAAAACAAAATTTACATCCTTTTTTTCCCACAAATAGAGCTTTCTTTTTGAAAAAAAAAAACACAATATTTTTTACTTTTTGCTATAATAAATATCTCAAATTTAAGCAAAAGGAAAAAAAAATTCTTCATCAGTTTAGGCCAATATGTATTCTTCTACATATTTTTGGTAAAAAAAAAATCGCAATAAGCGTATATTGATTGGTTTGCGCAAAAGTTATAGCGTCTACAAAATAGGGGATAGATTTATAGCATTTTTATTATTTTTATTTTTTTACTAGTAATAGCAGCCATTAGTGATTTTTATCAGGACTGCGACAATGCGGCGAACACATCGGACACTTTTGACACTTTTTTTGGACCATTGGCATTTATACAGCGATCAGAGCTAAATATAGCCACTGATTACTGTATAAATGTCACTGGTAGGGAAGGGGTTAACACTAGGGGGCGATCGAGGGATCAAGGGATTAAATGTGTGTTCCCTCAGTGTGTGTTCTAACTGTGAGGGGATTGGACTGACGGGGAGGAGACATATCGTTGTTCCTACTTAGTAGGAACAGACAATCTTTCTCCTCCCCTGACAGGACAGGGATTTGTGTGTTTACACACACAAATCCCTGTTCCTGTTCTCGTGTCCGCAATCGTGGGTGGCCGGCGGAGATCGCGCCCACCGGTCCCGCGCATCGGGTTCCCCGCCGTGCAGCATGCTTTGGCTCTTAAAGGAGCCGCAGTATACTGTACAGGGCCGGACTGGCCTACCAGGATACCGGGACATTTCCCGGTAGGCTGCCGCCCTGGGGCCGCTTTGATCTGTGGCTGCATGCTGCGGGAGCGCTGTGTCAGAGCTGGGTCTGTGTGTTGTTGGTGGTGCTGTTACGGTCCCACCCCCCTAGACCATCTCGTGTGATAGTAGATTGCATCTGTGTTCCGCCTATCACACAAGCTGGTCTAGGGGGGTGGGACCTTGTAACAGCGCTGCCGACAACACACAGACTCAGCTCCGACCATGACACACAGCGGGAGATGCCCAGGGCAGGCAATAATAAGTCTGCATTCATAGGCACAGTGAGGCTGAGTCAGGCTGCGATTATGGGCTGACTGAGGCTGCAATCATGGGGACAGTGAGGCTGCGATTATGGGCTGAGTCAGGGTGCGATTATGGGCGCAGTGAGGCTGTGATTATGGGCACAGTGAGGCTGCCATTATGGGCACAGTGAGGCTGCAATTATGGGTACAGTGAGGCTGCGATTATGGGCTGAGTCAGGATGTGATTATGGGCACAGTGAGGCTGCGATTATGGGCACAGTGAGGCTGCGATTATGGGCACAGTGAGACTGCGATTATGGGCACAGTGAGGCTGCAATTATGGGCACAGTCAGGCACCATTATGGGCTGAGTCAGGCTGCCATTATGGGCTCAGTGAGGCTGCGATTATGGGCACAGTGAGGTTGCAATTATGGGCACAGTCAGGCTGCCATTATGGGCTGAGTCAGGCTGCGATTATGGGCTGAGTCAGGCTGCGATTATGGCCACAGTGAGGCTGCCATTATGAGCTGAGTCAGGCTGCGATTATAGGCTGAGTCAGGCTTCGATTATGGTCACATTGAGGCTGCCATTATGGGCTGAGTCAGGCTGCGATTATGTGCTGAGTCAGGCTGCGATTATGGGCTGAGTCAAGCTCCAATTATGGGCACAGTGAGGCTGCAATTATGGGCTGAGTCAGGCTGTGATTATGGGCACAGTGAGGCTGCAATTATGGGCACAGTAAGGCTGCCATTATGGGCTGAGTTAGGCTGCGATTATGGGCACAGTGAGGCTGCCATTATGGGCTGAGTCAGGCTGCGATTATGGGCACAGTGAGGCTGCGATTATGGGCACAGTGAGGAACAGTGAGGCCTCCCCCAATCCCAAGGGGAGGTAGTTCCCACCAAACTATCTGTAATGAGTCTTATGTGTTCTTGCGTGTAATTTCTACCCTTACAAGCTTTCTTTAAATAAGCTATAGCTCCCAAAGCTGACATTGTGGGTTTGGGGCAGTATTTAATAATACGATTTATGTCTTCAATATCAATAGGTTTCATTACCATGACGTCGCCCACAGGAAAACGTTGCATAACTAACTGTGTAGTTACTTCCTCTTTTTCCTCTGTGTATGCTGCCTCTTTTAAAACTGCGTGTTTTGTACTCTGACCCTCTACAGCATGTGCAGCCTCTAGGCACATGGTACAGACATAGAGAAGGTTGATTTAACCCTTAATTTACCATCCCATGACTCTGCTAAACCCATCGTGAACAATGTATGGGCTAGGATACTATAGGGAGCCTTGGTCCAGCCGGGGATCTCCACAACATACATATTTATTTTTCTTTCTAAACATTCTAAATAGATACTGAGTCTCTTTTTTTCAGTTTTTTTCTTTCTTGGCGAAATGCCAATAAGCACTCCTTATGGCCAGAGGTTCCCCTAATCATAAGCAAGCTTTGTACATTATTACTTTTCTTATATTTATAACCAAACAATTTTTATTTGCATTTAAAAAAAAATTCTCTTTCTGTAGTGTGCCAACAGGTTCAAACAGTGCCTTCAATTGCGGTAGTACTAATGCCGCAAACAATTCCCCACTATCTATTATGGTCAGTGAGATATTAGTACTTGAACCCTGTTGGCAAAAAGCCAAATGTCCAAGTTTTGCACCTGACTTCCACTTCGCAAGAGATGTCAGTAGCAAAAATAATTATTCAAATAGCATGTTTTAATCAAAAGTTAGCCTCACCAATTTATGTATCACCTTAAGAAAGTGTTATTAACGCTCTACCCATATTTTAATTGGTAAAAACGTCCCTAATGTCACAATACTTCAAAGACCTGGGACAGACTTGATAAGTCTCCCCTGCTCTTCGAATAAGTGTTATTACTCCCTGCACTCTGTGATTGTGCGTTGCGATTTGTGTTGCGTTTTGTTGCGACTTTAATAACGACTTTGTGCGACTTGGATGTTCTGCGATTTAGTCCTAGTGATGTAATTCCTTATCCTGCTTATTTATTTCCCCTTCCTCTTTCGTTGTCACGTGTTGTATGTTTGTTAGCAAACATGTTGGCTATGCAGTATGTTGGGTCAGCAGTCATTTTGGCTGCTGTAGCAGCATTTATAGATCAAGAAGAGGAGGATAATCGGAGGAGGAGAAGGCATCGGTTTTGGATACATCCCATCATCGCCCAAAGGGAAGTGAGAGGCCAGTTTGGTGTCCTTTACAATGACCTCCGGGCTCATGAAGAGAAATTTTTCAACTATACAAGGATGTCAATTAGAAGGTGAGAACATTTTTTGATGTCAACTTGCAAATGCTGCCAGATATATTTATGAAAATGTGTATATGCCTGGTCAGTATGACTCTTTTTAGTATTTTTAGATTTGAATAGCTCGAAGTGTTAACTAGAACCTGATCAAATTGTTAGATAAATGGAACTCCATTTGTAAATGTTTGATTTTTACATGGTCAGTGTAGATACTAGCCATATTTTTTCTCTTTACAGTTTTGATGAATTGTTGGCTTTGCTCTCTAGTCATCTAGAGCGCCAAAACACCAGTTTCAGAAGGAGTATTCCATCTGCTGAAAGACTCATAACATTGCGGTAAATTTTCATACCTACTGTTTCTTCTTCTTAACTTCTATGTGGCTTTTGGAGATCCACATCATTCTTTCATCATCTTTACATAAAGTCCAAAAATAAATACTAGCATGTAATTGTGCGTAAGCTTGTTTTTACAATCTTAACTCTGCCTCTACATCACCTGTGTCTTTCTCCTGCTCCTCTTCTTCCTTCTTCACTTCCTCAGGCACCACCTTCCTAGCTCTTTTTGGTTTTTGGTTTATTGATGTAGCTTAGTGTCAATATGTATCATTATTCTAAAATGTATGTACTTTTCCATTTTAGGTACCTGGCAACTGGACATTCCTTTTCCAGTTTGCATTATGAGTTTTTGGTTGGCAAAACTACTGTCAGCAATATTGTCCACGATACCTGCCGAGACATCTGGAATGTCCTTAGGGATTTGGTTCTGAAGAAGCCCACTTCCGAAGATTGGTGCAAGAAAGCGGAACTTTTCTGGGATCGTTGCAATTTCCCAAATTGTCTAGGGGCAATTGACGGCAAACATATGAGGGTAGTGATGCCCATTGGCAGTGGAACAAAATACTTTAATTACAAAAAATATTTTTCGTTTGTCTTACTTGCAGTGGCTGATGCCAATTATTGTTTCAGCTATATAGACATTGGATCATATGGCAGCAGCTCAGACTCCAGTATTTTCCAAAGATCTTCCTTTGGAAGAATGTTGCGGGAAAATGGTCTGGACCTGCCACAGGACTGTCCGTTGCCAGGAACAAATGGGCCGCCAATGCCATTTGTGTTTGTTGGGGATGAGGCCTTTGCTCTCAGTGAGCATCTATTAAGGCCTTATTCAAATCGGTGTTTGAGTGAAGAGAAGCGAATCTTCAATTACCGGTTAACGAGGGCAAGACGAGTGGTAGAATGTTCTTTTGGCATTTTAGCAAACAAGTGGCGTTTGCTACATACCCCCATTAATTTAAAACTGGAGAATGCAATATCTGCAGTAAAAGCAGCATGTGTTCTTCATAATTTTGTTAGAATTCGTGATGGCTATCTTTTTGAAGATTCCCTCATGCACGATCTGGAAGGTGCACAATGGAGTGCCAGTAGGGGCACCACCAATGGTGCCAGTGTGCGTGAGGGATTCTCATCTTATTTTCTGTCTGCTGCTGGTTCTGTCCCCTGGCAGCAGGATGCCATAGCATAATGTATGTCATGCATTTTCTGTGAATATTATTTAGATGTATGTTATGTTTAATCGCATCCAAAAGCAGAATTACAGGTATTTACCTCAATTTCTAAAAAAGGATAATCAGAAAATGCACAATGTAACCCAAATAATTTTTATTTTCTGTTTTTTTGTGCAGGAAAGCACCCAAAATGTATTAGTTATGTGTTTGGGTGAACTACACCATTTTTTTTATTTTTTACCAAGCACAACAAATAGTTAAATAATAAAATATTTCTCTCTGAAAAACACCAAAATAAAAATATTTCAAAAATAAAATAAAAATATCTGAATCTTTTTTACAAGACAACTCTTTTTGCAAGAAGGCAAAAATAAAGAAATACGTTCCATGAACTTAAAAATTCAACAGTTGTTGTTTTGGCCTCCTCAACCAACCAAAAAATAGAGAACAAGTCTTAAACACACATCAAAAATAATAGTAAATTACAATTGCTCGTATGTTTTGTTTTCAGTGGTCCCGGAAACTGAACTATTGGTTGGTCCAGGGAAATCCACTGATGGACCAGGGTAATATTTCCGGTCCAGAAAAGGCGGAACATGACTGGGTGTAGGCTGCCTAAGTTGGTGAGTGGTTGGGGGGCCAAGGGTAGAGGTAGTGGGGTCAGGAATTGGATGCAACATGCGTGGCCTTGAGGGATTCAGCATATTACCATACTGGTCACAGTATGGACGGTTTATTGGTGGAGCATACTGTGTACTTGGAAAGTGAGTGTATTGTTGATAAGGGGGATATTGGGGAAGGGGGGGTTGCATATATGCTGAGGATGTTGTTGGCCCCTCACCCACAAATGATTGAGCAGTTGACATTAAAGCCATCCTGAGTGCATATTTTTTCTCAGGGGGTACCTGTTTACGTATGCCTAAAATTACAGTGAGAAATGCTGTGTCTTCACACTGGTTTTCAGCCATTTTAGTGGACATCTGACTGACTACATCTAAAATTTTCTCCATGGGTTTCACAGGCCGGGCACTGCTCCTTGAAGACCTTCGCAAAGGCCTAGAGACATTGCTAGGTCCTGGTTCAGCATCCTCCTCATTCATTGAGTTTGATGTTGACCTTGATTCATCTACGAACAGTTCCTTGTCAACATTGTCTTGGAATTGTTCTTGCTCCTCCTCCTCCGCAGCTTCCTCTGCCTCATCTTCTGCTGCCAAACCCTGTGTGCTGTCTTCCCAGCTTGCTTGGGTTCTGAAATACAAATCACATATTTTTTAAGTAAGCATTACTATTTGATATGTAGAATTCATAACATATGCCTGCTGATAACTTACTCTCGCATTTCCAACACTGGTTTCAAAAAATCAAGATCCCCGGCATGGGCATATGGGGCTAATCTTTTTGAGCCGGAACCACTCCTTCCTTCTTTTAATTTGCGTAAGTACCGGTTGTAGCAGTCTTTGAGACTTCTCCATCGAGTTTGTAACGAGTGCACTACAAAATATAAAGCAAATAATACATTTTAAAAAAAATCTTTAGTGACTGCCTATAGGTCATTCATTTGCTAGGCTGCATAATTGATATGGATGGTGTTAAAACAACCACTAAATATATTACCCATGACACCTACATAATTTGACATGTGCTGGAGGATGTTGACAGGGCCATCTTTAATATTATTTAATATTATTAGGACCGTGGTCAAATATTTGCTGGCCCACACACACAGATTTACTTTCCTGCAGCCACAGGTAACAGGAAAGTAACTATATAAATTCCACCATCAACACAGATAGTGTTGACAGGGGATTCCCTCCTGCCAAACCATTGTGATCTCCTGCCAGGAGAAGCGGTCCCCACCAAGAAAACACAGTGCACACACCCATTGGTTATAGAAAGTGCTAAGCAGCATATATCAACCACTTACTTTTTGTAGAACGTTCTGTGGCTGAGAAAGAGTCCCAGGTCTCATAATATATGCGAGCCACCTCCAACCATGCTCTCTCCTTCTTTGCATGATCTTTGTAACCTGGATCTCTGAGGTCATATATTGCCGGACGTTGTCTGACAAGCCGAAATAAATAAAAACGAATTTCGGGAGTAACTAAATACATTTATTTTTCGGACGAAAACGAAATTCCGAAACGAAATATTTCAGTGTGCACATGTCTAGTTCTCAATAGGATTGAGGTCAGGGGAGGATGGAGGCCACACCATGACTTTCTCTCCTTTTATCCCCATAGCAACCACTGATGCAGAGGTATTCTTTGCAGCATGAGATGGTGCATTGTCATGCATGAAGATGATTCTATTACGAAAAGCATAGTTCTTCCTTCTGTACCAGGGAAGGAAGTGTCAGTCAGGAACTCCACATACTTTGCAGAGGTCATCTTTACACCTTCAGGGACCCTAAAGGGGCCGACCAGCTCTCTTCCCATGATTCTGGCCCAAAACATGACTCCACCACCGCCTTGCTGATGTCGCAGCCTTGTTGGAACAGGGTGGCCGTCCACCAACCATCCACTACTCCATCCATCTAAACCATCCACGGTTGCACGGCACTCATCAGTGAACAGGACTGTTTGAAAATTAGTCTTCATGTATTTTTATGCCCAATGCAGCCATTTCTGCTTGTGAGCATTGGTTAGTGGTGGCCGAATGGAAGGTTTATGCACAGTTGCAAGACTCTGGAGGACCCTGTTTGCTGCTATGTAATGGTGTTTTAGCAGCTGCTCTCTTGATCCGATGCATGGATCTGGCAGAGATCTTCCCCAATGTGTCTTTATCTGCACAAAACCCGTCAAACTCTGAATCAGCCACAAATCTCCTAATAGTGTGATAATTACGTTTTCGTGAAATATCTAATGTTTTCATACCTCCTCCAAGGCATTGAACTATTTCACTCTTTTCGGCAGCAGAGAGATCCTTTTTCTTCCCCATATTGCTTGAAAATGGTGCTCTGCTTAACCCCTTCACTACCCGGCTATAGTCAAATGACAGCCACAGATGGGATCTCCCATCCTGGGTGGACGTCATATGACGGCCTGGGCTTCCCGGACATCTAGGGGGCGCGCGCACGCCCGCCGCGTTGCTCGGGACCCGGTGCGTGTGCCCGGCGGCCACGATGTCTGCCGGGCACCCGCGATTGCACGTTAACCAGGCTGGACCGTGGATCTGTGGATCCACGTTCTGTCAGTTGAGAGGAGACCGATCTGTGTTCCCAGTACAGAGGAACACCGATCGGTCTCCTACCCTTGTGCGTCCCCTCCCCCTACAGTTATAATCACTCCCCTAGGAAACATTTAACCCCTCGTCTCCCCCTAGTGGTTAACCCCTTCCCTGCCTGTCACATTTATACAGTTATCAATGCAATTTTATAGCATTGATCGCTGTATAAATGTGAATGGTCCCAAAAATGTGTCAAAAGTGTCCGATGTGTCCGCCATAATGTCACAGTCATGAAAAAAAATTGCGATCGCCGCTATTACTAGTAAAAAAAATAAATATATATTTTTTTAAAATGCCATAAATCTATCCCGTATTTTGTAGACGCTATAACTTTTGGGCAAACCAATCAATATACGCTTATTGAGTTTTTTTTTTACCAAAAAATTGTAGAAGAATACGTATCGGCCGAAACTGAGGAAAAAATTTGTTTTTAAAAAAAAAAAAATGGGATATTTATTATAGCAAAAAGTAAAAAATATTGTGTTTTTTTCAAAATTGTCGCTCGTCTTTTGTTTATAGCGCAAAAGATAAAAACCGCAGAGGTGATCAAATACCACCAAAAGAAAGATCTATTTGTGGGAAAAAAAAGACGCCAATTTTGTTTGGGTACAACGTCGCACGACCGCGGAATGGTCGTTTAAACTGCGACAGCGCTGAAAACTAAAAATTGGTCTGGGAAGGAAGGGGGTGAAAATACCTTGTATTGAACTGGTTAATAATGTGGAACACCCTCCTTTAGTAGTTTTTCCTTTAATTGGGCTCACCTGGCAATCTAATTGATTCAGGTGTCCGAGATTGTTTTCAGTGATCAAAAGAGCCCTGAGACACAATGCCATCCATGAGTTAAACTGAAAAACAAAATATTTAATCTTTTTGACACTGAAATAGAATTTGCATAATAATTTGGAACAGGGTGTATATATATATATAAGCCCTATGTGCTCTTACAGTGGCTTGCGAAAGTATTCGGCCCCCTTGAACTTTTCAACCATTTGCCACATTTCAGGCTTCAAACATAAAGATATAAAATTTTTATTTTTTGTGAAGAATCACCAACAAGTGGGACACAATTGTGAAGTGGAACGAAATCTTTTGGATTTTTGAAACTTTTTTAACTAATAAAAAAATGAAAAGTGGGGCGTGCAAAATTATTCGGCCCCCTTGCGTTAATACTTTGTAGAGCCACCTTTTGCTGCGATTACAGCTGCAAGTCGCTTGGGGTATGTCTCTATCAGTTTTGCACATCGAGAGACTGAAATTCTTGCCCATTCTTCCTTGCAAAACAGCTCGAGCTCAGTGAGGTTGGATGGAGAGCGTTTGTGAACAGCAGTTTTCAGCTCTTTCCACAGATTCTCGATTGGATTCAGGTCTGGACTTTGACTTGGCCATTCTAACACCTGGATACGTTTATTTGTGAACCATTCCTTTGTAGATTTTGCTGTATGTTTGGGATTATTGTCTTGTTGGAAGATAAATCTCCGTCCCAGTTTCAGGTCTTTTGCAGACTCCAACAGGTTTTCATCCAGAATGGTCCTGTATTTGGCTGCATCCATCTTCCCCTCAATTTTAACCATCTTCCCTGTCCCTGCTGAAGAAAAGCAGGCCCAAACCATGATGCTGCCACCACCATCTTTGACAGTGGGGATGGTGTGTTGAGTGTAATGAGCTGTGTTGCTTTTACGCCAAACATATCGTTTGCATTGTGGCCAAAAAGTTCGATTTTGGTTTCATCGGACCAGAGCACCTTCTTCCACATGTTTGGTGTGTCTCCCAGGTGGCTTGTGGCAAACTGTAGACAAGACTTTTTATGGATATCTTTGAGAAATGGCTTTCTTCTTGCCACTCTTCCATAAAGGCCAGATTTGTGCAGTGTACGACTGATTGTTGTCCTATGGACAGACTCTCCCACCTCAGCTGTAGTTCTCTGCAGTTCATCCAGAGTGATCATGGGCCTCTTGGCTGCATCTCTGATCAGTCTTCTCCTTGTCTGAGCTGAAAGTTTAGAGGGACAGCCAGGTCTTGGTAGATTTGCAGTGGTCTGATACTCCTTCCATTTCAAAATGATCGCTTGCACAGTGCTCCTTGGGATGTTTAAAGCTTGGGAAATCTTTTTGTATCCAAATCCGGCTTTAAACTTCTCCACAACAGTATTACGGACCTGCCTGGTGTGTTCCTTGGTCTTCATGATGCTCTCTGAGCTTTCAACAGAACCCTGAGACTATCACAGAGCAGGTGCATTTATACAGAGACTTGATTACACACAGGTGGATTCTATTTATCACCATCAGTCATTTAGGACAACATTGGATCATTCAGAGATCCTCGCTGAACTTCTGGAGTGAGTTTTCTGCACTGAAAGTAAAGGGGCCGAATAATTTTGCACGCACCACTTTTAAGTTTTTTAATTGCTAAAAAAGTTTAAAATATCCAATAGATTTTGTTCCACTTCACAATTGTGTCCCACTTGTTGGTGATTCTTCACAAAAAATTAAAATTTTATATCTTTATGTTTGAAGCCTGAAATGTGGCAAAAGGTTGAAAAGTTCAAGGGGGCCGAATACTTTCGCAAGCCACTGTATATCTGTCTTCTCTATATATAATACACTCTTCAAATGTACATGGTTTGCCCTTTCATGAATAAGAAAATAATGACATAATGATGTTGGGCTGGTATAATAATGCTATGGGGCTGGTATGACATTTTTTCCAGGGCTGGTTTTTATTCCCAGTCCGGCCCTGATACTGTATATACGGCGATTCTGCCACAGTATATATACAGGAGCTGGTCGGGAAGCGGTTAAAGAGTAACTCCACTTTCACGGGAAAAAAAAAGCAAATAAAAAAAATAATAATAATATAGCATATACAATTTTGACACAAATCGTATTGCAATTGAATTTTATTAAAAATTATCTTTCCTTTTTAATCTGCAGCTCAGTCATTTTTTATGAAATGCAATATGGTTACCCGGAGGTGTTCTTTACACAGAAATGCCATTTCCTGCTTGTGTGATTGGCTCACTGATTTTCCCAGAAGTATACACTAAGATACAAGTCAGATTTTTGGCATCCCCTGCAACAAAAATGTCATTTTTGGTAAGATACTCCCAAGTAGGAAACTCCCAATAAGAAAACACATCCAAAGGGATGCAGGCCCAGCAATTTTCCTCATTAGAGCCCTGGAGGTGAAGCAGCTGGTTGAGAATTAAGAAACTTCATAAAAAGCAGTACAGCGCATGCTTTTTATGAATTTGAGTTGTGGGATTTGATAAGTTTTATCCTCAGTATTCAGCTGCTTTAGTTCTAGCATGTGATTAGCGCTGGTTGAGTCTTTGTTACAGAGAATTAAGAAACAACTCCCATTAAACTTGCTTCTGCACATGGGCACATGGGCAATTTGATATCCACGTGGGCGCATGTCCCTGAATGCAGTGTGCATTTTGGGACATAGACCGGCACCCTCATGGATGTCAGCTTGAGAGTGACAGATGTGTCTGTGCAGCCCCTGCGTCCCAATTGACATCAATGGGACTGCCTGCATTCTGATGCATGGAACACGAATAAGTACACCCGTGTGACCAAGGTACATATATACTTTCTGATAACCGCTTGACCTCTGGAAGATTTACCCCTCTTCACAACCAGGCCATTTTTTGTGATTTGGCACTGCGTTACTTTAACTGACAATTGTGCGGTCATGCAATACAATCACATAAAGGAAATGTATGTCACCCCCCCCCCCCCCCCCCCACAAATAGAGCTTTCTTTTGGTGGTATTTGTTCACCTCTGTGTATTTTATTTTCTGCGCTATAAACAATAAAATACTGACAATTTAAAAAAATAAAAAAAAAACTATGTTTTTCATTTTCTGCTATAAAAACACATCCAATAAATAAATTTTACAACCTAATTTCTTCATAAATTTAGGCCAATATGTTTTCTGCTACATATTTTTGGTAAAAAAAAAAATCCCAATACGCGTATATTTATCGGTTTGCGCAAAAGTTATAGCGTCCACATACTATGGGATAAAGACTGAAATTTGTATTTATTTATTTTATACTAGTAATGGTGGCGATCAGTGACTTATAGCAGGCCTGCGATATTGTGGCGGCTATTCTGATACTTTTGTGTCACAGAACTAGGGATGAGCCGAACACCCCCCGGTTCGGTTCGCACCAGAACCCGCGAACGGACCGAAAGTTCGCACGAACGTTAGAACCCCATTGACGTCTATGGGACTCGAACGTTCGAAATCAAAAGTGCTCATTTTAAAGCCTAATTTGCATGGTATTGTCCTAAAAAGGGTTTGGGGACCCGGGTCCTACCCCAGGGGACATGTATCAATGCAAAAAAAAACTTTTAAAAACGGCCGTTTTTTCGGGAGCAGTGATTTTAAAGATTGTTAAAGTAAAAAAAAAAAAAGTGAAATATTCCTTTAAATGTCGTACCTGGGGGGTGTCTATAGTATGCCTGTAAAGTGACGCGTGTTTCCCGTGTTTAGAACAGTCCCTGCACCAAATGTCATTTTTAAAGGAAAAAATCTCATTTAAAACTGCTTGCGGGTTTAATGTCATGTCGGGTCATGGCAATATGGATGAAAATCAGTGAGACAAACGGCATGGGTACCCCCCAGTCCATTACCAGGCCCTTTGGGTCTTGTATGGATATTAAGGGGAACCCCGCACCCAAATTAAAATAAGAAAAGGCCCTATATACTCTGAACAGCAGTATACAGGCGGTGCAAACAAGACAGGGACTGTAGGTTTGTTGTTAAGTAGAATCTGTTTGTAATTTTGAACATTTGCAACGTGTTTAGCTCCAGCCAAAAAATCTTTTTTAAGCTTTTTGGAAAACATAGGGAAGGGTTATCACCCCTGTAACATTTGTTTTGCTGTCTTTCCTCCTCTTCAGAAGATTTCACCTCACTTTTTTGTCCCAATGAAAAATGTTTTTTGAAAATTTGGGTTTTTTTGTGGAACAAGGATTGGAAAGCATCAGTGGAAAGGAGAAATTGTTTTCCCATATTAACTCTTACAGGAGAGAATTTCCCTTCCTAGGGGTAGATTTCATCTCACTTCCTGTTGTCTCCTTCCGTTTGCAAGCAGGAGTCGTTTGTAAGTTAGATGTTTGAAAGTAGGGTCCTGCCCTATATACTCAGCAGAAATTTGGGCCTTAGGTGTTGCTGTGGCCACAACACTGTAAGCCCTCACAGGGCCCTGCTGTGAAATATTAGATCAAGAATTGTAATTACATGCCCCTGTTGAACAGGAGCTGAAAAATTAGGCCTTAGGCACTGGTGCTGGTGCCACAACACTGCAACCCCTCACAGACACTCTAGTTGGAACGCAGGAACGAGCCCTGTTGCAAAGTATTGCATCAAAAATTGTAATTACACGCCCCTGTTAGACAGGGGCAGAAAAATTGGGCCTTAGGCACTGGTGCTGGTGCCACAACACTGCAACCCCTCACAGACACTCTAGTTGGAATGCAGGAACGAGCCCTGCTGCAAAGTATTGCATCAAAAATTGTAATTACACGCCCCTGTTAGACAGGGGCAGAAAAATTGGGCCTTAGGCACTGGTGCTGGTGCCACAACACTGCAACCCCTCACAGACACTCTAGTTGGAATGCAGGAACGAGCCCTGCTGCAAAGTATTACATCAAAAATTGTAATTACACGCCCCTGTTAAACAGGGGCTGAAAAATTGTGCCTTAGGCACTGGTGGTGGCGCCCAGAACCAAAAATGTTCTTACAAGCTATCAGCGTGATGATTGAGGAGGAAGAGGATAATTACTCAGGGATAGTCACTCAGCATCAGCATAGGCAGTCTTTGAAGGGATCTGAGATTTCAAAAAAAATTATTCGGTTACATCAGCATCAGGTGCTTGGTAGCTGGTGGTGATCCAAGACTGATTCATTTTTATGAAGGTCAGCCGATCGACCGAGTTGGTGGACAGACGCACCCTGTGATCGGTTACCACGCCTCCAGCAGCACTGAATGTGCGTT
This sequence comes from Lithobates septentrionalis, assembly GCA_037952835.1. Lineage (NCBI taxonomy): Eukaryota > Metazoa > Chordata > Amphibia > Anura > Ranidae > Lithobates > Lithobates septentrionalis. Next base: position 1,717,667 of record JBBDGP010000289.1, on the reverse strand, counting down.
CCGAAAGAACGCTGGAAGCAGGACAGGCCAGTAGCTCAATTGCATACTGTGCAAGCTCTGGCCAGTGATCCATCCTCAAGACCCAGTAACCCAGAGGATTTTCGGTGGGAAAGGTGTCCAAGTCTGATCTTGCCCCTAGGTATTCCTGCACCATGTAAAACAGACGCTGGCGATGGTTGCTGGAACCGATCATACCTTGGGGCTGCGGACCAAAAAATTGTCTGAACGCATTGGTCAGACGGCCACCTTCTCCACCGCTCCTTCTTTGACTGACCGAAGCCTCAGCAACACGTTGTCCAGAAACAGGAGTTTGTAACCTCCCAGTCTCTGGGAACGCGTTGCACAGACCTTTCTGCAAGGCCTCCCGAAGATGTTTCATCCTCTGCTCCCTCTGCGATGGCAAGATAAGGTCCGCAACCTTACCCTTGTAACGTGGATCAAGGAGGGTTGCCAGCCAGTATTGGTCCTTCTCCTTGATACCACGAATACGAGGATCCTTACGCAGGCTTTGCAGGATCAGGGAGGCCATGCAGCGTAGGTTTGCTGAGGCATTCGGTCCGGAGTCCTCTGGGTCACTAAGGACGACAACGTCCGCAGCCACCTCCTCCCAGCCACGTACAAGTCCATGTGTTCCTTGGGACTGATCCCTTAAAGACTGCTGCTGATGCTGAGTGCCAGGCTCCACCTCCATACTGACACAATCTTCCTCCTCCTCCTCCTCCTCGTCCTCTTCCTGTGTGATCGGCGGGCACGCAGGAACACTGTCTGGATAAAGGGGGCCTTGAGAGCTAAGGAAGTCCTCCTCTTCCTGCCTCTGTTCTGCCTCAAGTGCCCTGTCCATTATTCCACGCAGCGTGTGCTCCAACAGGTGGACAAGGGGGACAGTGTCACTGATGCATGCACTGTCAGTGCTCACCATCCTCGTGGCCTCCTCGAATGGTGACAGGACAGTGCATGCATCCCTGATCATGGCCCACTGGCGTGGGGAAAAAAAACCAAGCTCCCCTGACCCTGTCCTGGTGCCATAGTCGCACAGGTACTCATTGATGGCCCTCTGCTGCGTGTGCAGCCGCTGCAGCATGGCCAACGTTGAGTTCCACCTGGTGGGCATGTCACAGATTAGGCGGTTCTTGGGCAGGTTAAACTCCTTTTGGAGGTCCGTCAGCCGAGCACTGGCATTATATGACCGGCGGAAATGCACACAGACTTTCCTGGCCTGCCTCAGGACATCCTGTAAGCCCGGGTACCTGCCCAAGAACCGCTGCACCACCAAGTTAAGGACGTGAGCCAAACAGGGCACATTTGTCAGTTGTCCCTGTCGGAGGGCAGAGAGGAGGTTGGTGCCATTGTCGCAAACCACCATTCCTGCCTTAAGTTGGCGTGGCGTCAACCACCTCTGAACCTGCCCCTGCAGAGCTGACAGAACCTCTGCCCCAGTGTGGCTCCTGTCCCCCAAGCACACCAGCTCAAGCACCGCATGGCATCTTTTGGCCTGCGTACTTGCGTAGCCCCTTGAACGCCTACGGAGCACCGCTGGTTCCGAGGAAGAGGCCATGGAGGAAGAAGAAGAGGAGGGGGTGGAGGAGAGAGGTGTGTCACAATCAGCATTTTGGAGGCGTGGTGGCGGAACAACCTCCAACACTACTGCACCTTGTCCTGCATCCTTCCCAGCTGCCAGCAGAGTCACCCAATGCGCCGTGAAACTTAGGTAACGTCCCTGTCCATGCCTGCTGGACCATGAGTCAGCGGTAATATGCACCTTACCGCTGACCGCCCTGTCCAGCGAGGCATGGACATTGCCTTCCACATGCCGGTAGAGAGCTGGAATCGCCTTCCGTGAGAAAAAGTGGCGTTTGGGTACCTGCCACTGAGGAACCGCACATTCCACAAACTCACGGAAGGGGGCAGAGTCTACCAACTGAAAAGGCAGCAGTTGAAGTGCTAGCAATTTTGCCAAGCTAGCATTCAACCGCTGGGCATGTGGATGGCTGGGAGCAAACTTCTTTCGGCGGTGCAGCAGCTGGGGCAGGGAAATTTGCCTGGTACAATCTGACGTCGGTGTACCAAAAGCAGATTGCCCACAAGTACTTGGCTGTGACACACCTAATTCTACACCTTCATTCCTCTCACTGCAGGTCTCAGAGAGGACTGGAGGTCTAGTGGGGTTGGAAATCTCAGCTGATGAGGAGCAAGGAGAGATCCTCTTTGTTCTTTGGTGTGGGTCTTTTAGATACGCTTGCCAACGAACTGCATGGCAGGTCAACATATGTCTGGTCAAGCATGTGGTACCCAAGCGGGAGATGTTTTGGCCACCCGAGATACGCTTGAGACATATGTTGCAAATAGCAGCGGTGCGATCTGATGCACTCGTCTCAAAAAAGGCCCACACCAAAGAACTTTTTGAATAACGCGCAGAGACTGCAGCGCCCTGCACATGTGGAGCTTTGGGGTGTGATGCAGTCAATGTGCTGCCCTTAGGCTGGCCCCTGGAGGGCATCCTGCCTCGTTGGTGATGTGCCGCCTCCTCCTCCTCCTCCTCCTCTCTCCTATCAGGCACCCACGTTGAGTCAGTGACCTCATCATCCCCTCCCTCCTCATCACTGGAGCAAACCTGGCAGTATGCTGCAGCAGGGGGAGCATGACTGCCAGATTGCTGTCCTTCTTGGGCACCCCCTCTTTCCGTGCTCATGTTACTGCCTTCATCGAGCTCAGTATCATCATCAGAGCCTTCCAAACGCTGGGCATCCTCCTGGAGCATGTACCCAACACTGTGGTCAAACAGTTCGAGGGAATCCTCAGGAGGACATGGTGGAGCTAGGGAAGGAGTCACTGATGACATTGAGCTGAGGGAAGAGGCCGCTGCTTTGCCAGACAAAGCACCCTGGGTGAGAGAGGATGAGGAGGATGAGGACGGCTTGGTCATCCACTCGACCAAGTCTTCCGCATGTTGCGGCTCAACACGGCCAGCTGCCGAAAAAAAGGCCAAGCGTGTCCCATGGCCACGTGCTGATGAGGATGCACCGTCTCCACGACCAGCACTAGACACAGAGCCTGCTTGCCCTCTCTTATTGGCTTGTGACTGTCTGCCTCTCCTTCTTGGCCTTCCAGACATACTAATGGCCTGTAGCTGCACTAAGCTGGGATAGAACACCTGTAATTTTCTTCAAGTAGCTTTATATACTGTAACCAGACAAGCCTGCCTGTCAGTAGGAAGATAACAGGAACGGATCTAGCTGAACACTGTGAGCAGGACGCACTGTACTAAATGTAAATAGTCTAGCTGCCTGACCGTGGTACTAATAGGATCAAATAGAACACCTGTAATTTTCTTCAGGTAGCTTTATATACTGTAACCAGACAAGCCTGCCTGTCAGTAGGAAGATAACAGGAACGGATCTAGCTGAACACTGTGAGCAGGACGCACTGTACTAAATGTAAATAGTCTAGCTGCCTGACCGTGGTACTAATAGGATCAAATAGAACACCTGTAATTTTCTTCAGGTAGCTTTATATACTGTAACCAGACAAGCCTGCCTGTCAGTAGGAAGATAACAGGAACGGATCTAGCTCAACACTGTGAGCAGGACGCACTGTACTAAATGTAAATAGTCTAGCTGCCTGACCGTGGTACTAATAGTGTCAAATAGAACACCTGTAATTTTCTTCAGGTAGCTTTATATACTGTAACCAGGCAAGCCTGCCTGTCAGTAGGAAGATAACAGGAACGGATCTAGCTGAACACTGTGAGCAGGACGCACTGCACTAAATGTAAATAGTCTAGAAGATAACAGGAACGGATCTAGCTGAACACTGTGAGCAGGACGCACTGCACTAAATGTAAATAGTCTAGAAGATAACAGGAACGGATCTAGCTGAACACTGTGAGCAGGACGCACTGCACTAAATGTAAATAGTCTAGAAGATAACAGGAACGGATCTAGCTGAACACTGTGAGCAGGACGCACTGCACTAAATGTAAATAGTCTAGAAGATAACAGGAACGGATCTAGCTGAACACTGTGAGCAGGACGCACTGTACTAAATGTAAATAGTCTAGCTGCCTGACCGTGGTACTAATAGGATCAAATAGAACACCTGTAATTTTCTTCAGGTAGCTTTATATACTGTAACCAGACAAGCCTGCCTGTCAGTAGGAAGATAACAGGAACGGATCTAGCTCAACACTGTGAGCAGGACGCACTGTACTAAATGTAAATAGTCTAGCTGCCTGACCGTGGTACTAATAGTGTCAAATAGAACACCTGTAATTTTCTTCAGGTAGCTTTATATACTGTAACCAGGCAAGCCTGCCTGTCAGTAGGAAGATAACAGGAACGGATCTAGCTGAACACTGTGAGCAGGACGCACTGCACTAAATGTAAATAGTCTAGAAGATAACAGGAACGGATCTCGCTGAACACTGTGAGCAGGACGCACTGCACTAAATGTAAATAGTCTAGAAGATAACAGGAACGGATCTAGCTGAACACTGTGAGCAGGACGCACTGCACTAAATGTAAATAGTCTAGAAGATAACAGGAACGGATCTAGCTGAACACTGTGAGCAGGACGCACTGCACTAAATGTAAATAGTCTAGAAGATAACAGGAACGGATCTAGCTGAACACTGTGAGCAGGACGCACTGCACTAAATGTAAATAGTCTAGAAGATAACAGGAACGGATCTAGCTGAACACTGTGAGCAGGACGCACTGCACTAAATGTAAATAGTCTAGAAGATAACAGGAACGGATCTAGCTGAACACTGTGAGCAGGACGCACTGCACTAAATGTAAATAGTCTAGAAGATAACAGGAACGGATCTAGCTGAACACTGTGAGCAGGACGCACTGCACTAAATGTAAATAGTCTAGAAGATAACAGGAACGGATCTAGCTGAACACTGTGAGCAGGACACACTGCACTAAATGTAAATAGTCTAGAAGATAACAGGAACGGATCTAGCTGAACACTGTGAGCAGGACGCACTGCACTAAATGTAAATAGTCTAGAAGATAACAGGAACGGATCTAGCTGAACACTGTGAGCAGGGCGCACTGCACTAAATGTAAATAGTCTAGAAGATAACAGGAACGGATCTAGCTGAACACTGTGAGCAGGACGCACTGCACTAAATGTAAATAGTCTAGAAGATAACAGGAACGGATCTAGCTGAACACTGTGAGCAGGACGCACTGCACTAAATGTAAATAGTCTAGAAGATAACAGGAACGGATCTAGCTGAACACTGTGAGCAGGACGCACTGCACTAAATGTAAATAGTCTAGAAGATAACAGGAACGGATCTAGCTGAACACTGTGAGCAGGGCGCACTGCACTAAATGTAAATAGTCTAGAAGATAACAGGAACGGATCTAGCTGAATACTGTGAGCAGGACGCACTGCACTAAATGTAAATAGTCTAGAAGATAACAGGAACGGATCTAGCTGAACACTGTGAGCAGGACGCACTGCACTAAATGTAAATAGTCTAGAAGATAACAGGAACGGATCTAGCTAAACTGAATACAGTGTATATATATATATATATGCAACACCTGGGATGCATATATATACACAATACACTGTAAGTGCAGCTAAACTGACTGACTGTTCTGCCTAACCTATCTAACTCAAATCAAATGACACTGTCTCTCTCTCTCTATCTCTCAGCACACCGGAACACACACTACACAGGGCCGCCGTGCAGGTGGCCTTATATAGTGTGGGGCGTGTACTAAATCCCCTGAGCCATAATTGGCCAAAGCCACCCTGGCTTTGGCCAATTACAGCTCTCTCTACTGACGGCGCTGTGATTGGCCAAGCATGCGGGTCATAGTGCATGCTTGGCCAATCATCAGCCAGCAATGCACTGCGATGCCGCAGTGAATTATGGGCCGTGACGCGCCACACGAATTTGGCGCGAACGGCCCATATCGTTCGCAATTCGACGGACGGTCGAACAGCGGATGTTCGAATCGAACATGGGTTCGACTCGAACACGAAGCTCATCCCTACACAGAACCGATCCTATGCGGATGGCGGCTAGACAGGACTTGGAGGTCCAGGGCGACGTCTGATGTCACTTCCTCTTCTCAGGCAAATAGAGGATTTTTTTTAATTTAAAAGCAAAATGTCTTTTTTTTTTTTTTTGCTTTTAATCACTACAATAAAGGGCACTTTCACCCCCTTCCTTCCCAGGCCAATTTTCAGCTTTCAGCGATCTTGCACTTTCAATAAGAATTGCGCAGTCATGCAACACTGTGCCCAAATGAAATTTTTATCATTTTGTTCACACAAATAGAGCTTTCTTTTGGTGGCATTTATTCACAAATCAATTTTTTATTTTTTGCTATATAAGTGAAAAAAAGAGCGGAAATTTTGAAAAAAAATAATATTTTCTACTTTCTATTTTAAAATAAATCCAATAAGATCTATTGTTGTCGTAAATTTAAGCCAAAATGTATTCTGCTACATGTCTTTGGTAAAAAAAAAAATCCTGTTAAGTGTATAATAAATGGTTTGTGTGATCACGGACATATGTACGCAATGATCACGGACATATGTGTGCAGATGATCATTGGGACAGATGATTTTACTGGGACATATGTGGGGACAGGTGTTTTTACTGTATGGGGACATGTGTGTGGAGACAGTGTTTTGGGGACACTATTTAGGGGACACTGTAATGTAATGTGTTTACATACATTGTGTGAGGACACTGTGCCGATGATCAGTGTAAAAAAAGATGTAAAAAAAGCTCATACTCACTGATCGCCGGCTGACTGCAGCGATCCGCTCTCCTCTCCTTACTGACAACTTCCGTGTGAGGAGAGGAGAGCCGATCGCCTAGCAACCAGCTCTCTGTTTACATCACATGACGGCGTCTGATTGGACAAAGCAGTCATGTGATCAGGAGGGCCAATCACAGAGCCCTCCTGCCGATCGGAGATGTGCCGTGATGACGCGGCGCATCGTGATCGCGCCACTGCGTGGGCACGCACGCGTTATCCCCCTCATTCTGAGGGACGTTTCTGAACATCCACCCAGAAGGAGGAAGCACCCACTCGGCTGTATATATGCAGTGGCCGGGTGGGAAGTGGTTTAAGATAAAGAAGAGATTTGGGGTCTTTTTTGACCCCAAAATCTCTCAATAAAGAGGACCTGTCATTCTTATTTCTATTACAAGGTATGTTTACATTCCTTGTAGTAGGAATCAAAGTGATCCAAAAAGTAAAGGGACGGTGTAAAATTAAAAAGTAAAATAAATACAAAAATAAATGCATATGTAAATGGTGTTCAAACCACACATGTGAGGTATCACCGTGATCGTTAGAGTGAGAGCAATAATTCTAGCACTAGACCTCCTATGTAACTCTAAACAGGTAAAACTGTAAACATTTTTAAAGTGTTGCCTATGGAGATTTTTGAGGTACCGTAGTTTGTCGCTATTCCACGAGTGCTCAATTTTGTATGACATGTTAAGTATCTGTTTATTCAGTGTAACATCATCTTTCACATTATACAAAAAATTGGGCTAACTTTAATGTTTTTTTTTTAAATTTATTAAAGTTTTTTTTTTTTTTTTTAAATAGCGTTTGAAAGACCGCTGCACAAATACAGTGTGACCTAAAATATTGCAATGACCACCATTTTATTCTCTAGGGTCTCTATTAAAATATATATATATATAATGTTTGGGGGTTCTGAGTGATTTTGTTTAGGAAAAAATACAGTTTTTTGCTTGTAAACAACAAATGTCAGAAAAAGACTGGTCTTAAAGTGGTTAAAGTCTACTTGAACTAAAAAAAGTGAAGATTTGCTATCTTATAGGAACATCTAGAAGTACATGTGCCTAGGTATTCCTGAGCCTTGCAGATCATTGCCATATATCTGCAGTGTGAGATCATTTAAGACACGGCTGCCTCTTACTGCCAGTCTTTGGATTAAGATTTGGTGATGTGAGTACTGTACTGATCACTGTTCTGTTTGCTGGAGAGGAAGCTGTATCTGAGGAGCTGTAGTGCAAGAATCTCACTGCTTCTGCTACATTCATTCTGTGTGTTTCTGCTCCCTTCCCCTCTCCTGCTGCTGGTTATTAGAGCAACAAAAGGTAGGTAGTAGGGTTTTAACCACTTCAGCCCCGGAAGGATTTACCCACTTCCTGACCAGGCCATTTTTTGCCATACGCCACTGCGTCGCTTTAACCGTCAATTGCTCGGTTGTGCGACGTTGTACCCAAACAAAATTGACATCCTTTTTTTCCCACAAATAGAGCTTTCTTTTGGTGGTATTTGATCACCTCTGCGGTTTTTAGTTTTTCGCTATAAACAAAAAAAGAGCGACAATTTTGAAAAAAAAAAACACAATATTTTGTACTTTTTGCTATAATAAATATCCCCCCAAAAAATAAAAAAAACTAATTTCTTCCTAAAATCCCAATTTGTGTATATTTATTGGTTTGCGCAAAAGTTATCGCTTCTACAAAATAGGGGATAGATTTATGGTATTTTTATTATTATTTTTTATTTTACTAGTAATGGTGGTGATCTGCGATTTTTAGTGGGACTACGACATTGCGATGGACAGATCAGACACTTGACACTTTTTTGGGGCCAGTGACATTTATACAGTGATAAAAATGCCCTGATTACTGTATAAATGACACTGGCAGGAAAGGGGGTAAACACCAGGGGCGATCAAAGGGTTAAATGTTCCCTAGGTGCTTGCTAACTGTGGGGGGAGTGGACTGACACAGAGTAGAGAGAGATCGCGGTTCCTAATCACTAGGAACAGACAATCTCACTCTACTCCCTTGACAGAACAGGGATCTGCTTTGTTTACACTGGCAGACCCCTGTTCTGCCTCTCTGTCCGCCGGACCCGCTGATAGGCTCCCTCCGCTAGCGAATGGGTGCGCGCGCGCCCACAGTTCGCCGTGAACGTGCCCCACGTACAATGACGGCGATTCATGCAGGAGAGCCAACCTGCCACAGTAAAACTGCGATGGCTGGTCGGGAACCAGTTAAATACCCCTCCAGTGATCACACAAGTGCACTTATGTAAGAAAAAATCTGTACAAAATCTTTATTTTAAACAATAAAATATTTAAAAACATGTATCAAATTTTCATGGCTTGTATACTGATGCCAGCAAAACATTATCCACTACAAACATGTATGGCTGTTTGTCGAGATGAGGAACTAGGGTCAACGCATTTCACGGAAATGACTGCTTCTTCAGGACCTCTGAGATGTACTAATCACAAAAGTAGATTCTTTTTCTGGAAGATTTCAATTGAAATATTTTTTATGCATCTTGTAACGAGATCACACAGTATACAGAGATGTACTGGTGGAATATCCAGTGAGGTATTGCCTCGCCGACCCATGGAAAGATCATCCCCAGAGTAGAGCTCTTTATACAGAAAGACTCCAGGAGCTTCCGCATGGTCTGGTAGTATGAGGAGCAAGCCTTAATGGGTTTTAAGGACCGCTTATTCAGGACCTCTTAAATGTACATGATCACAAAAGTAAATTCTAAGAACGAAATATGAATATGAGTATGAGGGAAAGAAACAAAATACCTATTCCCAAGGAGAGACTGAGAGCAGGGGAGGTGGAGAGAGAAAACGATATATCTAAATATGATACCTTTTTTCGGAAGATTTCGATTTAAATATTTCTAATGCATCCTGTAACTAGACCACACAGTATACAGACATGTACTGGTGGAATATCCAGTGAGGTATTGTCTCGCCGGCCCATGGGAGAAAGATCATCCCCAGAGTAGAGCTCTACAGGAAATGTAAAAAAATAATAAGGAGCAAACGATAGTAGCTGGCTGAAAATGTGAGCAATTATGTGAATATATTAAGGGGTGTCCTCAATATGTGAATGTTATTAAAAAAAAAAAAAAACAACATTATTATTAGAGGGCATCTAATGATGATTAATTAATCCCATGACCCCCCTCCTAGGGAAAGGGAGCTTTGACTGCTGAAAGCTTGGCAGCTACATAGGCGTTATCCAAAACAGGGAGGTTAAGTGAGATAGGATTGGCCACTGATGCACGAGGTGACTTTGTGAAGCCTGAACTCTAGAAAAAGGCTACTCAAGGGCACATCCCACTGTAGTGCACCACAAGGATCTTGAGGGTGATAACCGCAATCTACTAAGGTCTGATGGGGTAGATTTAAATGATATTGGCAGGGCTTTTTTTCAGCGGGAACGCGGAAGAACGCAGTTCCGGCACCCCCAGCACTGAATGTATGTACTGGCAATTGGTGCTGGAAGGTCTATTGTTGCTGGCTGCTGGGGTATCTATTGTCACTGGTGGGGATCTGTTTTTGTGTGGTGGGTCTATTTTTGCTGGGTAAGTCTACAGTTGCTGGTGGGGGGGTTCTTATCTTGCTGGGTGGGATCTACTGTTGAGGGAGAGGTCTATTGTTGCTCGAGGGTCTATTGTTGCTGGGGTGGTATTTTGCTGTGGGGGGTCCATTGTTGCTGGGATGGTACTTTGTTGTGGGGGATCCATTGTTGCTGGGGGGAAAGTCATTTATTGTGTGGGGAATATGTTGTTGCTGGGGGGGGGTCCTTTGTTTCTGGGGTGGAGTCTATTGTTTATGGGGTGGGGTCTATTTTTGCTCATTGCAAGGGACCTGTTTTACTATCTTTCTTGTTTTCATTAACAAATTTCATAGAAATTACTGAGCAGCCCAAAATACTTGGTTCAGTATTCTCTGATAGGTGTGTACTGGGAGGTGGGTAGGTGGTGGAACCAAGGGATGGTGCTCAGAGACGGGTAGGGGGCGGAGACAAAGGGTAACTCGGAAGGGAGGAGTTCCTGTACCTATTCCCTAAGAAAAAAAGCCCTGGATATTGGCCTCAATATTTTTAATTTTTGACCTTATTGGTGGTATTGAACAGGCGCTGGCTGCGGTGGGGCTCTCGTCAGCGTACCGCTGACATGCGTGTGGCAGTTCTACCTTGCCAGCGATGGATATTGATGTATGGGCCATGCCCTCAAGTTTAATTCTGGCATCAGTTTAATGCCTGTCTCGCACTAATGGTGGAGCCAGACCCCCCAGCATTATGCTGTGCCCCCCCCCCCATTTTTTACAAAAAGGCAATGTCTTTTTGTTTGCATTAATAGTGGATGCGCCACATCTTACTCTGGCCGCTGCTGGAGTAACACAGTCTCTATTGAGAGGGAGAGCGTCCCCAGTCAGCTCCTGCGGGTGATTCCTCCCCCCTCCCTCTGCTTGCTGACACTGCATAATGCGAGCGCTCACACAACCACGGATTCCCGATCTGCTCCTTCCCCTGCATCCTCATTGGCAGGGAGAAGAGCGAGTTGCATGAAGGACTCCACCAGGACTCTCAGTTACTGAAAAAACAGACTGATTTCTCCCGTCCTTAGGACAGGAGAACCAACCTGTAAATTCCAAGAGATGCCAAACCATCGCTGTCAATAGCAGGGGCAGGACAGCAAGAGGAGGCTGGGAAACCCCACAGTGGCAGAACACCAGGACCCGGTGGCAAGACAACCTTTGCAACCCTGATAGTTCTCCCAATGCTTTGGACCCTTATATTTTCTTGGTATGCTGGCGACATATATCTCTTGTTTCCTGCCACCCTGGGGGGCCCCAATACAGTAGGAAGGGAGCTCACTACAGAACATGTGAAAGGGCTTATTGTGGAATCGTAGGGCCCCAGGACATATATATATATATATATATATATATATATATATATATATATATATATATATATATATATATATATAAAATTGCACCTATGCTTCTCAGCAGTCAAGTCTTTTACCTAGATGGTCACCTTCAACAGTGAAACGGTGCAGAACAAGGCATGGGAAATCAGGAACTGGGAAAGATCAGCTGCGGGGAGACTACAGGCAATACTGGTGAGGTGATGAGACCTTTGTTCTCTGTTTTCCTTTTTTTGAGCACAGCTTCCAGAATTCAGTTCCTCTTTAACTAGTAATTATTGTGTGTAGAAAACCATAAGGTAGTAAATGCTTCTGGTTCTCAGACTATACATCCATGCCAGCCAGCCCATGTGTCATATGGGCGTTAAGTGCACAAATAGGCAGTTATTGGACTGTATATGACAGGAAAAGAAAGTATAACATCATCTGTTTGAGCAAGGGACCATAAACTTCGTCATTGGGGTTAGTGTTCTTTCTGGGAAATAGATATGCAAACTGTCCTATGCAAAAAAATTCTCCAAGGTTTGTTTAAACGTTTAGCATTTACATCTTCTGTTGGTTTTGGTATACACACGTAAACCAGACTTCCTGTATGGTTTCCTTCACATCGAGGAGCGTCAGGAACAGGTGTAATGGAGATAATGAATAGCTTACCGTATATACTCGAGTATAAGTCGTCCCGAGTATAAGTCGAGGTCCCTAATTTACCACAAAAAACTGGGAAAAATTTATTGACCCGAGTATAAGTCGAGGGTGAGAAATGGCAGAGGGTCAACAATGCCCATCTGCAGCTGCCTGCCTCCCTGTGTCCTGTGCAGCCTACCTGTACCCTGTACATGTGTCCTGTACATGTGTGTGTGTGTCCTGTACATGTGTGTGTGTCCTGTACATGTGTGTCCTGTACATGTCCTGTGTCCTGTACATGTCCTGTGTCCTGTACATGTGTGCATGTGTCCTGTGTGCATGTGCAGTCTACCTGTGTCCTGTGCAGCCTCCCTGTGGCGATCTCCATCCTCCCTGTGGCGATCTCCATCCTCAAACGGCGGCCGGCGTGTGATGATACTGTTCGGCGGCCATTCCACAGTTCAAAAGCCGCGCCTCCTCCTCGTCTGTGATAGGCTGACCGCTGACTGCCTATCACGGACATTCTCTCATTCTCATACCACGGACGAGAATGAGAGAATGTCCGTGATAGGCTGTACACTGACAGCTGTTCAGCCTATCACAGATGAGCAGGAGGCGCGGCTTTTGAAAGCTGCAATAGCCGGCGAACAGTAGCATTACACGCCGGCCGCCGTCTGCCTGCCACGCTGATCATGCAGACAGACGGCAGAGACTCGAGTATAAGTCGAAGGGACACTTTCAGCCCAAAAAAAAGGGCTGAAAAATTTGACTTATACTCGAGTATATACGGTAACTACGCACACTGTTTACACTACAGAGACGTGCAGTCAGGGGAGGCAGGGGAGGTAGAGCCTCCCCTGCCAAGAACATATAAAAAACAAAACAAAAAAAGATCGACTTGGAGGGTCGTAGCTCAGCAACCTGGTGTCAAAAAATTTGGGGCTCCTACGACCTATGGTTCCGGAGATACGGGGCTCCTTGCGCAGCCTGACAGAAGCTACATACAAAGCGGCCAGTTTAAATACAAGCTGGCACACTCTGTTTGCAGCAGACTGAGAGGATGAGCTCACAGTGCCTCTCTTCACTTCTTGTCAGAGGCACTGAGCTCAATGGACAGCTCGGGGTCTTGGACCAATGGTAAAGTACCATTATCCCAAGCTGTCCAATAAAAATGCTGCAGTGGAGGCACGCCTCTCACTGCAGTGTCATAAAAGGGGGCGTGTGTCTAAAAGACAAATGCTCCCTTCCAGCCCAGCACTCTTAAAGCGGGGGTTCCGGCCGCGAAAAAAAAAAATTAAAAGTCAGCAGCTACAAACACTGTAGCTGCTGACTTTAAATAAGTACACTTACCTGTCCTGGGTGCCCGCGATGTCGGCCGCCCGAGGCCGACCCGTCCCTCGGCTCTCGGGTCCCGGCACCGCCATTCTAACTAAGGGAAACAGGCAGTGGAGCCTTACGGCTTCACTGCCCGTTTCCTACTGCGCATGAGCGAGTTGCGCAGCGCTTTGTGAATGGGACGCAATGTGTTGTGGGACACACACAGTTCCCATAACACACTGCGCCCCATTCCCCAGAAGACAACGTGGGGAGTAGAAGACAGAACATCACCGCAGCGTAGAAAGAGGCAGATTAGGAAGACTACCTAGCAACAGCCATTTCAGGTGAGTTTAAAAATTTTTTTTTTCTTTCCTCCAATTTTTTAGGGATTTTTTGGTGCGATTTTTTTTTTTGTGGTGGACCTCCACTTTAACTCTTAAGGAAGAAAGATGTGTTTATGGGTATGAGATTTACTCACAATCCCATGTTTTTCTCACACAGTTAAGAGGGAGAATGAGAATCTGTTGCTGTGAAAAGGTACAAGCTAAATAATATAGTGTTATGACATATGTTATAAGTTATTCATTTATTATTTATCTATTTACTGTGAAATTACTGGTTTGTAGTTATAACTTCAAACTTCTGTAATTTGTCCGTTAAGCCATCTGCTTGAGTACAGTTTTTGAAAATATAGTAAATTATTGTATAATTATTTGTATATTACTTATGGTAATTAACCCCTTGCCACCCAGGCCAATTCTGACACTTCTTTCCAACATGTAAAAATCATCATTTTTGTTGCTAGAAAATTACTCAAAACCCCCAAACATTTTTATATTTTATTATTATCATTGGCGTCGGGAGGGGGGGGGGCTGGAGCCCCGAATGGGTCCCTGAAAAGCCCCGGGTCTCAGGGATGCATAACTGTATTAGAAGCCCCAAACGCTGCCAAGCGGGGTTGATCTGATCCCGAGCGCCGCCGTGTGCGGCCGAGTCACATAGCAGGTCCCGCCCTCTGGAGCCTGCAGCGCCTATGATGGACGTCCCACTGGTCCAATGGAGGGACCGCAGGACATGTGACGTCCATCCTAGGGACTGCAGGCTCCAGAAGGTGGGAATTACAATGCGGCCGCCGCACCACATCGATCCCCGCTCGATGCTCGGCTCTCCTCTCGGCTCTCCTCTCCTCCTCTGGCTGCCTGCTGTGATGATGGGCGCACCACACACCACGGCTGAGCTGAGCTGCTGCTGCAGGACACATGAAGTCTTCTGGTAAGTGTGTGCCACTACCGTCAGTGTATGTAGTCAGGTAGGTCAGTGTATGTCATGTAGGTCAGTGTGTGTCAGGTAGGTCAGTGCGTGTCAGGTAGGTCAGTGTATGTCATGTGTGTCAGTGTGTGTCAGGTAGGTCAGTGTATGTCATGTATTTCAGAGTATGTCAGGTAGGTCAGTGCGTGTCAGGTAGGTCAGTGTATGTATGCCAGGTAGGTCAGTGCGTGTCAGGTAGGTCAGTGCGTGTCAGGTAGGTCAGTGTATGTATTTCAGGTAGGTCAGTGCGTGTCAGGTAGGTAGGTTAGTGTATGTATGTCAGGTAGGTCAGTGTATGTCATATAGGTCTGTGTGTGTCAGGTAGGTCTGTGTGTGTCAGGTAGGTCAGTGTATGTAAGGTAGGTCAGTGCGTGTCAGGTAGGTCAGTGCGTGTCAGGTAGGTCAGTGCGTGTCAGATAGGTCAGTGTATGTATGTCAGGTAGGTCAGTGCATGTCAGGTAGGTCAGGGTATGTATGTCAGTGCGTGTCAGGTAGGTCAGTGTATGT
Organism: Lithobates septentrionalis; assembly: GCA_037952835.1. NCBI lineage: Eukaryota > Metazoa > Chordata > Amphibia > Anura > Ranidae > Lithobates > Lithobates septentrionalis. The sequence goes on along the minus strand of JBBDGP010000289.1, from coordinate 1,702,185 downwards.
ATGTCAGGTAGGTCAGTGTGTGTCAGGTAGGTCAGTGTATGTCATATAGGTCAGTGTATGTCAGGTAGGTCAGTGTATGTCAGGTAGGTCAGTGTGTGTCAGGTAGGTCAGTGTGTGTCAGGTAGGTCAGTGCGTGTCAGATAGCTCAGTGTATGTATGTCAGGTAGGTCAGTGCGTGTCAGGTAGGTCAGTGTATGTATGTCAGGTAGGTCAGTGTGTGTCAGGTAGGTCAGTGTATGTCATATAGGTCAGTGTATGTCAGGTAGGTCAGTGTGTGTCAGGTAGGTCAGTGTATGTCAGGTAGGTCAGTGTATGTCAGGTAGGTCAGTGTGTGTCAGATAGGTCAGTGCGTGTCAGGTAGCTCAGTGTATGTATGTCAGGTAGGTCAGTGCGTGTCAGGTAGGTCAGTGTATGTTATGTAGGTCAGTGTATGTCAGGTAGGTCAGTGTATGTCAGGTAGGTCAGTGTGTGTCAGGTAGGTCAGTGCGTGTCAGATAGCTCAGTGTATGTCAGGTAGGTCAGTGTGTGTCAGGTAGGTCAGTGCGTGTCAGATAGGTCAGTGTATGTATGTCAGGTAGGTCAGTGTGTGTCAGGTAGGTAAGTGTATGTATGTCAGGTAGGTCAGTGTATGTATGTCAGGTAGGTCAGTGTATGTCAGGTAGGTAGGTCAGTGTGTCAGGCAGGTGAATTTAGTCGTCAGCATTGATGGTCACCGGTAAGCCAGACAGCAACCAGCAAGTGAGCTTACCCCCGCCACCCAACCACACAACCCCACCGCCCATCCAAAAAACCCCGTGCTACTTCTGCCGCCGCACCCCCTGGCCGTGCCGGCCTTGGACTACGGGCTGAAGCCCCTGGTCTTTTTGCCACCTAGCAACTCCCCTGATTATTATATTTATTATATTATTTATATTTGTAGCAGAATCTCTGTCCTCTTCCAGTCTAATGAAAACCTAATGGGGAGTATCCCGATTCTCCACCTTGCCTGTTCGGAGAGAATGTTGCTCAGGTACTGGCTTCAGTTACTCACTGTGGCCCCTGGTAAAGGCAATTGGTCCCTTTGTGCCGACAGCTTCCCTTCTACATCTGACCACGACAGGTTCTCCGGCCAGCAGAACCGTCACTTTTGGTTGGACTGCAAGCCGCAGTCGCAACCCTGCGCTGCCTTCTTACTTCTGAATAGGCCCTCACACAGCCTAGCAACCTGATGCCCCCCCGGGATAGTCCTAATCTCCGGCCTAGCAGCCCGGGGCAAGCGATATACGCCCACCCAGATGGCGGTCTGGGTGCCACACAAGAACTCAGATCACCCTACCTCCCCCGAATATATAGGCTCTTCCAGCAGGCCAAGGGATTCAACAAAACCCCTGCCCATTGGCTGAGATACCCCACATACCCATAACCTGACCTTGGGTTGTCCTTCGCAATCTAATCTAAACCTCCAAGTGCCCGGCCACCTGGTGGTAGAATCGGAAAGTACAACCAGGCCAGACTTAGGGAGAAATCAGTGGATTCCTAACAACTAACTACAGTAGCTACTCCTGACAAGGAATTTGGTGAGGAGCCCACCGACTAAACCCCAGGGCACTACATCTTGTTTTAGCAGACACCCTAGGGAATAAAATGGTGGTCATTGCAACTTTTTATGTTACACAGCATTTGCACAGCAATTTTTCAAATGCATATTTTTTGGAATTAAACTGTTTCATGAATAAAAATGTAATTTAAAAATAACACTGAAGTTTTTTTTATATTATGAAAGAAGATGTTACGCTGAGTAAATAGATACCTAACATGTCACGCTTTAAAATTGGGCACACTTGTGGAATGGCGCCAAACTTCAGTACTTAAAAATCTCCATAGGCGACACTTTAATAATTTTTTACAGGTTACATGTTTAGGGTTACAGAGGAGGTCTAGTGCTAGAATTATTGCTCTCGCTCTAACCTTTGCAGCGTATGTAACCTGTGTGTATCTGGCTCTGATACTAGCCAGTGCCTCACCAGCTACTGCCCTCACCGCACATCCCTGATACATTATACAGTATATGTATACTGTGTGTATATACCGTGCATCCAGAAAGTACTCACAGCGCTTCACTTTTTCCACATTTTGTTATGTTACAGCCTTATTCCAAAATGGATTAAATTCATTATTTTCCTCAAAATTCTACAAACAATACCCCATAATGACAACGTGAAAGAAGTTTGTTTGAAATCTGTGCAAATTTATTAAAAATAAAAAACGTAAAAAAAAAATCCCATGTGCATAAGTATTCACTTTGCTCAAGACTTTGGTGAAGCACCTTTGGGACCAATTACAGCCTTAAGTCTTTTTGAGTATGATGCTACAAGCTTACCTAATTTTGGGTATTTTTTCCCATTCTTCTTTGCAGGACCTCTCAAGCTCCATCAGGCTGGATGGGGAGCGTCGGCAGCCATTTTCAGATCTCTCCAGAGAAGTTCAATCGGGTTCAAGTCTGGGCTCTGGCTGGGCCACTCAAGGACATTCACAGAGTTGTCCCTTAGCCACTCCTTTGTTATCTTGGCTGTGTCCTTAGGGTTGTTGTCCTGTTGGAAGATGAATCTTCGACCCAGTCTGAGGTCCAGAGCTTTCTGGAGCAGGTTTTCATTAAGGATGTCTTTGCACATTGCTGCATTCATCTTTCCCTCGATCCTGACTAGTCTCCCAGTTCCTGTCGCTGAAAAACACCCCCACAGCATGATGCTGCCACCACCATGCTTCACTGTAGGGGTGGTATTGGCCAGGTGATAAGCGGTGCCTGGTTTTCTCCAGACATGACGCTTGCCATTCAGGCCAAAGAGTTTAATCTTTGTTTCATCAGACCAGAGAATTTTGAGTCCTTCAAGTGCCATTTGACAAGCGTCAGGGGGGCTGTCATGTGCCTTTTACTGAGGAGTGGCTTCCGTAGGCATGATTGATGGAGTGCTGCAGAGATGGTTGTTCTTCTGGAAGGTTCTCATCTCTCCACAGAGAAATGCTGGAGCTTTGTCACAGTGACCATTGGGTTCTTGGTCACCTCCCTGACTAAGGCCCTTTTCCCCCAATCATTCAGTTTGGCTGGGCAGCCCGCTCTAGGAAGAGTCCTGGTGGTTCCAAACTTCTTCCATGTACGTATGATGGAGGCCACTGTGCTCATTGGGACCTTCAATGCTGCAGAAATTAATCTGTACCCTTCCCCAGATCTGTGCCTCGATACAATCCTGTCTCGGAGGTCTACAGACTTCATGGCTTGGTTTGTGCTGTGACATGCACTGTTAACTAAACCGCTGGCAACAAAAGTGAGTCAACCCCCAAGTAGAAATGTCAAAATTGGGCCCAAAGTGTCAATATTTTGTGTGACCACCATTATTTTCCAGCACTGCCTTAACCCTCTTGGGCATGGAGTTCACCAGAGCTTCACAGGCTGCCACTGGAGTCCTCTTCCACTCCTCCATGATGACATCACGGAGCTGGTGGATGTTAGAGACCTTGCACTCCTCCACCTTCTGTAAAGGATGCTTGTTTCTGATTTTTTCTGCATGTAGGCAGGTGCAGTCTACTTTCTCCACTGCAGGGGGCGCTCTTCCACAGCGGTACCGCAGCTGGAGAGGAAGTCAAGAGGAACACTTGCGACAAAATCTCACCCCTATCCTGCACCACACTAGCCACTTCTATCTACAACGCTTCACTTCTAGCCTCACTGAACTCACTGGCCCCCCTCACTACACACAAAATCAAGCCCAGACCCCTTCAACCTTGGCAAACAGATGATACTAGAAGTCTGAAAAAACGTAGTCGTGCTCTTGAGCACCTGTGGCGTAAGACTAAGTCCCAGAGAGATTTCAACCAATATAAATCTGCCCTCCAAAAATTGCAGCCTCCTCTCTGCCAAGCACACCTATTTTACCACGCTCATTAGCAACTTATCATCCTGTCCCCGTCAACTCTTCTCCACCTTCAACTCTCTACTTCGTCCTCCACCGCCTCCACACGCCAACTCACTCACTGCCCAGGAGATCGCCAATCACTTCAAACAGAAGATTGATACTAATCGCACGGAGATCTCTACTGTGCCGTCACCCTCTACGCTTTACACTTCATGCCCACAGGCACAATCATTATTTCCCTCTTTCAACCCCACCACTACTGACGAAGTTGCTAAATTACTTGCTAATGTCCACCTTACCACCTGCCCTCTGGATCCTGTTCCCTCACAAATGCTACGTTCACCCTCTGGCCCTATGCTACACTCTCTAACCCACATCTTTAATCTCTCCCTCTCTTCTGGCATCTTCCCTAACTCTCTAAAACATGCACTTGTCAGACCCATACTTAACCACTTCCCGCCCGCCCTATGGCGGATTGACGTCCGGGAAGTGGTTGTGTTATCCTGACTGGGCGTCATATGACGTCCTTCAGGATAACATGCCGCAGCGCGCCCCCGGGGGCGCGCATCGCGGCGATCGGTGGAGCGGTGTGTCAGTCTGACACACCGCTACACTGATCTTGGTAAAAAGCCTCCGGCGGAGGCTCTTTACCACGTGATCAGCCGTGTCCAATCACGGCTGATCACGCTGTCAATAGGAAGAGCCGTTGATCGGCTCTTCCTCACTCGCGTCTGACAGACGCAAGTAGAGGAGAGCCGATCGGCGGCTCTCCTGGCAGGGGGGGTCTGCGCTGATTGTTTATCAGCGCAGCCCCCCCGCAGATCACCACACTGGACCACCAGGGATCACCACTAGGACCACCAGGGAAGGGGCAACATGTGGATGGCCAGGTATGTACCCCATGGCCATCCACATGTGCCCAGTATGCCAAATCTGTGCCAATCAGTGCCCACAAATGGGCACTGATTGGCACAATTATGTTGCAGTGATGCCCAGCAATGCCACCCTTAGGGGCATCACTGCAAACAAGTAATGCCACCAGTGCCACCCATCAGTGTCCATTCATGCCACCCGTCAGTGCCCATCCATGCCCATCAGTGCCCATCTATCAGTGCCCATCCGTGCCCATCTGTGCCAACTATCAGTGCCACCCATAAGTAACCATCAATGCCACCTACAAGTGCCATCAATGCCACCTATGAGTGCCCATCAGTGCCGCCTATTAGTGCCCATCCGTGCCACCTATGAGTGCCCATCAGTGCCGCATACCAGTGCCACCTATCAGTGCCCATCAGTGCCACCTATCAGTGCCCATCAGTGCCGCCTATCAGTGCCCATCATCAGTGCCCGTCAGTGCCACCTCATCAGTGCCACCTCATCGGTGCCACCTCATCGGTGCCCATCAGTGCCGCCATATCAGTGCCCGTCAGTGCAGCCATATCAGTGCCCGTCACTGAAGAAAAAAACGTACTTATTTACAAAAAGTTTTAACAGAAACAAAGAAAAACTTGTTTTTTTTCAAAATTTTCGGTCTTTTTTTATTTGTTGCGCAAAAAATAAAAACCGCAGAGGTGATCAAATACCACCAAAAGAAAGCTCTATTTGTGGGAACAAAATGATAAAAAATTTGTTTGGGTACAGTGTAGCATGACCGCGCAATTGTCATTCAAATTGCGACAGCGCTGAAAGCTGAAAATTGGGCTGGGCGGGAAGGTGTCTAAGTGCCTGGTATTGAAGTGGTTAAAAAGCCCTCACTGGACCCTTCCAATCTTAACAACCTACGCCCCATCTCCTTGCTCCCCTTCTTATCCAAACTCCTCGAACGTCTGGTCTACAACCAGCTGAGCATACACCTCGCTGATAATAGCCTTCTTGATCCCCTTCAGTCTGGATTTCGTCCTCAGCACTCCACAGAAACTGCTCTCCTAAAACTAACAAACGATCTACTAATGGCCAAAACCAATCGACACTATTCTGTACTCCTACTCCTGGACCTCTCTGCTGCCTTCGATACGGTTGACCACCCCTCCTCCTCAAAAAACTACACGCCTTTGGTCTCCGTGACTGTACACTTCGCTGGTTCTCTTCCTACTTATCCAACCACACCTTTAGTGTTTCTTATAACTCTACTTCCTCCTCTCCTCTTCCTTTCTCTGTTGGGGTCCCTCAGGGTTCTGTTCTTGGACCTCTCCTATTTTCAATCTACACCGCCTCCCTGGATCAACTGATAGCCTCCCATGGCTTCCAATACCACCTCTACGCTGACGACACCCAAATCTATTTCTCTACCCCTCAGCTCATTCCCTCTGTCTCCTCACGTATCACTAATTTACTATCAGATATATCAGTCTGGATGTCACCCCACTTCCTCAAACTCAATCTAGCCAAAACCGAACTTATAATTTTTCCTCCCCCATATGCCTCTTCCCCTGATCTCTTAGTCAAAATTGATGGCACAACTATAAGCCCATCCCCACATGCCAAGGTTCTAGGTGTAGTCCTAGACTCTGAACTCTCCTTCAAGCAACACATCCAATCACTGTCCAAATCCTGCCGCCTCAACCTCCGCAACATCTCCAAAATACGCCCCTTTCTAACCAATGACACAACAAAGCTCTTAATTCACTCGCTGGTTATCTCTCACCTCGACTACTGCAACTCCCTTCTCATTGGCTTACCTCTACATAGTCTATCACCTCTTCAATCCATCATGAATGCTGCTGCCAGACTCATCCACCTTACCAATCGCTCTGTGTCTGCCACTCCTCTCTGTCAATCCCTCCACTGGCTTCCGCTCGGCCAAAGAATTACATTCAAAATTCTAACAACTACGTACAAAGCCATCCACAATTTCACCCCCAGCTACATCACTAGCCTAGTCTCTAAATACCAACCTACTCGCTCTCTTCGTTCCTCTCAAGACCTCCTGCTCTCTAGCTCCCTTGTCACCTCCTCCCATGCTCGCCTCCAGGCCTTTTCCAAAGCCTCTCCAAGCCTATCCCATCTATCTTCTACTTTATTAGCTTTCAGATGATCCCTGAAAACCGTTCTCTTCAGAGAAGCTTATCCTACCCACACCTAACAACTGTATTTTCATTTTTTCCATCAGCTCATCCCCCACAGTTATTACCTTTTTGTTTCCACTTGACCCTCCCTTCTAGATTGTAAGCTCTAACGAGCAGGGCCCTCTGATGCCTCCTGTATTGATTTGTATTGTAAGTGTACTGTCTGCCCTCATGTTGTAAAGCGCTGCGCAAACTGTTGGCGCTATATAAATCCTGTTACATACATAGTTACATAGTAGGTGAGGTTGAAAAAAGACACAAGTCCATCAAGTCCAACCTATGTGTGTGATTATGTGTCAGTATTACATTACATATCCCTGTATATTGCGGTCATTCAGGTGATTATCTAATAGTTTCTTGAAGCTATCAATGCTCCCCACTGAGACCACCGCCTGTGGAAGGGAATTCCACATCCTTGCCGCTCTTACAGTAAAGAACCCTCTACGTAGTTTAAGGTTAAACCTCTTTTCTTCTAATTGTAATGAGTGGCCACGAGTCTTATTAAACTCTCTTCTGCGAAAAAGTTTTATCCCTATTGTGGGGTCACCAGTACAGTATTTGTAAATTGAAATCATATCCCCTCTCAAGCGTCTCTTCTCCAGAGAGAATAAGTTCAGTGCTCGCAACCTTTCCTCATAACTAAGATCCTCCAGACCCTTTATTAGCTTTGTTGCCCTTCTTTGTACTCGCTCCATTTCCAGTACGTCCCTCCTGAGGACTGGTGCCCAGAACTGGACAGCATACTCCAGGTGCGGGCGGACCAGAGTCTTGTAGAGCGGGAGAATTATCGTTTTATCTCTGCAGTTGATCCCCCTTTTAATGCATGCCAATATTCTGTTTGCTTTATTAGCAGCAGCTTGGCATTGCATGCCGTTGCTGAGCCTATCATCCACTAGGACCCCCAAGTCCTTTTCCATCCTAGATTCCCCCAGAGGTTCTCCCCCCAGTGTATAGATTGCATTCATATTTTTGACACCCAAATGCATTATTTTACATTTTTCTACATTGAACCTCATTTGCCATGTAGTCGCCCACCCCATTAATTTGTTCAGGTCTTTTTGCAAGATTTCCACATCCTGCGGAGAAGTTATTGCCCTGCTTAGCTTAGTATCGTCTGCAAATACAGAGATGGAACTGTTTATCCCATCCTCCAGGTCATTTATGAACAAATTAAATAGGATTGGTCCCAGCACAGAACCCTGGGGGACCCCACTACCCACCCCTGACCATTCTGAGTACTCCCCATTTATCACCACCCTCTGAACACGCCCTTGTAGCCAGTTTTCAATCCATGTACTCACCCTATGGTCCATGCCAACGCACCTTATTTTGTACAGTAAACGTTTATGGGGAACGGTGTCAAATGCTTTTGCAAAATCCAGATACACCACGTCTACGGGCCTTCCTTTATCTAGATGGCAACTCACCTCCTCATAGAAGGTTAATAGATTGGTTTGGCAAGAACGATTCTTCATGAATCCATGCTGATTACTGCTAATGATATCATTCTTATTACTAAAATCTTGTATATAGTCCCTTATCATCCCCTCCAAGAGTTTACATACTATTGATGTTAGGCTAACTGGTCTGTAATTCCCAGGGATGTTTTTTGGGCCCTTTTTAAATATTGGTGTTACATTGGCTTTTCTCCAATCAGCTGGTACCATTCCAGTCAATAGACTGTCTGTAAAAATTAGGAACAACGGTCTGGCAATCACCTGACTGAGTTCCCTAAGTACCCTCGGATGCAAGCCATCTGGTCCCGGTGATTTATTAATGTTAAGTTTCTCAAGTCTAATTTTAATTCCGTCCTCTGTTAACCATGTAGGTGCTTCCTGTGTTGTGTCATGAGGATAAACACTGCAGTTTTGGTTACTGAAGCCCCCCGATTCACTCGTGAAGACTGAGGAGAAGAATAAATTCAATACCTCTGCCATCTCCCCATCCTTTGTAACCAGATGTCCTTCCTCATTCTTTATGGGGCCAATATGGTCTGTCCTCCCTTTTTTACTGTTTACATACTTAAAGAATTTCTTGGGATTTTTTTTGCTCTCCTCCGCTATGTGTCTTTCATGTTCTATCTTGGCCATCCTAATTGCACCCTTACATTTCTTATTGCATTCTTTATAAATTCTGAATGCTGTGGATGATCCCTCAACCTTGTATTTTTTGAAGGCCTTCTCCTTTGCTTTTATATGCATTTTTACATTGGAGTTAAGCCATCCAGGATGTTTGTTCGCTCTTTTAAATGTATTACCCAATGGGATACATTGGCTAATGCCCTTATTTAATATGCTCTTAAAGCAAACCCATCTCTCCTCTGTATTCTTTGTTCCTAATATTTTATCCCAATTTATGCCTTTTAGAAAGGTTTGTAGTTTAGGGAAGTTGGCTCTTTTGAAATTCAGTGTCTTTGTGTTCCCTTCATGTCTCCTATTTGTGTGATTTATACTGAAACTAATTGACCTGTGATCGCTGTTACCTAAATTGCCCCGTATTTCCACATCTGTTATCAGGTCTGTATTGTTGGTAATCAGTAGATCTAGTAATGTTTTATTTCTAGTTGGTGCGTCTACCATCTGACCCATAAAATTGTCCTGCAAGACATTAAGGAACTGGCGAGCCTTAAATGAATGCGCGGTTCCCTCCGCCCAGTCTATGTCTGGATAATTAAAATCCCCCATTATGATAACACTTCCCATCCTTGCTGCTAATCCAATTTGTGATAGGAGATCCGTCTCCACTTCCTCCCTCAGGTTAGGGGGCCTATAGCATACTCCCAGTATTATTTTCCCCTTAGCTTCATCCCTTTGGAGCTCTACTCATAAAGATTCCACCTCCTCCCTAGCCCCCTCAGTGATGTCATCTCTCACATTCACTTGTACATTATTCTTGATATATAGGCATACCCCTCCCCCTTTTTTACCCTCTCTATCCTTGCGGTATAGGGTATACCCTTGAATGTTTGCCAGCCAATCATGAGAGCTGTTGAACCAGGTCTCTGAAATTCCCACAAAATCCAAATCCTCCTTGTACAACAGTATCTCTAGTTCACCCATCTTGTCCGGCAGGCTCCTGTATAATAATAATAATAATAATAATAAATAACACAGTTCCTCTATGGTTTCGTGGGTCGTGGGGAAGCACCCAATTGGATGCTGCCATCCCATGTGACTCCAGCAGCCATCTTGGGTCAGGTAGAGACTATTTAAGGCCCTGACTCCTAGGCTTGGTTCGCTTTGTGCAAGTGGGTAGTGTAGGGAAAGTTACCCCGTCTGTTAGGGACAGTAGTAGTGGTAGGGAAATGTTCCCGATGAGGTGGGAAAGTGTAGGGTTTGCATCCTCTTTGGACCTCTACCTGCCTGGGCTCAAGACGGCAAGGCTACATTCTGTCCCTCTCTACAGACGCTGTAATTTTGACTGAAACTGCTTCCTACACGCTGTTGGAACTGTGAGAGTTCCCGCCTGGGCTACCTTCCCACTGGGTGTTTGTTAACTATCCTTCCATTGTTTCAATACAATTTATTTAATCACACTAGGACTGTGTTTGTTATTGTTGCAGCACCACGCTGCACCCCTCCTACAAGCGGTAATGTAAATTGAACCATGCAACACGCAGCTTAGATCACATTTACAGTACCCACTCTGTGCCATCATAATGCGACTTTTGCTCGCATGCATATGAAAGTCATCGCGGCACAGTCATTCAAGCAGCCAAAGACATGGAACCTGGAAGGAAGACCGGGCGAAGATGGAAGCACCTGGGACCAGCTGGAGTGCTGACAACGCAGCGTTGGAGGGTCTCGTTTGACAGGTAAGTCTGCCATAATGTGCTAGTATGTGGTGCATACTAGCACATTATGGCATAAGCCTGCATAGTGCCTGAAAAAAAAGTTCTCCCAGACTTTCATAACGCTTATAGTGGGTTACAACAGGGGTTTCCACACTTTTCAGTGCGGGTTTCTCATCATATATTTTACAAATATTTGCAAGCCAGTACTTTTCTTTTAAATAAATGAATAAAATCTAAACAATTGAATAAACACGCTCAAGGAAATTATTTTACATCAAAAGCCCCAAATCACATCAGAAGTCCCCCCTTTCACATCAGAACCCCTCCACCCTCTTCTACCTTACAATCTTCGCTATCCTTTGCAAGATACAGGGCGGAAGGCCGAGCAGGTCTGGATGGAGGGCAGGAGGTGGAGCAGGTCCTCTTCTGAATTCTGGGGTGGACATAGATGCTTCCGCCCTGGATCAGCATCAGGCATTTTCATGGGGCAGTTGGGTTGTCTGCCAGCACCATGGCCAATACAGAATAAATAAGTAACAACAACCAGTATATAATGGAGGGGACATCAATTATTATTAATAAAACAGTTGATGTCCCCATCCACATTCAAGCCTTTGGGCACATGGGACCCCAATTTATATATCCAGTCAGTCTCGGCCCTAGATATGCTCGGCTTGCCATTGCTCCCATGCCAGTGAGGTACATATTTCTCAAGGGCAACGAAGGGTGGTACCCCTAGGGTCCCGATTGTGTTTTAAGTCATAATGCTTTGAAACATTTTGCTTATCAAAACCCTTTCAGATGTTGGTAATGTACTCCCCTAGTCTGATGTGCAACATTCGAATAGTATGCCCCATAAATTTGAGGCCACAGGGACACCTAAGGAGGTAGACAACACATTTCAGCATGTAATGAACGATTTTATAGGGTAAGTGACTCCTGTACTGCTGAGGTGAATTCAGTAATCCTCCTACCTGGATGGATATTAATTTTACAGGCCTCGCACTTCCCACACAAGTAATACCCCTTTAGATCGCCAAAAAAGTGGTCTAGTGGGCGGGTCAGGAACATTTGGTGCTATTGTGTTCCTTAAATTAAATGCCCCCCCTAAATGTGACACGGGGTCAATCAGACAATAGAGGACCTAGAACCCGATCATTCTTAATAATCGGCCAATGCCTTTTGATAATCCTCTTAATTGCCCAGTGTTGGCTAGAGTATGTGGCAAAAAAAGCCAAACCAAAATCATCTGTGTTGTCCCCTCGGGGAGATTTATCGCCCAACAATTCCTGACGATCTCTACTACTGACTTCCACTATAAGGGAATATAGGGCCTTACTATCATATCCTTTGGCTATAAACCTTGTTCTTAAAACTGATGCCTCCTTGAAAAAACTTCTGAATTAGTACAATTTTTTTGTTTCAGATGTAAAAACTGGCCTTTGGGTACTGCCATCACCCATGAGTGGTGATGACAAGAGTCCAAAGGAATGTATTCATTCCTGTCAGTTTGTTTGAAGAAAGTTGAAGTGACAATTTTACCTTCTTGTATTGAGATCTTCAGATCCAAGAAATGGATTTCAGTGGGGCTTATCTCATGGCTGAGGACAATACTTCTATTATTGTTCAAATGGACCAAAAATGCATGGGCAGATTGGATGTCTCCATCCCATATGAAAAGGATATCATCAATGAATCTTTTCCACACAACTATCTCTGATAGCCTGTTGGGTAGAACCATGTCTTCCTCCCATTTCGACATGAAAAGCTTGGCCATGCTTGGAGCAAACTTGGCTCCCATGGCCACTCCTTTTATTTGCAGATAGCAAGCACCATGATGCCAGAAATAGTTATGTGTCATTGAGAAATCGAGCAATTCTAAGATAAAATTACCCTGTGTAACTGAGATACATGTTCTTAAAACTGATGCCTCCTTGGAAAAATTTTCTGAATTAGTACTATTTTGTTTCAGACGTAAAAACTGGCCTTTGGGTACTGCCGTCAGAATGAGTGGTGATGACAAGAGTCCAAATGAATCTATTCATTCCTGTCAGTTTGTTCGAAGAAAGTTGAAGTGACAATTTTACCTTCTTGTATTGAGATCTTCAGATCCAAGAAATGGATTTCAGTGGGGCTTATCTCATGGCTGAGGACAATACCTCTATTATTATTGTTCAAATGGACCAAAAATGCATGGGCAGATTGGATGTCTCCATCCCATATGACAAGGATATCATCAATGAATCTTTTCCACACAACTATCTCTGATCACCTGTTGTGTAGAACCATGTCTTCCTCCCATTTCAACATGAAAAGTTTGGCCATGCTTGGAGCAAACTTGGCTCCCATGGCCACTCCTTTTATTTGCAGATAGCAAGCACCATGATGCCAGAAATAGCTATGTGTCATTGAGAAATCGAGCAATTCTAAGATAAAATTACCCTGTTTAACTGAGATACACAATAGCACCAAATGTTCCTGACCCGCCCACTAGACCCACTTTTTTTTGTGATCTAAAGGGGTATTACTTGTGCGGGAAGTGCCAGGCCTGTAAAATTAATATCCATCCAGGTAGGAGGATTACTGAATTCACCTCAGCAGGTACAGGAGTCACTTACCCTATAAAATCATTCATTACATGCATGACGAAATGTGTTGTCTACCTCCTTAGGTGTCCCTGTGGCCTCGAATATGTGGGGCGTACTATTCGAATGTTGCACATCAGACTAGGGGAGCACATTACCAACATCCGAAAAGGTTTTGATAAGCATAATGTTTCAAAGCATTATGACTTAAAACACAATTGGGACCCTAGGGGTACCCCCTTTGTTGCCCTTGAGAAATATGTAGCCCACTGGCGTGAGAGCAATGGCAAGCGGAGCATATTTAGGGCCGAGACTAACTGGAAATATAAATTGGGGTCCCATGTGCCCAAATGCTTGAATGTGGATTGGGACATCAACTGTTTTATTAATAATAATTGATGTCCCCTCCCTTATATACTGGTTGTTGTTACTTATTTATTTTGTATTGGCCATCTAACCCTCCTTCCTTTCCCCTCATTCTTATTCTTATTTTTGTTTTTGTTTTAGTATTAATGTAGTTTTACGCTTAGATGTTGCATACTTACATCGTTAATACACATGTATTTCTAATTTAATTTTTGTATTAAATGTATTAATTTATGTATTAAATAATAGTTTTTTATATATACATATTATTTTTTTTATAATACTTATTATTGAACAGTGAAGGTTTGTTGGCAACACACGGAAGCAAGCCTTTGTAATCATTTGTGTGAATAATCGTCTTTTTTATTTTTCACCACAAGATGGCAGTATGTGCCTCTTTGCCATGGTTCTGTAGGTTTAATTTAGTCTGTGCCTTCCCAGGATGATGGATACATATTTCCACCAATGGTTGCATGGAACACTTTTTTCACTTTACCTATGATGAGCCAGGCTTGTCTACCCAATAAGCACCTTTGGGTCATTAGATTTGATCAATGGCAGCGCTTCCTTGTTTTGCCAATAAAGGAAATAGAGCGTCGGTGCAGGCGTAACCCTGATGACGTCATTTGTGACGAAACAATCGTCGGGACGCTACACACACATGCTCTGAGCATGCGCGATCGCTTTTATGCACGTTTTATGGACTTTTTACTTGTAAGGAATTCCTTTTAGTTTATTTTACTTGAGACTCATTTTTGAGCCAGGATTTGTGTATGCCGCATTTGCCAATAAATTACCCAAAGAGATGATATTACACTATTGGAGTCTTTGTTTCTTTGCATATCTGCATTTCCTGGTATTGAGACTATGAGATCATCGCTCGGTGTCTGTAGAGGCTTCTAGTGGGAGACGTTCAGAACATCACAACATCTTTACAGTGGATCTCTGATCCAACAAAGCGCTTTATGACCCCCCCTGAGTAAGGGTGGTCGCAGGCTTTCTGGTAAGCCTTTTATCTTACTGTGGTGATATGTATCACGCTGTCAAGCATTTGATCAACGCTCCATATCTCACATGGGATCCCCTCCATTGAATTCCTGACATTTATGAACTTTTCACTGTTTATTGAATACTATAAACCAGTGGTCATCAACCCTGTCCTCAGGGCCCACTAACAGGCCAGATTTAATGTATTACCTTGGGGAGATGCAGACTAGAATACTGCAATCACTGAGCAGAAAATGGTATCACCTGTGATGTACAGTATTTCAGTTTTCCTGCAAACCTGGCCTGTTAGTGGGCCCTGAGGACAGGGTTGCTGACCACTGTTATAAAGAACTCAAACTATATTTTTAAACTTAGCATCAGTTGGTATTTGCTTTGTGCGTATCTAAAAGGGAAGCTAACGTTATGAGTATAATATTGAAAAAAGGCCTAAGATAATAATGCAACCAGTGCATGAAAGAGTTGTGGTCATGTCTAATCAATATAAAACAAACAATCCAGAGCTTTCATTTTGTGTGTTCAACACTGGGAGAAAAGGGACATATAATGACTTTTCAGGTAATTTTTTTCCTGCCTACTGTGAAAGGGGAAGCTAACGTAAGCATACTTTGTAGTGACATCTGGAAGCGTGCAAAGGATGCTTGTTTAAGAGCATCAGGTAGGTAAAGTACATATTGCCTACGCAAAGAGCTTGTGGAAACATTAGAAAATGAGTGTGTGTTTTCTGGGAAACAGACATTAAAAAATTGGAAACTTAACAGCCCTGGGTCCTGCAGGACTTTCCCAAGCTTTTACACCTCCTGTGTTAAATCCCGTGGATTTCTACTTGTTGCAGCACCTGGCTCTGACTCTATGGCTGCTTTATCAGATGGTAGCGTTCTAGTTCCAACAGACAGTCTAATACCTGGAATACAAGTCGTGGTCCTGGTATATAGAAAACAAACTGAGTACCAATGCTTCTAATAACATCCCCACCACTGTCACCAGGGTCCCACTACTGCCACCAATATCCTTCTACGAAACATCATTGACCCCTTCTGCCAACGATATTACTGTTCCATCAAGCCTCGCACGGAGCATAAACTCCCCTCACTGAGCAGCTATGCTCCTCACTGACACCAATGTTCTCAACTTTCTCACCAATGCTCGTCAACTGAGCATCACTTTCTCTGCCATTAAGCACTTATAATCTCCACTGGCACCAATGTCCCCCCACTGCCACCAATGTCCTCGACTTTCTCCATATGAACACCAATGCCCCTCAACTGAGCACTAATCCCCCCTCTAATTGAGCACTAAAGCCCCCCCCCCCACTGGCACCAACATCACCAACTTCTCAACTGAGCACCACTTTCCCCACTATTGAGCACTCATGCTCTCCACTGGCACCAATGTTCATCCACTGCCACCAATGTCCTTGACTTTCTCCTTATGAACATCAATGCCCCTCAACTGAGCGCCACTCCCCCCCCCCCCCCCACTGAACAATAATGCTTCCACTGGCACCAACCAATGTCCCACCACCATGACCAACTTTCTCCCTATCAACACCAAAGCTCCTTTACTGAGCACCACTTTCCCCGCCATTGAGCACTTATACTCTCCACTGGCACCAATGTCAGCAACACTGCCGGCAACATCCTTAACTTTCTCCTTATGAACATGAATGCCCCTCAACTGAGCACCACCCCCCTCTCATTGAGCACTAATGCCCCCCACTGGCACCAATGTTCCACCACTGCCACCAACATCCCTTACTTTCTCACTATAAACACCAGTGTTTCTCAACTGAGCACCACTTTCCCCACTATTGAGCACTTATACTCTCCACTGCCACCAATGTCCCCCCACTGCCAGCAACGTCCTTGACTTTCTCCTTATGAACTCAAATGCCCCTCAACTGAGCACTACTGTCCCCTTCTCATTGAGCACTAATGCCCCCCACCGGCACCAACATCCCCAACTTTCTCCCTATAAACACCAGTGATATTCAACTGAGCACCACTTGAGCTATGGAATGTTCTGTTTTTTTCTTTCAACTGAGCACCACTTTCCCCACTATTGATCACTCATACACTCCACTGGCACCAATGTCCTTGACTTTCTCCTCATGAACAGCAATCCTCTCAATTGAGCACCACTCTCCCCCCACTGAACACTAATGCCCCCACTGGCACCCACATCCCCAGCTTTCTCCCTATCAACACCAATGCTCCTCGACTGTGCACCACTTTCCCCACCATTGAGCACTTATACTCTCCACTGGCACCAATGTCCCCCCACTGCCACCAATGTCATTGACGTTCTCCTGATGAACATCAATGCCCCTCAGCTGAGCACCACTCCCCCCCCACACTGAACACTAATGCCCCCACTGACACCAATTTCCTGCCACCACCACCACCAACATCTCCAACCTTCTCCCTATCAACACCTAATCTACTCTACTGAGCACCACTTTCCCCACTATTGAGCACTTATACTCTCCTATGCCACCAATGTCCCCCCACTGCCACCAACGTCCTTGACTTTCTCCTCATGAACATCAATCCTCTCAACTGAGCACCACCTCCCCCCCAACTGAACACTAATGCCCCCCACTGGCACCCACATCCCCAACTTTCTCCCTATCATCACCAATGCTCCTCTACTGAGCACCACTTTCCCCACCATACAGCACTTATACTCTCCACTAGCACCAATGTCCCCCCACTGCCACCAATGGCCTTGACTTTCTTCTTATGAACACCAATGCCCCTCAACCAACTAAATATTACTCCCCCTCTCATTGAGCACTAATGCTTCCCACTGGCACCAACATCCCGACTTTCTCCCTATAAACACCATTGCTCCTCAACTGAGCACCACTTTCCCCATGATTAAGCACTTATACGCTCCACTGGCACCAATGTCCCCCACTAACACCCACATCCTTGACTTTTTCCTCATGAACACCAATCCCCTCAACTGAGCGTCCCCCCACACTGAACACTAATGCCCCCACTGGAGCAAATGTCCCACCACTGCCGACAACATCCCCAACTTTTTCCCTATCAACACCAATGCTCCTCTACTGAGCACCACTTTACCAACCATTGAGCACGTATACTCTTTACTGGCATCAATGTCCTTGACTTTCTCCTTATTACCACCTATGGCCCTCAACTGAGCACTACTCCCTCCCCCATTGAGCACTAATGCCCCCCACTAGCCTCAATGTCCCACCACTGCGACCAACATCCCCAAATTTCTCCCTGTAAACACTAGTGCTCCTCAACTGAGCACCACTTTCCACTCCAATGAGCACTGATGCCCCACCACAGGCACTACTTTCCCCTCACTGCCCCTAATGTCCCCCCCGAAAGCCCCAATGATTTACCACTGACATTGATTCCTCCAATAACCCCCTCTGACCACCATGTGCCCCCCTTCTTGCCACTAAGCACCAATGCCCCTACTGAGCAATGCTGTTCCCACCTTGAGCACTAATGCCCCCCCACAGGTAGCAATATCTCTCACTTCCCCCCCATGTGCACCAATGTCCCCTACTGAACACCAATACTTTCTCCTCCCACTGACTACTGATGTCAGATATTTTTTCCTCCCCCTGATCACTGAGGCTGAGCATTCTTTCCTCCAACTGACCATTGAAGCTGAGAATTTATCTCTCCCTAAACACTAACGCTGGCCATTTTCCAACAACTGGTCACTGACACCAAACAAATTAGACTTTTCTTTCCAAATACCCAGCAATATAAGGGGCTTTATGACACATTGTGGACAAGGAAAGATTACTCCTGTGCTTGTGAGGGTCTGTTTGGGTTTGAGAAGAGTAATATTGTGAACTGTAGCAAAGCTAAAAGAGATGGTGTTGCATGTCCCGCTGTCCAGAAATTGACCCCGGGGTGGTCAGGTAAGGCTATATGGAGAGTGATGGATGAAGGGCGCGTGATCAATAGCTCACATCAAAACATAAAATTTATTCAAAGGAAATTAGAAGCAAATAAAAGCAATTGAATAATACCAATACTACGTATCATACAAACAGGTAACAAAATATAAAAGGCATGGAAAATTAAAAATGGGTTAAAAATATGACACATGCTGCTGACCACTGAAGTTTACACATTATGTTGTACATTACATCATGATGACCACTGCACATAATAAACACCTGGGGGTTTTTTTGCCCAAAGGTTGCTGGTTACTGAGTAGTATCTAACTGTTTTTATATAATTCCTCAAGGTAGTCTCAAAGTTTTAGCTCTATATATATATATATATATTTTTTTTTATTTTAAACACACTTTAGGTTCAAGTATGTCTGTGAACTGCGAGCAGGCTCAGGCTGTACTTAAGTCATGCCCAATGTTTAGTGTAATGTAGCTGCTAGCACAGCATTATTTTTTTCCTTTCTAGGTTTAATAATAGATAATTAGGGTAAAAATGTGCAAAAAGGTTTGCATGGTCCAATGTATTGTAACCAGCAGGATAGATATACAAATTAGATATTCTATAAAAAACAAAAATCATGGGGCATTATAGTTGCCAGTGTTGAGGGTAAGACTGGAAATCAAGTTTAACAAGCAGGCAGGTGGGGGAATGTGTAGCCAGCATAACACAGACTGTTGTATAGGACTACTGTCATCTCACACACTATATTGCAAAAAACTATTGGGACGCCTGCCTTTACACGCACATGAACTTCAATGGCATCCCAGTCTTAGTCCGTAGGGTTCAATATTGAGTTGGCCCACCCTTTGCAGCTATAACAGCTTCAACTATTCTGGGAAGGCTGTCCACAAGGTTTAGGAGTGTGTCTATGGGAATGTTTGACCATTCTTCCAGAAGCGCATTTGTGAGGTCAGGCACTGATGTGGACAAAAAGGCCTGGGTCGTAGTCTCCGCTCTTATTCATCCCAAAGATGTCCTATCAGGTTGAAGTCAGAACTCTGTGCAGGCCAGTCAAGTTCCTCCACCCCAAACCCGCTCATCCATGTCTTTATGGTCCTTGCTTTTGCACTGGTGCGCAGTCATGTTGGAACAGGAAGGGGCCATCCCCAAACTGTTCCCACAAAGTTGGGAGCATGAAATTGTCCAAAATGTCTTGGTATGCTGACGTCTTAAGAGTTCCCCTCACTGGAACTAAAGGACCAAGCCCAACCCCTGAAAAATCATGAAAACTCACCCCCACCATAATCCCTCCTCCACCAAATGATTTGGACCAGTGCACAAAGCAAGGTCTATAAAGACATGGATGAGCGAGTTTGGGGTGGAGGAACTTGACTGGCCTGCACAGAGTCCCATCTTCAACACAACAGAACACCTTTGGGATGAATTAGAGCAGAGACTGTGAACCAGGCCTTCTCATCTAACATCAGTGCCTGACCTCACAAATGCACTTCTGGAAGAATGGTCAAACATTCCCATAGATAAACCTTGTGGACAGCCTTCCCAGAAGAGTTGAAGCTGTTATAGCTGCAAAGGGTGGGCCAACTCAATATTGAACCCTACAGACTAAGACTGGTATGGGATGCCATTAAAGTTCATGTGTGTGTAACGGCAGGTGTCCCAATACTTTTGACAATATAGTGTATATATATATATATATATATATATAAAAAATGAAGCTGTTTTACCTGCTACACCAAGTCACACCAAGATAAAAAGGAAGAATACACATGCCAAATGTATTTAGACAATTTAGACAATACTTGCTTATCCCGGAGTTTAGCTTTAAGAAACTTTAATTGTACAATAACTCTTTGTCAAACATGGCGGTTGCCATACATAATGTAGCATACATGTACTTACCGTGGTCATTGTTCATACATTGATTGAAATGAGAAAACTTATTAGATATCCAAGTCAAATTCAACAGCAAAATATCTTCAAGGTTTATATCTATTTTCCTTCAGCCCTGTATAATCCATTTCATTTGCTCAATACTGTATGTTTGATATTCTGGCACTAAATCTGGGTATTCAATGCCAAATTACAATCTCCCTCGTATCATGCTCCAGATGGCCCACAGAGATATTTATCTACTCTGATTGTGAAAGTGATGATAACTGGGCCATATGGAGAAGAGATTAAATTCATCAGAATTTAGCTGTCATGATCCAAATATTTATCTTAACAGGCACCAAATACTATCTAAAGGGCATATAATGTAATCAGAATTATTTTAGAATTTTTCTCAGAATTCATTCTTCCAGAAAAATTGTTTTTATGAACTTGTGAGAAGTAATGCTCACCATATTTTCTAAATTATGTTTTTTTTACGATTAACCTGATCATTTATTTATTGTTCAAATCAAAAAATATAATTTATCGCTTCAACATAGTTGTTTTATCAATGTTCTAAGGTTATGTTCAGCCTGATTATTTATTCATAGTTTAAAATTAAAATGATTATTTATCCCTTCAACGTAGTTTTGTCAAATGATCAAAGGTAATTTATTTTCCAAGTTTATGATCAACCTGATCACTTATTTATAAATCATAATTCATCCCTTCAACACGTTTGCTTTATCAAAGTAATATATTTTCTAAGTTATGTTGTTTATGATCAACCCGATCACTTATTTATTGTTCAAAATTAAAACTATAATTTATCTCTTTGGCATAATTGTAATTGAGAATTATTGCATTTTCTAAGGTTATGCTCAGCCTGATAATTTATTTATAGTTTTAAAAAAATGATAATTTATCTCTTTAACATAAGTGTTTTATCAAATTATAAAAAGAAATGTATTTTCCAAGTTGTGTTGTTTATGATCAACCTGATTATTTTATTTATTGTTCAAAATCATAATGATAACTTACCCCTTCAGCATAACTGTTTTATCAAATTATCGAAAGCAATGTATTTTCTAAATTTATGATCAGCCTGATCATTTATTTATTGTTCAAAATAAATATTTCAATTTATCCCTTCAGCATAATTGTAATTGAGAATTAAAGTATAACTAAAGGCAAAATTTGTTTTTGTTTTGGATAGTGTACAGAGGGATTAGAACACTTGTCAGTCTTTATTGTAAATTGTAGTGAAGCAGCACTAAATAACTCTAAACCAATCCTTAAGTATAAAGTGCTTATAGTAAAGTGCTAATAATGTTCATAAAATACTCTAAACCAATCCTTATAAAATACATAATTCATCATTTATGAAAATTATTAGCACTTTATACTTAAAGTGGTGTTCTACCCAAAAAAAAAATACATGAATGTGCATAAAAAAAAATAAAAAAAAACATTTGGAATTTTTTTTTTTTTACTCACCTCTAAATGGCTGTTGCTAGGGGGTCCCACGTAGTCTGCCTCTTTCAGTGCCTGGGCTGGTGACATCACTTCCCCTCGGCACAGGAAGGGCTCAGCTCTGCTCTCTCCCTCTTGTCAATCATCTGGGACCCATTACAGGTTCCAGATGACTGAGTGGCCAATCACGGCGCGTGGCGCCACTCGCGCATGCGCAGTGGGTGCCCGGCTGTGAAGCCACAGCCCGGCGCCCACAGTTGCAATGCCGGCGCCGCCGAATGGAGGGGGAGACGAGCGGAGCTTCGATCCCCCGCATCGCTGGACCCTGGGACAGGTAAGTGTCCAATTCAACATCAGCAGCTGCAGTATTTGTAGCTGCTGACTTTTAATTTTTTCTTTTTTAATGGGAACTCCTCTTTAACCACTTCAATACCAGGCACTTAGACACCTTCCTGCCCAGACCAATTTTCAGCTTTCAGCGCTGTTGCAGTTTGAATGACAATTGCGCGGTCATGCTACACTGTACCCAAACTAAATTTTTATCATTTTGTTCCCACAAATAGACCTTTCTTTTGGTGGTATTTGATCACATCTGCGGTTTTTATTTTTTGCTAAACAAATAAAAAAAGCCCGAAAATTTTGAAAAAAATAAAAGTTTTGCTTTTGTTTCTTTTAAAAAAATTTGTAAATAAGTAAGTTTTCTCTCGGTGGTTCCCCACCGTGCTGCACGTGCCTGCTACTGCTCTTAAAGGAGCCGACGTACAGGTACGGCGACTCGCGGGAACGTGCCAACCTGCCACCTTATAATGACAGCGGCTGGTCGGCAAGTGGTTAACATAACTGTTTTGTGAAACTATGCAACCAGATCAATCTATCCAAAAGTGTCACACACACAAATGGGACCTTCAATGTCATGGGATCTTACAGCTGTACCTCCAGTAACATTGTGTACCTCATCCAATGCAAAAGGTGCAGCAAAGGATCTTATGTGGGTGAAAGAGGACAGAAGTTACAAGTGAGGATGAATTTGCACAGACATACCATCAAAGAACATAAAGAAGACAGTTTCTGCACACCTGTGGGACATCATTTCTCACAGCCGGACCGCACTATAGAAGACCTCAATGTTTTAGTTCTTAAAGGGAATTTCAAAACTATCCAGGAAAGGAAAACTTTTGAACTAAGAATGATACTTCTTTTTGACACGAAAAATAACGGCCTGAATTTAGATATTGGTTTCCTTACACATTATGCTAAAGTTTTACGACCCCTCTGTGACTAGAATCCCCCCTGCATTCTATAGCTCCCTCTCCCTCTGTCTTATCTCACTAACTCTGCTGCTATCTTTATTACCATTGATTTGTATGTGTTTGGCTTTCCCTTTTTTTTTTTTTTTTTCTTTAACATGCTTCTTAAAAATGTGTGAATCAGTACTGCTTGGACCTTGAAGAAGGGGACATACCCCGAAAGCTTCATGCATAAAAATTATTGCGGCGCTGAAAAGTTCAAAAATGAAATTGAAGAGTGGGAGGAATCCAATCACCAAATATATTGTGCAGATGTAGAAAGATTCACTCGTCACCACGTGGTAATGTAGTCTGCTTACCAGAAGGTGTTAAGGATTAGGCATAGATGATAAATTCTCAATAGCATCCAGCAAATCCAGCCCACTGGAACCCCTCATCAGACCACAACATCCGTGGGATTTCCTTCACATATAAACATCTCCCAATGGTCACTTCAGAATTAGGCATTCAGGCATGTAGTCATCATATATCCGAGAAAAGAAAATGAAGGACCCATAGTGAAGCCCGTAATGATAGATAAAAAAACTTTTATTATAGTAACTTACAGTTGAAGCTTAAAACAGCATGCATCAATGATAGGAACAAACGGCTGCAGCAATCAGCGTACGGATGTCAACCTGCCTGACATGTTTCATCGTAACAGATGTCTTCAGAGGCATGGCTACAACCGCACGCTATATATATGGTATGGTTAGTGGGTGGATCAGAGGGGATATAATCAAACTCATCACTAACAGCTGGGTAGGATGTGTGTCTTGTGCAGAGTGCCCTGGTGCTAACAGGATAAACCTGGTTAGCAACAGATGACAGCACACGGCCAATCAGAAAAAACAGAGGATAGGAACAAAAAGAGGATGGCAACAGATGACTCAGTGCCACCTCATTGGTTAACCTATCTCTCAGTGAACAGAAAAAATTGAAAAATGCCAGATAAGCATGAACAGGTGACGAGGAAGAGCGCCGGCTGTGCGGTCCGGCTCAGGGACATGAAAAAGGCTAAAAATGTATTTTTGATTGATCAGACAAAAACCTGATATCATATAACTCAATATACACAATAAAAAATGGAAGAGAATTAACACCCGCACAGATAAGCTATGGGATTAACGCCTGTCATGCAGTATAGATCAAAGGCATAGAATAAAACGCTAGACTTTGTATAACAAATCAGTGCCTGCATGGGATAAAAACACTAACCTATGTATAACAAACCAGCGACTCACATGCAACTAAGCAATAGACATTGTGAATGCGATTAATCGCACACACTTCAATAAAAATACATGCATGCAATATACATCAATATATGTGTTAAAATCAATACAGATGATTGTAAACATCATTTAAAAATATTGTTTTCAAAAAATATTGTTTTAAAAAATATTGTTTTAAAAAACTGACCTAGACCCAAGATTTGCAAATAAATAAAGGAGAAAAAACAAAAAATAAATAGAATGAATAAAAGAGTGTATTGATGCTAACTGTTATTAATGAAGCTATTAACATCCCACTCTACGTTTAACCCATATGGCGTATAGCATTTGAGGGTGTGTATCCATCGCGTTTCCAACCTCGAGATTTCTCTCTTGGTGTAACTACCTCTCCAATGGGGTGTGAAACGATCAATGGCGGTAATCAGAGTCCCTACTGGATTTCTGTTATGACATTCTAAATTGTGACGTGAGACCGTGTGCTTAGGAAAACCTTTCTTTATGTTTTTTATATGTTCCTTTATTCGCACATTCATGGCTCTCATAGTGCGGCCTACATACTGTAGACCACCATTTTCCATCCAGGCACCGCGCCTCTATTCTTGGTATGTATATCTTTCCTACTATTGGCTTGTCTATCCTTTTTATCTTTGTTCCAGTCACCTTTCTCCCCCGTACTTTTACCTGTTTGTCTGTCACTCCACCATGCACCTCATATGCCTTGTTTTACTCCGTCTCCCACATACACGTAACCTTTTATGGTTCCAATATACCCCTTCACCCTTTCTCATATATTCCTATCCCATGGGCTACTATGCTCAGTCACCATTAGCTTTAGGGCTATTGTTTCACACACGGTCCTCACTCCAACTTGTCCCCCCTTCTTCCTTTTCCCTTCACTTCACTGAGTATCCTACTCACTCAGGTGTTTTCTTTTTCCAGCACTTAGTGGCTATTAGCTCACTGATCCTATGTTTATCTCTACAGGGATTTTTTTGGAATCAACTACAGCATACTATTTCATTCTACCACACACTAATACCCAAGTACTGGAGATCTTTATCTACATGTCCTTTCTATGGCCGCTGGTGCCAATGCCTTGCCTCAGGGTTACACTACCTCAGTTCCCGGGGAAAACGCCATATCTAGTATTATTTCATTATGGTTACTATATACAAATCTACTAGTCTACACGACCAGGCAAGAGTGGTTGGGATCCTTATTTGCTCCCCCTCTTTCCTTCTAAATTTGTATATTTTTCTTTTCTATATAATATATTTTTACTTTATCTATCTTGGTTATCTATCCTAGATATAGCCCAAACCCTGCATCTGCTCCTGACGAGTGGTATACTAACCACGAAACGCGTAGAGCTTTCCTATGATGCGACGTCACATTCCCCCATGTTCTACCATTCTACCTGACTACTATCAAATATTATTATGCACCAATCTATATCTATTTTTGTTGAGTTATATGCTACCATTACAATCAGGCGTGCATTTCTAGGTCTATTGAGTTTTTACTGTAAACTTAATATGTACTATATATTGATTGCTATACAAGATATGTATGTTTACCCACTATATATTATGCAATTTTATGAATTTTATTATGTTACTATGTCTTGTATGCCTTTTTGTATTCAATAAATACCATTATTTATAATGGAATGGAAAACTGTTTTTCTCTTATATATGGAGGGAGGAAAATGGGACTTTTAAGGTGCAAATTAATTAAAAAAATAGTACCAACTAAATTATATAAGAACATTTTTTATTTTAGAAAAAATAAAAAATTATTAAAAACACAGCAATTGGCAAGTACAGATCAACAGGATTTTATGGATACAGCATAGAAAGATGTAATTCCCAACATGTTTCACCCATATTTCGGGCTTCTTCAGGGGATGCTGTCCAGCTAGAGGTACAAGCCTTCTATTAAGAAAACATATACATATATTAGTTACATCAACAGTTAATTCATAAACATAATATCGCATATACAATACTTTAATTTCAATTACACAACAACCTCAATCTATACATGTGCATTTCTATTGTCAAGGCAACACTCCTTACCTTGGTCTCTTGAAATATTGGTCAAATCGCTAAGGGGTTCACAGGTATCTAAGCGCGTCCAGAAAACCATGTGCTAGATTAAAATTGTTTATAACTATAGAAAGTTCATTTAGGATTTTATTATAGCTAGATTTTGTGGGGAAGATTGGGAGAGATTCATGACTAAAATACACCTTTCCCAGAGTTCAATGGGGGTTAAGGAAGCCAATCTGGATACATCATTTGTTAAACTTCAGAGATCAGTAGAAAGGAAAGTCAGAATTTTCTGGCATAAAAAATATTTTGAAAAATATACTGAAAATAAAATTATTCCATGGGGATTAAGGGTACAAATTTTACCTAATTTAAAGAAGGTAGATGAAATACTGAAAAATAAATGGGAATCAAATTTGCAATCATGCTCTCTAGAGCTGATGTCTCTATTGTGCTATCAATATGAGACTGAACTCACTGAGGTAGATGAACAAAGAAATAAATGGTATGCTGAACATATGTATCCCTGGCTGGCTTGCTTTCTTTCCCAGGCAAGAAGCGCAAGCTAAAGGAACATATTGAGCAATATACCATTGAAATCATAAACAATAAAGAGACTAAATTTATACAGGATCAGTCAGCACACGATATGGGCTTTGCCTATAAATAGAATTAACAAACACAATCAAGACGTCCAGCAAAACAAAACAATCAAATGCAGTCGAACCATATCACTCGTATATCTGATGCTTGTTCTGCTTCCCCTGCATCTTCTAGCCAATCCACTGTATATCAAGATATCGCTAATGAAAGACCATCTAAAAAACGTAAAGGAGATTCTAATATATCCTTTTCAGATAATGTGAAGAGCACACTGGCACCTACGCACGAACGTGAATCACCTGTAGTTCATCCTAAAAATTCACAACAACTTCTCAACACTTTTCACCCTTCCATCAAAAATGCACGTGGTACTCATCGCTGTAAATCTAATGGTTCAATGGGCTCTTTATCTATCCCTATTTCCTGTTCCTCGACTTTAGCACCAGCAATAATGCCTATTAATGTAAGTGATTCTACCCTATCTACAGCTAATAAAATCGATCCAAAAGTAGCTTCTATTTTTTTACCATTAGGAACACCGGAACACTGAAATCCGGCGTAACCATAAGCTCCCATCACATAAGCCCTGATAAGAGTAAACAACTTCAAATCTTGAACTTATCATCCTATGTACTCACTACTGAGTTCTACAGCTGAGCCTTACTTTTTGCCCAGACTCAAATGTTGATCGATTTGATGTCATCAAGGATATCCATTCAAGTGATTTCACTTCGGTGCTCCAAGGCCATAGAGACGATAAAAGAGTATCTACTCTTTGATCGCCTATAGGAGCACCGTGGGATCGTTCCTCGGGTGAACCGGCGGATATGGTAATTGCGAGAAACACTGGTGATTCCCCCTCCCCCCCGCCGCTTCTGGAAGCATTCCAATGATTAATGAGCTGATTGGAATGCTTTCAAGAGAAAGCCAGACGCCAGCTTCAAAATATGATATCAAGGTTATTGGTGATACCTTCAGCCAAAATCCCGGTAAACCACTTGCAAACCGCAATGTATATATACTTTGAACTAAACTGTCCACCTAAAGTAATCTCAAGTTAGTACAGTTTAATAAATGTTAGATGACCTTATGGAGTCTTTTGTCTTAACATGAGTGAGCAAACAATAGTTTCTTTGAAGCACAAACCTGTGTTCCATTACTGTGTTTACTGTCGTTACTCAACCACTTCTGAGAACACTGTAATGCTGCAGGGAACGCATTAATAGATCGCTGCTCTGCGTTATTCAATTTGATGAGACAAGTGTAGAGCAGGGCTGGAGAAAGACCTGGCCTGCAAGTGATTTTAAGCAATTTTGGAGTATTACATCCCCCCCCCCCCCCCCCCCAGTCCTTTTCATGTCTTCCCGGCGCCAATGCCCAGTATAACAGCATGATGGACTGTGATCCCAGAAGGTGCATTAATGGCAAACAAAACCAAAGAAAATTCCCAGCTCAACAACCAACCGAATTATCCAGTCTAACAGCATGCGTTAAAAACAGGGGTTTCGTTGCAAATACAGTGGGGAAAAGAATTATTTGATCCCCTGCAGATTTTGTAAGTTTGCCCACTTATAAAGAAATGAAGGATCTATAATTTTTATCATAGGTGTATTTTAAATGATAGAGACAGAATATTAACCAAAAATCCAGAAAAGCACATAAAACAATTGCTATAAATGAAGTTGCTGTTCAGTGAGTAAAATACGTATTTTATCCCCAAAACATGACTTAGTACTTGGAGAAACCCTTGTTGTAAGGGTCTCAAAGCATCATGTTTCCACCTCCGTGCTTGACTGTAGGGATGCTGTTCTTAGGGTCATTATTTTTCTTCCTCCAAACACAGCGAGTCTAGTTAATGCCAAAGAGCTTAACTTTGGTTTCATCTGAAAACAGCACTTTCTCCCAATCCTTCTCTGAATCATTTAGATGTGATTATCATGACTATACATGTTCCTTCTTGAGGTGGGGGACTCTCTGTGTTTGGAGGAAGAAAAGATGTTGACTATGACACTAAGAACACTATCCCTGAAGTCAAGCATGGAGGTGGAACATCATGCTTTAGGGCTGTTTCCCTACTAAAGGTACAGAATGACTTTGCCTCATTGAGGCGCCAATGGAAGGGGCCATGAATTGTAAAATCTTGGATGAGAAACTTCTTCCCTCAGCCAGAACACTGAAGATGGGTCACGGATGGGTTTTTCAGCATGATAATGACCCAAAACATACCGCCAAGGCAACAAAGGAGTGGCTCAAGAAGAAGCACATTAAGGTCATGAAGTGGCCTATCCAGTCTCCAGACCTTAATCCTATTGAAAATGTATTGAGGGAGCTCAAACTTTGAGTTGTCAAGCGAAAGCCAAGAAACCTTAAAGTGATTGTAAAGTCTTGCTTTTTCCTATAAAAATAACAAACATGGTATACTTATGTAGCAGGTGCCCTGCATATCCTGTGTCCTGGCCAAACTGGCCGAGGTTCTTCTGTGAGGGAGGAAAGTGCCTGTCAGCGACTGAGGGGGATTTTCTCCCCCTCCCTTTTTTTTCTCTTCACTGACACACACACAGACACACAGAGCTCTTCACTCTGCACCCTCTCCGGTGTCCTTATTGGTAGGAGGAGGAGGAGAGCCAATCACAGGAGCAATTACAGGAGCAAATTTAGAAGGACTTTAACAAGCAGCAGCTGCAAGGGATTCTGGGATATGTAGTCCCCATCTAAAACAGCCCCATAGCTTTCTATAGAGACAGAACTACAGGAGCCAGCCTGCTCTGGGGCAGAGGAGCTAGAGACTCCATCTTGCTGATCTGAGGAGATTTTCAGACAACACAAAGCAGGGAAAGAGATTGGACTTAGGGGAGAGGTGCTGCCTCCCAGGTCAGTCCACTGCATTGTCTCATGCATCCACAGCTGGTCGGGGACATCCAGCCTGTGAGAGGAGGATCCCAGGTGCATATCCAGATGCACCTGCATCGAGGCATTCCGGTGTGAGTGGACCAGTCGGCTTACTAGAAGAGCCTGCCTGTCCCAGGACGTTCGTTTGGGCCTTGACCGCAGGATTGGGTGAGAGGGCTTTTGCCCATTTGCAGGAAACAAGGACACTGCACACAGACAGAGTTAAATGGACACTGTATAAAGGCATTATTGTTGTTAGTCATCTTGCTGATACTTGTAGTACCACAGGACACCGGCCATTCACATACAAAGACACTGTATACAGACACCATTGTCATTTCACCTTGCTGAGGAAGATCCTGCATTTTTTACTTGATAATCCGGGCCAGTTGTGTTGTTTGGCCCTGCAATTCGGGAGTTTATGTGCACCAATGAGAGTGGCTAGCTGAAGATACAAAGCCTCATCTTTCTTCAAAGGGACTGAAGCTACTAATGCCATACAGGCATACACGCACATACTCAGGGTTCTGTATATGTAGTGGGTCAGTTTATCTGGGAAGTTAAGTCATTGAATAGTGAATTGAATACAGTGTTTTCCGTTTGGCCTGTGGTGTCAGGAGACAGAAGAGAAAGGTCTTCTGCTCTCCTCCTGCCTGGACTCAGTAGAGGTAACCAATCTGATATAAAGTGTCATAATGTGATTTATTTGCCATTTAAGTGTGCCTCTGCTCTTGGGCACATTCTCAGGTTTGGAATCCCCTGAAAGCAGCCTGAATGTAGTATTGAGCTATATTGCTCTTAATCTCAGTTATTGCTCTACAGTTATTTACTTGAATATATATATATACTGCTACTTTTCCACAGAAATATTACAGTAAAGACAATTTCTGTGTTTTATTATAACGTGTGTGCTTCTCATTGGTCATTGCACTTACGCTATTGCCAGGTGTGCCAAGAGGGGCAGAGGCTGTTATTGGGGTTGAGAGGCAGAGTACGCAACAAACATACTTAAGCGGCTCCTGCGGGGTAGCGCTACACTTACCTGCTCTGTTGCAGTGGATTTGCACAGAGCAGCCCAGATCCTCCTCTTCTAGGGTCCCTCTTCTGTGATCCTGGCCCCTCCCTCCTGTTAAGTGCCCCCACAGCAAGCAGCTTGCTATGGGGGCACCCGAGCTGAGTCACAGCTCCCTGTGTCCATTCAGACATGGAGCCTTGACCCCTCTATCCCCTGATCTGACTTTGATTGACAGCAGCAGGAGCCAATGGCGGTACTGCTGTGTCTCAGCCAATCAGGAAGGAGAATCTCAGATGGCTGAGACACTCATGGACATCACTGGACAGAGAGTGACCTCAGGTAAGTGTTAGGGGGGCTGAGGTGGGCTGCTACACACAGAAGGCTTTTTATCTTAATGCATTAAGATAAAAAACCTTCTGCCTTTACAACTCCTTTAACCACTTGCCGCCCGCCCTATTACCAAATGACGGCGGCAAAGTGGTTTGATATTCCTGACCGGACATCATATGACGTGATCAGGAATATCGAGCCGCTGCGCGCCACCGAGGGCGCTCATCGCGGCGATCGTTGTTGCGGGGTGTCAGTCTGACACCCTGCAACACCAATCTAGGTAAAGAGTCTCTGACGGAGACTCTTTACCACGTGATCAGCCGTGTCCAATCACGGCTGATCACGATGTAAATAGAAAGAGCCAGTGATCGGCTTTTCCTCACTCGCGTCTGACAGACGTGAGTAGAGGAGAGCCGATCGGCTGCTCTCCTGACAAGGGGAGTCTGTGCTGATTGTTTATCAGCACAGCCCCCCCTTGGATCCTAACCAGGACCACCAGGGAAGCCGCCCAGGACCACCAGGGTAGCCATCCACACTGGACCACCAAGTATGCCCCTAGACCCCCAGGGAAATGCCACTGTGTGCCCAGGCAGCTGCCAATCTGTGCCCAGGCAGCTGCCAATCATGCCCACTTCAATGCCTACCACTGCCAGTGCCACCAGGGATGCCCATCAGTGCCTCATATCAGTGCTGCATATCAGTGCCCATCAGTGCCACGTATCAGTGCACATCAGTGCCGCCTATCAGCGCCACCCTATCAGTGCCCAGCAGTGCCGCCTTTCATTGCCCATCAGTGTCGCCCATCAGTGCCAACCAGTGCCACCCATCAGTGCCCATCAGTGCCGCCTATCAATGCCCATCAGTGCTGCATATGAGTGCCACCCATCAGTGCGCCTACCGGTGCCCATATGTGTCACATATCTGTGCCCATCGTCAGTGCCCGTCAGTGCCCGCCCATTGGTGCCACCTCATCGGTGCCGCCATATCAGTGTCTGTCAGTGCCGCCTTATCAGTGCCCATCAGTGAAAGAGAAAACGTACTTATTTACAATTTTTTTTAACAGAAACAAAAGCAAAACTTTTATTTTTTTCAAAATTTTCGGTTTTTTGTTTAGC
Source organism: Lithobates septentrionalis (assembly GCA_037952835.1). Taxonomy (NCBI): domain Eukaryota; kingdom Metazoa; phylum Chordata; class Amphibia; order Anura; family Ranidae; genus Lithobates; species Lithobates septentrionalis. The sequence goes on along the minus strand of JBBDGP010000289.1, from coordinate 1,669,698 downwards.
AAATAAAAACCGCAGAGGTGATCAAATACCACCAAAAGAAAGGTCTATTTGTGGGAACAAAATGATAAAAATTTAGTTTGGGTACAGTGTTGTGTGATCGCGCAATTGTCATTCAAACTGTGACAGCGCTGAAAGCTGAAAATTGGTCTGGGCAGGAAGGTGTCTAAGTGCCCGGTATTGAAGTGGTTAAGGATCTAGACAGGACCTGTAAAAAAGATTGGACCAAAATCCCTCCTTAGTTGTGTAAAAACCTGGTCACCAACTACAGGAAATGTCTTACCTCTGTGCTTGCCAACAAGGGTTTCTCCACCAAGTACTAAGCCATGTTTTGCTTGGGGATCAAATACTTATTTCACTCACTGAACTGCAACTTCATTTATAACATTTGTAACGTGTTGTTTCTGGATTTTTGGTTGATATTCTGTCTCTATCATTTAAAATACACCTAGGTTAAAAAATATAGACCCTTCATTCATTTATAAGTGGGAAACTTACAAAACCTGCTGGTAATTAAATCATTATTTTCCCCACTGTACATGCATAAGCTGCAGAACAACTTTACAGCACCCCAGTATTATCTGCAGTCTTAACTCTAAATTTTGAGAGCCTCCATAGTAGAAGCTTATACACTATAATGGATAGGCAGAAGGCAGGTGAGCCTGGAGAGAGCCCACCCCTCCTAAAAGGCACATGGGTGTGCCTAGGCAGCAAAGGTGTCTAGTGCGTCCACTCACCAGTTTTCCAACAGTACAAACAAATGGCCACTGCCCCCACCTATAACTGGCCTTTGCAGCAAGGAGCACATGGGAGGTTGGTTGCATGTCAAACAAAGTTGGTTGCATGTCAAACAAATGCAAAGAAAATTCTCAGCTCAATTTACCGTCCAGCCTGCAACCAACCGAATGATCTAAACAGTATGTGTTAAAAACAGGGGTTTCATTTGCACACATTTGCAAATACATGCTTACGCTGCAGAGCCACGTCCAGTTATAGGTGTGGGCAGTGGCCATTTGTTTGTGCATTTATGACAGCATGGGCTCTCAGGAAGGCCTTGAATTTGATGGGTCTAATTTAAACCCGAAGAAGCCATGTGGAGATTGCATATGGAGGATGGAGAAAGAAACCCTCGAGATGGTAAGCAGTGCATTAATATTTTTTTACATAGGAAGGCAAAATAGATTTAGAGATTTAAATAAAAAATAAATAAAAGCTGAGGTTGGGATCCCAGATTGTCCTACATTGGTTATCCCAAATAATGATGAAACAACGATTTAAAGAGGAGGGCCCATGAAAAAAAAAAAAAATTAAAAGTCAGCAGCTACTAATACTGCAGCTGCTGACTTTTAATTGGACACTTACCTGTCCCTGGGTCCAGCGATGCGGGGGATCGAAGCCCCGCTCATCTTCCCTTCCGTTCAGCGGCGCCGGCATTGCAACTGTGGGCTCCGGGCTGTGGCTTCACAGCCTGGCACCCACTGCGCATGCGCGAGTGGCGCCGCGCGCCGTGATTGGCCGCTCAGTCACTAGGGACCTGTAATGGGTCCCAGATGATTGACAGGAGGGAGGGAGCAGAGCCGAGTCCTTCCTGTGCCAGGGGGAAGTGATGTCACCAGCCCAGGCACTGAAAGAGGCAGACTACGAGGGACCCCCTAGCAACAGGCATTTAGAGGTAAGTAAAAAAAAAAAAAAAAATTCCAAATGTTTTTTTTTTATTTTTTTTTAGGCACAGTCATGGATTTTTTTCTTTTAGGGTGGAACACCACTTTAAGGACTATCAGAGATGAGACATGATTCTAACTGCCTGTAGTCATGAGGTCTATGATGGCCAGTCTGTGTATAGGGCGATGGACCCTGTGTTATCCTTTGTACTTCTAATCACACTTTTTTTGTGCACATAATCCTGATCTCATAAGCAACCATCACAACACAAACACCGGGGGTGTAAGTGGGGTGCAGCGTGTGCTGGGGCAATAATTCACAGAGTCGGGAGCAATGTAAAACTTGTAAGTAATGCAGCAACAGTTCACAACAAACCCAACCCCAGCCGGGTGCACTCATAGTTTCTAACAATGTGAAGGAGCAGATTCAATCTGGACTGAGCGTGTCTGCGGAAGGGGGCCGAATGCATCCTGGCCATCTAACACCCAGTCAGGAAGGTGTCCAAAAGAGATGCAACCCTACATTTTCCCTCCTCATTAGGAAAGTTTCCCTAGCACCTGTACTGTTCCTCACAGGGGTACCTGTCCCTACTCCACCAAATCACAAAATGCTTGTCAAATATAGGAGCCAGGGCCTTTAAAAGGCTCTGCCTGACCCAAGATGGTCGTCAGAGTCACATGACATGGGAGCATACAATCCAATCCCTTCACCAGTGACCCAGGAAACCATAATGTAACATGTTCCTCCTGACTTCTGACAAATACAGACACACGCACAGTATACATGGACATGCACACAGTATACACATACATATACACATACATATATACACACCGTATACACACATACAGACACACGCACAGTATATACAGACATGCACACAGTGCACACACAGACACACAGTATACACACACACAACAGCACTTTCCATCTAGAAATCATCCTGATGGAACACACTGCTGCTGCCCCCATCTCCTGACATGCTGGTACTTGTAGTGCCCCAGCAGCTCACAGACACATTAGTTGGTAATGCAGGAGAGGAGGGGACTGTGCCTGTGTACTGGTGGGCAGGTAATGAGTAGGGAGATGTAGCAGAGATTGGGGAGACATTCAGAAAGTCCTTCCTCCAGGAGAAGTGCAGTTATTACACAGAAAAACAATCTAATAGCCTCAGAGACAGGAGGAGCCATGCTAGAGGAAACACATCCTCCCCCTCCCCCCTGCTCACCAGGGTAGGCCACTAACAAGAATACATTTAGCTGGGGCCAGTTAGCTTACCTTCTATCAGGCAGCAGTGTCCCCTCCTCCCTCTCCTCTCCTCCAGCAGTCGGCATCTCCTCTGCTACAGACAAATAAGCTGCGCTGGAGAAGGGGGCGTGTACAGCGTGTTTCGATTGGCTGAGAAGGTACTGGAGAGGCGGGGGACCTATAATCTCGGGATTTTTAGACCAAAAGGATGTCGATAAGGGACATTTCAGGGACAGATGTAAAAAAACTGATTTTTGACATACTGTCCCTGGTTTTACTGAGGTCGGCGACCCTGATGGGGCCCCCTGGTGGCCCGGGGGCCCTCGGGTAGTGCACGAATGGTCAGTCTGCCCCTGGTTCTAGTCCAACACTAACCTCCCCACAGACTGATAATGCTGCTGTACAAAGGTGTCTCTGTTGCTGCTCCATCCAGACTGGAGACACCCAAGGATGGGATGCGTGTAACTGGCTGGATCACCAGGTGAAAATTTAGGAAAAAGAGCCTAAAAAAAAGAATACAAAATAATAAAAGAAAAAAAATTAATGCAGACACCACATTTAAAGGATAAGTTCACCTTTGGGAAGATGCTACATGTTCCACCTATTTTTATGTTCCAAATCCTGCAGCCAATCCCCGACCCTCCGCCTCTTGAGACAGCAAGCTGGGGATCTTCTCTATGATCTCGCTTTCACTATTTGAAAAAAAAAAAAGGGGCCGCGTGGGGATCCGCCCACTCAGTCGCATCATTCATTCACAGAGTTCTGTGAATGTGAGAACTACAACTAACAACAGCCTTTGTGGCAGTCGGCCTTTAGTTCTCAATGAGCTACGAGGGTGCTGTTGAGCGCTCTAGGTAGTTCATTGAGTCTTCTTGTCAGTAAGTAACTGCCTGCCCCAACAAGGTCCGAACAGACAGCTTCACTGACAGTCTGCAGAAGTCCTGCATGGCACCCGAGATCTACTAATTGCCGATGTAATGCATTCCAGGCTCCTAGTAAAAAAATTAATAAATGCATGTTTTTGTACCTGCAAAAAAAATGTGCGTTTATTTATTTATTATTTTAAAAGGTGATCTTTTAAATCCAATAAAATATAAAATAACAATATCACCCAGAAATTCTTGTGTCTTCTTGAAAAAGCGCTGAATAATTTAGGGACCACCATATCACCGGAGGACTGAGAAAGGTCTTTATTCTCTCCCACCTAGCACAAGAGAAAAATTTACACATTCTTCTTACTTTTTCTTCTCACTTTTTCTAACCCACGCTCCTAAATTGTTGTTGCAGATGCCATGTCTCCACCAGACACATGATTACTTTCTATAGCAGCATTTCTCAACTGGGATGCCGTTTTGATTCTCCTGGGGTGCCATTGCCTGCACACCACATCTTCACAGCACACTTGAGCCAGAAGAACAGTCCAGTGCTTTGTTTTTATGCTTTATTGAGGAGAATAAACTTGGATCGGGATATTATGGGATGCCCACTTGACTTTTAGCAAAATAATTCTTCAGGGACACAACTATATACAGTCCATATATACACTTCTCCTCTGCCTTCTGCACACATTTTGATTGCAGCACTACAACTTCCAGGACCAGCTGGCACGCCGTTAGGAGATCTGTCAAAAAGGCTCAGTCAGATTGATAGCAAAAAGCCCTTTACAGTCAGTGACCACGGGCTCTGTGTAGCAAAGTCCTAGTGTCCAGCTGTCCTCCTGTGGTCACTGATCCCAGCACCACCACCCCTGGTATCGCCAGCCCACCTTGCTGCAGCCACCCCTTTCACTAGCCCTCCTAGCTACTCTTCCACAGGCCTCCCAGACTGACTCTGCATCCCTCAGAGACTGCTCTCCTTACTCATTTCAGGATACCTTTCAGTCCTCCCGACTACCTCACTCACTAGCCACCCAGCTGTCTTCCTCCCCGGAGATTTGCCTGGCAGGGTTCTCCTCCTGTTGTCCTTCTTCTGCTTCTGTGCCTCCGGTCCGGACACCTCTGTGTGTCGTGACGAGGGTCCCTTCAACACCCGACCTCCCAGACCCAAGGTCACCCCCCCCAGACTAGAGGGTTACACTCAAGGGTCTCCGACAGCCACCTAACACTCCATCTCTAGCTTCCATATGAACTCCACAGCCCCAGCTGGGCTGACCCTGAGTATTAGAGGGGGCCTGCCCCTTGCCAACCCATTTGTTGGGGATTGGTCAGAGCCCTTAGAATACTCCAGACAACTCCTCACCTTCACTCCTGTTCTTCAGGAAGTTTCCAGAAAGTTCCAGAAATAGAGGGAGGTCTCCATGATGCTGCCTGTGAGTCATTCAGCCCTCCTTGAGTCACTTACCCGACCCAGATAACAAACACAGGCCTGGTTGCCAGCCAAGCCTAACAATTCACCTACACTATAGAAGAATCCTCTTCTAGCACACTAGGAGGTGGTACATTATTAACTAGGATTTATATAGTGCCAAAACAGCATTTTACTAAATAAAGGGATACAGTACAGTTAAGCTACAAGTCAACACAAGAGAGATAGAAGGGGCCCTGCCCATGAGAGCTTACAATACTAAAAGGGAAGGAGCAAGTGATGCGAAAGGCAATAACTGTGACAGATGAGCCGTTGGAGAAAGTAAAAGTTCCATTTTTTTTTGTAGAGCTAGGATAGACTTCCCTAAAAAGATGAGTTTTTAAGGATTGCCTAAAGGCAAGGAGTAGGAAATAGGAGGATGGACGAGGGTAGGAAGAAGACATGTGTGATACGTTGTGTGTACAGTAAAACCTTGGATTGCGAGTAACACGGTTTACGAGAGTTTCGCAATACCAGCTGTTTTTTTTTTTTTAAATCCTGATTCGATTTGCGAGTGTTGTCTCCCAAGACGAGCAGGATTCAAGCCTCCAAGCATCTCCGAGTGGTCTCCAAGCGTCTGAGTGTTTCCGAGTGCCCCCCCCACCTCTGGCCACATACGGTACTGCATACACTATTGGTGACACTGGAACATATTATCTGTGTTTCCATTGATTCCTATGGGGAAACCCGCTTTGATATACAAGGGCTTTGGATTACAAGCATGCTTCTGGAACGAATTATGCTCGTAATCCAAGGTACTACTGTGTCTGACAATAGTAATGATTTACAACAAATCCAAAAAAAAATTATAAAGAAATTATCCGAATTCTAGGAAAAAATGGAAACCAATTGCAATGCATGGCACCACATCCAATATTATAGAAAAAGTTTATCCTAATTCGAGAATGAATTTGAAGTAAAAAATGTATTTGAATTTGAAATGGAAACATATTGCAATAAATAAAGAAAGGTATACAAGTGAAATAAGATGATGATTCCTACTTAGACTGCTTTGTAGAATAGAATAAAACAGAATAGAATAGAAAATAATACAGTAGATTATAAAATAATAGAATAGAATAAAAAATAATGGAATGGAATAAAGTGGAATATAATAGGTATACAAGTGAAATAAGATGATGATTCCTACTTAGACTGCTTTATATAATAGAATAAAACAGAATAGAATGGAGTAAAGGATAACATTACAAGAAAAGTATAAAATGAAATAAATTAGAACACAATAGAATAAAATAGAACAAATATAGCCGTCTTTCGAAATTCGAATCTTGAATTTTGAATCAATTTGAAAATAACGAATATACGAAACTAATCCGAATATACAAAATTAATTTTGAAAACGAATCATTCTAACCTAATGAATATGAGGAAATGAAATTATTAACTTAACAAGACGAATCCAAAACAAAACAAATTTTTTCGGTTGTGCACATCTCTAGTTCCAGAGGATGGTAGAGGCTCAAGGAAAGTCTCAGAGGCGAGCATTGGAGGAGCTAAAGAGGGAGCTCTAGAGCAGAAGGTCTAGGGAGGAGAACGGTTTGGTTGGTATTTTGAGATGAGGCTGGAGGCAGAATTGTGGATGGCTTTGTATTTTGTTGTTATTATTTAGAATTGTATACATTGGGGAGCAGAAGTTGGTGGAGGGGTTGGCAGAGAAGGGTGGTGGACATTGAGCAGTTGGTAAGGAAGAAGTGTCTGACAGCAGCATTCATGATAGACTAGAGGACTATTCCCCTTCAATCTATCATGAATGGTGCCACTAGACTCATTCGCCCAAAGCACTCTTCTGTGTCTGCACCTTCCTAAGCACCTGTTTTGCAACCCTCTCTGCCGATCAAATCAAACAAATTGCTGAATAAAAAGTTCAAGAAAACACAAATCAGTTCCTATGAAATATCCAAACAAGGTGGTAAAAATCGTGTGCAGATATAGCAGCTTATTGGTATCATGGTCACTTGTTAGGCTTGCTATCCAAATAGCACAGATTTTAAAGTGTATCACGTATGTAATGTTTATAAAAAAAATCAATATCTGTTTTTGGCACGATTGCGGTCTGATGTAAGTAGGTGAGGGCCCTTACAGTGGAAGTACTTTGCAGATGGGTGTGTGTATATTTTGGGAAAAGTTGAGAAACTTTTTTTTCCTTGGCTTTAACTTATTTTGATGAGTTATCATTTTTTTTTCTAAATATACATTCTAATTTTCTGTTTTATAGGCTAAATTCAGATGGATGAGTTCATTTAACACCACTCTTTATTTAGGCCCCTTGCACATGGGCGTCATAATTTTCTGATAATAATAATGAATATGTGGCGCTGACTCAAAAATGTAAATACACTAAAATAATAATAATAAAAACTTGCTAAAACTATAAAAAATGTAAACAATTTTCAGTATGATGTGCAAAAATAATCATACATATATCATCTAATAAAATGCAAACAAATGAATATAGTGCAAATGGATCCTCCAAAAGTGCTAATAGTGCAATAAAAGTCCAAAAAAGCAAGTAAAAAAACTCCAAAGTCACAGTTCATATAGGAATAAAAAAAGGGCATGTACAAAGCAACAGAACGAAATCCACTTCATTCAATTGTTATCACCATGTGCGGTGCGACACTCATTTGCCCAGCCTCTCACCTCATACAAAAACCCCCACGGGTCAAATCAAGCCTTAATATGAGTACACAGTGAATCCTCAGCAATCGATCGATTTCCACGGATATCCTCAGCACTATCGGTACCAGATTATATTCCAGGCTCACCAGATGCAATAAGTCACGCAACAAAGTGAAGGGGCTCCATAGTGTAATATTTCAACTCCATTTAATAAAAACTTAATAACTTACAGTTTGAAAATTCATATGAAGAGCTTCTGTAGGGTACTTCCGGTCTCGGCCGCGACCGAAAGTGATGACACCTGGCTCCTCACTGACGCGTTGCGTCACTGAACACGTGACTTCATCAAACTGTGTGTAAAAGACCCGAGTAATGTTGAGTATAGGCGAGTAAACATGCGTTAGCGTATAGATGAGTATAGCAGAGTAAAATTCTTCTTCATTGCCAGTATTGTAATGTATACATGAGTATAAATGTACTAATTTATACTCGCATATACATGCTTCTAGACTAGTAAACATTTGTATGAGAGTAAATTACTGCATTCAAATGTCAAATTTTCTATTTTTGTTATACTGCTCTGTGCTTAAGACTGTATTACTGAGCTTTACTCAGCTGTGTGCAATGTCCCATAGACACCAATGCATCTCATTTCAGATCAGTAAAAAACTCAGCATTTTTTTCCGTATGCAACTGGCCTTACAGGATAACTAACGTTTTTTTTTTCTTTTTAACAAGCACGTCATACTTACCTCCTCTGTGCAGTTGGTTTTGCACAGAGTGGCCCCGATCCTCCTCTTATGGGGTCCCCCAGCAGCGCTCCTAGCTCCTCCTATTCTCAAGTACCCCGTTTCAGAGCCGCTCTCCCTTGGGGCAGTCGTGCGGGCACGCTCCCGTGTCCTGCTGCTGCGTCTATTGACACTGGCAGAAGGACTCTGCCCCCCCCCCGCGTCATTGGATTTGATTGACAGCAGAGGGAGCCAATGGCTGTGCTGCTATCAATCTATCCAAGCAGGACCCGAGACACCAGCTGGTGCTGGTGTGCTCATCCCCATCGCTGGAAAGACCAGGTTCAGGTAAGTAAAAGGGGGGTTCTGGGGGGGGGGCTGCTGCATCACAGGAGGTTTTTAACCTTAATGCATAGAATGCACTAGGGGAAAAACCTCAACCTCTAAAGTGGTTGTAAAGGCAGAAGGTTTTTTTTTATCTAAATGCATTCTATGCAGCAGCCCCCAGCCTCATATTACTTATCTGAGCCCCATCTCTATCCAGCGATGTCCACGAGTGCCTCGGCTGTCCAGGACTCTCCCTCCTGATTGGCTGAGACACAGCAGCTGCGCCATTGGCTCCTGCTGCTGTCAATAAAACTCAGTTAGCCAATCAGGAGAGGGGGGCAGGGCCAAACCATGGCTCTGTGTCTGAATGGATACATGCAGCTGCCGCTCGCTCTGGGTCAGGTGCCCCTATAGCGGTCTGCTTGCTGTGGGGGCACTTAACAGGAGGGAGGGGCCACGAAAGCCACCTAAACTAAAGGCAAAACTTTTTACTTGCACTCTTGGTTATAACAGTAAACAGGACAAATAACCGGAGTGAATCTCCCTAATAGGGGGCACAGACAGCAATAAAAAACCTGACAGCAGTTCTAATCCATCTTCACTCTATCCAAAATTCATGAAAATAACCTTTGCCTTTAGTTCTGCTTAAAAGAAAGAAGTCTACAAATAAAAAAAATAAAAAAACTAGTGTAATATCCAAGGTTTGGTATGCTGCAGTATGTTACATTTTTGTTTTGGGGTTACACTTTAACCCTTTTTCTTCAATGTATAACCTTGCAGCAGAGTTGCTACAAAGCCAATCTCTCATCAACCATGAAAGATGAAAAAACAAAATAAAAAAATTGGCCAATTACCTAGGTCAGATACTCTCTGATGATAAATGGAGGAAATGTTTTATTCTCACTGAAATGTTAAAAAAAGCTCCAAGATTTTCTCCCTTTGCTAACAGAATCCCACCAAGCTACTCTGACTTACTATAACACCCACACTTTGTAATGATAAGGACTTTATATTTTTGGTACTTAATGCCACTATTTCCCATCACAATTACCAATACAGAATACCGTGTATATTGTATGTATCCTGATATCACATGTTTAAAAATCTTCTATAATTTGTTTACAATTATAATTATAATTTGCTACAGCGCGGGCTTACTTTACTGGGATAACGTCCATGGTAATTGCGCTTCATCCTTATGATGAAGCTGATCACAGATCGGGGTAAAGGGCCAATCACAGCGGCCCTTTACCACGTGATCAGCTGTGTCCAATGACAGCTGATCACAATGTAGACACACTTGCCGTTTATCTGCATTCCTTTCCTCACGCTGACAGCGTGAGGAGAGGAGAGGAGAGCCGATAACTGGCTTATGTTATAGGAACATTTAGACTGATAATCAGAGTCCTGATTATCAGTGCAGTCCCAAAAGTGCCTGTCAGTGCTGCCAATCAGTGCCCATCAGTGCTGCAAAGCAGTCTGCATCAGTGTCACCTATTAGTGCCCATCTGTGTCATCCACCAGTGTTGTCTATCAGTGCCCATTAGTGTCCCCTATCAGTGCCCATCAGTGTCCCCTATCAGTGCTGCCTATCAGTGCCCATCAGTGTCACCTGTAAGTGTCACCTATCAGTGCCCATCAGTGTCACCTATCTGTGCCCATTAGTGTCCCCTATCAGTGCCCATCAGTGTCCCCTATCAGTGCTGCCTATCAGTGCCCATCAGTGTCACCTGTAAGTGTCACCTATCAGTGCCCATCAGTGTCCCCTATCAGTGCCCATCAGTGTCACCTATCAGTGCCCATCAGTGTCACCTATCAGTGCCCATCAGTGTCACCTGTCAGTGCCCATCAGTGTCACCCATCAGTGTTGTCTATCAGTGCCCATTAGTGTCACCTATCAATGCCCATTAGTGTCACCTGTCAGTACTGCCTATAAGTGCCCATCAGTGTCACCTGTCAGTGTCACTTATCAGTGTCACCTGTCAGTGTCACCTATCAGTGCTGCCTATCAGTGCCCATCAGTGCCCATCAGTGTCACCTATCAGTGCCCATCAGTGTCACCTGTCAGTGCCCATCAGTGTCCCCTATCAGTGCTGCCTATCAGTGCCCATCAGTGTCCCCTATCAGTGCTGCCTATCAGTGCCCATCAGTGTCACCTGTCAGTGTCACCTATAAGTGCCCATCAGTGTCACCTGTCAGTGCCGCCTATCAATGCCTATCAGTGCCACCTATCAGTGCTGCCTATCAGTGCCAAATATTAGTGTCCATCAGTGACACCTATCAATGCCCATCAGTGCTGCCTATCAGTGCCACATATTAGTGTCCATCAGTGACACCTATCAATGTCCATCAGTGCTACCTATCAGTGCAGCCTCATTAGTGCCTCCTCATTAGTCCCCATCATTGCTGCCTATCAGTGCACATCAGTGAAGGAGAAAAATTACCCGTTTGCAAAATTTTATAACAAACTATGGAAAACTTTTAATTTTTTCCAAAATTTTCTTTTTTGGATAACAAAAAATAAAAACTCCAGGGGTGACTAAATACCACCAAAAGAAAGCTCTATTTGTGTGAAAAAAATGACAGCGCTGAAAGCTGAAAATTGGCCTGGGCAGGAAGAGGGTAAAGGTGGTTAAAATGACAAATGGAGGAAATGTTTTATTCTCACTGAAATCGTTTAAGCTTTCCAACTCTCAGGGAAGAAAAGCTCCAAGATTGTCTCCCTTTGGTAGCAGTGGGGAAGGGAAATGTCGCTCTAGGTAAGTGATGGAAACAGGTGAGCTGGGGAATGGACTCCACCCAGGGGTGCTAGCCTCAGCTCGCCGGCCGTGCAGTGAATCCAGGAAAGATTGGATGGCTGCACACCGAGGTAATGATAAAGTCTCTTTATTGTAAAATCCAAAAAACATGAACGACACCACAGGATGAAGAAGCAGGTACAGGTTGACGCATTTCACACAGTGGCGCTGCGCTTATTTGCTTCTGGCATCCGTGGCCCGGCTTCAGAGAGGCCTGCTGATTAGGCAGGGACCCCTGAGGCAAGAGACTCTGGGATATGTGCCCCAGATTCAGGCTATAGCCTCGATAGCCACCCCCTAGCGACGCCACTGCTGGCAGCTTTGCCTCTGTGCTTCTCTGGGCTTTTAACTTATCTTTCTTTTTCAGGTCCAAAGTGAACATGGCAGCACCTCCATAAGAATTCAATATGGAAGAGCATAGGACCAGAATGTAAAAGAAAATCTACCCAATTGGACCTAGATGGCAAAATATGAACTGATATGGGGGTGTTAACTGTTGCCTACTGTATCCAAAACAAAACCAAAAGTTTTGGCTAAACATACACTTTAAATACTGCTAAACATTCTTTCTAAATGAAAGGTTCCCAAATAAAAATCTAGATATCATTATGATGTCCCTTGTTTTATTATAAAAAAAAGCCTTTAAAGCTCAACTTCAATTTTACTAAATATTTTAAAAATTAGTTGTACAGCAACGTAAAAAAAAAAAAAAAATACTCTGACTGTAGTACTCAACTCTTTTTATGTCCACCAAAGACTCGCCAAACTCTAATTCAATTCGGGTCTTTTTCTGGGCTGAAACCCAATGTTATCTAACCTACTTCCTGTGAGCCTAAGCCGTCATGGACATACTGACTAGAGGTGCACCATTATGACGGCCTGGGTCTAATGTACTCCTGGACATGTCACAAGAGGAGAAGAAAAGAGAAGAAAAGAGAAGAGAAGAGAAGAGAAGAGAAGAGAAGAGAAGAGAAGAAAAGAGAAGAAAAGAGTAGAGAATAGAAGAGAAGAGGACCTGTGACCAGAATGGCCTGAAAAATGCCAGAATAAAGGTATGTATACTAGCATTTTTGAGAAAAAATTGTGGCAAATCTAAGGCCCTTCTCATACAAGGGGTCCGATCAGGTCCACTTGTCAATTTTTCAGGTGGACCTAATTGGACCCTCCTTTCTCCTCTATGGGTAGTCAATGTAAATGTACAAGAATTTTAATTAAGAACAAGTAGTAGCTCACAATTGAGGTAGAATGAGGTCAGCATGTGATAAGAGCGCCAGTCATGGAAGCTCTAGAAAGCGTCTAGAGAGCGTCCTGATCGTCCTTTGCAGCCTGGGGCACGGATGGTGTGTTTGTAATCATGCAGGAAGTGCTGGGAGCCAGGAAGCAGGAACCCTGGAACAGCTGAGCACGGCCGTGACCAGCATGAACCACAAGTGGTGCCGGACTGGTTGTGATGTCACAGGAACAGGAAATACGACTATTGCCAAGTATAGTCATATTTTCTGTTCCTGTGACAACACATCCGGTCCAACGCCATCTTGCGGTTCCTGCAGGTCACGGCCACGCTCAGCTGCTCCAGGCTTCCTGCTTCCTGGCTCCCAGCACTTCCTGCATGATTACAAACACACCATCTGTGCCCCAGGCTGCAAAGGACAATCAGGATGCTCTGTAGACGCTTTCTACACTGACTAATGGTAACAGCGACACCCACCGGTCAGCACGGAAGCACACACAACGTCAGCCAAGCTGGAACAGAGGCGAACTTTTAACCTTCCTAACACACAATTTACTAAATTTACCTAACATGCGGTAGATTGTAAATCTACCAGCGCTACATTTGTTTTTAATATATGTTTTAAAACCTGTGTGAACACATTCCAGTTGCTATTTAACCTTTATGCTATCACCTTTATCTAGCACCGCTGTTTACTATCGTTTTTAATGTAAATGGACACATGTTCGTATACATCCAGCTTCCTCTAAACCGATTTGATCCAGCAAAAACAAACGCAAGGGGATTCGCTCCCCTCTGTCTGGCCAGATCAGATCAGAGGTAAGTGGAGTGTAAATGAATTGGACAGTCGGTCCGCTTACATCTGACAGCTCATAGAGCATAGCGGGCTGTATACATGTCCGCTCTGCATAAGTGGAATGGACTCGGACCTGTGGACTCTCCACTCAGCTCAGCATCCCCTGCTGAGCGAAACCAGATCCAGCCCTGTGTGAAAGGGGCCTTAAAGTGTATTTCCACTGTTGTAGCCAAATGGGATAACACCTACATTATATTTGTTACATGTTCCCATTAACATAGCAATAATTAAAAAAAAAATAAACTGATGGTTACCTTTTTAAGTGCTTTTTACTTAGTTCAAAAAAATCCTAGCTGTAATATATATTTGAACACTGTCTGTCCAACCAAAGGGTTAAGAGAGTTTAAACTGCCCTCCTGCATTGTATTTTAATACAGACAGAGCCACTGTGAGACTCTCCAAAAATTCTAGCGAGGTGTTCGCTCTCCGAGTCGTTAGGCCGGCGTGCAGTTGTACGCCGGCCCATCCCCCTGCTCTCCAGCTGTCCACCCTATCATTGACGCAGCGGCCAGGTCCGCGTGACGTCATGTTTTGGCGCCCTTTTTGATTTCTGGGGATATATAAGGAGGACGCCGGGAGCCCAGGGGTTGTCAGCTCCAACTGTGTGTATTGATGATTTTTCGTTGAATCACAAGGTGATCTCATACTCTGGGGGGGACCGTTCATCTTGCTGCATCTTGGCCGATGGCAACTTATATATCCTGGCTGGAGCACATTCACATTTTTGCTCCTTGTAAGTCTTTCTCCCTTTTTTTTTTTTTTATTTCTTTTTTCAGTTTAACCTACTGCTGGATATACATTTTACAAGCCCTTTTTTTAATTATTTTTGTTTCAGGTCCTCCCCTTTTCCCTAGAATATGGGGGTTTGCTTTATACATATTTATAAAGCCCTTTGAGTGTCCCACTCTTGGGCCCCTTAATGCGGTGGAGGGCCAACACTGATCAACATGTGGATATGTAAGTGTTTCTCAATAGGCGTCTTGGATACGCCAAATAATGCTTTGAAAACATGTATTTATATAAATTTTTTATTTTCAGAAAGTGGCTATATGACCCTGATGAAGAATTTTTATGTACTTTTTCGAAACGCGTCGGACTCTGTAACTACGTATCACCTAGTGCTATGATATTTATCTCTTTTTTGAACTGTAGTTGAATTCTGCCACTTTCTGTCACCATCATGTGTCACTATATGTATTTCTATGTATGAATTTCAATCACCTTGTTTGGATCCATAAGATCATTGTTTTTACAAATTTTTGTATTAATAAAATATATTTTTTATATAAAATTTACCTGTTTACATTGCCTTTAAAATCCCAAACCTTTGAGGTGTTAGTTTGTTCTCCAATTTTTTTAAACTCAGCCAAGACACACACCTAAAAGGTAATAAATATGATCTTTTTTTTTTGTTTGTTTTTTTTAAGGGAGGGGGAGCGATACAAAATGCTGGAGTTGGGCTTTAAGCCAATTTTGATCTTACCTCAAAAAATATCATCAATGAACTCCCTTATTTCAAGAATGAGGTCATTAGAAAGATTAATTAGAAATGAAACAATGACACCTATAGTGTAAATACCCTTCAGAATGCCAGAGAAGTGATTGTACTCTCGTGGGTTGCTTATGTTGCAATTACAATTGATTGTACATGATGATACAGGGGAAAGACATTGTTGAAGGATACCATCATCGAAAGATTAATTTCACAAATCCCACACAGGCCCTAATGCTGCCATGGTTAATATTTGATAGTAGCGTGTATGTTCCTTGGGCTTACATGTGCTTCTCATATTGTCTCATGTTGCATGAACTAAGCCTAGAAAGGTCTTTAGGTCTATGGCAAACCATTCCGTAATGTGGAAATTCTCCCTAAAGGTGAAGTTTCATTTCATGCATCCTTCCCTACTCCTCTTCTATTTTTGGCACTTTTTGGGGGGAGGCGGTACACTTTTTTGACAGGATCCCCGTTCCCACTTCCAGTTTGATTGCCGCATCAACCAATCGGAAGTTAACCCCCCCCACTTGCAAACTTCTGGGACACGTCACAGATCTCCGATGGCTGTGGGCCCATTCACAAAGCCCAGTGTGGCTTGTGAATGCACAGTTGGCATCCGGGCGTGAAGCCGCAATGAAACATGCTGGCTCTGGAGACTCGGAGACCGGTGAAGAACTGGTTTAAGTGAGGAAGGCACTGCTGAAGTGAGTGTCCTTTTATTAAAAATCAGCAGCTACAGTATTTGTAGGGTTGGGGGTGGGTGGAGTTAATTTTTTAAAACTGGAGAGTGCAAAATCTGGTGCAGCCAAGGTAGTCATGGTAGCCAATCAGCTTCTAACATCAGCTTGTTCAATTAAGCGTTGACAAAAAAAAATGGAAGCTGATTGGTTTCTATGCAGAGCTGCACCAAATTTTGCACTCTCCAGTTTTAGTAAATCAACCCTGGTATATCTAGCAGTAGCTGGTCACATTCAAATGGGCTTGTTCTGTAACGCTGAAGACATTAATAGCTTATCCAAGCCACTTCTTCAGTTTTGATGAAAAAGAAAAATCCCACCAAACAGGTAGCACCAACACCTTGATCCAATTACCATGGAAAGGTATGGAAAGACAGATGTTGTTGTCCAAGGTCAGGATGGAAGTGTGAATATTGTAGAACCACCCTGTTCTAGCTACAGTACTTCTCATCTTTCGTGTCAGGAAAGCTTTATAAGCGGTAAATCCTTTGATTTCCGTGGCTGAAAGTGTGAGTTGTCAAAAATTCGGGGGTAGAGATGTTAAAACGGCATTTTATGTAGAAGACGGATGGCGATGGAGGCCCCCACTCAGTCTTCAACCAGTAACTACGAACCTCAGATTGTCAACAGTCAGACAACTTCTCAGCAAAAGTCTCTTGGCAGTAAGTTTACTTTATATTTGTAGAACAGATATTTAAGGCATTGGTAAAGGGCCAAATACAAAAGCATCTGCTAGAAGATAGTATCAAAAATAATGTCCAGCGAATAGAAAAGACCAAAGCTGTCAAACAAATCAACTTTTGTTTTCTGATGAAGTGAGCAAAAGCTTCAACAAAGGGGTGGCTGTGGATGCAGATACATTTGACCTGGTTCCCCACAGATGGCTAATATGAATAGTAAAATCTGTCTGTACAGGAAATGTAGTCAAGAGATGGATGGAAAACTGGCTTAAACGGTGCATTCAGACATGAATGGTGCATTCAGAGTCATGATTAACGGTTCCTACTCAGAATGGTTTAAAGCTGTAAGTGGTGTATGCCAAGGTTCAGTTCTGGGACAGCTTCTTTTTAACCACTTCAGCCCCGGACCATGTGGCTGCCCAAAGACCAGAGCGTTTTTTGCTATTCGGCACTGCATCGCTTTAACTGACAATTGCGCGGTCATGGGACGTGGCTCCCAAACAAAATTGACGTCCTTTTTTCCCCACAAATAGAGCTTTCTTTTGGTGGTATTTGATCACCTCTGCATTTTTTATTTTTTGCGCTATAAACAAAAAAAAGCGTCAATTTTGAAAAAAAAC
Source organism: Lithobates septentrionalis (assembly GCA_037952835.1). Lineage (NCBI taxonomy): Eukaryota > Metazoa > Chordata > Amphibia > Anura > Ranidae > Lithobates > Lithobates septentrionalis. The sequence goes on along the minus strand of JBBDGP010000289.1, from coordinate 1,652,336 downwards.
GCAATATTTTTTACTTTTTGCTATAATAAATATCCCCAAAAAATATATAAAGAAACATTTTTTTTCTCAGTTTAGGCCAATACGTATTTTTCTACATATTTTTGGTAAAAAAATCGCAATAAGCGTTTATTGATTGGTTTGCGCAAAAGTTATAGCGTCCACAAAATAGGGGATAGTCTTATGGCATTTTTATTAATAATTTATTTTTACTAGTAATGGCGGCGATCTGCGGTTTTTATCATGACTGCGACATTATGGTGGTCAGATCGGACACTTTTGCCGCTATTTTGGGACCATTCACCCGACAGGTTGGCCAGGGACCAACTTCAGAGACCTCTGTTTACTGCGATACAGCGATCAGTGAGATTAAAAATGCACTGATTACTGTGTAAATGTGACTGGCAGTGAAGGGGTTAACCACTAGGGGGCGCTGTAGGGGTTAAGTGTGTCCTAGGGAGTGATTCTAACTGTGGGGGGGGGCTGGGCTATGTGTGACACGACACTGATCACCGCTCCTGATCACAGGGAGCTGTGATCAGTGACAGTGTCACTAGGCAGAACGGGGAAATGCTTGTTTACATCAGAATTTCCCCGTTCTTCCTCTCCGTGAGACGATCGCGGGTATCCCTGCAGACATCGAGTCCACGGGACCCACGACCACACTCATGGAGCTCGCGGCGGCGCACACGCCGGCAATACTGCGTCTTAAAGGGCAACATACAGGTACGTTAATATGCCTGTACGTGCTCTGCTGCCGACATATATCGGCGTGAGCTGGTCGGCAAGGGGTTAACCTGTTTATGCATTACAATTAAGAGTTAAGGATTAAAAGCACTGATAATTTATTATTTTATTTATTACAGGTACTTATATAGTGCTGAAAATTTACGCAGCACTTTACATACAGTCATAATCAAAACGTTTTGTTCAGAACAGCAACAAAAAGTTGTATGGCGATATCCCCTCTGGGGAATCCAAGCCATTTAAGGAGGATTTGAGCGGAGGACCATTATCTGGTGTATTGGATTGATTCTCTACATGCTTATGTCACGGAACCGCTTCCCACACTCCGCTGAGTGCTTCCGTCAGTACGCTGCTTCCTCCAGTCTGGACCTTCCAATATCAGATATTACAGCCACATATTGTAATCAAGAACCAGGCGAGATTAGCTCAGTTACAAACTGGAACATGGAATGTTTTGTTGGACAAGGATACAGGCTTTTTATACAGTTGAAAAGTATGTCATTCCCCTACATAACACAGTAACCCAAATATTTACCCAAAACATCACACAATGGGTTAGATAACGAGGTAGGGCTGACTCATGGCAACTCCCCCCCTCTTCTAGCAACTACTAGCTGACAATGATATAATTAACATGCTAATTAACACAGCACTTAGCCAAGCCTAGGTGACTCAATGCCCACCCAGCAGGGACATGCAGTCAGGGGAGGCAGGTGAGGCAGGGCCTCACCTGTCATGAACATTAAGGGTTGTAGCTTGGCAACCTGGGGTCATAGAGACGCCAATTTTGGGGGGTATGTAGCCTACCCCACCACTGGTAAAAATGTGGGGCTCCTACGACCTATGGTTCCAGAGATATGGGCCTCCTTGCGCAGCCTGTCAGAAACGAAATAACGAGCGGCCACTTTAAATACAACTGGCACACTCTGCAGCAGGTTGAGCTCACAGTGCCTCTCATTTCTTGTCAGAGGCACTGAGCTCAATAAACAGCTTGGAGTCTTGGACCAACGGTAAAGTACCATTGGTCCCAGCTGTCCAATAAAAATGCTGCAGTGGAGGCACGCCTCTCACTGCAGTGTCATAGACAGGGGAATGTGTCTAAAAGACAAATACTCCCTTCCAGCCCAGCCCTCTTATCTACAAGGAAAAAACACGTGTTTATGTGTATATAATTTACCCACAATCCCATGTTTTTCTCACACAATGAGAATCTGCTGCTGTTGAAAAGGAACTGTTATATTCAAGCTAAATCATATATTTATATTCTATATGTTATAACATAATAATTTATTATTTATTTATTTACTGTGAAATTACTGGTTTGTAGTTATAACTTCAAACTTTAGTAATTTGTTCGTTAAGCCGCCTGCTTGAGTACAGATTTTGAAAATATAGTAGATTACCTTAAAAACAATATATAATAATTATTTGTATATTACTTATGGCAATTAGCACCTTACCATCCAGGCCAATTCTGACACTTCTCTCCTACATGTAAAAATCATAATTTTTTTGCTAGAAAATTACTCAGAACCCCCAAACATTATATATATTGTTTTACCAGACACGCTATGGAATAAAATGGTGGTCGTTGCAACTTTTTATGTCACACTGTATTTGCGCAGCAATTTTATTAAACACACTTTTTTGGGGGGGGGGACTGTTTCATGAATAATTCTTTTATTTTTTTCAAACGGCATTTTTTTAAATTTTATTGCATTCTAGTGTAAATATGAGATCTGAGGTCTTTTTGACCCCAGATCTCATATTTAAGAGGTCCTGTTATGCTTTTTTTCTATTACAAGGGATGTTTGCATTCCTTGTAATAGGAATAAAAGTGACACTTTTTTTTTTAAAGAACAGTGTAAAAATAAAACATAAAAAGTAAAATAAATAAGAAAAAAAATAAAACATTTTTAAGGCGCCCCGTACGACGAGCTCGCGTGCAGAAGCGAACGCATATGAAAACGGTGCTTAAACCACACATGTGAGGTATCACCACGATCATTAGAGCGAGAGAAATAATTCTAGCCCTAGATCTCCTCTGTAACTCAAAACATGCAACCTGTAGAATTGTTTAAACGTCGCCTATGGAGAGTTTTAAGGGTAAAAGTTTTGTCGCCATTCCAAGAGCGGGCGCAATTTTGAAGCGTAACATGTTGGGTATCAATTTACTCGGCGTAACATCATCTTCCACAATATGAAAAAAAATTGGGCTAACTTTACTGTTGACTTATTTTTTACTTCAAAAAAGTGTATTTTTTCCAAAAAATGTGCGCTTGTAAGACTGCTGAGCAAATACGGTGTGACAGAAAGTAGTGCAACGACCGCCATTTTTTTTTCTCTAAGGTGTTAGAAAAAAAAATATATAATGTTTGGGGGTTCTAAGTAATTTTCTAGCAAAAAAAAAAATATTTTAACTTGCAAACAACAAGTTTGAAAAATAGGCCCGGTCCTTAAGTGGTAAAATTCCGCATATTTGTAGAATGGCGCTAAACTTCAGCACTTATAAATCTCCATAGGAGACGCTTTAAAATTTTTACAGGTTACATGTTTAGAGTTACAGAGGAGGTCTAGTGCTAGAATTATTGTTCTCGCTCTAACGATCGCGGCGTATGTAACCTGTGTCTATCTGGCTCTGATACCAGCCAGTGCCTCACCAGTCACTGACCTCACCGCACGTCCCTGCAACCCAGACAATTATGATTAATCAGATATTCCCACTTCAGGTCAGACTTGCTGTCGCCAAACTCCCAAAGAACAATACACATTAATCAGGACTTGCAGACGGCATGGCAACGGTCTACAAAAGGCTGTGAGGCAAAGCTCATACAATGTCCCATCTGAAGTAATCCAGACCACATTCTCGATGTCCATTAGTAGAGTCAGTAGGTAAGAGGCTAGCTCCTAGTCCTCTCCAGAAGCCCCTATCTTGGTTAGGTCTGTCACAGCTTAGTTGGCCCATTTGTGGGCCTCAAATTAAGGTGAGCGTGCATTTGATCAGGTGACGGAGCACTGATTATGATGTGGCGGAGCACTGAGTTGATTTAAGGAGCAATACACACTGTTTCCCTTTATGAAGACGCACTATTTGAGCACTTTTTGTGTGGACTGTTGGGACTTTCTCTTTGTATATATTTTTAATCTATATATTTATTTCTCTTGGATAATTTAATACAGTGGAACCTCGGCTTACGAGCATAATCCATTCCAAGAGAATGCTCGTAATCCAAAGTACTCGCATATCAAAGCGCGTTTTCCCATTTAAGTCAATGGAAACAAAAATAATTCGTTCTACATTGACTTCAATGGGATGCAATATCGCATGCAGCCAGAGGCGGGGGGCGCCGGAGAGCCTCAGAAATGGCCGAAAAGGCCCAAGGACACTTCGGCTGACCTCGGCAAACCTCGGAAAGACTTCCTACCCGAGATTTGCCGAGGTCAGCCGTGGATAAATATTTTGATTTGATTTGGAGAAATCCAAATCAAATATTGATTTGATTTGGATTTCTCTTCTGTTCATTTACTTTCCATTTTGTTAATTCAAAAAAATGAACTATTAACATTTCAATTTCTGAAAGCATTCTTCATGTACAGCATTTTTTGACAAGACTTTTGCCCAGTACTATACAGTATATACATTTCTATGTTTGTCAGATGATACAAATCTAAGCAGTAGAATATACTTTTTGCAAGATGCCTCTAATTGACAACCTTTCTTGGGTGCACCGATTGATTGATAGCAGGTTTATTGTTAGCAAATGTTAAGTTATGCACCTGGGGGCTAAGAAATGTGTGCAATATATAACCTTGGAGGAGTAAAACTGGGTGACTCAATGACAGGGTAGGATCGGGGTGTTCTGGTAATCATAGACCTAATTACAGCATGCTTCTAGGTCATTAAGATATGTTCAGGCATAAACTCAAGACAGACATAATGATGACCCATACAAAACATAACTAATCATCTTGAAGCGGAGTTCCACCCAAAAGTGAAACTCTCGCTTATATGCTTCCTCCCCCCCTCCGGTGTCACATTTGGCACCTTTTAGCGGGTCCCCTTCCCCACTTCCAGAGATGGGCCGCAACCCGATCTCCCAGAAGTTCGGCCCCCCTCCTCCTTCCCCCGCCGCCAGGTCGATTAGAAAGCACAGCGAGCTTTGCGCATGCGCAGTAGGGATCCAGGAGTGAAGCCAAAAGTCTTCATTGCTGGGCTCCCTTACCATGAATGGGGGCCTCAGCACCCGGGAGTCGTTCCGAAGTTTGGCTGGGGTGCAGACATCACAAACTCCCTGGACAGGTAAGTGCCCATATAGTAAAAGTCAGCAGCTGCGGTATTTGTAGCTGCTGACTCTTAATTTTTTTCACCCAGGCTGGACCTCCTCTTTAAATACGCAGGTTTTCGATCACAACAATAGTGTCATGTAATTGGAAACTGCAGAGAGGGGCAACTAAATTAAAAAAAGGACCTCACTTAAGAGTTAACTGAACCAAACCATATTTCTCAACAGGCTCCAGGCTTTATAGTATAAGTGATCACTTTTACTGCTCTGTGAAGTGTGGGGTTTTAAGTAATTTTCAAGCAAAAATGCAGATTTGAACTTATTCGTGAAAAAAATAAATAATAATCCAGCACAGTAGAATGTTAAAAATGTATAGATTGTGCTCCTAGAGGTGTCTTTTGGAGGAAAATTGCATCATACCCTGCTAAATCAGGTATTTTTTGCTTTTTATTTATTAGAAGTTAGTGTTAGTTAGTTAGATATGGCCCCCTTTGCCCCTTTTGTTAAAGCCAGTAACTAACTTATTTTTCCTCCTCGAGGAAGTCATGAGGTCTGACGAAATGTGTCCAGGGGTAGCTACGTGACGTCATCGAGCATACGACTGGAACCGGGCGTGAAGTACTTTTTGTGAAGCTGAATCCTTATCTTAAGGAGGCAATAAAATATTTAAAGTTAACTCATTCTGGTGCACGTAATTCGAGTGCACCATATTTGGTGCAGTCAAACTTCCCTATGGCTTTCCCCGTGGTGTCAGAGGGGGGCGGGGTCACCCGTTTACATAAACGGTGACCCTGCCCCCCCTCTGACACCACGGGGAAAGCCATAGGGAAGTCCCAGTGCAACAGAGGGGGCGGGGACTTCCCTATGGCTTTCTCAGTGGTGTCAGAGGGGGCGGGGTCACCCGTTTACGTAAACGGGTGACCCCGCCCCCCCTGACACCACGGGGAAAGCCATAGGGAAGTCACCGCCCCCTCTGACACCTGCTGTTTTTTTTTAAATTTTGGTGCGGGGTTCCCCTTAATATCCATACCAGACCTGAAGGGCCTGGTATGGAATTTGGGGGACCCCCACGCAATTTTTTTTTTTTTTAATTTTGGTTCGGGGTTCCCCTTAATATTTATACCAGACCCAAAGGGCCTGGTAATGGACTGTGGGGGAATCCCATGACGTTTTTTTCAATGACTTTTATGTGTATTGCCGGGACCGACAATTCATTATAGCCGCGAGTACTTTTAAATGACTTTTTTTCCTTTAGAAATGTCATTTTGCTCTCGGACTGTTCTAAACACGAGAAACACGCGCCACTTTACAGGCATACTATAGATACCCCCCAGGTATGAAATTTAAAGGAATATTTCACTTTAATTGTTTCACTTTAAGCATTATTAAAATCACTGCTCCCGAAAAAACGTCAGTTTTTAAAACTTTTTTTGCATTGATCCATGTCCCCTGGGGCAGGACCCAGGTCCCCAAACAATTTTTATAACAATTACTTGCATATAAACCTTTAAAATTAGCACTTTTGATTATTCATGTTCGTGTCCCATAGACTTTAACCACTTCAGCCCCGGAAGGATTTACCCCCTTCCTGACCAGAGCACTTTTTACAATTCGGCACTGCGTCGCTTTAACTGCTAATTGCGCGGTCATACAATGGTGTACCCAAACGGAATTTGCGTCCTTTTCTTCCCACAAATAGAGCTTTCTTTTGATGGTATTTGATCACCTCTGCCGTTTTTATTTTTTGCGCTATACACGGAAAAAGACCGAAAATTTTGAAAAAAAATGATATTTTCTACTTTTTGTTCTAAAAAAAATCCAATAAACTCAATTTTAGTCATACATTTAGGCCAAAATGTATTCGGCCACATGTCTTTGGTAAAAAAAATGTCAATAAGCGTATATTTATTGGTTTGCGCAAAAGTTATAGCGTCTACAAACTAGGGTACATTTTCTGGAATTTACACAGCCTTTAATTTATGACTGCCTATGTCGTTTCTTGAGGTGCTAAAATGGCAGGGCAGTACAAAACCCCCACAAATGACCCCATTTTGGAAAGTAGACACCCCAAGGAATTTGCTGAGAGGCATGTTGAGCCCATTGAATATTCATTTTTTTTGTCCCAAGTGATTGAATAATGACAAAAAAAAAAAAAAAAATTACAAAAAGTTGTCACTAAATGATATATTGCTCACACAGGCCATGGGCATATGTGGAATTGCACCCCAAAATACATTTAGCTGCTTCTCCTGAGTACGGGGATACCACATGTGTGGGACTTTTTGGGAGCCTAGCCGCGTACGGGGCCCCGAAAACCAATCACTGCCTTCAGGATTTCTAAGGGCGTACATTTTTGATTTTACTCCTCACTGCCTATCACAGTTTTGAAGGCCATAAAATGCCCAGATGACATAAAACCCCCCCAAATTACCCCATTTTGGAAAGTAGACACCCCAAGCTATTTGCTGAGAGGCATGTTGAGTCCATGGAATGTTTTATATTTTGACACAAGTTGCGGGAAAGTGACAAATTTTTTTTTTTTTTTTTTTTTTTTGCACAAAGTTGTCACTAAATGATATATTGCTCACACAGGCCATGGGCATATGTGGAATTGCACCCCAAAATACATTTAGCTGCTTCTCCTGAGTATGGGGATACCACATGTGTGGGACTTTTTGGGAGCCTAGCCGCGTACGGGACCCCGAAAACCAATCACTGCCTTCAGGAATTCTAAGGGCGTACATTTTTGATTTTACTCCTCACTGCCTATCACAGTTTCGGAGGCCATGGAATGCCCAGGTGGCACAAACCCCCCCCCAAATGACCCCATTTTGGAAAGTAGACACCCCAAGCTATTTGCTGAGAGGCATGGTGAGTATTTTGCAGCTCTCATTTGTTTTTGAAAATAAAGAAAGACGAGAAAAAAAAATTTTTTTTTTCTTTTTTCAATTTTCAAAACTTTGTGACAAAAAGTGAGGTCTGCAAAATACTCACTATACCTCTCATCAAATAGCTTGGGGTGTCTACTTTCCAAAATGGGGTCATTTGGGGGTTTTTTTTGCCACCTGGGCATTCCATGGCCTCCGAAACTGTGATAGGCAGTGAAGAGTGAAATCAAAAATTTACGGCCTTAGAAAGCCTGAAGGCGGTGCTTGGTTTTCGGGGTCCCGTACGCGGCTAGGCTCCCAAAAAGTCTCACACATGTGGTATCCCCGTACTCAGGAGAAGCAACAGAATGTATTTTGGGGTGTAATTTCACATATTCCCATGGCATGTTTGAGCAATATATCATTTAGTGACAACTTTGCGCAAAAAAAAATAAAAAAAATAAAAAATTGTCTCTTTCCCGCAACTTGTGTCACAATATAAATTATTCCATGGACTCAACATGACTCTCAGCAAATAGCTTGGGGTGTCTACTTTCCAAAATGGGGTCATTTGGGGGGGTTTTGAACTGTCCTGGCATTTTATGCACAACATCTAGAAGCTTATGTCACACATCACCCACTCTAACCACTTGAAGACAAAGCCCTTTCTGACACTTATTGTTTACATAAAAAAATAATTTTTTTTTGCAAGAAAATTACTTTGAACCCCCAAACATTATATATTTTTTTTAAAGCAAATGCCCTACAGATTAAAATGGTGGGTGTTTCATTTTTTTTTTTCACACAGTATTTGCGCCGCAATTTTTCAAACGCATTTTTTGGGGAAAAAACACACTTTTTTACATTTTAATGCACTAAAACACACTATATTGCCCAAATGTTTGATGAAATAAAAAAGATGATCTTAGGCCGAGTACATGGATACCAAACATGACATGCTTTAAAATTGCGCACAAACGTGCAGTGGCGACAAACTAAATACATTTTTAAAAGCCTTTAAAAGCCTTTACAGGTTACCACTTTAGATTTACAGAGGAGGTCTACTGCTAAACTTACTGCCCTCGATCTGACCTTCGCGGCGATACCTCACATGCATGGTGCAATTGCTGTTTACATTTGACGCCAGACCGACGCTTGCGTTCGCCTTAGCGCGAGAGCAGGGGGGACAGGGGTGCTTTTTTTTTTATTTATTTTTTTTTTTTTTTCTTTATTATTATTATTTTTTTATCTTATTTTTAAACTGTTCCTTTCATTTTTTTTTTAAATCATTTTTATTGTTATCTCAGGGAATGTAAATATCCCCTATCATAGCAATAGGTAGTGACAGGTACTCTTTTTTGCAAAAATTGGGGTCTATTAGACCCTAGATTTCTCCTCTGCCCTCAAAGCATCTGACCACACCAAGATCGGTGTGATAAAATGCTTTCCCAATTTCCCAATGGCACTATTTACATCCGGCGAAATCTAAGTCATAAAATGCTCGTAGCTTCCGGTTTCTTAGGCCATAGAGATGTTTGGAGCCACTCTGGTCTCTGATCAGCTCTATGGTCAGCTGGCTGAATCACCGGCTGCATTTTCAGGTTCCCTGTTGAGACAGGAGAGCCAGAGAAAAACACGGAAGACGGTGGGGGGGGGGGGGCATTCCCTCCCACTGCTTGTAAAAGCAGTCTAGAGGCTAATTAGCCGCTAGGATTGCTTTTACATGAAAGCCGACCGCTGGCTGAAAAGAATGATACCAAGATGATACCTAAACCTGCAGGCATCATTCTGGTATAACCATTCAAAGTCGTGAATGGCGTACCTGAAGACAAAAAAATGGTTAACAATAAAGCACAGTAAACGGTAAAGTATAAAAAATTGCATACCTGAAAAACAAACATGATAAAACATAATAACAATAAAACATTGCAGAATAGAATACAGTAAAAAAGAGCAGAACAATAGAGAGAGAAAGAACAATAAAACGACAACTATTTTTTTTTTATTTTATATTTTTGTATGTGTTTTTTTTTTTTGTAACTAACTTTTATAACTGTACCCGGTTCCAGGTTCGGGTCTCTCAAAATGCGATGGCATCTTGGGAGACCCTGTGAAAGTGTGCCTAGTCTGTGGAATGCTGTACCCTACGCTAATAGTCAACTAGTGCATGGTAGCGTTCAAAACATTCACCAATGCAAAGACCAGGATTGTCAGGACAGGAGGGACAATAATAGCGGGTGTCACCCCTATATCCGCGCTAGCTGCAGACACAATATCTTTTTTGGGGGCGTTCGCTGGGTAGGGGTACTCGGGAGGACATAAAGAAAATGCCTCTCATGCAGCCGACTGCATTTGGTTGGGGATGTGAATGGGGGAAGTACGGGCGCTGCAGAAGCGGTGGGTTCCCAATTAGGATTGGCGAATGCAGCAGGAAGGGCACTATGGGCACGACGGGCCTGTGTTTGTCTTTTTGGTGGCAGCGGGACACTACTTGTGCTTGCCACCTCACCAGCTTGAACTGCACTTATGGGACTCGCCACGTCACCAAGTGTTACTGCAGTGCTGGTTTGACTACGACCGGGGTGTACTAGGCCGCTGGCGCTTGCCAGTTCACCAAAACGCTACCAAAAAAACTGTTAGCGATCGCAGGGATCAGGCCTGACTCTGCGAACGCTGCAGTTATGCGTTTAGTGTTCTGTAAGTGACAGTGATCGATCGATACTGCACTTGGGTGGGCTGGGCTGGGCCGGGCGGAGGGGCAAAACGCAGGTGCTAGCAGGTATCTGGGCTGATCCCGCTAACACTGCGTTTGTGGGAACCCTAAACTGCTGGGGACGCTAGTATAGATCTGATCGGATCAGATATTGATCCGTTCAGATACTATACCACTAAGGGAGGCGTATGCTGCGTGCGTGGGTGTTAGCGGTACTGGCGCTAATCTGACGCTGCCTGGGGCTGGTGCTTGCCAGTTCACCAAAACGCTACCAAAAAAACTGTTAGTGATCGCAGGGATCAGGCGTGACTCTGCGAACGCTGCAGTTATGCGTTTAGTGTTTTGTAAGTGACAGTGATCGATTGATACTGCACTTGGGTGGGCTGGGCCGGGCCGGGCGGACGGGAAAAACGCAGGTGCTAGCAGGTATCTGGGCTGATCCCGCTAACACTGCGTGTTTGGGAACCCTAAACTGCTGGGGACACTAGTATAGATCTGATCGGATCAGATGTTGATCCGTTCAGATACTATACCACTAAGGGAGGTGTACGGTGCGTGCGTAGGTGTTAGCGCTACTGGCGCTAACCTGACGCTGCCTGGGGCTGGTGCTTGCCAGTTCACCAAAACGCTACCAAAAAAACTGTTAGCGATCGCAGGGATCAGGCCTGACTCTGCGTACGCTGCAGTTATGCGTTTAGTGTTTTGTAAGTGACAGTGATCGATCGATACTGCACTTGGGTGGGCTGGGCTGGGCCGGGCGGAGGGGCAAAACGCAGGTGCTAGCAGGTATCTGGGCTGATCCCGCTAACACTGCGTTTTCGGGAACCCTAAACTGCTGGGGACGCTAGTATAGATCTGATTGGATCAGATATTGATGCGTTCAGATACTATACCACTAAGGGAGGCGCATGCTGCGTGCGTGGGTGTTAGCGGTACTGGCGCTAATCTGACGCTGCCTGGGGCGACGCATATCACCGCCGGGCGATCGGGGGGCTAAACCTTTATTCGGTAATAAACGGCGGGTGCCCTGACACTATAAAAAATAAACGAACTAACCAGCGTCACCCGTAACAGTTATACGGTGATCAGTGGTGAAAGGGTTAACTAGGGGGCAATCAAGGGGTTAAAACATTTATTAGGTAGTATATGGGGGTCCCTGTCACTATAAAACGCTGACGGCGAACCTAAATATTTATGTCCCTAACTAGCGTCACCAGCGACACTAATACAGCGATCAGAAAAATGATCGCTTAGTGACACTGGTGACGGAGGGTGATCAAGGGGTTAAAACTTTATTAGGGGGGGTTAGGGGGGTACCCTAGACCTAAAGGGGGCCTAACATTCACTGCCCTAACACACTAACTGTCACAAACTGACACCAATACAGTAATCAGAAAAAAAAAAAAAAAAAAAAAAAAACCTGCTTTGTGTCAGTTTGTGACAGGGGGGGGGGGTGATTGGGGGGGATCGGGGGGCGATCGGGGGGGGGGATCGGGGTGTAATGTGTGCCTGGCATGTTCTACTGTGTGTGTGTGTGTTGTGCACTCACATTACAGTCTTCTCTCCTCGGCCCGGAACGGAAAATACCGAGCCGAGGAGAGATGACATCATTTCCTCTGCCTCTGTGTACAATACAGAGGCAGGGAAATGATCCCATTGGCTGGGAGCGATCGCGAGGGGGGGGCCACGAATGGATGGCCTCCCCCTCACCACCGATCGCCGGGGGACATTTGCCGACCGTCGCAGGCACCGGGGGGGGGTCCGATCGGACCCCCCACCCGTGGGCAGGCAGGGACGTACAGGTAAGCCCTTTTGCCTGCCCGTGCCGCTTTGTCGACGTACATCTGTGTGCGGCGGTCGGCAAGTGGTTAACCGTGTTCGCGTGTTCGAACACATTTTTTGCCTGTTCGCATGTTCTGCTGCGAACTGAACCGGTGGGTGTTCAGCTCATCCCTAATCTCAAGCTGTTGCTGAGAAAAAAAAAGAAAGGTTGGATGCAGAGGTGGCAGTTTGGTACCATAAAAATAAACAAATGCCACAGGGAAAGTTGGCCAACAAAAGTGACAATAACAGGAATTGGGACAAACTTTGACACAAGATGTCTTTGAGCAGTTGCAATATATCTACAGCTGATCCTTAGAGAGCGCAGGAATCTCCATACACTTTGTATACACAGTTTTTTATACATAGACCTTGAGTAGAATCGTAGGGGTCTGATAATGTTATATATATATATATATATATATATATATATATATATATATATATATATATATATATATTGTGTGTGTGTGTGTGTGTGTGTGTGTGTGTGTGTGTGTGTGTGTGTGTGTGTATGTATTGTAACCTGGGGGACAGGTAGCAGGTACAAAGCTCCCTGGGATGAGCAGTCTTTCAGGCACAGATACCAAATCCAGTGGAATAGTGACAAACAGTGCGGTGTTTATTTGTGATATATACAAGTCTATTTACAGGTGCTGTACAGTGTTCCAAAAGAAACAAATAGGAACAAAAATAGCCAAAACAAAACCTAGCCGTGTCTCGGCACTAACTAAACAATATTTACAGATCCTAACTACTAAGCTGAGCAAGCCTACAGCTTGCCAGTTTCCACATACCTTTTTGCACTCTTACACAGAAGTTCTCTGAGTATCCCAGGCCAAGAGCAAGGGCTGTCTTGCTCAGGTGAGCTTAAATTAGCCTGGGGGAGAGGACCAAGACCTGAACCGGACCATGGATCAGAGATCCCTAAACCTGTATGAGAGGAGCCTGGGAGATGTATAAACCCCGAACAGGACTTTTCCTGGCTCTCTCTGGGACGCTCTGCTACATATCCTCCCCCCTTGTTTCAACCCCAGGGTTGGAACACCTGTAGCCCAACAGGAGTGAACACGGGACAGGGCATCTACATTCCCCATCTCAACACCTGGCCTGTGTTTTACAGTGAATGAGTAATCCTGTAGAGCCAAAAACCACCGGTTCACCCGTCTATTAGTCTCCTTCTTTTGGGCCATCCATTTCAGAGGAGCATGGTCAGTTATTAACTCAAACTGGCGTCCTAACAAATAGTACCTGAGTGCGTCCACGGCCCACTTTATGGCTAAACACTCCTTTTCAATGACTGCATACCTTTGCTCATGGTCATTGAGTTTTCTGTTTAGGTACACCACAGGGTGTTCTTCCCCATTGTGTACCTGTGATAGTACTGCCCCGATACCAACATCAGACGCATCCGTCTGAACCAAAAAATCTTTGGAGAAATCGGGGGAGTACAGTATTGGTTGTGCACAAAGAGCCTTCTTCAGGACTTGGAAAGATTCCTCTGCTACTGAGGACCATTTCACCATTACCGAGTCTTTCCCTTTCGTAAGGTCTGTCAGTGGGGCAGCTATAGTTGCAAAATTTGGGATAAATCTTCTATAATACCCCGCAATGCCAAGAAAGGCCCTGACCTGCTTCTTGTTTGCAGGACGTGGTCATTCCTGGATGGCTTCTATTTTATTCACTTGAGGTTTTATGACACCACGCCCAATAGTGTAGCCCAAATACTTGGCTTCGTCTAGACCAATGGCACATTTTTTTGGATTTGCTGTAAAACCTTCTTTGAAGAGGGAATTGAGGACAGCCTGGACACGGGGCAAGTGAGACTCCCAGTCAGTGCTATGTACCACTATGTCATCTAGATATGCTGCTGCATATTGTCGGTGGGGTCTTAGAGTCCTGTCCATGGCCCTCTGAAATGTGGCGGGGGCATTTTGCAACCCAAAAGGCATTTTTTTATATTGAAAGGAACCCTCCGGGGTCACAAATGCAGTCTTCTCTTTGGCGCTACCAGTCAGGGGTATTTGCCAATAACCTTTTGTCAAGTCCAAAGTGGTCAGATAGCGAGCCTTGCCAAGTCGGTCTATAAGTTCGTCCACTCTGGGCATTGGGTACGTGTCAAACTTTGTCACTGCATTAAGCTTCCTGAAGTCATTACAGAACCTCCAAGTGCCATCCGGTTTTGGGACTAACACGATGGGGCTAGACCAGTCACTATTGGATTCCTCAATGACATCTAGCTCCAACATTCTTTTAACTTCCTCGCTGATGTCCTTTCTCCTCGCTTCAGGAATTCGGTATGGTTTGAGCTTGACACGGACCCCAGGTTCAGTAACGATATCATGCTGAACTGCTGAAGTCGTGCCAGGTAACTCTGAAAATTTCTCTCTATTTCTTATCAGGAATTCTCTAGTTTCCTGCTTTTGAGAATATGACAGGGTGTCTGGAATCGTGACCTCAGGGATCAGAGGGGACTCAGTACCCTTAGGCGTTACCGGGAGGGACCTCGCAGTTAACGCCAGTCTATCCTTCCAGGGCTTTAACAGGTTTATGTGGTAAATCTGTTCGGGCTTCCTTTTTCCTGGTTGATATATTTTGTAATTGACCTCCCCAACTCTTTCAATTACTTCAAAGGGACCCTGCCACTTAGCCAGGAACTTGCTCTCAACAGTGGGAACTAACACCAGGACCCTATCACCAGGTGAGAAAACACGGAGTTGGGCCCCCCTATTGTATATCCTCTGTTGAGCTGTTTGGGCCTGCAGTAAGTGTTCTTTTACCATCGGCATGATTGCTGCAATCCTGTCCTGCATTTGAGCAATATGCTCAATGACACTTTTATGGGGTGTCTGCTCCCCCTCCCAAGTTTCTTTGGCTATGTCCAAGAGTCCCCGAGGGTGTCTCCCATAAAGCAACTCAAAGGGAGAGTACCCTGTGGAGGACTGGGGAACCTCCCTGATGGCAAACATCAAGTATGGTATCAGGAAGTCCCAGTTTTTCCCATCCTTGTCAACAACCTTTTTTAACATGCTCTTTAATGTTTTATTGAAGCGTTCCACCAAGCCATCCGTTTGAGGATGGTACACTGAGGTTCGCAATTGCGTCACCTTAAATAACTTGCACAGCTCTCTAGTTATTCGTGACATAAATGGGGTGCCCTGGTCTGTAAGGACTTCTTTAGGGATTCCAACACGACTGAACACCATAAACAGCTCTTTGGCAATGTTTTTAGCAGACGCGGTGCGTAAGGGAATGGCCTCTGGGTAACGGGTAGCATAATCCATGATTACGAGGATATGCTGATGACCTCGGGCAGACTTGGGGAGTGGACCCACAAGGTCCATGGCAATCCTCTCAAAGGGCACTTCAATAATGGGCAAGGGCACTAAAGGACTTCGGAAGTGTTGTAGTGGGGCTGACATCTGACACACAGGACAGGATTGACAATAATTCTCAATATCCTTCTGTATTCCGGGCCAATAAAACCTGCGCAACACCCTTTCCGTAGTTTTCTCAACCCCTAAATGACCTCCTAGCAAGTGCCCATGGGCAAGTTCCAACACCACCCGTCTGTATGGCTTAGGGACCACCAACTGTTCAACCACTTCATCATTTTTTTTACATACACGATACATTAAATCCTCATTGCTGCTAAAATAAGGAAAACAGAGCCTGTCCCCTGATTCGACAGGTACATCATTAATCACCATTACATTTTCCCAGGCCCTGGCAAGGGTTGGGTCTTTTCTCTGCTCGGTACCAAAATTTTCCTTGTGTACATTAAGGTCAGCAAACTCCAACGTAGGCTCAGATTCAGCAGATGGCTGTCCAGCTCCACTGGTTGTGGGGACCTCCTCAGGCTCCTCCAGCTCTCCTGCCATAACTGAGAAAGGAAAACCTGGGGAGCCCTGAGAAGAGTCCCCTGAACCCATATTGTCAGTAGCGGCCAGGAGTTCTGGCTCTGTCACTGAGTCAGCTACTGCGACCGGGTCGGGACGATCCCACAGTTCCCAAAACTTAGGGAAGTCCCTACCAATGATGGCCTTGTGCACCAAGTGGGGCACAAGTCCGACCGGATGGGTCACCGTACCTAAGCCAGTTTTAAACTGAACAGTGGCTATAGGATACTCACGGGTATCCCCATGTACACAGATCACAGCAATTTTTTTAGCATGCAAATTCACAATGTCAACCATCTCAGCTGTAACCAAAGTCACTAGACTTCCAGAGTCTAGCAAGGCCGTAATAGGCTTATTATTAACAGTCATTTGGCACATGTGTTTTCCCATACTTGGTGCTGCAGCGCATGAAACAGCAGCAAACATAGACTGCCTTCTAATGGACAGATCGCACTGCATTGGTTCATCTGTCAATGGACAGTTTGCTGCAACATGTCCCAGTTCTTGGCAACGAAAACACCTGATGTTTCCCCAGTTGGGTTTGCTGACAGGCAGTAGCTTCCCTTGTTTGGGACGCCAAACTTCAGTCCTGGCACCAAAAATCCTCCCCCCTATTTCCTTGCCATGCTTACCACCCACTTCCCCTGGAACAGTCTTACCGGTTGCCTGGGGAGACCGTGGCTTTGGGCGGAAAGTCCGTGCGGCTGTAGGGGTGGTGACCAGGTTCTCTGCAGCAAAGTACCTTTCAACAAGTTCCACGAGGTTGTCCGCCGAGTTGGGGTCTCCTTGACTCACCCACTTCTGCAGGGGAACTGGTAGTGACCTCAGGAACTGGTCCATGACCACACGCTCCACTATTTGTGGCCCAGACAGGGACTCCGGCTGTAGCCATTTCCTCACCAAGTGAATTAGGTCGAACATCTGCGATCTTGGGGGCCTCTCGTCTTGGAAGAACCAGCTGTGGACCCGCTGTGCTCGAACTGCCAAGGTGACACCAAGTCGCGCCAGGATTTCCCGCTTGACCTTTTCATAGTCTCCTACTTCTGCTGACTCCAAATCATAGTAGGCCTTCTGCGATTCTCCAGACAGCAAGGGGGCGACCAGTCCTGCCCACTGGGTTTTGGGCCAACCTTCCCTCTCAGCGGTCCGTTCAAAGGTTAAGAGAAAGGCCTCTGGATCATCATCTGCAGTCATCTTGGAAAGAAAACGACCCACATGGATGGCTGAGGGCTTGTCTCCAACAACATTAACTTTAGCAGGTGACCACTGTGCAAGCGTCTCTACAACCGCAGCCAGGGTTTTCCTATCCCCTTTTGCATCAGTGGCTAGCTGTTCAAACAGCCTCTGCGATAGCTCCTGTACAGCACCAATCTGTTGGCACAGCGCCTTGGTTTGCTCCTGTGCGATAGCGTTTGTTTGTTGCTGTGCAGCATTGGATATCACCAATTGTTTTAGGATTTCCTCCATGTTTAGTCACTCTAGGTACTGGCCTTTTAAGTAGTAACTTACTACAGCTGGTCGCAGTCTCCACCATATGTAACCTGGGGGACAGGTAGCAGGTACAAAGCTCCCTGGGATGAGCAGTCTTTCAGGCACAGATACCAAATCCAGTGGAATAGTGACAAACAGTGCGGTGTTTATTTGTGATATATACAAGTCTATTTACAGGTGCTGTACAGTGTTCCAAAAGAAACAAATAGGAACAAAAATAGCCAAAACAAAACCTAGCCGTGTCTCGGCACTAACTAAACAATATTTACAGATCCTAACTACTAAGCTGAGCAAGCCTACAGCTTGCCAGTTTCCACATACCTTTTTGCACTCTTACACAGAAGTTCTCTGAGTATCCCAGGCCAAGAGCAAGGGCTGTCTTGCTCAGGTGAGCTTAAATTAGCCTGGGGGAGAGGACCAAGACCTGAACCGGACCATGGATCAGAGATCCCTAAACCTGTATGAGAGGAGCCTGGGAGATGTATAAACCCCGAACAGGACTTTTCCTGGCTCTCTCTGGGACGCTCTGCTACAGTATATATATATAGAGACTGTCACTTTAAGAATTTATAATATGCTTGGTTTGTTTTTTTCCTTCTTAGATGGCTTGTTTCCCGAGGAACGAAACTAAGGAATGCCTGTGAGGACACGGACTACTGATAAAGACTCAAAGGCCGCTCAAAATAGGCTTTCGTACCAAAACCAGTCTGAACTGACCAGATACTACTGAAATCTCTTTTTGCCAGTCACATGTAACCACCTACTTAACTGTTCCCTTGCTGTTAAGAAGATATGAATGCCGATTGGACTAAACTATGCGGTCACGCCTAGAGCCTATGCATATTAATAAGTATATATTGTTAAACTTGATGTTTGTGATGTCTGTGTGTTGTGAAAAACTAGGTGAAAACAATATATGAATGAATAAAAATCAATAAGTGACCATGAAAATCATCCATAGAGACAGAATCTCTATATAGACATTAATGGGTATTTTTGTCAGTGATAGTTTCTTCTTTTTCCACTAGATGGCGAAGTGAGGTTTATTCCATATCTTATGTCCATGCAGGTATACATGCTGGTCCAGGATTGGATGTTGTCGTGTTGGGCGTGTTGTCAGATGCATAAGCGTCTGACCTATATTTATTACTTAATTTATTATTTTGCTCGTGTCCTCTTGCCATGATATACATGGTTTCATACTTATAGCGTCTTTTTTTCTATTTTATAAACTCATCATTGAGATTAATTGGTTTCCCGCCGCTGAGGAGTCACAACGAGGCGTGGTTACACACACATGTATTTATTGCGATGAGTCAGAGCATCGCCCGTTCCCCAGACGACGTCAGTTATAGACGAAACATACGTTGGGACGTCATCGCGACCTTGATGTGAACGGGTGCATGCAACGCCGGACGGCGAACTGTTCTTATGGATGTTTTATACTGCATATTCTTGTAAGTGCAATTCCTTTTATTTAATAAAACTTGTTAAGCGGATTCACACTATGGCTAGTTTTCTTTTACCTCCATGATCCTGAGTTGGTGAATGGTCTGTCATCTGCTGTACTTCCAAGTCCACGTTGAGCACAGAGAAGTAGCGCCATTGGTTTGGCGTCCGGATCTCCAGTTTACACACAGGCTTACTTAGCTTGCCTTCTGGTAAGCGCGAAATCTATGTGGTGGTGGATCACAATGAGTGGTGTTTTTTATCCCATGTTTTCAAATAGCCTTCACTGGGAATAACTGAGGGATTTGTGTCATTTGTGTTTGGACTTTTCTCTGAGTGTGATCGTGGGTCCTGCGGACTCGATGTCCGCGGGGATACCCGCAATCGTCTCATGGAGAGGAAGAACGGGGAAATGCTAATGTAAACAAAGCATCTCCCCGTTCTGCCTAATAACAGGACACTGTTCACAGCTCCCTGTAATCGGGAGCGGTGATCAGTGATGTGTCACACACCGCCCCTCCCCCCCACAGTTAGAAACATTCCCCAGGATACACTTAACCCCTACAGCGCCACCAAGTGGTTAACCCCTTCACTGCCAGTCACATTTACACAGTAATCAATGCATTTTTATAGCACTGATCGCTGTAAAAATATGAATGGTCCCAAAATCATGCCAAAAGTGTCCGATCTGTCCGCCATAATGTCGCAGTCACGATAAAAATCACTAATCGCCGCCATTACTAAAAAAAAAAAAAAATATTAATAAAAATGCCATAAAACTATCCCCTATTTTGTTTTTTTTATATATATCTCTTTATTTGAAAAAGTTATCCGATACAGCATATACAACAATGACATAAAAAAAAAAGACAAAAGAAAAAGAAGTACATAAATAGGGACTGTCACTAAAATCACCAGCTCAATAAGATCATCAATTACTCCCATAAAATTCTCTACATCCGATATATACCAGTTCAAAAATATCTATAAGCTGTAACTTTCAAAAAGGGAAACATGGAAACAATTTCTTTATTTTCCCCTATTCCCCCCCCCCCCCTTCTCCTCCCCTCATCCATCATGCATCCTCACACATACCCTACATCCCTCTCATCCTATGTCATCCTCACTCCGCCTCTTATCCAACTCTCTCCCAATCCAACCATGCTTTCCATATTTTCTCAAATTTCTTATAGTTACCCCTTTTCTTATAGATATATACTTTTCCCTACAGACCACTTCCCTTACTGCATTTTCCCATTCTGTCAATGTCGGGGCCTCCTTCCTCTGCCAATGCTGTGCGATAAGCTTTTTTCCCTGGAACAAGCATCTCTCTTGCCGTCTGTATATCCTTTGAGATCCCTCCCTCCCCCTTCAAGCCCAGCAGGCACTCTCTCGCCTCCACCCTCAGCGATGTCCCAAACACTGAGTTTATTTTCCCCACTATCCCTTCCCAATATCTATGCAACTTGGGGCAGCGCCAGAACATGTGGATCAAATCCCCATGTCCCCCTCTGCATCTCTGACATTTCGCATCGGGTCTCTTGCCCCACTTGAATAGCTTCAGAGGTGTGTAATATGCTCTATATAACAGATACAGATGAGACATCACTTGTGAGGGAGAGAGAGTGACCCTGGGACCCAGCGCCAAGACTTGATCCCATTGATCGTCAGACATTGTGCCCACATCTTTTTCCCATCTAGCCCTGTTTTTATTTTCAACCAGGCCTTCTTGAGCTGCTGCTTTCAAGCACCCATACATGTCCGAGATCAGACCCTTTGTGGATCCCGCATCGATCAGCTTTCTCAAAGAGGTCATTTCGCACCACACTGGCATTTCCTTCCCAAATTGTGCCTCCAGGGCACGCCTGAGTTGCAGATATCTGTAAAATGACCTGTTGGAGATCGCATACTCCTCTACCAGTTCCTGAAAGGACTTCAACCTCTCTGCCCTGTATACCTGTGCAAGGTAGTGGATGCCCATACGGTCCCATTCCTCTACGCGCCCCATTTTTTTAAGCTCGTTAAGGCTATTGTTGTCCCAAAGTGGCGAAAATTCCGCAAAGCCAGCGTATCCCAGAGTTTTTTTAGCTTGTACCCAGACTTTACTCATCAACCGGGTAGTAGGACATTTGGTACAAAATGAGTCTGCCTCTAATCCCTCTGCCACTGTATCGTGTCTGGTGTCATTCAATAAGATGCTACCCCCTGCTCCTGCTTCTCTTAGCCTATTACTACCTCCAATTTGTTGCAATTGGGCTGCCAGGAAGTAGCCTCGTGGATCTGGTACTGCCAGGCCTCCCTTCTCCTCTGGTCGCCGTAGCGTCTCCAGCCCGATCCTGGCCACCCCTTCCTTCCAGATAAGTTCTCTGAATATACTGTCCAATTTTTTGAACCAGTGCTTGGGAATCCAAACAGGAGAGTTCTGCATGACATATAAGATTTGAGGTAGCCAGACCATTTTAATCAGATTGCAGCGCCCGGCGACCGAGAGGGGTAGACGTCTCCATACTTGACACTTCTGTTTCAGCTTTTTCATCAATGGAACTAAATTTCCAGATATATACTGGCCTGGATCTCTGGTAATATTAATCCCCAAATATTTCATTTGCCTGACCACTTGGACTTGGGATGCCTGGTGTGGGAGAGGCTCACACAGGGTATCAATGGGCAAAATCACTGATTTCTCCCAGTTGATCAGTAGCCCGGAAAAAATTCCGAACTCCCTCACTATCCTTATAGCTGTTTCCAGTGACTCCTGCGTATCCGCCAAAAATAATAAAATATCATCGGCATACAAGGCCACTTTATCCACCCCTCTCCTCCTCCTGAATCCCTGTATGCCCTGTGCCATCCTTAGAGCCACCGCCAAAGGCTCAATTGCCAATGCAAAGAGCAGGGGGGACAGAGGGCACCCCTGTCTTGTACCCCTGCTCAACTGAAACCACTCCGAGCATTGCCCGTTGATTTTTACCTTGGCCCTTGGCTCGCTATACAGCAATCTTAGCCACCGAGCAAACCCGGGGCCAAGCTGATATTCCGCTAGTACCTTCCATAAATAATGCCATTCCAGGGAATCGAAGGCCTTGGCCGCGTCTAGCGAAAGAATTGCTCTCCTACCACTATTTTCTATGGGGATTTGCATATTAAGATAAACCCGCCTTATATTCGTGCTTGTGGATCTGTTTGGGATAAACCCAGACTGATCCGGGTGTATTAGTTTAGGGATTATTTTATTAAGCCTTGCAGCTAATACTTTGGCGAGGATCTTCACATCCGAGCACAAAAGCGATATGGGCCTATATAAAGAAATATCTATTGGGTTCTTCCCTTCTTTTAACAGAAGTATTACTATGGCTTCTGCCATAGAGGGGGGCAAAGCCCCCTCCTCCCTAGCCCCATTGAATACCTTCAGTAATAAGGGTAACAGTACCTCCCCGTATTTTTTATATAGTTCTATAGGCAGGCCATCCAGGCCTGGGGATTTTTGAGCCGCCATATCTCCAACCGCCCTCTGCAATTCTTTAAGAATCAATGGGGCATCCAGCATTTCCCGATCTTCCTCTGATACCGGAGTTATCTCCAGCCCCTCAAAGAAACCCTGCATTTCCCCCTCTACATTTACCCTGGAGGAACTATATAACTTCTCAAAGTATATTTTAAATTCGTCTACTATATCCGGAGTGTTTTTTCTTATTTCTCCTTCCCTCCCTATAATTGCCGGCACTGCACTCGGGGGGCCATTTGCCTTAATTATCAGAGACAGAGCTTTCCCAATCTTCTCTCCCTCTCCAAAAAAGCTCAGTCTCTGAAAGGATCCAATCTTTTCTGCCTTCTCCCGAAGTACCCTACTGTACTCTTCTTGCCTCCTCACCCAGCACTCGTGGTTAGCTTGGGATGGTGTTACTACAAAATGCGCCTCTGACAGTCTTGCGTTCTCTTTAGCTTCCATTTCAACAGCTTGCGACTGTTTTTTAACATACGCTATTCTCTGGATTAAAGCTCCTCGGATATGTGCCTTCAAGGAGTCCCAGACCACCCCAAGTGAAGCCGATCCTAGGTTTATACTAATAAATTCAGAAAGCCCCTCCATCATTTTCTCCTCCTCTCCTATAAGTTCGAGCCAAAAGGGATTAATCTTCCAGCTCCCCCTGCCATACTGTCCCCCTACTCTCACGGAGGCAATAACTGGCGTGTGGTCTGAGACGCCTCTTGGCTCATATACTATCTCCTCCACTACATTTAGTGCCTCTTCATTCCCCAGTACGAGATCGATTCTAGACAGGGTGGCATGGGTCCTGGAGTGACACGAATACTGCCTCTCTCCAGGATGCCTCCTTCTCCAGATATCTACCAGTCCTAGTTCATCACAATACTGCAGAAGGGGACTCCTGTTGGCCTCTCCAACTCCAGGCTTTGACGGGAACCTGTCTATGCTCCTATTCATCGTCATGTTAAAATCTCCCAGTGCTATTACCGGTGTCCCAGGGAAGTCTGCTACAAACCTGGCTAAGTCCTCCATTACCTCTATGCAAAATGGGGGGGGGGGGATATACACATTCGCCAATATATATCTTCTATTTTCTATTAAACAGGAGAGGAAAATATACCTTCCCTTTTCGTCTAACCTACTCTGCCCGCAGGAGAAAGCCAGCTCCGTGCTTATCAGTATACTCACCCCTCTCGAATATGATGAGTGAGTGGAGTGAAACTGCGTCCGGAACTGCTTATTGCTCAAAGTTTCGAGTGTATCCTTAACCAGATGCGTCTCCTGCAGGCAGAGTATCTTGACATTCCCCTTTTTGGCTATTGAAAAAATGATTTGTTTTTTAAGCTTATCCCTTACTCCTCTTACATTCCATGAACATATATTGATCCTTTTACCCGTATCCGGGATTTTACCACTCCCTCCTTTAACGCTCATGGGCCGTTCTATCTAATACCGTTACGATATTTTGATCTCCTGTCCAAACTGACCATCTCCCATTACAAGTGTGATAAGGGGATACATAGCATATCTCCCTATCTTTTACCCGTCCCACTAATCTAACAACCTGAGTCCACTCATATCCACTCACACCACTCCCTACCTTCCACCTCTGGTTATATACATGCCTCTTCCCCCCCACCCCCCAATCCCCCTCACCCTCCCAGCGCCCCCCCTCCTCCCTGCCCCCCCCACCCCCCCCCCCCTCCCCCATTTTACCCCCACGCCCACTTTGGGGCCTAACCCTCGGGCTTCTATTGTGACCTTCAAAAAACTCTTTGAGGTTTGAAAACAAAAAAGAGGAAAAAAACGTGAACCAAGTCCAATAGGGGGGGACTTTCCCCCTCTAAGGAAAAAAAAAAAAAAAAAAAAAAAAAAAAATTAATAATAATAATAATAATAATAATAATAATAATAATAATAATAATAATAATAATAATATATATATATATATATATATATATATATATATATATATATATATATATATATTTTTTTTTTTTGTGCTATTACCTTGTGCGTAGATTGTGCATTTTTCTCTATAGGTACATTATATTACTATTTACTTAGTCCCCCCCCCTCCCCCCTCCCCCACTCCACTCCCCATTTATCAACAAGAAAAAATCCAGTGAAAAAACGACCAAGAAATAATACAATAAAAAATTCAAAAAAGAAACAGAAGAAAGTTCCAAACAGCACTCAACTTCCCTCTCCTCTCTTAATTCTTTCCTCAATACTCTCTAGCCAGGTTGACACTTCATTGGGGGTAGAAAAAAACCTAACTTCTCCCAGAGCTGAGACACGCAATCGCGCCGGGAACAAAAGCGCGTAATTGATTTTGAGTTGTTGAAGCTTACGCTTGCAATCTCCAAATTTAGCTCTTTGCCTCTGCAGCTCAGGAGAGAAGTCTGGGTAAATTGAAATCCTAGCTCCATTATGCTGGATGTTCCTTAACTCTCTTGCCTTCTGTAAAATAGTGACTTTGTCCCGAAAACACAAAAGCTTAAAAATAAAGGGTCTAGGGTGGCCTCCTGGTGCTAGAGTTTTGGGACCTATTCTGTGTGCCCGCTCAACAGCAAATGTAGCAGAAAATGAGTCCCTGCCGAACTTCTCCCTCAGCCAGTCCTCCATGAATTGAATGGGGTTGTTCCCCTCGCAGCCTTCTGGGAGCCCAAGTACCCTCAGGTTCTCTCTGCGTAGCCTGTTCTCCATACTGTCCATTTTCTGTAAGCAATCCCTTAGTTGGATTTTCATAAGTGCCACCTCTTGCTTTAATGGGTACACATCATCCTCCATTTGGCTGCATCTCTCCTCAAGTGCTGTTGTGCGGATGCAAACCGTGCGCACTTCCCCTTTGACCACAAGCAGTTCATCTCTAATACTTTTAAATTGCTCAGACAGCTCAGTGATTGATTGCTTGTAGGTATTAACAGCTGTAAGAATATCTTGCAGGGATGGCTCTCTCTCACCTGAACTGCCCTGGTCTCCCCCTATCGCCCCTTCTAGGCCCAGCTTTTGTTGTTTATCCAAGGTCCCTCTTGAGGCTGAGCCTGCCAGTGGAATAGCTGATGATGGAGCTACCAAAGTCCCATTTTCCTGGGTCTGACTTCTCCTCCCAGGATGTCCCACCTGCTGTTGGCCCCCTCCTAGGTTACTGGATTTGTTAGGGGTTTGATTTGGGGTGTGCGCAAAGCGTCTAGTTTGGTGGCTACTTGGTTCCCCTTCTCCTTAGCGCTGCGGGTTCCGAGACCCCCTGTCCCTTGCTGGACTGACCCATCCTCCATCCCCTTCTTCTTGAACATTCCTGCTGGTGTCCTGATAGTATGCTGTTTTGCCAATGCACCGCGCTAGCCCCCTGCCCTGTGATCTGGGCCTGTATAGCCACAGTCCCCTTGCCAGGATATCAGTAATAATGTCTCTTCACAGCTGGGCTTTTTATACTGTGGATGCACACACAGCCAGCGACTCACCCCTCCAGTGCTCCGGACGGGATCCCGTGCCGCTTAGTCCTTCCAGGGGTTTCCAGCACCGCACAGCACAGCTCAATACCAGGTGTCAGCGCCCTCCTCTCTCACAGGAACAGGCGCTGCCGGTGTATTTCCTGGGGGAGCCCTGTATGATTGGGCTCCATACGGCTCCGTGTAGCAGTCCGGTTCACAGTCGCGTCCGCGGTAGCCTTGTTTGAATGCTCCGGGCAGTCTCCTAGGTCCCGCACTGTCAGACGCCGGGTACGGAGCGAGGGGAGAGGGCTGAACTCAGTCACGGCGTCCTCTCTCGCCTCTCACCTCAACATCCGGTCACGCCCCGAATTCCTACCCATTGATACTTAATGTGATCCCCTATTTTGTAGACGCTATAACTTTTGCACAAACCAATCAATAAACGCTTATTGCGATTTTATTTTAACCAAAAATATGTAGAAGAATACGTATCGGCCTAAACTGAGGAAAAAAATGTTTTTTTATATATTTTTTTGGGGATATTTATTATAGCAAAAAGTAAAAAATTAGTTTTTTTCAAAATTGTCGCTATTTTTTTTGTTTATAGCGCAAAAAATAAAAACCGCAGAGGTGATCAAATACCACCAAAAGAAAGCTCTATTTGTGGGGAAAAAAAGGACGTCAATTTTGTTTGGGAGCCGCGTCGCACGACCGCGCAATTGTCAGTTAAAGCGACGCAGTGCCGTATCGCAAAAAATGTTCTGGTCTTTGGGCAGCCAAATGGTCCGGGGCTTAGGTGGTTAAACAAGCATTGGCAGGTGCCGACAGACATCGAGTCCACCATACCCGCCGATCAGCTTCTGCTGTGTATGGTGGCACGCGCCCCATACCCAGAAGTGCAGGATCACGTACTAGGTACGCCATATATGTAAGTTATACAGTCGGCAAGCGGTTAATGATTGGCTTGGTGCCAGTGGGTTGCACAAAGCAAATGTGCTGCCTATATTTGACAGGCCTTCACAAAGTAACTACAAGGTTGTAGTTACTGACTGAGAATGTAATGAGGGGTTAGTAAAGAACCTCACACAAGGGCGGATCAAACTCCTCACCACCCTAACCAAATCTGAAAAAATTGTTTTACCTTTAGTTATACTTTAAAAAAAAAAAAAATGCTGCAAAGGCTCCCAATGGATGTAATTATAGCAAAAGAAAAACAAATTCCCATCATATGTTGGCATGGGGGCAGCTGTCAAAGCACATTTTTTTTTGCTATACATCAGCACTTGCTGTGAGAAGAATGTGACCTTTTCCTGGGTATATTTTCTTAGCAATTATTTTCTAATCCTAGTGGAGGACACATACAAGGTGTTCATATACCGGCACTGACCGGAAACTCAGCAGAATGTGTAATGAGTTTTGGAAACTTTTCCCTTTTTAGGGTTAATATTAAACTAAACTAAACAGTGTATGTGAACAATGGCACCTTATTCTTCAATTTCTAATTCACTTCTAGTACAGAAATGTCGGAAACAGCTGCCAGTCCCATGCCCTACCTTACATAATTAACCGCTTCAGCCCCCGAAGATTTTACCCCCTTCCTGACCAGAGCACTTTTTGCGATTCGGCACTGCGTCGCTTTAACTGACAATTGTGCAGTCGTGCGATGTTGCACCCAAACAAAATTGACGTCCTTTTTTCCCCACAAATGAAGCTTTATTTTGGTGGTATTTGATCACCTCTGCGGTTTTTATTTTTTGCGCTATAAACGAAAAATAGCAACAATTTTGAAAAAAAAAAGCAATATTTTTTTACTTTTTGCTATAATAAATATGCCCAAAAAATATATAAAAAAAACAAATTTCTTTCTCAGTTTAGGCCGATACGTATTCTTCTACATATTTTTGGTAAAAAAAAAATGCAATAAGCATATATTGATTGGTTTGCGCAAAAGTTATAGCGTCTACAAAATAGGGGATAGATTTATGGCATTTTTATTATATTTTTTTTTTTATTAGTAATGGCGGCGATCTGAGATTTTTATCGTGACTGCGACATTATGGCGGACACATCGGACACTTTTGACACTATTTTGGGACCATTGTCATTTATTCAGCGATCAGTGATGCACTAATTACTATGTGAGGCTAGGTTCACACTGCTGCAGTACGAATTTAGCGCGATTTTGATCCGATTGCGTTGCGAATTTGCATTGCAAATTCTTTATGTGTTCTTGCGATTCTACTGCAAATTTTGCAATCTATGGAGCTGAATTTGCATCGCACATGGATCAAACATGTAAACACTCCCTCGTTTTAAAAGAAGAACTCGGACACGATCTCCGCGCTGCCTTTCAGCGTGATCCCTTCACATGTCAGCTGCCCCGCCATCTCTCTTCCTGGCCTGGCAACCGTCACCCGATTCACAGCAAACCCAAAAAAAAAGGTTTTTTGGGTTTGCTGTGAATCGGGTGACGGTTGCCAGGCCAGGAAGAGAGATGGCGGGGTGACGGTTGCCAGGCCAGGAAGAGAGATGGCGGGGTGACGGTTGCCAGGCCAGGAAGAGAGATGGCGGGGTGACGGTTGCCAGGCCAGGAAGAGAGATGGCGGGGGACATGTTAAGGGATCACGCTGAAAGACAGCGCGGAGACCGTGTCCGAGTTCTTCTTTAAAACGAGAGAGTGTTTACATCAACGCGGAAGTGTCAGAATAATCTCCGGTCGTGTGGTGAGCTGTCATCTCCTGTCCCTGCAGAGGGCTAAATCTGTATGCTTCTAAGACCTTGCTATAAAGGAGGTTCAAGGCGTCTGGTAAGGATACATCTGTTATCAACCTTTGGATCCAATGGTGGTTGGAGGTCCCTTCACGTCCCCTTATTCCTTTATACACACTAAGGAATGCAACTTATGAACTTTGGATATGCGTTTTTTTTGCGACTCATTACGCAATTTTGAACTTTCACACTTTTGACTTTGCACTTGGGTGGAATAACCTTGTTGTCTTTTTGCACATAAGTTGTTTTACATTTATCTGTATGGAATGGTTAATTTTAGTATTGGATTTACATATCGCTATTTGCTGCGTAGCATAGCGACTTTCTTATTTTCTTCTAACTTACTATTAACTCTGATGGTGTTTATTCATTTATTCATCTATTTATGACCATCACACAGGAATATACATTTAAGTATTTAATGCAAGCGCACAAATTTTTTCTTTTTATTTAAAATATTCACCTCATTGATATTTGCGGTTTTTGTTGCAGCTGCAGTTACACTAATTTTTTGCTTGGTAGCGCAGGTTTTCCTTCTTTTTTCTTTTTTTTTCTTTTTTACGCAGCTTAGATTCGCAACGCACTGATGTGAACGGCACTCATGGAAAACCATGTTATTAAAATGACTTGCGAATTTGAGCGATCGCAACGGCTCAAATTTGCAGTAAAATTCGCAGCAGTGTGAACCTAGCCTAAATGACACTGGCAGGGAAGGGGTTAAACACTAGGGGGTGATCAAGGGGTTAAGTGTGTCCTAGGGAGTGATTCTAACTGTGGGGGGATGGGCTACCGCTCACATGACAGCGATCACTGCTCCTGATGACAGGAAGCAGTGATCTCTGTCATGTCACAAGGCAGAACGGGGAAATGCCTTGTTTACATAGGCATCTCCCCATTCTTGCGCTCCGTAACACTACATCGAGTCCGCGGGCGCGATCACGGAGCATTGGCGGGCGCTCGCGCCCACAATGCCGCATCTTAAAGGGGACGTACCTGTATGCCCATTTGCCCAGCTGGGCCATTGTGCCGACGTATATCGTCGTGCGCTGGTCGGCATGTGGTTAAGTATAATAATTCCTAGTAACCAAGTCAAACTTCTCATGCATGCAGCATTCCATTCATAACAATATTTTGAGTTTTTTTTGCTGCTTCAAGGTTCCTTACACTATGAACACTAATCATAAACAACTTTACTGCATTCCCCACAATAAGCTAATAATAAAAGTGGCGTCATACTGTCACGGAGTTTGGTGGGACCTCTGCGTCACCTGGGGAGACAGCCGACTAACAAACAGGGCAGATACTAGAGCGGTGATGGTCAGGATGGAAGCAGACATACTGATCCTAAACACCGTCCAAGTTTCAGATAGATAGACAGAGCAGTGATGGACAATACGAGAGATACCAAGTCATCCCCTTCCCATCTAAAGGGTAAAACAAATCTAAATACCTAAGCCATAGCTCCCAACTGTCCCTGATTTCGAGGGACTGGCTCTGATTTGGAGCAATGTCCCTCTATCCCTCATTGCTCCTCATCTTGGTCTGATCTATGGAGTTGTATATAAAATGCACTTTTTATCTATCAAAAAGTGTTTTCCCAGCGCTAAACCTTTCATCTGATTTCTAAATTGCTGGATTTGTAAATTCCAATAGCCAATATAAAGGAATAGTAGTGGTAAAAAAAAAGCACTTGTGGGTTTAACCAATCTTTTTTTGTTTGTACAATTCTCCTTTAAGGGGGCGTGGCAGGGGGTGTGTCCTATGCCTACATACTTTTGCTGATAGGTGTCCCTCATTCCCATCTCAAAAAGTTGGGATGTATGCCTAAGCTAAATTTTGCAACGTTAACATGTGTTAGTAAAACTGTATATTATACTGTGGATTATAACTTGTTTTTTTTTCAGGACACAGTGGGCTTTTTTGTGTTAAATGGTAATGGATATCTCCTGATTTTTTTTTTTTATTATCAGAGGAAAACTGTCCCAAAGTAGTAAAAAAAAATATATATATTTTAAATTTAGCTGTATATTTCTTGCTATTATCGTAACTTACCACACCAAAGAACAACCCAAAATGTATTCTTCTGCTCCCAACAATTGCAGTGATACCACATATGTGCATGTTAATTGTTGTTTGTACCTGTAGTATCAATTTAAAAGAAAATATATATTTTTATTCTACTCAAATATGCTGAACGTGACCTTTGACCTCGACCTTGACCTTTGACCCTGACCTTGACCCTAACAATAACCTTGGCAAGCCTTGATCTTATTATTTTTTTTCTTTATTTTTGTAGCACCCTCCTAGGTAGGTACTAGAGAGAGAGTATAGTTTGTGGGTTTCCCTGCCTAACAGGGAGGTTATTAAATAAATTTAGGTGTTCTCTGCCTACCGGGGAGCAGTGATCCATTGATAGGGTCTGCTCATTGTGCTCAGATGCTGCTCCTGTTGTCTGCCTGTTTCACACTGGTCCAGTAGGACGAGGCATATTGGACAGTGGGAGGAAACCTGACAAATGGGAGCATAGGCATAGTTACAGCCCTGGCCATTGGCAGAAGCGGGTGTCTCAAGGCATGCTGGGTGACTGTATATATACCTAGGGCACATGTGCTCGGGGTCTTCGGCAGGAGAGCGGGGTCCTGGAGGGAGGGGGCTGCTGCCCCTCTTCTGTACAGGCTGCCATGCGGCCTCAGGTGGTCAACCTGAGGGCCGAAACTGCGGAAGCTGAAACCCAAATGTCCTGTGGAGCTGACTAGGACAGAGACACATCTAGAAGGATCTGTTTCTGGTTACAGTGAGTACAGACCTGCGTCTAGAGGCCTGTTCTGTGAGGGCCATCCCTTCAGGCTAGTGAAGTCAGGGATACTGGTGACTCTCCTAAAGGAAAGTGGTGTAATGAGTTTGCTGCCAGAGAAAACAAAGGACTTATCCTCCCACACATCTATAGCGTGGTCCAGCAGGGATTCTGCTATCCGAGTCAATTTAATGCGGTCCAGTGAGAGTTGTCCTCGTCTGTGCATAGTTTAAGTTGGAGTATCCCACTAATCCCTTCTCCTATCCAAGCTCTACCAACAAAAACCAAAAAACCCCCAAATACCCTAGACTGATCACTGGATAACGAGCAGAAGAGTGTGCGGTCGAAGGTGTGAAATTACTTAAGTGTCTGCTGAAGGATAATCAGAGGGAGGCCCAGGGAAGACTATACTCAGCAACCCCTACGGGGGCAGTGCTACATTTTTTAAATTTATATTTTAACTTTTTAATTAATTTTTTATTCTTTATTTTTAATTTTTATGTGATTTTTTTTTTTCACACACTTTGGTTTGTTTACAATTCCTCTGCTGCAAGAAGAGGAAGATACAATATATCTTTCTCTTCATTCAGAAGAGGAAGGAAACTGAGGGGCGGGCTCACAGTGACTGATCACTGTGGTAGTCAATGAGTTAATACGATCATTAGTACGAGACCCGGGGTCTTCGGTGAGACCCCGGTCTCTGTGCTGGGAGCGCACTGTGCGGCACGCTCCCGGCACAAAGTAAGGCACGCATATGTATGCGGCCCCACAGGACTTCCGTGAGGCCGCATATACAGTATCTCACAAAAGGGAGTACACCCCACACATGTTAATTAATATTTTACTATATCTTTTCATGTGACAACACTGAAGACATTACACTTTGCTATGTGCAGTTGCCAGTGGTTTAGACATTAATGGCTGTGTGTTGAGTTATTTTGAGGGGACAGAAAATTTACACTGTTATACAAGCTGTACACTCACTACTTTACATTGTAACAAAGTGTCATTTCTTCAGTGTTGTCACATGAAAAGATAGAATAAAATATTAACAAAAATGTGAGGGGTGTACTCACTTTTATGAGATACTGTATGTGTGCGGTTGGCGCGAAGAGGGGTTCATGATCAGCATAAGCATAGTTGAGTACAACTTGACTCCAAACAATGTACAGGAGTAATCCCAGGAATGAACAGACTGAAATAATCCAGATGCAGACAGACTTCTATCTAGCGCATAGGCCAACAGACTAACCTGATCAGGCACAGGCTGTGTGTTCAGCAGTCTACCTAACCTTTTCTGATCGAGGCTGGTGTGCACTGCAGAGACCTAAGCTGCAGTGGTATGTAAATGACCACCAGAGGGTGCCACATACAGCATGGAAGGGAGGGGGAAGTAGACATTTAGATGCACGTTGAGCCAATTAGTAGCTGAGAACAAACGCAGATCATGCCACTTGGAAGTGGACATGTGACCCAAGAGTAAATCCTTGATGAAGTCACATGATACAGTGACGAAATGCATCAGTCCGGAGCTATGTGATGTCATCGCGCAACCCGGTTTTTGAGGTGATGCCAAAGCCCAAATCTTAAGAAGGCAATGCTCAGTTACTTTTAAAGCGATCCTACTTTTGTGTACTAGTTTAAAAGTGTACTAAACTTGTTAGTGTATTTTTTTCTATTATATCAAAAAAGTGTGGATTACTAAGGTACTAGGTAAAGAGCAATGATTTTTAAAAAATCTCTTTTAGCTTGGGAGCTGTTGAATGGGTATTGTTGTTGTTATTATTGTTATTAACGCAGAGCCTAATAGCAAGATCTTGAGAGAGGAGGTGATGTGACGTTAAATCTGGAGATATCTCAAAAAGATGATTGAGACTCCTTAAAGCGGAGTTAATTCAATTTTAGTCTCATCTGACCATAACACTTTTTTCCATGTGGCCTCAGAATCTTCAAGATGCGTTTAAGGTGGTCAGATGAGACTAAAATTTAATTATTTGGTCTCAACACAAAACACTATGTCTGGCGGAAATCCAATACAGCTCACCATCCAACTAACACCATTCCTACAGTAAAGCATGGAGGTGGTAATATCCTGTTATGGGGGTGTTTCTCTGCAGCACGGACTGGAGCACTTGTCAGGATAGAAGGCAAAATAGGTCAAATTCTTGAGGAAAATCTGCTGCCCTCTGCCAGAAAGTTGTCAATGGGAAGAAGGTTTACCTTCCAACATGACAATGACCCAAAGCACACAGCAAAAATGACCACACAGGGGTTGAAGGAGAAATTGGTGAATGTCCTTGCATGGCCTAGTCAGAGCCCAGACTTAAACCCCATTGAAAATATGTGGAATGACTTGAAGACTGCAGTCCACAAACGGTCACCATCAAATTTAACTGAACTTGAGCAGTTCTGAAAAGTAGAGTGGGCAAATATTGCAAAGTCTAGATGTTTAAAGTTAGTAGAGACATATTCCAACAGACTAAAGGCTGGAATTAAAGCAGAAGGTGGTTCAACAAAATACTCACAACCAGGTGATTCTGTTTTTAATTTTTTTTTTTTTTTAAATTCTGACATGGTGTTATATCTTTTACTTGGATGTCATACATTGCATCCATCTCCTGACTTGTGCCTGTCCACAACTTTATCCTGGAGATCCGGCAGTACTTTGACACCCATAGTTGATTGTTTGCTTCAGTTGCACTACCAGGGACTTAAATACTTCAGGAAAGCTCTTTTCATAGTTACATAGTAGGTGAGGTTGAAAAAAGTCCATCAAGTCCAACCTATGTGTGTGATTATATGTCAGTATTACCTTGTATACCCCTGTATGTTGCGGTCTTTCAAGTACTTAGCTAATAGTTTTTTTAAACTATCGATGCCCCCCGCTGAAACCACCTCCTGTGGAAGAGAATTCCACATCCACATTCCACATCCTTGCCGCTCTTACAGTAAAGAACCCTCCACGTAATTTAAGGTTAAATCTATTTTCTTCTCATTTTAATGAGTGGTTACGAGTCTTGTTAAACTCCCTTTCGCAAAAAAGTTTCATCCCTATTGTGGGGTCACCAGTATGGTATTTGTAAATTGAAATCATATCCCCTCACAAGCGTCTCTTCTAGAGAGAATAAGTTCAGTGCTCACAACCTTTCTTCATAATGAATGTCCTCCAGACCCTTTATTAGCTTTTTTGCCCTTCTTTGTACTCGCTCCATTTCCAGTACATCCTTCCTGAGGACTGGTGCCCAGAACTGGACAGCATACTCTAGGTGAGGCCGGACCAGAGTCTTGTAGAGCAGGAGAATTATCGTTTTATCTCTGGAGTTGATCCCCTTTTTAATGCCAATATTCTGTTTGCTTTGTTAGCAGCAGCTTGGCTTAGCATGCCATTGCTGAGCCTATCATCTACTAGGACCCCCAGGTCCTTTTTTATCCTAGATTCCCCCAGAGGTTCACCCCCAAGTGAGTAGATTGTATACATATTTTTGCCATCCAAATGCATTATTTTACATTTTTCTACATTAAACCTCATTTGCCATGTAAACAACAGGGAGGGGAGGGGAGGGAATTTATGATCCAAGAGACTCAAATTGATTCAATATGAAAAGTAATAACAGATGAGGGAAGTGCCCTAACTACATCTGTATGTGGATAAAGCTAATTGCATGACACCCGGGGAATCTAATTGAGATAGCAGGGTGTGTTCCTCTGAATTAAAGGCATATCACAAAAAAAGGACCCAGGGGAAAGGAACGGGACAGGTGCCAGTTCCACCCAGGGAAAAAGAAATCATCAACAAGGAACCAGCAGATTAGCAAAAATATGAAAAATGTAATATTAAGTTGAATAATTCCACATATACAAACACAAAATCAAAAATTATGACAATAAGTGAACCAAGACCTGACACTAAGAAAATAAAATAGACAACGTTGTCTAGGAACAGAACAACACACAGATGGCCACCACTAAACACACACAACAAAGACGCCCAGCTGGATTAATGAATGAAAAGATACACAGCAAAACATAAAACGTCTCATAAGTATCTCAGAAGATTGTGGATCAAGGCTGGGAGATTGGTGTGTGCAGCCGTATGGTTGGGGGGAAGTCCGCCTTGTAGGATGCCGATGCCAGGCCTTAGGTGAGCCTTGAGATGTGTTGCATGGACATAGCTGATTGAGACACTAACAGCTGAGTGTCATACAATGACTGGTGAAGTAGATGAGCAGCTATGTGGGGATGGTACATAGATCAAGATGTAGGTGTGCCTGCATCGGTAATAATCACTGTGAATGAAATTGACAGTGGGTGGGAGACAACTGTGTAACTATGGTGACGTCAGTCACGATTAGAATATGAACAGATACAGTCTCACCAGTCCCGGGATACCGAAGTTGAGCAGGCTAGTGGATCATTCCAATCCCACTTGGATCATCTCAGGTGGTACGGAGCGGCTGCATCCAGTTTGGGTCAGCTGGATGGGGCTTCGTAGATCCGTGTGCTCGGTTTGCCAGCAGCGGTGATGAGGAGCGGAGGCGTGTTAGGACTTGCCGTCTGAGTGCGGCGTAGGTCAGCGTCCACTTCCTGGTTCCATGCTGTGAGGCTTCACACGAGGGCGGACGGAATACCCAGGGCTGATGGGTGGGTCTGTGTGTGACGCTAGGTGGAGCGTGATGGCGTCATGCTGACGCGTTTCATCCGTCACAGGGATTTCTTCAGAGCATGCGCCGTTGCCAGAGCGGACATCTTATATAGCCCTCCCACTTACATACGTGGATACAATGGCTATCTGTTGGCCTGGCAACGGTACAACAAATGGACTGCCATTCAGACCGGAAGACAACAAAGATTATGCAAATAAATGGAACGGGCCGGTCCGTGGGTGCACCACCTCTATACAGAGCATAAACTACTTAAACAAGGAAGGGAGGGAGAAAAGAAGGGGAGTGGAGTAGAGGGGAGAAGCTGAAACTAAGACTAAATAGAGAATAAAAAATAAAATATAATATAGAAAGTGAAAATTAAATAATGAATAATAAAAATTAAAAATAGAAAAAATAAACTAAAATATGAAAAAAAAAAAAAAATATATAGGGAATAATTAATAAATGATGAAAAAATAATAATAAGTAATAGATGAAAAATAGAAAATAAAAAATGGAAGATGAAAAAGTAATAAAAATAAATATAAAAAATAGAAATAAAATGAAAAGTAGTTGAGAGGAGCGATCAGGCAGTGAAAGTAGATACGTCACCTATATGTAGAAAGGAGAAAAGAGAAGAAAAAGAGGAAAGGCAATAGATGTGAATATGGACCTAAGGGGTAAGGAACACTGACAGGTTGCACTCGCTATTTAACCCATGAGGGGACATGCTGTCAAGGGTATAAATCCACATTTTTTCTTTCTGGCAAAGAATTCTGTCGAAATCACCCCTTCTAAGGGGAAGATTTAACCTGTAGATACCCTTGACAGTAAGCCCAGTGGGGTCCCCCCCATGGAACTTGAGGAAATGTAGAGGAATGGGGCGCTCATCGTCTTTGCTGAGAATGCTTTGGACGTGCTCACCGACTCTGATCTTCAGTTTCCTCTTTGTCTTACCCACATATTTTTTGCCACAGGGGCAAGTGAGCATATACACTACTCGTGTGGTATTGCAGTTGATAAAATTATAGATTTTAAACTGTCTCTTACCGTCAGAGTCGGTGAACACGTCCGTGCACTCGACATACTTGCAGATGGCGCATCTACCGCACCTAAACATACCTTTAAGAGGGGGGAGTTGGGTAAGCCAGTTTTTGGTCGGGGATCTTTGGTATTCGGAGTGGATCAAGTGATCCCTCAGATTCCGAGAACGTCGGGCGGTAAGAAGGGGACGTTCTCCCACTATCTCACCAAGAGCAGGGGAACCAGAAAGGATATGCCAGTGGTTATTAAGAATGGTCCTAATCTGTTTCCATTGAGCACCGTATTTGGTGATGATTCTGGGGGGTTCATGTCTATCTTTAGAGACCGTAGGATTCCTTCTAGTGAGAAGTTGCTGACGGTCCGTCTGGAGGGCTCTTTTTTTGGCTGTTCTAATAGATGAATGGGAGTAGCCTCTGTCCCTAAACCTACCGTATAGTTCCCTGGCTTCCTTGTCAAAATCTAGTTCTTTAGAGCAGTTTCTACGAATACGGAGGAACTGGCCTACAGGTATACCTTTTATTAGGGATCTAGGGTGATCACTGGTGGCCAGGAGGAGTGTATTCGCTGCTGTTGGCTTCCTGTGAGTTTTAGTATTGATCTTCCCATTATCGGCAAACAGGGTCAAATCCAGAAAGGAAAGGCTATATTGGTGGGCAGTGTATGTAAGCCTAATGTTACGGTCGTTGGTATTAAGATCTTCCATGAATAACATTAACTCCTGCTCCGTACCCCCCCAGATCATAAGCACGTCATCAATGTACCTCAGCCACAGAAGACTGTGGCTGAGGTACATCGGCGACTGATAGACAGATTCCTCCTCCCACATACCCAGATGTAAGCAGGCATACGAGGGAGCCCAGGGTGCCCCCATCGCGGTGCCTCTAATTTGCTGGTAATAAATCCCCATAAACTGGAAACAATTATGTTCCAACAGAAAGGTAAGTACATCACCTATGAACTCATTTGATGTCCTAGGAGTGGGAATTTTTTATCAAGAAAGAATTGGACAGCTTTTAAACCCCATTGATGGGGAATTGATGTATATAAAGATTCGACATCTATGCCCACCATAAGGGATCCTTCCGGCAGAGCCAAAGCATTTAGATGGGACAATACATCCCCTGTATCCTGCACATAGGATGGCAATTCAAGAACCAACTCCTTAATTAGTGCATCAATGAATTTGCCCGTTTTTTCAAGGGGGCCATTTACCGCAGAGACGATGGGTCTGCCGGGTGGATTTGTTAAAGATTTATGGAGTTTTGGAATGATATAAAAGGTGGGTATATTAAACTGAGATATACGTAAGAAATTAAATTCCTTTCTGTTAATTAATTTTTCCTCCAGTGCTAGACTCAGCAAAAAATTAAGTTCATTGACAATACCGGGAAATGGATTTGACTGAAGCTTGCGATAAGTGGACTCATCACCCAGAAGTCTACATACTTCTTTTTCATATTGGTCCTCGGTAAGGAGGACTACGTTACCTCCCTTGTCACTGCTCTTAATTACAATACCCGGTGTCTCCTCTAGTTCTTTTAGGGCCTTTCTTTCTTCCCCAGTAAGGTTATCTATACCCCTATACTTCCAATTCACCTTAGAGAGGTCTCTCCTGACTTGTGTCAGGAAGAATTCTATAGACTTGTGGTTTTGATAACGGGGGCATCTTGACTGATTTTATAGATAGATTGGCCGAGCGGGTGTCTACTGTTTGCTCCGAGGGCGTCTCTGTGTCAAGATCAGAATCCTCATTCTCTTCTAGAAGAGAAATAAGTGTATCTAGGGCCTCCAACTCTTCTTTATTTTGTATGTTTTGATTGTTTTCAGTGTGTTTAGTTAAATGCCAGTATCTAAAGATCACCTTTCTAAGGTAAAGGGAAATGTCCTTATACACTTCAAACTCATTCATCCCTGATTTAGGGGAAAAAGAGAGGCCCCTGCCAAGCAGGGAGAGATGGTGTTGGTTCAAAGGGAATTCAGTAAGGTTAACGACCTTCATGTCCGTAGTAGGACTGGATGAAGATATTACTAATGAATTGTCACTATTTATGTCCTGTGTGTTTTCTTCCTGAGTTGTCGCTGACTTTTGCGAGTTTCCCTTTGTCTTCCCTGATGGCTTGGGGGTGAGTTTGGTGGTGTTTTTCCCTTTCCACTGGGTTTGGTTTTCCCTGTCGTGATTATGGGGTTGTCTGTTGGTGACTGATCCCTCTCTAAAAAAGTCACCGATAGATCACGGCGTTCACTATCACTGTCAGTAGATGAATATTGTTTGCGTGTGGTCTTTGTGTTAGCTACACTGTTACTCCTTCCTCTATGTTTGCGAGATCGACTTCTTCCTTTGTATATTGTAGGATCAAACAGATCACCACGTTCAAGATCTAATAAGTTCTGTTTGAATTTCTCTTGTTTATGAATTTTTAAGTTGCGTTGAGTTTTGTCTACTTCCTTTTTAAGGAGCTCATTGTGTTTTTCAAACGAGGGATCAGTTTTGAAGGGTTCAAGTAAACCAACACTGATGTCTATCTCCGCTTTTAATTCATCCAGCTGTGCCTGTTCCTCATCAACAATCAACTGCATAATTTCAAGACCTCGTCTGACACAGCTGGCCTTCCAGGCCTCAATGAAACGAGGTGTATGGAGGTGTCCAGCTGGAGTGACCCGTTCTCTCAGACCCCTGGGAATGATCCCATTCTCAATGTGGGATTTTAATGAGGAGATGTCCCATTTCCTATTCAGAAATTTAATAGTTAGTTTCTTATGATTCTTAAATAGAGTATGGAGAGAGTCTTCAGATTGGTTCAGAGTTGATCGTTGAGAGGAGAAGGCAGACTGAATTTCTCGGTCAATGTCAGCGTCAAGAAGATAGGCCATATCAGAAAAGGGGGCTGGGTGAAAACAGGAGGTGGGGGCCAAGAGAGGAAAAGGGGAAAAGGGATAGGAAAGAGAAAGCACAAGGAAGCAAAGAAAAAGGAAGAGAGGGAAAAAAGAGGTAGGGAGCACCCACGGACGGGCCCGTTAATAAAAAGTGTATGGTCCAGGTTCAGATTGGTGTAGGTGGTCGTTTTATGTTTTGCTGTGTATCTTTTCATTCATTAATCCAGCTGGGCGTCTTTGTTGTGTGTGTTTAGTGGTGGCCATCTGTGTGTTGTTCTGTTCCTAGACAACGTTGTCTATTTTATTTTCTTAGTGTCAGGTCTTGGTTCACTTATTGTCATAATTTTTGATTTTGTGTTTGGTGTATATGTGGAATTATTCAACTTAATATTAAATTTTTCATATTTTTGCTAATCTGCTGGTTCCTTGTTGATGAATTCTTTTTCCCTGGGTGGAACTGGCACCTGTCCCGTTCCTTTCCCCTGGGTCCTTTTTTTGTGGTTTTTCTCATTTGCCATGTAGTTGCCCACCCCATAAATTTGTTCAGATCTTCTTGCAAGGTTTCCACATCCTGCGGAGAAGTTATTGCCCTGCTTAGCTTAGTGTCATCCGCAAATACAGAGATTCTCCAGGTCGTTTATGAACGAATTAAACAGGATTGGTCCCAGCACAGAACTCTGGGGGACCCTACTAACCACCCTACCCACCCCTGACCATTCCGAGTACTCCCCATTTATCACCTCCCTCTGAATTCGCCCTTGTAGCCAGTTTTCAATACATGTACTCACCCTATGGTCCATACCGACGGACCTTACTTTGTACAGTAAACGTTTATGGGGAACTGTGTTAGATGCTTTTGCAAAATCCAGCTATAACACGTCTACGGGCCTTCCTTTATCTAGATGGGAACTCACCTCCTCATAGAAGGTTAGTAGATTGGTTTGGCAAGAACGATTCTTCATGAATCCATGCTGATTACTGATAATGATACCGTTTCCTAAAATCGTGCATATAGTCCCTTATCGTCCTCTCCAAGAGCTTGCATATTATTGATGTTAGGCTAACTGGTCTGTAATTCCCAGGGATGTATTTTGGCCCTTTTTTAAAATATTGGTGCTACATTGGCTTTTCTCCAATCAGCTGGTACCATTCCAGTCAGTAGAATGTCTGTAAAAATTAGGAACAATGGTCTGACAGTAACTTGACTGAGTTCCCTATGTACCCTTGGGTGCAAGCCATCTGGTCCCGGTGATTTATTAATGTTAAGTTTCCCAGGTCTATTTCTAATTCTGTCCTCTGTTAGCCATAGAGGTGCTTCCTGTGATGTGTAATGAGGACAAACACTGCAGTTTTGGTTACTGAAGCCCTCCGATTCCCTTGTGAAGACTAAGGAGAAGAATAAATTCAATACCTTTGCCATCTCCCCATCTCTTATAACCAGATGTCCTTCCTCATTCTTTATGGGGCCAATATGGTCTGTCCTCCCTTTTTTACTGTTTTTTTCCTTAAAGAATGTCTTGGGATTTTTTTTGCTCTCCTCCGCTATGTGTCTTTCGTGTTCTATCTTAGCCGCCCTAATTGCACCCTTACATATCTTGTTGCATTCTTTGTAAAGTATGAATGCTGATGATGATCCTTCAACCTTGTATTTTTTGAAGGCCTTCTCCTTTGCTTTTATATGTATATTTACATTGGAGTTAAGCCATCCAGGACTTTTGTTCGCTCTTTAAATTGATTTCCCAATGGGATGCACTGGCTAATGCCCTTATTTAATATGCTCTTAAAGCAAACCCATCTCTCCTCCGTTTTCTTTGTTTCTAAGATTTTATCCCAATTTAAATCTTCTAGCAAGGTTCGTAGTTTAGGGAAGTTGGCTCTTTTGAAATTCAGTGTCTTTGTATTCCCCTTTCCTATTTGTGTGATTTATACTGAAGCCAATTGATCTGTGATTGCTGTTTCCTAAATTGCCCCATATTTCCACATTCGTGATCAGGTCTGTATTGTTGGTAGTTGGTTGATCTAGTAATGCCTTGTTTCTAGTTGGTGCGTCTACCATCTGACCCATGACATTGTCCTGCAAGACATTTATGAACTGGCGAGCCTTAGACGAATGTGTGGTTCCCTCTGTCCAGTCTATGTCTGGATAATTAAAATTCCCCATTATGATAACACTTCCCATCCTTGCTGCTAATCCAAATCGTGATAGGAGGTCAGTCTCCCCCTCCTCCCTCAGGTTAGGGGGCCTATAGCATACTCCCAGTATTATTTTCCCCTTAGTTTCATCCCTTTGGAGCTCTACCCATAAGGAATCCACTTCCTCCCTAGCTCCCTTAAGGATGTCATCTCTCACATTTACTTGTACATTATTCTTGATATATAGGCATACCCCTCCCCCTTTTTTACCCTCTCTATCCCTGCGATAAAGGGAATACCCTTGAATGGTTGCCAGCCAATCATGAGAGCTGTTGAACCAGGTCTCTGAAATTCCCACAAAATCTAAATCCTCCTTGTTCAACAGTATCTCTAGTTCACCCATCTTGTCCGGCAGGCTCCTGGCATTGGTGAACATGCCACATAGTCTAGACCAGTCGCATACTATCCTCTTATTGGGTGTTCCGAGATTGCAAATAGGACTTGTTACTATACTTACCTCGGGTTTATAAAATGTATCTTTCTCTTAAATAAATTTTCATACTGAGCTAATCGAAATGATCACAGCTGATCACAGCTGAAAGTCAAATGACTGTGTGTTCCATTGAGAAGGTGATTAGCTACACCTGTAATTTTTAGGATGGGGTGATCCTTTTTCCAACTTTCCAAAAAACGGTGTCTGTCTTAATTACAAGCTGAAAAGCAACAAAATGTGATTATTTTAAAGAGGGGGTAATTCTTTTCTATACCCACTGTATATAAACAATATTTAGGAGCTTGGATCTAACCAGGTTGTGCTGCACTTTGTAGTACATGGAAATTTGAAAATTACAGACACATGGCTGAAAATAAGAATCCTTATTCTTGCGTTAAAGCTTTTTGAATTGGGCTTATTGCAACCATCTGGTCCCTAGCCTATAAAAAATGTGCAAGTCACTGTTATAGAGGTATAACTGTTTAATTAGTGGTCAGTAGACTCAGCAAACGTGGCATGCTTTTGCAGTGACTGCTCTCTAAACACTTCCCACACATTCTCCTGAATGTATTTTTCAGGATTTATTTGTGGAATTTACAGACCTCAAAAGGAAGTGTAAAATTATACATATCTGGCTGTTTGCGTAACCAAGAATAATCATGATGAGATTTACAATGTTATGTGAAAAAATAACTTTGCTTGTGGCAGGTGGTTTTGGGGGCGAGGATTATCGGAGACTCCACAAACATGCCTTTAAGATGACTTTACCTGGAAGAAGCAGTAAAAAACAGTTCTTCTTCTAATCAACTTCAAACAGCA
Source organism: Lithobates septentrionalis (assembly GCA_037952835.1). Taxonomy (NCBI): domain Eukaryota; kingdom Metazoa; phylum Chordata; class Amphibia; order Anura; family Ranidae; genus Lithobates; species Lithobates septentrionalis. The sequence continues at coordinate 1,608,576 of JBBDGP010000289.1, read as the reverse complement.
TTACAACAGCAAACACAAATACAGGATATTAGTGCAGCTCTTGCAGACAAGAGACTACACAAAGCATGCCTTTCTTAACCGTTTGCTGACCATATACTGTAGATATACGACAGCAAGGTGGCTTCCCTGTGCAAAATCACATACAAGTACGTGATTTTGCACTCCCGGGTCTGGGGTGCCCACGCTCGCCACCGGCGTCCTTCTCCCGCTTTGAGTGGACAGAGCAGGAGCCAATCAGTGGGTCCCACAGGCTCAATGTCTGCTGGGACCCATCAATCATTCCCGAGAGAGGCAGAACAGCCATCTGTAAAGAAGGCAGATCGCCGTTATGTTAGTAGGGAAGGTAGAAATCCTGTGTTTCTGCTAAGCAGGAACATGGATTGCTGCCTTCCCACATTTAAAGCACATCCCTCACAGTTAGCAAGCACTCCCTAGGAACACATTTAACCCTTTGATCGCCCCTGATGTTAACCCCTTATTAGTACAGTGACAGTGCATATTTGTAGCACTCATGACTGTATTAGTGTCGCTGATCCCCCCAAAAAAGTGTCATTTAGGGAGTCATTTACTATAGTGCTAATAGCGCCAATTTGCGTTTGTGTGAAAAAAATACTCTCAAAATCACAATAATTAGCGCCCAAACAGAATTCACTATCACACTGGGGAAAAAATTCTCCCAAAATTTAATTCACTATAGCTCCTAGATAGGGCCCAAACCATGAATTGCACATGGAAATAATGTTTAGAGCATGATATGATCGCCTAAATGGTACTTAAATACGTGATATATTGTTTAAAGATAATCTGCTTTTAAACTGCTTTAAAAAGTGATATATACACTGAAATATCTTTAAAAGTCTGAGAAGAGATAAATTCCCTATCTCTGTACAAGTAGGTGCCAGCACAACTGAGCACGCTCAGACCTGCAAACAACTCTCATTTTAACTCCCATGCCTTTTTTTTTAAAGGGCACTATAGTAAATACCAAAATTAGCGTTGGGCTAAAATGCGTTTTTGAGAGTGAAAATTTGCGCTATATAGCCCAATGCAAGTTTCAGCCATTGATTATGATGGTACAATTGTAACTTCCTAAAATAAATACTTTTAAGGTTGAGATGAAATGTATCTTTCTCTCAAATAAATTGTCCTTGCAACAATGTTGCTTCTTCTTCATCTATTTATATAATGTGGAACTTCAGTCTTTTTTTCAACTTTCCATCTATTAAATCTTCTGCCCTAGTTGTTTTAACTTTGGATATTAAAACATTATTTTTCTCCAGTAAGTACCTTATACAGCCCACTTCCTATTTCTTGTCTGGAAAAAAGCCTAGGCGTATGACATCATGCACAGTTATCTCTCTCACTCTTGTGAGAGTTTGCCAGGAAGGGACTGGGGATGAGTCATAAGAGGGCCAATGAGAGCTGCAGAGCTGGAGGTGTGCCTCTGTGTGTATGTGTAAATCCAGGAAGTGAACAGGCAGCAGCTTCAGCTGCCACAATTAAAATGGATGCAGCCAGACTCAGTGGAGGGAGATTTCTGCAGCATATTTGGCAAGTACAGAATCACAGTATGTATAAAACAATATACAAAGTGATTGGAGGGAAGCGTCAGAATGGCAAATATGTTTTTATTACGAATTTTGTAAGCAGACTGCAGTTCCTCTTTAAGACTGTTAGAATGTGTAATGTTTTCATGTTTTGGTAAAATATATTTTTCTTGGTCTCTCTCACTTGTTACTCTCCATCTCACAAAAATATTTACCCAAACTCACACAGGTGTCTTTACAAACCACAAGCAATACCATTGCTGATGCAAATATAAAGTGAGTCACAGTTTTGTGTGTTGTTTAGTATTTCCAAATGATTATAATTTGAGCCCAAAAAATCTGATATGTGTACCAACATCAGAAATCAAAATGTCATTCCCAAAATTCAGAGGGTAACATCACTATTCTACACTCACACACCAAGAACCACCAAATATCACAGAATAAATCAAGGAGAATAACTCCTGACTAATGTAATTCCACCACTTATATGTCCAAAAAAATGCAGTATTTATGTGTATTTATGTATTGGAGGTCCTGACTCAGGTCCTTCCATAAATGATGTTTAAATGTAGTATGTATGTGTAGGAGGGTTCCACCACCATTGCAAATTATGTCATATGTTTTCCTTGGGCAAGGACTATAATCATCCTTAACATTTCCCCACCAACACTGATTGCAGCCTCTTACCAAGCCTAAACCCACAAAATGACAGCTGTTTGTCTCTCAGCATGCTGACAGTAATCAGCCATAACCAGCCTTCAAAACAGATGGCATATGCCAGAAACAGGTTGTTTAATGGATCTCTGGCCTTCCACAGTACATCTGCATTGATGAACTTCTTGCACCCCTGGGACTTAGGACTGTTTCACACCACAGAGATGCAGCCTACATACATGTAGCAGCACAGTGGAAAACTGGTTAGCCCTTCTGCCTAGCAGCACTGAGGTTCTTGGTTTGAATCCCAATCCCGCTACCTTGTGGTGTTAAAGTTTCTTTTTCACCAGTGATGACATTTTTGATGGGTTTCACATAATGGAACCCCAAGAAATAACATTATAAATCAAGCAAGTGTGGGTTTGCACCAAATCTAGAACTGTTGTGTTTTCAGGCCGATATTGATGTATAAGTCTGGTGTGATCTTGCACACATATTTTAATGTTGTATGCCGATGATGAATGACGAATGCTCTTTGTCACCAGTTTGTGTGGAACAGCTTTCACAAAGTTGTAATTTCCTGTTTTATACCCTCCACATGCCCAACAACAAACAAGTTTAATTTGGAGATTTTTGGGATCACTGATCATGGCCAGATCCTTGGAAATGTGTTATTTTGAGGTTTACCCTGCACAGATATCTATGCTGATGCATTATTTCATTTTTAAATAGTGTGTATTGCTGATGAACAGTTGTGAGCAGTTGAGGCCTACATGAAGAGACAGAAACGATTACACCAGTGGGTGTGTCCTTTACTGGGTGGGTGTACGAGCAATCCTAGCTAGGTTATTTAAAGGCCTGCATTTGTGGTGGGTGTTTGGCCTAAATCTTTCTTTGCAGTGTGTATATTGGGTTACAAATAGATATGTTTGTTTTCTGTGGTTTTTTGGTGGTGCATAATTTCCGACCCACACCCCACTAAGGTTGTGGTTTGATGATTGTGTCGAAAATCCCATGTTAGACTTACAACCGCTATGTAATGGTTTCGATGAAAAGGAAGGTCATGCTAATTCATTCCTGCTGTGTGTGTCAATGTAGTGTGTGTGCTGCCTTTTTGGCTTTTGTATTAATTTTGTCTGTTTTTGCTTATGATAAACCTGTAATTTAACTTTTTTGGGGTTTGAGGCGAGGACTTCTGATCACCAAAAAGGTTTGTCATGCTTGTTACTAGCTTGATTTGTATCCCTGCTTTTCTAATGTGATTTTTTTAAGCTGTCTAATTTTGTAGATCGTGAGCTCTTTTGAGCAGGGCCCTTCTAACGATATTGTCAAATGCTGCAGCCTCATTCCCATGCTTTTTATGTTTTTTGGCCCAAGTACATTAATGTATCAAATGTTTATACTAATGTTATACTAATTGAAGCAGGGTTTGAAACAGGAAAATCTGGATGCCGCACACCGGATAAAGTTGAAAACATCTTCTTTATTGTAAAGCTTGGATCATAAAAAACAGGACAATCAGGTGGGTGGTACAGACACAGTTGACGCGTTTCGCGCTCTAGTTCGAGCGCTTACTCATAGCTGACAAATATTGGGATGACTGTCTTATATATCTTAATAAGAGATACCACATGACTTCATGGTCACTCATCTAATGGATATCAGCTGAAAGCGGATTGTGCAAAGTCTCGGCATCTGCTATCAAAGACATGTGCTACCCAATAAGAAAAACTCTTATGGATATGACTTTTTAAAAACAACAACGAATACATAGGAAAATACACACACACACACACACACACACACACACATGCATATATACACATATATATGTATGTGTTTGAATATGTGAGTGAAGTGAGATAAACACACAATATGTATGAACAAAGGGGGAGTGTGATGCAACTTGATTGTGTTAAAACAAAATGCAAAAAAGCAAAAAAGCACAGCAACAAATCAGTGAAAAATTAGTGAGTGGAAAAAACTGTATATATGTAAAAAAGGTGTAAAAGTGTTTGGGCCTGAATTTATATGTAAAACGCATGACTACAGCAGTGTATGTGCACTACTAGTAAAAAAATATAATAAATACATAAATAAGTAAAAATGAAAATAAATAAATATGTGCATTAATAATTGGTAGTGAAAATTGAATATGTGCACCAATAGGTAATGCAATGTAGCCATATGCATTAAAAAAGAACAATAATGAAAAAATATTAATAATAATAAAATGTTATATAATGTCGAAATAAAAAGTTGATTTTTTTTTTTTGCTTTGTTTGAATAAGCAAGGTAAATCTCTGTTCTGACAGAGGGGAATGGATGGATTTTGTGTTCCTGCAAGGCAGGGAATAAAATCCATCTCTTCCCCTATTAAAAGCAGCACACACAGTACACAAAAACACTAGCTAGGCACACAGTTGACCCTTTAATTGCCCCTGATGTTAACCCCTTCCCTGTCAGTGTCATTAGTACAATGTCAGTGCAGATTTTTAGCACTGATCACTGTATTTGTGTCACTGGTCCCCAAAAAAGTGTCACTTAGTGTCAGATTTGTCCGCCGTCACAGTCCCACTATAAGTCACTGATCACCGCCAATACTATTTAAGAAATAAAAAATAAATAAAAATTCCATAAATATATCCCATAGATGGTAGACACTATAACTTTTGCGCAAACCAATCAATATACGCTTATTGGCCTTTTTTTTACCAAAAACATGTAGCAGAATATATATTGGCCTAAATTAATAAACAAATTTGATGTTTTTTCATTTTTTATTGGATGTGTTATATAGCAGAATGTAAAAGAAAAATATATTTTAAAAAAATATCTGTCTTTTTTTGTTTATAGAGCAAAAAATATAAAACGCAGATGTGATCTGTAACAGATCCCTAACCAAGATAGGGGCTTCTGGAGAGGACTAGGAGCTAGCCTCTTACCCACTGACTATGGCCCAGGGAGAGAGAAGATCATTCTCTAATGATGGACCACCAGTTAATGGACACTGAGAATGTGGTGGATTACTTCAGATGGGACAGTAATATTTATCCACAATATCTCCCAGGAAATATAAAAAGACTATTCCTGGTTTGTTTAATTCTGAACTGTACATGTTAATTAAAATAGCTGGCCACTGTTTCATGTTCTTCAATGTAGGAGCCGAACAGTCTGCTACTGAGGTCTCCTGCTTTAGTCGGTTACCTACCAGGCTGAGGAGGGGGGAGATCACTGTATGTATTGTTAATTGTGCTAATTGGAACACCTTTTGTCTCTCCTAGCAGACCCTTGTGGGATGTGTTTATACTTATGATAATGTGTCCTTTGTATTCACTGTTGTAGGGGCCAAATAATCTAGACATCCAGATGGATAATTATGGTAATGTTATAGTATGTCAGTTGTTGTAAATATGTTTCTGGTTACAGTATATATTGTTAGGGTAATATGATCAGGAGGGGGGATGTCCTCCTGTGGTATATATTTTGTGTGAGTTTGTTCAAATAAATATTCCATGTTCCAGCTTTGTACCTGAGCTAATCTCGCCTGGTTCTTGGTTGCATTATGTGGCTGTAATATCTGATATCTGAAGGTCCAGACTGGAGGAAGCAGTGTACTGACGGAAGCAGGCAAGCAGAGTGCGACGGGGTTCCGTGACATGATCAAATACAACCAAAAGAAAGCTCTATTTGTGGGAAAAAAAGGACCTCAATTTTATTTGGGTACAGTGTTGCATGACTGCGCAATTGTCAGTTAAAGTAACACAGTGCCGTATCGCAAAAAATGGCCTGGTCATAAAAGGGGGTAAATCTTCCGCAGCTGAAGTGGTTAAAGTGTATTTCTGCTTTTGCAGTCAAATGTGAGAAATCCCCCATATATGTATGTTATGTGTTCCCATTCATATAGCATACCTATTTTTTTTTTTAAATATTTCTTACCTTTTAGATGTTTCTTAGGAGAAGGTGTCATGGCTGACTGCAAGCATTCCTCAACAAGTTCAGTCTGCCCCAATAGAAAGGCTGAGGACTGTCTGAGCTCCCTTTCAATAATCTACAATATAGAAGCCCTTTTACATTTTTACCATTTTGTTATGACGGACATTGTTCTAGTTTACAAACGACAATGAGATCTGCCATCACAGTACAGACAGGGTTAAAGTGGTTCTAAAGTCAGAAGGTTTTTTTTTTATCTTAATGCATTCTATGCATTAAGATAAAAAAAAACTTTTGTGTGCAGCAGCCCCCCTAATATTACCTGGGCCCCATCTCGATCCAGGAATGTTGCACAAGAGTCTCAGCTGGCTGGGACTTTCTCTCCTCATTGGCTGAGACAGCAGCGGGGCACCATTGTCAATCAAAGTCAATGAGCCAATGAGGAGAGAGGGGATGGAGCCAAGCCGGGGGGCTCTGTGTCTGAAAAGACACACAAAGCAGCGGCTTGGCTTGGGTGCCCCCACAGCAAGCTGCTTGCTGTGGGGGCACTCGGCAGGAGGGAGGGGCCAGGAGTGCCAGCGGGGGACCCAAGAAGGGGAGGATTTGGGCTGCTCTGTGCAAAACCATTACACAGAGCAGGTAAGTATAACATGTTTGTAATTAAAAAAAACAAAAAAAAAACAAGACTTTAGTATCACTTTAATTTTGGGAGACACAGCTCCCAACTCCCCTCATAAACAAAGAGATTTCCAAGTAGGATTTTTCCCTGCTAGAGTTCTCAAAAAACAGAGTATCTAAGAAGACAAGCAGCAATGTTTAAATATATATATTTTTTAAGTTATGCAATGCAATTGGGGAAATGTAACAAATATAAACCATCAAAGAAACCTAAGTGCAATCACTATTGGGGAGAGTGTTGATATGATATATATATAAAAAAAACTCAGTAAACATGCAATTCACCAAATATCTACAATAAATTCAATGATATGTAATCCTACATTTGTAATAGTGTTATAGAGATGATCTCAATAAAAACAAAGAACCATATTGTGTGATAATGTCAGTACTGCTGCGCACACTCCCTGTGTTCCCACAAGTACCAGTGAATAAAAATAATAAATCTGTGCCGTGTAGTACTTACCAAAAACAAAAAAATAAGTGATAAATATCCTGTGAGATAAACAATATTTCGTCAATGAAGATCATTAAATAAAAAGTCCAATGAGTCCATATATTCATGGAGGGCACCAGATCGCTGCGGGAGGGGGGGTGGGGCCCTCTCCTGCCGCCGATAAGTGACCTCACGGCTAATCCGCCGCAGAGACCACTTTTATCTGGTACTGGACCGCCACCGAACACGGGGATACCGGGGTTATGGAAGCTAACTGCTGCCATAATCAACAATATCCGTCCTCAAAGTAGGGACGTACATTGGCGTGCGGTGGTCCAGAAATGGTTAATATATATATATATATATATATATATATATATATATATATATATATATATATATATATATATATATATATATATATACACACACACACACACACACACACACACACACATACACATATACATATATATATATACTGTATATACAGTATCTCACACATTTTTATAGATATTTTATTCTATCTTTTCATGTGACAACACTGAAGAAATGATACTTTGCTACAATGTAAAGTAGTGAGTGTACGCAACACACAGCCATTATTGTCTAAACTGCTGGCAACAAAAGTGAGTACACCCCTAAGTGAAAATGTCCAAATTGGGCCCAAAGTGTCAATATTTTATGTGGCCACCATTATTTTCCAGCACTGCCTTAACCCTCTTGGGCATGGAGTTCACCAGAGCTTCACAGGTTACCACTGGAGTCCTCTTCTACTCCTCCATGATGACATCACAGAGCTGGTGGATGTTAGAGACCTTGCGCTCTTCTACCTTCCGTTTGAGGATGGCCCACAGATGCTCAATAGGATTTAGGTCTGGAGACATGCTTGGCCAGTCCATCAACTTTACCCTCAGCTTCTTTAGCAAGGCAGTGGTCGTCTTGGAGGTGTGTTTGGGGTCGTTATCATGTTGGAATACTGCCCTGCAGCCCAGTTTCTAAAGGAAGGGGATCATGCTCTGCTTCAGTATGTCACAGTACATGTTGGCATTCATGGTTCCCTCAATGATCTGTAGCTCCCCAGTGTCGGCAGCACTCATGCAGCCCCAGACCATGACACTCCCACCACCATGCTTGACTGTAGGCAAGACACACTTGTCTTTGTACTCCTCACCTGGTTGCCGCCACACATGCTTGACACCATCTGAACCAAACAAGTTTAAATGGTTCCAGTAATTCATGTCCTTAGTCTGCTTGTCTTCAGCAAACTGTTTGCGGACTTTCTTGTGCATCATCTTTAGAAGAGGCTTCCTTCTGGGATGACAGCCATGCAGACCAATTTGAAGCAGTGTGCAGCATATGGTCTGGTTCCTCCACCCCAAACTCGCTCATCCATGTCTTTATGGACCTTGCTTTGTGCACTGGTGCGCAGTCATGTTGGAACAGGAAGGGGCCATCCCCAAACTGTTCCCACAAAGTTGGGAGCATGAAATTGTTCAAAATGTCTTGGTATGCTGACGCCTTAAGAGTTCCCTTCACTGCAACTAAGGGGACAAGCCCAACCCCTGAAAAACAACCCCACACCATAATCTCCCTTCCACCAAATGATTTGGACCAGTGCACAAAAGCAAGGTCTATAAAGACAAGGTTCGATGTGTTGTGCATTCAGAGATGGTATTGTAACGAGTGGTTATTTGAGTTACTTTGAGTTTCCCCATTCTTCTCTGACATCAACAAGACATTTTCCTCCACACAACTGCCGCTCACTGGATATTTTCTCTTTTTCGGACCATTCTCTGTAAACCCGAAAGATGGTTGTGTGTGAAAATCCCAGTAGATCAGCAGTTTTTGAAATACTCAGACCATCCCGGCTGGCACCAACAGCCATACCACGTTCAAAGTCACTTCAATCCCCTTTCTTCCCCATTCTGATACTCGGCTTGGACTTCAGCAAGTTGTCCTCACCACATCTAGATGCCTAAATGCATTGAGTTGCTGCCATGTGATTGGTTGATTAGCAATTTGTGTTACCAAGCAATTGAACAGGTGTACCTAATATAGAGTGGCCGGTGAGTTTATATCTAGTAATCATTTTAATTGATGAACTGTTTTCTCTGGCCAGTCCTTCTGTATGTATATTAATGAACCTCTAGATTTCACTTTTGCTCTTTGATAGGCTCTTTTAAAGTTTTTTTTTTTTTAGTTCTTTTATATACTATAACTTCTTTGTCTTAATCCTTTAGAGAGACCATCTGCTTCCAATTTAAAGTCTAGATCAATGGAGCACTTTGTCTCAGCCTCACATATTTATTGTAGTTGCTGTCAAGTTGTTTATCTATGTGGAGAGTTTTATACAGGTAATATACATATGTGACGTCGTTATTTTCTCCATCCTGTGTTTTGTCTCCTGTTTTTATAAGACTTTTTTTTTTTACCAACGAATAAAATTGCCTTTGGCTCTTTAATAGAGTTTTGGTCTGGCATTCCTTTCTCTATTTCCATGGTTTGAGCTATTGTTGGGTGCCCATTAAAACCCTTGTTGTGTGTGTGCTCCCTCGCCAGAGCTATTGAACCTGCCTGAAGTTTTCCTTCATCTGACCACCCATGCAGATGATTTAGCACCCTCCTAAAATAGGTTGCTGGTAAGGCTCAGGAATATCTATTCCTATAGCTTCTCTGTAATTATTGTAGTGGTGTGTGATTATTTCTGGCTGTTCTGGGTCTCACTAGCTGCAGACTCAACTGCTTCTCCTTGCCCCCTGGTGGATTCTTGACCAATGTTGCTCAACTGAGATCAGAGAAAATTACATTCTTGAATATAATGGCATACTTGAAATGTAGGTAGAAGGGAGGACTTATTAAAAATAAAAAAGATTTAAAACAATCTACCGTATCCGTATATACTTGAGTATAAGTCGAGTTTTTCAGCACATTTTTTGTTGCTGAAAGTGCCCCCCCTCGACTTATACTCGAGTCAAGCACTTTTCTGCAGCAAAAAAATTCATTTTCCGAACTGACTTTGGGGCCCCGTATCTCAGGGCCACTTGGTGCTAGGAACCCCAATTGTGGTGTGCAAACCCAGTAGAACTGGTACCACAACTTATCCAAAGCTGGAGTTCCTAGCACCAAATGGCCCCGAGATACGGGGCCCCAAAATCGGTTCGGAAAATGTCATTCTCTGCTGCAGAAAAGTGCTTGACATTTTCTGAACCGATTTTTGGGGCCCTGTATCTCGGGACCACTTGGTGCTAGGAACCCCAGCTTTGGATATTTAATGGTGCTAGTTCCACTGGGTTTGCACACCAAATTTGGGTTTCCTAGCATTAAGGGGCCCCAAGTCGGTTAACTGTATCCATCTGCAGAAATGTCATTTCGGGACCCTTTGGGTTCAGAGACCCCAAATTTTGGCTGCAGCTAGGGGGCATCTAGGAACCCTTAACTACCAAGTTTGAAGTTCAGGGGACCTATGGCTGCAAATAGGCACAGTGAGGCTGCAAATGGGCATTGTTGACCCTCTTTTCCACTGACAGTAGCTGTGCATTTCTCACCCTCGTCTTATACTCGGGTCAATAAGTTTTTCCCATTTTTTTGTGATAAAATTAGGGCCTCGACTTATACTCGGATCGACTTATACTCGAGTATATACGGTAAATAGGATAGGAATCAGGGACGTGCGGTGAGGTCAGTGGCTGGTGAGGCACTGGCTAGTATCAGAGCCAGATACACACAGGTTACATACACCGCCAGAAAGCAATAATTCTAGCACCAGACCTCCTCTGTAACTCTAAACATGTAACCTGTGAAAATTTTTAAAGCGTCGCCTATGGAGGTTTTTAAGTACCGAAGTTAGGTGCCATTCCACGAGTGTGCGCAATTTTAAAGCATGACATGTTAGGTATCTTTTTACTCGGCGTAACTAAGTGTGCCAGCTTGTATTTAAACTGACTGCTCTGTATGTAGCTTCTGACAGGCTGCACAAGAAGCCCCGTATCTCGGGAACTATAGGTGTCAGGAGCCCCAGTGGTGGGGTAGGACTTCAGCTACCTACCCCCCCCCCCCCCCCCCCCCCAAAATTTTGGGTCTCTGTGACCTCCAGGTGGCCGAGCTACGACCCTTGAAGCTCGATCATTTTAAAAAAAATAAATTTAATGTTCATGGCTCTGCCTCACCTGCCTCCTGTGACTGCACGTCTGATAGGAATAGGATATTAGGATGACTACCACCTTCTGTTATCAAGAAGAGGAAAGTAGGAAAATATTAGAGGACCACTGGGGATTCCTACAAAACCCATAAGTAAAAATTGGTTGCTGGAGAAAGACAATTATTTTTAGGACAGTCAAACCACAAAAAAACATACTTGTAAGATGTTACTGTAATGCGTACACACGAGTGGACTTCTTGTCGGACTGAACCCCGAAGGACTTTTCGTCGGAGTTCCGACGAAACGGACTTGCCTACACACGATCCCACCAAAGTCCAATCATTTTGAACGTGATGACGTACAACCGAACTAGAAAAGGGAGTTCAATAGCCAGTAACCAATAGCTGCCCTTGTGTCGTTTTTTGGTCCATACAGACAAATGTTTTTTTTTTCTGTAGGAATCGAGTCCGTCGGAAAGATTTGAAACTTGTTCTACTTCTAGGTCCGTCAGATTTTTTGACAGAAAAGGTCCGATGAAGCCCACACACGATCGGAATGTCCGACGGATTTGTTCCGGACGGGAAGTCCGGTTGTGTGTACGCGGCATTAGAAGAGGAAGGATCCATGTAGGAGGACAGGCACTTTTAGATGGAAAAAGTATGACAATTGCAAATTTATTAAGAAGGGAGTAGATATGAAAATGAGGGGAAATAGAAAGCCGTATCACAAAGAGTTCTTACCATAATTTATTATGTGGGTTATCAGAATAATGCCGGTTATGTAGGAAAAGACAATTCAGACCCTAAAAAGGAGACTGTTAACATCAATAAAATACAAATTGTCTGTATACAAGTTGTCTCTGCGGCGAATCCGCCGCAGAGACAACTTTTATCTGAAACCGGACCGCTCACTGAAGAAGAGGATACCGGGTTTATGGTAGCTAGCTGCTGCCATAACAACGATATCCCTCTTCAAAGTGCCGACGGCGTGAGCCAGTCCGGGAGTGGTTAAAGTGAAGAAAATGTAATGCATATGTAAATCAAAATGAAATACAATGAAACAAACAAAATTAATCATGCAGATTTAGTATAATGTTTCACAGTGAAAAAATTACTTTCCTGACACCTACATGGCAGCATACTAGTGATAGAGCTCCGCCTTTTGACCACTCCCTCAGGACCATTGAATAGCAAAAAAAAAGGACTAGTTAGCCGTCTGCCCCCCCCCCCCCCCCATTCTTCTTTTTTTCCTCATACCTCCCTGCACCAGTGAAGAATAAGCAGTTCTATGTCCCCCACCTCTGCCCTAGTGCAGTAGCCGTTTGGGTTTAGCCTCTCCCAGTGTGAAGTCCCAGCTGCTAAATGCGCTAATAGCCTGGGAGCCCCTTCTGTGGGTCTTATTGGGGCCCCTGCAATGTTTCCTCTTTTGGAACGAAATCTGCTTTTAAAAATTGGTGACTGCAGCGCTTGTGGAAAATGGAGGGGCCAGCTTTGCTTTTTTTTCTCTCTTGGCCCTTGTGCCATACAGGATCTCCTTTTCCTGTGCCTATCTCTCCCTTTATATCTGTCTTTGCCATTTATTTTCCACTCTAATCCAGCAGTGACTCATTCCCATTTACATTACCCTGCCCAGCGGGGACTCTGTTCCTTGCTCCCTGATGTGGTTTGGTATCCCTTTAGGGCCAGCGCAGCCGTCCAGCTCTGTTTTTCTACTCCGGGGGTGCACTCGGTGACATCAAAGGAGTGCGCCGACTCCCACATGCCCACTGGCCGACCGGAAAGCCGGGCGCCATCTTGGAAAAGGGCAAACTGTGCTTATTTGCCATTAGTACAGGAAAGTGTCCTGAAAGAGACAAGGGGGTTTTATTTACTAAAGGCAAATCCACTTTGCACTACAAGTGCACTTGGAAGTGCAGTTGCTGTGGATCTGAGGGAGACTTGCAAGGAAAATAAAAAACGGCATTTTTTCTTGTACATGATTGGATGATAGAAATCAGCAGAGCTTCCCCTCATTTTAGATTTCCCCTCAGATCTTAAGCAACTGCACTTCCAAGCGCACTTGTAGTGCAAAGTGGATATGCCTTTAGTAAATCAACCCCAAGGTGTTCATATTATGGCACTGACGGGAATGCAGCAGAATGTGTAATGAGTTTTTGGAAACTTTGCTCTTTTAAAGGTGTTGTAAACCCTCATGGATTTTCACCTTAAGGTAAAAAACCTTTTTTAGTGCAGCAGCCCCCCGTTTTACTTTCCTGGACGCTGTCATCCTCTGTCCGGGAACAAGCACACCATCTGGGGTCTCATGTCCCGATTGGATAGATTGATAGCAGCACAGCCATTGGCTCCCATTGCTGTCAATAAAATCCGGGGGGCGGGGCCGAGTCCTGCATTCTGTGTGAATGGACACAGATGCAGGACTCGGGAGCGTGCCCACACAGGTGTCCACCAGGGAGAGCGCTTCTCCAATGTGGACCCTTGATGCGGGGAGGAGCCACTAGTGCCGCCGTGGGACCCCAGAAGAGGAGGATCGGGGCCACTCTGTGCAAAATGAACTGCACAGTGGAGGCAAGTATGACATGTTTGTTATTTATTTTATTTTTTTTTAAATTAGGGTTTACAACCCCTTTAAAGAGGAGGGCCCGTAAAAAAATAAATAAATAAATAAAAGTCAGCAGCTACAAATACTGCAGCTGCTGACTTTTAATTGGACACTTACCTGTCCCAGGGTCCAGCGATGCGGGGGATCGAAGCCCCGCTCGTCTCCCCCTCCGTCCAGCGGCGCCGGCATTGCAACTGTGGGCGCCGGGCTGTGGCTTCACAGCCTGGCACCCACTGCGCATGCGCGAGCGGCGCCGCGCGCCGTGATTGGCCGCTCAGTCACCTGGGACCTGTAATGGGTCCCAGATGATTGACAGGAGGGAGGGAGCAGAGCTGAGCCCTTCCTGTGCCGAGGGGGAAGTGATGTCACCAGCTCAGACACTGGAAGAGGCAGACTATGAGGGACCCCTAGCAACAGGCATTTAGAGGTAAGTAAAAAAAAAAAAAAAATATCCAAATGTTTTTTTTTTATATTTTTTTAGGCACAATCATGACTTTTTTTTTTTTAGGGTGGAACACCACTTTAAGGTTAATAAAGACTGAAGAGTGTATGTGCAAAATGGCACCTTATCCTTCCATTTAAAATTCACTTCTAGTGCAGAAATGTCTGAAACAGCTGCCCAATACTTTTGACAATACAAACTCGTTTAACGACTCACCTTTTTAACGACTGCTCAGACTTTACGACAAGCCCTTACTATTACTTTTTGGGCACTGTACATCAATCATTGTATTGTACAGTACAGGATTTTTGTTGTTTATATTTTTGTGTTCTGTATTTGTGCAAATTAAAACAATGTTATTGAGTTGCTGTTTTGTGTTTAGACCTTTTTTTTTTTCAGAATACAGTACAGTAGTTAAAGAGGTTGTAAACCTGCCTTTACACTTTGTACCTATAGGTAAGCCTTATTCTAGGCTTATTCTATAGGTACTGTAAATATCTCCTAAAGTTGCGCCGTTTTAGGAGATATTTACTGTATACTGCACTGATGATGCCATCGCGAATGCGCTCTGAAGAAACGAACACCCGTGCAGTTTCTTCAGTAGCGAGTGCCGTGACCGGCGGCTCCCTCGCGCATGCACGGGAGTGACGTCACACGCCTCCGGCCAGTCACAGAGCCAGGGTGCGCGGCCCCGGAAGGAAGAGGGATGAAGATGGATGCGGTCTGCAGCAGGGACGGCTTTGTTTGCAGGTAAGTGTCATAATGTGCTAGTATGTGACGCATACTAGCACATTATGTCTTTACTTTGCAGGGGAGGGAGAAGACATTTTTTTATCAAGGGTTTACTTCCTCTTTAAGAATGCTTAAAATATTGGATACTTGTGGCTCCTCGTTTAACGACCAATTAGTTTAACAACCTGGTCGCTGGAACGGAACCTGGTCGTTAAGTGAGGAGAGCCTGTATAGTGTATTTAAATAGTCTGTTTATAAATATAAGGGAAAGGAGAAATATCTGCATAGATTTCAGAAAATGCGGGTATGCTTTCAGTATTTTTTATTATTATTTTTGTAATTAAAGGCTGATTTCATATATAAGTATATATATATATAAGTATATATATATATATATAAATATAAGTATATATATATATAAATATAAGTATATATATATATAAATATAAGTATATATATATATATATATATATATATATATATATATATATATATATATATATATATATAAGTATATATATATATAAGTATATATATATATATATATATATATATAAATATATATATATATATATATATATATATATATATAAATATAAATATATATATATATATATATATATAAGTATATATATATATATATATATAAGTATATATAAATAGAAATATATATATACACTTTTTTTTATTATTATTATTTATCTTGTAGTGAATAAATGTAATCACTGTTTTGTTTGAATGCATGCTGAAAGGTGTAACATTGTATGTTTAATGGTGATTAAATTGTAACAATAAACCTTTGCACTTACAGGAAACATCTCAATTACTCTGGAAGCAGAGAAGCATACAAATTTTCATACAAAAAAAGCTTTGTTAATGTAATTCTCAACCTTCTGCCCAGTTCAGGTTTCCTGGCTGATAGGTCATCCAATTCCTGGCCACCTTCTAGATATTATTGCTAACAGACCCCAGCCAAAAGGATAATTCAAGGTTTCCTTGGCATCTTTTAGCTGCTCTGCCTTGTACCAGGCTCTGATGTATCCCGATACACGGAGGAGCTCAGCTATGAGGAAAGATTAGAGGAACTGAATTTATTCTCTCTTGAGAAGAGGAGATTGGGGGGGATATGATCACCATGTATAAATATATAAGTGGTCCATATAGTGAACTTGGTGTTGAGTTATTCACTTTAGGGTCATCACAGAGGACAAGGGGGGGCTCTTCACGTCTAGAAGAAAAGAGATTTCATCTCCAAATACGGAAAGGTTTCTTCACAGTAAGAGCTGTGAAAATGTGGAATAGACTCCCTCCAGAGGTGGTTCTGGTCAGCTCAGTCGATTGCTTTAAGAAAGGCCTGGATTCTTTCCTAAATGTACATAATATAACTGGGTACTAACATTTATAGGTAAAGTTGATCCAGGGAAAATCCGATTGCCTCTCGGGGGATCAGGAAGGAATTTTTTCCCCTGCTGTAGCAAATTGGATCCAGCTTTGCTGGGGTTTTTCGCCTTCCTGTTAGATTATCTTTTTCAAAAAAAAAAAAAACCTCAACAAAGAAAAACTACGAGGAGGAAAACGAAAAAGCAGCGCTCTACGGGTCAGTTCCAGAAAGTGCATATAAAAACATGAGTTGAGTAAAAAACTTGTTTATTGTACTGTAAGCTTGATAAACGAAAAATGCAGGAAACTAAGGCTTCAGTGTTTCAAATGCTGCAATGAACAATCATGCAAATATGTAATCAAAATAAAGATGTGTAAAGCCAACAAAACCACTGGTAGCATCCGGGTGGAGAAGGGTTAATGTCATCCAAAAAGCTTGCTGGTCAAACATGGTAAGGAGCACCTTGAACCATGTTGAGACCGATGGAAGCCCGGGAAAAAAAATTCCAGTCCAATACCTGCAGGCTCGTGGACAGACTATGCCTGCGTCCAGGAGGGTGAGGTCAGGGGGTGCAGGGGGAACGCTGTGCCAACCGCTGTGAGAACTCAAGCTGGTGGCCAGAGAGAACCAGACTGGACTGCGGGCGGTGAGGTATAGCAGCCACTGTGGAATGGTGCAGACTGGGAGAGCCAAGCAAAGCAGAAGGAACCAGGTGTGCTGAGTGACGTCAGTGCGGAGACAGGGAAACACGTGACTTCCCTGAGAAAGTCATGTGACCAGTGATGCAACGCGTTGGGTGGAGCCTTGTGATGTCATTTCCGGTGGCGGTTTACAGGGAAACAGGAAGCCTGTGATGCACAGAGGATCGCAAGCTGCTGGGTTGCCGTGGCTACATGTTTCGTGCTCCTGCGCTTTATCTTTGATAAACAATCATGCAAATATGTAATCAAAATAAAGATGTGTAAAGCCAACAATACCACTGGTAGCATCTGGGTGGAGTAGGGTTAATGTCATCCAAAAATCTTTGATAAATCTTTTAGAAAGCGCAAGAGCGTGAAACATGTAGTCACGGCAGCTTGCGATCCACTGTGCATCACAGGCTTCCTGTTTCCCTGCGTAATCAAATGTAAAAAGCAGAAACAAGAGTGGTGTGCTTATTCAAAAACGTGCCATAAATTAATATACTTAAAGAATGAACATGATAAGCATCCAAAACATACAAATAGATAAAAGTGAATAAAAGTACAACTAAAAGCCTAATGGTAGGAGTTAGTTCATATAAAGGTAAAAATCTCATAGGGGTAACTTGATAGAAGAAAAAACAGACAACACATCAATCCAAACATCGACTGTTATATTTATGAATTGGCAGCTCACCACCAAAAATGACCCAAAGGTTAAACAAGGCTCATCAGATAATCAGATAAGGAATCCTGCTGATGGATCTGTAAAGACATCCAGGTGCCAAGCGAAGACGAAGAACTACATCCAGATCTTGGTATCAAAACATCTTGGGAAACTCCATATATAGAGGAAACAGCTTGCTCCAAGAAATGGCACTTCTTGTATAAATGGCGCTCAAAGGAAACAAAGAACAGCCAAATAAAAAGTAAACTTATTAAGTAAAAGAAGCTGCTTACATCAAGTAAGGATAAAAATCACAGTAAGAAACAATGGGAGTAGTCACACACTCGCCTCCTCGCGCACTTCCGTAAAACGCCACCAAAAATTACATCACAAGGCTGCACACGAAGCGTTGCGTCACTGGTCATGTAACTTCCTCAGGGAAGTCATGTGTTTCCCTGTCTCCGGCATGGGGCTGGCGACACTCAGTGCACCTGGTTCCTTCTACTTTGATCGGCTCTCCCAGTGCACACCATTCCACGGCGGCTGCTACACCTCACCGCCCGCAGCCCAGTCTGGTTCTCTCTGGTCACCAGCTCGAGTTCCCGCAGCGGTTGGCACAGCATTTCCCCCTGCACCCCCTGGTATTACCCTCCTGGACGCAGGCATAATCTGTCCACGAGCCTGCAGGTATTGGACTGCAATCCTTTTCACCGGGCTTCCATCGATCTCAACATGGTTCAAGGTGCTCCTTACCATGTTTGACCAGCAAACTTTTTGAAAGACATTAACCCTTCTCCACCCGGATGCTACCAGTGTTATCGTTGGCTTTACACATCTTTACTTTGATTACATACTTGCATGATTGTTCATTGCAGCATTTGAAGCACTGAAGCCTTATAGTTTCCTGCATTTTTCATTTATCAAGCTTACAGTACAATAAACCGAGAAAAAGAGGAGTTCCCCTTGGGGTTTGGACTTTAACGGCACTCAGATACATATGACAACTAAGTGGTAGAAAAAGTATGCCTATATTTTATTAGAAGTAAAACATATATAATGGAGTATACATTACAGCCACTACTGGTGGTACAATAGTTACAAAAAAAGGATGGTGTGTAGAAAATATCCTTCTCCCAACGTGTTTTGGAGTCTACTAGAGATACTCCTTCCTCAGGGGTAGAAATGGATATAATAACTCTACAAAGATAAGTACAAACAGTCAATGCCTGTACATATTATTAACAATAGGTTAACATACATGTATCCATTGCATTATAAACTTACAATTGCCCAGCAGGGTGATGGCGGTCTCCCAGGGCTACGTTGTGCTTTCTGTTTTTAACTGAATGGAGTGTGCTATAAGCATCTGACTGTGGCAATTGTAAGTTTATAAAGCAATGATTACATGTATATTAACCTATTGTTAATAATATGTATAGGCATTGACTTTTTTTTTTTTTAACAAAAAAAGTTTATTATGGTTTTCCAAAAACGGACACTTTATAACGGATTAGTCATAGATACAGACATCTTACACAATTTCCTTACATTTCTCAACAAATGTAGTTGCATTAGTCAGAACAACAATATGTAAACAATAACCCTGCACCTAACCCGGGTAGAGGTATAAGGGGCACATTAATTACCTTCAAATCATACTCTTTAATCCCACATTCATATAAGGAGACACAGAAATTTGTTGGTGAGGAACCGATTATGTCATTTATCATGTGGCATGACCTGGGGGCCTCAATCAATTGTTAAATGTTTTGCCTTCACCCATGCTGCCCAAATCTTCCCAAATTTTTTAGGACAATTTCTTCCCATATATGTCATTTTATATAATGGTAATGCCTTATTTATCAAAGACTGCCAAAGCTGTCTGGTGGGTGGTTGGGCCTGATTCCAATGTAATAGGATTGCCTTTCTAGCGTATAGTGTGGTGTAGAAGATAAATAGTTTCTTCCCCCACGAGACCTCTAGGAAGTCGCAGATACCCAACAAAAGAGGGACTGGGCTGTATGGGACCTTCACTTTCCCAATAGAGTTAATATCAGCAAGTATATTTTCCCAAAATTCCTTCACACCAGGGCAGGACCAGACTGTGTGGAAGAAGTCAGCATCATTCGAGCCACACCTAGCGCATCTCGCCGACCTGTCAGGATATATTCTTGCTAAACGTACTGGAGAGTAGTATGCACGGTGAAGAAACTTCAGTTGCATGAACCTGTCCCTAGCCGAAATTGTAAGGGGTAGATATTGTTGAATCCCCTCTTCCCAGTCCTCATCTGTCAGCTCCGGAATATCCCCCCGCCATAACTCACACAACTGGGATACTCTAGATGTGTCATGCGACGCAAATATATTATACAACGTGGACAGCGTTTTCCCAGTATCCGGGGATTTAAGTGTATTTTCCACCTGCGACCCCTCCAGATTCAGCTGGTCCGGGAACTGGGACCTGAATGCATGGCGCAACTGGAGGAATCTAAAGAACATATGGTTCGGGAGATCCCTATCTCTTTTTAAGGCATCGAAGGAGATCAGTCGGCCCTGTGTTACTATATCCCCCAAAGTTTTGACCTCATATCTAGCCCACACGACCGGGTCGGGAATAGAGCGAAAGTGAGGTAGCCGAGGGTTGCCCCATAAGGGAGTCGCAGGGGACCAGTCATTAGGGCCCATGAGCTGTTTTTGGACCGTATCCCAAACCTTAAGGGTCGTTTTCATGGGGAGAGTCACATGAGCATTGGATCTGGGACCTCTATGAACCAAATTCCCCAATTCCGCAAATGAGCCAACCAATGCCGCCTCTGTAGTGGAAGCAGGATTGGTCGGGTCCTCCGAGAACCACCACTTAACAGTCACTAGGACCGCCGCCCAATAGTATTTCAGAAAGCAGGGTAGGGCCAGTCCCCCCAGCACACCCGGCAGCTGTAAAGTTGATCTGGCTATTCTAGGGGTCCTCCCATTCCAAATAAATGAGGTGACAATACTATCCAAGTGTTTAAAAAAGGTTATCGGTATAGAAATTGGAGTTTGACGGAATAAATAGGTAAACTTGGGTAGTACCGACATCTTAACTAAGTTGACGCGGCCAACTGGTGTTAGAGGTAGGAATTTCCATGTGGCGCATCTTTGAGAGAAGTGGTTGACCACTGGGTTTAAGTTGAGGGTTATATATTTTTTTAAATCTCTATGTATTTCTACCCCTAGATATTTAAACTGAGAGACTCTACTAAGCTGCCCAGGCATTGACTTTTAGTACTTATTTTTGAGGAGTTATTATATCCTGTCTACCCCTGAGGAAGGAGTATCTCTAGTAGACTCCGAAACGCGTCGGTGAAGGATATTTTCCATACACCATCCTTTTTTGTAACTATTGTACCACCAGTAGTGGCTGTAATGTATACTCCATTATAAATGTTTTAACTGTGTACTTCTAATAAAATATATGCAAACTTTTTCTACTATTTAGTTGTTATATGTACTCTGAAATAATCACTGACATTTCTCCACACTACAATAAACCAGTTTTTTACTCAACTCATGAGTTTATATGCACTTTCTGGAACCAACCCGTAGATCGCTGATTTTTCGTTTTCCTTTTTTGTTCATCCATCTTTCCAGTGGTTGGCAGCTGCACTGGGTTTTAGTTCATTTTACCTTGCTGATTTATAACATCCTCACATATGACTGACCGTTTTTAACGCTCAAGGAACTTGTTGTTGTAAAGAAATACTACAGGACTTTTAAGACACCAATCATAACATTATATAAAAAAACATATTTTCTCTTCCCAGAAGAGATGAAGCTGTTATAGCTGCAAAGGGTGGGCCAACTCAATATTGAACCCTACGGACTAAGACTGGGATGTCATTAAAGTTCATGTGCGTGTAAAGGCAGTTGTCCCAATACTTTTGGCAATATAGTGCATTTTATTCACACAATTAGAGGTATTCATGTACAAGTTAAATGCTGTTCCAAACACATACAAGCTTATACTCTTTATGTGGTATGCAGGCTTTGTTTCTCCTAGGTTGGCCCTGCTTTGACCAAGTTGGAGTTATTGGTACATGCAAATATGTTCATCTTTATGTGTTTATAGTATTACTGACCACATTTCTCTGTCTGTAATTTTCTTTATGTATGGACATGTCTTGTCTGACATGAATAATATATATTTTTTTTTTAAAAGGATCATTTCAAATTGCTGAGCATGTCTCAAATAGTTATGATGAGTAACAAAATATTTTGTGGTTATTTTTTCATTAACCTCATTTACTCCTTGCCCATTTTAATCTGTAAATGAAAGTAGATTTAAATGGAATTGCTAAACTTGCATATACGTTTTAACATGTTAAAAGGAATAGCAAAAGTAATTTTAATTACTATTTTGCTTTGTTCACATTTCATGTTTGAGGATTACAACCAATTTAAATAATGCTCCCTCTGCCCTCCTAACACCTATTCTGACTAACCTGTGTAAGAAATTATGGACATACTTACCTATTTTCAGGCGGCTCCCATCCGGTCACATGATCCCCTGTTTCAGCCAGTGCCAGCTGCAGGGGAGAAGGGGAGGGGTGCTCAACAATGGCTGGGAAAGCCAAAAGCTGTGATATCACCCTTATGCCGCGTACACACGAGCGGACTTTTTGACCGGACTGGTCCGACGGACCGAGTCCGGCAGACAATTCGACCGTGTGTGGGCTTCATCGGACCTGCAGCGGGCTTTTTCAGGTCGAAAATCTGACGGACTTTAGATTTGGAACATGTTTCAAATCTTTACGTCGGAACTCCGCCGGACCCAGTTCCTATCGAAAAGTCCGCTCGTCTGTATGCTAGTGCGACGGACGAAAACCGACGCTAGGGCAGCTATTGGCTACTGGCTATTAAATTCCTTATTTTAGTCCGGTCGTACGTCATCACGTACGAATCCGTCGGACTTTGGTGTGATCGTGTGTAGGCAAGTCCGTTTGTTCGGAAAGTCCATTGGAAGTCCACCGAAAGTCCGTTGGATAGTCCGTCGGACCAGTCCGGTCGAAAAGTCCGCTCGTGTGTACGCGGCCTTAGGCTCCTATGGTCCATCCGTTGTTGGCGCTCCCCCTTGCAGCTGCTACTAGCTGATAGAGGGGAGTTGGATCACATGACCGGTCCGGAACAGTCTGAAAACAAGTAAAAATACAGATCTTTCTTACACAGGTTAGTTAGAATAGGTGTTAGGAGGAAGGAAGGAACATTTCTAACGCTATGTTTCCACTATTGTGTTCCCCAAAGTCACGCAATTTACACTGCGACTTTGCTATGCGATTTGTGATGCGATGTCATGCGGTGAAGACCATGTGAGAACAAGTCGCACCGATGTCGGAACAAAGTAGTGCAAAAACCTTTTTTTTTTTAGAACGAGGACCAATGAAATACATGGGTTTTGACTTGTCATGGGACTTCACATGTGTCAAGTCGCACAACAACTCGCAGTAGTGGAAATAGAGCCTAATGCCGCGTACACACGAGCGGACTTTACGGCGGACTTTGCCCGGCGGATTTTTCGACGTACTTTACGACGGACTTTCTGAATGAACGGACTTGCCTACACACAATCCACCAAAGTCCGTCGAATTCGTACGTGATGACGTACGACCGGACTAAAACAAGGAAGTTCATAGCCAGTAGCCAATAGCTGCCCTAGCGTGGCTTTTTAGTCCGTCGAACTAGCATACAGACGGCGGACTTTTCGACCGGACTCAATTTCAACGGATAAATTTTAAACAAGTTTCAAATCTAAGTCCGTCCAACTTTTGAGAAAACAAAGTCCGCTGGAGCCCACACACATCGAATTGTCCGACGAAATCCAGTCCGCCGGGCAAAGTCCACCGTAAAGTCCGCTCGTGTGTACGCGGCATAAGACTAGTTGGTTTTGCATGGAGATCTACTTTAGAGTAATTTAGTTAGGGCTTACACACTCTTTAAGTACAGAGTATCCGTGTGCTATTTTGTAACAGTTTTAAATTAACAAATTGCCAACCGGCTCACGCCAATATACGCCAGCAAAGTGGCCCATTCCCATGAAACCCTGCACGGGTACATCTTCCCCTTTACAGCGGGCAACCCGATTCGCGATCCCAGAATCCCGGGTGCGATTGCAGTCGGCCACCTGGGATTGCGGGAACAAGAGCTAGAATGGGGATTTGTGTGTGTAAACACGCAAATCCCTGTTCTGGTAGGGGAGAGGAGACATATAGTTTGTTCCTACTAAGTAGGAACAATGATATGTCTCCTCTCCCAGTCAGTCCTATCTCCATACAGTTATGCCGCGTACACACGTTTGGACATTCCGACAACAAAATCCATGGATTTATTTCTGACGGTTGTTGGCTCAAACTTGTCTTGCATACACACGGTCGCACAAATGTTGTCGGAAATTCCGAACGTCAAGAACGCGGTGATGTACAACACGTACGAGGAGCCGAGAAAAAGTTCAATAGCCAGTGCGGCTCTTCTGCTTGATTCCGAGCATGCGTGGAATTTTGTGCGTCGGAATTGTGTACACACGATCGGAATTTCCAACAACGGATTTTGTTGTCGGAAAATTTGAGAACCAGCTCTCAAATTTTTGTTGTTGGAAATTCCGACAACAAATGTCCGATGGAGCCTACACACGGTTGGAATTTCAGACAACAAGCTCACATCGAACGTTTGTTGACGGAAATTCCGACCGTGTGTACGCGGCATTAGAACACACCCAGGGAGCACACATTTTACCCCTTGATCGCCCCCTAGTGTTAACCCCTTCCCTGCCAGTGACATTTACACAGTAATCAGTGCATTTTTATAGCTCTGTTTGCTGTATAAATGTCAATGGTCCCAAAAATGTGTCAAAAGTGTGCGATCTGTCCGCCGCAATGTCACAGTACCGCTAAAAATCGTAGATCACCACCATTACTAGTAAATAAAAAATAATAAAAATGCCACAATATAAAATTCCATTCATTTGTAGACGCTATTACTTTTGCGCAAACCAATCAATATATGCTTATTGCGATTTTTTTTACCAAAAATATGTAGAAGAATATATATCAGCCTAACCTGATGAAGAAATTAAAAATATAAAAAATTTTGGGAATATTTATTATAGCAAAAAGTAAAAAATATTGTTTTCTTTTCAAAATAGTCGCTCTTTTTTTGTTTTTAGCTCAAAAAATAAAAACGGCAGAGATGATCAAATACCACCAAAAGAAATCTCTATTTGTGGGAAAAAAAGGACATCAGTTTTGTTTGGGTGCAACGTCACACGACCGCGCAATAGTCAGTTGGCCTGGTCATTAAGCAGCCACATTTTCCGGTCTGTAAGCAGTTAAGTATTGTTCATTAGATATATTTTTTTTTTTACTTCTGCTTGCTTCTGTCTATTTGCGGTTGCTGAAAGCATATCTTCTATAGGAACAAATAGCAGTGCGCATAAAACACTTGTTAAAAAGCATAATAATTCAGTTTAATGCATACAGCTGCACAGAGACATATATATGTATTTTAAAAATCCCTTCATTTTTAATGGCAGACTGCCCTAAGTTTGACTCTAATGCCGCGTACACACGAGCGGACATTACGGCGGACTTTGCCCGGCGGACTGGATTTCGTCGGACAATTCGATGTGTGTGGGCTCCAGCGGACTTTGTTTTCTCAAAAGTTCGACGGAATTAGATTTGAAACTTGTTTTAAATTTATCCGTTGAAATCGAGTCCGGTCGAAAAGTCCGCCGTCTGTATGCTAGTTCGACGGACAAAAAGCCACGCTAGGGCAGCTATTGGCTACTGGCTATGAACTTCCTTGTTTTAGTCCGGTCGTACGTCATCACGTACGAATTCGACGGACTTTGGTGGATTGTGTGTAGGCAAGTCCGTTCATTCACAAAGTCCGTCGGAAAGTACGTCGAAAAGTCCGCCGGGCAAAGTCCGCCGTAATGTCCGCTCGTGTGTACGCGGCATTAGTCCTTCAATTAAGATGTTACTGTATTTTATTTATGCATTTTTTACATTCCTATCTCTTTACACAAGTTACTTGTATACACTGGTATAATAGTAAAATCCTAAATGTTTCCTTTTAAAGTACACAATTTTTCTAGTACGGGAAACAAGGTATTCTCAAAGAATTTATTTTTAAATATAGTTATACTTTTCATATATAGATTTTTAATTTATTGCAGTGTTTTTGTACTAAAAGCTTTCTTCGAGTCGAACAAACAAAAACGCCTAATATAAGCATTAATATTTTGACCTTCCAAAAACAAAATTTAACCCAAGATAAAGAGAAAATAAATAAAAAAGGGGTCTGTGTCTATGGTGAGAAAATTGAGATTGAAGATTAAGCCAAGCAAGGCTTAACCCCTTCCTGTCTGCAGTCACTTCTAAGGATCAGGTACCAACAAATGAGGTTCTTAACCGCTTCAATACCGGAAAAAAGACCAAAAAGTTTGAAAAATGTTTTTTCCTAGTTACTGATATAAAATTTCGTAATTAAGTAATTTTTCTCCTTCACTGATGTGTGCTGATGAGCCTGAATTGATGGGCACTGATGAGCATTGATGAGACGGCACTGAAGGGCACTGATGAGGAGGAACTAAAATGCAGCCCTGATGGGCACTGATGAGGAGGCATTAATAGGCAGCACTGATGGGTGGCACTTATGGGCACAGATAGGCAGCACTTATGGGCACAGATACGCGGCAAGGATAGGCAGCCCTGATGAGTGGCACTTATGGGCACAGATAGGCAGCACTTATGGGCACAGATACGCGGCAAGGATAGGCAGCACCGATGGGCACTGATTGGCGGCACTGATGGGCAGCAATGATGGGCACTAATGGGAAGCACTGAAGAGCAGACACTGATGGGCACTGAAAGGCAGCACTGACTGACATCACTGATGGGCACTGTTGGGGCTGCACTGATAATCAGTACCCTGATCATCTGCGCAGATCTCCCCTGTGACGAAATGCAGCTGATCAGCTCTCCTGTCACGCTGTCAGTGTGAGGAGAGGAATGCCGATAACTGGCATCTCCCTGTTTACATGTGATCAGCTGTGATTGGACACTGCTGGTCACATGGGTAAAGAGCCTTGTCATCAGCTCTTCACCAAGATCAGCAGTGCATCATGTCCCAGGGACACAGCGCACCGCTGCGTGCCCCTGCAGGCACTAGGGGTGCGCATCTTCACTGGCCTCACGATTCGATTACGATTATCAAGTCAACGATTCGATTCGATTCCGCAATGCATCACGATTACAACGCAAGTCTGTAAGTGCTCATGGTTTTCATCAAAAAAAATTCAAGTAGTCAGGAGAACTCCATTTTTTTTTATTCTATCTGTTCTTAAAAAAAAAAAAAGAGACAGCAGAGGAGCTCCAGGCTCTCTTCCAAAATAAAGGAGATGGTCAGAGACTGCAGACATACTACAGGAGATGGTCAAAGCCTGCGGACATGCTACAGGAGATGATCAGAGACTGCGGACATGCTACAGGAAATGATCAGAGACTGCGGACATGCTACAGGAGATGATCAGAGACTGCGGACATGCTACAGGAGATGATCAGAGACTGCGGACATGCTACAGGAGATGATCAGAGACTGCGGACATGCTACAGGAGATGATCAGAGACTGCGGACATGCTACAGGAGATGATCAGAGACTGCGGACATGCTACAGGAGATGATCAGACACTGCGGACATGCTACAGGAGATGATCAGAGACTGCGGACATGCTACAGGAGATGATCAGAGACTGCGGACATGCTACAGGAGATGATCAGAGACTGCGGACATGCTACAGGAGATGATCAGAGACTGCGGACATGCTACAGGAGATGATCAGACACTGCGGACATGCTACAGGAGATGATCAGAGACTGCGGACATGCTACAGGAGATGATCAGAGACTGCGGACATGCTACAGGAGATGATCAGAGACTGCGGACATGCTACAGGAGATGATCAGAGACTGCGGACATGCTACAGGAGATGATCAGAGACTGCGGACATGCTACAGGAGATGGTTAGAGACTGCGGACATGCTACAGGAGATGGTCAGAGACTGCGGACATGCTACAGGAGATGGTCAGAGACTGCGGACATGCTACAGGAGATGGTCAGAGACTGCGGACATGCTACAGGAGATGGTCAGAGACTGCGGACATGCTACAGGAGATGGTCAGAGACTGCGGACATGCTACAGGAGATGGTCAAAGACTGCGGACAATAATGCAGAGTTGTGGTGTGATGAAGGCACATAGAAGACAATTCTATAATATGGACTTGTGTTGGGATCACAGTGCCCCCCTCCCCCTCTGTACTTACATGCTGCTCTGCCGGTGCTGGTGGCAGCCTGTAATGAGAAGGACGATCTGCCTGCTCACTATCTCCCCCCGATCTCCATTCCAGCCGCCATGTGATTAAAAAGTGCAATGCCCAGTATTGATTTTTTTTTTGTTACATATTTCAGCAACATCAAGCTTTGCTGGTTTTTCAAATAAAAAGGAACCAAGGATTTGCTTTGTGTCTGACTGCTTGAGTTTCTGTCTACAGAATGCAATCGATTTGATCAGGTTGCACGTCAGTTACATCCAAAATGAGACGATGCATCTTTTCTACCTGAATGCTTGACAGTTTGGTCTCATGTCTCTCCTGACTCGGTCAGCAGGGAATTCTCCCGGGAGAGCGCTCCGTGCGTAAAGCTGTTACTAGTGTGTGTATATTCCGCTCATGTGACTCCCGGCCGCGCCTCCCTCCTCTCACGTCTCTCCTGATGTCAGCCCCGCCCACCTCTCTTCTGACCTGATAGCCCCAGTCAGTGGGCGGGGCTGACATCAGGAGAGACGTGAGAGGAGGGAGGCGTGGCCGGGAGTCACATAAGCGGAATATACACACACCAGTAACAGCTTTACGCACGGAGCGCTCTCCCGGGAGAATTCCCTGCTGACCCTGGAGGGGGCGGGCAAGAAATCGATTTTTCGGGTCGCATGCATCGATGCCGCATCGGGGACACCCGAATCGCGATGCATCTAGGCAGCGATTCATTTCAGCACCCCTAGCGGGCATGGAACGCACAACGAGGTTGGGACGACATTATATGACATCATCCCAGCGCCGCCCGCACATCATTTCACAATAAGGCAGGTGGGAGGTGGTTAGAGAAATACTAAAGCTGTTTTTTTTCTAAAATAACAAACAGGTTATACTTACCTGCTCTGTGCAGTGGTTTTGCACACAGCAGGAGGTATATAGAAAACACTGCGCTAACCAGTAGAATAAAAGCTGCTGCATACAGTTTGACAAAAACAACAAAATAGGCATATGGAAAAATGCAGCGCATGTACAAATGAACATAGGTCTTTAGAATGGTGAAACAGTAAAGAAATCCCTAATTGACCACAGGTGCCTTGAAACACAAACGTCCATAGATGGATGTGAATGTCCAACCGCACAGGAGGTGTAAGTACTCCAAGGGGTGGTGATGGTCTGGTGGTTGTCAGAAAACACCTGGCATCATGCAGCGACTTCCCAACCGAGAAACTGGGTCCCAATGGGTCATTCAGAGAAAGTACAAAAAAGCCTCTTACCAGATCCTGTGGATTCCCATGTCAGCGACAGGGAATCGCATGCGCACTTTGTCACAAATGACGTGGAATGGGAGCTCAGGAATCGCCAATCTCTTGGATTGTGGTCTGTATGGATCTCGGCCAGCAACCGGATGGGTCCTCACAACGAACCGTCCTCACACCGAACCGTCCCAGTGTGCATCAGAAGTTTCACAAACGGTCCCCCGAAAGGAGCAGTTGGAGGGACTGGATCTCATGCGGTAAATGTGGAAACAAAAAGAATGTGCCTCCACATGGTGCAGATAAAAAAGGGTGTTTTTATTGACAAAAACGACCATACACAAATAAAAGCGTGATCACGGTGGATAAAAACAAATGGGCAACAAAGAGAGTGGTGTATGTACCCGACGCGTTTCAACCTAGGGGTCTTCAACAGGGGCATAGACCACTCACTCCAAGTTGCCAAATATATATAATAAAATTATTTAGAGAAGGACCAATCACAAGGGCTGAAAAACCAGGAGATTTGATTGGGTGAATACAATCACATGACTTGCTTGAATGTCTAGACATGAAGATCATACACAATTTCTATATAAATAAATTAATGACATTAAGGTGAAGCCCAGGAGACTGAATAAAGGTCTACCAGCAGAAAAATATATAACTATATGCTCTCTCTAACAAAAATAAAGCATTTAAAGATTAAATGAAAACAGCACTCCTCTGCTGACAGTCCGGCAGAATGTACCGCCCTGTCAGCCAGAGGAGCCAATCCTCAATAGGAAGACAAAAGGTGTTGAGTGGAGCTGACCAATAGGCCGCTATGTATGAGTCGGCCTCTATCCCTGAACCCCACATGACCAGTCTGTGTAGGAAATGATGTCACGTCCGTGGGCGTGTCTGTCGTCTCCCTCTCACATGACTCATTGGGCCAATCAGAGAGCAAACGTCCCACTCAACTCTGCTGTACGTACAATCCGTACACCGCAGAGGGATGGGACTTAAATAAATACACCTAGCGTCCCGGCAATGCAATCCAGCAAGCAACGGACGCTAAATGAGGCAGAACAGCATCCCTATGGTGTATGTGTACAAAAATGTGTTATGCAGCAGACCGGGACCCGATGACCCGGAAGTGTGTATAGAAATCCTGTGATTTGATTGGACCAATTTCAATTGGGTGAATAGATAACCCTCTAAGGTGCACCATATATAAGCTGTGTACCAACTTCTGAATATGGGTGAAAAAAAGGGAGAGGGGGAGGGGGGAGAAAATACACTTCCGGTTCACAGGAGTTCTATGCACACTTCCGTGCCATTGTGCCGTGCCATTGTGCCAACGTATATCGTCGTATACTGGTCGGTAAGTGGTTAAAGAGTAACTCCTTTCTTGCAGAGGAAAAAACATCCCCCCCCCCCGGGTGATCTATGTACATTGCAGAGATTTTAACAAACTTTGTTTCAGATTCCTACCTTTTGTTATTCTGAAGAAATAGCTTTTTGTTTCTCTGTGTCCATGTGCAAAGTGAATGTGAACGGGAGTGATTTTTTAATTACCAATCAGCTGCTGCACCTGCAGGGCTCTAATGAGGAAAGTGGCAGGGTCTGCATCCCTTTAGAGGTGATTTCCCTTTGGCAGTATCTCACCAAAAATGACATTTTAGTGGCAGGGGATGCCCAAAATCTGACTTATATCTTAGTGCAGACTTCTGGGAGAACCAGGGAGACAATCACACTAGCAGGAAAAATTACATTCAGCTGCTGCACCTGCGGGGCTCTAATGAGGAAAGTGGCAGGGTCTGCATCCCTTTAGAAGTGATTTCTCTTTGGCAGTATCTCACCAAAAATGACATTTTAGTGGCAGGGGATTCCCAAAATCTGACTTGTATCTTAGTGCAGACTTCTGGGAGAATCAGGGAGCCAATCACACTAACAGGAAAAATTACATTTAGCTGCTGCACCTGCAGGGCTCTAATGAGGAAAGTGGCAGGGTCTGCATCCCTTTAGAGGTGATTTACCTTTGGCAGTATCTCACTAATAATGACATTCTAGTGGCAGGGGATGCCCAAAATCTGACTTGTATCTTAGTGCAGACTTCTGGGAGAATAAGGGACCCAATCACACTAGCAGGAAAAATTACATTTCTGCATGCATTTTACAGAGAATGACAGCGCTGCAGATTGAAAAGGGAATTTTTAACAACATATAATTCCAAGATGATTTGTGTAGCAATTTTATGTGCTAGATTTTTTTTTTTTTTTTAATTTGCTAATTTTGTTCCCGGGAAAGTGGAGTTTCCCTTTAAAAAAAAACCAAGTGTTCAGAGCAGAGCGGTATCTCAGAGTGCTGGTGTCTGGAGGGGTTGAAGTCCACAAGTAACAGCTGGTTGGCTCTTGGAAATTACTAGGAAACAGGAGGATCAATGATGCTTTATGATAACATCACAACACGTCATATTGGTGCAATAATAAAATAGCTAACAAAAGAAACAAACCGTGGGGGGATTTTATCCATTATATGTTTATTCTGGAAATGATTGCGACAGAGAAAGCCACAATCCAAAAAAAGCCATCTGAGAACTTGATCTGGAAAAGCTAAATATTCTCATAGGATTCTGCTTTTGCTCTCCTTCCTTGCCATGGGAGCATCTGGAATGATATTTAGAGCTTATGGAATGCTCAGAGTGTAAAGTAGCTTAAAGTGTATGTTCAGGGCTGCGGATGGAAATTGCGGGGGCCCCATGCAGCCTGCCTGACAGGCCCCTCCCCTTCCCCCACAGAAAATATCGAAGAGATATTTTGCTAAAAATACATTAACCACTTCTACCCCAGAAGGATTTACCCCCTTCCTGACCAGGCCATTTTTTGCGATTCGGCACTGCGTCGCTTTAACTGACAATTGCGCGGTCGTGCGACGTTGTACCCAAACAAAAATTGACATCCTTTTTTTTCCCCACAAATAGAGCTTTCTTTTGGTGGTATTTGATCACCTCCGCGGTTTCTATTTTTTGAGCTATAAGCACAATAAGATCAACAATTTTGAAAAAAAACCTAGTTTTAACTTTTTGCTATAATAAATATCCCCAAATTTAAAAAACAAAAAAAACACAAAACTATTTTTCCTCAGTTTATAGCGATGTGTATTCTTCTACATATTTTTGGTAAACAAAAATAGCAATAAACATATATTAATTGGTTTGCCCAAAAATTATAGCGTCTACAAACTAGGGGATAGATTTATGGCCTTTTTATTATTATTATTTTTTTTTTCACTAATAATGGCGGCGATCTGCGATCTTTATTGGGACCGTGACATTGCTGCGGACACATCGGACAATTTTGACACTTTTTTGGGACCACTAACATTTATACAGCGATCAAAGCTATAAATAGCCACTGATTACTGTATAAATGTCACCGGCAGGGAAGGGGTTAACACAAGGGGGCGATCAAGGGGTTAAGTGTGTTCCCTCTCTGTGTTCTAACTGTAGGGGGGGTGGGACTGCCTGGGGGAGGAGACTGATCGGTGTTCCTATACACTAGGAACACACGATCTCTCTCCTCTCCCCTGTCAGAACGTGGATTTGTGTGTTTACACACACAGATCCACGTTCCTGCTCTGTCAGGAGTGATTGCGTGTGCCCCGCGGACATCGCAGCCGCACGGCACGCGCATCGGCTCCTCAGTACCACGCGGTCAGCAAGCGGTTAAAAGCATTATTAGCTGACAGAAACACAACATAACTTACAATATTTCTGGAAAATCTAAAATGTAAAACTGTATTGAGATAATAAATGAAGTCCTATGTGTGAAAGAGGTCTTGGGGCTCATTCACATGGGCCTGTACAGGTATTATAGGCAATTATAAGGCAATGGGGACTGAAGTTATGCAGTTATGGAAGCAATTGGACCGGTGTTCAGACTCAATTAAGAATAATATAATGACAGATCCAAGCTATAGGTAATAGAAAATGAGACACATAAACCAAATCAGTTAGTAAAGGGTTAAATAGAAGTGGTTGAGGTGTGATATTTGTAGAAGGGAACTGAGTGTGTGGGGTGTGTAGAGGAGGAGACTTTGCATTAGATAGGGGACAGAGAGATTTATAGCAGAATGGAGGAGGAACTAGATTAGGAGATAGAAAGGAGTGAAAAGCCCAGATATAGAAACACACTAACTAAACCCCAGTTTTTAACACATACTGTTAGAAAGGATAATTCGGTTGGTAAGCAGATTGGTTGGTGAGCTGAGCTGTGAATTTTCTTTCTTTTATATTAACCGTTCTAAACCTGGTCTGAAGTTACATAAAGGGGTGCATGTTGGTTCCAGGGCCGGTGCTACCACTAGGC
The DNA here is from genome assembly GCA_037952835.1 of Lithobates septentrionalis. Taxonomy (NCBI): domain Eukaryota; kingdom Metazoa; phylum Chordata; class Amphibia; order Anura; family Ranidae; genus Lithobates; species Lithobates septentrionalis. Next base: position 1,574,736 of record JBBDGP010000289.1, on the reverse strand, counting down.
GGAGTAGGCAGCCGCCTAGGGCGCACTACCCCCTAGGGCGCAGCCACGGCCTCTGTTCCCGTGAATCTCAAGGCAAGTGTGAGCTCGCCCCTGCCTCGGGAACACATCTGCATGCCTCCGATCCCCCAATGTGTCCATCCGAGCGCCCCACTGTTCCCTCTCTTCACAGAGTAAAATCTCACAGCGCCGCTCCGGGACTCCTTTGCTCCAGCCTGTCCCTTTGGAGCGGCGCTGTTTGTCTGTGTGTGTGCAGCGGAGGGACGGGGTTCGGTGGAGATTGGAGCATCAAAAGCTTCAGCGTCTGTTAGCTGACCCCCCGGCCGGTGGGGACACCATAGCAACACTGTCTGTCCAGTGCTGATGAGAACCCGGATGTGATGGTCGATGAAGCAGAGGTAAGGAGGAGGATGGATCCTCCCTATCTACATCGAGCTGTGTGGGGGGGATGGGGGGGGAGTAGTGCAGGAAATAGGAGTCAGGTAGGTCAGTGTATGTGTCAGGTAGGTGGGTCAGTGTATGTGTCAGGTAGGTGGGTCAGTGTGTGTGTGTGTGTGTCAGATAGGTCAGTGTATGTGTCAGGTAGGTGGGTCAGTGTGTGTGTGTCAGATAGGTCAGTGTATGTGTCAGGTAGGTGGGTCAGTGTATGTGTCAGGTAGGTGGGTCAGTGTGTATGTGTCAGGTAGGTGGGTCAGTGTGTGTGTGTCAGGTAGGTGGGTCAGTGTGTGTGTTTCAGGTAGGTCAGTGTGTGTGTCAGATAGGTGGGTCAGTGTATGTGTCAGGTAGGTGGGTCAGTGTGTGTCAGGTAGGTCAGTGTATGTGTCAGGTAGGTGGGTCAGTGTGTGTGTGTCAGGTAGGTCAGTGTGTGTGTCAGGTAGGTGGGTCAGTGTGTGTGTCAGGTAGGTGGGTCAGTGTATGTGTCAGGTAGGTAGGTCAGTGTGTGTGTAATGGTCAGGTGGGTCACATATTGCAAAGGGGGTGGAGTCATGGCCGGAGCCAATGGGGGGCGGCAAAATGAGGTTTCCCCTAGGGTGTCAAAAATTCTTGCACCAGCCCTGGTTGGTTCTGGCATATTCCAAAGAACTTGGGTCTGTAAAATGCACTATGAAGTATGAAGTAACACTGCTACAAAAGGTTAACTAAGCAAAACAAGAAGAAGAATGTAGTTGCTATGGGTAACCAAGTGAAGGAACAAGCTATGAGCAACCAGTCATGAGAAATGATATCTGGTAAGATGACAGGTCCTCCGGTGACGAGGGGGGTCCTGTCTCCCTCCCTAGCGTTTGATATCCAGGAGCAATAGCAACCGGTTCCAAATCCTACCGAGATTCGGTAAAAAACATATGTTGAAATTGATCTAATAGGACCCTTGATGATTGGAAACACGGCATTGACAGCTCTACGCGTTTCGTGAATCGATTCACTCTTCAGGAGCATGCATGTGGATTGGGTATAGGAGGTAATAAAACATAATATAGGAGATTTCTGTGTGGTCTAACCCTATCAAGGAGAAAAAATATGTAAATAAAAATAAAATAAAGATTGGGCTATAAACCCCCCTCTCTCTGAGATACTTACACAAATAACTATATAGTATGAGAGAAGAACCAATGATCCGAGACCCCAAAAGGGGGCATCACCGCCGGGAGCTGAGGTGGTGTGGACAGCATGAAACCCAGTAAGGGCAACATCCAGGGAGGACAGATTTTCAGGAGGTAAAAGTGGTCGTGAGAAGCCATAAGTGCTGGAACCTTTAAACAGAGAGGGACTTCTAAGAATATAATAATGTATAAAGTGTGTAATATGTCCTGTGCTTGGTAGAGGGCAGGACAATGAGAGTGAAGATAAGTGTGAGTGAAGTCCAAACAGGTGAAATTAAGAGGTGATGGAGTGGTGAAAAATAGAGACTCTACATAAGGAGACATCAGGGTTAGTGAGGAAAATGTACTAGTAAGTGGTACTTTGCCCGGTAGTTACACATTTTTGAGAACATTTTGTTTTTATTGCAGAAGAGGCATACTATAGAATGTTTCTTCGGCAACAAAAGCTTCTTACCTTAAGATTTGCAAGAATCTATGGAATGTACACTGAGCTGTACTGTACAATTCTAGCATATACCAGGTGGCAAGATAAAATAACTACCCTATGCATGCCGCGCTGGCTCGTCAAGATGGCTGAATGTGCCAAACCCAGAAGAAGAGTGAGAAGAGATGTCTCGCTGACATTACATTGCTTGAGGAGAGGAGTATTTGCAGCGTTTCACTTTAATTCTCATTTCTAGCTCTTTGGGAAATCCAATAAATAGCAAATTGGTTATTTTCTTGCTGCAAGACTTTTATTTGTTGTTCATTACTTTTGGGGGTTTATTGGCTTATATTACTTTATTTTTTTACTTTGGGGTGCTCAAAGTGTACCATTCATTAATTAATCACCGTCATTTCTTGAAACTGCCTTTTGTTCACTGCATACTGTTGCATCATTTAAAAGCAAGTGGGAGATTAAAGTGCAACTAACCAACTTCAGATTATATAACTCACATTTACTGTACCCCCCTATCACCGTGGTAAGAGTCAAAGTTAGGCATACAATGGTTGGGCATATTATCCTTCACTTTAACTTTATTGCAGCTGGCCAATTTTACATTACTGTAACATCTGTGGCATATTAATTGTTGTAGTAAAACACAAGCCTGTTCTGTCTCTAGTACAGGGGTAGGCAACCTTAACCACTTCAGCCCCAGAAGGTTTTACCCCCTTAATGAACAGGCCATTTTTTGCGAGACAGCACTGCGTTACTTTAACTGACAATTGCGTGATTGTGTGACGCTGTATCCAAATAAAATTGATGTCCTTTTTTTTCCCCACAAATAGATCTTTCTTTTGGTGGTGTTTGATCACTTCTGCAGTTTTTATTTTTTGCACTAGAAACAGAGCGTCAATTTTGAAAAAAAAAAAAAACAATATTTTTTACTTTCTGCTATAAAACATATCCAATTACAAAAATGTAAAAAAATCAAATTTCTTCATCAATTTAGGCCAATATGTATTCTACTACATATTTTTGGTAAAATAAATCCCAATAAGTGTATATTGATTGGTTTGCACAAAAGTTATAGGGGTTGATTTACTAAAGGCAAAAAGACTGTGCACTTTGGAAAGTGCAGTTGCACACGGCAAGAGCAGTTGCTCCAGAGTTTAGTAAATGAGCAGAGGCTCAGCTGACTTTCATCAACCAATCATGTGCAAGCAAAAATGCTGTTTTTTTTATTTTCCTTGCATGTGATTGGGTATTCTTTGCAAAGTGAAGCTTTACCTCATTTACTAAGCTCTGGAGCAACTGCACTTGCAGAGTGCAATTGCACTTTCCAAGGTGCACAGTCTATTGGCCTTTAGTAAATCAACCCCATATTGTCCACAATCTAGGGGATAGATTTATGGCATTTTTTTTTTTTTACTATTAATGGCGGCGATCAGCAATTTTTAGCTGGACTGCGAGATTGTGGCAGACAGATCGGACACCTAACTGACACTTTTGACACTTTTTTGGAAACCAGTGACATTACTACATTAATCAGTAGGGTTGCACCGATACCACTTTTTTAAGACCGAGTACAAGTGCTGACACTTATTTTCAAGTACTCACCAATACTGATTACTGATACTCTTTTTTAATGTCATGTGACAGTGGCACTAATATGCAGCACTGATGGGCACTGATAGGTGGCACTGATGGGCACTGATGAGGAGTGGACTGTGTCAGTAGTGTTTTATTTTTATTTTTTTATAATCAAATTTTTTACAATTTCTTTTTTATTATTTTATAAAAATGTTCAACCCTGTTGGCGGGGGGGGAGGGGGACTTCAGTGAGATGTCAGGAGTCTAAACAGACCCCTGACATCTCCCCTTTGAGACAGAGAAAGGGACTGAGGACACTGATTCCCCAGTCCCTTTCTCTTCAGCCTCAGCTGCACTGAAGATGAATGGACAGGAGACAGCGGCTCTTCTCCATTCATAAACTGAAACATTGTAAACACAGTTTTATGACGCTCAGAGTCACGGATTCTGTCCATTCAGAAAAGTAAGGAGACGGTAAATGACATATTAACTGGCTCCTTCCTCCGTTCTCCTTCCTGAAAGATCTGGGATGGGTGAGATCAGAGGAGGACACGGAGGAGCACAGAGGGGGACCGGAGGAGGACGGGGGGAACCGGAGGAGCACACGGAGGAGGACACAGAGGAGGACAAGGAGGAGGACAGTCATTGATGATCGGTGTGGCGGTGGGGGGAGTTGCAATCACCAATCTCCCTGTGGGGTTTTCAGCTGAAAGTCGCGGGGGGGAGAGAGGAGGAGACGCGGCTGTCAAGTACTCTTGCAAATGCTTGCTATCAATGCAACCCTAGTAATCAGTTCTAAGAATATGCACTGATACTGTACTAATGACACTGGCAGGGAAAGGGTTAACACCAGGGGCGATCAAAGGGTTAAGTGTGTCCTTAGTTGGTGCTTGCTTACTGTGTGGGGGATGGACTAACTGGCTGAACACAGAGATCCATGTTCCTGCTTAGCACTGGTGGCACTGGTGGCCACTGCTTAGCAGTACTTATGGGCACTGGTAGGTGGCACTGGTGGGCACTGATGAGGCGGCAGTGGCTCTCTGTGTGTGGGACCGATGTCCAATTTACACAAGCCGGTAATCGCCTTTTTTTTTCTCCTCATTCTGTCAGTGTGAGGAAAAAGAAAGCTGATTACCGGCTTCTGCTTGGCTGACAGCTGATCATGTGGTATAGGGCCTGGACCGATCTGTGATCAGCCGAGTCTCATTGAGCTGGGGCTCTCATGTGCATTGCTAGATTGCAGTGGGGCTCAGGTAAGTATTGGGGGGGGGGGGGCTTAACAGAGAAGGTTTTTTACCTTCAAGCATTGAATGCATGAAGGTTAGCAAACCTTAGAATTTTAGAACCACTTTAAGCTGCTGCAGTTATGGGCAGGGCCGGGACAAGGGGTGGGCAGGAGGGTCAGCTGCCCTGGGCGCAATGGTTTATTGCAGGGATGTGGGCACCCTATCCCTAACTCTAAGAGAAAAGGGGGGGCGCAGTTTGGCATCTTTGCCCTGGGCACTGGGTGGCCATGTCTTGCCACTGGGTATGGGCATCTCTAGGTACTGCACTTTATGCCTGCTAGCAGCTCTTTCTGCCAAGGGAAATGCGCTACATCTCAGGAGATAATGCTTCAGATGCTTTGTACGGCACTCAGCAAAATGGCATTGGTCATATGAAGATGCACACAGCAAGACTGCAACTTGTATATTGGGCCTCATTGGCAGTAGGATGGAGCATTCAAGGTGCACTGAGTGCAGTCTTATACAGACAGAATTTAGTTGACCTCCTAATTGAACCTGTCCAAGAACACTTCTAGAAACTGGGTATTAGGGATGAGCTGACGGTTTAGTCCCAACCTAAGTTCAGATGAATCTTTGCCTGTTCGGGCATTCTTTCAAAACCTGTTTAAAATCACTACTTGGTATGAATGTAGATGTAGGTATAAGTGGTCTGCGAACCCTAGAATTTCAAGAACTACTTCTTTATGGAGAAACTGTGGAAAAGTGCAATAAAAGGGGACCATCCCTTGACAAAGACTCCTATGAGAAAACATGTTGGAAGAAGGAACCTAAGCATACACACAATGAGATTCCCAATTGGCAGAGGATGAAGTGTTGGACTGCCAGGAACAGAATTGCTTAAAGCAGAATTCTACCCAAAAGTGAAACTTCAGCTTTAAGGGCTCCTCACCCCCTATTTGGCATGTAATATTTTTTGGGGGGGAGTGGGTACCTAGTTTTGACAGGTACCAGTGGCGGCTGGTGCTCAAAATTTTTTTTGGGGGGGCGCAAACAAACTGAAAAATAACTGAAACACCCCCCCATCAATTGCAGCCTCACTCTGCCCATCAAATGCAGCCACTGTGCCCATCAATTGCAGCCATTGTGCCCAGCAAATGCAGTCACTGTGCCCATCAAACGCAGCCACTGTGCCCATCATATGCAGCCACTGTGCCCATCAAATGCAGCCACTTGTGCCTATCAAATGCAGCCACTTGTGCCCACCAAATGCCGCCACTTGTGCCCGTCAAATGCAGCCACTTGTGCTCATCATATGCAGCTATTTTGCCCATCAAACGCAGCCACTGTGCCCATCAAATGCAGCCACTTGTGCCCATCATTTGCAGCAACTGTGCCTATCATATGCAGCCATTGTGCCCATCATATGCAGCCACGTGTGCCCATCATATGCAGCCACTGTGCCCATCATATGCAGCCAGTGTGCCCATCATATGCAGCCATTGTACCCATCATATGCAGCCATTTGTGCCCATCATATGCAGCCACTGTGTCCATCAAATGCATTCACTGTGCCCATCATATGCAGCTACTTGTGCCCATAAATTGCCGCTTCTGTGCCAATCAATTGCCGCCACTGTGCCCATTAATTGCTCCCACTGTGCCCCATCAAACGCAACCACTGTGCCATATCAAATGCTGCCAGTGTGCCCCCCGCCGACCCGCCGTCTGCACTTACCTGTCTCGGTGGAACAGCTCCTCGATGTCTTCTCCCGTCCTCTCTTCCCGTCCTCTGCTATGATTGGATGTCTGGCGTCCAATCACAGCGCCTGTCGTTTCAGCCAATCTGGTGACGCGTAACAGATCCGAGCACCTGATTGTCGGAGAGGCGGTTTAGTGTTAGGAAAACGAATATTCATTCCCTTTTCTAACACAGCTGAGTGACCTGCGAGCGCCCAGCGTGCCGTCTTAGCACTTTATGATGTGAGTTCAATTCTGTATTGGATTTCAATAAAACTTTTTAACGTTATCACATCATTTGTGCTTTGTATTTGTTATTTTGCCTGTGAATGGAATATAATAAGAAAAATATAAAGGATTGTGGGAAACAAAGTTTCGAAAAAAAGCACTACTGACATTTTTTCATCAGAAACATTTTGTCTTTCCGGCGAATTATTTGTGAAAACAAGGGCATGTGAGTGCACATTCACATTCAAGTGTAGGACAAATTCTACGACACACACAGGTTGTATTTATAAAAAAGTTTGCTGAGCTATTCATCCTTCACAGTCCATATACAAAGTATTTTTCCTAAGTAACAAAGTCAAACATGAATGAATATCGAACTTGTTAAAGTAAATGTCACTGAAAAAGGTTCAATTGTTTATGAATCTAGACAACAAAACAAAAATATTCTCCTGCGCTTGGGTGCTTAGGCTATAAATAAGGGGTGCGACCAACCCTCTAAATCAAACAGTGCCTGCAGTCTTGCTGCCCTCCTCAGAACAATGGGTATTCTTAAAACCGGAACAAAAAAAGAGAAAAGGCGGGCGCACCGACCTTGTGCATTACCAATGGTAAATTTTATTAAAAGCTATAACAACAATTCTCATACTCGCAAACGAGCTTGTAAAAGAGAATTATCAATTGGTGAGACTGCGTCTCTGAACGCCTGCAACCCGGAACTGATATTGGAGGGATCAGATGGCATCCCAAACGGCTGACGCGTTTCATGGGCGTACCCTCTTCCTCAGAGCCTAAGCGGTCAGTGACTCGTCTTCTCTGGTTATCTCTATATGTATTCACATGCCCACGCCCAAACCGACACCCACCAGAACAAGTCACACCCATCCACGTGGACAAAATCCACCTGGTGACTCAGATTGGTCACATGCCTATCCTCTGATAAGCTGAAGAAGCCCCCATCCAGAATTCAGGGGTATATTATAGGTAGGGATTAGCATGAGTATAATTCCCTCCCCCAGAATGGTCTATATCAAAAGAGAGAATTAAAATATAAAAAAACAAAACACACCCATGGTACCGGCCAGAAAGACCAAAACACCAACCACCACAACTGCCCATCTCCACCACATCTCACCGGCAACACGGGACCTCAAATTCGCAATCCCTGCAGATAGGTGGGTGAAGAAGTGTGAGGAGGAATCTCCGCCGAATGGTGTGAACTGTATGAACTGTGCAATACAAATGCCACTCCCACCAGATGGACCGCGCGCCGTCCCATAGCCAGGAAGTGTGGCTATGGGATGTCCACGGCCTCACCTCCGCTCCTGCACACACATCCGGCCAACGCCGTGTATGCAGGAGACGCAACAAGGAAGTGCGGGTGCGTTTGCACTCCACCCGCCACTTCTGGACACTTCTGACGTCACTTGCGCCCAGGGATTATTTTCGTTTTGGAAATTTCCTCGGCCCTGTGATTGTGTGTACGCACACCCACACACACCCTCACTGGCCTATTTGCCTAATTCCTCTCCCTCCAGCAGCCCAGTGAGGAATTGCAACAAGGTAATTCCAATCACTTACAGGCACCCTCTGCACTTCACCCTTTGGCTGCGGTCAATCAAGCCGCGATTCCTCATTAGTCATGCCGCGATCGTTAGAGTGAGAGCAATAATTCTAGTGCAGGACCTCCTCTGTAACTCTAAACAGGTGACCAGTAAACATTATTAAAACATCACCTATGGAGATTTGTAGTTACCGTAGTTTGACGCCATTCCATGAGCGTGCGCAATTTTAAAGCATGACATCTTTTACATTAGGCAGAACATCTTGGCTAAAAAAAAAAAATAAAATGTTTGGGGGTTCTAAGTACTTCTCTAGCAAAAAAAAAGGGAAAAATGCCCAGTCAGCAAGTGGTTAAGATCACTCTGTATGAAGAATAAAATTTGACCTGGGGAGAAAAGAGCCTAATAACATTTGATTTGCCCCTATTGAATGGATGTACATGCAGGTAAATAGTTCTGATTTTTTTTTTATATAAAGACATCTCACAGACTGTTGACTGAGATAAACTTAGACTTTTTTTTATTTACTTACTGTATACAAGTTGGATTTTAATTCATATTCAATATACTTATTCTAGTCATACATGTTTTATAATCTCTTTGTTTTGCACTCTATTGATATACAGATTCAAAGGGATACTTATTGTACAATGTTGTTTTTGTTTACTGTGCACAGCAGTACACAATAGATGAAAGAGAGCTGCAATTGATTGATTTTATTATAGCCCCAATTCCCCCAAAAAATTGGGACGCTGTGAAAAATCTACATAAAAACAGAATACAATGATTTGCAAATCTGATAATCCCATATTTTATTCACAATAGAAAATAGAAAACATATCAAATGTTTAAAATGAGAAAATGTACCATTTTTAGAAAAAAAAAAAAATGAGGTCATTTTTAAAATAAAGGCAGCAACATGTCTCAAAAAAAGTAGGGACAGGGCAACAAAAATCTGGCAAGTAAGTGGTACTAACAAGGAACATCTGGAAGAAAATTTTGCAACTAATTAGATTAATTAGTAACAAGTCAGTAACATAATTATATATATATATATATATATATATATATATATATATATATATATATATATATATATATATATATATATAAAGCATCTTAGAGAGTCGGGGTGCCTCAGAAGTAAAGATGGACAGAAATTCACCAATCTGTCTAATAATAAGGGGGGCGTGAAGCCTTCCTCTAATATGTGTAGGACTTTGTAGGATAAAAATTGGTCACTTTCAATGTGTATTTTTACATCTGTTGAGCACAATGTCATATTTTCGTGGTTTTTTTTTGGCTTTTTGTTGTCTTCTTCAGTTTCAATGTAAAGGATAACATTATTGTAAGAGTAAAATACTAATAACCATTGGAATCAATATCCAGAACCTTCAACTCCACTTTTATTATCAACTGTGTTTTGTCTTATATGCACATTGTGACACTTTTAACCGCTTCAGCCCCGGAAAATTTTACCCCCTTCCTGACCAGAGCACTTTTTGCGATTCGGCACTGCGTCGTTTTAACAGACAATTGCGTGGTCATACGATGTTGCACCCAAACAAAATTGACGTCCTTTTTTTTACCATAAATAGAGCTTTCTTTTGATGGTATTTGATATTGCCTCTGCGGTTTTTATTTGTTGCGTTATAATCAAAAAAAGAGCGACAATTTTGAAAAAAAAGCAATGTTTTTAAATTTTTGCTATAATAAATATCCCCCAAAAATATATACAGTAAAAAACTATTTTTTTCCTCAGTTTAGGTCGATATGTATTCTTCTACATATTTTTGGTAAAAAAAATCGCAATAAGTGTATATTGATTGGTTTGCGCACAAGTTATAGCGTCTACAAAATAGGGGATAGTTTTATGGCATTTTTATTATTTTTTTTTTACTAGTAATGGCGGCAAGCTGCGATTTTTATCGTGACTGCGACATTATGGGGGACACATCGGACACTTTTGACACTATTTTCGGACCATTGGCATTTATACAGCTATCAGTGCTATGCACTGATTATTGTGTAAATGATACTGGCAGTGAAGGGGTTAACTGTGTCCTAGGGAGTGATTCCAACTGTGGGGGGGGGGGGTGGGCTTCAACTCACATGACAGCGATCACTGCTCCCGATGACAGGGAGTGGTGATCTCTGTCATGACACAAGGCAGAACGGGGAAATGCCTTGTTTATATAGGCACTTCCCTGTCCTGTGGCTCCGTGACATGATTGTCGGGAGACCGGCGGATCCCGCGGGCATAGTCACCCTGTACGCGGTGGGCATGCCCGCTAGCACAGCAACTTGAAAGGGACATACAGGTACGCTCCATTTGCCCACCGCTGCCATTATGCCGACGTACAGTGGGGATGGAAAGTATTTAGACCCCCTTACATTTTTTTTTTTTTTCAGTTTTTCTTTTTTAATAAATCTGCAAAAATATCCACAATTCTGTGTTTTTCTGCCAATATGGGGTGCTGTGTGTACATTAATGAGGAAAAAATGAACTTAAATGATTTTAGCAAATGGCTGCAATTTAACAAAGAGTGAAAAATTTAAGGGGGTCTGAATACTTTCCGTCCCCACTATATATCGGCGTGCGGCGGTCGGCAAGTGGTTAAAGTGGTGTGGTCATTTGGCCTGATATTTGTCTTTTACTCATTTGGAATAAAGCTTTACTTGATTTTGATATATGATTTTGACTTTGTGGCCTCCTTCGACATTTTGCGTCCTACAAAGTCCTATACATATTAGTAGGAGGCTTCACGTCCCCTAATTATCCCTTTTTTACTTGTAAGCAATTTTTGGATGTGAATGTAAATTGGATGTAAATTGTCCCTCCCCTAGCTAGCCTAAAAATTGAAAACAATTTAATTATATCATCATCTACAGTACATAATATCATCAAACGATTCTGAGAATCTGGAGAAATCTCTGTGTGCAAGGGACAAGGAGGAAACACAATACTGAATGCTCCGCATTAAAAAAACAGGCCTGATTCTGTGATGGGCATCTCTGCATGGGCTCAGGAAAACTTCCAGAAATCACTGTCTGTGAACACAGTTCGCTGTGCCATCCAAACATGCAAGGTCAAGCTCTATCATGCAAAGAAGAAGCCATATCTGACCATGATTCAGAGACACTACCATCTTATCTGGGCCAAAGATCATTTAAAATGGTCTGTTGCAAAGTGGAAAACTGTTCTGTGGTCAGACAAATCAAAATTGGATATTCTTTTTGGCAAGTATGAGCGTTGCATCCTCAGGACATCCTCAGGATCATTGCATTCTGTTTTTTATGTAGATTTTACACAGCGTCCCAACTTCTTTGGAATTGGTTTTGTATATAAAGTAGGAGGCACAACATGTTCCATTTTATGTCACACGACAATGAATTCACTGAGTGTTCTGTATTTCATGTTCCGTAATGTTTGCTAGGAATCTTTCCAGGAACTCACTTTACAAGATGAAGTGCTCCTTCTCATCACTGAACCTTGAAGAGAAATCAGTTGATGGGATTTAATCATAGAGGAAAAATGTGTTCTCCAACTGCTGAAGAACAACAAATTGCGGTCATTCGCTGGAGAATATCTGCATTTAAAGTGCAAATTTTGACCTGAGTTCTTCATGGGACTCGTAATAAAATGTTTGCTCCATTGAGATAATTACCAGTTGTGTGGTCTCAGCTGCCAACCAAACACCAGGTGGAGATATGCAGAGGTACCCATACAGTCAAGGATTAATCTGATGAATTTAATAAAGGTTAAATACACTATACACCTGCCTTTACATGCACATGAACTTTAATGACATCCCAGTCTTAGTCCGTAGGGTTCAATATTGAGTTGGCCCACCCTTTGCAGCTATAACAGCTTCAACTCTTCTTGAAAGGCTGTCCACGAGGTTTAGGAGTGTGCCTGAAAAATTGGGCAACCCAATGCTGTGATATGTGTTAAGGTGTTTCTATATAACTGTTACAAATAAATTAACTTACACATCTCGATATCCCTTTTTTGGCCTAAACTATACCCACCTTAGTACCTTCCAGTACCCAACCACTTAGCAAGTGAATGGTATTCTGGACCAACCAGCAAGGTTGTCTGATGGCAATGTTGGGTTTCTCAAAACCCCACAGGGTAACCTCTTTAAATTAGTTTATAACATTGGGTAAAAACCTAGTTACCTAACCTCAGCTTCCTGTGCCCTTCTATCTTCCATTTTTTTTCTCTTGGGTTTCAGGGAGATTCCCATAAACTTGAAGTGGCGTTGCCGGAAATTTTCAGGTGGTCCTTATTAAAAATGCAGACTAAATTGGACTGTCTGTGATCATTAAAAAAAAGGTATTTCACTACTCTTTAAAACACCTTATAAGCAGCCAGTTTATGGCTTGGTAAGGAGTCCCCTGCTGCTCCCCCTCCCCATCGTCTTCCTCTAGAGCCCTGTGATGTATCTGGCACCTCCAGGTGTTGAGGAGCATGTGACTCTCTGATCTCTCTCCAGTGAAGCCATGATAGATACTTGAGTAGTCAATCACTGAGATCGAGCACTGTCACTTTAGGACCAGGTGACTGTTCTTAAAGTGTAAATAAGAAAGGAATGTAGGACTTTAAATGAGGCAATTGACTTGTGGAGGTAGAATGGTTGGTAAATATTGTTTATTAGTAACAATAGTATGAAACAAGTAAAAAATTATTTTCATATATATACACATACACATGCACACATGGCATGAACATGATGGATACAAATGTTTCAGCTTGACAACACATGAGAAATATTGAATATTAATAAAAAGGTATAAATACAAAAATGTAACATGTCATAGAGACGGCATTTGGCAATAAGGTGAAAAATATCAATCTTGAGCATGATTAATTGTGGATATAATACAAGCTATTCCCTATTAATAGGCATTGGTACACCATATGCAACAGAGCTGCTGTAGAAAGAAGAAAAGATATACATACACATAAATAGTTACATATTACTCAATGAATTATGAATGTATAAAAGCTTTATAAGGGCCAGTAACTAGATCATGAGCCAGACTCGACTGAGCACCCCATGAAAACTCAACGCATTCCATGGCTATATGCCATTCATCAGGAGTTGCGTACAGAAATAAACTGTAAATACAAATGGATATGTACTATTAGTTTATATATTCTACCCGTAAGGGGAGAAAGAACCTCCTGGGGAGAAAGGGATCTATACTCACAGGTCGGCTAAAGCACTGTGCTGGGCTAGCATCACGAGAGAGATGGGACCCCAAAATGGTTGTCTGTTCCGGAGCTGAGGCAAGGGACCCCACCCCAGCCAAGAAGACATCCACATAGCTTGCCTGATTGCTGATAACAAATTCCACATGTGTTGGGATGATTGCAAATATAGTGATATGAAAAAAAATTATAAAAAATTCATAAAAAAGTGAAAAATACCGCTTAGAATTAATGCCAAAATGTTCTATCGTGATCACATCAGACCAGAGAATCTTATTTCTCACCATCTTGGAGTCCTTCGGGTGTTTTTTTAGCAAACTCCATGCGGGCTTTCATGTGTCTTGCACTGAGGAGAGGCTTCCGTTGGGCCACTCTGCCATAAAGCCCCGACTGGTGGAGGGCTGCAGTGATGGTTGACCTTCTACAACTCTCTCCCATCTCCCGACTGCATCTCTGGAGCTCAGCCACAGTGATCTTTGGGTTCTTCTTTACCTCTCTCAGCAAGGCTCTTCTCCCCCGATAGCTCAGTTTGGCCGGACGGCCAGCTCTAGGAAAGGTTCTGGTCGTCCCAAACGTCTTCCATTTAAGGATTATAGAGGCCAATGTGCTCTTAGGAACCTTAAGTGCAGCAGAAATTTTTTTGTAACCTTGGCCAGATCTGTGCCTTGCCACAATTCTGTCTCTGAGCTCTGAGGCAGTTCCTTTGACCTCACGATTCTCATTTGCTCTGACATGCACTGTGAGCTGCAAGGTCTTATATAGACAGGTGTGTGGCTTTCCTAATCAAGTCCAATCCGTATAATCAAACACAGCTGAACTCAAATGAAGGTGTAGAACCCTCTCAAGGATAATCAGAAGAAATGGACAGCACCTGAGTTAAATATCTGAGTGTCACAGCAAAGGGTCTGAATACTTAGGACCATGTGATATTTCAGTTTTTCTTTTTAATAAATCTGCAAAAATGTCAACAATTCTGTGTTTTTCTGTCAATATGGGGTGCTGTTTGTACATTAATGAGGAAAAAAAAAGAACTTAAATGATTTTAGCAAATGGCTGCAATATAACAAAGAGTGAAAAATGTAAGGGGGTCTGAATACTTTCCATCCCCACTGTATATAAAAAGGGAAAAAATTTGGAAAGGGAAAAAACATGATGAGTGTTTGGGATGAAGGAAAAAAAGTTGTAAAAAGTGTTATGTATATATAATATAAATATAATATAATTTTTGGCTCTGAATGGGCAAATTATACATTCTCTTTAAAATCAATTGTTATCCCTTGGCTTATGAAGGGCTAATTGTCTTTTAGTTTGGTGCTTTTATTCCATTTATAGGAGTGTCTTCTGTGTATTCTATGGCTCTTGGCGGTGGGATACTTACCTGCATATATCATAGCATGACAGGCAATAGCAAATAAATACAGTATTTCCTATCAAGCTATCAAAGCGTCACAGTCAAACAATGTATCATAATCTATTGCAGGTACTGACAGCTGTGTCCATGAAAAACCATGTATGGGCAGGCTGAATGTACCCAAATTGATCGATCAATCAACTTGGGTACAACCAGCCTGCCAGATTTTACACGTGATTATCGCTAGCGGCTGTTATAGCCACTAGCAATAATCACTGTGTTCTACTGGGATGGCTTTGTTTTTTTTTAATTTTATTCAAAATAAATATTATATACAATATCTCACAAAAGAAAGTACACCCTTCACATTTTTGTAAATATTTTATTCTATCTTTTCATGTGACAACACTGAAGAAATGACACTTTGCTACAATGTAAAGTAGTGAGTGTACAGCTTGTATAACAGTGTAAATTTACTGTCCCCTCAAAATAACTCAACACACAGCCATTAATGTCTAAACCGCTGGCAACAAAAGTGAGTACACCCCTAAGTGAAAATGTCCAAATTGGGCCCAAAGTGTCAGAGCTTCACAGGATGTCACTGGAATCCTCTTCCACTCCTCCATGATGACATCACGGAGCTGGTGGATATTAGAGACCTTGCGCTCCTCCACCTTCCGTTTGAGGATGCCCCACAGATGCTCAATGGGGTTTAGGGACATGCCTGGCCAGTCAATCACCTTTACCCTCAGCTTCTTTAGCAAGGCAGTGGTCGTCTTGAAGGTGTGTTTGGGGTCATTATCATGTTGGAATACTGCCCTGCAGCCCAGTCTCTGAAGGGAGGGGATCATGCTCTGCTTCAGTATGTCACAGTACATGTTGGCATTCATGTTTCTCTCAATGAACTGTAGCTCCCCAGTGCCAGCAGCACTCATGCAGCCCCAGACCATGACATTCCCACCACCATGCTTGACTGTAAGCAAGACACACTTGTCTTTGTACTCCTTACCTGGTTTCCACCACACATGCTTGACACCATCTGAACCAAATAAGTTTATCTTGGTCTCATCAGACCACATGACATGGTTCCAGTAATCCATGTCCTTAGTCTGCTTGTCTTCAGCAAACTGTTTGCAGGCTTTCTTGTGCATCATCTTTAAAAAAGGCTTCCTTCTGGCATGACAGCCATGCAGACCAATTTGATGCAGTGTGCGGCGTATGGTCTGAACACTGACAGGCTGACCCCCCACCCCTTCAACCTCTGCAGCAATGCTGGCAGCACTCATACATCTATTTCCCAAAGACAACCTCTGGATATGAAGCTGAGCAAGTGCACTCAACTTCTTTAGTCAATCATTGCGAGGCCTGTTCTGAGTGGAACCTGTCCTGTTAAACCGCTGTATGGTCTTGGCCATCGTGCTGCAGCTCAGTTTCAGGGTCTTGGCAATCTTCTTATAGCCTAGGCCAGCTTTATGTAGAGCAACAATTATTGCTCCCTGCAATCTTCTGGGACACGTCATGGGTCCAAGAAGATTGCCCGGCCATTGAGGAGGTGGAGGGCGACTCACACAGCCGGGTGCCCACACTTTAGAAGCCAGCGCCGGAGAGAACCAAGAGTGAGAACCGAGGGTTGAGGCGGCCACATCGCTGGGTCATGAGACAGGTGAGTGTGTGTTTATTAAAAGTCAGCAGCTACACTTTTTGTAGCTTAATAAACACAAAACCGTTTAAGATCCTAAGGGGGAGATTTAAAAAAACTGGAGCACTCAGAATCTGATGCAGTTGTGCATGGTAGCCAATCAGCTTCTAACCTCAGCTTGTTCAGTTAAACTTCAACAATAAAACCTGGAAGCTGATTGGTTTGTATGCAGAGCTGCACCAGATTTTACACTCTCCAGTTTTAGTAAATCAACCCACAAAGGATTAGGCAGTACAAAATTGGTGCCGTCTTAGCACTTTATGATGTGAGTTCAATTCTGTATTGGATTCCAATAAAACTTTTTAACGTTATCACATCATTTGTGCTTTGTATTTGTTGTTTTGCCTGTGAATGGAATATATTAAGAAAAATATAAAGGATTGTGGGAAACAAAGTTTAGAAATAAAGCACTACTGACGTTTTTTCATCGGAAACATCTTGTCTTTCCGGTGAATTATTTGTGAACACAAAACAAGGGCATGTGAATGCACATTCAATTTATTGTATCAAAGATAATAATGTAGGACAAATTCTACGACACACACAGGTTGTATTTATAAAAAAGTTTCCTGTGCTATTCATCCTTCACAGTCCATATACAAAGTATTTTTCTGAAGTAACAATGTCAAACATGAATGAATATCCAATTTGTTCAAGTAAATACAACTGAAAAATGTTGAATTGTTTATGAATCAACAGTGCGCGGGTGTATTCATAAAAACATTTGCAGAGCTATTATGTTGACCTCTGATGGAGGTCATTAGATGACTTCATCTGATGACTTCTGATGACCTCTAGATGGAGATGGCAAACCAAACATAATGAAAGCATTTTATATTATAACCAGCTGCATCTTGTGGCCATAATGGCATATTTTTCTGATTCACTCACTCATGACGCTGGGGTTATGGCAGCAGCTAGGTGTTAGGCAGCTGGTTTTCCCATTAAAGTGATCCCAGCGGCGGATTCATCGGAGCCGTCGGTAAGCCCGAAACCGATTCGATGCCACCGATGGCTAGGCAGGAAGTCGAGTGAGGGCAAGAGAGCCCCCACCTGGGTCTATGCCCTTGGAGGACCGGAGCGACTTCTGATGTCACTTCCTGTTCTCGGGCCTAAAGATTTTTTTTTAAGTCAAAGTGAATTTTTTTTTATTTTTAGGGTAAATGAGAGATCTGGGGTCCTTTTGACCCCAGATCTCTCAATAAAGTGGACCGGTCAAGCTTATTTCTATTACAAGGGATGCTTACATTCCTTGTAATTGGAATAAAAGTGATAAAAAATAAAAAATAAAATAATGGGACAGTGTAAAAATAAAAAAATGAAAACTAAAATAAACAAGTGATGAAAAAAAAATTAAAGTGCCCCATCCCTCCTTGCTCACCCTCACCGAAGCGAACGCATACATACATCCTCATTCAGGGCTAGCCTGTCTTTAGGCAGCACGTCCATCACTGGGTCAGATATGGTTGGCTACTACCCACTATCTACAGGTAAGGGGGACACCATACGGGCATTTCTGCACTTTTTTGTGATTGGGGGCTCCAGCTTAAGCTTGGGACAATACCTCACACATATCACTTTCCTTACTATAGAACCATCAACCTCACCCATTACCAGTGTGGACCTGCTGCCTTTTGGGGACCTTTGTGTGCGTCTGGCCTCCCCCCTCTCTTTGAGCTCCTCCCTCAGCTCCCGGACTTGAATCAATTGGTGGCCTTATGACTGCGGACCTCATGGAGCTCACACTTCTGTGGCATGTGAGTATCAATTTGGGGCCAGTGGCTTTTTGCCTCCTCTACATGCATATTTTTCTTTTTTTTTTTTCTTTTTTTACAGTGCATTTTTGCACTTTACTCATTTTTAACAAAACTCCCCTTTTCCTTTTTAGACTCTGGTGCTATATCGCCCCTGAAGAGTGTTTGATATACGAAACGCGTCGGGCTCACGGCACCAATCATATTATTTTTTACTAGGTTCACATACCAACAAGCTTTTATTTATTTATCCTGTGACCTTATGCTTTTCAAATGGATAGTCTTTCCTCTCTAGGATTATCTGCCCTGTACCACTTGAGGGCTTTTTACCATGTTTATAATGTATCAATTAAGATGTAATTGTATATGATTTGACAGTACAATCCCTACTGGGACCATTATGGTGTCATTATGTCACTGTGTATCAATTAAATGGTTTATGTATTGGTGACTGTTCCTTTGGCCTCATTTGCCCACCTCATTCAAAGTCCCAACTTTCCTGTTTTATGTATGCACAGGGATGGAGACCCTGTGTTTCATTTAAAGTCCCAACCTCGCCCATTAACCCCATACATATGTAAACAGTGTTCAAACCACACCATGTGACGTATCGGTTGTTAGAGCGAGAGCAATAATTCTAGTGCAGGGCCACCTCTGTAACTCTAAACAGGTGACCTGTAAACATTATTATAACATCACCTATGGAGATTTGTAAGTACCATAGTTTGACGCCATTCCATGATGCGTGCGCAATTTTAAAGCATGACATGTTAGGTATCTATTTACTCAGCGCAACATCATCTTTCACATTATACAGGAAAATTGGGTTAACTTGGGCAACAGGTCATATATATATATAAAAAGCATCTTAGAGAGTCAGAATGCCTCAGAAGTAAAGATGGACAGAGATTCACCAATCTGTGAAATGCTGCGTCTAAAAATTACCTAACATTTTCAGAATAATGTTACTCAATGTACAAGGAAAAGAAAAGCATAATTAGGGGGCGTGAAGCCTCCCTCTAATATGTATAGGACTTTGTAGGATGTAAATTGGTCACTTTCAATGTGTATTTTTAAATCTGGTGAGTAGGGATGAGCTTCGTGTTCGAGTCGAACCCATGTTCGACTCGAACATCGGCTGTTCGACCGTCCGTCGAATTGCGAACGTTATGGGCCGTTCGCGCCAAATTCGTGTGGCGCATCACGGCCCATAATTCACTGCGGCATCGCAGTGCATTGCTGGCTGATGATTGGCCAAGCATGCACTATGACCCGCATGCTTGGCCAATCACAGCGCCGTCAGTAGAGAGAGCTGTAATTGGCCAAAGCCAGGGTGGCTTTGGCCAATTATGGCTCAGGGGATTTAGTACACGCCCCACACTATATAAGGCCGCCTGCACGGCGGCCCTGTGTAGTGTGTTCCGGTGTGCTGATAGAGAGAGAGACAGACAGTGTCATTTGATTTGAGTTAGATAGATTAGGCTAGATCTGTTCCTGCTATTTACATTTAGTGCAGTGCGTCCTGCTCACAGTGTTCAGCTAGATCCATTCCTGCTATTTACATTTAGTGCAGTCAGTGCGTCCTGCTCACAGTGTTCAGCTAGATCCGTTCCTGCTATTTACATTTAGTGCAGTGCGTCCTGCTCACAGTGTTCAGCTAGATCTGTTCCTGCTATTTACATTTAGTGCAGTGCGTCCTGCTCACAGTGTTCAGCTAGATCCGTTCCTGCTATTTACATTTAGTGCAGTGCATCCTGCTCACAGTGTTCAGCTAGATCTGTTCCTGCTATTTACATTTAGTGCAGTGCATCCTGCTCACAGTGTTCAGCTAGATCTGTTCCTGCTATTTACATTTAGTGCAGTGCGTCCTGCTCACAGTGTTCAGCTAGATCCGTTCCTGCTATTTACATTTAGTGCAGTAAGTGCGTCCTGCTCACAGTGTTCAGCTAGATCCGTTCCTGCTATTTGCATTTAGTGCAGTGCGTCCTGCTCACAGTGTTCAGCTAGATCCGTTCCTGCTATTTACATTTAGTGCAGTGCGTCCTGCTCACAGTGTTCAGCTAGATCTGTTCCTGCTATTTACATTTAGTGCAGTGCGTCCTGCTCACAGTGTTCAGCTAGATCCATTCCTGCTATTTACATTTAGTGCAGTGCGTCCTGCTCACAGTGTTCAGCTAGATCTGTTCCTGCTATTTACATTTAGTGCAGTGCGTCCTGCTCACAGTGTTCAGCTAGATCCGTTCCTGCTATTTACATTTAGTGCAGTCAGTGCGTCCTGCTCACAGTGTTCAGCTAGATCCGTTCCTGCTATTTACATTTAGTGCAGTGCGCCCTGCTCACAGTGTTCAGCTAGATCTGTTCCTGCTATTTACATTTAGTGCAGTGCGTCCTGCTCACAGTGTTCAGCTAGATCTGTTCCTGCTATTTACATTTAGTGCAGTGCGTCCTGCTCACAGTGTTCAGCTAGATCCGTTCCTGCTATTTACATTTAGTGCAGTGCGTCCTGCTCACAGTGTTCAGCTAGATCTGTTCCTGCTATTTACATTTAGTGCAGTGCGTCCTGCTCACAGTGTTCAGCTAGATCTGTTCCTGCTATTTACATTTAGTGCAGTGCGTCCTGCTCACAGTGTTCAGCTAGATCCGTTCCTGCTATTTACATTTAGTGCAGTCAGTGCGTCCTGCTCACAGTGTTCAGCTAGATCCGTTCCTGCTATTTACATTTAGTGCAGTCAGTGCGTCCTGCTCACAGTGTTCAGCTAGATCTGTTCCTGCTATTTACATTTAGTGCAGTCAGTGCGTCCTGCTCACAGTGTTTATCTAGATCCGTTCCTGCTATTTACATTTAGTGCAGTGCGTCCTGCTCACAGTGTTCAGCTAGATCCGTTCCTGTTATCTTCCTACTGACAGGCAGGCTTGTCTGGTTACAGTATATAAAGCTACCTGAAGAAAATTACAGGTGTTCTATCCCAGCTTAGTGCAGCTACAGGCCATTAGTATGTCTGGAAGGCCAAGAAGGAGAGGCAGACAGTCACAAGCCAATAAGAGAGGGCAAGCAGGCTCTGTGTCTAGTGCTGGTCGTGGAGACGGTGCATCCTCATCAGCACGTGGCCATGGGACACGCTTGGCCTTTTTTTCGGCAGCTGGCCGTGTTGAGCCGCAACATGCGGAAGACTTGGTCGAGTGGATGACCAAGCCGTCCTCATCCTCCTCATCCTCTCTCACCCATGCCCAGGGTGCTTTGTCTGGCAAAGCAGCGGCCTCTTCCCTCAGCTCAATGTCATCAGTGACTCCTTCCCTAGCTCCACCATGTCCTCCTGAGGATTCCCTCGAACTGTTTGACCACAGTGTTGGGTACATGCTCCAGGAGGATGCCCAGCGTTTGGAAGGCTCTGATGATGATACTGAGCTCGATGAAGGCAGTAACATGAGCACGGACAGAGGGGGTGCCCAAGAAGGACAGCAATCTGGCAGTCATGCTCCCCCTGCTGCAGCATACTGCCAGGTTTGCTCCAGTGATGAGGAGGGAGGGGATGATGAGGTCACTGACTCAACGTGGGTGCCTGATAGGAGAGAGGAGGAGGAGGAGGAGGAGGCGGCACATCACCAACGAGGCAGGATGCCCTCCAGGGGCCAGCCTAAGGGCAGCACATTGACTGCATCACACCCCAAAGCTCCACATGTGCAGGGCGCTGCAGTCTCTGCGCGTTATTCAAAAAGTTCTTTGGTGTGGGCCTTTTTTGAGACGAGTGCATCAGATCGCACCGCTGCTATTTGCAACATATGTCTCAAGCGTATCTCGCGTGGCCAAAACATCTCCCGCTTGGGTACCACATGCTTGACCAGACATATGTTGACCTGCCATGCAGTTCGTTGGCAAGCATATCTAAAAGACCCACACCAAAGAACAAAGAGGATCTCTCCTTGCTCCTCATCAGCTGAGATTTCCAACCCCACTAGACCTTCAGTCCTCTCTGAGACCTGCAGTGAGAGGAATGAAGGTGTAGAATTAGGTGTGTCACAGCCAAGTACTTGTGGGCAATCTGCTTTTGGTACACCGACGTCAGATTGTACCAGGCAAATTTCCCTGCCCCAGCTGCTGCACCGCCGAAAGAAGTTTGCTCCCAGCCATCCACATGCCCAGCGGTTGAATGCTAGCTTGGCAAAATTGCTAGCACTTCAACTGCTGCCTTTTCAGTTGGTAGACTCTGCCCCCTTCCGTGAGTTTGTGGAATGTGCGGTTCCTCAGTGGCAGGTACCCAAACGCCACTTTTTCTCACGGAAGGCGATTCCGGCTCTCTACCGGCATGTGGAAGGCAATGTCCATGCCTCGCTGGACAGGGCGGTCAGCGGTAAGGTGCATATTACCGCTGACTCATGGTCCAGCAGGCATGGACAGGGACGTTACTTAAGTTTCACGGCGCATTGGGTGACTCTGCTGGCAGCTGGGAAGGATGCAGGACAAGGTGCAGTAGTGTTGGAGGTTGTTCCGCCACCACGCCTCCAAAATGCTGATTGTGACACACCTCTCTCCTCCACCCCCTCCTCTTCTTCTTCCTCCATGGCCTCTTCCTCGGAACCAGCGGTGCTCCGTAGGCGTTCAAGGGGCTACGCAAATACGCAGGCCAAAAGATGCCATGCGGTGCTTGAGCTGGTGTGCTTGGGGGACAGGAGCCACACTGGGGCAGAGGTTCTGTCAGCTCTGCAGGGGCAGGTTCAGAGGTGGTTGACGCCACGCCAACTTAAGGCAGGAATGGTGGTTTGCGACAATGGCACCAACCTCCTCTCTGCCCTCCGACAGGGACAACTGACCCATGTGCCCTGTTTGGCTCACGTCCTTAACTTGGTGGTGCAGCGGTTCTTGGGCAGGTACCCGGGCTTACAGGATGTCCTGAGGCAGGCCAGGAAAGTCTGTGTGCATTTCCGCCGGTCATATAATGCCAGTGCTCGGCTGACGGACCTCCAAAAGGAGTTTAACCTGCCCAAGAACCGCCTAATCTGTGACATGCCCACCAGGTGGAACTCAACGTTGGCCATGCTGCAGCGGCTGCACACGCAGCAGAGGGCCATCAATGAGTACCTGTGCGACTATGGCACCAGGACAGGGTCAGGGGACCTTGGTTTTTTTTCCCCACGCCAGTGGGCCATGATCAGGGATGCATGCACTGTCCTGTCACCATTCGAGGAGGCCACGGAGGATGGTGAGCACTGACAGTGCATGCATCAGTGACACTGTCCCCCTTGTCCACCTGTTGGAGCACACGCTGCGTGGAATAATGGACAGGGCACTTGAGGCAGAACAGAGGCAGGAAGAGGAGGACTTCCTTAGCTCTCAAGGCCCCCTTTATCCAGACAGTGTTCCTGCGTGCCCGCCGATCACACAGGAAGAGGACGAGGAGGAGGAGGAGGAGGAGGAAGATTGTGTCAGTATGGAGGTGGAGCCTGGCACTCAGCATCAGCAGTCTTTAAGGGATCAGTCCCAAGGAACACATGGACTTGTACGTGGCTGGGAGGAGGTGGCTGCAGACGTTGTTGTCCTTAGTGACCCAGAGGACTCCGGACCGAATGCCTCAGCAAACCTACGCTGCATGGCCTCCCTGATCCTGCAAAGCCTGCGTAAGGATCCTCGTATTCGTGGTATCAAGGAGAAGGACCAATACTGGCTGGCAACCCTCCTTGATCCACGTTACAAGGGTAAGGTTGCGGACCTTATCTTGCCATCGCAGAGGGAGCAGAGGATGAAACATCTTCGGGAGGCCTTGCAGAAAGGTCTGTGCAACGCGTTCCCAGAGACTGGGAGGTTACAAACTCCTGTTTCTGGACAACGTGTTGCTGAGGCTTCGGTCAGTCAAAGAAGGAGCGGTGGAGAAGGTGGCCGTCTGACCGATGCGTTCAGACAATTTTTTGGTCCGCAGCCCCAAGGTATGATCGGTTCCAGCAACCATCGCCAGCGTCTGTTTTACATGGTGCAGGAATACCTAGGGGCAAGATCAGACTTGGACACCTTTCCCACCGAAAATCCTCTGGGTTACTGGGTCTTGAGGATGGATCACTGGCCAGAGCTTGCACAGTATGCAATTGAGCTACTGGCCTGTCCTGCATCCAGCGTTCTTTCGGAACGCACATTCAGTGCTGCTGGAGGCGTGGTAACCGATCACAGGGTGCGTCTGTCCACTGACTCGGTCGATCGGCTGACCTTCATAAAAATGAATCAGTCTTGGATCACCACCAGCTACCAAGCACCTGATGCTGATGTAACTGAATAATTTTTTTCAGATCCCTTCAAAGACTGCCTATGCTGATGCTGAGTGACTATCCCTGAGTAATTATCCTCTTCCTCCTCAATCATCACGCTGATAGCTTGTAAGAACATTTTTGGTTCTGGGCGCCACCACCAGTGCCTAAGGCACAATTTTTCAGCCCCTGTTTAACAGGGGCGTGTAATTACAATTTTTGATGTAATACTTTGCAGCAGGGCTCGTTCCTGCATTCCAACTAGAGTGTCTGTGAGGGGTTGCAGTGTTGTGGCACCAGCACCAGTGCCTAAGGCCCAATTTTTCTGCCCCTGTCTAACAGGGGCGTGTAATTACAATTTTTGATGCAATACTTTGCAGCAGGGCTCGTTCCTGCGTTCCAACTAGAGTGTCTGTGAGGGGTTGCAGTGTTGTGGCACCAGCACCAGTGCCTAAGGACCAATTTTTCTGCCCCTGTCTAACAGGGGCGTGTAATTACAATTTTTGATGCAATACTTTGCAGCAGGGCTCGTTCCTGCGTTCCAACTAGAGTGTCTGTGAGGGGTTGCAGTGTTGTGGCACCAGCACCAGTGCCTAAGGCCTAATTTTTCAGCTCCTGTTCAACAGGGGCATGTAATTACAATTCTTGATCTAATATTTCACAGCAGGGCCCTGTGAGGGCTTACAGTGTTGTGGCCACAGCAACACCTAAGGCCCAAATTTCTGCTGAGTATATAGGGCAGGACCCTACTTTCAAACATCTAACTTACAAACGACTCCTACTTGCAAACGGAAGGAGACAACAGGAAGTGAGATGAAATCTACCCCTAGGAAGGGAAATTCTCTCCTGTAAGAGTTAATATGGGAAAACAATTTCTCCTTTCCACTGATGCTTTCCAATCCTTGTTCCACAAAAAAACCCAAATTTTCAAAAAACATTTTTCATTGGGACAAAAAAGTGAGGTGAAATCTTCTGAAGAGGAGGAAAGACAGCAAAACAAATGTCACAGGGGTGATAACCCTTCCCTATGTTTTCCAAAAAGCTTAAAAAAGATTTTTTGGCTGGAGCTAAACACGTTAAAAATGTACCCGTTCAAAATTACAAAGAGATTCTACTTAACAACAAACCTACAGTCCCTGTCTTGTTTGCACCGCCTGTATACTGCTGTTCAGAGTATATAGGGCCTTTCCTTATTTTAATTTGGGTGCGGGGTTCCCCTTAATATCCATATAGGACCCAAAGGGCCTGGTAATGGACTGGGGGGGTACCCATGCCGTTTGTCTCACTGATTTTCATCCATATTGCCATGACCCGACATGACATTAAACCCGCAAGCAGTTTTAAATGAGATTTTTTCCTTTAAAAATGACATTTGGTGCAGGGACTGTTCTAAACATGGGAAACACGCGTCACTTTACAGGCATACTATAGACACCCCCCAGGTACGATATTTAAAGGAATATTTCACTTTTTTTTTTTTACTTTAAGCATCATTAAAATCACTGCTCCCGAAAAAACGGCCGTTTTTAAAAGTTTTTTTTGCATTGATACATGTCCCCTGGGGTAGGACCCGGGTCCCCAAACCCTTTTTTGGACAATACCATGCAAATTAGCCTTTAAAATGAGCACTTTTGATTTCGAACGTTCGAGTCCCATAGACGTCAATGGGGTTCTAACGTTCGTGCGAACTTTCGGTCCGTTCGCGGGTTCTGGTGCGAACCGAACCGGGGGGTGTTCGGCTCATCCCTACTGGTGAGCACAATGTTTTATTTTCGTGTTTTTTTTGGGGCTCCTTGTTGTCTTATTCAGTTTCAATGTAAAGGATAGCATTATTGTAGGAGTAAAATACTAATAACCATTGGAATCAATATCCGGAACCTTCAACTCTACTTTTATTATCAGCTGTGTTTTGTCTTATATGCACATTGTGAGACTTTTAAAGTTGTGAGGTCATTTGGCCTGATATTTGTCTTTTACTCATTTGGAATAAAGCTTTACTTGATTTTAATATATGATTTTGACTTTGTGGCCTCTTTCGACATTTTAAATCCTACAAAGTCCTATACATATTAGTAGGAGGCTTCACATCCCCTAATTATCCTTTTCTTTTCCTTGTAAGCTATTTTTGTGAATGTGAATTTAAATTGTCCCTCCCCTAGCTAGCCTAAAAATTGAAAACGATTTAATTATATCATCATCTACAGTACATAATATCATCAAACGATTCTGAGAATCTGGAGAAATCTCTGTGTGCAAGGGACAAGGAGGAAACACAATATTGAATGTCTGTGATCTTGGGGCCCTCAGACGGCTCCGCATTAAAAACAGGCCTGATTCTGTGATGAACATCTCTGCATGAGCTCAGGAAAACTTCCAGAAATCACTGTCTGTGAACACAGTTCGCTGTGCCATCCAAACATGCAAGGTAAAGCTCTATTATGCAAAGAAGAAGCCGTATCTGACCATGATTCAGAGACACTACCGTCTTATCTGGGCCAAAGCTCATCTAAAATGGTCTGTTGCAAAGTGGAACACTTTTCTGTGGTCAGACAACTCAAAATTGGACATTCTTTTTGACAAGCATGAGCATTGCATCCTCAGGACTAAGGAGGAGAGGGACCTTCTGACTTATTATCAGCGCTCAGTTGAAAAACTTGCATCTCTGTTGTTATTGAGGGGGGGGGGGGGGTGATAACAAGCTGGGAGGTCACTCTTCTCTTTAGTACAGGGACGTAGAACCCATGATTTCCAAGAAAGGCCTTGCATATATCAGCAGGACAATGCTAAACCGCATACTGCATCTATGACCACAGCATGGCTTCATAGTAGAGGAGTTTGGGTGCCTAACTGGTCTTCCTGCAGTCCAGACCTTTCACCAATATTTGGGTCATCTTGAAATGAAAAATACGACAAATAAAGACCCGTGACTGTTAAGCAGTTAGAAACCTATATGAGGCAATAACGGGACAACATTCCTCGCCCAAAACTCCAGCAACCGGTCTCCTCAGTCCCCAGATGTTTACAGAGTGTTGTTAAAAAAAGAGGGGGTGCTACAACGTGCCAAACATGATTCTGTCCCAACTTTTTTGAGATGTGGTGCTGCAGCCTGCGATCAATTTCAAAATTTTAATTTTACAGTTTCTTAGTTTAAACATTTGATTTCTTTTCTATTTTCTATTGTGAATAAAATATGGTCTTACGAGATTTGCAAATCATTGGATTCTGTTTTTTATGTAGATTTTACACAGCGTCCCAACTTTTTTGGAATTGGCTTTTTATATAAAGTAGGAGGCACAACATGTTCCATTTTATGTCACACGACAATGAATTCACTGAGTGTTCTGTATTTCATGTTCCGTACTGTTTGCTAGGAATCTTTCCAGGAACCCACTTTACAAGATGAAGTGCTCCTTCTCATCACTGAACATTGAAGAGAAAAAAGTGTACCCATTATGATTTTAATCAGGTGATGGGATTTAATCATAGAGGAAAAATGTGTTCTCCAACTGCTGAAGAGCAACAAATTCCAGTCACTTTCAATGTGTATTTTTACATCTGGTGAGCACAATGTCTTATTTTCGTGGTTTTTTTGGGGCTTTTTGTTGTCTTCTTCAGGTTCAATGTAAAGGATAGCATTATTGTAAGCGTAAAATACTAATAACCATTGGAATCAATATCCAGAACCTTCAGCTCTACTTTTTTATCAACTGTGTTTTGTCTTATATGCACATTGTGACACTTTTAACCACTTCAGCCCCAGAAGATTTTACCCCCTTCCTGACCAGAGCACTTTTTGCGATTTGGCACTGCGTCGCTTTAACTGACAATTGCGCGGTCGTGAGATGTTGCGCCCAAACAAAATTGACGGCCTTTTTTCACCACAAATAGAGCTTTCTTTTGATGGTATTTGATCACCTCTGCGGTTTTTATTTTTTGCGCTATAATCAAAGAAAGAGCGACAATTTTGAAAAAAAAAGCAATATTTTTAACTTTTTGCTATGATAAATATCCCCCAAAAATATATAAAAAACAAATGTTTTTCTCAATTTAGGCCGATATGTATTCTTCTACAAATTTTTGGTAAAAAAAATGGCAATAAACGTATATTGATTGGTTTGCGCAAAAGTTATAGCATCTACAAAATAGGGGATAGATTTGTGGCATTTTCATTAGTAATGGCGGCGATCTGCAATTTTTATCGTGACTGTGACATTATGGCGGACAAATCGGACACTTTTGACACTATTTTGGGACCACTGTCATTTATACAGTGATCAGTGCTATAAAAATGCATTAATTCCTGTATAAATGACACTGGCAGTGAAGGGGTTAACCACTAGGGGGCGATGAAGGGGTTAAGTGTGTCCTGGGGAGTGATTCTAACTGTGGGGGGGATGGGCTTCAACTCACATGACAGCGATCACTGCTCCCGATCACAGGGAGCAGTGTTCTCTGTCATGACACAAGGCAGATTAGGGAAATGCCTTGTTTACATAGAAACTTCCCCGTTCTGCGGCTCCGTGACACGATCGCCGGGTGACCGGCAGACATCGAATCCCCTGGTCCCGCGGGCACGGTCATCCTGTACACGGCGGGTGCGCGCGCGCTTGCTAGCCCAGCCGTTTAAAGGGGACATACAGGTACGCCCATTTGCCCACTGCTGCCATTGTGCCGACGTATATCGGCGTGCGGCGGTCAGCAAGTAGTTAAAGTTGAGTGGTCATTTGGCCTGATATTTGTCTTTTACTCATTTGGAAGAAAGCTTTACTTGATTTTAATATATGATTTTGACTTTGTGGCCTCTTTCGACATTTTACAACCTACAAAGTCCTATACATATTAGTAGGAGGCTTCACGTCCCCAATTATCCCTTTCTTTTCCTTGTAAGCAATTTTTGGATGTGAATGTAAATTGGATGTAAATTGTCCCTCCCCTAGCTGGTACTATCTAATTCTACTGAATGCTCCTCTTTGTAAAACTGAAAACAATTTAATTATATCATCGTCTAAGTACATAATGTCATCAAACGATTCTCAGAA
Organism: Lithobates septentrionalis; assembly: GCA_037952835.1. NCBI lineage: Eukaryota > Metazoa > Chordata > Amphibia > Anura > Ranidae > Lithobates > Lithobates septentrionalis. The sequence goes on along the minus strand of JBBDGP010000289.1, from coordinate 1,545,082 downwards.
TCTGGAGAAATCTCTGTGTGCAAGGGACAAGGAGGAAACACAATATTGAATGTCTGTGGTGATCTTGGGGCCCTCAGACGGTTCCGCATTAAAAAACAGGCATGATTCTGTGATGGACATCTCTGCATGGGCTCAGGAAAACTTCCAGAAATCACTGACTGTGAACACAGTTCGCTGTGCCACCCAAACATGCAAGGTCAAGCTCTATCATGCAAAGAAGAAGCCAAATCTGACCATGATTCAGAGACACTACCGTCTTATCTGGGCCAAAGCTAATTTAAAATGGTCTATTGCAAAGTGGAAAACTGTTCTATGGTCAGACAAATCAAAATTGGACATTCTTTTTGGAAAGCATGAGCGTTGCATCCTCAGGAGTAAAGAGGAGAGGCACCTTCTGGCTTGTTATCAGCGCTCAGTTGAAGAATTTGAATCTCTGATGGTATGGGGGGGGGGTAATAACAAGCTGGAAGGTCGCTCTTCTCTTTAGTCCAGGTACGCAGCACCCATGATTGCCAAGAAAGAAAGGCCTTGCATATATCAGCAGGACAATGCTAAACCGCATACTGCACCTATGACCACAGCATGGCTTCATAGTAGAAGAGTTTGGGTGCTTAACTGGTCTGCCTGCAGTCCAGACCTTTCACCAATTGAAAATATTTGGGGCATCTTGAAATGAAAAATATGACAAAAAAGACCCGGGACTGTTAAAGCGGAGCGCCGTCGAAAACATTTTTTTTAAAAGTCAGCAGTTACAAATACTGCAGCTGCTGACTTTTGAAACATGGACACTTACCTGTCCAGGGTGCCCGCGATGTCGGCACCCGAGGCCGAAGCGTCTCTCCGTCCTCGGGTGCTGCCGCCTCCATCTTTGGTAAGGGAATCAGGAAGTGAAGCCGTGCGGCTTCACTTCCTGGTTCCCTACTGCGCATGCGCGAGTCACGCAGCGCAATACGGATGGCCCCTGCTGCCTCTGGGACCCGTGTGTTTCCCAGCAGGCAGCGGGGAGGGAGCAGGAAGTGGCGTAAATAACCGCAGATTCTGCGGCTATCTATGCCGGAAGTGGGTACAGATACCTGTAATATTCAGGTATCTGTACCCCCCTCCCCCCTGAAAGGTGCCAACTGTGTCACCGGAGGGGGGGAGGAATCTGATGAGTGGAAGTTCCACTTTTGGGTGGAACTCCACTTTAAGCAGTTAGAATCCTATATCAGGCAAGAATGGGACAACATTCCTCTCCCAAAACTCCAGCAACCGGTCTCCTCAGTTCCCAGATGTTTACAGAATGTTGTTAACCACTTCAGGTCCGGAAGATTTGGCTCCTCAATGACCAGGCCATTTTTTGCGATACAGCACTGTGTCGCTTTAACTGACAACTGCGCGGTCGTGCGACGCTGTACCCAAACAAAATTGACCTCCTTCTTTTCCCACAAATATAGCTTTCTTTTTGTGGTATTTGATCACCTCTGCATTTTTTATTTTTTGCGCTATAAACAAAAGAAGAGCAAACATTTTTGAAAAAAACACAACATCTTTTACTTTTTGTTATAATAAATATCCCAATTTAGGTCGATATATATTCTTCTACATATTTTTGGTAGAAAAATTGCAATAAGCGTATATTGATTGGTTTGTGCAAAAGTTATAGCATCTACAAAATAGGGGATAGATTTATGGCATTTTTATTATTATTATTTTTTTTTACTAGCAATGGCGGTGAGCAGCGATTTTTAACGGGACTGCGATATTGCGGCGGACACATCGAACATTTTTGACACTTTTTTGGGACCAGTGACAATTATACATTGATCAGTGCTATAAAAATGCACTGATTACTGTATAAATGTCACTGGCAGGGAGGGGGTTAACACTAGGGGGCGATCAAGGGGTTGTGTTCCCTAGTGTGTGTTTTAACTGTATGGGGATAGGACTGACTAGGAGACAAAGATCGGTGTTCATACATAGTATACATAGTGTTTACACACACAGATCCCAGTTCTCGTTGTGTCACGAGCGATCGCGGGAGCCCGTGGGAACTCGCATCGGCTATGGCGGTGAGCTTTCAGTGGCGCACGCGTTCCCCCTAGTGGCCAAAAGGCAAAGCGACGTAAGGTAACGTTGTTTTGCCCAGGGGAGCCAACCTGCCGTATTAAAACTGTGGCAGCTGGTCAGGAAGGGGTTAAAAGAAGAGGGGGTGCTAAAACGTGCCAAACATGATCCTGTCCCAACTTTTTTGAGATGTGCTGCTGCAGCCTGCCATCAATTTCAACATTTTAATTTTGCAGTTTCTCAGTTTAAACATTTGATTTCTTTTCTAAACTCCCTTGTGAATAAAATATGGGCTTATGAGATTTGCAAATCATTACATTCTGATTTTTTATGTAGATTTTACACAGCGTCCCAACTTCTTTGGAATTGGCTTTGTATATAAAGTAGGAGGCACAACATGTTCCATTTTATGTCACACGACAATGAATTCACTGATCGTTCTGTATTTCATGTTCCGTAATGTTTGCTAGGAATCTTTCCAGGAACTCACTTTACAAGATGAAGTGCTCCTTCTCATCACTGAACCTTGAGGAGAAAAAAGTGTACCCATTATGATTTTAATCAGGTGATGGGATTTAATCATAGAGGAAAAATGTGTTCTCCAACTGCTGAAGAGCAACAAATTCCGGTCATTCGTTGGAGAATTTAGCTCCTATAGATTATAGTCAAAAGCCTTTGACTTTGTGCATGCCTATGAGAGGGCATATCTGCCTTTAAAGTGCAAATTTTGACCTGAGGTCTTCATGGGCCTTGTAATAAAATGTTTGCTCCATTGAGATAATTACCAGTTGTGTGGTCTCTGCTGCCAACCAAACACCAGGTGGAGATATGCAGAGGTACCCATACAGTCAAGGATTAATCTGATGAATTTAATAAAGGTTAAATACACGATACACCTGTCTTTACACACACATGAACTTTAATGGCATCCCAGTCTTAGTCCATAGGGTTCAATATTGATTTGGCTCACCCTTTTCAGCTATAACAGCTTCAACTCTTCTGGGAAGGCTGTCCACAAGGTTTAGGAGGGTGTCTATGGGAATGTTGGACCATTCTTCCAGAATGGCATTTGAAAGGTCAGGCACTGATGTTGCACGAGAAGGCCCGGCTCGTCTAATTCATCCCAAAGGTGTTCTATTGGGTTGAGGTCAGGACTCTGTGCCTTTCCAGTCAAATTCCTCCACTCCAAACTCGCTCATCAATGTCTTTATGGACCTTGCTTTGTGCACTGGTGGGCAGTCATGTTGGAACAGGAAGGGGCCACCCCCAAACTGTTCCCACAAAGTTGGGAGCATGAAATTGTCCAAAATGTCTTGGTATGCTGACGCCTTAAGAGTTACCTTCACTAGAACTAAGGGGCCAAGTCCAACCCCTGAAAAACAACCCCACACCATAATCCCCCCTCCACCAAATGATTTGGAGCAGTGCACAAATTAGGTTCATAAAGACATGGATGAGAGAGTTTGGGGAGGAGGAACTTGACTGGTTCTGCTTCTACTTGGAATCTATTATTTACCTGCAATTAAAAAGAAGAAGAGGAAGCGTTACTATAGAGGTAGAGTTACTCCACCAACATAAGAAATGTGAACAACCTACAGTATGTAAGTGAATAAAAACGTTATGCCCTCTTTTGTATTGCTTTTGGTACAGCCCTTGTAGTAGCTGCAGTAGTGACACCAGCGGTGAGAACACATACCTAAGACCTTAAAGTTACCTGTACACTAATCCTGAAAAATTGGGCAATCCAATGCCGTGATATGTGTTAAGGGGTTTCTATATAACTGTTCTCAATAAAATAACTTACACATCTCAATATCCCTTTTTTGGCCCAAAATATACCCACCTTAGTACCTTCCAGTACCCAACCACTTAGTAAGTGATGGTATTCTGGACCAACCTCAACCAGCAAGGTTGTCTGATGGCAATGTTGGGTTTCTCAAAACCCCACAGGGTAACCTCTCTAAATTAGTTTATAACATTGGGTAAAAACCTTTTAGGGAGATTCCCATAAACTTGAAGTGGCGTTGCCGGAAATTTTCATTTCAGGCGGTCCTTAAAAATGCAGACTAAATAGGACTGTCTGTGATCATTAAAAAAAAGGTATTTCACTACTTTGTAAAACACCTTATAAGCAGCCAGTTTATGGCTTGGTAAGGAGTCCCCTGCTGCTCCCCCTCCCCATCGTCTTCCTCTAGAGCCCTGTGATGTATCTGGCACCTCCTGGTGTTGAGGAGCATGTGACTCTCTGATCTCTCTCCAGTGAAGCCATGATAGATACTTGAGCGGTCAATCGCTGAGATCGAGCACTGTCACTTTAGGACCAGGTGACTGTTCTTAAAGTGTAACTCCCACCATTTTTTAAACTTATTAGAGTGGGGGTGAATCACAAACTCTGTCAGTTTTTATTGCTGTCGGAGGCATTCCTTTCCTTCCTGTTTTGTTATGTTGTTATTAGAACAGAAAGTGTTATGTAACGCTTAGAAAAAAGATGACTATAAAGATTAATATATATATATATATAATAAAAATAATTGTGTCACTTGTTCACTTGTAACCCCTGCCACTTGGGAAGCACCCACCCATCGGTGAGGGAGTGGGAGATAAGTACCAGCCGCAGAGGGGATGCATCATCCAATGAGCCTATTTTTTGGCTCTGAATCGGCAAATTATACATTCTCTTTAAAATCAGTTGTTATCACTTGGCTTATGAAGGGCTAATTGTCTTTTAGTTTGGTGCTTTTATTCCATTTATAGGAGTGTCTTCTGTGTATTCTATGGCTCTTGGTGGTGGGATACTTACCTGCATATATCATGGTATTACAGGCAATAGTAACAAATTTAAAAAAAAGTATTTCCTATCAAGCTATCAAAGCGTGACCATCAAACAATGTATCATAATCCATTGCAGGTACTGACAGCTGTGTCCATGAAAAACCATGTATGGACAGGCTGAATGTACCCAAATTGATCGATCAATCAACTTGGGTACAACCAGCTTGCCAGATTTTACATGTGATTATCGCTAGTGGCTGTTATCACTGTGCCGGGGATGGCTTTGTTTTTTTTATTTTTATTTAAAATAAATATTATATACAGTATCTCACAAAAGTGAGTACACCCCTCACATTTTTGAAAATATTTTATTCTATCTTTTCATGTGACAACACTGAAGAAATGACACTTTGCTACAATGTAAAGTAGTGAGTGTACAGCTTGTATAACAGTGTAAATTTACTGTCCCCTCAAAATAACTCAACACACAGCCTTTAATGTCTAAACCGTTGGCAACAAACGTGAGTACACCCCTAATGCCCCGTACACACGGTCGGATTTTCCGATGGAAAATGTCCGATCGGAGCGTGTTGTCGGAAATTCCGACCGTGTGTGGGCTCCATCGGACATTTTCCATCGGATTTTCCGACACACAAAGTTGGACAGCAGGAGATAAAATTTTCCGACAACAAAATCCGTTGTCGGAAATTCCGATCGTGTGTACACAAATCCGACGGACAAAGTGCCACGCATGCTCAGAATAAATAAAGAGATGAAAGCTATTGGCCACTGCCCCGTTTATAGTCCCGACGTACGTGTTTTACGTCACCGCGTTTAGAACGATCGGATTTTCCGACAACTTTGTGTGACCGTGTGTATGCAAGACAAGTTTGAGCCAACATCCGACGGAAAAAATCCTAGGATTTTGTTGTCGGAATGTCCGAACAAAGTCCGACCGTGTGTACGGGGCATAAGTGAAAATGTCCAAATTGGGCCCAAAGTGTCAATATTTTATGTGGCCACCATTATTTTCCAGCACTGCCTTAACCCTCTTGGGCATGGAGTTCACCAGAGCTTCACAGGTTGCCACTGGAGTCCTCTTCTACTCCTCCATGACGACATCACAGAGCTGGTGGATGTTAGAGACCTGCAATGCGGGCTTTTGTTAGCAGACGGAGGCACTTGGGGAAGGGGGGAGGAGTCCGGTGACGTCGATGTCCATGACGTCACCGGATCTCCGATGGAACTCCCTGAAGACCAGGAAGCAGGCGGAGAGATGAGTACCGATCAAAAGAATTTCGATCGATCAAAAAAATTAACGATTAATTAAGGAATTAATCATTAAGTTCCGCAGCCCTAATATATATATATATATATATATATATATATATATATATATATATATATATATATATATATATATATATATATATATTTATATATTTATATTGTGGAGATGTGACCCCGTGTCACAGGTGCATATGAGCAGTGTGTGCCTGATTTTGGCAGGAATACTAATTGCACACCTGTTGGCTGGGTACATAAACATCCCAGGAATAGAGGTCAGTGCTCATCCTTGGAGACAGCTCCGCCCGGCAGACAGGAAGTCTGGCCTAGGAGGTTGGGAGGGTTCCAGTAGGAGACGGCTCCAGGAGAAAGAGACAGGAGGTCTCGGAGTCTAATGCTCTGTACACACGGTCGGACATTGATCGGACATTCCGACAACAAAATAGATGGATTTTTTCATATGGATGTTGGCTCAAACTTGTCTTGCATACACACGGTCACACAAAGTTGTCAGAAAATCCGATCGTTCTGAACGCGGTGACGTAAAAACACGTACGTCGGGACTATAAACGGGGCAGTGGCCAATAGCTTTCGTCTCTTTATTTATTCTGAGCATGCGTGGCACTTTGTCCGTCGGATTTGTGTACACACGATCGGAATTTCTGACAACGGATTTTGTTGTCGGAAAATTTTATAGCCTGCTCTCAAACTTTGTGTGTCGGAAATTCCCATGGAAAATCTGTGATGGAGCCTACACACGGTCGGAATTTCCGACAACAAGGTCCTATCACACATTTTTCCGTCGGAAAATCAGACCGTGTGTATGGGGCATAAGACTGCAGGGGGCAGCCTGTGTGTGCACGTCTGTAGCAGGCACATGTGGCCCGCAACCAAAACAGCACGAAGCTGACAGTGAGTAAGCCAGGAGGATGGAGTTTGTTTATACAGTGATGGGGGAACCCCCTGCGAGGGAAGATTACTGTTTGTTTGAACTTTTTCGTTAAAAATAAAAGTGGGCTGCCATGCCCTAAAAACGCAGTCTGGAGTGGCACGTTTCTGGAAAACTGCATGCACCACTTGAACCTAATCACTATATATATATGTGTATATATATATATATATATATATATATATATATATATATATATATATATATATATATATATGTATGTATATATATATATATATATATATATATATATATATATATATATGTGTATATATATATATATATATATATATATATATATATATATATATATATATATATATATATATATATATATATATATATATAAAACAAAAAATTGGACATGCAATCTCAGTTTCAAGACTGCAGCGTTTCGGACAGGAACTCTGTCCTTCATCAAGTTGCATGTGTGATGAAGGATGGAGTTCCTGTCTGAAACTCTGCAGTCTTGTATATGCATGAAGATTGAATAAAATTCTTTTGAACAGAAACTGAGATTGCATCTGCAACATTCTGTTACATATCTGGTGGAAGCAGGAGTACAACATCAGATGTGAATATCTAAAGGAAGTGAAAGACACAGCAGAGGTGTCCAACCTTGATTATATATTTATATATTATTATTTTTTTTTTTTTGTTAAAATAATAATTATTACATTATTATTATGATGATTATTAATATATTTTTTTCTTTATTTTTTTCTAAATATTTACAATACTTTGTTTTTTGTTTTTTTTTAATAATTTTTTCAGTAACCTGTTTTAAGAGTTAAGGTGGCTAATGTCGTTTTACTGGTGTTTTTCTTTGGTATTGGCATCCTGCCTACTCTCATCTCGCCCCCTCTCCTTCCATTCTAGAGACAAGCATTCACTTCGTGGGAATGTGACCTTCAATCGTTATATTCCTTACACAATGGAAAACACAAAAAATAGAAGTTGCACCTGCTTACCCAACCATCCTCTATTTAGGTAACCCTTCAGTGACCATTGGACATTAGAGCTTTGATGCCCCGACCAAATGTATCAGCATCATTTAAACTCTATCTTAATCCAAGTATTTTTATTTTACTTTGGATATTGTAGGGAAGGGTTAGAACCTTTGCCTGTTTTTATTTTTCTTTTCTTTTTTGCCCTTCATGGGAAGATTCATTCTCTGTATTTCTCTTAATCATTGTCACGGGGGCTAAAGGTGAGGCAAGATCTAGAATTGTTACTGGAACAGGTATAGAGAAGAAATATTCCAATGGGTTAACGACCTATAATCATTAATCCTAGAAAACGTGCTGTGGGGGAAGGGGGGGGGTGCATTCTTCCTGATCATCACCAAGCAGGACTCAGGCTATAAAGCAGGACTGTGCTTGCCCTAACGCAGCGTCCAGCTACCCCATGTATATTTAGCAATGTAATGCAACTGAAACCTTCTTCCTGGCAATCTGTAACAATATTAACATATTAACAATATTAACATTTATTTATTGGGCTGAGTTTTGTAAACTTAAGCATTTTGAGTTTCCTGGAATTGAGCTGTGTGGATTACATAGCATTTGGATGAGGGTAAGTTGAGTAGACAGGACTGTAGAGTCATCATGTCAAATCCTATTAGATCCAGTAAATGTTTGTCACAATGAGAATGTGTCACTCAAAGAGTTTAGCAGGAAGTGACTGGTGAAGAGAAATATGCAGACAATAATGTGAGCTAATTAAAGTGAGACACCATTAAAAAAATAATAAAAATCAATCTGTATTGAAAAAAAAAAAGAAAAAAAAAGAAAGAAAGAAAAAACCTTATGCCCTGCAAGACCTGATCCTAGACTAATCCGGGAGGATAACTCCCACCCACTCCAGAATCGCGGATTGACGTAAGAACACACCTGCATGTAAACAGGTGCAGGTTTCCCTCCATCCAGCAGGTGTCACCATGCCATTGTACAGATGGAGTGTGGACGGTAGAGGGAATTGTCTCTTCATTGACTCAGTCGGTGTCACAGAGGTAGCAGCTGTCTGCAGGGCTGTCTTATTGCATGGGCACTGCCTAGGGACCCCAGGTGCATGTGGGTCCCATGATAATCTTACATTAAATTGTACTTACAGGGATTTGCCAGGACAGTCAGACCAGGCAACATTTTTACAATCTTCTATTGTCCAATTCTGGTGATCCTGTGAGAATCGTAGCCTCAGTTTCCTGTTCTCAGCTGACAGGAGTGGAACCCGGTGTGGTCTTCTGCTGCTGTAACCCATCTGCTTTAAGGTTCGATGTGTTGTGCGTTCAGAGATGATATTCTGCATACCTTGGTTGTAACAAGTGGTTATTTGAGTTACTGTTGCCTTTCTATCATCTAAAACCAGTCTGCCCATTCTCAACAAGGCATTTTAGTCCACACAACTGCCGCTCACTGGATATTTTCTCTTTTTCTGGCCGTTCTCTGTAAAACCCGAGATTTGGTTGTGTGTGAAAATTCCAGTAGATCAGCAGTTTTTGAAATACTCAGACCAGCCCCGTATGGTACCAACAACCATGTCACGTTCAAAGTCACTTCAATCCCCTTTCTTCCCCATTGTGATGCTCGGTTTGAACTTCAGCAAGTTGTCTTCACCACGTCTAGATGCCTAAATGCATTGAGTTGCTGCCATGTGATTGGCTGATTAGCAATTTGTGTTACCAAGCAAGGTGTACCTAATAAAGTGGCCAGTGAGTGTATATATACAGTTTTTTTATAGATATTTATATTTTTTATGTTTTTACTTTTCATTTTTTGTTTCTGAAGTATTTTACTGATTTATAGTGTATCTATTTTGGTAGAGGTATTTTATTGTGTCACAAGCAGAATTAAAATCAGTATTAGCTCAGGAATCACAGAGGAAGAACATTTCGGTATCTGGAGTGGACTAGTGAAGTGGATCTCTTCCCAGCAGACAGAGTGATGTCCCCGGTATACTGGAAACTGCAACCTATCTAGCGGAAGCCGTCCTCTGATAACACAGGCCCAAGCCTGGTGATACTGTACAATTACCAAATGCTTTATTGCTTAAATACCAATGCCTGTAGAAACTGTCTTTCTTCATTACTGCTAGGCTAACTACCCTAGGCATAAACACAGGGTGTGCCAGATGTGCCTGGGCACACCCTAATCACCCTTTGTGGTGCAGATTCCCCCGTTTAAACCCCTGATATTTCACCAAAGCCCCCTAACTGGGGTCCTAAAAAAATTGTAAAAATAAATAATTGTAAAAAAAAATATGTATATATATATTAATAATAATAATTACAAATAAAAACTACTGACACCATCCACTGCCCTAGTGACACCAATCTTTGCCCTACTGACACCGTCCACTGCTCTACCGACACTGTCGGTATACAGTGCCCTGCAAAAGTATTCACCCCCTTGGCATTTTTCATGTTTTGATTTACAGAACATGCCCACAACTTTAAAGATGTTTTTTTTTTATTATTATTATTGTAAAGCAAACAACAAATAGGACAAAATACCAGAAAAAGTCAATGTGCATAACTATTCACCCCCTAAAGTCAATACTTTGTAGAGCCACCTTTTGCGGCTATCACAGCTCCAAGTCCCTTTGGATAAGTCTTTATGACCTTGCCACATCTTACCACTGGGATTTTTGCCCATTCCTCCTTGCAAAACTGCTCCAGTTCCTTCAAGTTGCATGATTTGCGCTTATGAACAGCAATCTTTAAGTCTGACCACAGATTTTCTATTGGATTGAGGTCTGGGCTTTGACTAGGCCATTCCAACACATTTACATGTTTCCCCTTAAACCACTCAAGTGTTCCTTTAGCAGTGTGTTTGGGGTCATTGTCCTGCTGGAAGGTGAACCTCCGTCCTAGCCTCAAATCACACAGAGTGGTACAGGTTCTGCTCAAGAATATCCCTGTATTTAGCACCATCCATCTTTCCCTCAACTCTGACCAGTTTCCGAGGCACGACTGCTGAAAAACATCCCCACAGCATGATGCTGTACACAGTGGGGATGGTGTTCTTTGGGTGATATGATGTGTTGGGTTTGCGCCAGACATAGCGTTTTCTTTGATGGCCAAAAAGTTCAGTTTTAGTCCCATCAGACCAGAGCACCTTCCTCCATACATTTTGGGAGTCTCCCACGTGCCTTTTTTCAAACTCAAAACGTGCCATTTTGTTTTTTGCTGAAAGTAATGTCTTTCTTCTGGCCACTCTGCCATAAAGCCCAAGTCTATGGAGCGTAGGGCTTATTGTGGTCCTATGTACAGATACTCCAGTCTCTGCTGTGGAACTCTGCAGCTCCTCCAGGGTTACCTTAGGTCTCTGTGCTGCCTCTCTGATTAATGCCCTCCTTGCCCGGTCCGTGAGTTTTGGTGTGCGGCCGTCTCTTGGCAGGTTTGCTGTTGTGCCATGTTCTTTCCATTTGGTTATGATAGATTTGATGGTGCTCCTAGGGATCATCAAAAATTTGGATATTTTTTATAACCTAACCCTGACTTGTACTTCTCAACAACATTGTCCCATACTTGTTTGGAGAGTTCCTTGGTCTTCATGGCAGTGTTTGGTTAGTGGTGCCTCTTGCTTAGGTTTTGCAGCCTCTGGGGCCTTTCAAAAAGGTGAGTATATGTAATGACAGATCATGTGACACTTAGAATGCAAATAGGTGCACATCTTTTCACTAATTATGTGACTTCTGAAGGTAATTGGTTGCACCAGAACTTTTTATGGGCTTCATAACAAAGGGGGTGAATACATACACACATGACAATTATCAGTTTTTTTGTTTCTGAAAAATAGTTTTATGTATATATTTTTCTAATTTTACTTCACCAACTTAGACTATTGTGTTATGATCCATCACATATAATTCAGATTAAAAAAACATTGAGCTAAAATGTTACGTACCGTGTATTAGAGTCTGACTTGTAGGAGGAGACCTCTCCTATAGCCCTGGCTCAGGAGCCACTGGAGTGGGAACAGCAGTCTCGGGAGAACAGTGAGGTAGGAGTACATGTGAGTAGAGTGGTGTAGGCACGGATGGATGGATGATGAGCCACCAGATGGGTCCAGGATGCCGGTGTCAGCTGAGGCAGATGCAGGTCAGCGACCTGGAAGCTGGCAGGTACAGACTGGAGCAGGGAGAGACAAGCCGGGTCAAACACAAGTAATCAACAGAGCAGATCAGCAAGCTGGAGCAAGGTGAGACAAGCCAGGTCATGCACAGGTAGTCAGGCAGAGTGGGCTGTAAGCTGAAGCAGAGTCAGATGAACAAGCAGAAGTCGGCAACAGGATATCAACAAGGAAGTCCTTATAACAGTGTCAAGGCAAGCCGAGGTCAGGGTTGGAGATATCGGGTAAGTCAACGGAGCCGGGTCAATACAGGTGAACAGAAGGCAGGTGCAGGTTTTCAGGACACACAAGCTGCAGATCAAACAGCACTGCACTTGTGCAGCTGCTGTCCTTTTAAAGGCCCATTGGCGCCAAGCAGCGTCTAATGTGTGCACACGCATACGATGTGTGCCCCTGCGCACGCGCGCACACAAACGCGTCTGGCGCGCGCCCTCGTGCGCACGCCGCCATCCGGTTTGTTGTACTGGCACCCGTGTGCGCATGTGCGAACGCACGCCCCTCACCCAAGGGGGGGGGTGAATACTTTTGCAACGCACTGTATATACACATGCACACACACATATGTGTTTGAGCATAGAGGTGCACACCCTAATGCAATAGGCTGTGCACAAGGATCAAGGACTGTGTGTTTGATCTCTCCTAGACTAGGTACCCCAGGCCTCAGTGAACCGCTCTTACTGTATTAAAAGCCTCATATCTATTTATTCATCAGTCCAACAAAGAGACCAGTCCATCCAAGATGCAAACAGGTCAACGGATTTCGCCTAGTAAGGAGCTTGATCAGAGGGTCCCTGACCATTACTCTATGATTAAGCTCCTTGCCGAGTGAAATGCGTTTGTCATGTTTGCACATCCGGTTGACTGATCCCTTTGTTGGATTGATGAATAAATGTAAATAAGGCATTTAATACAGTGAGTGGTTCTTCTTCTGGAGCTGTCAGGGATCTGGCAGATTTAAACCTCATTGAAGTTCTTTTCTTATAGGCCACGATCGTGTAATTTTTCATATACATCAAGCTATTTTGAGATTAGAACGCCCTACATTTCCTGATTAATTGGATAAATGGGAAAAAAAGATCTTGGGATCATGTTATCTGAGGAACAGAAATGTAACATTTTAAAGTTATGTCATACTTACTCCATAAGTGCAAAATATTAGAAGCTGAAATTGTCCGCACAATGGTATTTATCTCCTATTTCTATGGCTTTCTCATCAAAGGGCTGGAGAGGCTACCGAAAAATATCGCATATATGGGGAAGTCATGTCCTGTAATTCAAAACATATCAGTCAAGAGTAGCGAGTGTAGTATCCAGGATTTCTGGTTGGACCGCTCCTTTGGATCCATGGCTCTGTTTGTTCCTTGGTTCTAATATTTCATATGATTATGACTTCAAAAACAAAAAGAAAAATACTGCGCTATCCATCAAGTCAAATAAACATTCTACAGGTGTGTTTAGTGAAAAACGGAAAAAACTGAAAAAACAAGGTGCTGCTGCAGCCTTAAATGTGAGACAACCCCCACCTCAATAATTATACAAACGATAGGGTGCGCTGCTGATAAATGAACGTGATCATAATTGATTAATACGACCACCCCTATAACACTTATGCGTAAATGAAACACAAATAAATAAGAAATGAATAAAACAATGATTACTAGGAAAATTGGATCACACAAATTAAAATATTCAGGTGAAAAAATTAAATGATGGAAAATAGGAATTCAGTAACCAGGAAAATTAAAATGAGTCCATATAATCAGGAAAAGAGTCCTTGTAGGTACAAAAACTTTTCTGATAGAGGGAGAAAGACACCTTCCTTCAAGCAGTGTGAGGCATGCAAAGATTATCTCCCTAGGGAGCGTGATGTTGTAGGGAGTTCCTCCACCTCAAATAAATCAGCCCCTTACCAGATCCATAGATCTCCTGTCACAGAGATCATGCAAGCAAGTGGCTGTGTCCCCCAGCCACTGGGTCTCTGTTAGGATGTATCTCTCAGGTCACCGCTCCAGGAAATCAACTCAGTAGAGGTGTTACCGCTCACATCCCACAGATATGCATGAAAAGAAAATGCTCCATGCACACAAGTATTATTTATTAAGGATATATATATTCACTGTCATGTATATGGACTGAAAGTTTTTATTGCAATGTTTATTTGTTTACATCAAGCTTGTTTTGCACATTTATATTCACTTATTTAAGATTCTATTATCTTTTATCATTGCACAAGGTTTTCAGTGTTTACACATATTTATTTTATTCATAATGGGGTATCAGCATGTAGCCGATCGATTTTCCCATTAGTGGGTTACCACATTTCATAGTAGTTTATACGGAGATCACACACAGTAGCCCTCTGTTCTGGATAGCGCAGCACCTCTCCTCCCTCTTAGATCCTATACTAGAGACTTATTTACAATACACATTCTAGCAGACAACAGACAGGTAGCTGGAATTGATGACATTAGCATTTAACAGTAGGAGTCCCAACGGTATGAATCAGTCACTATTCCAATATGGCAAATCCAGGGTCCCCAGAGTCTGTGTGTCCTGGGGGACCAGGACCCGAATCCACAGTAATACCACCTCAAGGGTCCCCAGGCATACAGCTCACAAAGAGCACCGTTCACCCAAATGCCAGGGCCCCCCGATCGATCGGCAAGAGGCTAGCATTAAGTCCCCTCCAAAAGTCTCTCTCCCGGCTAGGTCTGTCACAGGAACCTTCTAATTCCCCATTTATTAAAGAGGAACTTTGCCCATATCAACTTAATAAAAAATAATGTTCTTTGGCAAAGAACATACATTTCAAATTAATAAATATGCTACCAAAATGTAGTGTGCTTTAAACTGCCTCCAGGTTTGCTCCAGTTTCTTCTTGTTGGAGGCTGACATTTTGCTGTAGCCCAGAGCCCCTGAACAGCAGTTAATTATAAAGTGGAACTAAAACCGTCAATTTAACAGTTTCAAAACACAGTTACTTTCCTGGAATGGCGGGATTGCTAACTGTCACATTTGCTTGTGTCCTCAAGCAAACTGTCAAACCATCAAATGGCTGGTGTCATAACTGATCACGTGTGCAACACTATGGCAGTTGCAGATCAAACAGAAGCAGCTTCCTTGGCTGTAAAGCATAGGAGGGTTTAGTGTCAATTTAAGGCTGTCAGAATTACAAACTCAGCAGTGCCTAAAAATGCCTAAAAATAGAGCGCAGGTGGCGCGCTCTGTGATCGCGAAGTCCTTCAGACTCAGTTAATCATAGATCAAGGTAAAGGACTGTAAATGAAATTTGTAAGTTCTGTATATAATTGTATTCTATTTTATATGTATTGCACACTGCACTAACTGTGCACACGGCACTAATAATATTTTCATGACATGTTTGCATTCTTTTGAGTCCTGATTAGAATTAGCCTGCCTATGTTACGCCCCTTGTTACCATAAAAGTACAATTGTAATATTAATGTGATACCTACGTAATCATGTGTATAAAAACCTTCAATTGCATCATAATAAAGCAGAACAGTTCTTTGGAAAGATGCGGAGTGTATCTTTTGTGTCTGTTCCCTACTGCAGTAGTTATTATTAATTTGGAACCACTAATCAATATGAGGATAGGAGTTGCCTATCTATAAATGTCCAGGTCAGGACCAATCACAGCGGCCCTTTACCACGTGATCAGCTGTCAGCCAATGACAGCTGATCACGTGATGTAAACATAAGCCGGTTATCGGCTTTTCTTTCCTCACACTGACAGCATGAGGAGAGAAGAAGAAAGCCGATAACCAGCTTATGTTAAACTGATAATCAGGATACTGATTATCAGTGTCCCGATTATCACTGCAGTCCCAGTAGTGCCCACCAGTGCTGCCAATCAGTGTCAACTATCAATGCTGCCTATCAGTGCCCATCAGTGTCGCCTATCAGTGCAGCCTCATCAGTGCCTCCTCATTACTGCCACCTCATCAGTGCCCATAAGCGAATGAGAAAAATTACCTGTTTGCAAAATTTGATATCAAACTATGGAAAATGTTGTTTTTCTTTTTCAAAATTTTTGGTCTTTTTTCAAAAAATAAAAAAAACAGTGGCGATTAAATACCGCTAAAAGAAAGCTCTATTTGTGGGAAAAAATGAATGATAAAAATGTAGTTTGGGTACAGTGTCGCATGACCGTGCAATTGTCATTCAAAGTGTGACAGCGCTGAAAGCTGAAAATTAGCCTGGGCAGGAAGGAGGTGAAAGTGCCCAGTAAACAAGTGGTCATATTCCTCAAAGACTAATTTGTCTTCATCTTGGGAGATGTCAGTGGCTCTGCCCTTAATTGTGTATCACCCTCTAGTTTATGCAGGGAGCTCCTCACAAATTTACTTGCCAGGAGTAGTTATCCTGGTTGATTGATAGAGATCTATTGATTTCTCCCTAAGTTTGGCCTTGTTGCACTTTTTCTCTTCTATCACTAGGTGGCCGGGTACTTGGTGGTACTAGATATGAGAAGGCCAACCCAAGGACAGGTTACGGGAATGTGGGGTATCTCAGCCAATGGGCAGGGGTTTTCTTGAATCCCTTGGCCTGCTGGGAGAACCTATATATTTGGGTAGAGTCAGGTGATCGGTGTTCTGTGCCACCTGGGCGGCTGTCTGGGTGGATGAGCGTTGTATTGGCCCGGGCTACTAGGCCGGAGTTTGGGCCTATCCTGGGCACATCTAGCTGCTAGGCTGTCTGAGGGCCTATCTGGAAGCAAGAGAGCAGCGCAGGGTTGGGATTGCGGTCTGCAGTCCAACCAAAAGTGACAGTTCTGATGGCCAAAGAACCTGTTGTGGTCAGAGGTAGAGGGGAAGCTGTCGCCAGCAAGGGACTATCTGTCTAATTATTATTAGGGACCACAGTGAGTGATTGAAGCAAGTACCGGAGCAGAATTCTCACCAACCGGGGACGGTGAAGAATCTGGAGACTTCAGTGGGAATCAAGCCAGGGACCCAGCCAGCGGAGGTGACGATTGCAGAGCAGCCTTGTGTGTCAAACCAGGGACTGAGCAGGCCAGTAGGGTGAAGCTTGAGACGTATCTGGAGTGCCAAGCTAGGGACCCAGCAGAGAGGCGGGGGTGACGCTTGAGGAAGATACCACCGTGAAGATTGAAGGAGCTCAAGGGATTCAGTGGCAGTGAACCAGAGGGTCTAGTGAGAGGAAGAACCACAAGGAGAAGTTGTAGTGAAGCTGAAAGAACTGTTACGCTTTGTATTAGGAACTGTTAAAGACTGTTGCCATAGGAGACAGCATTCCTGCACGTGCAGATGTGGCTTCTTGCTGGAGGCCTTTCCCTGCACAGCTGTCCTCCTATTGAAGTCTCGGAGTCTGCTAATTGAATTTGCAACTACCTAAGGGTGTCCAGGCCCTAACCCTCTCTCCCCCCAAAAATACAAAAAGGACTGTGAAGAGAAATAAAACCTCTTTCACATCCAAGAAGTGCCTGGCACCCAATGACTTTCACCATCTTTGCACCCACTATGCCTCACAACCCACTACACACAGAAGTATGTCAGCTATCTCTGGCCCTGGAGGTTTGTATTAGACCAAAGGAGTCCTGGGAATTTGCTACAATTGTTTGGTTTAATCACATAGATCATATAATGCATGTGGTAGGACTAATGCAATGCAACAGGCAATCTTTGGAATCTAATATGTGAAATCTCCGGAAAGAATTTAAGACAACCATGGAATAATTACAGGCTTGAAGCTACTTGACTTAATTGATTTAATGAGCCTTTGGCTTAGTATTTTTCTATTTTTATACTGTTGAGCTCCTTTGAAATAAATGTGCTAATGATAGATAGATCCGTAAAGCGTAACTTCACTCTCTCAATCAACATGAACTATGTTTACTCTTTATGCTGCTAGCATCAGTAAATACAGTGCCTTGCAAAAGTATTCACCCCCTTGGCATTTTTCGTGTTTTGTTGCCTCACAACCTGGAATTAACATGGATTGTTTGAGGATTTGCATCATTTAATTTACAGAACATGCCCACAACTTTGAAGATGTGTGTTTTGTTTTTTTATTGTGAAGCAAACAACAAATAGGACAAAATAACAGAAAAAGTCATGAAAATGTGCATAACTATTCACCCCCCTAAAGTCAATACTTTGTAGAGCCACCTTTTGCGGCTATCACCGTTCCAAGTCGCTTTGGATAAGTCTCTATGAGCTTGCCACATCTTACCACCGGGATTTTTGCCCATTCCTCCTTGCAAAACTGCTCCAGCTCCTTCAAGTTGGACGGTTTGCACTTGTGAACAGCAATCTTTAAGTCTGACCACAGATTTTCTATGGGATTGAGGTCTGAGCTTTGACTAGGCCATTCCAACACATTTACATATTTCCCCTTAAACCACTCAAGTGTTGCTTTAGCAGTGTGTTTGGGGTCATTGTCCTGCTGGAAGGTGAACCTCCGTCCTAGCCTCAAATCACACACAGAGTGGTACAGGTTTTGCTCAAAAATATCCCTGTATTTAGCACCATCCATCTTTCCCTCAACTCTGACCAGTTTCCCAGTCCTGACTGCTGAAAAACATCCCCCCAGCATGATGCTGCCACCACCATGTTTCACAGTGGGGATGGTGTTCTTTGGGTGATGTGATGTGTTGGGTTTGCGCCAGACATAGCGTTTTCTTTGATGGGCAAAAAGTTCAATTTCAGTCTCATCAGACCAGAGCACCTTCCTCCATACATTTTGGGAGTCTCCCACATGCCTTTTCCCAAACTAAAAACATGCCATTTTGTTTTTTGCTGAAAGTAATGGCTTTCTTCTGGCCACTCTGCCATAAAGCCCAACTCTATGGAGCGTACGGCTTATTGTTGTCCTATGTACAGATACTCCAGTCTCTGCTGTGGAACTCTGCAGCTCCTCCAGGATTACCTTAGGTCTCTGTGGTGCCTCTCTGATTAATGCCCTCCTTGCCCGGTCTGTGAGTTTTGGTGTGCGGCCGTCTCTTGGCAGGTTTGCTATTGTGCCATGTTCTTTCCATTTGGTTATGATAGATGTGATGGTGCTCCTAGGGATCATCAAAGATTTGGATGTTTTTATAACCTAACCCTGACTTGTACTTCTCAACAACATTGTCCCTTACTTGTTTGGAGAGTTCCTTGGTCTTCATGGCAGTGTTTGGTTATTGGTGCTTCTTGCTTAGACGTTGCAGCCTCTGGGGCCTTTCAAAAAGGTGTGTCTATGTAATGACAGATCATGTGACACTTAGATTGCACACAGGTGGACATCATTTCACTAATTATGTGACTTCTGAAGGTAATTGGTTGCACCAGAGCTTTTAGTGGGCTTCATAACAAAGGGGGTGAATACATATGCACATGCCAATTATCAGTTTTTTATTTCTGAAAAATAGTTTTATGTATATATTTTTCTAATTTTACTTCACGGACTTAGACTATTGTGTTAAAAAAAACATTGAACTAAAGTCTGTAATATAACAAAACAGGTAAAAAGCCAAGGGGGTGAATACTTTTGCAAGGCACTGTAGATAAAATGGCATATTATATTTACATGTTTTAAACTTTTTTGTTACTTATTTTTCAGTTACTTCCTGGTTTCTGGCCTAGGCTAAGATGATGTCATACATCCCAGGAGTCTTCATGGGGCATTTTTTCTTTCATCTGAAGGAGGGACATTTTTAACTAAACACACCCTTCTGCCTGCATGTCTGAGCTAAAGGGCAGATGGTTTCAAGGAAGTAAATGCTACATGAATCATCTGCCATTACTCAAGATGGCCAGAGCCAGAAAGTCTAATGCCGCGTACACACGACCGGACTTTCCATCAGAATAGACTCAGATGGTCTTTCCGACAGAGTTCCGCTGAAACAGACTTGCCTACACACGATCACACCAAAGTCCGATCGTTTAGAACGCGATGATGTACAACGACACTAGAAAAAGGAAGTTCAATAGCCAGTAGTGAATAGCTGCCCTTACGTCGTTTTTGGTCTGTCGGAATAGCATACAGCTGAGTGGTTTTCCCGATAGGAACTGATTCCGTTGGAAAGATTTGAAACATGTTCTATTTCTATAAATAGAAACAGTGCAGCGCTGGACAAATATCACATAAATGAAGTGTATTAAATGAGTGAAACATCCCACTGAGGTGGATATCAATCATTAAATTGTAGTAAACAGTGTAAATATGAATCAATCAATAAGGTACTCATAAGCTAGCATAATAAAGTGAAAAATAAGTGAACAACAATCAATATAATAAAGTGAAAAAATAAATGAAAAATAAAGTCCATAAACATTGGTAATCAGATGTGAATTCTGGGTCAATGTTCCACCGCTGGTGCTGCCCACCACCTTGTGAGAGAGGAATGGAGGCTTACCGGACAACCTGCGACCGCCCTTATTCAGGGGGATCAAAACAGGCTCAGTAGAAGTGTGTAGACCACAGGGGATATTCCACAGGGAGCTCTGTAGACGTTCTTCCACCTTCCTTCCTAAACGGCTAGTCAGCAATACCAAGGAATGATACGAAGGATGCGATCACTGGGGTACTTCTTATGTGGCAAACAATATGAACTTCCAACGGGTTCCAGCAGGAGCAAAAAAGTAGTGCCAAAAAGAAAAAAATAGACTCCAATAGTGTAGATATGCTGTCACATACACGGCTCTCCGTGATCCCTAAAGAGCCGACCGCCCGCTCTAAAGCTGCAGGCATCATCCCGATATAACCCCTTAAAGCCGAGGCCGCATATGTGCGTACGGTCGGCACTAAGGGGTTAAACACCCTCTTTAAAAGTACAAAAAGCAAAACTTTTTGTACTTTTTCTTTTTTGCTTATGTATAATTTTCATGACTTGTAATGTTTGGATAAAGAATGTATTGGAGATTGAGTATTGGATTTGAGGATTGGAAAACATTTTTCTATGAAAAAAAATATAATTTAAAAAAAAATACCTTCAGCCTGGAGCTGACCCCCACAGAGATTACTTTTAAGAACCAGTCTTTTAGGTTGATTGATTGCCAACGTCTTTCAACTCACTTCCTCTTGGCAGTGTTGGGGTCAGAGGATTTTTGCAATGGTTGGTAGTCATGACATAATCAGACCAGACAGAAGACTCCTTGAACATAGATAAGCATTTTTTATTGTATTAACGTGCAGTGGGTGGGTGGGGGGGGGGGGCGGCCATGATAAGGCGTGTGACGGAACTGTCCCAGCACACCACTTGCTTCCGTCAGTATACCACTTCCTCCAGTCTGCACATAGATACCATATATTATAGCCGCATAGCATACGAGACTAGCTTGTATGAGATCTGGAACTGTTTATTGGAAAAACTCACACAGAATATATACAGTACACAATCAGGTGAGGCTGATCACATTATCATATGCAAAGGCAACTGTATACAGAAATACAATTCACGTGAGCTAATTAACTAATCACTTAAACCAGCCTAGGTGACTCAATGCCCACCCAGACAATGTTGTGATTAATCAAACAATAGGTGACCCAATTAACAATGGGAGAGATATGTTTAGCAGAAAACACACAACACCTTAATAAATCAACAATAGCAGGAAACCACCAGCAACAGATGGTCCAGCTCCTACATTGGAGTACATGAAACAGGGAACAATGTGACCAGCTCTTTCAATGAACATGAATAGTTCAGAATCAAACAAACAAGGAATAGTCTTCATATATTTCTTGAGAGTTACTGTTGATAAATATTACTGTCCCATTTGAAGTGATCCAAACCACATTCTCAGCGCCTATTAAGTAGTTGTCCCTCACTTTCTCGGTCATCCTGTGCCCCTAATTGACACAGAGTAACTTATACATAAGAGGGGTCTGGAAAGCTGAACCAGGATTCTCCTGACCTCTCTAGGGTAAGCTGGGTTTCACGCCCCCCCGCCCAAAGTGACTCCCGTCACAAGGTGCCTCACCATTCCAGTATTTGTCATCTTGGTCCTGCAGAGTCCTACTGAAATCCAGGGAGATTGCACATGTTGCCTAAGACCTGTCATGTAGGTGTCTTTTCCCAAAATCCTCCAAAAATCCCTGACCCAAGAAAACCTGTACAGGTATAACTACAGTGGGGATGGAGAGGGAGATTAGTGCAGAGCCAACTTCATACAATGACCATGATGGAAGGGGAAGGGGTTAAATTCCAATGAAAAAAAGTGACAAACAAAAGGGACTTTCAATGTGCCACCCAGGAGACCATGTACAGTATCTCACAATAGTGAGTACACCCCTCACATTTTTGTAAATGTTTTATTATATCTTTTTATGTGACAACACAGAAAAAATGACACTTTGCTGCAATGTAAAGTAGTGAGTGTACAGCTTGTATAACAGTGTCAATTTGCTGTCCCTTCAAAATAACTCAACACACAGCGATTAATGTCTAAACCGCTGGCAACAAAAGTGAGTACACCCCTAAGTGAAAATGTCCAAATTGGGCCCAAAGTGTCCATATTTTGTGTGCCCACCATTATTTTCCACACTGCCCTAACCCTCTTGGGCATTGAGTTCACCAGAGATTCACAGGTTACCACTGGAGTCCTCTTCCACTCCTTCATGACGACATCACGGAGCTGGTGGATGTTAGAGACCTTGCGCTCCTCCACCTTCTGTTTGAGGATGCCCCACAGATGCTCAATAGGGTTTAGGTCTGGAGACATGCTTGGCCAGTCCATCACCTTTACCCTCAGCTTCTTTAGCAAGGCAGTGGGCGTCTTTGAGGTGTGTTTGGGGACGTTATCATGTTGGAATACTGCCCTGCGGCCGTGTCTTCAAAGGGAGGGGATCATGCTCTGCTTCAGTATGTCACAGTACATGTTGGCATTCATGGTTCCCTCAATGATCTGTAGCTCCCCAGTGCCGGCAGCACTCATGCAGCCCCAGACCATGACACTCCCACCACCATGCTTGACTGTAGGCAACACACACTTGTCTTTGTACTTCTCACCTGGTTGCCGGCTGTCACGTACCAGGTGTTAGGCTGAGATGCTGAGAGGGCTCCCCTTGCGGCTAAGTGCAGTGTTTCCCTGAAAGTGGTACAGGGAGAGCAGTGCCCAGAGAAGCACAGTTTGCCAGGTACCGAGATGAGATGTGCTGGTCACCGTGATGTAGCAGGAACAGGCTGGATGAACTGTAAAGCTGGTCTGCTTACGGAGTACCAGGTAAGCTTGACAGAGAAGCAAGCCAGAGACAGAAACGAGAGCCAGGCCGGGGGTCATACACAGTAAGATCAGTTCAGACGATGAGATTGGATAGCCGGGGTCATACACAGGAAGACGGATCTGTAGCAGAGTCGATAACCCAAGGCAAGGTCAGACATGGTGGAGCAAGCCAGAGAGAAGTTAGAAGTACAAGCCAAGGGTAAATCAGGAGATCAGGATCACAGGTCAGAGGATGCCGGGTCAATAACAGAAGTTCAATCAGGATACACAGGAACACAGAATCAAAGGGAAGCTGAACATAATCCAGCAATGAGCAGCTCCACGGCAGGCTTAAAAAGACCAGGAAGTAAGTCATGTGATCTGTTCAGGTTACAATGAGAAAGTACCGCTCACATTAGTCACATTGTGCACCATGGCGGCCATGATTGTCTTGGGCGGAATGGCCAGTCCTTCTTCGGCCATTTCCCTGACACTGCCACACACGCTTGACACGTAAATGTATTTTAATGGGATTTTATGTGATAGACCAACACAGTGTGGTGGCACATAAATGTAGGGTGAAGGAAATGACAAATGGTTTTCAAATTTTTTTACAAATAAATATCTGAAAAGTGTGGCGTGCATTTGTATTCAGCCCCCTTTACTCTGCTATTCCTAACTAAAATCTAGTGGAACCAATTGCCTTCAGAAGTCACTTAATTAGTAAATCGAGTCCACCTGTGTGCCATTTAATCTCTGTATAAATACAGCTGTTCTGTGAAGCCCTCAGAGGTTTGTTAGAGAACCTTAGTGAACAAACAGCATAATAAATGCCAAGGAACACATCAGACAGATCAGGGATAAAGTTGTGGAGAAGTTTAAAGCAGGGTTAGGTTATAAAAAATATCCCAAGCTTTTAACATCTCACAGAGCACGGTTCAATCCATCATCTGAAAATGGAAAGAGTATGACACAACTGCAAACCTACCAAGACATGGCCGTCCACCTAAACTGACAGGCCGGGCAAGGAGAACATTAATCAGAGAAGCAGCCAAGAGGCCCATGGTAATTCTGGAGGGGCTGCGAAGATCCGCAGCTCAGGTAGGAGAACCTGTCCACAGGACAACTATTAGTCGTGCTCTCCACAAATCTGGCCTTTTTGGAAGAGTGGCAAGAAGAAAGCCAATGTTGAAAGAAAGCCCTAAGAAGTCCAGTTTGTTGTTTGCAAGAAGCCAAGTGGGGG
Source organism: Lithobates septentrionalis (assembly GCA_037952835.1). Classification (NCBI taxonomy): domain Eukaryota; kingdom Metazoa; phylum Chordata; class Amphibia; order Anura; family Ranidae; genus Lithobates; species Lithobates septentrionalis. The sequence continues at coordinate 1,520,485 of JBBDGP010000289.1, read as the reverse complement.
ACACAGCAAACATGAAGGTGCTCTGGTCACATGAGACCAAAATTGAACTTTTTGGCCTAAAATCAAAATGCTATGTGTGGCAGAAAACTAACACTACACATCACCCTGAACACACCATTCCCACCGTAAAACATGGTGGTCGCAGCATCATGTTGTGGGGATGCTTTTCTTCAGCAGGGACAGGGAAGCTGGTCAGAGTTGAAGGGAAGATGGATGAAGCCAAATACAGGGTACTCTTATGGGGCATACACACGGTCAGACTTTTCGTCTACAAAAGTCAACGGACGCCGACGGACTAAAGCTGGCTGGTAATCCGATCGTGTGTGGGCTTCCCCGGACTTTCAGCTGACTTTTTCAGCCTCAAATCCGACGGACTTTAGATTTGAAACATGCTTCAAATCTTTACGTCGTAACTACGACGGACCCCGAAATCCGCTCGTCTGTGTGCTATTCCGACGGACAAAAACCCACGCTAGGGCAGCTATTGGCTACTGGCTATGAACTTCCTTATTTTAGTCTGGTGTACGTCATCACGTACGAATCCGTCGGACTTTTGTGTGGTCGTGTGTAGGCAAGTCCGTTCGTTAGAAAGTCTCCCACAAGTCCGCCGCAAGTCCGCCGAAAGTCCGCCGGAAGTCTGTCGGACAGGCTGTCGGACTTTTGTAGACGAAAAGTCCGACCGTGTGTATGCCCCATTAGAAGAAAACCCGTTAAGAGTCTGCAAAAGACTTGAGACTGGGGTGGAGGTTCATCTTCCAGCAGGACAACGACCCTAAACATACAGCCAAAGCTACAATGGAATGGTTTAGATCAAAGAATATTCATGTGTTAGAATGGCCCAGTCAAAGTCCAGACCTAAATCCAATTGATAATCTGTGGCAGGACTTGAAAATTGCTGTTCACAGACATTCTCCATCCAATCTGACTGAGCTTGAGCTATTCTGCAAAGAAGAATGGGCAAAAATGTCACTCTCTAGATGTGCAAATCTGGTAGAGACATCCCCAAAAAGACTTGCAGCTGTAATTGCAGTAAATGGTGGTTCTACAAAGTATTGACTCAGAGGGGGTGAAAACAAATATACCCCACACTTTTCACATATTTATTTGTAAAAAAAATGTAAAACCATTTATCATTTTCCTTCCACTTCACAATTATGTGCCACTTTGTGTTGGTCTATCACATAAAATCCCAATAAAATACATTTACGTTTTTTGGTTGTAACATGGAAAATGTCAAGGGGTATAAATACTTTTTCAGGGCACAGATATGCTTAGTATATGTTGGCATCTTACCAGCGTACAAGAAGCATACATATCGGTCCTGGTGGTTCTCTATTTGGATGTTTTGATGAGCTTTGGTTTGTGAGTATAATGACCTATCTTACTTTCAATAAAGGACGCTGAAAGATAATGAACTAGGCCCATATGCCCTCTCTCTGTTCTTCTATACATGGAGTGCTTGGACTACTCCAGGAAATCTTGAGAAAAGGAAAATAAAGTACACCTGAACTCGAGCACTACACTTGAGCGCAGAAAGTTGAATTTTGGCCCACATATCAAATTGAATTTAAAGTATTCAATATGGAAAACACAATATAGCAATTTTACAAAATATCATGTCTATAACACTAATAACATTTCAATTTTAAGTGGTAGGCATCCTTATTATGGAAGAAAATAAGTAAACACTTCATATAGTGTGCTCTGCAGGTCTTATGCCTCGTACACACGAGCTGACTTTCCAGCAGACTTGGTCCGACGATCTTTCCGTCGTTGACCACGCCCCCTAAAACGTCACAGTCCCAGCATGCCCAGGGACTGTGACGGCATAAGGGGGCGGGGTCTCCGCCTATATAAGTCACAGCGGAGTGCTCAGAGAGCAGTCCAGCCGGAGAGACCTTCGTGTCAACATCTGGAGAAGAGAAGAGGGAAGAAGCCAAGAAGACAAGAAGCCAGAAGTCCGGGCCTCCGCTGGCAAAAGAGCGGCATGAAGACAGTGGAGGAGCCGGCAGAAGAACTGGAACACCAGGAGAAGAGGCCAGAGAGAGTGGAGAAGAACCAACCGGACGCCGGGAGAAGAGGAACTGGAGGGACCCCCGAAGTCAAAAGAAGGAACTGGAGGGACCCCCGGAGCTGTCTAATAAATTATTTTAAAAACCTGTGTAGTGTGTTTTATTATTGACACTTTTTCTCTACGTGAATGGGTAGGGGTACCATGTACCCCATACTCATTCACATAGGGTGGGGGGCCGGGATCTAGGGGCTCTCTTATTATAGGGGGCTCCCGGATTCCGATAAGCCCCCGCCCGCAGACCCCAACAACCAATGGCCAGGGTTGTCGGGAAGAGGCCCTTGTCCTCATCAACATGGGGACAAGGTGCTTTGGGGTAGGGGGGCCCCCGCGGGGCCCCCTCTCCCCCGAAGCACCCACCCCCCCATGTTGAGGGCATGCGGCCTGGTACGGTTCAGGAGGGGGGGGCGCTCGCTCGTCCCCACCCCCTTTCCTGACTGACCGGGCTGCGTGCTCGGATCGGGGTCTGGTATGGATTCTAGGGGCGACCCCACACCGTTTTTTCGGCGTAGGGGGTTCCCTTTAAAATCCATACCAGACCTAAGGGCCTGGTATGCCCCGCGCTCGCCGCAATAGGAACATTTGTTTTTCCTATTGCAGCGAGCGCGAGATGCAATACCCTGCCCTTGCATCGCATCTGGTCTGTCGGACCAGCATACAGACGAACGGGCTTTCCGTCAGACCAGCATACAGACGAAAGGACTTTCCTCAGGAACTGAGTCCGACGGAAAGATTTAAAACATGTTTCAAATCTAGGTCCGGAGGTCTTTTGGGGAAAAAAAGTCAGCCGAAGCCTACACACGATCAGATGCTGGAAAGTCCGCTCGTGTGTACACGGCATTAGAAGTGCTTAGGTAGTAGGATGGACATTGGTGGAAATTGAAGGCTTGGCTGATGTTATTATTTTGTTACGTCTCTAATAAAGGGTTTTCTTTTTTTTTTTTTCTTTTTTTTTGAATCAGGAAAAAGTTTATTGAGAGAGATCAGCAAACCATACAGAAAAAAAGCCAGTCGCCCGGCACCCCCCCCCCCCCCCCCCCCCCCCCACTCTTTCAAATAAGGACTTTCTTTTTTATTCTCTTTTTTCCTTTTTTTTTTTAACTTCAGGTTCCCTGTTTCCTTCTCCTGGCGGTTAGTACTGTTTGAGGTTTTGTATGAAGTCTTTGATCTTCACACCAAGATGTCTGGTTCCAGGAAGTAAATGCTACATCATCTACTCTTACTCAGGATGGCCATGGCTAGAACTGCTAAGGAGGAGTTTTTCATAGCCTCAGATGTGGTTAGGTAAATTAGACTTGGGAAACTAAACATGAATAAATCACCAGGACCAAATGGCTTGCATCCAAGGGTACATAGGGAACTCAGACAAGCAATTGCCAGACCATTGTTCCTAATTTTTACTGACAGACTACTGACTGGAATGGTACTAGGTGATTGGAGAAAAGCCAATGTAGCACCAATATTTAAAAAGGGCCCAAATTGCATCCCTGGGAATTACAGACCAGTTAGCCTAACATCAATAGTATGCCAGCTCTTGGAGGGGATGATAAGGGACTATATACAAGATTTTAGTAACGAGAATGGTATCATTAGCAGTAATCAGCATGGATTCACGAAGAATTGTTCTTGCCAAACCAATCTATTAACCTTCTATGAGGAGATGAGTTGCCATCTAGATAAAGGAAGGCCCGTAGACGTGGTGTATCTGGATTTTGCAAAAGTATTTGACACAGTTCCCCATAAATGTTTACTGTACAGAGTAAGGTCCGTTGGCATGGACCATAGGGTGAGTACATGGATTGAAAACTGGCTACAAGGGCAAGTTCAGAGGGTGGTGATAAATGGGGAGTACTCGGAATGGTCAGAGGTGGGTAGTGGGGTCCCCCAGGGTTCTGTGCTGGGACCAATCCTATTTATTTTGTTCATAAACTACCTGGAGGATGGGGTAAAGAGTTCAATCTTTGTATTTGCGGACAATACTAAGCTAAGCAGGGCAATAACTTCTCCGCAGAATGTGGAAACCTTGCAAAAAGATCTGAATAAATGAATGGGGTGGGCAACTACGTGGCAAATGAGGTTTGATGTAAAAAAATGTAAAATAATGCATTTTGGTGGCAACAATATGAATGCAATCTATACACTGGGGGGAGAACCTCTGGGGGAATCTAGGATGGAAAAGGACCTGAGGGTCCTAGTAGATGATTGGCTCAGCAATGGCATGCAATGCCAAGCTGCTGCTAACAAAGCAAACAGAATATTGACATGCATTAAAAAGGGGATCAACTCCAGAGATAAAACGATAATTCTCCCGCACTACAAGACTCTGGTCAGGCCGCACCTAGAGTATGCTGTCCAGTTCTGGGCACCAGTCCTCAGGAAGGATGTACTGGAAATGGAGCGAGTACCTGAACCCTTTGCTCCTCCCACAAACTTCCTATTTTAGCCATACCTCTTGTACTTCCTGTTTGCCAGATTATTTTGCTCTCTCCAGTCAGTATCTCGATTTTGTCACTTCTGCTGCCATCCGTATCTTCGCTATTACTCCTTACTGACCTTTGGCTTGTTTCTCGCCTACGCTTCTGCTTGATCCCAGCCTGCAATCACTAGTTACCAATCTTTGGCTTGTTTACTGACTATGTTTCTGCTTGATCTCTACCTGCTTATCTGCTACAGGACCCTGGCTTTCTCACCTCCTGGTGGGCGATCCTGAGGAGCTGGTACTAACACGCAGCAAAATCCATCTGCACCATCAGGTTAGTGCTCTGCACCTCGGGTGAGCCCATGTTATCCGAAGGGTGACCTGCTTCTGTATCTATCCAGCTGGTCAGTGGGAGCCTCTCTACTGCTATAGTTACTGGTCTCCGAGCCTAACCCTGGACCGTGACATGGAGACCCAGACAGCAATAAAACAGTCGTTCTATACTCTCACCACTCTATCCAAAACTAAAAAAAAAACGTCCTTAGGTTTCCTTCAAGTGTTTTGCATTGTATATAAAATGTATGTCAATCTGTGCTTTAGGTATTTGAAAATACAAGAGTTTGAAAAAACATTTGCACACAATTGGTCAATGTGAAAAGGTAATTCAATGACAAATAAAGAGGGGGCACTTGACAAACAATGGCTTTTATGAGTACTTTAATGGAATTGAGAAACACAAGTTCAAGCCAGATGACGGAATCTTGACATACTTCTTTTTTATCATATACATATACTGTGAGGGTTTTTGGTTTTCACATCCAGTAACTCTTGTTTTTATCTATTACTCAGCTTTGCCCACACTGCCCATTACAAAATGATACTGGAATGTTATGAATTTAGATAAAGCCCCAGCCTTGACCACACACAGAACAAACATTCAGCTTGCCAGAGCCACCTCACCCTTCAACATCATCTAAAGGGAAGGAAAGTTGGCCAAAAATAATTAGGATTTCACTTAAAAATGTTTGTTTTGTAAACGTTCACATCATGTCACCAGGCAGAACAGGAAATGCTTTGTTTACATAGGCATGTCCCCGTTCTACCTCTGCACACCGCAATCCCGGGCCGCTGGCAAACATCGAGTTCCTGGGACTGGCGGGCATGCTCCCGCGGTGTGCGGCAGGCGTGCGCCCGATAGGCGGCAAATTTAAAGGGACGTACAGGCACGCCCATTTGCCTGCCTGTGCCATTTTGCCAACGTACATCTGTGTGTGGCGGTCTGCAAGCGGTTAACCCACGGTTCGCTTTACTACGGGTCTAATTGTCCAGAGATGACCAAGAGCATGAATAAAACACGAAAAATCTTACCATGGACGTTTCCAAAACAAACATTTTTGAGTGAAATCCTAATTATTTTTTGGCCAGCTTTCCTTCCCTTTAGATGATGTTGAAGGGTGAGGTGGCTCTTGCAATCGAAATGCTTGAGAAATGAACCCATGTGTCTCGGAAACGTGTAGCCATCACCCAGGCAGGCATCCTTTTTCCTGAAAACCAGGAAACCCGAGACAGCTGGTCACCCTACTGTAGATGGAAAGGAGTAAGGGGATGCTGATGACTGGGAGGAAAGGAGTGAGGGGATACTAATTAGATAGTGGGAAGAGGTTCAGGAGACCCACAAAAATCTGAGGGGACGGGTTGAGGAAAGGCTTTTTTTAGAAACCTAAAGCTCCTCTCTTTTCTTAATTGTTTTATTTTTTTTTTTTTTTTGGTGGTCTGTACAGATACAAAGTATTCCTAAAGTAGACCACATGCTGCCCCCCAACACCACATCCTACTGTTGTCAGTTTATGTTAAAGAGGAACTGCAGTCTGCTCACATAATTTGTAATGAAAACATCTTTGCCATTTTTAAACTTCCCTCCAACCACTCTGCGTATTATTTTATATATACTGTAAATATCTCCCTCCACTGAGTCTGGCTGCAGCCATTTTAACCGTGGGCAGCTGAAGCCGCTGCCTGTTCACTTCCTGGATTTACACAGACACACAGAGGCACACCTCCAGCTCTGCAGCTCTCATTGGCCCTCTTATGACTCATCCCCCCTCCCTTCCTGGCAAACTCTCAGGAGAGAGAGAGAGTGCTGTACATGATGTCATAAGCCTAGGCTAATGACCAGACAAGAAACATGAACTGGGCTGTATAAGGTATTTACTAGCAAAAAAAAAAAATGTTTTACTATCCAAAGTTAAAACAACAACAGGGGCAGAAGATTTAATAGATGGAAAGATAAAAAAATAACTAAAGGTCCGCCTTAAAATCTGATTCACACCAGAATGTTTTGAAGCATTTCCCAAAGTGCTTCAATGCTCAACACCAAGATTGCCACTATATTCAATAGTACCTGTTCACACCTGATTGTTGAGTCGCTTGACGCCTGTTGCTCGTTCCTCATGAAAGTACATGAGCTTCTTAAGGGCAGAGTCCCACATTTTTGGTCCTTATCAGCTTTTTTCACGGGAGTGCCTGAAAGATGCCTAAAGAACGCATGTACAGTAATGCGTGTTTTTTGCACAAATTCTTGCCTCTCTTCCTCCTAGTAACTAGATTTCCAAGGCTGAAAACTTCCAAAAAAGCTGTGTACAAATGCACAAAGAAAAACTCCAAAGTTCCTTGAAAAGGTTCCAGTGTGAATGGGGACTATCACCTACAAAAAGAGTGGAGGTTTTGTGACAGACATCATCATTCAGAATCTGACGTATGTTTTGCAGACCCCGCTCCAGGACTTTTGACCCAAACGGCAGAGCAGCAAACTCTGCTCACCACTCTATACAGATAACATAGTTTTGTTATTAAATAGATAACAATGTACAAAAATAAACACTCTATTTTTATATTATCTGACATCCTACTTCCAGTAATTCTTTTCTATATTTTTTCCTGCAAATGTATTTGTCCAACTGTTAGGCAATGTTTAGACTTTCATCTAAACCAGATATATACAAACTGTGGCCCGTGGACTGAATATGAACCTTTGCTTATCTGGTCCTCGGGGCACCATTCCTCCCACTGACACCAATGATGGGACACAATGCCTTCCACTGACACTGATACAGCATTATTCCTCCCAGTAACACAAATGATGGGACACTATTCCTCCCAGTGACACCAGTGATGGGGCACTATTACTCCCAGTAGTATCAATGATGGGACACTATTCCTTCCACTTAAAGCAATAACGGGGCACTATTCCTCCCACTGACACCAATGATGGGACACTATTCCTCCCACTGACATCAATGATGGGGCACTATTCCTCCCACTGACACCAATGAAGGGGCACTATTCCTCCGACTGACACCAATGATGGGGCACTATTCCTCCCACTGACATCAATGATGGGGCACTATTCCTCCCACTGACATCAATGATGGGGCACTATTCCTCCCACTGACACCAATGATGGAGCACTATTCCCCCTACTGACATCAATGATGGGGTACTATTCCTCCCACTGACATCAATGATGGGGCACTATTCCTCCCACTGACATCAATGATGAGGCACTATTCCTCCCACTGACATCAACGATGGGGCATTATTCCTCCCACTGACATCAATGATGGGGCACTATTCCTCCCACTGACACCAATGAAGGGGCACTATTCCTCCCACTGACATCAATGATGGGGCACTATTCCTCCCACTGACACCAATGATGGAGCACTATTCCCCCTACTGACATCAATGATGGGGCACTATTCCTCCCACTGACATCAATGATGGGGCACTATTCCTCCCACTGACATCAACCATGGGGCACTATTCTTCCCACTAATATCAATAACGGGGCATTATGTCAGTGGGAGGAATAGTGACCTATCATTGGCGTCAGTGGGAGGAATAGTGCCCCATCATTGGTGTCAGTGGGAGGAATAGTGTCCCATCATTGGTGTCAGTAGGAGGAATAGTGCCCCATCATTGGTGCCAGTGGGAGGAATAGTGTCCCATCGTTGATGCCAGTGGGAGGAATAGTGCCCCATCGTTGATGCCAGTGGGAGGAATAGTGCCCCATCGTTGATGCCAGTGGGAGGAATAGTGCTCCACCACTGGTTTACCTAAATACCAGATTGCACACCTACAACTCATCACTATTCCTCCCACTGACACCAATGATGGGACACTATTCCTCCCAGTGACACCAATGATGGGACACTATTCCTCCTACTGACCGCAGGCACTATGTAATTTTTTTTAACTCCCGTTGACCATCAAGTTTGGGGAATTGTTTACTCCCACTGGCCACACTCTGGGCCCCCTAAAGTCTGACAGTAAACTGGCCCTTTGTTTAGAAAGTTTGGAGACCCCTAGTCTAAACCACCGAGCCTCTGAAAAGCAATCAACGTTTCGATTGCTTTTTAAGGGCGCTTGACAGGCGGGGAGGAGGCAATGTGACACCTCCTTACCAGCTTTTTTAGCCTATTTTTTGCAGAGCAAATGCACTGCAACCACGTGCATTGCCTGCAATTGCCAGGCATTTGTGACACTTAAATGGGGCGCATCTGGTGGGCTTGCCACCTGCAAATTGCATTATGTTGAAAATTTTTTAATATGGCCACGAAGCATTGAAATCATGGCATGTGAACACCCCTGTTCGCTACCATTGAAGATTAAGGAGGGGGTGCATTTTAAGGCCCCCCACTCAACCGTACATCTAAAATTAGAGATCTGGAAAGGGAAGCATGTTTAGATCATATTTGACAGGTGGCGAGGAGGTGATGTGATGCCTCTTCACTGTCTGTTTTAACCCCATATTGGCCAGCAAAAGACCGATGAGAGCTTTTGGTCAGAAAATACGACCGTGTGTATGCTCCATCAGACTTTTGCTGGCCGAATTCCAGCCAGCAAAAGATTGAGAGCAGGTTCTCTATTTTTCGGTCGGAAAAAGTTCCTATCCGAAAATGCGTTCGTCTGTATGCAATTCCGTCACCGCATTCTTGACGGTCGAAAGTTCAGAGAACTTTTGTGTGACCGTGTGTATGTAAGCCAAGCTTGAGTGGAATCCCGTCGGAAAAGCCATCATACCTTTTTCCGACCAAAATTCAGATCGAGTGTACGCGGCATAACAGGTTTTCTTCTAAGATTGCCCTGTATTTGGCTCCATCCATCTTCCAATCAACTCTGACCAGCTTCCCTGTCCCTGCTGAAGAAAAGCATCCCCACAGCATGATGCTGCCACCACCATGTTTCACAGTGGGGATGGTGTGTTCAGGGTGATGTGCAGTGTTAGTTTTCTGCCACACATAGCGTTTTGCTTTTAGGCCAATTCAGTTTTGGTCTCATCTGATCAGAGCACCTTCTTCCACATGTTTGCTGTGTCTCCACATGGCTTCTTGCAAAGTGCAAACAGGACTTCTTATGGCTTTCTTTCAACAATGACTTTCTTCTTGCCACTTTTCCATAAAGGCCAGATTTGCACGACTAATGCCACATACACACAATCGGAATTTTTGTCGGAAAAAGGTATAATGGCTTTTCCGACAGCATTCCACTCAAGCTTGCCTTGTATACACACGGTTACACAAAAGTTCTCTGAACTTTCGACCGTCAAGAACGCGGTGACGTACAACACTACGACTAGCCGAGAAAATGAAGTTCAATGCTTCCGAACATGCGTCGAATTGTTTCCGAGCATACGTGATTTTTTTGCGAGTCGGAATTGCATACACACAAATGCATTTTTGGATAGAAACTTTTTCAGACCGAAAAATAGAGAACCTGCTCTCAATCTTTTGCTGGAATTCAGCCAGCAAAAGTCCAATGGAGCATACACACGGTCACATTTTCCGACCAAAAGTTCTCATAGATTTTTTGCTGGCCGAATTTCCGATCGTGTGTACGGGGCATAATAGTTGTCCTGTGGACAGATTCTCCCACCTGAGCTGTGGATCTCTGCAGCCCCTCCAGAGTTACCATGGGCCTCTTGGCTGCTTCTCTGATGAATTTTCCCCTTGCCCGGCCTGTCAGTTTAGGTGGACGGCCATGTCTTGGTAGGTTTGCAGTTGTGCCATACTCTTTTCTTTTTCGTATAATGGATTGAACAGAGCTCCGTGAGATGTTCAAAGCTTGGGATATTTTTTTATAACCTAACCCTGCTTTAAACGTCTTCACAACTTTATCCCTGACCTGTCTGGTGTGTTCATTGGCCTTCATGATACTGTTTGTTCACTAAGGTTCTCTTACAAACCTCTGAGGGCTTCACAGAACAGCTATATTTATACTGAGATTACACACAGGTGGACTGTATTTACTAATTAGGTGACTTTTGAAGGCAATAGGTTCCACTAGATTTTAGTTAGGGGTATCAGAGTAAAGGGGGCTGAATACAAATGCACGTCACACTTTTCACATATTTATTTGTAAAAAATGTTGAAAATCATTTATCATTTTCCTTCCACTTCACAATTATGTGCCACTTTGTGTTGGTCCATAACATAAAATCTCAATAAAATACATTTAAGTTTTTGGTAACATGACAAAATGTGTAAAACTTTAGGGGGTATGAATACTTTTTCAAGGCACTATATACTGATATGGACTGGGTAAAGTGTTAGGAATGAAAGGATGTTACATCGTTTGATGGAATTGAAAATGTTCAACCTACAGAGGGCTGCATTTAAAGGCCCCCCTTCGAAAATCAAAGTGAAAAAATGATGCAGCAAGCTAGTCCATTTTGCTGAAATGTCATTGCCACAACTCAAAATGGTACTCAGTAGTTTGTATGGTCCCCATGTGCTTGTTTGCATGCCTGACAACGTCGGGGCTTGCTCCTTATGAGAAGACATATGGTGTCCTGGGGTATTTCCTCCCAGATCTGGACCAGGGCATCACTGAGCTACTGAACAGACTGAGGTGCAACCTGGTGATGTCAAATGGACCGAAATATAATTCAGGAAATTAACCTTACTCTGTAACTACATGCTTGCTTTCTCTTTCTCAGGTGCCCCTTCTCTACATAACATAACTCTTCCGTGACTCCCAGGCTAGGTCCCTTGGTACACTGTGCCACAGGTCCGGTCCCAGTATGTGGGAAGTGAAGGTGCCACTTAACCCCTTCACTACCAGAGTTACCATCGCCCTACGCCAAGTCACCCATTTCCTGGCTGGTCGGTTGCTTTAAGCAAAGACACATGTACGGTTGTCTCTAGCAAAGGCACTATAGCAGTGTTTCTCAAACACTGGCACACTGGATACAAGCACATTTGCAGGTGTGCCGAAGGGACCCTGGGAGACATTACTATAACAGTGGGGTCGGGGGCACGGCCGCGGCAGCCGGCCGCTATTGCATTGTAGGAGATGTAGTCTGTGCTCAAGAGCAGAGGAAACTACAACTCACGGAGACTGGAGTCTCGGAGGCTGGGTGCGCCAGGGAGTTTAAATAAATATATGTGGCGCTAACCCACCTAAAGGACATTGGTTGGTAATCCTAAACGCAGACCAGTCATTGTCCTTTAGGTGGGTTAGCGCCACATATATTTATTTAAACTATCTTTTGAGTTATGTTTATGTAGGCGGCTTCCTCTGTTATATTAGCGAGTGTGGTCATTTGCGCACTAGTTACATCTTTTGTTGAGGGTGCGCCAGGGAGTTGGGACACGTGACTGGCTCGGGCTGTGGGGCTGGTAGCTGGCAGCAACTTTACCCCAGGAGCATCACCTCCCTAGGAGGCTGTGGCGTGCAAGGACCTGCTGAGCTGCAAGGTGAGAGACCCTGACACCCCCAGCTGACCCCTACATACCAAACCCCCCCATACACCTCATTTGTCCTGCCCCATTGATCAGGCTGCATTTATTGACATTGGTGAGGCTCCATTTATGGACACTGGGGAGGCTGCATTTATGGGAACTGGTGAGGCTGTATTTATGGACACTGGGGAGGCTGCATTTATGGACACTGGTGAGGCTGTATTTATGGACACTGGGGAGGCTGCATTTATGGACACTGGGGAGGCTGCATTTATGGACACTGGTGAGGCTGCATTTATGGGCACTGGTGAGGCTTCATTGGAAATATTTTCAGGTCTGCTGCAAAATTTTTTACATCTTTTTGGTGCGCCACAAGACAAAAAATTTGAGAAACACTAGACAGCAAGCTACATGCTAGACTAAAATGTACTGTATCTCCTCTAAACTTGAGAGACCAGGCATTTAAAGGAATACAAACAGTCTTTACTGACAGAATGCAAACATAGAAGAATAGTCTATGCAAAAGCAACTTCTTACATGAAATCCTGCACAGAGGTGTTCTAGTCCCTAATGAGTCTTCATACCTGAGTAGCAACAAAGTCCCTAAAGTAGTCCATTAAAGGCAAGATTCCACGAAGGCAAATGCTCCACAAAAGGTAATACATGTTCTTAAAGCCCATCATTGACAATTATAAGTCCATAGCTGGTAATTGAAAGTCCATAGGTTCCCAGCCCCTCAGGGAACCTCAACTGCCCAGCCCAACTGGGGCACAGTCCAACAGCCTACATCTTACACTATTTCCCAGGCAAATCTCTCAAGGCATTTCAGTGAGTCCTTTTTACATGTATCTCTAGGAAATTGGCAGGAAAATCTAGCCAATCAATTCCTCAGATCCAGCGCACATCTACATTGTAACAATTTGCACCTGGCTGGCCCAATTACCATGAGGGCAAGAGCACAGACAGGAAAAATAAGAATTCATTCAGGAAGATATGGTAAACCTCTCCCTGTGAGCAAAAGGGGAAAAGGGGGAAGTGGGAATTTATATGAAGTACGTGGTTGCAAAACAATAAGTTGGTAAAAAATTATATTTATTGGTACATATAATATATTTAATGTATACAATCCATGCATTGGTCTGTATCAAGGTACAATTATACATAATAGTAATAGTATTAAATAAAATAAAATTCATACACATATTACAAAATAATACCTAAGCGACCTATATTTTTAGTTGGATTTGGGCTTTGTTTTTTTTACCTGCAAGACAAAGGCATAATGTGCTAGTATGCACCACTGTGCCTCTCCTCCTAGACGCTATGCATCCAAAAGGATCGCCTGACGTTTTGGCCAATCGGGAAACGGGTCTCATGACCCGCTTCCTGATTGGCGGGGAGGAGATTTAGTGAGAAAATAGTGAATATTCATTCACTATCGCCACACAACTGGGTGTGATCGGGAAGCCTATTAGAGCATCTGGCTCTAATCAGGTGCTTCAACCCCCCCCCCCCCCAATTGGAATCCATAGTCCGGTGCCCTGTATTTAGATCAGGGGGCCGGCCGCAAGGATGAGGGGCGGCGCCCGTGACCCCTAATGGACGGGCAGCCACTGGTCGGATGTCAGATGGAAGTGATTGAGAGGCTGTGAAGCCACCAGATCACTTCCACACACCCCAGTAACTCTTAACCACCCCCCCCTCGTTGTACACCCTGCCATGTTTCCTGGGCTCCATGCGCCCAATGGCAGACCTGTGACCTACAAAAGTCTGAAAAGAACATTTCTGAGAAAAATATAGATCTATATATATGTAGATCTACATATATGTATATGTATATATATATATATATATATATATATATTAATCTCTCTCTCTCTCTCTCTCTCTCTCTCTCTCTATATATATATATATATTGGGGGTTTCTTATAATCTGCAGGCCTAAATTGTGTGCAAAAAAAAGTAAACATGCAAAAACGGCTATATAAACGAAAGGATTAATGGAATAATTAGGGCACTTTCACACTGACGGCGTCGGCAGTAATTTGCTGCTAGTTTTAGCGGCACTTTACCGTTATTTTAGAGGTGCTTTTTGGCTGCTAGCGGGGCGCTTTTAACAAATAAAGCGTTAAAAGCACTGCTGCCAAGGTGCTTTGCAGGTGCTTCGGCAGTGCTGCCCATTGCTTTCAATGGGCGGGGGCACTTTAGGAGTGGTGTATACATCGCTCCTAAAGCGCCCCAAAGATGCTGCTTGCAGGACTTTTTTTAGGCTACTTTCACACTGGGGTGTTTTTCAGACGCTTTGGGGCTAAAAATAACTCCTGTAAATCGCCTGAAAAATGCCTCCCCTGCAGCCCCAGTGTGAGAGCCCGAGTGCTTTCAGACTGGGGCGGTGCGCTTGCAGGACAGGAAAAAAAGTCCTGCAAGCAGCATCTTTGGGGCGTTGCGGGAGCGGTGAATACACCACTCTATTGAAATCAATGGCCAGCGCTGCCGAAGCGACCGCAAAGCGCTTTGGCAGCGGCGCTTTGGGGGGGTGCTTTTAACCCTTTTTTCGGCCGCTAGCGGGGGTTAAAAGCTAGTGGCCAAAAAGCGTCGCTAAAACAACGGTAAAGCACTGCTAAAAATAGTGGCGCTTTACCGCCAACGCCCCTCGCCCCAGTGTGAAAGTGCCCTAAACGTCCTACCAGCGCAGCGCCCCAGTGTGAAAGCACTCAGGCTTTCACACTGGGACTGCAGATGAGACATTTTTCAGGCGCTTTACAGGCGTTATTTTTTAGCGCTAAAATCCCTGAAAAACATCTCCAGTGTGAAAGGCGTCTTAAGAACAACCATTTATATGCCAAAGAGTTACATTGTTCTTTCCAGAGTGGTCACATCTTACCCGAGCATTTTTTACATAATGAAGTGTCCCTTTATTATAGTGTCCCTTCATTATGTGTGCTTTATAATTTGGCGCGGCGGGTCAGCTTCACTGTTCTCCCTCTGTGAAGACTGTTATTTTTTTTGGTGCCCCTTTTCTGCACCCCTCTCTGTGCTCCGAATATCCACAATATCTAGAGTCAGAAAGGAAGGATTTTTTTTTTTTTTTATGCAAGTGAATAGGTTTTCCTGGCATGCTCTGGCGCCATCTACTGTACCGATTTTTCAAATAGAAGAAATGGTTGGACTTTCTTTGCACCTCATTTACACATATAACTTTTCCTAAAAATATAACAATGTATAACAACTGGAGTCAAATAGGGTTTGATCTATGTCAGTGCCAGGTTTAGTGATTGGGTCAAAGGTCAGGATCAGTATTTTTGGACCGGATTTTTTTTTTATTATTATTATTATCAGTGTTAGGTAGGATTAAAAAAAAAAAGTGCACTGTTGTTTCTGGGCTATGCTACAGGTACAAACAAGAAATAACATACACATATGTGTTATGGCTGCGATCATCAGGAGCAGGAGAATTTATTATGGGTTGTTCGTTTTTTTTGTTTACAAACTTTTTTATTTGGTACAAAGAAATAGTACAAAAAGCTTATTGACATATGCCATAAAATATACAATCAAAGTAATTTTTACAAAAAGGAATAACAATATATATTAAGCGGTTCTTGAATGGAGTATAAATTTATATATAAATATAGCAATTATTATTATACATTAAACTCTATATTCATATAATACTCTTCAGTGAACTTCAGTATTTAGTAGAATTATTCAGGGTTTAACCACTTCAGCCCCGGAAGGTTTTACCCCCTTCCTGACCAGAGCACTTTTTACAATTCGGCACTGCGTCGCTTTAACTGCTAATTGCGCGGACATGCAATGCTGTACCCAAACAAAATTTGCGTCCTTTTCTTCCCACAAATAGAGCTTTCTTTTGATGGTATTTGATCACCTCTGCCGTTTTTATTTTTTGCGCTATACACGGAAAAAGACCGAAAATTTTGAAAAAAAATGATATTTTCTAATTTTTGTTCTAAAAAAAATCCAATAAACTCAATTTTAGTCATACATTTAGGCCAAAATGTATTCGGCCACATGTCTTTGGTAAAAAAAATGGCAATAAGTGTATATTTATTGGTTTGCGCAAAAGTTATAGCGTCTACAAACTAGGGTACATTTTCTGGAATTTACACAGCCTTTAATTTATGACTGCCTATGTCGTTTCTTGAGGTGCTAAAATGGCAGGGCAGTACAAAACCCCCACAAATGACCCCATTTTGGAAAGTAGACACCCCAAGGAATTTGCTGAGAGGCATGTTGAGCCCATTGAATATTCATTTTTTTTGTCCCAAGTGATTGAATAATGACAAAAAAAAAAAAAAATTACAAAAAGTTGTCACTAAATGATATATTGCTCACACAGGCCATGGGCATATGTGGAATTGCACCCCAAAATACATTTAGCTGCTTCTCCTGAGTACGGGGATACCACATGTGTGGGACTTTTTGGGAGCCTAGCCGCGTACGGGGCCCCGAAAACCAATCACTGCCTTCAGGATTTCTAAGGGCGTACATTTTTGATTTTACTCCTCACTACCTATCACAGTTTTGAAGGCCATAAAATGCCCAGATGGCACAAAACCCCCCCAAATGACCCCATTTTGGAAAGTAGACACCCCAAGCTATTTGCTGAGAGGCATGGTGAGTATTTTGCAGCTCTCATTTGTTTTTGAAAATAAAGAAAGACGAGAAAAAAATTTTTTTTTTTCTTTTTTCAATTTTCAAAACTTTGTGACAAAAAGTGAGGTCTGCAAAATACTCACTATACCTCTCATCAAATAGCTTGGGGTGTCTACTTTCCAAAATGGGGTCATTTGGGGGGGTTTTGTGCCACCTGGGCATTCCATGGCCTCCGAAACTGTGATAGGCAGTGAAGAGTGAAATCAAAAATTTACGGCCTTAGAAAGCCTGAAGGCGGTGATTGGTTTTTGGGGTCCCGTACGCGGCTAGGCTCCCAAAAAGTCTCACACATGTGGTATCCCCGTACTCAGGAGAAGCAACAGAATGTATTTTGGGGTGTAATTTCACATATTCCCATGGCATGTTTGAGCAATATATCATTTAGTGACAACTTTGCGCAAAAAAAAATAAAAAAAATAAAAAATTGTCTCTTTCCCGCAACTTGTGTCACAATATAAATTATTCCATGGACTCAACATGACTCTCAGCAAATAGCTTGGGGTGTCTACTTTCCAAAATGGGGTCATTTGGGGGGGTTTTGAACTGTCCTGGCATTTTATGCACAACATCTAGAAGCTTATGTCACACATCACCCACTCTTCTAACCACTTGAAGACAAAGCCCTTTCTGACACTTATTGTTTACATAAAAAAATAATTTTTTTTTGCAAGAAAATTACTTTGAACCCCCAAACATTATATATTTTTTTTTAAAGCAAATGCCCTACAGATTAAAATGGTGGGTGTTTCATTTTTTTTTTCAC
The DNA here is from genome assembly GCA_037952835.1 of Lithobates septentrionalis. Taxonomy (NCBI): domain Eukaryota; kingdom Metazoa; phylum Chordata; class Amphibia; order Anura; family Ranidae; genus Lithobates; species Lithobates septentrionalis. The sequence continues at coordinate 1,502,813 of JBBDGP010000289.1, read as the reverse complement.
ACAGTATTTGCGCAGCGATTTTTCAAACGCATTTTTTGGGGAAAAAACACACTTTTTTACATTTTAATGCACTAAAACACACTATATTGCCCAAATGTTTGATGAAATAAAAAAGATGATCTTAGGCCGAGTACATGGATACCAAACATGACATGCTTTAAAATTGCGCACAAACGTGCAGTGGCGACAAACTAAATACATTTTTAAAAGCCTTTAAAAGCCTTTACAGGTTACCACTTTAGATTTACAGAGGAGGTCTACTGCTAAACTTACTGCCCTCGATCTGACCTTCGCGGTGATACCTCACATGCATGGTGCAATTGCTGTTTACATTTGACGCCAGACCGACGCTTGCGTTCGCCTTAGCGCGAGAGCAGGGGGGACAGGGGTGCTTTTTTTTTTTTTTTTTTTTTCTTTATTATTATTATTTTTTTATCTTATTTTTAAACTGTTCCTTTCATTTTTTTTTTTTTAAATCATTTTTATTGTTATCTCAGGGAATGTAAATATCCCCTATCATAGCAATAGGTAGTGACAGGTACTCTTTTTTGCAAAAATTGGGGTCTATTAGACCCTAGATTTCTCCTCTGCCCTCAAAGCATCTGACCACACCAAGATCGGTGTGATAAAATGCTTTCCCAATTTCCCAATGGCGCTGTTTACATCCGGCGAAATCTAAGTCATAAAATGCTAGTAGCTTCCGGTTTCTTAGGCCATAGAGATGTTTGGAGCCACTCTGGTCTCTGATCAGCTCTATGGTCAGCTGGCTGAATCACCGGCTGCATTTTCAGGTTCCCTGTTGAGACAGGAGAGCCAGAGAAAAACACGGAAGACGTTGGGGGGGGGGCATTCCCTCCCACTGCTTGTAAAAGCAGTCTAGAGGCTAATTAGCCGCTAGGATTGCTTTTACATGAAAGCCGACCGCTGGCTGAAAAGAATGATACCAAGATGATACCTAAACCTGCAGGCATCATTCTGGTATAACCACTCAAAGTCGTGAATGGCGTACCTGAAGACAAAAAAATGGTTAACAATAAAGCACAGTAAACGGTAAAGTATAAAAAATTGCATACCTGAAAAGCAAACATGATAAAACATAATAACAATAAAACATTGCAGAATAGAATACAGTAAAAAAGAGCAGAACAATAGAGAGAGAGAATAGAGAGAGAGAGAACAATAAAACGACAACTATTTTTTTTTTATTTTATATTTTTGTATGTGTTTTTTTTTTTTTTTTTTTACACTTTTTTTTGTAACTAACGTTTATAACTGTAACCGGTTCCAGGTTCGGGTCTCTCAAAATGCGATGGCATCTTGGGAGACCCTGTGAAAGTGTGCCTAGTCTGTGCAATGCTGTACCCTACGCTAATACTCAACTAGTGCATGGTAGCGTTCAAAATATTCACCAATGCAAAGACCAGGATTGTCAGGACAGGAGGGACAATAATAGCGGGTGTCACCCCTATATCCGCGCTTGCTGCAGACACAACATCTTTTTTGGGGGGGTTCGTTGGGTAGGGGTACTCGGGAGGACATAAAGAAAATGCCTCTCATGCAGCCGACTGCATTTGGTTGGGGATGTGAATGGGGGAAGTACGGGCGCTGCAGAAGCGGTGGGTTCCCAATTAGGATTGGCGAATGCAGCAGGAAGGGCACTATGGGCACGACGGGCCTGCGTTTGTCTTTTTGGTGGCAGCGGGACACTACTTGTGCTTGCCACCTCACCAGCTTGAACTGCACTTATGGGACTCGCCACGTCACCATGTGTTACTGCAGTGCTGGTTTGACTACGACCGGGGTGTACTAGGCCGCTGGTGCTTGCCAGTTCACCAAAACGCTACCAAAAAAACTGTTAGCGATCGCAGGGATCAGGCCTGACTCTGCGAACGCTGCAGTTATGCGTTTAGTGTTTTGTAAGTGACAGTGATCGATCGATACTGCACTTGGGTGGGCTGGGCTGGGCCGGGCGGACGGGAAAAACGCAGGTGCTAGCAGGTATCTGGGCTGATCCCGCTAACACTGCGTGTTTGGGAACCCTAAACTGCTGGGGACGCTAGTATAGATCTGATCGGATCAGATATTGATCCGTTCAGATACTTACCACTAAGGGAGGCGTATGTTGTGTGCGTGGGTGTTAGCGGTACTGGCGCTAACCTGACGCTGCCTGGGGCTGGTGCTTGCCAGTTCACCAAAACGCTACCAAAAAAACTGTTAGCGATCGCAGGGATCAGGCCTGACTCTGCGAACGCTGCAGTTATGCATTTAGTGTTTTGTAAGTGACAGTGATCGATCGATACTGCACTTGGGTGGGCTGGGCTGGGCCGGGCGGAGGGGCAAAACGCAGGTGCTAGCGGGTATCTGGGCTGATCCCGCTAACACTGCGTTCTTGGGAACCCTAAACTGCTGGGGACGCTAGTATAGATCTGATTGGATCAGATATTGATCCGTACAGATACTATACCACTAAGGGAGGCGTATGCTGCGTGCGTGGGTGTTAGCGGTACTGGCGCTAATCTGACGCTGCCTGGGGCGACGCATATCACCGCCGGGCGATCAGGGGGCTAAACCTTTATTCGGTAATAAACGGCGGGTGCCCTGACACTATAAAAAATAAACGAACTAACCAGCGTCACCCGTAACAGTTATACGGTGATCAGTGGTGAAAGGGTTAACTAGGGGGCAATCAAGGGGTTAAAACATTTATTAGGTGTATATGGGGGTCCCTGTCACTATAAAACGCTGACGGCGAACCTAAATATTTACGTCCCTAACTAGCGTCACCAGCGACACTAATACAGCGATCAGAAAAATGATCGCTTAGTGACACTGGTGACAGGGGGTGATCAAGGGGTTAAAACTTTATTAGGGGGGGTTAGGGGGCTACCCTAGACCTAAAGGGGGGTAATACTCACTGTCCTACCACTGCTAACTGTCACAAACTGACACTATGCAGTAATCAGAAAAAAAAAAAAAAATTACTGCTAATGTCAGTTTGTGACGGGGGGGTGATTGGGGGGGGATCGGGGGGCGATCGGGGGGGATCGGGGGTGTAAGGTATGCCTGGCATGTTCTACTGTGTGTGTGTGTGTGTGTTGTGCACTCACATGTCTTCTCTCCTCGGCGCTGGGACGGAAACTGCCAGACCGAGGAGAGATGACATCACATCCTCTGCCTGTGTGAAACTACACACAGGCAGAGGAGGATTCCCATTGGCTGGGAGCTATCGCGAGGGGGGGACCACGATCGGATGGTCTCCCCCTCGCCTCCCGACGCTCCCAGTCAAATGCCGACCGCCGCTGGCACCGGGGGGAGACCATCCGATCGGACCCCCCGCCCGCGGGAGGCAGATCACGTACGGGTACGTGATTCTGCCTGCCCGTGCCATTCTGCCGCAGTATATCTGCGTTAGGCGGTCGGCAAGTGGTTAAGAAGAGATTAGCATGATTAAACCATGGGTCCCATTTCTTTGTGTAGAATTGGTTAGTGTTTTGTAGTGTGTGGAATATTTTTTCCATTAAATTAATATTGTTAATTCTGGTTTTCAAATGTGAAAGAGGAACTGTGGGGGATTTCCAATGGTATGCTATCAACCAGTGTACAGCAACACATATTGTGTGGATCAATCTCATATTATGTATGGAAAGACCGATGATAGGGGGAAAATAGGAGACAGTTATATATAGTGAGGTTTATGTTGCTATTTGAGATTTTGGAGGCAAATTTTTCCAGTTGTTTCCATATCTGAGTAACTCTATCACAATCCCAGAAGATATGAGAAAAGGATCCTGCTGAATTGCAACCTCTGAAACATGTATGAGGGGTGTCAGGGAAAATAGCAGGAATTTTACCTGGAGTATAATACCACCTTGTAAAAAGTTTGATTGCAGTTTCTTTGATCGTAATTGATCTTGTGCATTTGTGTAAGTTAGAGATACATTTGTCCCAATTTTCCATTGTAAATGAGAAATCACATTCTTGTTCCCACTTGAGCATATAGGGAAGTTTGGATTGTTCTGCATTATTGACTAGATTAGAGTAGATTTCAGATATCAGGCCTGCTCTCCTAGGTGTTTTTAGACAAATGTTTTCAAAAAATGATGGTGGGAGTGAGTTTACTGTTTGGAAATATGTACTAAAAAAATGTCTAATTTGGAGAAATTTATTAAACTCAGTATTGGGGGATCTGATGTCTAGATTTCAATGAAGAGAACGAAGTGAAGTTGTTGTTTTCTATAAAATTATAGAGGGATATTGGGTTATTATTTGTCCACCATGAAAAGTCTCCTCTCTCATTTGAGGAAAGGGGGAATTTTGGGTCACCAATAAAAGATGCAAGTGGAGGTGTGTTAGAGGTTAAGTTATATTTTTTGTTATGTTATTTGTTATGTTATGTTATTTTAGTTTCCATAATTGATATGAATGTGAGACTAATTGATTAAGGTTGTGTAGGATGTGAGTTGATACTTTATTACCCCATAATATACTTGAGATAGAATATGGTTGGATGGAGTCCTTTTCAAATCTAACCCATGGGACTTTGGGGTTGGGAATGTGCCGTTGTGCTATTTGTGACCATCTGGCGGCTAGGTAATAAAGCCAGAAGTCTGGGAGACCCAGACCACCATTTTTCTGTGGATTGTGTAATACTGATCTAGATAGACATGGACGGGAGTCTGACCAGATAAATTTATTGATTTCTGTTTGGAATTTAGTAATAGTTACTTTATTTAACCAGTAAGCCACCGCCCACCGTCATATGACGGCGGGACGAGGCTTCTGTTGTTCTGGGCGGATGTCATATGACGTCCTCGCCCTCCCGAGCCACTAGGGGGCGGGTGCCCGCTGCGTCGCTCGGGACCCGGTGCGCGTGCCCGGCGGCCGCGATGTCCGCCGGGCACCCGCGATTGCCGGGTAACAGAGCAGGACCATGGATCTGTGCATGTAAACACAGATCCATGTCCTGTCAGAGAGGAGAGGAGACCGATGGCGTGTCCCTTGTACATAGGGACAGCGATCGGTCACCTCCCCCAGTCAGTCCCCTCCCCCCACATTTAGAATCACATCTTTAGGTCATACATTAACCCCTCGATCGCCCCCTAGTGTTAACCCCTTCCCTGCCAGTCACATTTACACAGTAATCAATGCAATTTTATAGCATTGATCGCTGTATAAATGTGAATGGTCCCAAAAATGTGTCAAAAGTGTCCGATGTGTCCGCCGCAATATCGCAGTCACAATAAAAATCGCAGATCGCCGCCATTACTAGTAAAAAATAAATAAATAATAAAAATGCTATCAATCTATCCCCTATTTTGTAGACGCTATAACTTTTGCGCAAACCAATCAATATACGCTTATCGCAATTTTTTTTTACCAAAAATATGTAGAAGAATACATAATGGCCTAAACTGAGGAAAAAATTTGTTAAAAAAAAAAAAATTGGATATTTATTATAGCAAAAAGTAAAAAATATTGTGTTTTTTCAAAATTGTCCCTCTTCTTTTGTTTATAGCGCAAAAAGTAAAAACCGCAGAGGTGATCAAATACCACCAAAAGAAAGCTCTATTTGTGGGGAAAAAGTGATAAAAATTTCATTAGGGTGCAGTGTAACATGACCGCGCAATTGTCATTCAAAGTGCGACAGCGCTGAAAACTGAAAAATGGCTTGGGCAGGAAGGGGGTGAAAGTGGTTAATCTGATTGGGAGAGCTCGAAATAGGTATAAAATTTTTGGTAAGATTGTCATCTTAATCGCTGTAATTCGGCCAAGAAACAATATTTTAAAAGATTTCCATAATTTGAGCATCAATCTCATTTTTTGTATTAATGGGGTGTAGTTTTTTTAAGGAAAGGTCATTAATATTTGGTGTAAGAAATATACCAAGATAAGGGAGAGAATCCATTGACCATGAGAAATTGAATGAGGAACGTAAGGAGTCTAATTGGGATGATGGGATGTTAATTGGCATTCCTATAGATTTGGTGACATTCACTGTTAGGCCAGATAGTGAGGCAAATGTTTTAAGAGTATGTAGTAAATTTGGTAAAGCAATATTGGGTTGTGTGAGGAATAATACCATGTCGTCCGGATACATACTCAATTTATAGGTATTATTGTTAGAGTTATAACCTTTTATATCTGGGTTGTGCAGTATTGCTGTAGCTAAGGGTTCAAGCGCTAATGCGAATAATAGGGGAGATAGGGGACAACCCTGTCTTGTTCATCTGCATAGTCTGAAAAAGTCTAAATTACAGCCTGGTAATCTAATCCTAGTAGATGGGTTATGATAAAGAGCATGAAAGGCATGGAGAAATTTTCCTAAGAAGCCGTATCTTTTCAGAACTAAGTCAAGGAAATCCTAGGATACACTATCGAATGCTTTATTGATATCGAGACTAAGAAGTAAAACAGATTTGGAGTTGATATTTGCGTCTTGTATTATGTTAGTGGCTAATCTAATGTTGTCTGTAATTTGTCTACCAGGTATGAACCCTGATTGGTAGGGGGAGATTAGTGAGGGAATTATTAATGCAAGTCTATTGGATAATAATCTACAGAATATCTTAAGGTCATTGTTTATTACAGAAATTGGTCTGTAGTTTTGCGGCAATGTGTGGTCTTTGTTTGGTTTTGGGATAAGAGACATATTTGCAAGAAGCATTTCTTCTGGGAACTGTTCTCCTTTAAGAATCTTGTTATATAATTTTGCTCAATTTGGTGTTAATAATTGTTGTTTTGTTATATTGTTTATAATAGAATGAGGTGAAACCATCTGGGCCCGGAGCTGAGTTTTTTTTAAGGGATTTTATTATATGATGTATTTCTTCCTCTGTGCATGGGGCGTTTAAAGCATCTATTTGTGTTTGGGTTAGCTTTGGAAATGGGATTTTCTCCAACCAGGACATTGCTGTGCGCGGGATCCATGATTTAGGAGCTGAAAGTAGGTCAGAGTAGAATTTTTTAAAGATAGATAATATTTCTTGTGGATGAGTGACTAGCTGGTTTGAGTTATTTTTGAGTTTATATACATGGGTGGGTTTTATAGATTGGTTAAGCTTGCGGGCAAACATTGACGAGTATGCATTACTTGACAGGAAAAATTTTGCTTTTGACCATCTAAGGGACTTTTCTGCTTTATATGTGAGTAATGAGTCTAATTCATTGCGTTTTTGGGATACTAATGAATATATGTTTGGGTCGTGCGTGTTGGTATGAATTTTGTATAGGTTGTGAAGATCTTTAGTAAGGGTATGGATTTTTTCCCATTTTAGTTTATTACATCTTGCTGCTCTTTTAATGAATTATGGGTTGTTCTTTAGAGGTAAGTTATGGTAGTAGCAGGAAATATACAGTTATATTTTTAAAAAATGGGTTGTTTTTTTTTTACTTTTTTGAGCCAGTTTTCCTTTGATAATAATAAAAAAAAATTAGGAGATATCCATTACCATTTAGCACCAAATGAAAGCCCAATTTGTCCTGATAAAACGCGGTATATTCCACCTGGATGCACAAAGGAGTTGTGAGGATCTGTACAGTTTTACTAACATGTCAAAATTGCAAAATTGGGCTTAGGCGTTTAGATTTGTTTTCCTCCTAGGCGCGAAGGGGGTTAATGAATGAAATTGATGATCATTAGCACCCGCTTGGTATAATTGGTTAATCATACACAGGGCTCTAATCCTACAATATCCCTGACTTTGTGCAAGTGTACAAAGTGTGCAAGTGTAAAGCCTCGTACACACGATCGGGTTGTTGGCCAACAAAACCGTGAACTTTTGTTCAAAGGGCGTTGGCCCAAACTTGTCTTGCATACACATGGCAAGGAATTGTAGGTGACAAATACAAATGTAGTGACGTACTACATTGTTTTTAAGCTCTTTAGCGCCACCCTTTGGGCTCCTTCTGCTAATTTTGTGTTGGTAGAAGTTTGGTGAGTGTTGATTCGTGCTTTTATTTTCGCGTTTTTCATTTCATGCTTTTCAGTTAGTTTCTGAACGGCCGTTCGTCAACCAGCCATGTTGTGGAATCGGAGGAGATAACGTGTTATTTATTATTGGCCTTGGAGTTATTGCTTTGACATTATTTTTTTGGTTGAATAATAATGATTTGATTTGGTATATTTTCTATATTTTTGGATGCATAGAATGCACTTTTTGGTTAAGTTCTATTGGCAGATAGCATGTCTAATTTTATTTGTTTTCTTTTTTTAAAGGAACAATAAAGAAATTGTGTAGAATAATACTTGGCTATGTGTTTTACTTCAAATGACAGTTTGGGAGAAGGGAGTTACATTTAAAAAAATACAATGTAAAATTGACAAGGGACACCAACATAGTTGTATCTTTGATAATTATAAAACTACGGGGATAATGGTGTTGTGGTAAGTTACCCAAAAAAAAAATATATATATTATGCTTGATATCACTAGAAAATAAAAGCCTTTTAAAATATGTTTGCCATAATTCCATCAGTATCACCAGCAAAGCAGCTTCATTATTATCCCAATAAAGAAGAAGAGAATTGAGCGCTGCATTTCGAGATTTCATCATTTGCCACGTCACGAATGTTAATTCCCCATTGCGAACGCTAGTTTATAAGACCGACCGCTTCTGGCTCGTCCTTGCTTCTGAGCATGTGTGTTTGTACTTTGGACTTTTGTCTGACGGACTTGTGTACACGCGCTCGGAAAATCCGACAACACGTATTTGTTCGTGGAAAATTTTAAAACCTGCCATCCAACATTTGTCCGCAGAAGATCCGACAACAATTGTCCGATGGAGCGTACACACGGTCGGATTTACCGCCAACAGCCTGTCATCACACAATTCCCATCGGAAAGTCCGATCGTGTGTACGAGGCTTAAGAATTGATGCTGGTTTGAAGCCAAAAGGTGGTCACACCAAATATTGATTTGATTTAAATTTTTCTTCTGTTCGCTCACTTTGCATTTTGTAAATTGATAAAAATAAACAATTAAAATACACCCAAAGCAGCGCTCCACTCAAATAAATGAAGTATGACCAACATTCACATGTAAAAACGTATGAGAAATCGGTAGTATGTTGATAGGTGATGAGACAGTTCAATTGATAGGTGAAGGATTTTACTTAATGATTGATAGGCATATACCGTCCCCTAGGAGTGTGACTGCCGGGCTCCCGCGATCGTTTGTGACGCGGCGAGAAACGGGATCTCTGTGTGTAAACACAGAGATCCCGGTTCTCTGAGGGGAGAAGAGCCTGATCGTGTGTTCATACAAAGTATGAACACTGATCTATCTCTTCCCCTAGCAAGTCCCATCCCCCCTTCAGTAAGAACACGTAGCAGGGAACACAATTAACCCCTTGATCGCCCCCTAGTGTTAACCCCTTTACTGCCAGTGCCCTTTTTACAGTAATCAGTGCATTTTTATAGTATATAAAGTATAAATAAAGTTAATAGAATTATTAATCCCGGATAGCCTCACTCACCACATGATTTCTCCCTGGCTACAGAGGAACCTTTTCCACTATGACCATTTCGTGAATCCAGTGACGAGAGCATAGGCGTGCGCACGGGGTGTGCCGGGTGTGCCTGGGCACACCCTAATCACCCCGTGCTGTCTCCAGAGATTTGCCCCAAAATGCTGCATCTAAGAGAGTGTGTGGCCCGCGCTGCCTGTGAAACAGTTTCACATTCAGCAGATCGTGAGAATTGCCAGAGATGTTCAGTGTATGAAACTGTCAGATAATGACACTGCATGCAGGAAGTGAGACCAGCTGTCTTAATGTCAGGGTGATGTCGGGGGTGGGCGGGACTGAACGGCCATCAAACACAAGCCAATGGGATGGGGTCTGGGCAGGCCGCTACATTTATGTGGCCCCGCCCCCTCTCTAAAGCAGCTCAAACATTGGCTGGTGTTTATAGCACTTGGTCCCGCCCACCCGCGACATCGCGGCTCAGTTGTAAGTCATCACAACTCAGCCGTGATGTCGGGGGTGGGCGGGACCAAGCGCCAACACCAGCCAATGATTGGGCTGCTTCAGAGAGAGGGCGGAGCCAGAGAAATGTAGCGGCCCGCCCAGACCCATCCTATTGGCTGCTGTTTGGTAACTGTTCAGTCCCGCCCACCATCAGCATCACTGCTGACTTTTAACAGCTGGTCTCTCTCCCTGCATGCAGTGTCATCATCTGACAGTTTCATACACTGAAAAGCTCTGGCAATTCTCACCATCTCCTGAATGTGAAACTCCCCCTCTCCCCTATCAGTGCCAACCAATGCTGCCAATCAGTGCCAACCAGTACTGCCTATCCGTGCCAGTGCTGCTTATCAGTGCCAACCAATTCTGCCTATCAGTGCCAACCAGTGCAAACTAGTGCTGCCTATCAGTGCCAACCAATGCTGCCTATCAGTGCCAGTGCTACTTATCCGCGCCAACCAATGCTGCCTATCAGTGCCAGTGCTGATCCTCAGTGCCAACCAATGCTGCCTATCAGTGCCAACCAGTACTGCCTATCCATGCCAGTGCTGCTTATCAGTGCCAACTAATTCTGCCTATCAGTGCCAACCAGTGCTGTCTATCAGTGCAAACCAGTGCTGCCTATCAGTGCCAACCAATGCTGCCAATCAGTGCCAACCAATGCTGCCAATCAGTGCCAACCAGTACTGCCAATCAGTGCAAACCAGTACTGCCTATCCATGCCAGTGCTGCTTATCAGTGCCAACCAATTCTGCCTTTCAGTGCCAACCAGTGCAAACCAGTGCTGCCTATCAGTGCAAATCAGTGCTGATTATTAGTGCCGACCAATGCTGCCTATTAGTGCCAGTGTTGCTTATCAGTGCCAGTGCCAACCAATGCTGCCCATCAGTGCCAGTGCTGCTTATCAGTGCCAACCAATGCTGCCTATCCGTGCCAACCAGTGCTGCCTATCCGTGCCAGAGCTGCTTATCAGTGCCAACCAATTCTGCCTATCAGTGCCAACCAATGCTGCTTATCAGTGCCAACTAATGCTGCCTATTAGTGCCAACCAATGCTGCCTATCAGTGGCAACCAGTCCCAGTCAGTGCACCCTATCAGTGCCAACCAATGCTGTAAATCAGTGCCAACCAATGCTGTCAATCAGTGCCAACCAATGCTGCCTATCAGTGCAGCGAATCAGAGCCTATCAGTGCCCATCAGTGCCAATCAGTGCTGACAATAAGCGCCCATCAATGCCGCCCATCAGAGCCACTTATCAGTGCTGCCTATCATTGCCACCTATCAGTGCACATCAGTGCTACCAATTAGTGCCCATCAATGCTGCCAATCAGTGCAGCATATCAGTGCCCATCAGTGCTGCCTTAGCAGGGATGGTGGAAACCCCTCTACAGATAATTGCAATACAAATTACCTTAAAGTGCAACAACTTTTTAGTTGGGAGGTTCACACCATTATAGGACTTTGGAATTTTTATTTTTTAGAGTGTTACACTTAATTGTATATGTTTTAGTTACGGTTATAATGTGAATGATTGCACTTGAAGTTAATTTCCCACCACCCCTGCTAAGTCCATGTCTTTATGGACCTTGTTTGTGCACTGGTGGGCAGTCATGTTGGAACAGGAGGGGGAGATCCCCAAACTGTTCTCACAAAGTTGGGAGCATGAAATTGTCCAAAATGTCTTGGTATGCTGACGACAGAAGAGTTCCCTTTACTGGCACTAAGGGGCCAAGCCCAACCCCTGAAAAACAACCCCACACCATAATCCCCCCTCCACCAAATGATTTGGACCAGTGCACAAAGCAAGATCCGTAAAGACATGGATGAGCGAGTTTGGGGTAGAGGAACTTGACTGGCCTGCACAGAGTCCTGACCTCAAAAAATGCCCTTCTGGCAGAAAGGTCAAACATTCCCATGGACACACTCCTAAACCTTGTGGACGGCCTTCCCAGAAGAGTTGAAGCTGTTATAGCTGCAAAGGGTGGGCAAACTCAATATTGAACCCTACGGACTAATGCCCCGTACACACGGTCGGACTTTGTTCGGACGTTCCGACAACAAAATCCTAGGATTTTTTCCGACGGATGTTGGCTCAAACTTGTCTTACATACACACGGTCACACAAAGTTGTCGGAAAATCCGATCGTTCTAAACGCAGTGACGTAAAACACGTACGTCGGGACTATAAACGGGGCAGTGGCCAATAGCTTTCATCTCTTTATTTATTCTGAGCACGCGTGGCACTTTGTCCGTCGGATTTGTGTACACACTATCGGAATTTCCGACAACGGATTTTGTTGTCGGAAAATTTTACCTCCTGCTCTCCAACTTTGTGTGTCGGAAAATTCGATGGAAAATGTCCGATGGAGCCCACACACGGTCGGAATTTCCGACAACACACTCCTATCGGACATTGTCCATCGGAAAATCCGACCGTGTGTACGGGGCATAAGACTGGGATGTCATTAAAGGTCATGTGTGTGTAAAGGCAGGCGTCCCAATACTTTTGACTATATATATATATATATATATATATATATATACACATATATACACACACACACACACACACACACATATGTGTGCTTGAGCTTTCGGTGCACACCCTAATGTAATAGGCTGCGCACGCCTATGGACGAGAGTGTTACTCTCATTTGAAGAACTCATGGAAAAGCATGATCTGCCCCATAGTCCATTTTTTGGTTATCTTCAAACACTACGCCCTAACCTGTACACCCAATCTGTACACCCTGTACACCTGCTTCACCAGGTATTCCAGGTTGATATTCTTTTCCATCCAAAAACCTATCTATTAGGACTACTCCCTCCTAAATTGCCAGGCTTAGCAAAAAATACACTCACATCTTAACGGCAGCTAGATGCCTGATAGCCCTCCAATGGAAGAAACAAACATCACTGACACCAACTGACCTTTATGCTAGGATTAAGGATGTGGAGATTATGGAGTCCTTGAAGGCACGACTAGCTCATAAGGTTGATCGCCATAATGCGATCTGGGAACCCTGGCATCTCAGGGAAGACCCACCATGAGACTCTCAAGCCCTTCTTCCATCTGGTATGTCGACTCTCCCCAGACCCAGGAATGATGAGCCCTGTTCTACTTCTCCCCTTTTCGTTTTTTCTTTTTTCTCCCCTACGTGTCCAATGGGTGCTCGCTATACTTCCCTGGGTTCAGAATCACTGGCATAGCTATTTCACGAACCCATCGTATGAGTGGTGGCCCGTCCACAGAGGGTGTGTGGGTGCCACCCCCCCCATCCATGCGTCCTGCCCCCTGACCTACATATCAGGGTGCCGGACTATGGATTCCAATGGGGGGGGGGGAGTGTTTTTTTTAAGCACGTGATTCAAGCCAGAGGCTCTAATAGGCTTCAAAAAAGGGTGGTGCCCTTCTATTTTTAAATGGTTGGCATTTAAAAATAGACCTACTATACTTTGCCCCTCCCTGACATTTTCCCTTGGACTATGGTCCAGGTAAGCCAGAACACACAAATTCAAATCCCCTCATACACCTTTGTCATTGTTTTAAAATCCGGGATTCACCCTGGGCCTCGTCCTTAGAAACCTTAATTGGTGGATCAATAAAGGATTTTTGCCAATAGCAGATTTTTGCGATCTTTCTATTTTAACAAAACAACATCTTATAGAAAAACATCAATTACCAGACTCGGAGTTCAGATTATGCACTTTTCTCACCTATTTAAAACATAACTCAGATATAAAATCTATGACACCCATGGAATTTTTATGTAAAAGCTTTGATTATAGGTCACATTTTGGCAATATATTTTATTTTACCAAAATTACATGAATTAGAATTAGAAGAATGTTATTCATTAGACCAAAACACTTCACAATCTCTAGTGAACCTTTCAATCATTGAAGCTAATTACAAAGTGCTAATGAGATGGTACACTATATTAAGTATTGGGACGCCTGCCTTAACACACACATGAACTTTAATGGCATCCCAGTCTTAGTCCGTAGGGTTCAATATTGAGTTGGTCCACCCTTTGCAGCTATAAACAGCTTCAACTCTCCTGGGAAGGCCGCCCACAAGGTTTAGGAGTGTGTCTATGGGAATGTTTGACCATTCTTCCAGAAGCGCATTTGTGAGGTCAGGCACTGATGTTGGACGAGAAGGCCTGGCTCCGCTCTAATTCATCTCAAAGGTGTTCTATCAGGTTGAGGTCAGGACTCTATGCAGGCCAGTCAAAGTGAGATGTTCTGGATTAGAGAATATCATTTTATTTACTCCTTTACATAGGTAAATTTGTGCAAATCCCCAAAACAAGCATTACTGTGTAGCACGGTGCCCGGAGACAATTGAGAAGATTGATTACCTTTATCTTCATAACAGCAAAAATTATTGCCAGGTCCTGGAAGACAGCTATCATACCTTTTGATCTGCTCAAGGCTAAGCTGTTCTGGATCATGATCAACAAGCATCTTACAGCCATACTGAACCATGAAGTTGAATCATTTAAGAAATCCTGGGAACCCTGGATTAAATATCGGACTTCTGATTCCGGGTTCTGCTTCCATTTAGAAAGCTCCTCTGGACTGGAGAATTGACACACAAGTCTTTGTACTTCTCACTTCTTTCTCCTTATTTCTCTCTTTATTCTTTCCTATCCTTTTTCTAATTATTTCTTTGATTACGGAAGGTCCATGTTGGACCCAGTGTGATAAACACTCACCATATAAGGAGGGCAAAGCCATCCTCCTTCTCCTGTAATATACTGTATATGTGACCTTACATATAGAAGGCAAACTAAAAAAAAAAAACTGATTGGTTCCTCACTTCAGGCTCTATCATTACATTTGAAGATTCCGTGTTCAATAACTCTGGAACCTTGGTTACTTATTGACAATAATTCAAATAAGTTTATGTTCTATACATTTTTGTTTTTTACTAAGAGTGACTACAAATATGAACATTAGCCGTATTTTAATCTCTATACGTACACACAGTTAAAATATTTGACATTTTATGTTGATTTATCCTCTATTTAATTCTGTAACTACATTATGGGACTAAATGGTTTTGCAACCATAATATTTTACTGTACTACATTGCTTGTACAATAAAAACTTTGGAAAAGAACCATTAATCCCTTTTAGTTGGGTGGCTTTAGTTAAAGCCCAACTCCAGGCAAAAAACAACCACCTTCTACCCCTTCCTCTACTACCTCTTGAAAAGACCCCATTTAAACATTCTTTTTAACTTACCTAAACCCGTGGTTATGTGACCTTTGAGTCCCAATGCCTCACTCTTTTGATTTCCTCCCACAAGGTCCTTCTTTGGACATCCACATCACTGCATGACATGGACACTTCCTATAGTCCATCCAGCGGTGGGACCTCTTACAATCCAGAAGAAGAGAGATGTCATCTTGAGAGGAAGGTAAGGGACCAGGAGGGTGAGGGATAACCTTCACATTTGGATCAACAGCCCCTGTAGCAGGAGACGGTTCCTGGAAGAGTAAATCCTTCTTCACCAGGTAAGACAGAAAAATAGCCTTACATGATGGGTTACAGTGGGGTGGGAGAGAGAGATGGTTAAAGTTTGATTCCTCCCTGGAGTTGGGCTTTACATAAATCAATCAGTATCAGTGATGTGCTGAACATGCCTGGGTTCAGTTTGGGGCCGGTCACATCTGTACCAGTGCACAAAACATCTGTCAGTGTCCCATCACATTTGTACCAGTGCACACAACATTTGTCACAGGTCCCCATGAACATCTGTACCAGTGCGAAAAAACATCTGTCAGTGTCCCATTACATCTATACCGGTGCACTGCCCCTGCCGCCGACCTGCTAAAAAAAAAATAAAACAGTCCTCCTCCGACGCTGGCTCCCACTGTTGTGTCAGCTCCGCTGTCTGCCGGTTCTTATATAGCTATGGGGCGTGGCCATCCAGTGACATCACTCAGAGACCCCTCCCCTTGTGACAGCACAGTCACAGAAAGCCAGCGGAAAAAGACATCAGAGGAGGGAGAAGACCAGAGAAAGAAGACATCACTGGAGGGAGAAGACAGCAGAAGGAGAAGACTGGAGGAAGAAGACAACACCGGAGGGAGAAGATATCAGCGGAGGGAGAAGACCTAGTATGGTCCAGGAGGGGGGGTGCTTGCTTGTCCCCCCCTTTCCTGACCTGCTGGGCTACATGCATGGATAAGGGTCTGATATGGATTTTGGGAGGGACAACACACTGTTTTATTTTTATTTTGGCATTGGGTCCCCCTCAAGGTCCTTGCCAGACTCAAAGGACCTGGTATGAATCGGGGGCGGAGGGACCCAAGCCCCCCCCTTTTTTTTTTTATAAATTTGGCGTGAGGTTTCCTCCATACCAAAAGCAAAGGAATTATTTTGATTGATCAAAGGACCAGCCACAATCATCTCAAAATCGGATCAAAGTCGAATCCTGTTCATTGAAGTCGCATAGAAATCGGACTTGAAGCCGCAGGGCAAATGTCGGATCGGAAGTTGTGTAAACCTGGCATTAAAATGGCGTAGTGCTGAATAGCATAAGATGGTCTGGTCATGAAGGGGGAAAAAACGTTCCCGGAAGTAAAATGGTTAAATTACCAGTAAAGGACAGCTCCCAGCTACTTTGCTCTGGCAGGGCCTTCGTCTATACTGGACACTTATCCAAGATTAGGGTTTCCTGTAGACATACATCCCAACATTTTGAGATAGGAACGAGGAACACTTATTAGCAAAAGTATGTAGGCATAGGACACACACCCCCAGCCACGGCCCCTTTGAAGGAGAATTATACAAAAAAAAAAAAAATAGTTAACCTACAAGTGCATTTTTACAACTACTGTTACTTTATATTGGCTTTTACAAATTTACAAATGCAGCCATTTCGAATTTGCATGAAAGGTTTAGCACACAGAGGTCGCCCCCAATTCATACCAGACCCTGTAGGTCTAGTAAAGTGCTCCTTACAGCCTCCAGGCAAATGTAAAAATGAATTATAAAGGTTTTGATTGATATATGCTAAAAATTGAAGAAATGTCTAAGGATGGGGCTGGCACTGCCCAGGGTTTGTTTATATATCGACTGACCCTTTGAGTCAGGGAGGATTAAATATTGAGTGTCTCTTTTAAAATTTAGGAGATCTGCAGATTTTTAGCTTGTTTTAGCGCCTATAGCCTTGCAGCCTGAAGAGAAAACTTTTTTACGTATTGGATTGGGCTTTTGGCATACTGTGCTGCCATCTACTGTGCAGATATCAAATTACATGTGCCGCACTCAATGGATTTTTGTTTCATTTGTTGATGTGTAGCACCCCCTGACCCCCAGAGGTTTGTGAGATCCCTCTAAAGACAAGGTGGGCTAGCGTTTACCCCAGGGCTCCTTAGCTGCAAATGGAGGATGTGTAATAACTGGACCATAGCTCTCAACTGTCCCTGATTTCGGGGGACTGTCCCTGATTTGGAGCAATGTCCCTCCTTCCTTCTCATTTGTCCCTCATTTTGGTCTGATCTATATAGTTGTATATATGTTGTATATATTTGGATGTTTCATCCAAATTCTAAATTGCTGCATTTTTCAATTTTAAAAGCCAATATAAAGGAATAGTAGTGGTAAAAAAAAAAGTCACTTGTGAATTTAATTAACTTTTTTTTGTTATTTCCCCTTTAAGGGGGTGTGGCAGGGGGCGTGCCCTATGCCTACATATGTTTGCTAGTAGGTGTCCCTCATTCCCATCTCAAAATGTTGGGAGGTATGCTGAACAACAGTTTTGTGCTTTTTCAGAGATAAGATTTTATTCCACAAAGAACAACTCACTGGGAGAGACTCCCAAGTAGTGTTGCAGACTCCATCTTGGCACTTCAGCACAGGTAAAAGGGTCTTTAAGCTGAAACCAGCATCCTGTACCTTCTCTAGCAGCAATAACAGCCTCAGTAATCCTTCAGACGAGTCTCCAGCCTTTCTGTGTGTTGCTTGTCCCCAAGATCTGCAGTGGCAGAGTTACCACTGATACTCCACCCAGAGGTATCACCTTCTAGATCAGAGTTTCTCAACCAAGGCTTCATAGAACATTAAGGTTCCTCCAGAGGTTGCTGGGGGTTCCTTGAGCAATTTCTGCCTGTCTGAAATCACACATGGAAAAATAACACAACACACATTACACTGTCAGCAGGATAAGGACAGGGAGGAAAGATGAGCGTACCTCCCAACTTTTTGAGACGGGAACGAGGGACATCTATTAGCAAAAGTATGTAGACATAGGACACACCCCCTGCCACACACACTTAAAGAAGAACTATACAAAAAAAATTATTAGTTAAACCCACAAGTGCTTTATTTTACCACTACTATTCCTTTATACTGGCTTTGGAATTTGCAAATGAAGCAATTTAGAAATTGGATGAAAGGTTTAGCAAAAAAGTGCATTTTATATACAACTATATAGATCAGACCGAAATGAGGGACAAATGAGGAGGAAAGAGGGACAGAGGGACATTGCTCCAAATCAGGGACAGTTGTGAGCTATGGATGAGGGTGGTGGTGGTGGTGGTGGGGGGGGGGCTCTGCAGATCTTGTCCAAGATGAAGGTAAAATGTATTTTAAATCCAAATCACACTCAACAGACACTAATCTGGGGGGGGGGGGGGGGGGACATTGCTCCAAATCAGGGACAGTTGTGAGCTATGGATGAGGGTGGTGGTGGTGGTGGTGGGGGGGGGGGCTCTGGAGAACTTGTTCAAGATGAAGGTAAAATGTATTTTAAATCCAAATAAATCGAAATTTTTAAATCTGGGAGGGGGGGTATGGAGAACTTGTCCAAGATGAAGGTAAAATGTATTTTAAATCCAAATCACGCTCAACAGACACTAATCTGATCAATATACTGTACCAACTGCTGCTGAGTTTCAGAAGTTAGTATACACATACAGGGGACGGGCTCTGCAGCTTAACTCATCCAGATGAAACTGGCTCTTTGGAAGATATGCGCACCACATATGACAGCAGCTGTGATCATCAGCCTCTGAAGCCCAGGGAACTGTCTGTCTAGGGCAGTTAATGGATTTTGTAGGAGGCTGGATGTGTCACAGAGTATAAGTTTGCCGGCTGCAATGCCTTCATTTAAAGTTCAAGGACATACTGTAGGGAATGTGAGGGTCACAGTTTTTCACTGAGTATCAGATGCAGAAGGAGTTTTTTTCTTTTCACCAAATACATTTTTATTGATTTTTTTGTGTACGTTTTTTTAACAAAGAAAAACACAGAATGGGAAAATTGCAACACACACAGTACCGTCAGTTAAAGGTAAACTACAAAAAAATTTAAAAGTCCTCCTTTGTAGTGGATCTGCACCTGCACTGCTTGTTTTTGTCTAGGGATGGGGTACAGCAGGTTTAGTTACCTGATCCTCTGCATTCTACTCCATGCTGCTAGGCAAGTTCCTTTTGTGCCATGTTTTTATGAAAGCGGTTTCAATCGTCTCATATAAAAAAGGGGCAGTATAATTTGTATTGCAATTAATGGTTTATTGTTATTTGCGATACACTAGCTAACGTTTACCCCATTTATTGTAGAATAATCACACTGTGAAGGTCTGTACCCCTAAAGAAGAATCCAAAAGAATTGTCATTCGAAACGCGTTGGGTATTTCTGTCTCCTATGCCCATGTGGACAGAGCCAGCAGCCATTCCATCTATGTAACCTTGGTATATGATATATATATATATATAATCTCAATGCATCAACCGCACTAATGCTTATTTTGTACTTTGTCTAATTTTGTATAAAGTTTTGTTACTTTTATAAACACAGTTTTCATCCAGTTTTCTGCCCAGTACAGTCCCACTTAAGGGGGTTCCTTTGCTGTTCATATAAGTTAGGGATGTGGGCACAATTTACATACTCCACTTTATCTAGCAATTGTATTATATAAAACAAGTTCCTAGAGCAGTCTTTCTTAACTTATCTTTACTTCAAAGGGACCATTAAAATAATTTTTAGGTCTTGGGGAACTGCTGTTACAACCAATTTTTCGGGGTAATTAGGAATAATGCTCCTTACATTAATGGTCACTGAGAAAAACACTTCTTACATTGGTGGTCAGTGGGAAGAATGCTCCTAACATTGATGGTCAGTGGCAAGAATATTCCTTACATTGTCGGCCAGTGGGAAAAATGCTCCTTATACTGGCGGTCAGTGGAAAGAATGCCCATCTTACAGTAGTGGTCAGAATGCCACCCTTACAGACAGCTAGAAAGATGACTGGTGTCGAACTGGCTCTACCAACCGGTGATGGCCGTGAAACTTTGCAGGCACCTAATCATATAATCATTTCAGCAGAGATCTTCCAGCTTCCGGGTCTCAGGGACAGCGGAATTGACGTCACAGGCTCCTCCCGACACATTACGTCACTAATCACGTGACTTCCTCAGGGTAGGTAGGTGCTACCCTGAAGAAGTTGTGTGACTAGTGATGCAACGCATTGGGAGGAGTCTGTGACGTCATTTCTGTTGTTTCCGAGACACGGAAGCTGGTGAGCGTTCTATGAGAGGATCTCTGCTGAAATGATTATATGATTAGGCTGTGTACAAGTACTAAACATTGTGAGTGTATAAGATATAGATTTTAATACAAAACACATTTTTTATCGATATACTGCACAAGGAGTGGATCTTTTTTTATCTTGAGCTGAAAACCATGAAAATGAAGCATCCCCTATATAGGGACAATTCTACTGTATGTGAAGGAGGACTAAAGGGACCAAAAGTGAATCAGCTTCCACTGATCACCCAAATCGCGATTACCCTGTTTCCCCTAAAATAAGACCTAGCGTGATTGTTGGTGATGGCTGCAATATAAGCCCTGCTCCCCAAATAAGCACTAGTTAAAGTCCTTGTAGGTCTTATTTTTAGAGTAGGGCTTATTTTCGGGTAAACAGCGTAGGGCTTATTTGGGGGGTATGGCTTATATTGCAGCCATCACTGACCATCACGCTAGGTCTTATTTTCGGGGAAACAGGGTATTGACCATATGGTCAAAATATTAAGGTGAGCATGCACTGCGCCCAGAGGTGATAGGGTGGCTGCAAGCAAGTTTGGATATTCACCGTTTCTTATTAAGGCTATAAACCGTTTGTTAATCTGAACTTGTTCTTTTCCCTTTAACCCCTTACCGCCGACTGTACGCACATCTGCGTACTCGGCTTTCCGGGGTTATATCGGGATGATGCCTGCAGCTGCAGGCATCATCCCGGTACCGTTGCTTAGAGCGGGCGATCAACTATCTATAAAGAGTACCTGTCACCACCTATTACTGTCACACGGGATCTTTACATTCCTTGTGACAGCAATAAAATAAAAAATAAAAAAATGTTTTTTTTTTAAACACAATTTACATGTATAAAAAAAAAAAAAAAAAAAAAAAAAAAAAAATGTTTAAAGCGCCCCCGTCCCCGCGAGCTCGCACAGCGAAGAAAACGCAAACGGAAGTCCCGCCCGCATATGTAAACGGTGCTCAAATCACACATATGAGGTATCGCCGCGATCGTCAGAGCGAGAGCAATAATTCTAGCCCTAGATCTCCTCTGTAACTCTAACCTGGTAACCGTAAAAAAAATTTAAAGCGTCGCCTATGGAAATTCATAGGTACCATAGATTGTCGCCATTCCACGAGTGCGTGCAATTATAAAGGGTGACATGTTTGATATCTATTTACTCGGCGTAACATCATCTTTCACATTATATAAAAAAAATTGGGGTAACTTTACTGTTTGGATTTTTTAAAATTCATGAAAGTGTCCCTTTTCCAAAAATTTGCGTTTAAAACACCGCTACACAAATACCGTGTGATATAAAATATTGCAACAATCTCCATTTTATTCTCTAGATTCTCTGCTAAAAAATATATATAATGTTTGGGAACTCTAAGTAATTTTCTAGCAAAAAATACGGATTTTAACTTGTAAACACCACATTTCAAAAATAGGCTTAGTCATGAAAGGGTTAAAAAACAACTGACAATGTAAGTAAGGAAGATCGGATTCTCATCAGTAGAATGTGTGCAGGCATAAATACCTCTGTGCATAAGGTAAATGCTGGATGTGCATTAGCGAGGAGGCGTGCACACTCATGCACAAACATTAGCTTGCATGGTTAGCACTGGTATTGCCTATATAAACTGAAGCAGTGCTGAAGGAAGTTGCTTCAGTTTGTGCTTATTAACCTGAGACCTGATCTACTGATTCTTGACCCGGCTTGCCTCCCGATCTGTCTCTGAACGTTTGCCTCTTTGTTGTGACCTTGGCCTCCTTTCTGGACTCTGTGCTCTGACTCTGCCTCTGTTCTCTTGATCCAGTACCATGTTGTTCCTGTGCCTGGTGCCTGCTCTGTGATCCTCAGCTCCCTGCTCTACACATCTGGCTGCTACTAGGGATGAGCTCGATGTTCTGGTCGAACATAAGCTCAACTTGAACATCGGCTGTTCGCCCATTCGCCAAAGAGCGAACATTATGGGGCATTGGCGGAAAATTTGAGAGCCGCAGAACGCCCCATAATGCACTGCGAGATCGCCCCCTAACCTAAGGGATCTCCTATCACAATTTGGATTAGCAGCAAGAATGGGAAGTGTTATCATAATGGGAGATTTTAATTATCCAGACATAGACTGGGCAGAGGGAACCGCTCATTCGTCTATTTGCAGGGCAATTTCATGGTTCAGATGGTAGATGCACCAACTAGAAATAAAGCATTACTGGATCTACTGATTACCAACAATACAGACCTGATCATGGATGTGGAAATACGGGGCAATTTAGGAAACAAGGATCACAGGTCAATTGACTTCAGTATAAATCACACAAATGGGAAACACAAGGGGAATACAAAGACACTAAAATTTCAAAAGAGCCAATTTCCCTAAACTACGAACCCTAGAAGGCATAAACTGGGATAAAATCTTAGGAACAAAGAACACGGAGGAGAGATGGGTTTGCTTTAAGAGCATATTAAATAAGGGAATTAGTCAATGCATCCCATTGGGTAATAAAATTAAAAATGCGAACAAAAGTCCTGGATGGCTTAACTCCAATGTGAAAATGCATATAAAAACAAAGGAGAAGGCCTTCAAAAAGTATGAGGTTGAGGGATCATCATAAGCATTCAGACTTTATAAGGAAACATTAATAATCCATCCATTGGCACGGACCATAGGGTAAGTACATCGATTAAAAACTGGCTACAAGGGTTAGTTCAGAGGGTGGTGATAAAATGGGCCCATTTTTTCACATAATCTTCAAATCTTGAAGATTCCCTTGGCCTCTTCTATGAATTCTGACCTTTAGTTCTTTCCATAGATGTTCTATTGGATTCACGTCAGGTGATTGGCTGGGCCATTCTAACAGTTTTATTTTCTTTCTTTGAAACCAATTGAGAGTTTCCTTGGCTTTGTGTTTGGGATGATTGTCTTGCTGAAATGTCCGCCCTCGTTTATTCTTCCACATCCTGGTAGATGGCAGCAGATTTTTATCAAGAATATCTTGGTACATTTTTCCATTCATCCTTCCTTCAATGACATAAAGTTTGCCAGTACCGTATGCTGAAAAACAGCCCCACACCATGATGATCCCACCTCCAAACTTCACTGTTGGTATGGGGGGTGTTTTTGGGATGATGTGCAATGCCATTTGACCTCCAAATATGGTGTGTATTATGACATTCGAAAAGTTCAATTTTGGTCTCATCTGACCAGACTGTATTCTCCCAGAATTTCACAGGCTTGTCTAAATGTTGTGCAGAAAACTTTAAACGAGCTTCAACATGCTTCTTCTTCCACAATGGAGTCTTGCGTGGTGAGCGTGCATACAGGCCATGGCAGTTGAGTGTATTAATTATTGTTTTCTTTGAAACAATTATACCTGCTAATTCCAGGTCTTTCTGAATCTCTTCACAAGTGGTCCTCGGCTCTTGAACAACTCTTCTGATAACGATTTTCACTCCTGTCAGAAATCTTGCGGGGAGCACTTGGTCGTGGCCAGTTTATGGTGAAATGATGTTCTTTACACTTCCAGATTATGGCCCCAACAATGCTCACTGGAACATTTAGAAGTTTATAAATCCTCATGTAACCAATGCCATCAGTATGTTTTGCAAGGTTGTGAAGGTCTTGAGAGAGCTCTTTGCTTTTACCCATCATGAGATGTTTCTTGGGTGACACCTTGGTGATGACCTTTTTATAGGCCATCAGTTGAGACTGAACCAACTGAAATTAATTTGCACTGACAAGGGGTGGGGTTGCTTTGTAATTACTGATATATTTCAGCTGGTGTCTTGGCTTTCCATGCCTTTTTGCATCTCCCTTTTTTCATGTGTCCTTCCATTTTAATGCAAATAATTTCATTTCTGAACGTATTTTGTCTTGGTTTCTTTGTATGTATGGATTGCATTGGGTTGTTACCAACATGTGGTGAAAATTTCATGTCAATAGCACCTTTAGAAATATATTTACCTAGGAAAAAGGGGGCATGTTCAATGCTAATTACTCGCTGTATATTGTACTTGTTCACCTATTTATAATTATTTAAGGGTATTAAGCTGGGTTCTGATGTTTTATTAACCACTTGAGCCCCGACCATTATGCTGCCTAAGGACCAGAGGTCTTTTTCCAATTTGGCACTGCGTCGCTTTAACTGCTAATTGCGCGGTCATGCAATGCTGTACCCAAACGAAATTTGCGTCCTTTTCTTCCCACAAATAGAGCTTTCTTTTGATGGTATTTGATCACCTCTGTGGTTTTTATTTTTTGCGCTATAAACGGAAAAAGACCGAAAATTTTGAAAAAAAATGATATTTTCTACTTTTTGTTATTAAAAAAATCCAATAAACTAAATTTTAGTCATACATTTAGGCCAAAATGTATTCGGCCACATGTCTTTGGTAAAAAAAATGTCAATAAGCGTATATTTATTGGTTTGCGCAAAAGTTATAGCGTCTACAAACTAGGGTACATTTTCTGTAATTTACACAGCTTTTAGTTTATGACTGCCTATGTCATTTCTTGAGGTGCTAAAATGGCAGGGCAGTACAAAACCCCCCCAAATGACCCCATTTTGGAAAGTAGACACCCCAAGGAAATTGCTGAGAGGCATGTTGAACCCATTGAATATTTATTTTTTTTGTCCCAAGTGATTGAAAAATGACAAAAAAAAAAAAATATATTTACAAAAAGTTGTCACTAAATGATATATATCTCACACAGGCCATGGGCCTATGTGGAATTGCACCCCAAAATACATTCAGCTGCTTCTCCTGAGTATGGGGATACCACATGTGTGGGACTTTTTGGGAGCCTAGCCGCGTACGGGGCCCCGAAAACCAATCACCGCCTTCAGGATTTCTAAGGGTGAAAATTTTTGATTTCACTCTTCACTGCCTATCACAGTTTCGGAGGCCATGGAATGCCCAGGTGGCACAAAACCCCCCAAAATGACCCCATTTTGGAAAGTAGACACCCCAAGCTATTTGCTGAGAGGCATATTGAGTCCATGGAATATTTTATATTTTGACACAAGTTGCGGGAAAGTGACACTTTTTTTTTTTTTTTTTTTCATAAAGTTGTCACTAAATGATATATTGCTCACACAGGCCATGGGCATATGTGGAATTGCACCCCAAAATACATTTAGCTGCTTCTCCCGAGTATGGGGATACCACATGTGTGGGACTTTTTGGGAGCCTAGCCGCGTACGGGACCCCGAAAACCAATCACTGCCTTCAGGATTTCTAAGGGTGAAAATTTTTGATTTCACTCTTTACTGCCTATCACAGGTTCGGAGGCCATGGAATGCCCAGGTGGCACAAACCCCCCCCCAAATGACCCCATTTTGGAAAGTAGACACCCCAAGCTATTTGCTGAGAGGCATGGTGAGTATTTTGCAGCTCTCATTTGTTTTTGAAAATGAAGAAAGACAAGAAAAAACATTTTTTTTTTCTTTTTTCAATTTTCAAAACTTTGTGACAAAAAGTGAGGTCTGCAAAATACTCACTATACCTCTCAGCAAATAGCTTGGGGTGTCTACTTTCCAAAATGGGGTCATTTGGGGGGGGGTTTGTGCCACCTGGGCACTCCATGGCCTCCGAAACTGTGATAGGCAGTGAAGAGTGAAATCAAAAATTCACGCCCTTAGAAAGCCTGAAGGCGGTGCTTGGATTTCGGGGTCCCGTACGCGGCTAGGCTCCCAAAAAGTCTCACACATGTGGTATCCCCGTACTCAGGAGAAGCAGCAGAATGTATTTTGGGGTGTCATTTCACATATTTCCATGGCATGTTTGAGCAATATATCATTTAGTGACAACTTTGTGCAAAAAAAAAAAAATAAATAAAAAAAAAAAATTTGTCTCTTTCCCGCAACTTGTGTCGCAATATAAAATATTCCATGGACTCGACATGACTCTCAGCAAATAGCTTGGGGTGTCTACTTTCCAAAATGGGGTCATTTGGGGGGGTTTTGAACTGTCCTGGCATTTTGTGCACAACATTTAGAAGCTTATGTCACACATCACCCACTCTTCTAACCACTTGAAGACAAAGCCCTTTCTGACACTTATTGTTTACATGAAAAAGTTATTTTTTTTTGCAAAAAAATTACTTTGAACCCCCAAACATTATATATTTTTTTAAAGCAAATGCCCTACAGATTAAAATGGTGGGTGTTTCATTTTTTTTTTTTCACACAGTAATTGCGCAGCGATTTTTCAAACGCATTTTTTGGGGAAAAAACACACTTTTTTAAATTTTAATGCACTAAAACACTATATTGCCCAAATGTTTGATGAAATAAAAAAGATGATCTTAGGCGGAGTACATGGATACCAAACATGACATGCTTTAAAATTGCGCACAAACGTGCAGTGGCAACAAAATAAATACATGTTTAAAAGCCTTTAAAAGCCTTTACAGGTTACCACTTTAGATTTACAGAGGAGGTCTACTGGAAAAATTACTGCACTCGATCTGACCTTCGCGGTGATACCTCACATGCATGGTGCAATTGCTGTTTACGTTTGACGACAGACCGCCGCTTGCGTTCGCCTTAGCGCGAGAGCAGGGGGCGACAGGGGTGCTTTTTTTTTTTTTTTTTTTTCTTTATTATTTTTTTGCTTTTTTAATCTTACTTTTAAACTGTTCCTTTCATATTTTTTTTTTTTAATCATTTTTATTGTTATCTCGGGGAATGTAAATATCCCCTATGATAGCAATAGGTAGTGACAGGTACTCTTTTTTGAAAAAATTGGGGTCTATTAGACCCTAGATCTCTCCTCTGCCCTCAAAGCATCTGACCACACCAAGATCGGTGTGATAAAATGCTTCCCCAATTTCCCAATGGCGCTATTTACATCCGGCGAAATCTAAGTCATGAAATGCTCGTAGCTTCCGGTTTCTTAGGCCATAGAGATGTTTGGAGCCACTCTGGTCTCTGACCAGCTCTATGGTCAGCTGGCTGAATCACCGGCTGCATTCTCAGATTCCCTGTTGAGACAGGAGAGCCAGAGAAAAACACGAAAGACGGTGGGGGGGGGGGGCATTCCCTCCCACGGCTTGTAAAAGCAGTCTAGAGGCTAATTAGCTGCTAGGATTGCTTTTACATGAAAGCCGACCGCTGGCTGAAAAGAATGATACCAAGATGATACCTAAACCTGCAGGCATCATTCTGGTATAACCACTCAAAGTCGTGAATGGCGTACCTGAAGACAAAAAAATGGTTAACAATGGTTAACAATAAAGCACAGTAAACAGTAAAGTATAAATAATTACATACCTGAAAAACAAACATGATAAAACATAATAACAATAACAATAAAACATTGCAGAATAGAATACAGTAAAAAAAGAGCAGAACAATAGAGAGAGAGAATAGAGAGAGAGAGAACAATAAAACGACAACAATTTTTTTTTATTTTATATATTTTTTTTTTTTTACACTTTTTTTGTAACTAACTTTTATAACTGTAACCGGTTCCAGGTTCGGGTCTCTCAAAATGCGATGGCATCTTGGGAGACCCTGTGAAAGTGTGTCCTAGTCTGTGCAATGCTGTACCCTACGCTAATACTCAACTAGTGCATGGTAGCGTTCAAAACATTCACCAATGCAAAGACCATGATTGTCAGGACAGGAGGGGCAATAATAGCGGGTGTCACGCCTATATCCGCGCTTGCTGCAGACACAACATCTTTTTTGGGGGGGTTCGTTGGGTAGGGGTACTCGGGAGGACATAAAAATGCCTCTCATGCAGCCGACTGCATTTGGTTGGGGATGTGAATGGGGGAAGTACGGGCGCTGCAGAAGCGGTGGGTTCCCAATTAGGATTGGCGAATGCAGCAGGAAGGGCATTATGGGCACGACGGGCCTGTGTTTGTCTTTTTGGTGGCAGCGGGACACTACTTGTGCTTGCCACCTCACCAGCTTGAACTGCACTTATGGGACTCGCCACGTCACCAAGTGTTACTGCAGTGCTGGTTTGGCTACGACCGGGGTGTACTACGCCGCTGGCGCTTGCCAGTAACCCAAAACGCTACCAAAAAAACTGTTAGCGATCGCAGGGATTAGGCCTGACTCTGCGAACGCTGCAGTTATGCGTTTAGAGTTTTGTAAGTGACAGTGATCGATCGATACTGCACTTGGGTGGGCTGGGCCGGGCGGAGGGGCAAAACGCAGGTGCTAGCAGGTATCTGGGCTGATCCCACTAACACTGCGTTTTTGGGAACCCTAAACTGCTGGTGACGCTAGTATAGATCTGATCGGATCAGATATTGATCCGTTCAGATACTATACCACTAAGGCAGGTGTACGGTGCGTGCGTGGGTGTTAGCGGTACTGGCGCTAACCTGACGCTGCTTGGGGCTGGTGCTTACCAGTTCACCAAAATGCTACCAAAAAAACTGTTAGCGATCGCAGGGATCAGGCCTGACTCTGCGAACGCTGCAGTTATGCGTTTAGTGTTTTGTAAGTGACAGTGATCGATCGATACTGCACTTGGGTGGGCTGGGCCGGGCGGAGGCGCAAAACACAGGTGCTAGCAGGTATCTGGGCTGATCCCGCTAACACTGCGTTTTTGGGAACCCTAAACTGCTGGGGATGCTAGTATAGATCTGATCGGATCAGATATTGATCCGATCAGATACTATACCACTAAGGGAGGCGCATGCTGCGTGCGTGGGTGTTAGCGGTACTGGCGCTAATCTGACGCTGCCTGGGGCAACGCATATCACCGCCGGGCGATTAGGGGGCTAAACTTTTATTCGGTAATAAACGGCGGGTGCCCTGACACTATAAAAAATAAACAAACTAACCAGCGTCAACCGTAACGGTTATACGGTGATCAGTGGTGAAAGGGTTAACTAGGGGGCAATCAAGGGGTTAAAACATTTATCAGATAGTATATGGGGGTCCCTGTCGCTATAAAACGCTGACGGCGAACCTAAATATTTACCTCACTAACTAGCGTCACCAGCGACACTAATACAGCGATCAGAAAAATGATCGCTTAGTGACACTGGTGACAGGGGGTGATCAAGGGGTTAAAACTTTATTAGGGGGGGTTAGGGGGGTACCCTAGACCTACAGGGGGGTAACAGTAACTGTCCTAACACTGTAACTGTCACAAACTGACACCAATGCAGTAATCAGAAAAAAAAAAACAAAACAAAAAAAAAAAAACTGCTGGTGTCAGTTTGTGACGGGGGGGGGGGGGGGGGGGGATCGGGGGGGGGGATCGGGGTGTAATGTGTGCCTGGCATGTTCTACTGTGTGTGTGTGTGTGTTGGTGCAGTCACTTACATGTCGTCTCTCCTCGGGCCGGAACGGAAACTACCGACCCGAGGGGAGATGACATCATTTCCTTTGCTGCTGTTTAGCATACAGCAGCAAAGGAGTGTTCCCATTGGCCGGCGGCGATCGCGAGGGGGGGGGCCACGAACGGATGGCCTCCCCCTCGTCTCCAATCGCCGGGGGACAAAACGGGACCGCCTCGGGCGGCGGGGGGGGGGTGTCCGATCGGACCCCCCACCCGCGGAAGGCAAATCACGTACCATGTACGTGATTTTGCCTGTCCGTGCCGCCTTGCCGACGTACATCGGCGTGAGGCGGTCGTCAAGTGGTTAAAATGCCAATTTAAAAAATACTCTGCAAAAGAAGAGTATTCATACTTGTCCCACCGCCCGTTGCTTACAGTTTTGTTACTTAGCAGAGCAATGGTCTCTGCTAGAATTTTCAGTGTTCAACAATCTCTTTTCTGTATGTTTTGGATACCGGCATCCCCAGCCGCAGCTCTGTGCTTCCACCTGCTGGCTGTACTTTCCTAGTGAGTCCCGGGAACACCATGGTGAGATAGTAGCCGGTGAGTGGAATCACAGCATGCTGTGAAGATTTAGCTAGGCAAGGCAGGGAAAATTGATATTGTGAAACCAATCAGATTTCAGTTTAGAAAAAGATAATTGGTGACTGGTAGCCATGAACCCACAAAATCAGGAGAGAACAACAAGGGAAGCTATGTGGTCATATACTGTAGGTAATAAAATATACACTCACCGGCCACTTTATTAGGTACACCTGTTCAATTGCTTGGTAACACAAACTGCTAATCAGCCAATCACATGGCAGCGACTCAATGCATTTAGGCATCTAGGCGTGGTGAAGACGACTTGCTGAAGTTCAAACCGGGCATCAGAAAGGGGAAGAAAGGAGATTTAAGTGACTTTGAACGTGGCATGGTTGTTGGCGCCAGATGGGCTGGTCTGAGTATTTCAAAAACTGCTGATCTACTGGGATTTTCACACACAACCATCTCTCGGGTTTACAGAGAATGGTCTGAAAAAAGAGAAAATATCCAGTGAGCGGCAGTGGTGTGGAGGAAAATGCCTTGTCGAGGTCAGAGGAGAATGGGCAGACTAGTTTGAGATGATAGAAAGGCAACAGTTACTCAAATAACCACTTGTTACAACCAAGGTATGCAGAATACCATCTCTGAACGCATAACACATTGAACCTTGAAGCAGATGAGCTACAGCAGCAGAAGGCCATACCGGGTGCCACTCCTCTCAGCTAGGAACAGAAAACTGAGGCTACAATTCTCACAGGCTCACCAAAATTGGACAATAGAAGATTGGAAAAACGTTGCCTGGTCTGATGACAACAAAGTCTGGGGAATGCCCAGGAAGAAAACAAAGCCTAGTCTCGATTTCAGCTGCAACATTCAGATGGTGGGGTCAGAATTTGGCATAAACAACATGAAAGCATGGATCCATCCTGTCTTGTATCACCAGTTCAGGCTGCTGGTGGTGGTGTAATGGTGGGGGGGATATTTTCTTGGCACACTTTTGGCCACTTAGTACCAATTGAGCATCATTTAAACACCACGGCCTACCTGAGTATTGTTGCTGACAATGTCTATCCCTTTATGACTACAGTGTACACATCTTCTGATGGCTCCTTCCAGCAGGATAATATACCATGTCACAAAGCTCCAATCATCTCACTGGTTTCTTGAACATGACAATGAGGTCACTGTACTCCAATGGCCTCCACAGTCACCAGATCTCAAGCCAATAGAGCACCTTTGGGATGTGGTGGAATGGGAGATGGATGTGCAGCCAACAAATCTGCAGCAACTGTGTGATGTTATCATGTCACTATGGACCAAAATCTCTGAGAAATGTTTCCAACACCTTGTTGAATCTATGCCACGAAGAATGAAGGCAAAAGGAGGTCCAACCCAGATCTAGCAGGCTGTACCTAATAAAGTGGCCAGGGAGTGCATTTTCTTGTATTAACTTACATATAACACCAACAGACACCTGTACATATTTATTTATTACAGACATGAACACAGCCCTTTACATATTGTACATTCACATAAATCTCAGCCCTTGAGGAGTTTACAACCTAACATACCTCCCAACCGTCCCGGATTGCCTATGAAAGTCCCGCCTTGGTAGGTCTGTCCCGCATCCCGGGCACCTTTATTCTGGGACAATACAATGTCCCGGAATTGCCCACTGGACCAATCTGATGCTTCCTAAAAATACAGCTGTTGTCCCTCACTGCCCATTGTACTGCTGCCCGAGACCCGCAGCGCTTTATTATTAACCCCCAGGCACTGCCTGCCTCACCGCCTATTATTATTAACCCCAGGCACTGCCTGCCTCACCGCCTAAACAACTGGTCCGCCTGGCGTCTAGCAACCAGTAACGGCATGACGAGGAGGAGAGTGGGGCCCCAGCATTCAGAGCGAGCCACAGGAGAATCTCCTCCTTGTGCCTAAGCTCTGCCCTGACTCTGGGTCTTGCCAGATGTCTGTTCCTGCTCTGGAAGAAAGGTAGGAGAAATGCCCCCTGCCCAGAGGACGCTCATGGTCACTCGGCTCCCTCCCATACACTGCTGTACAGTCACCCCATCCTGCCCTCCACTATCCCCCTCCCATCATACTGCCCTCCACTACACCCCCTCCCATCATACTGCCCTCCACTACACCCCCTCCCATCATACTGCCCTCCACTACACCCCCTCCCATCATACTGCCCTCCACTACACCCCCTCCCATCATACTGCCCTCCACTACACCCCCTCCCATCATACTGCCCTCCTTGATGGGAAGATGGATGGAGCCAAATACAGGGCAATTTTAGAAAAAAAACCTGTTAGACTCTGAAAAAGACTTGAGACTGGGGTGGAGGTTCACCTTCCAGCGGGACAACGACCCTAAACATACAGCCAGAGCTACAATGGAATGGTTTAGATCAAAGTATATTCATGTATTAGAATGGCCCAGTCAAAATCCAGACCTAAATCCAATTGAGAATCTGTGGCAAGACTTGAAAATTGCTGTTCACAGACGCTCTCCATCCAATCCGACAGAGCTTGAGATATCTTGTGAAAAAGAATGGGCAAAAATGTCACTCTCTAGATGTGCAAAGCTGGTAGAGACATCCCCAAAAAGACTTGCAGCTGTAAATGCCGTGAAAGGGGGTTCTACAAAGTATTGACTCCGGGGGGCGCCATACAAATGTACCCCACACTTTTCACATATTTAAAAAAAAAAAAAAATTGAAAACCATTTATCATTTTCCTTCCACTTCACAATTATGTGTCACTTTGTGTTGGTCTATCACATAAAATCCCAATAAAATACATTTATTGCACATAGAAGTTTATTTATACAGCAACGTATCACGTTTTATATTATTTGTTGATATGAAAAACACACATTTTCTGCGATAGCAGCAGTAGTTGGATTCATTTGTTTATCAAGCACAGGTTGTTTGGCAGTGCACTGGTTTTTCCCTATATACATTTTGCAATACTGCTTACCAAATCTATATTTTCTTAACAAATACAACCAAATTGATTTTAGTACACACAAACAATATCGTGTCCAGTTTTTGTGAATTCTAAAAGATGAGGTTGCATGCACAGTTTAGGAGATCTTCAGAGTGCATGCAGCTGGTGATGTCACCAGGTGAAGGTCTGGCATACCGTGCCAGACCTTCAGAGCCCATGCCATAAACGGCGGCTCCCGCACGCATGCCCCATGACGTCATCACTCCCCCGGCCACTCAGGAAACTGGAGGCCGTGAACCCGGAAGGAAGACCGGGTGAAGATGGAAGCCCTCTCAGCGGTGACAGAGTGCCACTGGAGGGCTTCATTTTAAGATAAGACTCTCATAATGTGCTAGTATGTGATGCATACTAGCACATTATGACATTGCCTTGCATGGGATTTTTTTGGTTCTTCAAGCACTTCATACCCCGCCCATAGTATTATGACATCCGCAGGAGGGATCTCCCATCCTGGAAGGGCGTCATATGATGTCCTGGGCTTCCCGGCCGTCTAGGGGGCGTGCTGTGTCACCCGGGAGCCGGTGTGCGTGCCCGGCAGCCATGATGTCCACCAACTGCCCGATAACAGAGCAGGACCGTGGATCTGTGTGTGTAAACACACAGATCCACGTCCTATCAGGGGAGAGGAGAGAGATCATGTGTTCCCAGTACAGAGGAACACTGATCGGTCTCCTCCCCTTGTTGAGTCCCCTCCCCCTACAGTTAAAAGCACTCCCTAGGTAACACATTTAACCCCCAGACTTGCTTTGCACATTGCTTGCTGTGTCATTCAAAGTTCAACACTTACAAGAACTGTAAAATGGAAGACAAAAGACAACAAAATGGAGTTACAGTTGATTATATACTCTATAACAAGGCACATTGTAGAGATAAAATGTTAGAGAGGGGCTGAAACACATCACTTGCTTCTGAATGTCTTCAACTCATCAGATTCTGGCTCTACAAAGCGCCAAGGTTCTGCTTTTTTGCTGTGAGACTCCATCTGAAAAAAAAACAAAAAAAAACAAAAAAAACAAAAAAAAACAAACAGGTACAGTATAAATAACTGAGCTTGTGTCTCCCACCCAGACAATTCCCAGGAAAAAACAACTTTACACCACTAGATTATACACTGCTAGAAGGCATTACAAAACGGCTATAATAGCTATAAGGATTCTACAATGCTCACCAGCACTGACTAGAACACATACATTATATTGTCAAAAGTATTAGCATGCCTGCCTTTACACGCACATGAACGTTAACAACATCCCAGTCCGTAGGGTTCAATATTGAGTTGGCCCACCCTTTGCAGCTATAACAGCTTCAACTCTTCTGGGAAGGCCGTCCACAAGGTTTAGGAGTGTGTCTATGGGAATGTTTGACCATTCTTCCAGAAGCACATTTGTGAGGTCAGGTACCGACAAGAAGGCCTGGCTTGCAGTCTCTGCTATAATTAATCCCAAAGTTGTTCTAGCAGTTTTTTTTATTTTTTTATTTTACGGATTTTAGGTACTTATATAGCACCGTCAATTTACACAGTGCTTTACATATACATTGTACATTCACATCAGTCCCTACCCTCAAGGAGCTTACAACCTAAGGTCCCTAACACACATTCATACCTATACTAGGGCCAATTTTAGACAGGATCAGATTAACCTACCAGCATGTCTTTAGAGTGTGGGAGGAAACCCACGCACTCATGGGGAGAACATGCAAACTTTAGGTACATGGTGTCGTGGTCAGGATTCAAACCAGCAACCCTTCTCACTGCTAGGCGAAAGTGCTATCCACTACACCACTGTGCTCCCCAGGTTAAAGTCAGGACTCTCTGCAGGCCAGTCAAGTTCCTCCACCCCAAACTCGCTCAGCCTTGTCTTTTTGGACCTTGCTTTGTGCACTGGTCCAATTCATTTGGTGGAGGGGGCATTATGGTGTGGGGGTGTTTTTCAGGGGTTGGGCTTGGCCCCCTTAGTTCCAGTGAAGGGAACTCTTAAGGCATCAGCATACCAAGACATTTTAGACAATTTCATGCTCCCAACTTTGTTGGAACAGTTTGGGGATGGCCCCTTCCTGTTCCAACACGACTGCGCACCAGTGCACAAAGCTAGGTCCATAAAGGCATGGACAAGTGAGTTTGGGGTGGAGGAACTTGACTGTCCTTTACAGAGTCCTGACCTCAACCTGTTAGAACATCTTTGGGATGAATTATGCCATGTACACACGGGCGGACTTTGACTAGACTGGTCCGACGGAACAAATCCGTTGGACAATCCGACCGTGTGTGGGCTTCATCAGACCTGCAGCAGACTTTTCCGGTCAAAAATCAGACGGACTTTAGATTTGGAACATGTTTCAAATCTTTCCGCCGGAACTCCGCCAGGCCCAGTTCCTATCGAGAAATCCACTCGTCTGTATGCTAGTCTGCCGGATGAAAACCGACGCTAGGGCAGCTATTGGCTACTGGCTATCAACTTCCTTATTTTAGTCCGGTCATACGTCATCACGTACGAAGCCGTCGGACTTTGGTGTGATCGTGTGTAGCCAAGTCCGTTCATTCGAAAGTCTGTCAAAAGTCCGTCGGACCTTTGATGCTGAAAAGTCCGCCCGTGTGTACACGACATTAAAGCAGAGACTGTGGCCAGTGTTTCTTGTCCAACATCAGTGCCTGACCCCACAAATTTCACTTCTGGAAGAATGGCCAAATATTCCCATAGACACACTCCTAAACCTTGTGGACAGCCTTCCCAGAAGAGTTGAAGCTGTTATAGCTGCAAAGGGTGGGCCAACTCAATATTGAACCCTACGGACTAAGACTGGGATGCCATTAAAGTTCATGTGCGTGTAAAGGCAGGCGTCCCAATACTTTTGACAATATAGTGTATACAAGGTGCTGGTAAAAAAAAGGCTCTCTAGTATGCAACAATAATTATCCACAATATCCTAAAACAGAGTACAGCAGTATCCTCTGGTAAAATTTTACAGCACATTAAAGGCTACGTTCACTTTTTTTTTTCTCTCTCTAAAATCCACCTCCCCTATGTACCAATATACCATTAATGTACCTCGGTTTCAGAAAAATAAAATCTTTTCTTGATTTTGAGAACAAGGCCTTACCTTAGCTCTTGCTGTATTTCTTAGAAAGCCTCAGAGACTCCCTGGTGTAGATTTGAGACAGAGAAACCAGTAAGACACAGGAAGAAGTTAACCAGCTGACCTTATTAGCACACCTTCACCCATCAACTAAGTTTTCACTGCATCCCTGTGCACATTTGTCTGGCGTCCCAAGGGTCCCTCCAGATGTGCTCAGGCCACATGTTAAACTTCCTGGGGCCGCATGGAGCCCACGGGACACGCCTGATGCAGTGAAAGGGCTTGCCTGATTGGATACAGAGGGATTGGATACAGGGCCTTGGCACTGAACATGGTTTTATCAATTGTAAAAAGTGAAATTCTGCCCAAAAAGGTGAACTTATCCTTTAAAGCAGACTGCAGCAGTATTCTATGCTTCATCAATACACTTATTCCAATCAAAACCTTATAAATCAAATGGTTTTCCAGAGTGGTACATCTTTTCCTGGGGTCAATCTCTTCCTAATCCAAGTCATGCCCTGAGTTCCCTTGCTGGTTCCTTCCAGAACCAAATCTCATTGTGACTCACCCAACTCCTCTCTTGCAGAACCATAAAGAGATTTCACTATGATCTTCCCTGCTGTTTTCCTCCAGAACCAAAACCAGGCTTCAACTGGGCGCCATTACTCTGAGCTCCCCAGCTGGTCTCTTTCAAAACTAGACTTTACTCCAAGCAACCCTGTTGATCTTTTTCAGAACCAGACTTTACTTTGAACTCTGCTGGTTTCTTTAAGAGCCAGACTTCACTTTATGCTCCACTGGTGTATTCCAGAACCAATCCTCCCACTGAGTTCCTCTGCTGGTCTCTTTCAGAACCCGACTTCACTCTGAGCTCTTCCAGAACCAAAACCAGACTTAATTCTGAGTTGGCCTGCTGGGCTCTTATAGAATCAAACTTCACTGAGCTTCCCTGCTGGACTTTTAGAGAATCAACTTCACTATTTTCCCCGCTTGTCTCTTTAGAACTAGACTTCACTCAAAACTCCCCTGCTGGTCTCTCCCAGAACCAGATTTCAATCTAAACTCCTCAGCTGGTCTGTTTAAGAACTAGAAATGGACTTAAATTCTAAGGTCCCTACTGGTCTCTTCTAGAACCAGAGCTCACTCTGAGCTCCCCATGCTGGTTTCTTCTAGAAGCAGACTTGACTGAGCTCCTCTGCTGATTTCTTTCAGATCCAGAACTAGACCTCACTGAGTTCTTCTGCTGGTTCTATCAAGAACTAGACTTCACTCTGAGCTCTTCCAGGACAAAAAACAGACTTCATTCTGAGCTCCCCTAGTGGATAGAATTAACTTTACTCTGAATTACCCTGCTTGTCTCTTTTAGAACTGCACTTCACTCCAAATTCCTCTGCTGGTCTCTTCCACAATCAGAACCAGACTTCACGCTGAGCAAACTCCCCAGCTGATCTCTTTCAGAACTAGACGCAAACTTCATTCCAAGCTCCCTGCTGGTCTCTTCTAGAACCAGACTTCACTCTGAGCTCCCCTGCTGTGTTTTTTTTTTGTTTTTTTTTTCAGATCCAGAACTAGACCTCACTCTAAGCTCTCAGGTTGGTTCCTTCAAGAACCAGCCTTCACTCTGAGCTCCCCTGCTGGTCTGGATCAAAACCAGATTTCACTATGAGCTCCTCTGTCAGAGAGTTCACCTCGGCAGGCAGGGTGTTCGCAGTGGTGGGCGTCAGGGCGCGTCGGCGCGCGTGTTCCTGCGGGTCCTGTTGCGCGCGTTCCTTGCAGCTCTGGTACGCGTGTCCCGGTCAGATCTGTTGTGTATGCCGGTGTGCAGGGGCGCGTGCCTGTGCGTGCCAGTGCGCGTGCACGTGCTCCGTTTGGCGCCAAACTGCCCATTTAAGTCGGCCTGCCTCTGTGATTAGTGCTGCCTGATCAACAGAGGCAGGCCGGCTTAAATGGGCAGTTTGGCGCCAAACGGAGCACGTGCACCGGCACGCACAGGCACGCGCCCCCGCACACCGGCATACACAACAGATCTGACCGGGACACGCGTACCGGAGCTGCAAGGAACGCGCGCAACAGGACCCGCAGGAACACGAGCGCCAACGCGCCCTGACGCCCACCACCGCGAGCACCCTGCCTGCTGAGGTGAACTCTCTGACATCCTCTGCTGGTCTCTTTCAGAATCAGACCTCATTCTAAAATACCCTGCTGGTCGCTTCCAAAACCAGACCCAACTCTGAGCTCCCTGCTGGTTTCTTCCAGAACTAGACCTCACTCTGAGCTCCCCTGATAGTTTGAGAGAACACTCATATGTTGGCAGCTACTTTGTTAGGTTTTAGAATATCTGTTTGGTTCCCTGTGGTTTGCACATTAGTTCCCCCTTTTATTTCATCTTTTGCATTGGTTCTGAGCATGCGTGTTTGTACTTTGCACTAAAGTCCGATGATTTTGTGTACACACGATCGGACTTGCCGATGTAGGACTTTTGTTGCCGCCAAGTTTGTCTGTTCGCACAGCCAACATTTGTCCGATGAAAACCGAAAAAGTTTGTCCGATGGAGAGTACACATGGTCGGATGTTGACTTAAAACAGCTAATTTGCATGTTTGTTGTCAAAAAGTCCAATCATGTGTATGGTCCTTAACACAGGTCTCAATGCGGAATTGGATGTAAATACTATATAGTAAAACCCTATTCCAGTTGGTTTATATATCCTGTTATTTTTATAAAAATGAATTAAGCCATCTGGTCTTTTTAAAGTATTATGCATCCAATGCTGAATAAAAGATCAGATATCCATTTAAAATTGTCCTTTATTATATTATTTTTTGTAAATTTCTCCACTTTCTGTATTGGAGTTTATTTGCTACATTATTGCGGGAAATATTGACAGATCTGATACAAAGTATTAACTATCAAGAGAGCTGAGGTTGAGCTGTAAGTCTAAACTTAGCCTATGTGAACTATAAAGTTGATATAGGACTCCCTCTGCTGGCAGCCCTGAAAACAATACCATCTACTTATGAACTGTTTTTTTGTATCATAAAACACGTGTGAATATATTTTGATTGACATACTATATTAATGAAATTGTTATTTTTAAATATTGTAATGAACCCTTGGCACCCCGCTTTGGTGCTTCCGACAAACAGTGCCTCCTGCTTCAAACAAACTGAGAGCTAATACCAACCCTTTTACCCCAAGCATCGTACACAGAAATGATGTTGGGATAAGAATCAAAGCAATGACTCTTCTTTATTGAACAGAAAGAGGTTTTTATACACTTCAAAAGAGGGGCAGTCACCAACATGAACAATAAAAACAAATATTACCGAAAATTTTACCCAAGGTTTATATACCGAGGTAGAGTTGACACAGGAGTAATACCATCACATAGGAACCTCCAAGAGTTAGCCAAATTAGCCAACAGACAGAAACAATAGGCGACTAAATTAACAATGGGAATGCACACCTAGGAGGCACACAATAGAAGAGACATACTTAACAATAAATGCATAACACGTTAATAAATAGACGATAGCAGGAGACCCCAGCATGAGGTTGCTTTGAGCTAAATATATTAACATATGCTCTGAGTCTAGGAGGGGGGTTGAGGCAGTAAATTTGGGTATAGAGGCCCCAAATATGTATCTGGGTCCTCCAGTTACCAGAGTCTGTGTGTTTTGGGGAGACATGGACTTGAATCCGAAGGAAAATTTCTCCAAAAGGTCCTCCAGGCACACACCTCCCAAAGAACAGAGCCCCCAAACACCAGGGCCTATAGTAAGTAGGCAAGGCTGCAGTCCCCTCCAAAAGCCCCTGTCCCGGTTGGATCTCACATTTCACCCCCATCAAAAGTAGACTAACAAGGTCCTAAACCTCCGCCTGGTCTAGGCCTGCATTAGTCAGGCTGTTGCCAGCGCTTCAGCTGGGAGTAGGAGCTTCACTACATTTAGCCTGTCACTGGGGAGAGGGGCCACCTGTCCCGACTCCCTGGAGCTCCGAAGTTGTTGCCAGTGCTGGGCAGAAGTTGGTAGCATTCTGCCATGATGCCAGCACTTCTGCTAGGGACCCCACATCATCCACTCTGGCTAACTGTTGGAGAGGGAAGCCGGCTTCCTCCACTCTCAGACTGTGGATCTGCTGCTGGGAGAAGGACCACCTCCTCTCCTGGACTGTGGGTCTGCTGCTGGGGAGGAAGGATGACCACCTTCTCTCCCAACCTGTGGATCTGCCACTGGGGAGGGAGGACGATCTCCTCTCCCTGGGCCCCCGGAACTGCGGCGGGTGTGGGGTAGAGGTCTTGGATCCTCTGTCCGGTTGCCAGCGCTTCAGCTGGGAGTTCGAGCTTCTCTGCGTTGGCCTGTTGCTGGGGAGAAGGGCTGCCCGTCCTGGCTCCCTGGAGCTCCAGAAGTGCTGTTGGTGCTGGGCAGAGGTCAGTGGTGCTCTCCCCTGATGCCAGCTCTACCGCTGCAAAGTAGAATGAAAATTCTGTGTCCTTAAACAAATCCTTCAGGGCCACTGATTGTTGTAGCTAGAGGTCAGCGGCTGATGCCAGCTCTTCTGCTGGAGGCTCACTGGGTTGTTCCTCAACAGAAAAGCCTATTAAATTCCCGGTCTCTGGAGCTGGTGGCAGGGGATAGAGGTTCACTATCTCTTCTCCCTGGAGCCACTGAAGGTGCTTGACAAAGGTTGACATCACTCCAAGCTCCCCTGTTGGTCTCTTCCAGAACCAGAATTCACTCTGAACTCCCCTTCTGGTCTCATTCAGATCTAGACCTCCCTCTGAGCTCCCCTGCTAGTCTCATTCAGATCTAGACCTCACGCCAAGCTCCCCTGCTGGTTTCTTTCAGAACTAGACCTCACTCTGAGCTCCCCTGCTGGTCTCCTCCAGAACCAGACTTCACCCTATATTCCTCTGCTGAACTCTTCTAGAACCAAACTTCACTCTGAGCTAACCTGCTGGTTTCTTTTAGAAACAGACCTCCTTCTTAGCTTCCCTGCTGATATCTTTAATAAATTAAATATGTGCTATGCATATAGGTGTTACATGTAACAAAAGAATGTCATATCATACTTGCCCTTCAACACCCCAATATTTCTCTGTGTTAATAACTGGCATAGTAAGTCTAAACGTGTTGTGAAAATATTAGAGGAATAAATAGACAAGGTTGTCCTTGTCCTCACTGGTATTTTAGAGGTGTGTGAAAAGCATTATATATATCTTTACACATCCCTTTTTTCCCCCATGTTTTATCATTTTGAAAATGCTGATAGTACAGAATAATCTTGCAGAAATTCAGTTAGCTCCTAACATCCTATAATGAGGTAACAATGCTATCTTTGCTGTACTAAAAATCCAGAGCAGACCTGCTTGACACTTCACCTGCTGAACTATAGAACACATGATGATTGATGATGATGAATAGGTTGTTCTGGGCATGGCTGACAACACTGCTTGGGATAGCAGTGAAGCACAGGCAGCATTGCCAGCTCACTACAGGAAGTCAGAAACCCACTGGATTTCTGGCAGGTGAACAGGCATTTTATGTACTTGCTACATTCTTAAGACAGAACATTGGGAAATAGGTATAAAATGAATACTTTTTTTCACTAAGGGACACTTTTACACAATGGCGACCCTAGGGGGGGGGGCCAGAGGGGGCCCTGACCCCCCCCCCCCAACATTATGCTGGGCCCCACCATGTGCCCCCCCCCCCCCCCAAAAAAAATAATAAAAATAATTTTTTTTTATTTTATCAAAAAGGCAATTTCTTTTTGTTTGTATTCATATCGGATGTGCCGCATCTTACTCGGGCCACCGCTGGGGTAACACAGTCTCTATTGAGAGGGAGAACATCCCCAGTCAGCTCCTGCAGGCGATTCCTCCCCCCTCCCTCTGCTCGCTGACACTGCATAATGCAAGCGCTCACACAACCTCGGCCGCCCCATCTGCTCCTTCCCCTGCATCCTCATTGGCAGGGAGAAGAGTGAGTTGCAGGAAGGACTCCACCAGGACTCTCAGTTACTGAAAAAACAGACTGATTTCTCCCATCCTGAGGACAGGAGAACCAGCCTGTAAATTCCAAGAAATGCCAGACCAGCGCTGTCAATAGCAGGGGCAGGACAGCAAGAGGAGGCTGGGGAACCCCACAGTGACAGAACACCGGGGCCTGGGGGCAAGACAACCTTTGCAACCCTGATAGTTCTCCCACTGCTTTGGATCCTTATATTTTCTTTGTATGCTGGTGACATATATTTCTTGTTTTCTGTCACCCTGGGGGGGGGCCCAATACAGTAGGAAGGGAGCTCACCGCAGAACATGTGAAAGGGCCGTTGTGGGATTGTAGTAAAGGGGTAAAGGGCCCCAGGATAGATAAAATATATATATATAGATAGATAGATCTAGATCTATATCTATATCTTTGCATTTTATATTGCCCCCCTATTTTTGTCCCAGTCCCCCCATGTGCCCCCCCTAAATATGAAAGCTGGAGACGCCACTGCTTTTACAAGACAATTATGACCAAAGCTTTTTTGGTCATACTTTTCTTCTGGGGCACAGAAGTGTACTTACTTGCACTTTCCTGACCCAGAATAATAAAAAGCAGCTCTTGGTCCCTCAACCGTAAATGGTTGTAAACCTCAGACATGAAATATGAACAAAGCATATCCCTCTATAGGGTGTACTTGTTTCAATTAATAGCACAAGTCTCATTTCTGTCTGTTGCCTTCTTCCTCTGCTATCAACATCAATCACTTCTAACAAGTTTTCTTGACACCAGGTGAAAAATGGTGACCGAGGAGGGACCTCCAGCACACAGCCTGTGATTGACAGCCTCAGCTCTGTTCCTGTGTGCTCTAAGAGCTCTCCTCACTGAGCTCTGCAGAGTGTAACTTCAGCTCTCTGCCCCCTATTTTTCTGAATTCCAAGACAAGCGTTAAAAATTCAGCACTTTGAAAGGATTGCAGAGAAGAGATGGCGGCAGACAAACAGGTACAATTTATGTAGGAGGATTTGTATCTCGATGTATCACCAGCAGAACTGTTTTTAAGGCAGGGCAAAAGGGGCAGCTGCCCAGGGCCCCATCATTATTGTGGGGCCCAAAGCTGCCAACTATCCTGGTTTAAATTCCCTTATCCCTTGAAGTTTTAGTCCCGTGCTGTGTCCTAATATCTCAGTGTGTGAAGTTCTGTTACTAATGCTGCAGAGGTTTTCTCTACATGATTCAGAATTTGCCACAGTGTCCTGCCTCCTAACTAATCCTCCCCCACTGCCACTGATCCCAACCCCCCCTCCCCCAGCACTGCCACT
Organism: Lithobates septentrionalis; assembly: GCA_037952835.1. Lineage (NCBI taxonomy): Eukaryota > Metazoa > Chordata > Amphibia > Anura > Ranidae > Lithobates > Lithobates septentrionalis. The sequence goes on along the minus strand of JBBDGP010000289.1, from coordinate 1,459,076 downwards.
GATCCCAGGAGTCCTAGGAGTCCTAGGAGTGTTCTGTCTATTGATGGGTCCCCTCACCTCCCCAGTCCTTGGTGTGCAGGCAGTGAGGGGATGATGTGCTGTAACCTCTAGCAACCAATCACTGAGCGGTAAGGATATGCAGTAACCTCTAGGAAGCAATCAATGAGCAGTAATAATGTGCACTAACTTCTAGCAACCAATTAGTGAGTGCTATAGAAGTCTAGTAACCTCTAGCAACCAATCAGTGAGCAGTATTGATGTACAGTAATCTCTAGCAACCAAACAAGCAGAAGTCATGTGCTATTACCTCTAGAAAATAAACAGTGAACCATAATGTGTGCTGTAACCTCTAGCAGCCAGTCAGTGAGCGGTAATGATACACTGTAACCCCTGGCAACCAATTGTAATCATTGCCTGATCTCATTCAGTAAACTGATTTTGAGTCTAGCTGCTATTTATTGTATGTCTCAAAGCATGTGGAGAGCAAAATTGCATGTAGGGGGGCCCAAGAAAATGTTTGCTCAGGGTCCAATCAACATTAACGACGACCCTGATCACCTGAGGCCAGTCAATTCACTGGGTATATGTAAGGGTTTACAACCACTTTAATGCTTACTGACATTAAACCAGTGGTGGTAGAAATTTTTAGAGGCGCAGACGACAAGGAAGCTTCCAGTGCTTTAGCCCAAATGGCCTTATGCGAGTTTTGTGACACATGCCCTAGAGCCCTGGTGCCCAACCTGCGGTCCAAGAGCCACATGCTGCCCTTTGGTATATGATGTGTGGCCCTTGGACCTCAGCAGTCTGTAGTGGAAACATTGATTAGAGTAATAGAAGTGATCTCTACTAGCTTCATGTAACATGTTCCCAGTTTCATTTGGTCTTCTGCAACATATCCCCAGCCAACAACGTATCCTGTCCTCACTCTCTGACCATCATTTTCTCTATTAGGTCTGCAGTTTCTGACAGTCCTCTCAAGCATTACATATATTAAACATTATGTGTGGCCCTTTTGTGATGTCCGGGGCTACTTTTGAGGCCTCCAATAGCTCATAGGTTGACAACCACTGGTTAGCCCCTATACTGTATATTTCATACATAAAAGATGACACAATGGGGTTGATTTACTAAAGGAAAACAGACTGTGCACGTTACAAAGTGCAGTTGCCCCAGAGTTTTCTAAATGAGCAGAAGATCTGCTGACTTCTATCAACCAGTCATGTGCAAGCAAAAATGCTGTTTTTTTTTTACATTTTCCTTGCATGTGATTTGGTATTCTTTGCAAAGTGAAAGTTTTTTTTTTTTTTAACAAGAAAACAAAGTGAAAGTTTACCTCATTTACTAAGCTCTAGAGCAACTGCACAGTCCATTTGCCTTTAGTAAATCAACCCCAATACATTATTAGTAGTAAATGGATGAATATACAGTGGGGACAGAAAGTATTCAGACCCCCTTAAATGTTTCACTCTTTGTTTTATTGCAGCCATTTGCTAAAATCATTTAAGTTCATTTTTTTTCCTCATTAATGTACACACAGCACCCCATATTGACAGAAAAACACAGAATTGTTGACATTTTTGCAGATTTTTAAAAAAGAAAAACTGAAATATCACATGGTCCTAAGTATTCAGACCCTTTGCTGTGACACTCATATATTTAACTCAGGTGCTGTCTATTTCTTCTGATCATCCTTGAGATGGTTCTACACCTTCATTTGAGTCCAGCTGTGTTTGATTATACTGATTGGACTTGATTAGGAAAGCCACACACCTGTCTATATAAGACCTTACAGCTCACAGTGCATGTCAGAGCAAATGAGAATCATGAGGTCAAAGGAACTGCCTGAAGAGCTCAGAGACAGAATTGTGGCAATGGCACAGATCTGGCCAAGGCTACAAAAAAATTCTGCTGCACTTAAGGTTCCTAAGAGCACAGTGGCCTCCATAATCCTTAAATGGAAGGCGTTTGGGACGACCAGAACCCGTCCTAGAGCTGGCCGTCCGGCCAAACTGAGCTATCGGGGGAGAAGAGCCTTGGTGAGAGAGGTAAAGAAGAAACCAAAGATCACTGTGGCTGAGCTCCAGAGATGCAGTCGGGAAATGGGAGAAAGTTGTAGAAAGTCAACCATCACTGCAGCCCTCCACCAGTCGGGGCTTTATGGCAGAGTGGCCCGACCGAAGCCTCTCCTCAGTGCAAGACACATGAAAGACCGCATGGAGTTTGCTAAAAAATACCTGAAGGACTCCAAGATGGTCTCATCAGACCAGAGAATCTTATTTCTCACCAAGATAGAACTTTTTGGCTTTAATTCTAAGCGGTATGTGTGGAGAAAACCAGCCACTGCTCATCACCTGTCTAATACAGTCCCAACAGTGAAGCATGGTGGTGGCAGCATCATGCTGTGGGGGTGTTTTTCAGCTGCAGGAACAGGACGACTGGTTGCAATCGAGGCCAAGTACAGGGATATCCTGGATGAAAACCTTCTCCAGAGTGCTCAGGACCTCAGGCTGGGCTGAAGGTTTACCTTCCAACAAGACAATGACCCTAAGCACACAGCTAAAATAACGAAGGAGTGGCTTCACAACAACTCTGTGACTGTTCTTGAATGGCCCAGCCAGAGTCCTGACTTAAACCCAATTGAGCATCTCTGGTGAGACCTAAAAATGGCCGTCCACCAACGTTTACCATCCAACCTGACAGAACTGGAGAGGATCTGCAAGGAGGAATGGCAGAGGATCCCCAAATCCAGGTGTGAAAAACTTGTTGCATCTTTCCCAAAAAGACTCCTGGCTGTATTAGATCAAAAGGGTGCTTCTACTAAATACTGAGCAAAGGGTCTAAATACTTAGGACCATGTGATATTTCAGTTTTTCTTTAATAAATCTGCAAAAATGTCAACAATTCTGTGTTTTTCTGTCAATATGGGGTGCTGTGTGTACATTAATAAGGAAAAAAATGAACTTAAATGATTTTAGCAAATGGCTGCAATATAACAAAGAGTGAAAAATTTAAGGGGGTGTGAATACTTTCCGTCCCCACTCTACATTTTTCATCATCAGAATTACTTATCATATTGTTGCCACCATGGGATAGGCAATGGCTATCAAAAATTGCTTTTCTGATGCAATTTGTAGAACTTTCATTTCTATGGGAAGCTGCACTCCTGGAGCCAGGGCCACTGATAAGGCAATACAGCCAGCCCTCCTGTACTGGGCCCGGGCCCCATCAGTTCAAAAGGGGGGCCCAGGCACCTGCTGAGCAGGAGGGCCGGCTGTACTGTCTTATTGCAGACACTAATCCTCTTCTGTCTCCTACTGCAGCGCTGCCAGCTTCTCCTCCTCTCCTTCCAACTGCACTGCAAAGCGATTAGTTGTGGCACATTCTATTGGTTCTAGCCCTTCCATCTGCTGTCTGGCCCTGTGTGCCCCTTTCCCCCCACAGCACTTCCAGCTCCCCCCCCGCTTCTGTCAGCCAGGGCTGCGGGCACACAGGTGAATGTCATTTACTGGCCCCTTCCTTTCCTGAATGAACACAGTGAGCGATCAGCACCAATCACTCCTGTGTCCATTCATCACTGAATTATAGTAAACACAGTTTACTATGCTTCAGGTTGTGAATGGGCAGGAAGCCTCAGAGCTTCCTATTCATTCATCTGTGGGGTTGTAGAGAAAGGGACAGATAAATCGATGTCCCTTATGGTCAGGGGGGGGGGGATTGGGTTATCAGGTAGGCTATGTGGGGTCCTGTGATTTGTAACAGCAGCCCTGCCTGGCGCCCTCCAGCAGTCCTGCAGAGCCAAGACAATAATGAGCAGGATGAAGAGAACCCAACAGAGACACTTTGTGAATAACTGTAAAGTGGAGTTTGAAGGTGTTAGACAAGGTGGGCTGCACATTGGGAGGTGGGGGCAGGTCAAAGAATGGCCTCCAAATAGCAAAACACAGCAAGAAATGACTGAACTTACTCTAGTTCTTCTTTCTTATTATGGGTTGCTTTTTGTACCAGCAAGAAATGACGACACCCATTGCCAGCAAAGAAAAGGCCACTGGCAGACATTCAGACATTCAGAAGAGCCTAAAACAAAAATAAAATATTGTTATTAATACTTCATGACAATATGTAACTAGAGCAAGAAAATACTAGTACTGAAAACCATAGAGGAGCCATCCTAGACACTGAATACTGCATGGTGTGCGATTGTTTTTTTTTTCTTGGGGGATGGCAAACAATCCACCTAATACCACAACGCAGCCCTGCACTTACCCCATCTTCCTCTGGGTGGCGGCTTAACCATGCGTCTCCTCCTTGGCTTTGGCGGCTTCCCCTGCGTCTCCTCCCACCTCAGGAGCCAATAGGCTTGCTTCTCCTCTCGGCCAATTGGGTGACGGGTCTCAGGACCCACTTCCTGATTGGCCAGGAGGAGAATCAGTAAGACAATAGTGAATATTAACTTTGCTATTGTCACACAACTGGGTTTGTCTCGGAGCGCAGTCCCCAACCCCCCCCCCCCCCCCCCCCAGGCACACCCTTTTTTGAAGCCAATTAGAGCCTCAGGCTCTAATTACGTGCTTCTAAAAAAAAAAAAAAAAACCCATTGGAATCCATGTGTCCAGCACCCTGCATGTAGATTAGGGGCCAGGCGCATGGATTAGGGGGGGCGGGGCCCTGTAAGGATTGCTGCTTTTTACGTTTTAGGCTTAAGCGCTGTACACATTAGTAGTTTGTTTTTTGTTTAACCCAGCACAGCTGAACGATTAGTACAGCGATCTCCCCTGCTGTTCTATTGTGTCCTGACTGAGGGATTGCCCCCCCCAGAAAACTCCGGTCAGTGCCAATGGCTGAGAGCGCTGATCGGGCGTAGATCGGCAGACCTTCTTCGGTCATGGCTACATACGAATCTCTAAATAATTCTAATTTTGTCTGAATTTCAGATCATAACCAAACAAATCGCACATGTCTAGTAGGCATGAATTCAATTTTGTTTAAGCGGGGGTAAGGCTATTAGTTCAATATGTGTCACTACAGGCACTGTTCTAGCTTTGAACATGAACCCCTCTCATCCTCATTGAGTACTGTTTGATTTCAGATCTGTGGTGGGATTCCACCCCTGAGACTCTAAAGGTGTATTAAACCAAGAATGATGGAAGTCCTGAACCCAGGCAACACCTGCTGTGCCTGGCACCATGTGGGAGGAAAAGGATACATTTAAATCAGTGATACCAGTTCTGGAAGTAAGTGTTGTACCCCTGCTCTATATATTTTACATACACACACACACACACACACACACACACACACACACAGTGGAACCTTGAATTAGGAGCATAATCCATTCCAGGAGAATGCTCGTAATCCAAAGTACTCGCATATCAAAGCGAGTTTTCCCATTGAAGTCATTGGAAATGAAAATTATTAGTTCCGCATTGACTTCAATGGGATGCAATACCGCATGCGGCCAGAGGTGGGGGGCGCCGGAGAGCCTCGGAAATGGCCGAAAAGGCCTGAGCACACTTCGGCTGACCTCAACAAACCTCGGAAAGACTCTGTTCACGAGCCTTTCCGAGGTTTGCCAAGGTCAGCCGAACTGTCCTCGGCCCTTTCCATGCATTTCCGAACGCCGGCGATCGGCGACGTTCGGCTCCGGGGCCCCCCACCTCAGGCCAAAAAGCAGTACTGCACACCACTTTTGGCCTGAATCCTGCTTGTTTTGCGAGACAACACTCGCAAACCAAGTTAGGATTTTTAGAAATACAGTGCTCGTTTTGCGAAACGCTCGTTAACCGCAAACCGAGGTTCCACTGTGTGTATGTATATATATATATATATATATATATATATATATATATATATATATATATATATATATATATATACATATACATATATATACACACACACACACACATATACGCATATACACACACACACACATAAATATATATATGTGACACAGGCACGATTTACATTTTTTTCAGGTATTTACTAAAACATATTCTATATTATAGTTATATAATGGATATGTGATGAAAGTGCACTCTCTCAGGTTTAATTTGAGGGTATGCACATCCAAATTGGAGGAAGGGTTTAGGAATTACAGCTCTTAAGATTAGCCACCCCCCTTTTTTCAAGGGACCAAAAGTACAATTGAATCAAAAGCTGTTTCATGGCCATGTGTGGGCTACTTCTTCATTATTTCTTCATCAATTAAGCAGGTAAAAGGTCTGGAGTTGATTCTAAGTGTGGTATTTGCATTTGGAATCTATTGCTGTGAACCTACATCACGTGTTCAAGGGAGCTGTACATACAAGTGAAACAGGCCATTGTAAGGCTTCAAAAAGTAAACAAATTCATCAGAGAGATAGCAGCAACATTAGGAGTGGCCAAATCAGTTTGGTGCATTCTTAGGAAATAAGAACACACTGGTGAGCTTAGCAACATAAAAAGGCCTGAAAGTCCACTGAAGACAACAGTTGTGGATGATCGCAGGATCCTCTTTATGATAAAGGAAACCCATTCACAACATCCAGACAAGTGAAGGACACTCTCCAGGAGGTGGGCATATCATTGTCAATGTCTACACTCAAGAGAAGACTTCACAAGAGCAAATACAGAGGGTTCACCACAAGGTGCAAACCATTCATAAGCCTGAAGAATAGAAAAGCCAGATTAGACTTTACCAAACACATCTAAAAAAGCCAAACCATTTCTGGAAAAGCACGGACGAAAGAAACGGATATTAATCGGTACCAGAATGACAGGAAGAAAAAAAAAGTGTGGAGAAGGCTTGGAACAGCTCATGATCCAAATCACACAACGTTATCTGTAAAACATGGTGGAACTTGTAGTGTGATTGCATGAGCATGCATGGCATCCAGTGGCACTGGGTCATTGGTGTTTATTGATGTGACAGAAGCAGCCGGATGAATTCTGCAGTGTTTAGAGATATACTGTCAGCCCAGATTCAGCCAAATGCAGCAAAGTTGATTGGACAGCGCTTCACAGTACAGATGGACAATGATGCAAACACACACTGCAAAAGCAACCCAGGAGCTTTTGAAGGAAAAGAAGTGGAATATTCTGCAATGGCAAAGTCAATCACCTGATATCAACCCAATTGAGCATGCATTTCACTGGCTGAAGGCAAAACAACCCACAAACAAAGAACAACTGAAGACAGCTGCAGTTAGAGCCCGGCAAAGCATCAGAAAGGAGGAAACCCAGTCTTTTGTAATGTCCATGGGTTCCAGACTTCAGGCAGTCATTGCCAGTAAAGGATTCTCAACAAAATATTAAAAATGAACATTTTATTTATGATTATATTCATTTGTCCAATTACATTTAAGCCCCTGAAAATGGGGGAGGGTTGTGGTTCATAAAATTTGTACTTGATATTAATGTTGAAAGTCTGCACTTCAGATTCATTTGGATTGTTTTGTTTTATTTTTATTCTTGTGGCATACAGAGCCAAAAGTATGAAAATTGTGCCTGTGTCCAAATATATAGTGCCTTGAAAAAGTATTCATACCTCTTGAAATTTTGCACATTTTGTTATGTTACAACCAAAAACGTAAATGTATTTTATTGGGATTTCATGTGATAGACCAACACAAAGTGGCACATAATTGTGAAGTTGGCAGAAAATGATAAATGGTTTTCAAATTTTTTTACAGATAAATATCTGAAAAGTGTGGCGTTTGTATTCAGCCCCCTTTACTCTGATACCCTTAGCTAAAATCTAATGGAACCAATTGCCTTCAGAAGTCACCTAATTAGTAAAGTCCACCTGTGTGTAATTTAATCTCAGTATAAAGACAGCTGTTCTGTGAAGCCCTCAGTGAACAAACAGCAAGGTCAAGGAACACACCAGACAGGTCAGGGATAAAGTTGTTGAGAAGTTTAAAGCAGGGTTAGTTTATAAAACAATATCCCAAGCTTTGAACATCCCACAGAGCACTGTTCAATCCATTATCAGAAAATGGAAAGAGTATGGCACAACTGCAAACCTACCAAGACATGGCCGTCCACCTAAACTGACAGGCCGGGCAAGGAGAGCATTAATCAGAGAACCAGCAAAGGGGCCCATGGTAACTCTGGAGGAGCTGCAGAGATCCACAGCTCAGGTGGGGGAATCTGTCCACAGGACAACTATTAGTCGTGCACTCCACAAATCTGACCTTTATGGAAGAGTGGAAAGAAGAAAGACATTGTTGAAAGAAAGCCATAAGAAGTCCTGTTTACAGTTTGCGAGAAGCCATGTGGGGGACACAGAAAACATGTGGAAGAAGGTGCTCTGGTCAGATGAGACCAAAACTGAACTTTTTTGCCTAAAAGCAAAAACGTTATGTGTGGCGGAAAACAAACACTGCACATCACCCTATACACACACCATCCTCACAGTGAAACATGGCATCATGTTGTGGGGATGCTTTTCCTCAGCAGGGACAGGGAAGCTGGTCAAAGCTGATGGGAAAATGGATGGAGCCAAATACAGGGCAATCTTAGAAGAAAACCTGTTACATTTTCCACAAGACGAGACTGGGGCGGAGGTTCACCTTCCAGCAGGACAACGACCCTAAACATACAGCCAGAGCTACAATGGAATGGTTTAGATCAAAGCATATTCATGTGTTAGAATGGCCCAGTCAAGGTCCAGACCTAAATCCAATTGACAAGCTGGGGCAAGACTTAAAAATTGCTGTTCACAGACGCTCTCCATCCAATCTGACAGAGCTCGAGCGATTTTGCAAAGAAAAATGGGGAAACATTTCACTCCCTAGATGTGCAAAGCTGGTAGAGACATCCCGAAAAAGACTTGCAGCTGTAATTGCAGCGAAAAGTGGTTCTACAAAGTATTGACTCAGGGGGGGTGAATACAAATGCACGCCACACTTTTCACATATCTATTTGTAAAATATTTGAAAATCATTTATCATTTTCTTTCCACTTCACAAATATGTGTGTTGGTCTATCACATAAAATTCCAAAAAAACAAAAACAAACAAGATTTCATTCATGGTTGTAACATGACCAAATGTGGAAAATTTCAAGGGGTGTGAATACTTTTTCAAGGCACTGTATATGGACCTAACTGTATGTGCAGTGTTGAAAAATGTGTTATGTTTCAGATAGATTTGTTATGTTACTAATTTTGTTTCGTTTCGGAATTAGTTTTGATTCGTTTTTAATGTTCTAACAAATTCCATATTTTCGTAACAATCAGAATTTGGATCAGTCTAAAAATGATAGTCAATGAAAAATGCAAAAAGAAAATTACATGGGGTCTCCCCAAAATCCATAATAGACCCTTATCCGAGCATGCAGCCCGGCAGGCAAGGGGGGGGGGGGGGGGGGGTGAGCGAGCGCCCCCTCCTGAACTATACCAGGCCACATGCCCTCAACATGGGGGGGGGGGGGTATTTGGGGCAGGGGGGCTCTGCTTCCCTTTCCCAAAATACCTAATTCCCATATTGACGAGGACAAGAGCCTCTCCCCCACAACCCTGGCCTAGTGGTTGTGAGAGTGCGGGGGGTGACTTATCAGAATCTGGAAGTCCTCTTTAACAAGGTGGTCCCCAGATCCCACCCACTCCCCATGTGAATGAGTATGGGATACTGCCCTCTGCCCCAAAGCACCCCTCATGTTGAGGGCATGTGGCCTGATATGGTTCAGGAGGGAAGGGTGCTCGCTCGTCCCCCCCCCCTTTCCTGGCCTGCCAAGCTGCATGCTCAGATAAGGGTCTGGTATGGATTTGGGACCCCCGAGCGGTTTCTCTTTAATTTCGGCTTTTTTTCCTCTGCTTTTTTCATACCCAGCGTTCTTTTGTGTACATTCATCAGTCAGCGGGAAGCCCCCTGACAGCTGAAGAGTCATCAGTTATTCAGGACACAGAGGCCTGCTTATTAACAACCAGCTATTCTTCACACAGAATTCTAATCGGTTGATCATTTTTGACTGATCCGAAAGTTTGGAATTAGTTAGAAAACGATTATACAAAACGAAATAAATTTCAACGAAATTAGTTACTACTTAAAGTGGGGTTCCACCCAAAAAAAAAAAACTACATGAAAAATCTTAAAAAAAACTAAAAAAAAACATTTGGATATTTTTTTTTTTTTTTTTACTTACCTCTAAATGCCTGTTGCTAGGGGGTCCCTCGTAGTCTGCCTCTTCCAGTGCCTGGGCTGGTGACATCACTTCCCCCTCGGCACAGGAAGGGCTCAGCTCTGCTCCCTCCCTCCTGTCAATCATCTGGGACACATTACAGGTCCCAGGTGACTGAGCGTCCAATCACGGCGCGCGGCGCAGCTCGCGCATGTGCAGTGGGTGTCAGGCTGTGAAGCCACAGCCCGGCGCCCATAGTTGCAATGCTGGCGCCGCTGAACGGAGGGGGAGACGAGCACTGCTTCAATCCCCCGCATCGCTGGACCCTGGGACAGGTAAGTGTCCAATTAAAAGTCAACAGCTGCAGTATTTGTAGCTGCTGACTTCATTTTTTTTTTTTTTTTTGACTGGACCTCGGGTGAAACTCCTCTTTAATTCAGAGATTTGGATACATCTAAATTTTTGTCCGAATTTATATTCGGACCGAAACAAATTGCACATGTCTACAAAATATGGTCCGATTGGATAGGCTCATGGGGCTCTATGGTGGTTAGTGCCTCTTCTTCCAGGCTAGATGATCAGCTTTCATTTATACACCTTTTTCTCTTCAGAATTGTTCTCTAACAACAAATCCCCCCACTCCCGCTGTCTTTTGGTTGTTTCTCCTTCTTGCCCATTCTTCCCCTTCTCCACCTCCCTCCCCACTTCCCCCATCTTTTTTCCTTCCTTTCCCCCCTTCTTTCTTTCTCCCTTTTGTCTGTGCTCATCTTCTTCCACTCTACCTACATTTCCCAGTCTCCCTCCTTTTCTTTCCCATTATTCAAATTTAGGTATGGTATTGGTTTCTGGTCAGGAAGAGTTCACTTTCCTTCATTTTAAATTAAAAGTCTATTTATTGGGAAACATTTTTTTAGTCCTGGGCTCCTCTCCTTTCCATATGTGTATGGTACCCATGATCTGTTGGCAATGGCGACTCTAGGGGGGGGGGGGCAGAGGGGGCCCTGACCCCCCCCCCCCCAATATTATGCTGTGCCCCACCATGTGCCCCCCCCCCCCAAATTTTTTTTTTTTTAACAAAAAAGGCAATTACTTTTTGTTTGTATTCATATCGGATGTGCCGCATCTTACTCGGGCCACCGCTGGGGTAACACAGTCTCTATTGAGAGGGAGAGCGTCCCCAGTCAGCTCCTGTGGGTGATTCCTCCCCCCTCCCTCTGCTCGCTGACACTGCATAATGCAAGCGCTCACACAACTACGACAGCCCGATCTGCTCCTTCCCCTGCATCCTCATTGGCAGGGAGAAGAGCGAGTTGCAGGAAGGACTCCACCAGGACTTTCAGTTACTGAAAAAACAGACTGATTTCTCCCGTCCTTAGGACAAGAGAACCAGCCTGTAAATTCTAAGAGATGCCAGACCAGAGCAGTCAATAGCAGGAGCAGGACAGCAAGAGGAGGCTGGGAAGCCCCACAGTGACAGAACACCAGGGCCCGGTGGCAAGACAACCTTTGCAACCCTGATAGTTCTCCCACTGCTTTGGACCCTTATATTTTCTTGGTATGCTGGTGACATATATCTCTTGTTTTCTGCCACCCTGGGGGGCCCCAATACAGTAGGAAGGGAGCTCACTGCAGAACATGTGAAAGGGCCATTGTGGGATCGTAGTAAAGGGGTAAAGGGCCCCCAGGATAGATAGATCTATCTATATATATTTTATCTATCTGCATTTTATATTGCCCCCCTATTTTTGTCCCTGTCCCCCCATGTGCCCCCCCTAAATATGAAAGCTGGAGACGCCACTGTCTGTTGGCTATGCTGGCTGTTATGCCTTTTGGGAGTTTCTACTTCCATTCCACGTAACATTTGATTCTGCAGGGCACAATGCTAGAATAGAAGTAAAAAATGACCTGGGGCTTTGTAGAAATGAAGAGATCCTGATGATTTTCCAATTGGATTAGTGACCTCACAGATGTAAACTCCACTTTGAAAGTTTTCACCAGACAAAGTTTTTCCATTTCCCAGCTCCACTGCATCAGAGTCATAAGTATCCTTCCTGCAAATGGAAACCAAACAAAAAATACTCAAAATACAGAATTCTGTTGAGCCATGTTGGTGATATACAGTACATTCGTAAAGTATTCACAGCGCTTCACTTTTTTCACGTTTTGTTATGTTACAGCTTTATTCCATAATGGATTAAATTCATTATTTTCCTAAACATTCTACAAACCATAACGCATAATGACAATGCGAAAGAAGTTTGTTTGAAATCTTTGCAAATTTATTAAAAATAAAAAACAAAAAAAAAATCCCATGTACATAAGTTGTCACAGCCTTTGCTCAATACTTTGTTGAAGCACCTTTGGCACCAATTACAGCCTTAAGACTTTCTGAGTATGATGCTACAAAGCTTGGCATACCCATTTTTGATCAGTTTCTCCCATTCTTCTTTGCTGGACCTCTCATGCTCCATCAGGTTGGATGGGGAGCATCGGTGCACAGCTCTCTCTTTCAGATCTCTCCACAGGTGTTCAATTGGGTTCAAGTCTGGGCTCTAGCTTGGCCACTCAAGGACATTCACAGAGTTGTCCCATAGCCACTCCTTTGTTATTTTGGCTGTGTGCTTAGGATCGTTGTCCTGTTGGAAGATGAACCTCCGCCCCAGTCTGAGGTCCAGATCACTCTGGAGCAGGTCTTCATCAAGGATGTCTCTGTACATTGCTGCATTCATCTTTCCCTCGATCTTGACTAGTCTCCCAGTTCCTGCCTCTGAAAAACATCCCCACATTATGCTGCCAACACAATGCGTCACTGTAGGGATGGTATTGGCCAGGTGATGAGCAGTGCCTGGTTTCCTCCAGACATGACGCTTGCCATTCAGGACAAAGAGTTCAATCTTTGTTTCATTAGACCAAAGAATTTTGTTTCTCATGGTCTGAGAGTCCTTCAGGTGCTTTTTGGCAAACTCCAGGCAGGCTGTCATGTGCCTTTTACTGAGGAGTGGCTTCTATCTGGCCACTCTACCTTACAGGCCTGATTGGTGGAGTACTGCAGAGATGGTTGTTCTTCTGGAAGGTTCTCCTCCCTCCCCAGAGAAACACTGGAGCTCTATCAGAGTGACCATCGGGTTCTTGGTCACCTCCCTGACTAATGCTTCTTCTCCCCGGATTGCTCAGTTTGGCCGGGTAGCCCGCTCTAGGAAGAGTCCTGGTGGTTCCAAAATACTATTTATGGATGATGGTGCTGATTGGGAACTTCACTGGGACCGTCAATGCTGCAGGAATTTTTCTGTAACCTTCCGTAGATCTTTGCCTCGATACAATCCTGTCTGAGATCTACAGACAATTCCTTGGACTTCATGGCTTGGTTTGTGCTCTGACATGTACTGTTAACTGTGGGACCTTATATAGACAGGTGTGTGCCTTTCCAAATCATGTCCAATCCACTGAATTTAACACAGGTGGACTCCAGTCAAGTTGTAGAAATAGCTCAATGATGATCAGTGGAAATAGGATGCACCTGAGCTTAATTTTGAGTGTCATGGCAAAGGCTGTGAAGACATGTACATGTGATTTTTTCATTTTTTATTTTTAATAAATTTGCAAAGGTTTCAAACAAACTTCTTTCACGTTGTCATTATGGGGTATTGTTTGTAGATGTAGCACTGCTCCCGTAGAAATTGCTGGAATATCTGTACCCGGGCTTCCCACTGATTAAAAAAAAAAAAAAAAAAAACACAACAAAAAAGAAAAAAAACAAAAAAACAAACACACACACAGTTGTATAGCACAAACTGTAAAGTAGGCAAAAATTAAACAAGCAGCATAAACGAATCAAATTTATCAATGAAAAATTGGTACGGAATAATCTGAAAGAAAAAACAATAAATACCTTCCAAAAAGATTAGATGACAAACTATACACACATACAAAAAGGTAAAAACAATCCATGTAGTAATCCAGTATGAGGGAGAGATCAAACAATCAAATAATCATAAGATTATAGATGACTCAAAGAACTCAGATCTGGAGTTATAAATGGTTGGTTGATTCCTAGAGCAGCTTATATAAGGATGCAGTAAATGCAAGTCCAGTGATAGAATCTCAACAAATCACATCAAAACAGATGGAAAAAATGGTTGGAGATAATAAGGAAAAATTCCTATTAGTGCTGCAGATTGGATGTGCTGGTGAAATGAATAACTGCTAACAAGCTTACATCTGATATATCTAGTAATCTTGAAAAAGAGTCATTCCAAGTGTAATGATGAATAATAGAGTTGAAACATGATGAAATGAAAGTCACAGACAATGATTGTGACATGTATTGCTGGAATAAACTACTGACCATATGCATTCAGATTAATGAGAGACGGAGTACTGATTATCCTGCAACCAGTTACACAGTATCTTCACACATCCAAGTGCAAACACTCTTCCACTCGTTGTCTCCAATGACCAGTCTAGGGGATTTGTTTTATGTTTTATTTGGAGAACTTGGATAGGAGAAGTGAATTAGTAGGATACTCCAAATTAACTATTCACAGGTGAGGACAACTCTATTTCTGTAGAACTCTGAAAGCTGATTATCTGCTGAACCATACAGCTTCTGTAGCAGAAGAGACTCAGGACTTTGTCAGTGGACTTAAGTCTTCAAGACACTAGCCAGTGTGTCCTTTAGCTCACACACCCAGTATGCTGATTTCTAGAAGCAGAGGGGGAATTGCAGCAGCATACACTCAATCTCAAGGATCCCTTCAGGGTCTGTACTCACAAAATGTCCAGGGACAGCTGGTAGCCTCCTTCCAACTTCCAAGAGACACTCTATACCAGTGACATAAGACCAGATCCATAGACGTCCTCCCTCTGTCAGCTTGCACAGGAACCCTGGGTTGTAGCTTTCAGGCTTCAGGCTCTCAGGTCTGGCACCTGAGGCCGCATGGCCGCCTTTGCTCGGGAGAGGGAGAGGCAGCCACAGCCCCTACCTCCCTACCTCCCTACCTCCCTACCTCCCTACCTCCCTACCTCCCTACCCCCCTACCTCCCTACCCCCCTACCTCCCTACCCTCCTCAGAGGTCTACAGACAATTCCTTGGACTTCATGGCTTGGTTTAACTGTGGGACCTAATATAGAGAGGTGTGTGCCTTTCCAAATCATGCCCAATCCACTGAATTTACCACAGGTGGACTCCAATAAAGCTGTAGAAGCATCTCAAGGATGATCAGTGGAAACAGGATGCACCTGAGCTCAATTCTGAGTGTCATGGCAAAGGCTGTGAATACTTATGTACATGGGATTTTTATTTCAAACAAACTTCTTTCATGTTTTCATTATGGGGTATTGTTTGTAGAACTTTGGGGGAAAATAATGAATTTTAGACCCCTTTCACACTGGGGCGCTTTGCAGGCGCTACATCGCTAAAAATAGCGCCTGCAAAGCGCCCTGAAAGAGCCACTGCTGTCCAGAGCGGAGACTGCGAGCCAGACCTTCTCGTCCAACATCAGTGCCTGACCTCACAAATGCACTTCTGGAAGAATGGTCAAACATTCCCATAGACACACTCCTAAACCTTGTGGACGGCCTTCCCAGAAGAGTTGAAGCTGTTACAGCTTCAAAGGGTGGGCCAACTCAATATTGAACCCTACAGAGTAAAAGCCCGTACACACGATACGAAAATCAGAAGTAAAATTTTGTCCGATGAACGATCTGTCGATTTTCGGATCGTTAGTACGGTGCTTTCGACAGCCGATTCCAGTTTATTGTAATACAAAAGCTGGATGTGCAGACTATAAAAAAATTTTCTTGTACGTGAACTAAACGTCCGATTTTCGTTTAATTAGTACAGTTTTCATACAAAAAAAATCGCAAGAGCAAGACTACACATGCTCAGAAATTAAAGAACACATACAAAATTATTCAACACATTACGCCACTTCTGAAGTTGAATTCTGTCGTACGAGAATTTTCGTATGGTAAGTAACCTCTTCACTTTCGACATGAGACTAGCATGCAACAAAAAAACAGATGAACGGTTGACTGAAAATCCGATTGTGTGTATGAGGCTTAAGACAGGGATGCCATTAAAGTTCATGTGCGTGTAAAGGCAGGTGTCCCAATACTTTTGACAATATAGTGTATCATAAGTAGAAAAAAAAAAAAAAAAAAAGATTTCTTTTCCCTTAGGAGGAGGAGAAAACAACAAGGGTGACTTTGGAAGTGTATAAACTGTATACCCGGGATAGGCAACCTTTTGAGCACAGTGTGCCGAAAAATGTTTTCAAAGAAATTGAGCGTGCCGATTTTATAACAAAATAAATGTTAACTTCACACTCTCAATCATGAAAAGGATTTTTTATAAAGTAAATGCTGTAAACTACTTAAATAGTTAGAAATTAACATCCTGCACTCTCATGCCTCAGATCAGCCCCAATCCCCGCACCTTCACACCTCAGATCACTGTACCCAGGGTCAGATTAAGAGCATTATGGGCCTGGTGCTGAGAATTTTGGTGGGCCTTAAGGGCTGTGCGCTGGCGTGTGCCCTGAGGTGAAAGGGTGCAACGGCACAGGTCCAATGCTATGGAAGTCCCAAGCTTCCATAAGAGCCCTGCATCGCCGTGTGTGGCGCGCCATGAGGTGAGGTTGAATGGCGCAGCTGTGCAGACCTAACACAACACTACAGAAGCTGAACACCAGGCTTCTATTAGGACTGCCCGCGGTGCCCATTATTAATCCCACCACCCAGCCCAGGTGGTGTAGGATCGGTCAGGCCAGGGGAGAGTTCTTCCTGTCGGCCAATTGCTTTCCGATGCACTGCCTGTTCTTTTTTGGGTGGTTGGGCCCAGGGCTTTTCTTATCAGAGAATAGGTGCAGAAACCCCCCCCCCCCCCCATTCAGTGGGGGAGCACGCCATGCCATATGGTGGGTGTGGCAAAATTTTACAGTGGGAGGGTCTTAAAGGGACATTGTTCAATAAAACCAGGAATGCATAACACAGTGTTCAGAAGAGCGTAATACACAGAGCGCCTGGTTCAGGAGAGTGTAATACACAGAGTGCTGAGTTCAGGACATCGTAATACACAGAGTGCTGGGTTCAGGAGAGTGTAATACACAGAGCGCTGGGTTCAGAAGTGCGTAATACACAGAGCGCCTGGTTCAGGAGAGTGTAATACACAGAGTGCGGAGTTCAGGACATCGTAATACACAGAGTGCTGGGTTCAGGAGAGTGTAATACACAGAGCGCTGGGTTCAGAAGTGCGTAATACACAGAGTGCTGGGTTCAGAAGTGCGCAATACACAGAGTGCTGGGTTCAGAAGTGCGTAATACACACATATGTGATGTATATGATGTCACATACAAGCATCTGAAATGGATGCGCAATGATAAAGCTCAGGTCGGGTATTTTCTGAAAGCAGTGGGCCTGTCTGCAGAATCATAAGTTGGGCCCCCACAGCTGAGAAGAAGTGCGGTGCCCTGCGCCACAGGAAAAGTTGGGTGTGATTTTCATTGCATTGAATACTGGCTCTGGCCAGGGGAACAGAGTGCCGGGGTTCAGTAGTAAGTGACGCAAAGGTTCAGGAATAATTTCAACTAAGTTCCCAGAAGCTCAACAGCAATTCCACAAACTGTCACCTGATTGGGGTTTTCTCAATCATTGAAATCCCTTCTTTCTGAGATTGGTAGTGGCAACCAAGCAAGTCATCTTCCTCCAGATGGTGGGCGGGGCTAGCAGGACTGTGATTGGCTTTAGCAATGGCCAATGACATTCCTCCTCCTCCTTCTGGAAACAGGGACCCCCCAGCAGAACTGCACCCAATCTCTTCCACATCACAAAAACTGATGATCGCAGCTACAGCAAAGTTAAAGAACCAAACAATGTTTCCCATCTTTTACAATGTGTGGGGGCGCAGTGCCTCCCCCTCAGTGCAGGTGCGGCGTGGGGAATTCTGAAATTGCAATGCATTAGTGTCTCACTGACACTTCCCTGCTCTGCTGATGGGGAGGGAGTCGAGTGCCGGCAAAAGAGGCTTTGCGTGCTGCTTGCGGCACCAGTGCCGGGGGTTGCCTACCCCTGCTGTATACTGTATGTTTCATTAAATGGACTGCTGAATATACACAGATCAGCTTAGATTACAACCTACAAATCATGTATCTATATTTTTTGTACACAATAAAATCAATTTGTTTAAAAAAAAAAAAAAAGTCCTATCACTTTTTCTTAACAATGAACACATTGTCATACACCTCTAGCTATATTCAGTGCAATTTCCTATACATATTCGAATTGATTCTCTTCCTTCATACAAAGAGACATTTATTTTACGTGGATCAGATCTTTGGGACCCATTGCAGTAACTTTGCAGTAAACTTGAATTAAACATTAATTACAATTAATACCTGTATGTCAAAGCCAGGTTTGTAATTTTTGGATAATTGCTCGAATGAGCTAATGATCACAGGTGTAGTGTGTGTATTATCATAACTGGCAACAAAATATCCTGTTCTTCTTTGAGAAGCTTGTTTTTGTCTTGGGGGGGGGGGGGGGGGTGACTTTTTCATTTTTGGTCTCCAGCCATTCCTCACCTCATCAATGCTTTACGATTTGGTTCCCTGTTCTGTTCAGAGAAAATCTACAGTACTGTGCAGAAGTTTTAGACAGGTGCGAAAATTGCTGTAAGTGAAGAATGCCCACCCCATTATTTTATTCAGGGCTTCCTTTAAAATTTCTATATCTTGCTGTGTAATTATTGCCCTGCTTATTTTTGTGTCGTCCGGTAAAACTGAGATTGAGCTGCAGTATGTACCCCATCCTCTATATCAGGGGTCTCCAAACTTTCTGAACAAAGGGCCAGTTTACTGCCCTTCAGACGTTGAGGGGGCCAGACTGTGGCCAACATGAGTTGAAAATGGCCTGGAGTCAATGAGAGTAAACAATGCCCCACCATTGTAATTAGTGGGAGGAATATTGCACCATTGTTATTGTTGGGGGAAGACACAGTGCCCCATCATTGGTGTCAGTGGAAGAAATAGTGCCCCATCATGGCTGTCAGTGGCAGGAATAGTGTCCTATTGTTGGTATCAGTGACAGGTATTATACACCATAGTTAGAAGGAATAGTGCCTTTTATCAGTGGGAGGAATAGCACCCCAAGGGCCTGATGAAGACAAGCAAAGGGCCAAATCCGGCCCCTGGGCCAGAGTTTGGAGACCACTGCTCTATATCATTTATGAATAAATTAAACAATATTGGTCCCAAGACAGAACCTTGGGGTACCCCACTTACCACTCCACACCAGTCTGAGTACACATTATTTGTCACTACCCTTTGGACATGTCACTGTAACCAGTTTTCTATCCAAGAACAAATCTTATGGTCCATGCCTGAAGCCCTCAGCTTGGAGATTAAAGGGATTGTAAAGTCAGAAGTTTCTTTTTATCTTAATGCACTCTATGCATTGAGATAAAAAAAAACATCTGTGTGCAGCAGCCCCCCTCGTGCTTACTTGAGGTCCCTCTCTGTCCAGTGATGTCCACGAGTGTCTCAGCCATCCGAGATTCTCTCTCTTGATTGGCTGAGACACAGCAGCGGAGCCATTGGCTCCTGCTGCTGTCAATCAAAGTCAGCTAGCCAATTAGGAGAGAGAGTGGGCGGGGCTAGGTCAGGGCTCCGTTTCTGAATGGACACAAGGAGCTGTGACTTGGCTCAGGTGACTCAGGAGGGCACTCAACAGGAGGCAGGATCACAGAAGAGGGACCTGAGAAGAGGGGGATCCAGGCTGCTCTGTGCTAATCCACAACACGGGGCAGGTAAGTATAACATGTTTGTTATTTTTATAGGAAAAAAACCAAGACTTTAGCATTTATGGGGAACTGTATCGAATCCTTTTGCAAAATCCAGATGCACAACATCCACAGGCCTCTCCCTATCCAGATGGCAGCTCATTTCTTCATAGAATGTTAACAGATTGGTCTGGCAGGAAGGACCTTTGGTAAACCTGTGTCGATTACTACTAATGATAGTGTTTTCTTCAGCAAATTATTGGATTCAGTCCCTTATTCTCTCCAATACTTTACCTACTATTGATGTTAGGCTGACTGGCCTGTAGTTTCCAGAAATGTGTCCATGACTTTTCTTAGAATATTGGTACCACATTGGCTTTTCTCCAATCAGCTGGTACTAATCCTGTCAGTATGCTGTCAGCAAAGATTAGAAAGTATGCCATCTGGTCCTGGCGATTTATTTGTATTAAACTCTTCTAGTCTTTTCTTAACTCCGGCCTCTGTTAGCCACAAGGGTACGCCCTGTGTTTGCCCACGGGCCATCCTACCGTATCCACACACTGGCCACCTCACCTGTACTCAGCTCCCCCCTCAATCCTGTATATATGTCAGCCCCCATCACACCTGTATATATGCCAGCGCCCCCCACACACACACACCTGTATATAGGTCAGCCCCCCCACATACACACCTGTATATAGGTCAGCCCCCCCACACATCTATCTATCTATCTATCTATCTATATATATCAGTGCCCCACCTCCCCCACACACCCGTATGTATGTCAGCCCCCCCACACACACCTGTATATATGTCAGCGCCCTACCCCCCACACACCTGTATATATGTCAGCGCCCTACCCCCCCCCCCACACACACACACCTGTATATATGTCAGCGCTCCACACACCTGTATGTATGTCAGCCACCCCACACACACACACACACACCTGTATATATGTCACCACCCCCCACACACACACACACCTGTATATATGTCAGCCACCCTCACACCTGTATATATGGCAGCCCCTCACATACACAAACCTGTATATATGGCAGCCCCTCACATACACAAACCTGTATATATGGCAGCCCCTCACATACACAAACCTGTATATATGGCAGCCCCTCACATACACAAACCTGTATATATGGCAGCCCCTCACATACACAAACCTGTGTATATGGCAGCCCATCACATACACAAACCTGTAAACACACAAGGTTCTGGCCCCTCCCTGTACACAAACAGCCCCCCTCCCTTTCCCTCACAGCCCCTATTTGTAAAGAAGGTCTTCCTACCTAGTCCCAGGTCGTTTTCAACATAGCTGAGAAGCACAGTACATATCACACAAGGGGTGCACATACACATAGTAGCCAGAGGTGGCAGTAGCCAGAGGTGGCAGTAAAGAGACAAAGAAGAAAGTGCAAAAATAGGCCACATCCGTAAATATATGAAGACAAAAAAATAGGTAGTACTACGTATTACCAGGGGGGGCGGACTTTTTAGGCTGAGAAACACTGGAGAGGAAGTACCAGTATAAAAATATAAATTTATTGAAGGTTACAAATACATAAAAGTAAGAATGAAGATTATAACATAAATGCATCTATGAATACTGTGCAGTGAGCCCTTGTATGTCTACGCGGTTCGCCGTTAGGCTTCCTCAGGACACGGCCAAGGTTCACAGACGAGTCAGATAAGAGAATATGTTTCTCTATCTTGTTTGGAATGCACAATCATGTACAGTCACGATACGGTGGGTAGTTCACTCAAGAGTTAAAGAAAATATATTTGGTATCGCTGACTGTATGAACAGGGGCATGTAAATAGTATTCTTTATTTTGTCTATTTTTTAACAGTCCCCCACACAGTTAGTAAGCACCTCCCAGGGACACACTTAACCCTTTGATTGCCCCTGGGGTTAACCCCTTCCATGCCAGTGTCATTTATACAGTGTCAGTGCATTTTTTTTTTTAGCACTGATCACTGTATTGGTGTCACTGATCCCAAAAAGTGTCACTTAGAGTCAGATTTGTCTGCCGCAATCCCGCAAAAAAAAAAAAAAAAAAAAAAAAAAAAAAAAAAAAAAAAAAAAATCGCTGATCACCACCATTACTAGTAAAAACCATAAAATAAATAGTCCTTAAATCTATCCCATAGTTTGTAGATGAGAAAACTTTTGCGCAAACCAATCAATATACGCTTATTGGGATTTTTTTTACCAAGAATATGCATGCAGAACACATATTGGTCTAAATGTATGAAAAAATGAGATTTTTAAATTTTTTTTTATTGGGAATGTTTTATAGCAGAAAATAAAAAATATTGTTGTTTTTTATTCAAAATTGTCGGTCTTTTGTTTATAGCGCAAAGGTGATCAAATACCACCAAAAGAAAAGCTCTGTTTGTGGGGGAAAAAAAAAAGGACATCAATTTTATTTAGGCACAGCAACGCAGTGCCGTATCGCAAAATATGGCCCGGTCAGGAAGTGAGTAAAACCTTGTTGAAATTTGTTAGAAAACAAATAAACGTAATGAATTTTAACGGATTACCACTAAATTGGTTACCGTTTAATTCGGAGATTCGGATACATCTGAATCTCTGAATAACCAAAAATGTGTCCGAATTTTTATCCGGACCAAAATGAATTGCACATATCTACTGGCTGGGAAGGGGTTAAACGTCTAGGGCTATCAAAGGGTTAACTGTGTGCCTAGCCAGTGTTTTTGTGTACAGTACAAAGTGTGCTGCTTTTACTAGGGGGAGATATGAATTTTATTTCTTGCTTTGCAGGGACACAAAATCCATCCCTCCCCCCCTTCAGAATGGAGATCTACCTTGTTTACATTCCGTTCTGAGTGATTTGTCGATGATCGGCGGGTGCCGGAGAAAATCCAGTGCCTGGCACCCACAGATTGGCTTCTGCTGCGATTTATCACACCAGAAGCGGTGCGCCGGCGGCGTCTACACACCCCCTGTAGGCAGATGTGCAGAATCATGTATTGCCAGGGTTTTTTTTTCAGCTGCAACTTGGTGGAACTCAGTTTCACCACCTCTGGCTCAGGCCTTCTGCTCCCTTCTCATCACTATCACTTGTAAACACAGAAGTCCGGTGTCTGTGTTTATCAGTGACAGCTTATCTCTCAACTGCTCCCACAGATCTGATCTTCTGACCAGCTCAGACAGAGTGCAGGATGGGGACAAGGGATATGAAGGTACCTGGGGTGCAGTGCAGATTCCAAAACCCCTACTGGATGATCTCCCTGCAAGTGATAGAGCCACCTACAGTGTGTGGGGAGGTATTAGAGCCAGTTGGGTGCTTCAACCTAATACAGCAACACAAGTAAGACATGTGGAAGATAGTGGAGCTTCTAAGGAGGAAGATGGGGGCAGTGGAAGGGGGGGTTGCATGCAGAGACCAGAGCTGAAGAGGAGTGAAAGTGAGATGTGGATAGGGTATGCAGAGGCAAGCAGCTGTGGAAGAAGGCAAAATGCACCCCGAACACTGCACTCTGTATGCAGAGCACCCCTTAAAGTGGAGTTCCACCCACGTTTACAACTCTTCAGCATCCCTCACTAAACTGTGCACTGTAAACAATTTGGATATTTTTTTATGTTTTTTCTCAGCACCTACTGTATATCTGCTGTATTCATTTTTCACTTCCTTCTCCCTGGCCGTGGCCCATCGCATCATTTCCTGTTTGCAATGCCTTCTGGGAAGGGGCAGCAACTTCCTCTGAAACTGCCGTTGCTATGGAAACCTGACCTGAAAGCTATTACACTGCTTGTGCTGCACTGAGCATGTGCGAGATCTGTAAGGATGAGATCCAGGAAGAAATACAGTCTGGCTTCAGATGCCCACACTTAAGATGGCCACGGCCTGCTGTAAGTTTATAAAAAAACAAACTACTGCTATAAACTAACAAAACAGACCTTAGTTTACAGACTAACTTTACTAGAATACATTAAGCTTGTGTATTATAGGGGTATTTTTATTTAAAAAGTATCATTTCAGTCGGAACACCACTTTAACTCTGCACAATGTACATATCACACCCCCAAATTCTGCATGTAGCACACCCCTGAACTCTGCACTCTGTGTTTAACACCCCCCCCTCCCCCAACTCAGCACTCTGTACGTAATGCACTCCTGGCATTTAATGCACCTTAAAGACCCTTCCACTGTAAGTGTAATTTGATCACATTTGATGCAGTTTGGAGGGTGTATATGGGGGGGTTGAGTTCCTGCACCTATTTTCTGAGAAAAAAAGCCATGTGTATTGCTATAAACAAAAGAAAAAAACGAACAATTTTGAAAAAAAAAAAATATATATATTTTTTACTTTATACTATAAAACATATCCAATAAAATTTTTAAAAAAAATCTAATTTCTTCATCAATTTAGGCCAATATGTATTCTGTTACATATTTTTGGTAACAAAAATTCCAATAAGTGTATATTGATTGGTTTGCGCAAAAGTTATATAGTGTCTACAAACTATGGGATACATTTATGGAATTTTTTTTTTGTTAACTAGTAATGGCGGCGATCAATGATTTTTAGCGGGACTGCCACATTGCGGCGGGCAAATGGGACACCTAACACTTTTGACACTTTTTGGGGACCAGTGACACTAATACAGTTATCAGTGCTAAAAAAAATGCACTGTCACTGTACTAATGACACTGGCAGAGAAGGGGTTAACACCAGAGGCAAAGTGTTAAATGTGTGCCTAGGGAGGGATTTCTAACTTGTGGGGGGGGGGGGGGGGTGCTTTAACTGGGGAAGATAGAAATCTGTGTTCCTGCTTAGCAGAAACACAAGATCTCCGTCTTCCCCTCTGACAGACCGCCGTTCTGCCTCTCCTGCTGTGTCCAATCACAGCGGGAGCGTGTCACCAGCGGCATGTGTGCATGTCCCATGCCCAGTGCATGGAATCACATACAAGTACGTGATTTCGTGCAGGAGGGCTGCCCTGCCACAGTATATCTGCATGGGGGGGGTCAGTTATATAAAAAAAAAATTTTGGAATGATTTTGAATTCATGGATTGACAAGAGCTATAGAATGGTAATAAGCAGGGTGGCCACCTCTCTCTGCCAATCCCTTCACTGGCTTCTGATTGCCCAACAAATTAAATTTAAATACTAACAACAACATACAAAGCCATCCATAACTCTGCCCCGAGCCTCATCACCAATCTTGTCTCCAAATATCACCCAAGTTGTCCTCTTTGTTCCTCCCAAGACCAGGGCCGGACTGGGAATAACATCCAGCCCTGGAAAAAAATTCATACCAGCCCCACAGCATTATTATACCACCGCAACAGCATAACGTCATTGATTTCTTGTTCATGAAAGGGAAAACCATAAAATGCACATTTGAAGAGTGTATTATATATAGATAAGACAGATATGAAATCACATAGGGCTTTATATATATATAAAAAAGTAAATTCCAGTTAAAAGTGGTAAGTGATCAATCATCAAGGGGGACCCCAGGAACTCAGAACGTGGGAGGGGGGGGGGAACCACCTTCCGCAGAAAGAATACAATAAGGTAAGGGGGGGTGGGTTACTGATATAAGGCTGTGCTTTATATCGGTGCCCCCTTACATTATCGTATTCACTACCCCCTTACATCAGTGACCCCCCCTTCAGACTGGCCTAGCGGTGCTGTCACTGACCTCCTCTCAGGTGCACCGTGCAGGGCTCAGTCAGTCGGCTCCAGCTCGGTGGCTCTGGTTTTATCCTATAGTCTCCTCTCCACAGTCCACACTTTTCTGACTTCTCCCATGACCCCCATCCCGGCGGTGCTCCCACTCTTGACTCCTCTGCAGACTCCCTCAGAGACTGCAGACATGATACAGGAGATGGTCAGAGACTGCAGACATGATACAGGAGCTCAATGCAGCCTCACCAGTGCCCATCATAGGCAGCCTCACCAGAGCCCATCAAATGCAGCCTCACTGTGCCCATCAATGCAACCTCACTGTGCCCATCAATGCAACCTCACTGTGCCCATCAATGCAGCCTCACTGTGCCCATCAATGCAGCCTCACTGTGCCCATCAATGCAGCCTCACTGTGCCCATCAAATGCAGCCTCACTGTGCCCATCAAATGCAGCCTCACTGTGCCCATCAAATGCAGCCTCACTGTGCTCATCAAATGCAGCCTCACTGTGCTCATCAAATGCAGCCTCACTGTGCTCATCAAATGCAGCCTCACTGTGCTCATCAAATGCAGCCTCACTGTGCTCATCAAATGCAGCCTCACTGTGCTCATCAAATGCAGCCTCACTGTGCTCATCAAATGCAGCCTCACTGTGCTCATCAAATGCAGCCTCACTGTGCTCATCAAATGCAGCCTCACTGTGCTCATCAAATGCAGCCTCACTGTGCTCATCAAATGCAGCCTCACTGTGCTCATCAAATGCAGCTTTACTCTGCCCATGAATGCAGTCTCACTGTGCCCATGAATGCAGCCTCACTGTGCCCACCATTGCAGCCTCACTGTGCCCACCATTGCAGCCTCACTGTGCCCACCATTGCAGCCTCACTGTGCCCATCATTGCAGCCTCATTGTGCCCATCATTGCAGTCTCACTGTGCCCATCAATGCAGCCTCACTGTGCCCATCAATGCAGCCTCACTGTGCCCATCAAATGCAGCCTCACTGTGCCCATCAAATGCAGTCTCACTGTGCCCAGGAATGCAGCTTCACTGTGCCCATCATTGCAGCCCCTCCTGTGCCCCATGGCCCAGTCAGCAGTCCCTGTCTGTGGGAAGGTGTGTTGTTGATGCTCGGTACGGTACCTTGCATGCCAGCAGGATATCCATGATGGCCAGCAGCAGGCAGGGTCTGTTCTCGTTTTGGATGGGGACAGTGCTCCTTCCAGAGGATCTGTTTGCTGTGAGATGGAGTGGTCCCTGGCCACCTGCACCTTCAGCCATCCTCATTTTCCGGCCCCAGTCAGCCTGTCCTCTGGTCCTGGGGAAGTGGAGAGCACTGGGTGGGAGCTGGAAAGAAGGGGGAGCAGAGAGTACTGGCGGGGTTGGAGAGCACATGGGTGGGGGCAAAGAGCAGGGGGGAGTGGAGATCACAGGGATGGGGAGCGGAGAGCGCTGGGGGGGGGGGACTTGAGAGCACTGGGGGTCCAAAAAGAACAGAGGTGGAGAGCACTGTGGGGGCTAAGAGTGTGGGGTAGCGAAGAGCACTGGGGGAGGGGCAGAAAAACAGGGGTGGAGAGCACTGGGGGGTACAAAGAGCAGGGGGGAGTGGAGAGCAATGGGGGGAGCGGCAGAAAAACAGGGGGAGGGAGCACTGGGGGGTACAAAGAGCAGGGGGGAGTGGAGAGCAATGGGGGGAGCTTGAAAGCACCAGTGGGGGAGGGGCAGAAAAACGGGTGGAGAGCAATGGGGGGAGCTTGAAAGCACCAGTGGGGGCCAGAAAGAACAGGGGTGGAAAGCACGGGGGACTGGAGAGCACATGGGTGGGGGCAAAATGCAGGCGGGAGCGGAGAGTGCTGGGGGGGGAAGCTTGAGAGCACTGGAGGGGGAGCCAAAAAAAAAAAACAGGGGTGGAGAGCACGGGGGGCAAAGAGCACGGGGGGGGGCTGGAGAGCGATGGGTGGAGCTTGAGAGCACCGAGGGGACCGAAAACATGGGTGCAGAGAATGGGGGGCTGGAGAGCACTGTGGGGGGCGGAGAGCACTGGGGTGGGGGCTGGAGAGTGATGGGGAGAGCTGAAGAGCACTGGGGGGGGGGGAAAGAACATGGGTGGAGAGCACTGGGGGAGTGAAGAGCACTGGGATGGTGGCTAGAGTAGGATGGGGAGAGCTGGAGAGCAGGGGGGGGGGTGCAGAAAAAACAGGGGTTGAGAGAACGGTGAGGGGGGGGGGGGTGGCTGGAGAGTGTGGTGAGGGGAGGAGAGCATGGGGGGGAGCCAGGGAGCACAAGGAGAACTGGGGGGGCCAGTAAAAGACGTTGGATAGGAGGATTGGCAGGGGGGCCGCATATAGAGGAAATGAGCTTTCTATATTCCTCCATGCAGCCGCTGAATACTTGATTCTCCTCCTCTCCCTCCTGCAAGTATTCAGTGGCTGCATGGAGGAATATATAAAGCTCATTTCCTCTATATGCGCCCCCCCCCCCGCCGATCCTCCTATACAGGCACACAGGGCGGACTGTACGGGCGGGCATCTACTGGATCCCTCTCTCCTGCTCCTGTGTGTCACGGAGCTGGCTGGGTCTGTGTTCGGCGGCCGCGCTGTAACATGGTCCCGCCCCCCTAGACCGGCTCGTGTGATAGGCGGAACACTGATTCTATCTACTATCACACAAGCCGGTCTAGGGGGGCGGGACCATGTTACAGCGCGGCCCCTGAACACAGACCCAGCCAGCTCCGTGACACACACAGGAGCAGGAGAGAGAGGAGCACTGCAGCCGCAACTCAGACGGCCTACCGGGAAATCTCCCGGTATCCCGGTAGGCCAGTCCGGCCCTGCCCAAGACCTCCTGCTCTCTAGGTCACCTCCTCCCATGCTCATCTCCAGGACTTCTCCCAAACCTCTTCCATCCTCTGGAACTCACTACCCCAATCTGTCTAACTATCTCCTACTCTGTTCAGCTTTAGACAATCCCCCCCGTCCAGTTATTACCCTTTGTATCACTTGCCCCGCCCTAATAAATTGTAAGCTCTTATGAGCCGGCCCTCTTAACTCTCTTGTATTTTATTGTATTGGAACTCTACTGTCTCCCTAGATCTTGTAAATCGCTGTGCAAAAACTGCTGGCACTATATAAATCCTGTATAATAATATTAATGCATGCAAGCATTTGGGGATACAAAAACATTATGTTAATATTTGCTTTCCCACCTTTTCCACATGAAGTTGGTGGTTGGTGGACTGGAATGTTCTACACAGATAAACTCGACAGCCCCATTGTCTAATATCCTCACCTCCACTTGCACGGAGTCAGGCGCATCTAGAAGATAAAGACAAAGGGTCTTAGAGGTGTCACATGGAGGCTGATAAATGCAAGCAATAAAACATATTCAATCGGCACCTATAATGACTTTAACCACTTCAATACCGGGCACTTTTACCCCCTTTCTGCCCAGGCCATTTTTCAGCTTTCAGCGCTGTCGCACTTTGAATGTCAATTGCGCAGTCATGCAACACTGTACCCATATACATTTCTTACCTTTTTCTTCGCACAAATAGAGATTTCATTTGGTGGTATTTAATCACTGCTGGGTTTTTAATTTTTTACAAAAAAAAAAAAGACTGAATTAAAAAAAAAAAAAAAAAAGTTTTTCTTAGTTTGTCTGTAAATTTTGTAAATAAGTAGTTTTTCTCCTTCACTGATAGGCACTGATGAGGTGGTACTTATGGGCACTGATTAGGTGGCACTGATGAGGAGGCACTAATATGTCGCACTGATGGGCAATGATAGGCGGCACTGATGGGCGGCACTCATGGGCACTGATATGTGGCACCGATAGGTGGCACAGATAAGCGGCACTGATGGGCAACAATTAGACATCAAAAGAAATTCTGGACAGCCGCACTCCAAAAAATATATATTTGCCCTTTATTCAATAAAGTGTCATCCAAATTACAGGTCACAACAGAGTGGAACAAAGCTTACGCGTTTCACACTACAAGGAGTGCTTAGTCATCTATGAGCTCAGCTCTGTTCCTGTGTGCTGTGGGGTTGACATAATGCTTCCCAGCCACCTGTCAAATACCCTCTAAAAAGCAACCATGGAAGAAGGGCAATGCAAGTTTAAATGAGTTATTACAGTTCCCAGAAAACATCCGCTCAGGACAGTATCTGGCAGCTGTAGGGGACACAGAGAAGATTTGTTAGCAGAAGCAGCCACCTGTGGGTAATCAGATGCCCAGCTTGTGTATGGTGCTGTATCCTGAAAAATATATATACACGAGGGATCTTCAAAACATTTATGTATTTTTTTTTAACTCTTATTATATATTTAAAAGTGCAGAAACTTTTTAAAGACCCCTTGTACTAAAATTCACCTTTAAAATATATATATTTTTTTATGTTGATGAGGGAAGGGAGGAACCAGGGAAGGCAAAATATAACAGACCAAAATGTCCAAACAAGCTTCCTTTGTCCTAAAAAAAAAACAAAAAAAAAAAACACACCAGCATTTGCTACTCTGTTATCCTAAAAAAAAAAAAAAAAGACAAAGCTATTTTTGTATCAATAAGCCCACAGGGAAAATATAAAAAGTTATCTGGATTGGATGAAGGCGACCTTAGTTGTGGCTCTCCACACGCATTTGCACTTTGTGGCACTTATCACACACCATTTTACACATTTTTTGAACAAGCATTTTTTCACATGCTCGCCAGCATTCTAGCTGGCTATCACATATATATATATGTTATTTCATCACCATGTCATTTTTTTATCCAGCACCTTTCACTACTCCACTTTTCCTGGAGTAGTCCTTCTTACACTCACACTGTAGTTTGCACTCTCAACTCATTATCTTAATGATGTTCACTTCTATTTATTATCTTTCATTATTATTATTTTTATTACCTCCACAAATAGAATTATGTACTGATATACTGGTTAACTGTACTCCTGGAACCCTAGGTTAATTTGATGTGCTACATTGATAGACATGATTATAGTTAGCTCATATATTTAATAGATATAGCCTAAATTCTATACCCTTGCAATTATGCTAAGAGCTAAATTACTTAATCCCTTTATTTAATACATGGTCATTGGAGGGGAATTGGTTGCAGGTTCCGGCTCTCCTTCTCTCTCCCATTCCCTGACAAATACACCAATATGTTACATATATTTGTACTGCGATGAAAGCGGATATGATTTAAATTCTGAAAATTATTTATACGTTTCATAGAGCTAATGATTCCCCTGAAGATGACCACTTGATGGTAGAAACGCGTCGGGATTCAACACTTTACAGTATTTGCTATGTTACCATGTTTCTTAATTCTGTTTACCTTACTTCTATGCTATAGTGTGGACTATGCATTTTATCATTTGACCAGATTTTCATATGTACTGTATATTTATTATATTGTAACATTTGGTAACCTTCATGATTAAAGATTTCTCATTAATCATTTGTAACATTTTTGATTATGTTTATACTGCTGTCTAAAGCCCCAATGGGGAAACTTTTCTATTTACACTTAGTTGTGGCTAGAACCTGCATGGATGAGTTGCAAAATGTCTTTCATACCCCGTAGCTCCTCCTCCTCCCTTCAGTGATAGCTTTAAATCATTGTAACAATAAATATGAAGTTCTGATCTTATTCTGAAATGTTTCCTATTTCTTTGTTACTCTAAAATGATGTTTCTGGGGGCGTATCCAAGATGGCCACTGAAGCAGACGCACATTGAGAGAGCTCCAGTCTAGTCTGCTGTTTTTTGATCCGTCTCCCTGCAGATTGTGTTCTGTGGCTTACCGCAAACGTGGAGGCAACTCTCGTGACCATTATGACCATGGGGAGACACTCATCTGTTCCCCGCAGCTCTACCAGTAAGCCTTTGCCTACCAGCAGGGCGGGAGCATTTCCCACCGAAGCAGTCAACATGGCGACCCAAACAGAGAATGCAAAACCCGCGCTGCTGGAACAAGCTAACTTCGCTGCCCTGATGCAAGCGATCACCACATGTGAGACTACCCTTACCTCCTACATGCTCAGTTTTCTGACTTTTGTCGTGGAGCGGGCGCACGGGATGCCTGCTACCCGAGTGCCCTCGGAAGCCCCTCCACGCACCTTTATTCTACGCCTACTTAATTTTAAGGATCGTGACCTGGTCCTGAGAGAGGCAAGGAAAATTTGTGTACTGTGCCATGTAGGAGTAAAACATGATATTCCCAGACTATTTGGTTGACACTCGGCGACTCCGACGATCCTTCGACTACGTTAAACTTAACTTCCGCAATAGGAAAATCAAGTACAGCATGCTCTTACCTGCTCGGCTGAGGGTGCAAGGTGTGGAAATTGTCTGTTTCTTGACTTCTCCTGTGGACGCATCGCAGTGGTTGGAGCCCTCACCTAGAGGATGAAAGAAGCTGCATACTAAATCAACAAAATGGCTTTTCCAAGGTTAGGAGTATATGTCTTTTCCCTTTTGTTCTGGGCTGTGTTTACTCTGGGCCTCTTCATTAGCTCCGGCTCTATCTAGAACTGTACTATCTACCCTTGGAACTGCCTTCATCTTGAAGACTCTCTGCCTTTTGATCCTGTTGACTCTCCCTTTTCCCCCTGAACATTTGGAGCATGCTGGAATAATAATCAAATTAATTGCTCCCCTCTGAAGCACTCTAAGGATTGCTCCTTAATCCTGTTACTAACAATCCATTTGACTGAAAAGATATACCCCTCTATAGCCCAGAGTACCAATGTTGCTCTTACTACTGCCATTTGCAGTTAATGGAAACTACCATTATAGGTTCATAACATGTTTAAGTGCTGTGCCCCCTGAGAAATCCGGGTGAATTATAGATCTGCAGGGACCGTTACTTTTTCTTTATTACAGATGGACTAGTCTATGTGTATAGACTGAGACACTTTGGTGTTCCACTGTTCACAATCCCTGCTATGTCAGTTGTGGGGAGTGAAGCACACATGTGTTTGGGGGGTGATGCAGGGTGTGGGGGGGGGGGGGGGATTTGCTTTTAAGTTATTTAAAACCTATTGGTTGCTGTTTTTTGTTTTTTATTTTCTGGTTCTGAGGCGCATAGTTATACCTTTTTCCACCAGGTGGTGATAGAGGTCTTCTTATATTGCCTGGCTGTGCAAGCTTTGATCTATACTTGTGTAGCGCCCACCTACTTGTGTGTGTGCTAAAGTAGGCAGTTAGGATTAATGCTAGGTAAACTTGCCAGTGTTACCCTGTTGGTGTAAGCTGGATGGTTAATGTGGTTGGGAGGTTTGTTAGAGTAGAGGACGGTGTGGCCACCAACATTCTGTCCTGTAAAGATCTCCATCATTTTCCCTGAGATGTTCTGGAAAGTGGGTGGACTGAAGGAGAAGAGTGGCAGGTAGTTTGGAGACCTCTTTGAACCAATCATTGTTTTACTTGGGCAGAGGCGGGACTGCTATAAAAGGGAAGGTCACATGCGTCTATATGTTCTTGATTTTGGAGAAGAAGAAGACATCATGTAGGGGTTGGTGCAGCTCGGGTGCTCTCCCCTTTGGGGGAGGGGAACGTGCCATGTGGGGAGGAGAAATGGAGGCTACATCAGGAGGAAGTTGCTACTACTACTAACAGAAGCAAAGACTGGGAGAGGACCCTCTGTGGCAAGCATGGACGGTTGCTCAGGAGTACAAGTGAGTGTAAACCCAGGGAAACAGTGTTTCTAAGAGACTTTAAAGGTGTTAAAGTGCGGGTCGTGGAGGAGGAGGTACAGATCTTCGGCCTTAGGAGAATCAATACCTCGCAAAGAGCATTGGTGTGCGTGTCACCACAGAAGTCTGTGCAAAGGGAGTTGGGCCTTAAAGAATTAATACCTGGGGAAAGCCCATCAGTCAGCCCTAAGAACTTTATTCAGAGTAATGTTCTTTGGGAACATTTGGAAGTGCTGTACGGTCAGGAAGTAGTAACAAACAGATGGAAGGAAAGCTGCATAATACAATTGGAAGCCAGTGCAAGTTAGAAGTTATTTACAGTGGCTCTACATGTTCTGGACTATGTATTCACAGGATTTGCTTCACTCAATGCTGAATCTGTAAGAGTTATTTAGAGTGCTTCTGTAATGCAGTACTGCAATAAGTGCCGGAGAAGAATAAAGTTCATGGTTTAATCGTTCTGAACTGTCTGTTGTGTCAATCTATGAAGGAAAGGGTGTAACGGAAACACACTACAGAAAAGAATGTATACATAGGAGTATATATAGAGGAGCATATAGAGAGAGCCTACGTCTAGAGTCAGGACTAATGGTATTTTATCACCATCATTCTATCTATGAAGAGGGACTAGACAGGGCTGCCCTCTGTCTCCCGGACTCTTTGCACTTGCCAAAAAACCCCTGGCTATCCTTACCAGATCCTCAGTTGCGATTGGGAGACTATCAGTGGGCCCATTGACAAAAAAGCTCTCTCTATTATGCAGATGATGCCCTCTTGTACCCCCCGGACGCGTCTGACTCCCTGGTAGCAGCCTTGGAGATCAGTTTGGGTCTTTCTCAGGTATCCGGATAAACTGGGCCAAATCGCTCCTATTTCCATTGTCCCAGTCAGTCTCCTCCCCTATGGTCCAGACCCCTCTGACCTGGGTATCCAAGTTTCAGTATTTAGGGATTGAAGTCCAGAGGGCTCACTCACTATACCTGGTTGATGTCTATTTAATCCTCCAGAAACTCACTTCTAAGTGTCAGGCATGGAGTCCCTGCCACTCTTGCCAGTTGAAAGGATTAATCTCTTCAAAATGACATTCCTTCCTAAGTTCCTCTATGTAATTCGCAACACTCCAGTCCCAATTCCTAGTTCTTTCTTTAATAAATTAGATCAAATAGGAGTTAACTTTATCTGGGCAGGGTTCATCCCTAGAGTTGCCCAAGCTTTTTTGCAGATGCCCTTGTCTCCTGGTGGACTGGCATTTCCATGCTTTCGACAGAATTACTGGGCGGCGGTAATGGCGACGGTGCGCTGGTGGATTACCCAATCACACATGAGTCCTACTGAGGTGGCCATTCTGGGGTGTCGTCTTCTGCTTTAAGCAACCTGGTGTTCAGGGGCCTGAGAGCACGCCCAAAAATGACAATCCTGATGCGCACAACAGTTCAGATGTGGGGACAGATGTCTGAAGTGATCAGTGATGCCAATAAAATCTCTCCTCACACTCCACTCTGGGGAAACCCTAAGTTGCCGCACCTTCAATCCATCCCAGTCCCTGGCTCTGGGCCAGATACAAGATTAAAACACTACGGCAGATTATGCTGGAGGGTAGCATACTCACTTTTGATACCTTAAAGGCCACTTTTCAACTTCCCTGGATGTTTTTTCAATACATGCAATTATGTCACACTGGGGGTCCCGAAGTGCAGAGAAAACTAGAATGGAGATGCAGGGATCGTGGATCCTTAAAGAACGTGATAATAATCTAAGAATGTTGGAACCTTACAAAACATAGTAACCGTATCAGAAAGTAAAAACAATGCTGGTACCCCGGAGTGGAAGTCTGAGGCCTGCCGGAATAAACAATAAAAAAAAAAAAACGTGCAAAGAAATAAACAGCAGCCTCCTTCATTCAACCCGACAGCACCAAACCAGGAAAAACCAGTGGCTCAGCCTAAATCAAAGTCAGTACAACACTGGTAAACCCCCCCCAACACTAGATATAAGGTCGCAGGATGGGCCCCATAATCCCACCGAAGAGGCCATCGGTCAGCCCATGGAGAAACAAAGAAAAAACAGAATAGCTATAACCTAAAAATTCAACGACTCCCTTGGAATCTGAGGTGGAAGAGCACCGCCCCGGTAACGGGATCAAGCTCAGCCTGCACAAAAATAAGGGGAAGGGGGTCTGTTTGTTACCAATACTGCGATAATCATCTTGCTCAATCACCAGTTGCTCACGATCACCCAACAAAAAGGCAAAAGAGGGCAAGCAAACACAGCCTGGCTCATGTCACCCATGGAAACCTCGGGCCCTAAGGGCCAGAAAAACATTCAAAAACAAAACAAACCAGTCCCGCAATCCCTCAAAACCATAGCAGGGGCAGAGAGGCCTAAAAACAAGGCCTAGGTGCCCACACTGTGGCTACAGGACTAGACCATTGGTGTCGTTGAGGGAGTGCGGGGACCAACCGGTCTCCGAATAGGAATACCAGGATGAGAAAAGTTAGGAGTCCAAGGGTGCAGCAGGCAACAGTTAATAAAATGACAAAACAGTGGCATATAAAGAAAATATATCAATGGGAAATTAACAAAGAGAGAGCCGTCAGGCCAGGGGTGACTTAATGGAAAGTAGTTATTAGACTAGGTCAAGCATAGGAAGTGTACATAGAGGAAAAAACTTGCTGAATCAGTCTTCAGACGTAGCCGGTGTGGATCTGCGTGTCTCGACAGGGGGTCCGTGAGCGGGGGTGGCAGGTCCGTTGTGGTCTTGGCAAGGAAAAGTTCAAGGCCACTGGGTACAGTAGAAAGTCAAACCAGTTGGGAACTTCTACTGATGGTTTATCCATGAAACTGAATAAAGCATTCAACTGGCCAGGGGAGAGCAGATAAAACTCAGCCACCTGCTTCAGCACTATGAGGTGGAAAGGATGGCCCCAGCAATAAGTCGCTTCCGCCACGCGAATGACCGCCAGTAGAGGACGGAGCATCCTCTGCATGGCCCGGGTTTGCCTGGAGATATCTGGGTAAACCCGGACAAGTCTCGAAATCAATGGCTCCTCTAGCCCAGGCTTGGCATAGGATCTCCTCCTTGATAGTGAAAAAATATACCCTACAGAGAACGTCACGAGTTGGAGTAGAGGAGCTGGGAGCTGCCTGAGACGATGATGGTGTGCGAGGGCCCTGCACCCGGTGAACGCAGTCTAACTCCAGCTCAGCTGTAGGCGGTTTCCCCAAAAGCTGATTAAGAATCGCAACCGCAGTGGTATGTAGGTCCTTGCCCGTGGTGGCCTCGGAAATCCCTCTAAGGTGCAGATTATTTTGTCGGTTGCAGTTTTCGCCATTGTCTAACCGCACCTGGACATCAATGAGATGACAGCGGAGGGCTTGTTGATCAGCTTCTAGGGCCGTGAGCCGAGTGTCTGTGGAGGTGGAAGCTGTCTCTAGGTCTGTCACCCTCTCCTCAACAGTGTCCACTTTCTTGCGAATGCCATGCAGCTCCCTGGAGAGAGCATTCACAATAGAAGTGGCCATAGTTTTCAGGTCCTGCTTGGTTGGGAAATTCGCCATGATCTCCCTGATGGCACTCTCAGAGCGGCTATTGAGGCCCTGTCTCGAGTCAGAACCAGCCGGGACACTGACTGCAGAAGCACTGGGGACAGAATCAGCAAATCTATCTTAGGCCCCTTTCACACTTATACGACTTATCCCACGATTTTGTACTGCAAAATCGTATAACAAGTCATTCTCCATGATTTTCAATGACTACCATTCATATTGGCACGACTTTAAGTCGTGCCGACTTCAAAGTAGTCCCTGCACTACTTTGGTCCAACTTCTATACGATTTGTACTCCATAGACCTCAATGTTAAACCCTCAAGTAGCATGCAAATCGTACCTGAATAATATGGACACGATTTCAGCAATACTTTGTAAGCACCAGCTGAGAATGGTTAATGCCAAAGTTGTGGCAAAGTTGTACAAAGTAGTACTGCTCCCAAATCGCGGCAAAATCGCGGTAAAATTGCAGCGAAATCGCGGTAAAATTGCGCGACTTTGAAGTTGTATAAGTGTGAAAGGGGCCTTAGTCTGGACTGCTGTAGCATCTGCTGGCAGCTGTGTGGGCTTCTTAACAGAAGCTGTGCCGGCGGAGCTGGTGCACAGCAGCGCCATCTTAGAAGAGGCCGCGGGAGAAGGCACCGGGTACTGGCGGAGTAAATAATGAGTAATTTCTGTGTCTGGAGGCTCCCCAGCGGTCTGCAGCTGTCTCCGATCCCCGACATGTGAGATGCAAAGCATCACGGCTCTAAAAGATGTTCCCTGTCCCGGTGTCTTGTCAAATACAGTCCCCTATCATATAGTGTCCTCCCTGTACTGCGCAGGCGCAGTACGGAGGACAAACGAGACGCTGAAAGTCTCCGAAGTTTAACAGCTGATCATCAGCTGTACACGGCGTCTGCGCTTTTATTCTCACCCTGTGTCCAGGATCATTCCCTACTATCCAAGTGGACATAGAGTGAGAATATATAGTTGCCGAGCGCAGCGAGGCCGCGCCCGAAGCGTGGCGAGCGAAGCGAGCCCGCGAGGGGCCCTCTTACACAGCCATCGCTAAGAACTGCCGAAGTGCCGTGTACAGCCGATGGTCAGCTGATCAACTTCGGACATTTTCGGCATCTCCTTCTGCTCCGTACTGCGCAAGCGCTGCGCCTGCGCAGTACGGAGCGGACACTATCCGATAGGAGGACACTATATGGCAGAACACCGGTCTGTGCAGAGCTCCTTAGTATATGCCTTTACTCCACCCCACAAATTTTTAAAGCGTAACTTTTGTTGAAAAAAAAAAAAAAAACATTTGCCTCTGGGTGATCTATGTACATTGCAAGGATTATAATAACCTTTGTTGCAGATTCCTACCTTTTGTTATTCTTAAGGCGAGTGGGTCTAATGGGAGTGGTTTCATAATTATCTGTCAGCTGTGGCACTAATGAGGAAATCTGTATGCCTGCATCCCTTTAGACGTTTTCCTATTGGGAGTATCACACCAAAAATTACATTTTTGTTGCAGGGGATGCCTGAAATCTGACTTGTATCTTAGGCAGACTTCTTGAGCCAATCACACAAGCAGGAAATTATGTTTCTGGGGAGTGGTCAGTACACTGTATAAAGAATAACTCCATGTAGCCATATTGCATTGCATATATACAAATTTGCAGAGGCTGCAGATTGAAAAGAAAAGGTCATTTTTAATATTCAATTACAATATGACTTGCATCGCAATTGTGCACGCTATATTATTTTTTCTTTATTTGCTATTTTTCCCCAGGAAAGTGGAGTTACCCTTTATTTTTTTCGTGGGGGGGCTGGACGTCCTCTTTAAGGGCTTACCTGTAGGTACAATACATTTCTCCTAAATGTGCACCATTCAGGAGGTATTTACTTTAGCAGCGCTAGTGATGTCACCGGCGCATGCACACTGTGCTCTCAAGGGACAGCGTGCCGTCCACAGACAGAGCCATGCTGTGGGCATGACTCCCACGCACATGCATGGGAGTGAGGTCAGCGAGGCTCGGCCAATCAAATGGCAGCTGCCCTCAAACCCGGAAGGAAGACTTGGTGAAAATAGAAGCCATGTCAGTGACAGTGCGCCGCTGGTGGGCTTAGTTTTTGGGTAAGTCTTTCATGCGATGCATACTAGCACATTATAACATTCATTTGTAGGGAGAAGAATTTTATTTATTTTTACTGCGGTTCACTACTGCGCTTTTACCTTGTCAGGCATGCCCTTACATACAGTACACTGATCAGCCAAATCATTATGACCACCCACCTAATATTGAATAGGTCCCATTTTGCCAACAAAACAGCCCTTACCCATTGAGGTATGGACACCACTAGACAAACCATCACACTGCCTCTGCCGGCTTGTCTTTTTTCCATACTGCATCCTGGTACCATATCTTCCCCAGGTAAGTGATACACATGTATCCTGCCATCCACGTGATGTAAAAGAAAACGTGATTCGTCAGATCAGGTCTCCTTCCATTGCTCCTTGGTCCAGTCCCAATGCTCACATGTCTATAATAGCTGCTTTTCACTGTTCACACGGGTCAGCACAGGCACCCTGACCTGTGGCACAGGCACCATGCTCTGTGTGTTCTAAAACCGGATCCAGCATTCACTTTTTCAGCAGCTTAAGCTACAAAAGCTCTTCTATTGGATTGGACTACACAGGCCAGCCTTTGTGTGCAGCAATGAACATTGGCCACCCAAGACCCTGTCACCAGTTTGCTAATTCTCCTTTCTTGGGCCACTTTTGGTCACTGCTCCTACGTGTTTCGTCCACAGATCCCTCTTGATAAAGTCGCTGTCAATAAAATGCATTGGATGATGGAGCCAAGGGCTGGGAGAAACCCTGGATTGTGTACATCTGACAGCTATTGTGTGACCAGTAAAGGTTTGAGCAGCCGGCAGTGCACTCTCTCGTGAACTAGTATGAGACTTGCAATATTTGTTGTTGATAAGTCTGCTTTGTTAAAAAAACATTTTATGACTGTTATCACACTATGAGAGTCTATTTATTTATATCCATATGACCACCCTGGAAGCGGGGGGGGGGCTGGAGGAGGAAAAAAGCCATGTTATTAAAAAAATAAATAAATAATAATAAAAAAAAAAAAAAATCACAAACACACACACAATGTTGCACCCGGTGGACACAGGAACATTAAGATCTCTGGAGATGGACTTGTAACCTTGAGATTGTCCATGCTTTTCCAATTTTTTTCTCAAATCCTCAGACAATTCTTTGCTGCTCTTTCTCTTCTCCATGCGGCACACAGAGACACACAACAGAAAGGTTGAGTCCATTTTTCGCAATTTTAACAGGTTGTCGGTGTGATTTCTATATTGTCAGCACCTGTTAATTTATACAGGTGAGTTTAATTACAAATTACAGGAGCATCACAAACTTGGAATGCAATTATTTCTTACAATTTTTAGAAGGTGCCAATCATTTTGTCCAGTTCATTGTTGGAGTTTTGCATGGAATGTGTCAGATTTGGCTTTTTGTTTCTCCACTTTTTTTTGTCATTCCAATACAAACAAAAAAATAAACCTGAGAATGCCTAAACATTTGTAATAGCAACAATTTTCTGGGTGAAGTGGTGCATTATCTGACAGATATGCAGGGGTGCCAATATTTTTGGCCATGACTGTATATACAGTATTTCACAAAAGTGAGTACACCCCTCACATTTTTGTAAATATTTTATTATATCTTTTCATGTGACAACACTGAAAAATCAAAAATCAAAATAACTCAACACACAGCCATTAATGTCTAAACCCACTGTCAACAAAAGTGAGTACACCCCTAAGGGTATATGTCCCAATTGGGCCCAATTAGCCATTTCCCCTCCCCGGTGTCATGTGACTTGTTAGTGTTACAAGGTCTCAGGTGTGATTGGGGAGCAGGTGTGGTAATTTTGAGGTTATTGCTTTCACTCTCTCATACTGGTCACTGGATGTTCAACATGGCACCTCATGACAAAGAATTCTTTGAGGATCTGGAAAAAAAAGAATTGTTGCTCTACATAAAGATGGCCTAGGCTATAAGAAGTTTGCCAAGACCATACAGCGGTTTAACAGGACAGGTTCCACTCAGAACAGTCCTAGCCATGGTCGATCAAAGAAGTTAAATGCACGTGCTCAGCGTCATATCCAGAGGTTGTGTTTGGGAAATAGACGTATGAGTGCTGCCAGCATTGCTGCAGAGGTTGAAGGGGTGGGTCAGCCTGTCAGTGCTCAGACCATACGCCACACACGGCATCAAATTGGTCTGCATGGCTGTCGTCCCAGAAGGAAGCCTCTTCTAAAGATGATGCACAAAAAAGCCCGAAAACAGTTTGCTGAAGACAAGCAGACTAAGGGCATGGATTACTGGAACCATGTCCTGTGGTCTGATGAGAACAAGATAAATATATTTGGTTCAGATGGTGCCAAGCGTGTGTGGTGGCAACCAGGTGAGGAGTACAAAGACAAGTGTGTCTTGCCTACAATCAAGCATGGTGGTGGGAGTGTCATGGTCTGGAGCTGCAGTTCATTGAGGGAACCATGAATGCCAACATGTACTGTGACATACTGAAGCAGAGCATGATCCCTTCCCTTTGGAAACTGGGCCGCAGGGCAGTATTCCAACATGATAACGACCCAAACATACCTCCAAGATGACCACTGCCTTGCTAAAGAGCTGAGGGTAAAGGTGATGGCGTGGCCAAGCATATCTCCAGACCTAAACCCTATTGAGCATCTGTGGGACATCCTCAAATGGAAGGTGGAGGAGCACAAGGTCTCTAACATCCACCAGCTCCGTGATGTCATCATGGAGGAGTGGAAGAGGACTCCAGTGGCAACCTGTGAAGCTCTGGTGATCTCCATGCCCAAGAGGATTAAGGCAGTGCTGGAAAATATTGGTGGCCACACAAAATATGGACACTTTGGGCCTAATTTGGACATTTTCACTTAGGGGTGTACTCACTTTTGTTGCCAGCGGTTTAGACATTAATGGCTGTGTGTTGAGTTTTTTTGAGGGGACAGCAAATTTACACTGTTATACAAGCTGTACAATCACTACTTTACATTGTAGCAAGATGTCATTTCTTCAGTGTTGTCCCATGAAAAGATAGAATAAAATATAAATAGCCATACACTTCCGGTAAGTGCATTGGCTGGATGCAGTAGGGCATATGTTTGGCAATTTGCTAATACTGGAAGAGTCATTTGGTGGCAGAACATTTTAGATAATACATCACTGAACTTTTTAATATTTTTGCAAAGCTTTGTTTTATTATTTAGCATGAAGTTATTTATAAAAACACATTAAGATTTGTAAACACTTTTTGTTTATCAGAGAAATATAAAAAGGTAACAATCAGCGCAAACAACTGTAAACGATCACCCAATTGCAAGCTGAACACTACAGGTAATAACAAATGCCTGAAGAATAACCAAAGTAAAAAGGGGGTAAGTGCAGCGCAATAAAATGGACGAATTCCCCAATAATCAATCAAGGCAGGTCCACATAAAACTTCCAACGACCAGAAAAACAATCTTGCATGCAGTATTCAATTGCGCCTACCAGAGAAAGTGGACCTCTGCACAGCAGGGGTCAAACTGACGTGTATCCCCAGGGGGATGACGATCTCCTTGGTGATGTCACTGAAGAGGAACACTGCAGTCTGAGGATCCAAATATCCAAAAGGGATGAGCCAGCCTTCCAACAGAGAAACCCCAGGGATGTGAGCTTCCAGATCCAGGTGTACACAAGGACCGCTCCAAGATGTCAGATATAAAAAATATGAGCAATGCTATCTAAGAGTAATCCGTTTATTGAGAAAAATCCAGTAAAAAACAGGCGCTCACAAGCGCTAATGGTAAAAGATTTAAAAAGTCGGACTGCAATACAATGCAGTGCCGACACACACAGTCTGGCAGCGGGTGACGTCCGTATCGTAGCTCCTTCCCCAGTACACGGCGTTACATCCTATTGGACTTCGTCAGTGAGGGGGTGGAGCCTGACAGTCATCCAGCAACCTTTATAGAGAACGGACGGTGTCTAATTGGGCTACGGCACGCACGGAAGTCAGAGGCTTCCTTAGCAACCGGACCCCAACAACAACCCGTTCTATATACAAAAACAGTCAAACCCTGTATAAAAACTAGGTGGCGGAACCGGAAGTCAAATAATGGACCTCCTAGTATGTAAACACGGAAACAGCACCACAGCCATACTATAGAAATATTAAAAATTATATTATATATATCCCAAATATGTAAATCTAGTCAATATATTTACCCTGCTAAAAATAAAAATAAAAAATAGAAATAAACAATAACGGAAGTAATCTCCCGCTGTCATTAGACCCCCTAATCCCCAGGGAGCTGTCCCGAAAAGATATCCTTACCCCAATAATAGAGGGAGGGGACAGTCCAATAGAGAGAATTTTAGCAAAGGGAATCAGTACCCTTACCCTATGCCGTATAATCAGAAATTTAGGGATGATAATTGGGGGCCCCCTCATTCCTCCAGAGGGAGGCACTCAAGTAATTCATCCAATAGAGGTCATTACATTTACAAATCATTTCAACCAAGGCCGTGGAGGTAGGGACCCCCAATATGATAGAGCTCCTGTTCTCACTCATAACCGGTTCTCGCCATTACGGTACGATAACTCCAAACAAGGTGAGGGTTTTTTTAGGGAACCCCCAGCCCCAGTGGCCGAGACCATGGGAAGGCACACCAGGTGGAAGCAAATGGGGGGAGGGGGGGGGGGGAGGGAAAGAGGGAGAAGAGCCGGACGAAAATTACAAAATACAAAAGTCCCATTAGGCACAGGTATCTATAATATCGGTGGCACAGTTTTATCAGAAGATGAACTGAGGGTCTTGGATAAAGGTCTTAAATTTGCCCCAGTAAAAAATTTCAATAAAGTTCAGACCTATATTAGCCTTCAAAAGTTTATTAGGACCCTAAATATTAAGAGGTATTTCTTATCTAAGCCAGGGGAGAGATCTAGCCAAGTTGGTGGGGTTGTCCCCATTGGGGGCTACTCTGGCTTGGCTAACAAATCTGTTTTTAATCCACCCAAGAATGACGATCGACATATTGAAGTTTTCAGAAACATGGTTACTAGTGACCTACAGGAGATGAAGATCAAGAAAATAGGTGATCCTTCATATCTCAAAAAAGGTATTAGTACACTAGAGAAAAATAAGGATGTGGTGATCCGCCCCGCGGACAAAGGGGGAGGCGTTGTTGTTATGAGCAAATCATACTATAAACTGGAAATGGAGCGACTTCTATTGGATAGAAACACCTATCAATTATTGAGTAGTAATCTGGTGTTCAAATTCAAAAATGAATTACACACACTTATTACATTAGGTAAGATACAGGGAGTATTAAGTAAAAAAAAAAAAAAAAAAAAAAAAAAAAGAGGCCTCTTATTTGATTCCCAGTGCATGCAGGAGACCCATAATATATTTTCTGCCCAAAATACACAAGGACGCCAGTTCCCCTCCAGGTCGACCTATTGTCAATGGTATTGACTCCATCACGGCCTGCTTAGATCAATATATAGACCATTTCCTGAAACCTTTAGTGTCTACCACTAAGGCTTACCTAAAAGACACTAAAACACATTATTCAAATTTTGGAAAATATCACCTATAAAGAAAATAGCTTTTTAGTCACTGCTGACGTGAGCTCACTATACACCATCATAGGCCATAAGGATGCTCTCACCTCTGTGCAGTGGGCCCTCAATGGATCCTCTCTCCCTCCCCTTTTAAAGGATTTTCTTTTGATGGCTTTGGATTTCTGCCTATCCAGAAATTACTTCTGGTACGGTGGTAGATTTTTTCTCCAAACACTTGGAGTTGCCATGGGTGCTCGCTTTGCGCCTAGTGTTGCCAAAATCTTCATGGCATTATG
The DNA here is from genome assembly GCA_037952835.1 of Lithobates septentrionalis. NCBI lineage: Eukaryota > Metazoa > Chordata > Amphibia > Anura > Ranidae > Lithobates > Lithobates septentrionalis. The sequence goes on along the minus strand of JBBDGP010000289.1, from coordinate 1,414,341 downwards.
GGAAGAGGAAGTTGTCTTTGGTAGCAGACCGGCTCAGCTGGTCTGCTACCAAAGATATATAGATGATCTGATTATCATTTGGGAGGGTGATCTCATCAGCCTCCAGCTCTTTATGTCCAAACTTAACGGCAATAATGGGGGGATCCATTTATCTTGGAACGCAGATACCACACGTGTTGCTTTCCTGGATCTGGAAATATTTAAACAAGGTGATAAGTATGTTACAAAAAATTTCTTTAAGCCCACGGACAGGAACGGATTTATACCGTTCGATAGCTGTCATCATCACTCCTGGCTATAGAACGTTCCTAGGGGACAGTTTATCCGGTTAAGGAGGAACTGTGCCCTAGATTCAGATTACTTTTCCCAAGCTGAAGTTTTGTCTAACCGCTTTTTACAAAAGGGTTACGAGGAGGAGCGACATAGCCACCGTTGGCCTCTTTAAACGTGCTTCTTTGGTTGCTAAAAATCCAGTTAACAACAAGAAATCCCAGGGTGATTTCGAATACAAAAGTATCCTCGATTATAACATTCAACACAAAAAATTTGAGAGGATTATTCTGAAACGCAGGGATATCCTCAAAAAAGATAGCATTTTGGGTACAGTATTACCCCCCCCCCCCCCCCCGTCCCAAATTCGTTTATCGAAAACCACCCACGTTAAGAGATATTTTGGCACCTAGTGTTGTGGATCCCCCGGCAACCAAGAAGGAAAACCAGATTTTCAACTTCCTGACAGGCTTTTATGCCTGTGGGAGATGTCAGGCCTGCAAGTAATGTAGGCAGAATATCAAGAGAAGGAAAGATTTTACAGCTTCTGCCACTAACAAATACTATCAGATCAAACATTTCATAACGTGCAATACAGTAGGGGTTGTTTACATGTTGGAATGTGACTGCAGACTCCAATACATAGGTAGGACTTCAAGACCTATGGGAGTCCGCATTGCCGAACATGTGAACAATATTAAGAGAGGACTTATTACACACAATGTTTCTAAACACTTTAGGATGTTTCATGATCGTAATCCCAGATGTTTAAATTTTGGGGCATAGAAAAGGTGAATCCACATTGGAGGGGGGCAACAACATCAGGCAACTGAGCCAGCGTGAATCCATGTGGGATTCATGAGACTCAGGTTATGATCCCTAAGGGGTTAAACGTGCAATTCGATCTAAATTGCTTCATATCGAATAAATAGTTGCATATGGGTCATATCCAGATGGGGATTTTAGTTATTCTTTTGTTAATTTCTGTTATTGTATGTTCTTTTCGCATGTTTGTTTGCATTACACACAGAGATGGCAGCGGGAGACTACTTCTGTTATGGTTATTTCTATTTTTTATTTTTAGCATGTAAATCTAGTCAATATATTTACCCTATTTGGGATATATATATACCATATATACTCGAGTATAAATCAAGTTTTTCAGCACATTTTTTTGTGCTGAAAGTGCCCCCCTCGACTTATACTCGAGTCAAGCACTTTTCTGCAGCAAAAAATTTCATTTTCCGAACCAAATTTGGGGCCCCATATCTCAGGGCCACTTTATGCTAGGAACCCCAAATTTGGTGTGCAAACCCAGTGAAATTGGTACCACAACATATCCAAAGCTGGGGTTCCTAGCACTAAGTGGCCCCGAGATACGGGGCCCCAAAATCGGTTTGGAAAATGTCATTCTCTGCTGCAGAAAAGTGCTTGACCTTTTCTGAACCGAATTTGGGGCCATGTATCTCAGGGCCACTAGGTGCTAGGAACCCCAAATTTAGTGTGCAAACCCAGTGGAACTGGTACCATAACATATCCAAAGCTGGGGTACCTAGGACCAAGTGGCCCCGAGATATGGGGCCCCAAAGTTGGTTCGGAAAATGTCAAGCACTTTTCTGCAGCAGAGAATGACATTTTCTGAACCGATTTTTGGGGCCCTGTATCTCGGGGACACTTGGTGCTAGAAACCTCAGCTTTGGATATTTTATGGTGCTAGTTTGCACACCAAATTTGGGGTTCCTAGCACTAAGTGGCCCTGAGATACGGGGCCCCAAAGTCGGTCAACTGTGTCCATCTGTAGCAATGTCATTTCGGGACCATTTGGGTTCAGAGACCCCAAATTTTGGCTGCAGCTAGGGGGCATCTAGGAACCCTTAACTACCGAGTTTGAAGTTCGGGGGACCTATGGCTGCAAATGGGCACAGTGAGGCATGCAAATTGGCATTGTTGACCCTCTTTTCCACTTACAGTAGCTGTGCATTTCTCACCCTCGTCTTATACTCGGGTCACTAAGTTTTTCCCATTTTTTTGTGATAAATTAGGGCCTCGACTTATACTCGAGTTTATACGGTAATATAATTTTTAATATTTCTATAGTATGGCTGTGGTGCTGTTTCTATGTTTACATACAAGGAGGTCCATTATATTTGACTTCCAGTTCCGCCACCTAGTTTTTATACAAGGTTTGACTGTTTTTGTATATAGAACGGGTTGTTGTTAGGGTCCGGTTGCTAAGGAAGCCTCTGACTTCCGTGCGTGCCGTAGCCCAAATAAACACCGTCCGTTCTCTATAAAAGGTTGCTGGGTGACTGTTAGGCTCCACCCCTCGGTGATGAAGTCCAATAGGACGTAACAACGCCGTGTACAGGGGTGGGGGGGGAGCTACGATACGGACGTCACCCGCTGCCAGACTGTGTGTCGGCACTGCATTGTATTGCAGTCCGAATTTTTAAATCTTTTACCATTAGCGCTTGTGAGCGCCTGTTTTTTAGAACTGGATTTTTCTCAATAAAAACGGATTACTCTTAGATAGTATTCCTCATATTTTTTATATCTGACATCTTGGAGCGGTCCTTGTGTACACCTGGATCTGGAAGCTCATATCCCTGGGGCTTCTCTGTCAGAAGGCTGGCTCATCCCTTTGGATATTTGGATCCTCAGACTGCAGTGTTCCTCTTCAGTGACATCACCAAGGAGATCGTCATCCCCCTGGGGATACACGCGAGTTTGACCCCTGCTGTGCAGAGGTCCACTTTTTCTGGTAAGCGCAATTGAATACTGCATGCAAGATTGTTTCTCTGGTCGTTGGAAGTTTTATGTGGACCTGCCTTGATTGACTATTGGGGAATTCGTCCATTTTATTAATTGCACTGCACTTACCTCCCTTTTACTTTTTGTTTATCAGCACTGTATTTATTGTTGCATATTAATTTGTGAGCGATTGTTTATAGTGAGGGAAAAAAGTATTTGATCCCCTGCTGATTTTGTACATTTGCCCGCTGACAAAGAAATGATCAGTCTATAATTTTATGGTCGGTTTAGTTTAACAGTGAGAGACAGAACAACAACAAAAATATCCAGAAAAACTAATTTCAATAAAGTTTTAAATTGATTTGCATTTTAATGAGTGAAATAAGTATTTGATCCCCTATCAGTCAACAAGATTTCTGTCTCCCAGGTGTCTTCTATACAGGTAATGAGCTGAGATTAGGAGCACTCTCTTATGCAGAGTACACACGGGGGCACTTTTCTATCGGACTGGACAACCCGATCGTGTTTGGGCTTCATCGGACCTTCAGCGAACTTTTCCAGTCGAAAATCTGACAGACTTTAGATTTGAAACATGCTTCAAATCTTTCCGACGAACTCGAGTCCGGTCGAAAAATCCACTCGTCTGTTTGCTAGTCCGACAGACGAAAACCCGCGCTAGGGCAGCTATTGGCTACTGGCTATCAACTTCCTTATTTTAGTCCGGTGTACGTCATCACATACGAATCCGTTGGACTTTGGTGTGATCGTGTGTAGGCAAGTCCGTTCGTTCAAAAGTCCGTTGGAAAGTCCATCGGACCAGTCCGCTCGAAAAGTCCACCCGTGTGTACGCGGCATTAGATCGGGTTCACACTGGTATGACACAACAGTTGTACCTTTTTGGATCCGACTTTGCCCTGTGACTTGAAGTCTGAAATGCGTCCGACTTCAATGAACAGGGATCCGATTTTGATCTCCAACAAATACCAGGCACTGTGTCTGGTATGAATATTTAGGGGGAACACCACGCCAAATTAAAAAAAAAAAAAAAAAAAGCAGCATGGGTTCCCCCTCCAAGGAGCATACCAGGCCCCTTGGTCTGGGGTGATTTTATGGGAACCTTCACACCGAAAAAATTATGTGGAGCCCCCCCCCCCAAAATCCATACCAGACACTTATCCAAGCACACAGCCTGGCAGGTCAGGAAAGGGGGTTGGGATGAGTGCGCGCCCCCCGTCTGAACCGTACCAGGCCGCATGCCCTAAACATGGGGGGGTAGGTGCTTTGGGGCAGGGGAAGTCTGCGCCCCCTCCCCAAAGCACCTTGTCCCCATGTTGATGAGGACAAGGGCCTCTTCCCGAGAACCCTGGTCGTTGGTTGTCAGGGTCGACGGGTGGGGGGGGCTTATCGGTATCTTAACAAGGGGGCCCCCAGATCCCGGCCCCCCACCCTATGTGAATGAGTATCGGGCACATTCTACCCCTTCCCATTCACCTAAAAAAAAATAAAAAAATAAAAAAAAAGTGTCAAAAATAAAATGCAGTACACGTTTTCAAAGTAATTTATTAGGCAGCTCCGGCGTCTCTTTCGATCTGTTCTCCCCTCTCCGGCACTACTGTGTCCTCCGCTGACGTCTTCTGCCTCTGTCGGTGCTTCTCCCCTCTCTCTCTCCGGTTCTTCTCCCTCTGTCCGCTGTCTTCTGCCGGGTCTCCTCCGCTATCTTCTCGCTCTTTTCCCTCTATTCTTCTTCCGATGTTGACTCAATGCTCTCTCCCGCTCTAATGATGGATGCGTGGTGTGCCACTACTTATATTGGCATGGGGCGGGGTCACCGGAGGCCCACCCCTTATGACATCACCACCCATCATGCCCCGGGAGGTGACGTCATAAGGGGTGGGGCCTCCAGATGATGTCACACGGTGACCCCGCCCCATGCCTAATAAATTACATTATTACATTATACATGTTTTTTAAAGTAACAACAACCATCGGCCAGGGTTATCGGGAAGAGGCCCTTGTCCTCATCAACATGGGGACAAGATGCTTTGGGGTGGGGGTGCAGCCCCCCCTGCCCCAAAGCACCCACCCCCCCATGTTGAGGGCATGCGGCCTGGTTCAGGAGGGGGGGGCGCTCACTCTTCCCTACCCCCTTTCCTGACCTGCCAGGCTGTGTGCTCGGATAAGGGTCTGGCATGGATTTCGGGGGGGACCCCCACACCGTTTTTTCGGTGTGGCGGTTCCCCTTAAAAACCATACCAGACTGAAGGGCCTGGTATGCTCTTGGAGGGGGGACCCATGCCCTTTTTTTGTTTTAATTTGCCGTGGAGTTCCCCTTCAAGATCATCAGAGTACAAGTCGCATGCCAAAGTCGGATCAGTCAAGACGGCGATCCGAATTTGATCTGACTTCAGTGATATTCAATGGGCTGAAGTAGGATCAAAGTCACACCAAAGTAGTGCAGGGAGCATTTTCAAAGTCGTACCAGTGTGAACCCGGTCTTAAAAGGAGTGCTCCTAATTTCAGCTTGCTACCTGTATAGAAGACCCCTGTCCACAGAAGCAATCAACCAGATTCCAATCTCTCCACCATGGCTAAGACCAAAGAGCTGTCCAAGGATGTCAGGGACAAGATTGTAGACTTACACAAGGCTGGAATGGGCTACAAGACCATCGCCAAGCAGCTTGGTGAGAGGGCGACAACAGTTGGTGCGATTATTCGCAAATGGAAGAAACACAAAATAACTGTCAATCTCCCACGGTCTGGGGCTCCATGCAAGATCTATCAAGCTCTTTGGCATCACCTCGCTGTGTTTGGAGGAGGAGGAATGCTGCCTATGACCCCAAGAATCACCATCCCCAACGTCAAACATGGAGGTGGAAACATTATGGTTTGGGGTTTTTTTCTGCTAAGGGGATAGGACAACTTCACTGGATCAAAGGGACGATGGACGGGCCATGTACCGACAAGTCTTAGGTGAGAACCTCCTTCCCTCAGCCAGGGCATTGAAAATGGGTCATGGATGGGTATTCCAGCATGACAATGACCCAAAACACATGGCCAAGACAACAAAGGAGTGGCTCAAGAAGAAGCACATTAAGGTCCTGGAGTGGCCTAGCCAGTCTCCAAACCTTAATCCCATAGAAAATATGTGGAGGGAGCTGAAGCCTCAAAACCTTAAAGTGATTGTAAATTCTCATTTAAAAAAATAAAAATAAACAAACATATACTTACCTCCTCTGTGCAGTTGATTTTGCACAGAGCAGCCCGGATCCTCCTTTTCTGGGGTCCCTCTTTTCTGCTCCTGGCCCCTCACCCCTATCGAGTGCCCCCACAGTCAGAAGCTTCCTATGGGGGGCATTGGAGTCGAGTCACAGCTTCGTGTGTCCATTCAGACACGAGCCCCGACCCCGCCCCGTTCCCTCTCTCCCCTTATTGGCTAACTAACTTTGATTGACAGCTGTGGGAGCCAATGGGAATGCTGCTGTGTCTGTCTCAGCCAATCAGGAGTCCCGGACAGCTTAGACTTTTGTGGACATCGCTAGAGAGAAATGGGGGTCAGGTAAGTAAGTAGGGGGTGCTGGGGTGTCTGCATTAACTGCTTCAGCCCCGGAAGAATTTACCCCCTTCCTGACCAGAGCACTTTTTGCGATTCGGCACTATGTCGCTTTAACTGACAATTGCGCAGTCGTGCAACGTGGCTCTCAAACAAAATTAACGTCCATTTTTCCCACAAATAGAGCTTTCTTTTGGTGGCATTTGATCGCCTCTGCGCTTTTTATTTTTTGCGCTATAAACAAAATAAGAGCGACAATTTTGAAAAAAAACGCATTATTTTTTGCTTTAATAAATATCCCCAAAAAATATATTAAAAAAAATGTTTTCCTCAGTTTAGGCTGATACGTATTCTTCTACATATTTTTGGAAAAAAAAAAAAAAAAAAAAAATCGCAATAAGCGTTTGATTGGTTTGCGCAAAAGTTATAGCGTTTACAACATAGGGGATAGTTTTATGGCATTTTTATTAATAATTTTTTTTTTTTTACTAGTAATGGCGGCGATCAGCGATTTTTATCACGACTGTGACATTATGGCGGACACGTCGGACATTTTTGACACATTTTTGGGACCATTGTCATTTATACAGCAATCAGTGCTATAAAAATGCACTAATTCCTGTGTAAATGACACTGGCAGTGAAGGGGTTAACCACTAGGGGGCGGGGAGGGGTTAAATCAGTACTGGGGAGGCGTTTCTAACTGTAGGGGGGAGGGGCTGTGTGTGTCAGTACACTGATCTCTGCTCCGATGACAGGGAGCAGAGATCCAGTGACACTGTCACTAGGCAGAACGGGGAGATGCTGTTTACATCAGCATCTCCCCGTTCATGCTCTCCGTGAGACGATCGTGGGTATCCCCGCGGCGATCGAGTCCACGGGACCCGCGACCTGACTCGCGGAGCTCCCGGATGGCGCGCACGCAATGACACGGCGGCGCGCACGCAATGACACGGCGGCGCGCACGCAATGACACGGCGGAGATTTCAAATGGACGTATATATACGCCCATTTGCTCCGGGCGTGCCATTCTGCCGACGTACATAGTCGTGTGCCTGTCGGGAAGGGGTTAAGATAACAAACCTTCTGCCTTTACAACTCCTTTAATGACTTGGAGAGGATCTGAAAAGAGAAGTGGGACAAAATCCCTCCTGAGATGTGTGCAAACCTGGTGGCCAACTACAGGAAACCTCTGTAATTGCCAACAAGGGTTTTGCCACCAAGTACCAAGTCATGTTTTGCGAAGGGGTCAAATACTTATTTCACTCATTAAAATGCAAAGCCCCAAGGGCTTTCACATTGGAGCGGTGCGCTGGCAGGACAGTAAAAAATGTCCTGCTAGCTGCATCTTTGTCCTACAGCACCCCTGCACTTACGTCACACCCGGAACTCAGAGCGAGCTTGGAACGCAGTTGAGGCGCACGCCATTCGGCTGATGTCTCCTATCCACAGCTCCCTCTGTATATGTTTTTCTCCTATCGAGTGCGAGTTTTCTGGCTCTCCTTGCATAGGGAGTTCAGGCTGATTTTATTGGCTGTTTTTTAATAAAATCCTTTTCATAAACTTACTACACTATGGGAGCCCTGTTTTTTCCTATAAGGACGTGATTAAGAGATTGGCGCAACGTCCACTGTCTGGAGCCAAGACACTTGGTGGCGGCTGCACTGGATCTGGGACGCCCTTTATTGTCTGTTGCTACATGCCTAATACCCCTGCAGGGGTTTGAGGAGCTGGCGAGTGGGGACCCTTGAGGGGGGAGCACTAAAGTCACTGGAAATCATCCGTTTTCATCACAAGAGTCACTAATTACAAGAACTTTGTGCCACTCTGGAGCTTCACTTTCACATCTTTTTCTTTACATTTTTTATTCGCATTTTTTTTTTCATCTTTTATTCAATTTTTATTGAAATTGTTGTATTCATATATTGTTTGCCTGATGGGACTGTTGGTCACAATGGACTCCAGATCATTTTGATTATATATATGCTTCACCTGTTGGACACTGATTATCTAGTATCACTTTATTAGACACTGTATAGGGTGTATACATTTATTTATACCATTTGTTGCGGGACATCGGGGGAGACTCTGATGTCATTATATCTCGCTTTACGTTACCGTAAGGTGTAATCAATATATGGTGGTAGGGGGTATGCATTTTTGTATTTTTCACTAATTTTTATGGATTTATTTGCAAGAGGTTTTAATAGATTTAAGTTTAGAGGCACGGTATAGTTATTATACAGGATACCCCGGCATAGGTAGCGCCACACACCCCTATCCTTTTTATTTCAGACAAATAGGAATACCACAATAATGGCCTTAGGTTGGAGGGGAGAGAGGAAAACAGTCCCTCCGACTCCAAGGAAAGACGACAATAAACAATCAGACAATGGGTTTATTTACTAAAGGCAAATCAACATTCCCCTGGCACAAAAAAAACTAAAACTTTTTCAAGCTTAGCAGATTTAAAAAAAAAAAAAAGACACACTATCAATCCTATCCACTGACATGAGGCAATGATGGTTAGTTCAAAAGGCTAAATACAACCAGCACTATATTAGGACAAATTTTGTTCGTTGGTGTTGCCTTTTAACCCTTAGTTCTCTACCTATATGCTATAAGGGATTACAAATAGTAATAGTTCCAAATTTCTTTGTAAAGCAAGTTATTCTTGCCTTTAAAAATGTATTTTATATCTCTGTGCAGCAGGTGTTCCTTCCAACATGCCTCGCCTTGTTCTGTGTTAAGTTGGTAGGGGTGAAGACTTGCAATAACGCACTCAAGGTAGAACAAAACGGAGTTACCAAGTCCATTTTATTCCCCACAATTTAAATTTCCTTTACATCAATGAACACAGAAATGGGGCTGTGCATGAAACACAAAATTAAGTTGCTTTAATTTCCAACATTATAATATCAACACAACTTATTAAAATAGGTTTTCAATGTAAAAACAGTAAAAGTAAAAACAATAAATTAGAATTTTTATCTGGGATATATGCATTTAATTAAGTGGTGGCAACAGGTCTCTCAAATTACTTCCCCATAAAGTAAACGTTTATAGGGAACGGTGTCAAATGCTTTTGCATTAGTGTGCTGGGACTTGTGGTTCTACAGAGAGAGGAGAAAGGCAGGTATAGTGTGCTGGGACTTGTGGTTCTACAGAGAGAGGAGAAAGGCAGGTATAGTGTGCTGGGACTTGTGGTTCTACAGAGAGAGGAGAAAGGCAGGTATAGTGTGCTGGGACTTGTGGTTCTACAGAGAGAGGAGAAAGGCAGGTATAGTGTGCTGGGACTTGTGGTTCTACAGAGAGAGGAGAAAGGCAGGTATAGTGTGCTGGGACTTGTGGTTCTACAGAGAGAGGAGAAAGGCAGGTATAGTGTGCTGGAACTTGTGGTTCTACAGAGAGAGGAGAAAGGCAGGTATAGTGTGCTGGGACTTGTGGTTCTACAGAGAGAGGAGAAAGGCAGGTATAGTGTGCTGGGACTTGTAGTTGAATCAAAAGTGAGCTCTGCTCTGGAATCTCTGCCAGCCTTTACATCTTTGGCATCCAGTACTCCCAAATGCAGTCCCGTCCCCCTCCTTACCTCGTCCCCGCACCGAGCAGAGGATCCCCAGAGCCAGCAGAGCGCGGAGCCCGATCATAGCGGAGCGGAGAGAGCGGACCGAACAACCCGGAGCAACTCCACCACTGTACAATCCTATGAGACATGTGTACACAGCGCCACCTACTGGGCGGCAACGGAACGTCCTCTCCTCCACTTAGGATCAGACAGAGGGGGGGAGTAGAGAACATGATGGTGAAGAACTTGGTGACTGATAGGGAAAGAATTAATCTATGTTTCTAGTTAACAATTTTACCACTTTTTACTATTTCTGTGAACTCCAAATAGTAAATTGAATACATGCAAACAATGTGTGGAAATACACCGCCTCTACCTCACATCACTCTGCGCCAAAATAAACTACTCCGAAATCTACTGTAGTACACCAAAGCAGCTACTTTAAATAATGAACATATAATTAAGCAATAAATCATGAATAAAACGTGCCCAGTCTCCGATTTCTTATTGCAGCAGCGCTTTGTGTCAGATGTCAAGACGCATAAAAGTAAGATAAGATCAGTATTGGAGAAGTAGGGAAAGTTCAAATAAAGCTGTAGTCTGTGGGTATGAAGAATTCCTTCCACCAAGAGTGATCACCGTGTGAGGGGGTGACCCCCCCGTGAGATTGCACTCACCACAATTCCAGCAAACACAAGCCTTTAAGTTGTTATCTTTGAAAACTTTCCGTCTCCTTAATCCGACCACCAGATGGCGCTAACACTCTCGGTTAATATAACATGCATAGGGAGAAAATAAAATATCCATATAGCGTAATATTGCTAAAGAACTTTTATTGATATGCAAAATAACTCCCCCCTTCATAGATATGCGTACCAGATGTACTATACATTAGAGCATTTGAAAAGGTGCACTGTGCCTGTATCCCCGTCTCCCGGGAGGTGTTCCGGAACGCGCGCTGTATGCAGCTGGTTGTTCGCTTCCTGGTTGCCTTCCGGTGCGTGGAACGCACACGTCACTTCCGGTTGATTACGGTCCTGACGCGTTTCGTCACTTCCGGACGTCAGCAGCTGAGTCCGGGGCGGAAGAGACGGGGAAGAGTCTTCCGGTCTGCACCTCCCGGGAGACGGGGATACAGGCACAGTGCACCTTTTCAAATGCTCTAATGTATAGTACATCTGGTATGCATATCTATGAAGGGGGGAGTTATTTTGCATATCAATAAAAGTTCTTTAGCAATATTACGCTATATGGATATTTTATTTTCTCCCTATGCATGTTATATTAACCGAGAGTGTTAGCGCCATCTGGTGGTCGGATTAAGGAGACGGAAAGTTTTCAAAGATAACAACTTAAAGGCTTGTGTTTGCTGGAATTGTGGTGAGAGCAATCTCACGGGGGGTCACCCCCTCACACGGTGATCACTCTTGGTGGAAGGAATTCTTCATACCCACAGACTACAGCTTTATTTGAACTTTCCCTACTTCTCCAATACTGATCTTATCTTACTTTTATGTGTCTTGACATCTGACACAAAGCGCTGCTGCAATATGAAATCAGAGACTGGGCACGTTTATTCATGATTTATTGCTTAATTATAAGTAAATTGAATACAGCCTGTAAACAGCCATGTGCAAAAAAAAAAAAAAAAAAAAAAAAAAATTCAGTGGATGTGCATTTTTTTTTTGTTGCTTCTGAATATATGCAGACAGATGGAGGGAATATTATAGTTCATGGATCAGGACTACGCAAAGTCTGCTACAATCAGACAGATTGATGTGCAGGTGTTCAGGGGACCCAACATGGAATGAATCAGCTCCCAGAAAGCCTTCCAATTTCCCACAGTACCCCCAGTCTGCTGCAGAGTCCTCAGCCCCCCCCATAGTGCCCACCTCCTACAGAGCCACCTTACCTACCGCAAGTGTCCCCCCACCTGCTGCAGAGCCTTCAGTCCCCCCCATAGTGCCCACCTCCTACAGAGCCACCTTACCTACCACAGTAGACTGGCCCTTGAATGTTCCCATTCTCAGCAATAGATTGTATTTCATTTCTCATAGCAAACATCCTAGCCGTGTTGCCAGAGCTGGAGAAGAGAGCTAGCTCTTGGGGTTTTGGAAGAAGAATGTGCACTTCCCTCCAAATGTACAATGCAGTGCTTATTGCCCGGGGCCACATCTAGCCCATTGCCACTTTGTGTGGCTCATTGGTCCCCTGCAGACACTTATCTTTAATGTGTCATGTACTATGTCTCCAGTCTATGATTGACTGCTGAAGCATGCCCCCAGTCTACAACAACCCCTGTAGCATGTTCATAGTCTCTGACCATTTTCTGTATCAGGTCTGCAGTCTGACCATCGCCTATATCATGTCTGCAGTCTCTGACCATCTCCTGTATCATGTCTTTAGTCTCTGACAGTCTGTTGGAGCATGTCTTCAGTCTCTGACCATCTCCTGTATTATGTCTCTTGTATCATGTTTGCAGTCTCTGACCACCTCTTGTATGATATCTGCAGTTTCTGACCATTTTTTATATCATGTCTGCAGTCTCTGAACATCTCCTGTATTATGTCCAGAGCCGATCCACCCTATACGCTCACTACGCAAGCTGCGTAGGGCCCCGCCGCTGTGGGCCCCCCCCCCCACTGAGACATTTCCCGGTAGGCTGCCTGCCCTGGGGCCGCTTTGAGCTATGCTGTGGCTGCAGCGTAGCTCAAAGCAGAGTCCCGCTGTGTCACGGAGCTCAGTGTGAAGTCGCGCTTTGACAAAGGCCCTCCTCCTAGACCAGCTTGTGTGATAGATGCAGTGTTCTGTCTATCACACGAGCTGGTCTAGGAGGAGGGCGTAACTTTTGTCACAGCGCGACTGAACCTTTCAAACTGAGCTCCGTGACACAGTGTGAGAAGGGCGCTGTGCCTGAATGTAATCCACTGGCACGGCAATGATTGGCCACGGTAAGGATAGATAGATAGATAGATAGATAGATAGATCTGTATTGTTCTACTTATTCTTTGACTGTTTTGTTTAAAGGAGGGAGGATTGTATTGGGAGCACTGAAGTGTCAGGTGTGACAATGGCAAATTTTCTTTAATTTTTTTTTTTAAACAAGAAAGGTTTACATAGCTCACGGCATCACGGGTCAGGTAGAGGGCCCCTTAGCAGAATTTTGCTTAGGGCCCCAGGGAGGTCAGGATCGGCACTGATTATGTCTCTTGTATCATGTCCGCAGTCTCTGACCACCTCTTGTATGATATCTGCAGTCTCGGACCATCTTCTGTATTATGTCCATACCTCTGCTATGCAGTCTCTGACTATTTTAATGAAGTTCTTTAAGTTAGGCTCAGACAAAGCAAATTTTATAGGTACAAGGAAGCATGTGTTTTGTTTAACCACATCACGCAAGCCCCTCCCACTGCTAGACACTTGGCCACGCCCACAATTTACAGTGACGTAGCACGCCGCAGGTCTTTTTACTCCTCCAGTGTCCCTCATTCTGAAGTTCAAAAGTTGGGAGGTATGTATAGGTATATCTCCCGCTATGATCGTTTCAGCCGATGGCTATGTAGCCTGATGGTGAGTGAGGAGAGGGAGATTGGGGGAGGGGGGGGGGGGGGAGGGGAAAAGGAGTCCACCATGGAGTGAACAGGGACAGCTGTCAGTGATGAAAGATGGGCATATAGCCGACTTACAGTTCATGGAACCACTCTCAATGGTGAGGCACGTGAATCGTCTGAATATGGACCTCTCAGCTGTAAGTTTGTATGTCAGTCTGGAGTTGGCTAGTTGCAATGTTCTCCGCGGTTTCCCTGAATCCTGTGCGTTTCCGGGCGGATATTCCTTTACCGCATCTGTTAAGTCCTGTTACTGGAGCTATTGTTACCCTTCACTTTTCTATCCTGCCATCCGATGGAGTGCTTTAGGGGGTAAAGATGGTGCGTCCCTGGGTTGACATGTTTCGCTTCTTCTTGTATGCAACTATTATGCCAAAGGTTTGCTCTATTTGGGATATATGGCCCTGCTTGAATCCTGCCCGGCACACAAAGGCTTCTTGCTTAGATGGGTGGCCTTACTGCGGCCCAGGGGGGAGGAGTGTTCCATGGTTGCCCGGCCCTTTGACCTGTGGCTGTCTGTCTGGCTTCCCCTCTCTCTTTAATCATAGCCCAAGAGGGTTAAGGCAGTGCTGGAAAATGGTGGCCACACAAAAAATTGACACTTTGGGCCCAATGTGGACATTTTCACTTAGGGGTGTACTCACTTTTGTTGCCAGCGGTTTAGACATTAACCACTTCACGCAAATCGTCGTAACTGTATGTCGGTACTTTGATGCTAAATACCGTTCTTATGGCAGCAGCTAGCTGCCGTAACCCTGGTATTTTCAGCAACAGCGTGTGGCTCTCTTTATGATAAAAGTGGTCTCAACGGTGTATTCGCCGCAAGATTACTTTTATCGGGGGCGGGAGAGGTCAAACGTCACTTCCACCCAATGGTCTTAAAGGGGAATTTTTTTTAAATAGCATTTAAATGCATCCTATGCATTAACGGGAAAACAATTCTGACACTGTCCACCCCCCCCCCCCCCCTCAATTTTACTCACCTGAGCCCTTTCCTTCCCTCGGCAGAGACACGCTCTTCCTCTCTGCCCGTTGTCTCTGCTCCTGATTGGATAGATTGATAGCAGCGCAGCCATTGGCTTCCGCTGCTGTCAATCAAATCCAATGACGCGGGGGCGGGGTCAAGTCCCGCTTTCTGTGTGAATACACTCAGAATCAGGACTCAGGAGTGCGCCTGCACAGGTGTCCACCAAGGAGAGCGCTTCTCCAATGTGGACACCTGTTGCAGAAAGGAGCTACCAGCGCCGGCGGGGGACCCCAGAAGAGGACATTCGGGGCCACTCTGTGCAAAACAAACTGCACAGTGGGGGTAAGTATGACATGTATGGGTTTTTTTGTTGTTTTTTTTTTTGTTTTTTGTTTTTTTTAAACGAGGGTTTACAAACCCTTTAAGTATAAATATGAGATCTGGGGTCTTCTTGACCCCAGATCTCATAATTTAAGGGGCCCTGTCATGCTTATTTTCTATATTGCTTGCATTCTTTTTTTTTAAAAGGACAGTGTAAAAATGAAGTAAAATAAGAAAACTATTTTTTTTTTTTTTTCCTTCAAATCACCCCATCCCGCCAAGCTTGCGCGCAGAAGTGAGCGCATACGCAAGTCGTGCCCGCATATGAAAACAATGTTAAAACCACACATGTGAGGTATCTCCGCGATCGTTAAAGCGAGAGCAATAATTCTAGTACTAGACCTCCTCTGTTACTCAACCTATAGAAAAATGTAGACGTCGCCAATGGAAATTTTTAAGTGACAAAGTTTGTCACCATTCCACGAGCGGGCTCAATTTTGAAGCGTGACATATTGGGTATCAATTTACTCGGCGTAACATTATCTTTCACAATATAGAAAAAAAATTGGGCTAACTTTACTGTTTTAATCCAAAAAAAGTGTATTTATTCCAAAAAAACTGCACTTGTAAGACTGCTGCGCAATATGGTGCAACATAAAGTATTGCAATGACAACCATTTTATTCTCTAGGAAGTCTGATAGATATACATACATACACACACACACACATATATACACAGGGCTGGTGCATGGATTTTTGACACCCTATGCGAAACCTCATTTTGCCGCCCCTTTGGCTCTATCCCTGACTCCACCCCCTTTGACTTGCCCACGTATACCCCACCTTTTTATAGATTGCTACCATTTTGGGGGGGGGGGGGGGTGGAGTCAGTCACTGAGCCTGGAGGTGGTGGGGGGCATCGGTACGGCGCCCCTGACTGATGTTTGCTCTAGGCTGGCGCCTACCGTATGATATTTTTATTTTATTTATTGTTTTTAAGGTTGAACTGGATGGACTTGTGTCTTTTTTCAACCTAACTATGTTACTACCTTTTGGTAGCGCCGGCCCTGTACATAGGGATATGTACACAGATAATCAAGGCACTGAGTGCCACCCCCATCAGTGCAACCTGTCAGTGGGAACCCCTCATAATGGGCACATCAGGTGCAAGGACATGGGAACTCAGCACAGGGATGGTGGGAACCCCTCATACTGGGCACAGCAGGTGTACAGACCCAAGAAGTCAGCACAGGGTTGGTGGGAGCTCCTCATAATGGATACAGCAGGTGTTCAGACATGGGAACCCCTCATACTGGGCACAGCGGGTGTACAGTACAGACCTCTGGGCAGGGGAGGGCAGGATTTACTAGAACTAAGCTGTATTTTTTTCCTGCAGCTGCCGACTGCTGGTGGAAGGGAGAGTTTTCCAGGGTGGTCACCAGCAGAAGAAACATAAAGAGAGCAGACACACTGACCGCCCTGCACAGCACTGATATCAGTAATAACAAAAGCCTGCCACCACCCTCATTTATAGCTGGCTGTCGCAGTAAGCGGCATTGGAGGGCTAAAACAGGTACCAATAAAGTCTGGGGAATGCCCAGGAAAAAAACAAAGCCTACTTACCACCAGCTTTCAGACAACCAAATTGACCTTTCTAACAGTACACGTTAAAAACAAGGGGTTTAGTCCGCACGCATTTGCAAACACATGCATGAGCCACGTCACAGCACCCTTGTATCTGTGGTCCTAACACTAAACTATGAGTGTCCCCACAGTGGAGGCACTTGCATTTTAATGGATAAATGAGAGCAGGTGGACTGAAGAGGAGCCCACCCCTCCTTAAAGCTACAGGAGCACACCAAACACCCAGCAATAGCACAATGGCTGCAAAGGTGTTGGTGCGCTGCTGGACCAATACAAACACACATGTGATAACAAAAGCCTGCCACCACCCTCATTTATAGCTGGCTATCGCAGTAAGCGGCTTTGGAAGGCTAAAACAGGTACCAACAAAGTCTGGGGATTGCCCAGGAAACAACCAAAGCCTACTTACCACCAGCTTGCAGACAACCAAATTGACCTGTCTAACAGTACACGTGGTTATGAGTTTCCCCTAAGTGGAGGCACATGCATTTTAATGGATAAATGAGAGCAGGTGGACTGAGGGTGGTGGCAGGCTTTTGTTATCACATGTGTGTTTGTATTGGTTCAGCAGCGCACCAACACCTTTGCAGCCATTGTGCTATTGCTGGGTGTTTGGTGTGCTCCTGTACCTTTAAGGAGGGGTGGGCTCCTCTTCAGTCCACCTGCTCTCATTTATCCATTAAAATGCAAGAGCGCGCGCGCCCCCCCCCCCCCCCCACTATGGGGACACTCATAGTTTAGTGTTAGGACCACAGATACAAGGGTGCTGTGATGTGGCTCACGCATGCGTTTGCAAATGCATGCGGACTAAACCCCTGTTTTTAACGCGTACTGTTAGACAGGTCAATTTGGTTGTCTGTAAGGTGGTGGTAAGTAGGCTTTGGTTTTTTCCTGGGCATTCCCCAGACTTTGTTGATATCAGTAATAGAATTGTGTAGCTGGACACGGATAACTTTCCTACATCCTCTGGTTCCAACCTGCCATGCTGTGACTGGGGGGGGGCATTCCAGGGAGCTCAGGGGTTATCAGGAGGAAGAGCTGAACTGTCCTGAAAGCTGAAGGAAATGTTTACTGTGCCATGTAATGGGCGGGATGAGTGTGTACAGAGCGCATAGTTGCCAACAGACAATTCCAATTTGGGGACCCTCGTCCCGATTTAAAGCTTGTCCCGGTTATTTTCCCGGGATTTTGGTTTTGTCCCGAGAAAATCGGGAATGTATTTGGCAAAAAAATGGCATAGGCTACATAAAAATGGCCTCCCACAAGTGTATTTCCCCTTGTGTTCAGTGCAGAGGAGAGGGGCAGCCAATCGGCTTCTCTTTTCAGTGTACAAATAGAAAATTCTATTGTACGCTGAAGCCTATTGGCTGCAGGGATTGGCAACCCCTCCTCTCTCTCACTGAACACAAGGAAATGTTCAGTCTCCACACGCCGCCGCCAACCCTCCGCTCCGCCCTGTGTGTCTGAAGAGCTCCACTAATGGAAGGACCAGGGCTCGCTGGTGGGGACAGTGCACTGATGGTCCTGGCTCCCCCTTTCGATGAGCAAGGGGGACACAGTCACACTGATGGAAGGGACCGGGGCTCCGCTGGCTGGGGACAGTGCACTGATGGTCTTGGCTCCCCCTTGCACCCTGTCCCCCATGTCACCACCATACCTGCACCTCCCTCCCCCCTGTGTCACCACCATACCTGCTTCCCCCTCCCCCCTGTGTCACCACCATACTGCTTCCCCCCTCCCCCTGTATCACCACCATACCTGCTTCCCCCCTCCTCCCCGGGTAGAGTTGCCACCTCATCCCTTAAACCCGACACCTTTGAATTCCACAGGTTCTGAGGCTAATTAAATGCAGATAAAACACCAAGTGAGTTTAATTACCACCTTAATCAGCCACAGAACCTGTGTGATAAATATGTGTTCGGGTTTAAAGGGATGAGGTGGCAACCATATCCCCGGGTCACCACCATACCTGCACCCCCCTCCTCCCCGTGTCACCACCATACCTGCACCCCCTTCCCCCGTGTCACCACCATACCTGCACCCCCCTCCCCCGTGTCACCACCATACCTGCACCCCCCTCCCCCCGTGTCACCACCATACCTGCACCCCCCTCCCCCGTGTCACCACCATACCTGCACCCCCTCCCCCCCGTGTCACCACCATACCTGCACCCCCTCCCCCCCGTGTCACCACCATACCTGCACCCCCCTCCCCCCGTGTCACCACCATACCTGCTTCCCTCTCTCCCCCGTGTCACCACCATACCTGCTTCCCCCTCCCCCCCTGTGTCACCACCATACCTGCTTCCCCCTCCCCCCCTGTGTCACCACCATACCTGCTTCCCCCTCCCCCCCGTGTCACCACCATACCTGCTTCCCCCTCCCCCCGTGTCACCACCATACCTGCTCCCCCCCTCCCCCCGTGTCACCACTATACCTGCATCCCCGCCCCCCCTCCCCAATGTCATCACCATAACTGTTCCCCCCATGTCGCCACTATACCTGCAGTGCCCTCCCCCCATATCACCACCATACCTGCAGCCCCCTCCCCCCATATCACCACCATGCCTGCACCCCCTCCGGCCTAGTCACCACCATGCCTGCACCCCCTCCGGCCTAGTCGCCACCATGCCTGCACCCCCTCCGGCCTAGTCGCCACCATGCCTGCACCCCCTCCGGCCTAGTCGCCACCATGCCTGCACCCCCCAGGTCACCATCATGCCTGCACCCCCAAATCACCACCATGCCTCCACCTTTCCCCAAGTCAGCCTGTAACACCCCAAGTCACCATGCCTCCACCCACACACCCTTCCTCCCTTGTCACCACTCTTGAGGAGATGTAGCTAGACTGCAGCCAACACTCCATCTGCAACCAGCACTCCGCTGGGGACACCTGGCGGAAGGAGGCACCCCGCTGGGGACACCTGGCGGAAGGAGGCACACCGCTGGGGACACCTGGCGGAAGGAGGCACCCCGCTGGGGACACCTGGCGGAAGGAGGCACCCCGCTGGGGACACCTGATGTAAAGACGGACTCTGCGGGGGGCACCTGATGTAAGGACGGACTCTGCTGGGGGCACCTGATGGCATCTGGTGGCAGGTGACACGCTCAGGGGTCCCACTGATTCTGCATTATGGTGAGTTGAATGATTTCATTCTATATTACAGTGTAATAATAGAAATAATGCGCTTCAATCATCCTGACACCATAACAACAATGGTGCCGGGATGATTTAAGCGCTAACACCAGGTGTTTGGAGTATCTTTATCTGCTGATTGTTAAACTCTGGACTACACATTGCTACCCCCCTTTCCCCCTTTCCCTCTCCATCCCTTATTCATCTCAGACACTAAGCACACCCCTTTTTGAGCCACGCCCATTTAAGCCACGCCCACTGTTCGCGTAAACCATGCCCATTTTTGGCGCAGCGCGCCACATTTTCTTTTCCCTATGCCACGCCTACAAACGCATGCCCCACCCCCTAATTATAGTGTGACTCCACCTACAGCCAAAAAAGTGTCCCGAATTTTTTTTTTTTACCATGTTGGCAACTATGAGAGCGCAGTGTACAGAGCAGACAGTGGGGTGGATGTGCTGCAATGTAAAGGCTCGGGGGGGTCAGTAGTGTGTATAGGGCGGCATTTACAAGCACCAGTCTCTGTATTTTCCTCCACTGGTGTCTCCCTATACACAGGATATGCGGCTCCACCAAAATTCTTCTGCTTTCCCCAGTGACTGCCCCCCCCCTCGTGCTTGTCTGTATTGTTATACTCTGGGCTTTTTTTCAGGGGGAACGCGGGGGAGCGCAGTTCCGGCACCTTCAGCACTGAATGTATGTAATAGCATGGGGTGTGGGGTATGCTGGAGGGTCTATTGATGTTGGCTGCGGGGGATCTATTGTCAGTGGTGGGGATCTGATTTTGTGTGAGGGTCTATTGTTGCTGATGGGGAATCTTATTGCTGGGGGGGGGGGGGTCTTATTTTGCTGGAAGGGATCGACTGTTGAGGGAGAGGTCTATTTTTACTTGCTGCTGGAGGATCTATCGATGCTGCTGGGGGGGGGGGGGTCTGATGTTGCTTGGGTGGATATTTTGTTACTGGGTATGATATTTTGTTGTGGGTGGTTCACTGTTGCTGCAGGAAATCTATTGTTGTTGGGGTGGAGTCCATTGTTGCTGTCGGAGTCTATTGCTGGGATTCTATTGTTGCTGGTTACAGGGGATCTATTTTACTGCTTTTCTTTTTATCATTAACATCTTCCATACAAATGATTTAGCACCACAAAATGATACTTGGTTCTGTATTCTCTAAAAGGGGAAGTACTGGTAGGTGGGTAGGGGGTGGAATCAAGGGACAGTGGTCAGAGGTGGGTAAGGGGCGACTCAGACAGGCGGAGTTCCTGCACCTATTCTCCGAGGGGAAAAAAAGCCCTAGTTATACTGACACCCGACTCTACACACACACACAAGGCTGTGTCATCTTCACACCAGAGAGCTGTGTATACGCAGGAGCCACAGTTGCGCCCTAGGTGGCAGTGCGCCCTAGGCGGCTGCCTAATCCGCCTAGTGGTAGCACCGGCCCTGTGTATATATACAGTGCTTTGCAAAAGTATTCACCTCCTTGGCATTTTTCGTAATGTAATGGCATCCCAGTCTTAGTCCATAGGGTTCAAAAGTGATTTGGCCCACCTTTTGCAGCTATAACAGCTTCAACTCTTCTGGGAAGGCTGTCCACAAGGTTTAGGAGTGTCTCTATGGGAATGTTGACCATTCTTCCAGAAGCTCATTTGTGAGGTTAGGCACTGATGTTGGACGAGAAGGCCTGGCTTACAGTCTCCGCTCTAATTCACCTCCAAGGTGTTCTGTTGTGTTGAGGTTAGGACTCTGTGCAGGCCAGTCCAGTTCCTCCACCCCAAACTCACTTATCCATGTCTTTATGGACCTTGCTTTGTGCACTGGTCCAAATTATTTGGTGGAGGGGAGATTATGATGTGGGGTTGTTTTTCAGGGGTTGGGCTTGGCCCCTTAGTTCCAGTAAAGGGAACTTTTAAGGCATCAGCATACCAAGACATTTTGAACAATTTCATGCTCCCAGCTTTGTGGGAACAGTTTGGAGATGGCCCCCTTCCTATCCAACATGACTGCGCAGCTGTGCAACAAAGCAAGGTCCATAAAGACATGTATGAGCGAGTTTGGGGTGGAGGAACTTGACTGGCCTGCACAGAGTCCTGACCTCAACCCGATAGAACACCTTTTGGCTGAATTAGAGCAGAGACTGTGAGCCAGGCTTTCTCATCCAACATCAGTGCCTGGCCTCACAAATGTGCTTCTGGAAGAATGGTCAAACATTCCCATAGACACACTCCTAAACCTTGTGGACAGCCTTCCCAGAGGCTGTTATAGCTGCAAATGGTGGGCCAAATCAAATTTTAACGCTACAGACTACGACTGGGCTGCCATTAAAGTTTATATTGTGTAAAGGTGTCCTAATGCTTTTGGGTATAAAGTGTATCTGCCAAGATTTACAATGGTGGTGGAACCCTCCTACACATAAATTCTACAATTAGACATAGCTTTAGGACCTGAGTCAGGAGTTATGTTTAACAGCATAGGTAGATGTGACAACTTCTATATATGAAGTGGCATGCTTGGGATTTGAACCTGGACCCTCAGAGATACTAAGCAGAAGGTCTAACCTCTAAGCCATGGAGCCACCACATGTAGAAACCTCCTACACATATACTGCATTTCTTTAGTCATATAGGTGGTGGAAATATATTACTCAGGAGTTATTCTTCTTGATTTATTCTGTGATATTTGGTGGTTCTTGGTGTGTGAGTGTAGAATAGTGATGTTACCCTCTGATTATTGGGAATTACATTTTGATTTCTGATGTTGGTACACATATCACACTTTTGGGCTCAAATTATGATTATTTGGAAGTAATAAAAAACACACAAAATTGTGACCCATTTTAAATTTGCATCAGCAATGGTATTGCTTTTGTTTGTAAAGACACCTGTGTAAGTTTGGGTAAAGATATTTGTGAGATGGAGAGCAACAAGTGAAAAAGTGACAGAGAAAAATATATTTTGCCAAAACATCAAAACATTCCACATTCTAGCATTCTTAAAAACAAAATAGTAGAAGCAACATTGTTGCAAGGAAAATGTATTTTAGAGAAAGATACATTTCATCTCAACATTTAAAAGTATGTATTTGGGGAAGTAAGGCCCCTTTCACACTGGGGCGGTAAGGGGCATCGGTGGTAAAACAGCGCTATTTTTAGCGCTGTTTTACCGCGGTATTCGGCCGCTAGCGGTGCGGTTTTAACCCCCCGCTGGCGGCCGAAAAAGGGTTCAAAACCCCTCGTATAGCGTGGCTATAGCCGTGGTATTACCGTGGTATAGCTGCGCTGTCCCATTGATTTCATTGGGCAGGAGCGGTGAAGGAGCGGTGAATACACCGCTCCTTCACCGCTCCAAAGATGCGGCTTGCAGGAGATTTTTTCTTCTCCTGCCAGCGCACCGCTTCAGTGTGAAAGCCCTCGGACTTTCACACTGAACAAACAGCGGAGGCTGTTTAGGGGCGGTTTGCAGGCGCTATTTTGTGAAAGGGGCCTTACAATTGTACCATTAGAATCAATAGCTGAAACTTGCATTGGACTGAATAGCGCAGATTTTTCACTCTCAAAAGCGCATTTTAGCCCAACGCTAATTTTGGTATTTACTATAGTGCCCTGTAAAAAAGCCATGGGAGTTAAAATGAGAGTAGTTGTCTGAGCATGCTCAGTTGTACTGGCACCTAGTTGTACAAAAACGGGGAATTTATCTCTTCTCAGACTTTTAAAGATATTTCAGTGTAGAATTCACTTTTTCACACGGTTTAAAAGCAGATTATCTTTAAACAATATAGCGCATATTTCAGTACCATTTAGGCAATTATATCATGCTCTAAACATTATTTCCATGTGCACTACTCCAGGTTTTAGCAGAGTAAGGGTTTGGGCACTATTTGTTTACAGGGAGCTATAGTAAATTTGATTTTGGGAGTATTTTTTCACAAGCGCTATAGTGAATACCATTTTAGTGCGAACTAGTACAATTAGCGTTAATTGGTGCTAATTCACGGTAATTAGCGTTAATTAGCACCACGGCGCTATAGTAAATGACCCCCCCAATTGTCCAAAAAGCAGCTCGGTCCTTAACCACTACAGCCCCGGAAGTTTTCCCCCTTAATGACCAGACCCTTTTTTGCGATACGGCACTGCGTTGCGTTAAATTTTTGGACATACAAACATACAAAGATAGTGGAGTGACCCGGCACAACATGGTCAACTTGAATCAAACATTTAGTCGACCTAACACAGGTGACTTATAGTACAAAACTCCCCCCCCCCCCCTCCCCCCAACTTCCCGGACCACAGTTCACCACATTTAAGAAAAGTGACTTTTCTTTATCTTACCAATAGGGGAACATTTGGAATAAGCTCATGTGGTTATACATATATGTGTTTAATATACTCCCCAAAGCACTGCACTAAACTTAGTGTTGAGCTATTTTATGATTAAAAGGTCACAACAGCCTTAAACTACCACCCATCCTCATGTGTTTGGTTATCACAGACTCTCAGGACTATTTTTTAACCACATATGAGACCTTGAACAGAGCTAGCCAGCCGTTACCTCCGAGCCAAACCATGCCTGCCAAACTTTATCAAACTTCTTTCTGCACCCTCTAGAGTGGTAGGTTGCTTTATAATAAGGCATTGTGGAATTTACCAATCCCTTCCAAAAGGGGATTCCAGGGGGATTAAATAATATTAAATAATATGGCTTTTCTTCCGTAGAAGAATAGAATGATTAGGTTCTAAGAGCTCTGGACGGAACTACCTCCTCCACTAGGCCCAGCAAACATACTCTAATTGACAATGGGATAGGTATCTTTAAAATGTCTTCTATGCATTTTATTACCCTTTCCCAAAAGGTCTTGATGTGCGAGCAATCCCAGAAAATATGTTTGGCATCTGCTGGTGAAAGCAAAAAACGGAATGCCAAACCTCACCACAGGATGGACTGTGGAGGTTTCATAGGTAAGGCAGTGCCAACGTCCTACATCTACAAATTCTCAAAAAAGCAAAGGAAGTGGAAAAATAGACTTTGTAGGCACCAATCATAAAATTGAATATAAATGTTTTATTATACAAAAAGTACATGAAACCAAAAACACAGACATGTCAAAACATTGCAATAAATTGCAGAGCAATAGCTAATACTCTCTCAAACATAGGTCATAGCCTCTAGAGGGGTTTACCCTTAACAAAAGGGGGGACATGGCCCTCTGTTCAGCATATAAGACATCAAACTAACACAGCTCTACATGTTTCGCAATTAAATGCTTCTTCAGGAGCCAGTTTGAGTCACCTGTATTAGAAGAAGAGAGAGAGAAGACAGACAAAAAATGCATACTGTTAATATTCACTTTAAACCTTGTTGGTAATGCGTCTCAGTCAGTATCCATGAGCACCATGAAGAAACCAACCAGTGGACCTGAAAGCCGACATGCATAAGGTGACAAACACTCACATGCGGGGACGTGTCTGGTAATGAGACCGTAAAAAGTGTAGAAACGGGGAAGTCGGCAGAATGAAAATCCCGGCTACCAAAAAAGAGTTATGTAAAGCCATACCGGGCTTAGAAGGTAATAACATTATGGAAAACACTCCATGTGTCGGGGAAAATCAAAAAATAAGGGGGGAGAAGGGGGGGGGGGAGAAAAGAAAAAATGAAAAGGTG
Organism: Lithobates septentrionalis; assembly: GCA_037952835.1. Lineage (NCBI taxonomy): Eukaryota > Metazoa > Chordata > Amphibia > Anura > Ranidae > Lithobates > Lithobates septentrionalis. The sequence continues at coordinate 1,388,872 of JBBDGP010000289.1, read as the reverse complement.
AAAAACAGTAGACAAAATTGAGGGATTAATAGTGATGCACAGGCAGGTGCAATTAAGCCTACCTCAAAAATAAAATAAAATCTGTAAGTAGCTGGGAAATGCAAATTGCAATCATAGGCTTCAAGATGGCCAAGCTGAATTTGATGAACGATAGCGCTGATTCTAAAGAGTATATACACATATATAGTGAAACAGAGCTGGATATGTATGTATGTGTATATAAAAAACCAAATATATAGAAAAAAGGGTAATGGTAGGGAAACATTCCAAGAGATATCTGACTGTCAGAGAACGTTCAGGTAATATAAATCAAGCTGTATATATGTAATTAAAAGATGTCTCACCTTGTTAGAGGTAATGCAAGCCGAACGGATCTTGTGACACAGGTCACAAGTTGTTCCCTTACAAAGCAACCAGCAAGAGAAAAGCGACAAGCAGGGCTGTACTGGAATTTTAAATATAACAATACAGGCAGCTTGGCAGGAGCCACAAGAAAGCCATCTACAATAGAAGAGAAATAACTAGGTATAACCAATAAACCATGATACAAGGAGTATGGACGCCAAAATAAGGTATGTCGTAACTAAAGGTAAAGCCATAGGAGGATCTTACCAGACAAAATACGGTGGTATAGATGACGCCCAGAAACAGGAGCACCATCTGGGAAAATGGTGTGGTAATAGGCTAGACCAGTGTTTTTCAACTCCAGTCCTCAAGGCGCCCCAACAGGTCATGTTTTCAGGATTTCCCTGAGATGAAACTGCTGTGGAAATTACTAAGGCAGTGAACCTGATCAAATCATCTGTGCATAATAATGGAAAGCCTGAAAACATGACCTGTTGGGGCGCCTTGAGGACTGGAGTTGAGAAACAATGGGCTAGACTACTAGCCTTAAATACACGCCCCAATCAGGTGTGCATCTAGTGCAGCACCTGACTCGGCCGGGCAGGGCTGCGTGCGCACCCACAGCGGGCTTCGCTTGCGCAGTACAGAGAAGCCGACTGCCATAGACACGGGCATGTAGGGGGAGCGCAGCCCTAGAGGTAACAAGGCTGGGAGCTCCCTCTAGTGGCTCCTCCTCAGTACCAGCGCTAAAAGGCGCTGTATAAGGCAGATAGAGAAAGCCTGGAGATGGTAAAACACACAGCGGGGAGGTCTCATACGCACACATAGGGGGAAAAACACCGGCCTGAACCAAGAGCCGCAAAATCCATTTCCTAAACGGGGCGGAATGCGGCTATCTGGCCGCACATGTGGTTCAGTACACCAGCAAGTCGGCAGGGTCCAGAGGCTGGCAACAACCGGGTCCTCACTGCCAGCCTGAGAAACAGGGCCAGTCATTACAGGTACACAGTAATACATCTCAAAAAAGAAAATGGTATCTCTTCTTTCATAATAAAATAAAAAAGAAAGCAAACCAACAAATATATAAACAAATCTATAAACACTTTGCAAAGTACAGTGTGACTTGAGATGGCATTTCCTGACATTACAGGACAGTATGAGTGAAGAGGACATCTGGATAGCAGAAATTACAACAATCAAAGTATGTTCAATAGTACCTTCATAGCAGGGACTACATCAGAAGGGAAAGGGACAGGTGGATCCTCAACATATAGAGAAGCCAAGTGGACTGCTAATGAATACTGATAGTATATGCTTAATTCAATAAATCAAAAATTTTTCCTTTTTCAAAACAAAAAGGGGTCGTTATTAAAGGAACGATTTGTAAGATTGTACTTCATTGATACCTGGCCAACGTTGCCTCTTGTTGGAGTATCCTCCTATCCCAATCACCACATCTTGGGTCCTGTGGGATCACTGCCAAAACAGTGAAAGTTGCAACAGAAGTGTCAAATCTATGACAGAGATCAAGATGTCTGCTAATGGGGGTTTGTCACCTTATGCATGTCGGCTTTCAGGTCCACTGGTTGGTTTCTTCATGGTGCTCATGGATACTGACTGAGACGCATTACCAACAAGGTTTAAAGTGAATATTAACAGTATGCATTTTTTGTCTGTCTTCTCTCTCTTCTTCTAATACAGGTGACTCAAACGGGCTCCTGAAGAAGCATTTAATTGCGAAACATGTAGAGCTGTGTTAGTTTGATGTCTTATATGCTGAACAGAGGGCCATGTCCCCCCTTTTGTTAAGGGTAAACCCCTAGAGGCTATGACCTATGTTTGAGATAGTATTAGCTATTGCTCTGCAATTTATTGCAATGTTTTAACATGTCTGTGTTTTTGGTTTCATGTACTTTTTGTATAATAAAACATTTATATTCAATTTTATGATTGGTGACTACAAAGTCCATTTTTCCATCTGCTGGGTAGATTGCAGCCAATCTGGCTGGTGTAAAATAAATTCTGTGCAAAATTTTAAAATGTATGAGTCTGTCTCTCACAGATACTAAATGTTTAAAGGGATGCACCCATACGTCATCCCATTCCTCCCCATCCATATCAGGTACTTCACTCTCCCGACGCTCCCTACATTTAGCCATTGCCGCCGGACTTTTCTTGAACATTTCTTTATATGTGACCGACAAATTCTTAGGAAGGTCTTCTACCATACGCATGTCTTCCAGGGCCGATGGGATGGACTCTACCGCCTTATCTCTGAATTGGGCTTGAAATGCATGTCGAAGCTGTATGAACCTGAAGAAATATGCATTAGGGAGGTCATGCTTAGTCTTTAGCTGGTCGAAAGTCAGGAGTGTTCCTTTAGTAACTTAATTCCCGTGACCACCCACACCATGGGATCTTGGAATGAGTAGAAGTGAGACAACCCCCACAAGGGAGTCTGAGGTGAGAACCCCAAATAGCTCGGGCACACCAACTCCACTGCCTCCTCCCATGCCCTAATAGTAGCCTTCATAGCCAATGTCAATGGAAGCTCTGACCTACCACCCCTGTGAATGGGCAAACGGAGGGTCTCATATGACCCCAAGTGAGCCGCCTCCACAACAGTTGCTGAGTCTCCGTCGTCAGATGTCAACCATTTATGGACAAAATCCATTTAACCAGCTAGGTAATATTTCCTCCAGTCGGGCAAGGCCAATCCCCCCTGCCCCCAAGGTTCCTGAAGTACCTTGATTCCAATGCGTGGTTTTTTGGGGGCCCATAAGAATGAACTAGTAATGCCCTCCAGTTGTTTGAAAAAGGTTTTGGGAGGCCGTATCGGAACGTGTCTCAAAAAATAAAGTGACTGGGAGAATTTTCATTTTCAGTAAACTTATCCTCCCTATCAGTGACAGAGGGAGCCTTTGCCATGCCTGCGCCTTCTGTTTAAAAAAAAGTCAGTAGGGTCAGTAAATGAATATATAGTCTGCACTGTCTGCTGTAATTTTAACTCCTAGGTATGTGATGGAAGAAACCCACTTCAGCGGCAGTCTTTGGTCAGCCTCTTTTCTGGCCCCAGCATCTAATGGCATAATGGAGGATTTGCTCCAGTTCACCTGGCACTGCGTTGCTTTAACTGACAAATGCGCAGTTGTGCAGCGCTGTACCCAAACAAAATTGACATCCCCCCCCCCCCCCCACAAATAGAGCTTTCTTTAGATTGTATTTGATCACCTGGTAAAATCGCAATTAGCGTATATTGATTGGTTTGCGCAAAATTTATCGCATCTACAAAATAGGGGGTAGATTTATGGCATTTTTATTATTTATTTATGTTTTACTAGTAATGGTGGTGGTCTGCGATTTTTAGTGGGATTGCGACAGACAGATCGGACACTTTTGACACTTTTTTTTTTTTTGGTGACTATTGACATTTACTGGACTGGAGGAGGAGAGAGGTCTAACATATACTAACATACGTGACCATTGATGCCAATTAACGCTCATGTTTGTACTCTTCTGAGCGTGTGGCTCACTGTCTATGTGTGTGGGTAAACATTCTGATGGGTGGGGGAGTGTGTGTGCCTGTGTGATGGGAGAGGGGGTCCTTGGAAGTGTTTGTACGGGAGAGAGGGGTTGCTGTGAAATGTATGTATGGGGAAGGGTTTTTTTTGGGATGTGTCAGGAGGTGCTGCGAGATGGTTAGGGGTGGGTATTGTAAAACGTCAGGGGGAGTTAACCACTTGCCGACCGGCTCCTGTACATATTCATCGGCAATTTAAAGATGGATATCTCAATAACGGCAGCAGCTGCTGCCATAACCAAGATATCCATCTTTTCAGCCGGCGGTCCTGTTTACAATAATGGTGGTCTCTGCGGTGGATTCGTCACAAGATCACCGTTGTCGGCGAGAGAGTTCCTGTCGCTCTTCCACGCCCGCCGCCACTTACCGGAGCCATCGGCAGCGGTGGAGGCGATCGGGACCTGTCCCTGGCTGGGTATGGAGATGGGTGAGGGGAAGATGGCCCCCACCTGTCTCCATAGCATAGCAGGGCTGAAGCGACGTCAAAAACGTCACTTCTGCCAATAATTCTTAAAGGGACATTTTTTTTTTTTTTTATCATTTTTTTTCAAAATGACAAATTTTTTCTTTTTCTTTTATTGCATTTAACTTCAAATATGAGATGTGAAGTCTTTTTGACCCCAGATCTCATATTTACGAGGTCCTGTCATGCTTTTCTCTATTACAAGGGATGTTTACATTCCTTGTAATAGGAATAAAAGTGACCCAATTTTCTTTTTTTGTAAAAATAAATAAAATCAAGTAAAATAAATAAGAAAAACATTTTTTATTTTTTTTTTAAAGTGCCCCATCCCGACGAGATCGCGCGCAGAAGCGAACGCTTACGTAAGTAGCGCCCACATATGAAAGCAGTGGTCAAACCACACATGTGAGATATATCGCCTAGATCGTTAGAGTGAGCGCAATAATTCTAGCCCTAGACCTCCTCTGTAACTCAAAACATGCAACCTGTAGAATTTTTTTTAAACGTCGCCTATGGAGATTTTTAAGGGTAAAAGTTTGACGCCATTCCACGAGCGGGAGCATTTTTAAGCATGACATGTTGGGTATCAATTTACTCGGCGTAACAATATCTTTCACAATATATAAAAAAAATTGGGCTAACTTTACTGTTGCCTTTTTTTTTTTTTTCAAAAAAGTGAATTTTTTCCAAAAAAAGTGCGCTTGTAAGACTGCTGCGCAAATACGGTGTGACAAAAAACCAATGACCGCCATTTCATTCTCTAGGGTGTTAGGAAAAAAAATGTATAATGTTTGGGGGTTCTAAGTAATTTTCTAGCAAAAAACGTGTTTTTAACTTGTAAACACCGAGTCTGAAAAAGAGGCTTGGTCTTTAAGTGGTTTAAATGAGGCGGGGGGGGGGGTTACGCTGAAGTGTTGGGGGGAAAGGGGTGCTATGGAGATGTGATGGGGAGTACTGTTGCAGTGTGACATCTGCATATAAGGGGGCACTGTGACAAGGACACCTGGTTTTAGGGGTACACTGATAGGCACACCTGGTGTAAGGGGGCACTTTGACGGGTAGACTTGATCTAAGGCGGAGCATTGTGACAGGACACCTGATGTAAGAGGACACTTTGATGGGGAAACCTGATATAAGGGGACACTCTGATGAGAACATCTGGTCTAAAGCACAACTCCAGGAGAAAATTATTTTTAACCCTTGCAGTGGGGCTGACCCCGCACTGCAAGAGTTAAATGCTCATTTTAGGGGGGATAATAAGAGAGAAATCTTACCAGTCCTGTGATTCCCCCATTGGGACGGTCTGCCTCCAGCAGCCATCTTAAACCTGCTGCTGCAGCAGTCACAAGGTGGTACGTTCCTGACTATGCACAGCTGCATTGTCAGGAACATACCACTTCTGCAAAAGAGGGGTGAAAAAAACAGCAAATCAAACGTTTTTGTACCCCTCTGCTGGAACCGGCCACAGAGTGGTAGGTTCTGACTCTGCATAGTCCGGAACTTACCACTACCAGACAGGGGCCAAGACGGTGGCTGTCCCAACAGGGCATCGCAGCGCAGGACAGGTAAGCTTTTCTCTTTTATTATCCCCCCCCCCAGGCAAAATCAAGCATTTAACACTTGCAGTGCGGGGGCAGCCCCACTGCAAGTGTTAAAAATCATTTTCCCTGGAGTTGTGCTTTAAGGGGGTACTGATAGGCACACCTGGTGTAAGGGGGCACTCTTGACAGGGACACCTACTGTAACCTGGTGTAAGGGCAAACTCTGATGGGGACACCTGTAAGGGAACAACTTAGAGACTAGATCTGTGATAGTTGATATTTACCAAACAAAACATTGGGACCTCTGCTAGAAGAAAATGTTACGAAGTGGACCCCTATGGAACTTAATATTAAAACGTCCTGCTAAATTGTAAATAGGGATCACCCCCCCCCCGCTCGGTTCGCACCAGAACATGCGAACAGGCAAAAAATTTGTCAGAACACAGAAACACCGTTAAAGTCTATGGGACATGAACATGAAAAATCAAAAGTGCTAATTTTAAAGGCTTATATGCAAGTTATTATCATAAAAAATGTTTGGGGACCTGGGTCCTGCCCCAGGGGACATGCAATTTTTTTCTTTTTAAACGGCTGTTTTTTCGGGAGCAGTGATTTTTATTTATTTATTTATTTTTTTTTTAATGCTTAAACTGAAACAATAAAAATTAAATATTCCTTTAAATTTCGTACCTGGGGGGTGTCTATAGTATGCCTGTAAAGTGGCGCATTTTCCCGTGTTTATCGCGGCTTTAATGAATTGTCAGGTTGTGGCAATATAGATAAAACTCATTGAAAAAAGAGCATGGATTCCCCCCCTCCCCTCAAAGTCCATTACCAGGCCCTTTGGGTCTGGTATGAATATTAAGGGGAGTCCTTAACCAAAATTTTTTTTAAAAAAAGCGTGGAGGTCCCCCTAAAATCCATACCAGGCCCTTTAGGTCTGATATGGAAATTAAGGGGAACCCTGCGCCAAATTTAAAAAAAAAATGGTGTAGGGTTCCCCCCCAAAATCCATACCAGACCCGACTCAAACATCGGGCTCATCCCAAATTGTAAATCAGTGTGTGATTTTATGCTGCCAGAGCAGCCTTAATTTAAATAGTAATTGGCAGTGTTTTGTTGATACAAATGAGGTTCCAGAGAACTTGACTGCGTTGGTAGAGTTTAAATTTGCTTCCTTGCTGTTAAAGCTGGAGAATTACTACCATGTCCCAGACACAGCTGTTGATGAGTTGTTGGAGGATCTTGATTATTTACTAAGTGATGCTTCTTTTCCTCTGTCTTGCAAAATTATTATAGATACCTTACAAAAGAACAGAATTGATGTAAGTGAATTTCTAGTTAAAGAGCTTGTTACAGCTCTAAGTACAAAAAACCCTTTACTTACTGCAATAAAATGTGGTGGTCTGCTCTCCTCTGCATTTAAATGTAAACAATATTACAGGGAACATTTTAAAGTTGTAGAACCTGTAGAGTATGTTCTTGAAGCCAAGAAAAACAGAACTTTATAGTATGTTCCAATACTTCAGTCTTTGTAGAATCTTAGACCAGAATGACCTACTGAACAAAGTGGTCGAAAGTCACAGTTCTCAACAATTAAGACAAGAAATTCATCAGTACAGTTCAATTTAAGATGGTCTGTATTGTAAAGCAAATGATTTTCTTCTCGGAGGAGTTAAGGATATCTGTGTGCTTTTATGTTGATGACTTTGAAATTTGCAACCCTGGGACATCAAGAAAGAAGAACAAATTATGTGCAATCTACTGGATTCTGGGTAATGTACCATCAATGTTTCAGGCAGCGCTGTTTTCAATTAATCTTGGAGTGTTGTGCAAAACAGAAGATGTGAAGGCATATGGATTTGACAAAATCTTGCAACCTTTATTGCATGATCTCCAAACTTTGTAACAGAAAGGTTTATATGTCCACAAGCGAGGAACATTCCTTAAAGGAACAGTACAGTGTGTTGTGGCTGATAATCTTGCTGCTCATTCTATGGCTGGCTTCATTGAGAACTTTTCAGGTGACTACTGTTGTCGATTTTGTGCAGATTTTCAGACCAATGAAGACCAATTTTCAGACCAATGAAGTGAGGGCAGGTAAATTTACACTTAGGACTGCAGAAGAACACCAGGGACATGTGAAGCATGCTTTGGAAAAAATGGTAAATGTCCTGGGTGCCAAAAAAGCATGTGTTTTCAGTGAGAGCCTTAAATATTTTAATGTTACAACTGGCTACCCTTCTGATCTTGCTCATGATCTTTTTGAAGGCATAGTACCAGTTGATCTGGCGGCGTACTTTGCTGTACTTTTTTCAAAGAAGACCTTTCCTCTTGGTAAGCTCAATGAGCTTATTCATAAGTTTCCATATTAGTGGGGCGATAAGACAAATCAACCTCAATTGGTGCCACAAACATTTGCCAGCAGAAGATCAGTTGGTGGCAATGCATATGAAAATTGGTGCCTATTAAGGTTACTGCCATTGAATATTGGGCATTTGGTGCCTGCAGATGAACCTGTGTGGCTCATGATTTTAGACTTGAAGGATATTGTGGAACTGGTTTTGTCTTTCGTTCACACAGACAAAACAATTGCATATCTGGAATACAAAATCTGTGAACACCGTCAAATATCAGGAGCTGTTCCCAAGTAAACAACTTCCAAAACACCATTTTTTGGAGCACTATCCAGAAATGACTCGCTGCTTTGGTACTTTGGTTTTTTTTGTGGACATTGCGTTTTGAAGCTAAACATAGCTACTTCAAACAAGTAGTTAGGCATACAAATTGCTTCAAGGACATAACATTGACTTTGACAAATAAACACCAACTGATGGCTGGATATAACATTCACATACCCAGCCATGAAAAGACAACTTTTAAGGTCACACATGTCTCTAACGTTGCTGTTGATGTCCTGAAAGAGGATGTCATACGTTGCCTTAATGTTAGGTATCCTGGTATCACCGCTGTCAATGTTACTCAGAATATCTCTTATGATGGCATTACGTATCGAAATGGCATGATAATTGCCCATGGGTTTCTTTATGGAATTTGCTGAAATTACACAAATTTGTCTAATCGATGAGTCTAGCTTTCATTGCTAAAAAAAGTGTTCATGGTATCACGAGCACTTCAGGGCCTTTGAATTGGTACCAACTCATGACATTTGCTTTATTCCCCATAATGAGTTTGAAAGACCCTTACCCTCTTGCTGCTTATATGGTTGGAAGTGTCCGAATGGTCACCCTAAAAAGATATATTTTAATTGATGAGGTGCAATATCCAGCCACGGAAGTCCTGTAAGGCTACTGTGAATCTCGATATGTAGTCATGTATGACAACTATTTGGTCTTTGTGTAAAAGTGTAAATATCAAATTCACTCCTTAGGGGGTTTAAATATGTAAACCAAGTCTTGTTCTAAAAATGTAATGCTTGTTTCATTTTATAGTAAATGTTAATGTTATAGTCCGTAGTTAGGATCAGTCTGCTGGGATTGTACTTCTATTGTCACCCCTCTCTTTCCTTCAGAATAGTTTGTCGTGATGGGTACCCCAGCTAAGCTTTTAGTTCTCTTGGGAGATAATAACTGTGAAAAGTTAATTCTGCCAACTGGTATACCAGACTCATTGAAGGACCTTAAAAGAGAAATCTAAACACAACTCAGAGTCCATGAAAATTTTCAACTTCAGTTCAAAGATCCTGATTAAAATGATTTTGTTAACCTCAGTTCAACTGCAGACATAGAGGACAGAGCCACACTTAAGGTTATTTAATTGTCTTTATCTACAAGCAGCTCTTCTGCTCCATCTGTGCCAGAAGTAATTGAGACATCTTCAACATCATCCTTGGACACAGACATCATTTCATCCTCACATTCATCTGCACCTTCGACTCCAGAATCTCTGTCCTCTGTTAGAAGTCAGCTATGGCCTAACAGTTTCCCAATACCACAGTTTAGTTTTGACACTGAGATACAACTGCAAAGAGCTCAACTTGCTCATCACACTGATGGTACTGTTCTCAACCCCAATACCAAGCTGAAATCTGACATTTTGGATGCTTTAGCTTCAGAGACATTGGGCATGATTATTAAGCCCAGTGCAGAGATGCACTTTGCAAGTGAAAGTTGCACTTCCTAAAGTGGTTGTAAAACATTAGACTAGACATGTGCACACTGAAATATTTCGTTTCGGAATTTCGTTCGAAAAATAAATTAATTCGTTTTTCTTTATTTCGTTTTTCGTTAACTTGCATTCGTCCGAAAATCCAAATTAAATAAAGTCAAATCTGTCATTGAAGGCTTATGGTGTCTGTCGAATGTTCAAAGAAGATTCGACGGAGCAGCTAAACTGTACGACGCCGCAATCGTACATTTCCGCTCGAATTTTCCGCCTACAAGCTAGCTGTAGTAGAATTCTAATGTTATATGACTAGTAATATTAAAGAAAAGGGGGGGATGGTGCTGCGCTAGTCCTAATGTAAACGTATCAAGATAGTACAGACTACTAATGGAGTGGCATAATGCCTAATGACAAAAGTGGATGGTAAATAATAGATCCTACGTTGTTAAAATATGCTGCATACATATGTAAATTAAGAATAGAAGCTGCATGTGAATAAAATAAATTCACAATGGATTAAAGATGCAAACACTTCACCTGTAGCGTAAAAGGCAATAAAAGTGCATGTGGAAGGTGAAAACACATAAAGGAAATAAATACGGTGAAATAGGAATAAAGTGAATCGCACTCAAGTACAAGATGCCTCTGAATGTCTTGAGAGATCACAATAAGGTGGTATGTATGCAAAGTGACAACACATTTATAATACAAAATAGAAATCGGGATGTAGCAATAGACCACACTCAAGTGCAAGGTTACTATGGGTGTCCTGAGAGATCAGCTAAAATTTATAAATAGAATCAAAAAGGTGCACAATGCAAACTATACATAAATAATCTAAACATATGAGTGTATTTGGAACAGATCCTATACCTACAGTGCGGACCTCTAAAAAATGTTTTAAACATAAACGCTTATACATAAAAATGAAAATGACATAATCCGCACTCCAGTGCAGTGAAAAAATAAATGTCCAAAAATCCTATTAAAGGTGATATAAAAGTGTCCAGTGACAACAATCCGTGCTCACAAAAAAAAATACAGCGTCCAAAAACAAAGGAGAAAGTGACTTTGTGCAGCAACAGTAAATTGCAAAGCTTCTTAAAATGTCCTTAATAGGAAACGTGAAGGCAGCAGCTAGATTCTAGCATTGCTTTCCTCAGATGGGTGAGAAAAGTGGGGTGACAACACCAATCCTCTTCATGCAGCAATCCTATAATGGAGGGCAATGGCCCCTTACCTCACTGTGTTGAGGTTACAGCATGAATCAATCAGTGTATGTGATGTCTCCTATGGGGGTCAGTCCTGGGTCTCAAGCTGTCCTTCAGTATGCCTCAGATATTGCAGGGGGCATAGCAGCCATAAGAAAAACAAAGGTGCCACATAGTGTAGTAATTTTTACAAAGTGTAGGCTTTATTTAAAAATCGCATAGGGTACTCACACAGTGGTGCAACAGGGGATGAGTTGTATCCTGACGAGCGGCGAGCTCATATATTGTTACAGTGGAGGGTACCGGTCCCTACGCGTGGTGTCACGGGTCAAGTGGCTTCTTCATCCCCTCACGCGTCTTCATCGTTCATTCATTGGTCTACTCTACCCCAACAGTCAGCTAACTTTCACATTCGTTTCTCAATCGCAAGTGCAATGGCGGGCGAGGCATCCGACGCTGTGTCAGTCTCAAATATGGCATCAATGAATTTTGACATGGAGGACGTTCCACTTCCTGGGCCTTCTATGGAGGCAGCAGCAACATCCCCAACACCAACATCCAAAAATGGGCGCAGGAGGGGGACACAAGCTGCAACCAGCAGGAAATGTAACCTTATGTGGACATTGAGCCCCAGGTCCTTGTAAGGGAAAGCTTCCTTGCTGGATGCAGCTGTGTGGCCCCCGCTCCAGGGAAACCACTCAGGAGTGGAAGCGGGAGATCTCCAGAAGGGTTGAGGAGACCTTTCGCCATCGGCGTGACCCGACTGCCTGTCGCAAAAAATTCTGCGACATAAAACGGTAAGTAACGTGTCTGATTTATTTTTTTCTTTTTACATTTTAACCACTTCAGCCCCGGAGGATTTGTCTGCCAAATGACCGTGCCACTTTTTCCGATTCGGCACTGCGTCGCTTTAATTGACAATTGCGCGGTCATGAGACGTGGCTCCCAAACAAAATTGACGTCCTTTTTTTCCCACAAATAGAGCTTTCTTTTGGTGGTATTTGATCACCTCTGTGGTTTTTATTTTTTTGCGCTATGAACAAAAAAAGAGCGTCAATTTTGAAAAAAAAGCAATTATTTTTTACTTTTTGCTATATAAGTATCCCCAAAAAATATATAAAAAACTAATTTTTTCCTCAGTTTAGGCCGATACGTATTTTTCTACATATTTTTGATATCAAAAATTGCAATAAGCGTTTATTGATTGGTTTGCGCAAAATTTATAGCGTCTACAAAATAGGGATAGTTTTATGGCATTTTTATTATTTTTTTTTTACTAGTAATGGCGGCGATCAGCGATTTTTTTTATTGTGACTACGACATTATGGCAGACACATCTGACACTTTTGATGCCATTTTGGGACCATTGTCATTTATACAATGATCAAAGCGCAAAAAAATGCACTGATTTTACTGTGTAAAAAATTACACTGGCAGGGAAGGGGTTAACCACTAGGGGGCGCTGAAGGGGTTAAGTGCGTCCTAGGGAGTGATTCTAACTGTGGGGGGATGGGCTACCAGTGACACAACACTGATCACTTCTCCGGATAACAGGGAGCAGAAGATCACTGTCCTGTCACTAGGCAGAGCAGGGAGATGCTGTGTTTACATAGGCATCTCCCCGTTCTTCAGCTCCGTGACACGATCGCTGGCACCCGGCGGACATCGAGTCAGCGGGTCTCGATGTCACGTTATTTTGCCCAGTCGTGCCATTCTGCCGATGTATATCGGTGTGAGCCGGTCGGCAAGTGGTTAAAAATGAAATCATATATTATGCCCAAAAACAAGTACACACACACACAAACATATATTATTGCTATCACATGTGATGTCAGTAAAGTTAAGTGAAATATTTTTTTTTAAAAAGGAATAAATCATTTTCAATTTATCCTCTCTCTTGTGAAAAACCAAATTTGCGCATAGGTGTGCATAGCCTACACATGAAAGCATAGTTTGCAGTTGCAAATGTTAAATATATTATCGCCACGATCACTGTAAGAGGAATATTTCCATGGCCGCTGTTTGTCCTTAGTTATCACTAAACTGAGCAGTAAGTGCTTTTAAGTTCCACTTGACCACCTGTAGGTTACGCTCCCTTTCTGAACAGGCCATATTCTGCTATTTAGCTTGCTGCAGCTTTAACTGACAACTGCACGCTCCTGCGATGTACTACTCAATAGGAATGAGCCGAACACCCCCCTGTTCGGTTCGCACCAGAACATGCGAACAGGCAAAAAATTTGTGCCAACACGAACATGAATAATCAAAAGTGCTAATTTTAAAGACTTATATGCAAGTTATTGTCATAAAAAGTCTTTGGGGACCCGGGTCCTGCCCCAGGGGACATGGATCAATACAAAAAAAAGTTTTAAAAACGGACGTTTTTTCGGGAGTAGTGATTTTAATAATGCTTAAAGTGAAACAATAAAAGTGTAATATTCCTTTAAATTTCGTACCTGGGGGTTTCTATAGTATGCCTGTAAAGGGGCGCATGTTTCCTGTGTTTAGAACAGTCTGACAGCAAAATGACATTTCAAAGGAAAAAAAGTCATTTAAAACTCCTCTCTGCTATTAATGAATTATCTGTCTGACAATACACATAAAAGTTCATTGATAAAAACGGCATGGGATTTCCCCACAGGGGAACCCCGAACCAAAATTAAAAAAAAAATGGGGACAAGGTGCTTTGGGACGGACCCCAAAGCACCCTCCCAATGTTGAGGGCATGTGGCCTGGTACAGTTCAGAAGGGGGGGTGCTCTCTTGTCCCCCCTCTTTTCCTGCGGCCTGCCAGGTTGCGTGCTCGGATAAGGGTCTGGTATGGATTTTTGGGGGGACACCACGCCTTTTTTTTTTTTTTGCGCGGGGTTCCCCTTAAAATCCATACCAGACCTCGAGGGTCTGGTATGGATTTTGAGGGGGACCCCCAGGCCTTTGAAAAAAAAAAAAAAAGCGTTGGGGGCCCCCTCAAAATCCATACCAGACCCTCCAGGTCTGGCGTGGATTTTAAGGGGACCCCCGCGCCAAAAAAAATGGCGTGGTGTCCCCCCAAAAATCTATAGCAGACCCTTTTCCGAGCATGCAACCTGGCAGGCCGCAGGAAAAGAGGGGGGACGAGAGAGCGCCCCCCCTCCTGAACCGTACCAGGCCACATGCCCCCAACATTGGGAGGGTGCTTTGGGGTCCCCCCAAAGCACCTTGTCCCCATTTTTTTTTTTTTTAATTTTGGTTCGGGGTTCCCCTGTGGGGAAATCGCATGCCGTTTTTATCAATGAACTTTTATGTGTATTGTCAGACCGACAATTCATTAATGGCAGAGAGGAGTTTTAAATGACTTTTTTTCCTTTGAAATGTCATTTTGCTGTCAGACTGTTCTAAACACAGGAAACACGCGCCCCTTTTCAGGCATACTATAGACACCCCCCAGGTACGAAATTTAAAGGAATATTACACTTTTATTATTTCACTTTAAGCATTATTAAAATCGCTGCTCCCGAAAAAAACGTCCGTTTTTAAAACTTCTTTTTGCATTGATACATGTCCCCTGGGGCAGGACCCGGGTCCCCAAACCCTTTTTATGACAATACCATGCATATAAGACTTTAAAATTAGCACTTTTGATTTCTCCCATAGACTTTTAAAGGGTGTTCCGGGGCTTTCGAATTTGTCTCGAACACCCCAAATTGTTCGCTGTTCGGCGGACTAGCGAACCGCCTCGAAGCTCATCCCTACTACCCAAATTAAATTTATACTCTTCTCCCGCCACATATAGAGCTTTTATTGGTGGCATTAGATCACCGCTGGATTTTACATTTTTTTGTCACTGAAAAATAAAGAGTTAAATATATTTAAAAAAAAAAAAAAAAGTGGATGGGGAGTCCACATCCGCAAGTGGGTTAATGCTTTGCAAAAGAAACAAGAAAGGAAATTTTACACCATACACAGTTCACACAAGCGCGTAATTAGAAATAATATATAATTAGAAAGGTGGACTGGACATCTATATTTACTCGCCACAATCCCAATCCTGTTTTTTATATTTTATTGTGCACCAAAAAAGCATACGTTTTTCTTAAAATAAATGTGGTTAGTAAATAAATGTGCAAATCTTGTGCTACATGAAAAAATGCGCCTAATCCAAAAATTCCATTTGCATTGTTTCATTCTACGGGTTCATTCTACATGCGTTTCATGTGTTGATGTCATTTTCAGATTACAATTGTAGTTTAATTGTGGAACCCGTTTCTCTTCTCTTTTTGTTTTGCAGTTCCATAGCGTGTAAGCACAGGCAGTTGGGGGGGCGCAGAGGGAAGCAGGTGCCTCTCCACCCCCATGAGGCGGAGCTCCTAGCGGGTGTAGGGGAGGATGATATCACCCAGCTGCTGGCTCATCAAGGTTGGTGTCAGCATTGCATTGTGCAATGTGTGCAGGACATTTTATTTGTCAACCATCCGACGCGACATTTACCATGATGTGTTTGATTTTATTTAAAGATCGTATCCAGGTCCAGCGCCGCCGGAGGCAGAGGGCGGAGGAGCAGGAGTCCTCCACATCATCAAGGTGCAGTAAGTATTGTAGTAGTGACATTAATAAAGTGGGTCCTTTTCCATTTGTCCAGCCTTCCATTGTCGATTCCAGTGTCATTGCTTCTCGCTCAAGCAGTGACAGGTAGAGCCTCTGCGACGCTCTTTCAGGTAACGCAAACATTTGCGTAACTTACGTAATCTCACAGAACGTCGCCGCTCTAAAGTGAGGCGCCTGATCAGTGGCGGTGCACCTAGCACTCGCCGCTGGAACCAGGACAGGTAAGTGCCTCGTATTTTTTTTTACTGATTTTTTTCTAAATGGTGAATGCATGTCCCTGCCTTGTAGATAAACGTTAGTGACCTGCCCTGTATTGCCATGCTAATGGATAATTCATTTTATCTATATACACTACAGTATATTTATTTATAGTAATTTGAAGCTTGAACATTGTAACGTTCATCATTTCTCCTTTAAATAGGTGTCATCCAGTCAGAGGGGGAGGCTCAGGAGGAGGAGGCTGAGGCAGCAACGCCCACATTAAGTTAGTATAATCTTGCTGGCAGGGCCGGATTAACATAGGGGCTGGTGGAGCTGCAGCTCCAGGCCCCTCCCTCAATATAGGCCCATGCCAGTGGCTTGTCAATTCCTGTGTGCCTTCCTGAAGGAAGAGGAGCCCTCTGTGCACACATGGAGGAGACAAGTCACTGCAGCCAAGTCCTGTCTCTGCCGATGCCTGACCCCTATCACAGGATCTGTTCACTCACACAGATCCTCCATGTCTGGGGGAGGGGCGCTGATGTCCTATCCAGCAGGAGCCCGGGAGGAAGGACATCTCACATGCTGTTATGATAAGGTCAGTACATTTGTTAGGGGGATGTTGTGTAATTATTGTGCTAGGGGACAGACTGCTGCTTCCCCCATGTAATGTGCTCTCTTGTGCCCAGTGCCCACCATGTCATGTGCCTTGCAGTGCCCCCCATGTAATGTGCTGTGCCCACCATGTCCTGTCATGTGCATTGCAGTGCCCACTATGTAAAGTGCTGTGCCCACCATGTCATGTGCATTGCAGTGCCCCCATGTAATGTGCTGTGCCCACCATGTCCTGTCATGTGCATTGCAGTGCCCACCATGTCATGTGCATTGCAGTGCCCCCCATGTAATGTGCTGTGCCCACCATGTCATGTCATGTGCCTTGCAGTGCCCCCCCATGTAATGTGCTGTGCCCACCATGTCATGTCATGTGCCTTGCAGTGCCCCCATGTAATGTTCTGTGCCCACCATGTCCTGTCATGTGCATTGTAGTGCCCACTATGTAAAGTTCTGTGCCCACCATGTCATGTGCATTGCAGTGCCCCCCATGTAATGTGCTGTGCCCACTATGTCATGTCAAGTGCCTTGCAGTGCCCCCCATGTAATGTTCTGTGCCCACCATGTCCTGTCATGTGCATTGCAGTGCCCACTATGTAAAGTTCTGTGCCCACCATGTCATGTGCATTGCAGTGCCCCCCATGTAATGTGCTGTGCCCACCATGTCCTGTCATGTGCATTGCAGTGCCCACTATGTAAAGTGCTGTGCCCACCATGTCATGTGCATTGCAGTGCCCCCATGTAATGTGCTGTGCCCACCATGTCCTGTCATGTGCATTGCAGTGCCCACCATGTCATGTGCATTGCAGTGCCCCCCATGTAATGTGCTGTGCCCACCATGTCATGTCATGTGCCTTGCAGTGCCCCCCCATGTAATGTGCTGTGCCCACCATGTCATGTCATGTGCCTTGCAGTGCCCCCATGTAATGTTCTGTGCCCACCATGTCCTGTCATGTGCATTGTAGTGCCCACTATGTAAAGTTCTGTGCCCACCATGTCATGTGCATTGCAGTGCCCCCCATGTAATGTGCTGTGCCCACTATGTCATGTCAAGTGCCTTGCAGTGCCCCCCATGTAATGTTCTGTGCCCACCATGTCCTGTCATGTGCATTGCAGTGCCCACTATGTAAAGTTCTGTGCCCACCATGTCATGTGCATTGCAGTGCCCCCCATGTAATGTGCTGTGCCCACCATGTAATGTTATGTGCCATTCAGTGCCCACCATGTAATGCGCTGTGCCCACCATGTCATGTCATGTGCCCTTGCAGTGCCCCCCATGTAATGTGCTGTGCCCACCATGTCATGTGCCTTGCAGTGCCCCCCATGTAATGTGCTGTGTCCAGTATGTCATTTGCTGTACATTGCAGTGCCCACCATGTAATGCGCTGTGCATTGCATTGCCCTTCATGTGATGTGCAGTGCCCACTATGCCATGCTGTGCCTTGCAGTGCCCACCATGTAATGTGCAGTGCCCACTATGTCATGCTGTGCCTTGCATTGCCCACCATGTAATGTGCAGTGCCCACCATGTCATGTGATGTGCCATCCAGTGCCAACCATGTCATGTGCAATGCCCACCATGTCATGGCTGTGCCTTGCAATGCCCGCTATGTAATTTGCAGTGTCCACCATGTCATGTGCTGTGCCATACAGTGATCCCACCATGTAATGTGCAGTGCCCACCGTGTAATGTGCAGCGCCCACCATGTCATGTGCACTTCCCACCATGTCATGTGCTATGCTGTGCCCACCCTGCCATGTGCTGTTCCCAGCATGTAGTGTGTTGTGCCCACTGTGTAATGTGCTGTGCTGTTCAACAGTGCCCACCATGTCATGTGCAGTTCCTAACATGTAATGTGCAGTTGCATTTCCCACCATGAAACGTGCTATGCCATGCAGTGCCCACCATGTAATGTGTTGTGCCCACCATGTAATGTTATGTGCCATTCAGTGCCCACCATGTAATGCGCTGTGCCCACCACATCATGTGCTGTGCCATGCAGTGCCCACCATGTAATGCGCTGTACCCACCATGTAATGTGCTGTGTCATGCAGTGCCCACCATGTCATGTGCAGTGCCCATCATGTAAATTGCTGTGCAGTGCCCACCATGTCATGTGCTGTGTTGTGCCCACCATGTCATGTGCTGCACCATGCAGTGCCTACCATTTAATATGCTGTACTCACCATGTAATGTGCTGTACATTGTCCACCATGGCATGTGCCGTGCAGTACCCACAATGGAATGTGGTGTGCAGGGCTCATCATGTCATGTGTGGTGTCCACCATTTAATGTGCTGTGCTCACAATGTAATGTGCAGTGCTGTGTCATGCAGTGTCCACCATGCTATGTGCAGTACCCACTATATAATGTGTTGTGCCCACCATATAATGTTCTGTGCAGTGCCCACTTGTAATGTCCAGTGCCCACCATGTAATGTGCTCAGCTGTGCCTGCCATGTCATGTGCTGTGCCCACCATATAAGGTCCTGTGCCCACTGTGTGCATGAGCTGTGCCCACCATGAAATGTGTTGTGCAGTACCAACCATGTCATGTGCTGTGCCCACCATATAATGTACTGTGCCTACCTTGTAATGTGCTGTATTGGGCAGTGCCAACCGCGTAATGTGCCCGCCATTAAATGTGCTGTATCCACCATGTAATGTGTTGTGCCAACCATGTGATGTACTGTGCTATACCCCCCTCCCGTGTAATGTACTATGCTGTGCCCCCCACAGACTCACCCCCTCACTCCCACCCCCCTCTCTCTCTCATCCCCTCTCTCTCACCCCCTTCACCCCCTACCACCCTCTCTCTCTTTCACCCTCTCTCTATTCCCCTTTCTCTCTCTCTCTCTCTCTCTCTCTCTCTCTCTCTCTCTCTCTCTCTCTCTCTCTCTCTCTCTCTCTCTCTCTCTCTCTCTCTCTCACCCCCTCTCTCTCTTTAATTTAAATTTCACAAAAAATTGTTTGCGTTTTCATTTTATTTATTTTCATAAAAAGGCCCACCAACATCCTTAGCACCAGGCCCATGATGCTCTTAATCTGGGCCTGCTTGCTGGTATCTGCTGAGTGATCATACATGTTTCAATGTTCTTGTACTAATGTGTGAGATTGTTGTACACTGCAGATTGTAATGTTTTTTTCTATCATTAATCAACAGCTGCTGAGGCTGAGCAGGAGGTGGAGGAGACCTGCCCTGTAGAGCAGGGGTCTCAAACTGGCGGCCCTCCAGCTGTTGCTAAACTACAAGTCCCGTCATGCCTCTGCCTGTGGGATTCATGCTTGTATTTGTCAGCATTGCAATGCCTCATGGGAATTGTAGTTTCGCAACAGCTGGAGGGCCACCAGTTTGAGACCCCTGCTGTAGAGGCTGCTGGGGATGCAGAAGAACAGTCAGACGCGGCAGATCCAGGGAGTAAGTATAACCTTTTTTTTGTATTTTCCAGTCAAATATAGTATTTTAAATATGAAATGCTGATGGCATACCTTGTCTAGAAATGGTTGTGATTTATTCGGCAAGGCTTCGGTTTAGCTGGAATTATTAATTATATTAGTCCCCCTCTGCAGCTGATTCCAGTCTTCCTGTTAGCGTGACCCGCTTGTTATTTCCTCAATGTCCCTGATCACGCCACCTTCTTGCAGTAGTTCAGATTCCCAGTCTGAGCCAATCACTGTTAATCATCGTGAATAACACAGCACGCTGGAGGGGGTGTGTCAGAAAAGAGTATCCAGCTATTGGCTGGCAGTCCCTGGACATGTTCAATCTCTGGCATGCCCATAATGCATGCATTAACACTTTTCTCATGATGGTATACCTGTTCTACCTCCTAGCCTAGACCAGGAGTGAGTAACCTACCTAGCCTAGAACAGAAGTGGGGCTTATTCAATCAGTGGCCTGGCCATACAAAATTATCAACTTATCAAATGCAATGGCTTGAATGGCTTCTCTTTGGTGAGTGCAATGTTAAAAGCTGGTATAGCGCTGATATGTTTTTCTGCAAGTGCAACTGATCTTCCATATTTGCGACAGTCAGTCAGTCTGGATGAGGTAGATTAGTTAGTGGTCGGTCACGACGGTCAGCACTTAGGCGTCCATTACACCTTAAGATTTTCTCCAGCCGGCCCTGCGACCAAGCGGATAAAATCTTAGGGAGATTCCCCTTTACACTGCTCGATGTGTAGAGGGGAATCCCTTTGTACTCTGGCCGGGGAGGACACTCGGCTCCGCCCCGGTCAGAGTATATTAAAGTACTACACCTTCCTGCACAGCTCTGCAAACTTGGTATGACGCAGGGAAAAGACACAGATACCACTATCTCCTACACACAAATTGATTAGGTGCATCTCACTGAATATCAAAAATGGAAAACTGGTATGGAAGTGAAAACATCAAAAAGATGTTACATGATTGTCTACAAGGGCTGGGAGATAATTGCCTTTATATAATGTTAGGGTGAAAAAGCCATGTGTATTGTATTATCTAATGTATTTTCTTTTCTTCACAGGTGAAGTCTTCATCCTTCACCTCCACCCTGTGGACGAAGGCCTAGACCTGCCTGCATCTGGTTGGGCTGACTGTCCTTCCTCCCCAGCGGTTTCTACAGGGCATGTTCTCCTCCACCCTTCATCACTATCCCCCCATCTGGACACACCCATTGGTGCCTCCTCCCCAGTGCGTCCTGGTGCGGATTCTCCACCTTCTCCAGGACCAGTACACCCCCCCCCCTCCAGAGCCACATGTGAATGATTATCTGCGGCACATTGTGGAGGTCCAAGAGAGACAATATGCCGTAACCAGGAGGCTGTGTCACTCTTTGGCCCTCCACTATCCCCGGCATCTCTGTCACTATGTGGCTCTGGAGAGGTACCAACGTAGCCTTAGGAGACAACTGGAGGCTCCTCGGTACCTTGGTGACCAGATGGCTGGCATTAATATGTCCCTACAGCGACTGGTCACCAGGTTGGGGGAGAATATATATATATTATTATTATTATTATTATTATTATTATACAGTATTTATATAGCGCCAACAGTTTACGTAGCGCTTTACAACTTGAGGGTAGACAGTACAAATACAATACAATTTGATACAGTAGGAATCAGGGGGCCCTGCTCCTTAGAGCTTACAATCTAAGAGGGAAAGTCAAGAGATACAAGAGGTAATAACTGTGGGTGATGTGCTGATTGAGAAGATAAATCTACAGTTGTTAGGTGGGGGCCAGATAGGCTTCTCTGAAGAGATGAGTTTTCAGGGATCGTCTGAAAGTGGATAAAGTAGGGGAAAATCGGACAGATTGGGGTAGAGCATTCCAGAGGATGGGGGAGGCTCTGGAGAAGTCCTGAAGGCGAGCATGGGATGAGGTGACAAGGGAGTTTGAGAGCAGGAGGTCTTGGGAGGAGCGAAGATAACGATTAGGTTGGTATTTTGTGACTATGTTAGAGATGTAGCTGGGGGCCAGGTTGTGGATGGCTTTGTAAGTTATAGTTAGTATCTTGAATTTAATTCGGTGACTGAGTGGCAGCCAATGGAGGGATTGGCAGAGGGGTGTAGCAGACGCTGAGCGGTTTGTGTGGTGGATGAGCCTGGCAGCAGCGTTCATGATGGACTGAAGTGGGGATAGCCTATTTAGAGGTAAACCAATGAGGAGGGAGTTGCAGTAGTCAAGGCGGGAGATGACCAGGGAGTGGATTAGAAGCTTTGTGGTGTCATTGGTTAGGAAGGGGCGTATCTTGGAGATGTTGCGAAGACTGAGGCGGCAAGCTTTGGATAGTGATAGAATGTGGGGTCGAAAGGTTAGTTCAGAGTCCAGGATTACACCTAGGACCTTGGCGTGGGGAGATGGGTTGATAGTTGAGCCGTTGATCTTGACAGGGAGATCAGGGGAAGTGGCACCTGAGGGAGGAAATATCATGAGCTCGGTTTTGGATAGGTTGAGTTTGAGAAAGTGATGTGAAATCCAGGCTGATATGTCTGCTAGTAAGTTGGTAATGCGTGAGGACACAGATGGAGAGAGCTGGGGGGTGGAGAGATAGATTTGGGTGTCATCAGCGTAGAGATGATATTTAAAGCCGTGGGAGGCAATCAACTGACCCAAGGAGGTGGTGTAGATTGAGAAAGGGAGAGGTCCAAGAACAGAACCTTGGGGGACCCCAACGGAAAAAGGAAGAGGAGAGGAGGAAGTAGAGTTGTAAGTGACATTGAAGGAGCGGTGGGATAGGTAGGATGAGAACCAGCGAAGAGTGCAGTCACGGAGACCAAAGGAGTGGAGTTTTTTGAGGAGGAGGGGGTGGTCCACTGTGTCAAAGGCAGCAGAGAGATCCAGGAGAAGTAGTACAGAATAGTGTCCATTGGCTTTAGCCATTAGTAGGTCATTTGAGAGTTTAAGGAGAGCAGTTTCCGTGGAGTGTTGAGGGCGAAAACCGGACTGAAGGGGATCAAGAAGTTTATTCATGGTCAGATGGTCGCTTAGTCGGTTGTAGACCAGTCTTTCAAGAAGTTTGGAGGAGAAGGAGAGTAAGTAGATGGGACGTAAATTGTTGAGATTGGTGGGATCCAGTGAGGGCTTTTTTAGTATGGGGGTGACTAGCGCATGTTTTAGAGAGTTTGGGAAGATGCCACAGGAGAGGGAGAGGTTGAAAATGTGAGTTAGAGAGCGTAGAATCGAGTCAGAGGGTGAGCGTAGCATTTGCGAGGGAACAGGATCCAGGGGGCAAGTGGTTAGATGAGTGCTAGATAAAAGTTTAGCAACCTCAGTAATAGTAGCAGGGTTGAATGAGGGAAGTAATGATTGTGTCTGTGGACATGGGGTGTTGCATGGGGGAGGTTTTTGCGCATTGGCGATCTCCTCGTGAATTGTATCAATCTTAGTTTTGAAGTGATTGGCAATCTCCTGGGCAGTGAGTGAGTTGGTGGGTGGAGGCAGTAGAGGACAGAGTAGAGTGTTGAAGGTAGAGAAGAGTTGACGTGGACTGGATGAGAAGGTGTTAATGAGTGTGATAAAGTAGGTCTGTTTGGCAGTGTGAAGGCAGGAGTAGTATTTTAGGAGGGCAGATTTATATTGTGTGAAGTCTTCCTGGGTCTTAGTCTTATGCCACAGGCGCTCAAGAGCGCGGCTACGTTTTCTGAGACTTCTGGTGTCATCTGTTTGCCAGGGTTGTAGCAGTCGGGGCCTAATTCTGCGTGTAGTGAGGGGGGCCAGCTTGTCTAGGGAGGAAGACAGTGAGCTGTTGTAAATGAAAGTAGCTTGGTTGGGGCAGGACAGGGGGGAGATTTTGTCATAGAGGTGATCAGTAGCAGAGTAGAGAAGAGAAGGGTTGAGGTGGCGAAGGTTTCTTCGTGTAACTGTTAGGCGGTTGGAGGGAGAAGAGGTGGAAGACAAGGAGAGAGCAAAACTAATAAGGTGGTGATCAGAGAGTGGGAGTGGATTGTTGGAAAGGTTGCACGGAGTGCACAGATAGGAGAAGGCAAGGTCAAGGGTGTTGCCATTGGAGTGGGTAGGAGCCTGTATCCATTGCTTCAGGTCAAGCGATGAGGTTAGACTGAGAAGTTTAGAAGTAATAGTAGTGTTAGTGTTGACAGGGATGTTGAAGTCCCCAAGAATAATTGTGGGGATTTCAGAAGAGAGAAAGTAGGGAAGCCAGGCAGAGAAGTCATCAAGAAAGGCTGATGCTGGTCCAGGGGGCCGGTAGATGACAGCAATTCTTAGAGAAATGGGAGAGAAAAGACGAATGCAATGTGCCTCAAAAGAGGAGAGTGTCAGAGAGGGAGGTGGGTGAAGAACCTGATAGGTGCTGCATGGGGCTAGAAGGATTCCCACTCCACCTCCCTTCCGTCCACTTGGTCTGGGGGAGTGAGTCCAGAGAAGGCCCCCATGGGAGAGGGAAGCAGAAGAAATAGTATCCGATTCATGAAGCCAGGTTTCAGTAATGGCAAGTAGGTTAAAGGAATTTGTGATGAAGAGGTCGTGGAGGGCGGTGAGTTTGTTGCAGACAGAACGTGCATTCCACAGGGCACAGGAAAAGGGGGGGCTGGTTATGGAAAGAGGAATAGAGACCAAGTTCTGTGGGTTGTGGCTCCTGCCAGAGGGTGTAGGGGGATGGGAGCGATGGGCAAAGACAGATGATGGTGGCCCAGGGTTTGGAGATATGTCACCAGAGATTAGGAGAAGCAGGAGGGTGAGGGAGGTAATGTGGGACTGTGATTTATGTGAAGGGGCATGTCTCAGAGTACTGGAGGTTTTATCAGTGTATGGATGTAGAATGAGCGAGAGTTGGTAAGAGCAGTAGTAGGGGGAAGACAGAAGGCAGGGTGATATGTATAAGCAGGCGGGTGGAGAGGGGGGGTGAAGGTAAGAGAGTTTGAGGAGAGAGGAGAGGAATGTCAGAAGCAGTGGTAGAGAGTGCATATATATATATATATATATAATCTTTTTTGTTTTGTTTATGTTAAAAATATAAAAAAAATTTAACTGGAGGATTTTGGGGTGCGGAGTCACATGAGAATGCTCCACTGTTCATGATAGTCTTCCCAGGCTGTTCCCAATTTGTACCCTAAGACTGTAAACCCATTCTGTTGTTGAAAATGTGAATTTATTGACTCTCTTGTATTGTACTTCCTTTGTATACCATTTTCTTATGGAAGAAAATAAAAAAACTTTTATGGAAAAAAATAAATAAATACATTTTTGTTCAGAAATAATTATTTTCTTGAGTTTTGCCTTCCTTGTTAGATTCGTGTAATGTTTATCTAAATGAACAAGTCCATTTATTGTTACTAACTTACTAGAGGCCTTATAATTGTAGTTTTTCTACATTTAACCATCAGGCTGAACTTAGAAAATTTAAGAGATTTCTCTCTACACTATTTCAATGTGCAAAGGGTAATCCCATGTATTGTGTCCAGTCACGCCGTTCAGCTCCCCCCCCCCCCCCCCCCCCCCAGAATACACAGCGGATAGCTACAGCAGGGGTTAACCACCATTCAGTCCACCATACAGTCCTCAACAGTTCACAGGACATAGGTTGCAGGCTTATCATGAGGGCAACAGTTAACCGGACAGAGGTTTACAGGCTAACGCAATCACAAGGGGCAACAGTTCAAAGGGCAGTCTTCATTTCCAGGGCTTGAGTAACATGGCAGCAGGGTAGATTACTCACACTGGTGACTTCGGACAATTGCAGAGGGTCATGAAACAGGCAGAGGATCAGAGAGGGCCCTAGTGTCCCCAGGGTCAGAGATGGCAAATGGGAGGGGTCCTGGGCATCTGGATGCAGCTCAGCAGTGACCAACTAATCTATCTTGCATAGAATCACGTTTCCAACTGTATGCTTCTTTGTGCTATGTTGTGTTGGTAACATATTCTGATCCTTGAGTTGACAGTCTCTCCATCAAGAGGAACTGTCATGCTGTTGAGGTCATCTTTAATCACTGTCTCTTATTTCCAGACCATCATACAAAAATAGTTAAATTAGCACACGTTGCTATTTGTATTTACAAAGACAGCAACACGTGAGCAGTAGCGCCACGTCAAGGCTTCAACCCTTGCAACTGTCCATTCACACAACATTCATTCATGCAATCGCGCACACTCTAGTCCAGTGATGGCGAACCTATGGCACGCGTGCCACAGCCGGCACGCCGAGCCCTCTCTGTGGGCACGTGAGAGGAAATCCTGTATCTCTGAGAAAATCCTGTATCTCGAGCACAGCTCCTCTCCCCATAGAACTACATCTCCCACAAGTTTCTGGGGCCAGGGGTGATGTGTCTAGGATGGGCATGGACGAGATGAAGGGTTGCTCC
This sequence comes from Lithobates septentrionalis, assembly GCA_037952835.1. Classification (NCBI taxonomy): domain Eukaryota; kingdom Metazoa; phylum Chordata; class Amphibia; order Anura; family Ranidae; genus Lithobates; species Lithobates septentrionalis. The sequence goes on along the minus strand of JBBDGP010000289.1, from coordinate 1,362,411 downwards.
GGGTTGGATGGCAGGCAGAAAATGTGGTGGGAATTGAGCCAATAGGGAGCGGTGTCTAGGATGGGCGTGGACGAGAAGGAGAGTTGCTCCGGGTTGGATGGCAGGCGGAACATGTGGTGGAGAGATGCCCAATCACAGGCCGTTCTTGTGCCCGGGAACTGAGTCGGCTGATAGATGTATTATCGGAGTTCTGTGGCAAGCATTGTTAAAGTAAGTGTACATGCTGTGTGGGGAATTCATGTGTTTAGCTGTGTACACTGTTTCTGTGCCTCTTCAAATAGAATCTATTCCTTTGGGACTTTTTTTTTTCTTCTTGTTCCCAACATTGCCACAAAATATGGAAGGGTATGGTCAGAATAATGTTGTGTATATGCTGTCTGTGTTACTCTCTATTAAAGCTGTCAGAGAAGCATTTTCTGTAGGATATGAGCTTTGATGCCATTTTGCTTTGTGTTGGCTATTCAGGTTTATCTGGCTGGGAATGCCTGCTAGATTTAGCAGAGACCACTGCAGTACAGTGAGATGTGAATACATATAGATTTTGTCCCTACCTTCCCCCTGTATTTCATGACACCAGGTTCACATGACAGACAGTCCAGAAAAATCACTGGCATTATATAGGGAGGAGGTGTAGAGCTGCTGCTGGGAGTTTGCATTCGACATGCAATGATCTGCACAGGCATTGTGAGTGAACCGCATTGGTAAAGCATTGCTACAGTTGTCCTTGAGTGTTCACGTTCAGAAGGATGTTTCCTGAACATACAGTATAGGACTGTGAAGATAGTCAGGAATGAGAGATTTTTCAAGTAGTCTTCTGCTACAGCAATGCAGGGCAACCAGTATGTCTTCAGCTGGAGTAGAACTACAGATCTCAACATACCTTGTCAAACAAAGAGTGCATAATGTGCCCCAGCAAGGCATGGGGGGACTGGAAGTTCTGCTGCAGCTGGAGAGTTGCTGGTTGCATGTCACACCCTGTAACAGGATGTCTTTATCATCCAGCCAGTGCTTCTACTGAACAACTAGTAATTTAAAGTGCACCTGTCATTCTACTTGAGTGTTTTGAATATTAATGTATAGTTAGTAGAATAGTGGTACTGGAATTTGATTGCACAATGCTAGGACAGCTTCCAAAAAATGTAACTTTTGTCAAAATGTGTTCTAATTTTAGATCTTCTTGTACAAAACACTATGACTACGTAGTGAATACACAATGATTTGTGATGTGTCCCATGTTCATCCCCCAGACATCACAGCACACGCTCATCAAGTTCTGTTGGCACTTTGAAATGAATACATTGGTTTTGTGTTGCAGTTTGAGCACTCAGGCTCAAAAAGGTTCGCCATCACTGCTCTAGTCACTCTACATAACATTCATTACAAAAAAGGGTGATGGAAGGAATAACCGGAAAAATTTGGATTGCTTAAAACAATATAATTCTATTTAAATCTTAGGGTAACACCAAAGACAAGTAGACAACTGCTATTGTGTCAAGTGGTAAGAAAATTAAAAAAAAATTTTTTCCTCAACATTTGGATGGTTTCTCTGAGTCCCATCTATCTTCACATGGTAACAATGATTCAGGTCTCACAAGTTAAGGGTAGGGTAACCCAGCTCGGGGAGGTTAAATTTGAGGAAAGTTATTTGTTCCATCAAATGGGGTGTTAGTTGTGAACGGTGTGGATTAAGGATATTCCCAGAAATAGAGAAAACTCTTTCACTTTGCACAGTGGTTGGAGGACAGGATAGTAGTGGCTGGGCAACCAGGCAAAGACCAGGCCAAAAACTTTTCTTACCATCCCAATAGGTCAAAGGGTCCTCTGTAGGAAGCAAAGGTGCTTCATATAGGTAGGCCCTGACCATTTCAGAGGCACTGCTCTCCTCTCGATTACCTGCTGCTTGACCTGCACCCACCAGATTGTCAAGTGCTTCTAACCAACATGCACATGCTCCACTCTGTTGTTTTTGAGTGATGGTGCCAGGCCTTGGAATAGCAGACATGGCAGATGAATCTTCCAAACCGGCCTCATCTGGCATACATCTCTGTTGCTGCAAATTACGGACCCTTTCAATCAGTTTTTCTTTCCAGAAGGAGAGGCTGTTGTCTCTGAGTGCCAGTTTACCTTTGATCCTGGGATCACACAGGGAAGCCAGCATGAGTTCAGGGCTTTTGCGGACACGGTCATTTAGCTGATCTTTTAGGTCATCTTGTAGCTTTCTGATGAAAGACACTACATCGGCATGAAGTGGGCTGCCACAAACAGGCTCACTGTTTTCTAGGAACGATCCCATCTTATCTATGAGATAGGTAAACAAGGTATGACCTGTCCTAGGCTGGCATTGCTCTGACTCAAGTTTTCCGTCACATTCCGAAAGGGTTTTAAGACATAAATGAGCTGCCCAATTATACACCAGTCATCACGTCCCAGTGTGGAATCAATCCCAATGCTGTGGCGGGATGATAGATTGTGGATGGCTGTCTTTTGCTCCAAAATGCGTTCCAGCATTTCCAGGGTATAGTTCCACTGGGTGCTGACATCTTGTTTCAAGCGATGTATGGGGAGCCCTGATTGTTCCCTCAACAGTTGACTAGCCCCTACACTGCGGTGGAAATGCCCTGCAATCTTTCTGCAAAGGTCCAAGATTTGAGCAATCTTGTTTTTCTCCACTGGGATTGCACCCTTGACCACTAAATGCAGTATGTGTGCAGAACAGCGCACACCGACAAAAGATCCATCTTGGAGCGCTTTAACCATGTTTGAACCTCCGTCTGTCACAATGAACCCAACAGAGACATTGGTGACTGCCCGCTCTTCAAACCAATTGGCCAACATCGATCTAATTTCCCGCAATATGTTGGCAGAGCTGTGTTTATCATCACAGATTTCTGTGTGGAGCAGGAAAGCTTGATAACCCTGCTGGTCTTGCGCTGCAGACCTGCTTCCTGATGGAGTTTGAACTCTTACACTAGTGCCACCACCAACAGGCACAGTGGCCTGCGACCAGTGTGCAGTCAAAGACAGGAAAGCGTGTTGACCGCTGGGAGCTGTCCACAAATCAGTTGTCAAATGAATTGTCTGACCCTCGGCTTTGGCCATTTTTTCCTTCAATAATCCAACACACGAATGATATAGTGCTGGAATAATCTTTCTGCTGAAAGTTGTTCATGCAGGAACAACGTATCATGGAGCAAGGGCATGCATGCGCTGTTTAAATGGCTCCCCTTCAATCATGCAAAAAGGGGTTCCTCCAACAGCAATAAATTGGCCAATGAGGCGGGTGATCTTGTTGGCCTGCTGTTTTGACATGCCCTTGGAACTAAAGCCAACAAAACTATCTAGGGTAGGCCAGGGCTGTGTTTTGGCCTAGGCCGCCTAGGCCTAGGGCGGCACTTTGCGGGGGGCGGCAAAAAGGGCCGCCCCCCCACATGAGCTAAAGCCCCCCCACCCGTCTTGCCGATTCCCGGCTCCCTCTGCCGCCTCCCGCACACTTGCAGCCCACGGCGGCTGGCTTTCTGTAGCGGCGCCACTGTGTATGGGCGTGCTTGGCAGAGGGTGGAGGCGTGTATCTCACGCCCCCCTACTCTCTGACAAGCACGCCCATACACCACGGTTCCGCTACAGAAAGCCGGCCGCCGTGGGCTGCAAGTGTGCGGGAGGCGGCAGAGGGAGCCGGGAATCGGCAAGACAGGTGGGGGGGCTTTAGCTCATGCGTGCCCCCATAAGCAGCAGGTGACAGGTGGAGCCTTAAGCTCTGCCTACCCTCCCCTGCACTGTTTTCCTGCAGTGAATCTTTTCCTCGGCCCTGGGCGGGATCTAGCTGTGACGTCAGGAGGAGAGAGAGGAGCACGAGGGAAACCCCCAGGACAGCAGGTACAATGATTAAATAAATGATATCAGTGTTATGGGCACTGGCAGCATTTGATGGGCACTGGCAAAATTTGATGGGCACAGTGGCAGCATTTGATGGGCACAGTGGCAGCATTTGATGGGCACAGTGGGAGCATTTGATGGGCACAGTGGCTGCATTTGATGGGCACAGTGGCTGCGTTTGATGGCACAGTGGCTGTGTTTGATGGCACAGTGGCTGCAATTGATGGGCACAGTGGCTGCATTTGATGGGGCACAGTGGCTGCGTTTGATGGGGCACAGTGGCTGCGTTTGATGGGGCACAGTGGCTGTGTTTGATGGGCACAGTGGCTGCGTTTGATGGGCACAGTGGCTTTGTTTGATAGCACAGTGGCAGCATTTGATGGGCACAGTGGCTGCGTTTGAGGGCACAGTGGCTGCATTTGATGGGGCACAGTGAGGCTGCAATTGATGGGCACAGTGAGACCCCCCCGCCCCGTGATAGCATTGAAACTCAGCAGCTAAAAATACCGTAGCTGCTTACGTTTAATATTAGGACACTTACCTGTCCAGGGACCCAGCGATGTCGACACCTCAGCTGATTTTCGGATTGGCTCTTGGGTTTTGCCACTATCATTCATGGTAAGGGAAACCGACCTGTTCCCTACTGCACATGTGCGAAGTGCGTTGCACTTTCTGAATGGCCCAGTGGAGGAAGGAGGAGGGGGGGCAAACTTCAGAGGGTACATCGCAGTCTCCCGGAAGTGGGGAAGGGTACCTGTCAGAAACAGGTACCCGTTCCCCCCTGAAAGGTGCCAAATAAGCCTAAAGAGGAAAGGGTGTTGTTTACAGATGATAGGGTGGGTCTTAAACAGGAAGGGGTGTGGCCTTGGCAGGATGGGGTGGGTCGTTTTTAAATTAGGGGGTTGCATGCGTTTAGTCAGGCCTAGGGCAGCACAAAACCTAAATACACCACTGGGGTAGGCTGATGATGTCCTTGGGAGGATGAGGAGCCTGATTGGGTCTGCAGTGGAACTACTGCACGTGTACGGGTTGTCTTAATCGAACCCTCTCTATTGCCTCCTGTGCTCTGAGTAAGTGGTGTGGTTGAGGAGGTACCACCAGTACAGTCAGAGTCCGTTATGCTGCTTCCTGCGCTACCATCTTCTTTTTCTGCCTCTGCCCGCAGTAAAGTAGAGTGGTGGTAATTTTTAAGGTGTAGGTTCATACCAGCATTGGTTAAATGACCTAACTTTTTACCCCTACTCACTTGCTTCCCACACAATTTACACTTTGCAAAGAACCCTTCCAATGTTTAAAAGTATTTCCAAACGTTGCTGCGGCGGGATGCAGCCCCTTGACCCTGTTGATCTCTATTTAGGGCTGATATAGCTGCAGCAGGTAGCACACCAGTGGTGGAAGCTGTTGCCACTACAGTTACACTTGGTGAACAAGAAATAATGCTCCTAATGGCAGGGGTGCTGGGGACTGGGAGGTCGGTGATATCATCACAGGATTCTTCCATAATAACAGAGGGAGAAGGGGAGTTAGCAGCAGATGAAAAGAGTGGACTGCTACCTGTCCTACTCCTCACAGAATATACCTCTTGCACTTTCTCCAGGTCAAACTGTAAGTCCTGTGGGCTAAGAGTGTATAAAACATCTGCAGTGGTTGGGGAAAGAGGAGCATCACATTCTAAATAATTATTTTCTTGGGCCAATAACAAAAAAGTCTCACACTCTGTCTCTGCTGCTGTCTCCCTCAATTTCTTCTTTAGGGAGCTGGGCAGTGGCACTGGCAGTGTGATTGGTGGTGGTGACTGTAAAGGCAACTCCACTTTACTAGGTTTCTTGCCTATTCCATAAAAATAAGCAGCCATGACACCTGTAGAAGTGCAAGGAGGCGCTGCACTGGCAGTGGAAGCGGCAGCAGATGTTGGTGGTCTGGCAGGAAAAGTAATATTAGAAGAACTGGGGGTGGTGGAACTAGCTTTGCTGGTGGCACTGGTGGTGACACCCACTGCTGTGGACAGAATGTTGGTGGCGGCAGAAGTGTCAGAGGCAGTAGTAGCAGAGACCTTGCCACTTTTTTTTAGCAAGGCGTCCACCGCGACCACGACCACTACCTCTACCTGCCTTCACTTTTACGTTAGAATGGTACATTGCTGACTTGCTGTTGCTGTATAGTTCAGAAAATGGACTGGTGATAGGGTATATAGAATCTCAATCTATAATATAGAATCTATATAAATCCCCCCCCCCACCCACAACATGGGCAGCCTCTGAGGCTATCAGAACATTAGCAGCAACACTAGTATCACTAGTATCTATCTATCAAGTTCACAACACAGATGTAGCTTGCTCCACTACTGTTCTGCTGCTGTGCTTAGCTTGTGCTCAAATGAAATAATTCAGGTTCTCTGACAACGAGAAGTATCCCATTACTACCAATAGAGTACCCTCGGCCATTAGCCTTTGACATCCTTTCAAAGCCATACATGCAAGCTGTTTTTGCTCCGATGGGTCATAATTAATTTCAGTAGTTCACTTATTTTTCATGTAATATTTAAACATTGCATTTTTTATTTAATGGACATTGGACCCTATCTTGCTAATCAGTCACTGTTTCGATTAAGTTTATTATTATATGTTTACTCCCTGCTATGCTAGCGGTGTGAATTCTGCTTGCAGCGGAAGGAGTGAGACTTCTGTCTCTCTGTGGTGTTTTTCTGGAGAGTGATGCGCTTATAGCCTGCAGTGGATAGGGAGATTCAAGTCTCGCTTAATCTAACAGTTTATTCACTTCTCGTATAACATCCAAACATCTTGCCTTAATGAGGAGTAGCTTCTATCTTTCCCACTAGTCATTGTTCTGATTACTTTAATTGAATTGTTAGCCTTCTGTTTCGCTAGCGGTATAAATGTTGTTTGCAGCAGAAGAAGTGAGACTCTTGTCTCCCTGCATTTTTCCTTAGGAGTGGTGGGACTCCAACTGATAGCAAAGAAAGGGAGACTGAAGTTATGTTGAATCCCAGTTTTATTTCCTGCCTAGGCTTTGATAGTAACTTCAACATTGAGCCAGAGGACCGGCTTTTTGTATACTTGTTATCGGTATCACTTTCTGGACAAATTGTTTCAAAAGACATAAAGGCTACTTTGTGTAGTGAGCCAAAAATAACAGTGTATTTAAGACAACATTTTCTTTGGACAGAATGTTTCCAACATACACATTTTTAAACGTAGTATTATTTTTTACTTTCCATTTTTCATTTCATTATATTCTTTTCTTGGTATACATAATTTTTCTTATGAGCTATATGAAAATTCATTCATACGTGACATTTAATGGGATTAAGATAGTACATGTAGTGTTCAATATGTTTTTTTACTTTTTGTATCACATGCACACTTTTTCTTGCAATCTTTCTTTCCACGAATGCGCTGCAATGGAAATCTGGTATATCTCAGAATAATATGCATTTTTTGTTGTCTTTTTGCTATACTCCATTCATAGATGCACCGTAATGGGCTATTTATATTTATATTTTTGCAAATTCAATTTTGGTTTGTTTTATCAACGCCATCTGTCTTTCTACATTGTACCATATTATTTTGAACCCTTATGTGCACCTTATTTATTTTCAGGAATTTAGCTCCAATTGTGTAGCAGGTGTGTTCATCTAATTGCCTGTTGTTATGGATTGGGTGTTTTACCTTTTCCCTCCCCCTCTTTTTTATCTGCTAGCAGTACACCACTATCTGATGTTAGCAGGCAAATTTCCCTACCCCAGTTGCTGAACTTCGGTCTCAGCCATCCACATGCTCAGCGTCTAAATGCTAGCTTGGCCAAATTGCTAGCACTGCAACTGCTGCCTTTTCAGCTGGTAGACTCTGCCCCTTCCGTGAATTTGTGGAATGTGCTGTACCTCAGTGGCAGGTTCCAAAATGCCATTTCTTTTCACTGAAGGCCATTCCGGCTCTCTACCGGCATGTGGAAGGCAATGTTTTGGCCTTGTAGACAGGACAGTCAGCAGTAAGGTTCATATTACCGCTAAATCATGGTCCAGCAGGCATGGGAAGGGACGTTACCTTTCCTTCATGGCACACTGGGTAACTCTGCTTGCAGCTGGGAAGGATGCAGGACAGGGTTTAGTGTTGTTGGAGCTTGTTCCACCACCACGCCTTCAAAATGCTAGTGGTGATTCTGCCACAGCTCTCTCCTTCACCCCCTCCTCATCTTCTTCTTCCTCTATGGCCTCTTCTGCAGATTTGTCCTTCTTAGTCCTCTGTAAGCATTCAAGGGGCTACGCAAGCAGTCAGGCTAAAAGATGCCATGCGGTGCTTGAGTTGGTCTGCCTAGGGGACTGGAGCCACACTGGGGCAGAGATTCTGTCAGCTCTGCAGGGGCATGCCCAGAGGTGGTTGACACCATGCCAGCTTCAGCCAGGAATGGTTGTTTGCGACAATGGCACCAACTACTCTCCGTCCTCTGACAGGGACACTTGACCCGTGTTTGGCAGATGTCCTGAATTTGGTGGTGCAGTGGTTTTTGAGCAGGTACCCAGACTTACAGGATCTCCTGAGGCAGGCCAGAAAAGTCTGTGGTAATGTGGTAGGTCATACAATGCCAGTGCTCACTTGGCTGACATTCAAAGGGAATGCAACCTGCCCAACAACTGCCTCATTTGTGACAAGCCCACCAGGTGGAACTCAACATAGGCAATGCTGCAGCGGCTACACACACAGCAGAGGGCCATCCATGAGAACCTGTGCGAGTATGGCACCAGGACAGTGACAGGGGAGCTTGGCTTCTTTTCGCCACCCCAGTGGCTACTGATCAAGGATGCATGCACTGTCCTGTCACCATTTGAGGAGGCCACAAGGATGGTGAGCAGCGACAATGCATGCATCAGTGACACTGTCCCTCTAGTCCTCCTGTTGGAGCACCCACATCGTGGAATCATAAAGAGGACACTTGAGGCAGAACAGCAGGAGGAAGAAGAGGACTTACTTACCTCTCAAGGCCCCCTTTATCCAGATAGCATTCCTGCAAGCCCACCAAACACACAGGAAGAAGAGGAGGAGGAGGAGGATTGTGTGAGCATGGATGTAGAGGATAACACTTAGCAGCATTCTTCAAGGGATGGTTTTCAGTCCCCAGAAACCCAAGGAGTTGTACGTGGATGGGAGGAGGTAGTTACGGATCATGTGATCTTTTTTTTTTTTCAAATATAATTTTTATTGAGGGTTTTGAAAAGAAGAAAGAAATACCGTGAAGGTATAATACAACCATGGTCTACTTCAACATTCTGACAAATATGACAATTATATACGTTTTCCATAAAAGGTTCCCACTCTATCTGCAGAGAAGATAATCTATTACATAACATAACCTCATTTAACCCATAAGCCTATCTTTGCGGCCTGTAAACATATAAAACATCCATGTAGTATTGCTACACTACATGATTAACATACTCCAAAGGGTTGTTTGCCTCTGCATAGTTCCAACATATCTGGTGTGAATGGAAAATCGTCTATTACCTGAATATTAGACCACTGATTGAAGAAAGAAGTACGTGAAATGTATAAACAGAATAGAAGGGGTAAGGGGAGGGGGAGAGGTATATGTCCGACGCGAGCGTGATGGACCGAGCCAGGATTCTGTCCTGCAACAAAGCCCCATTAAAGTGACTTTTAAGAATTTAATAATGTTTGTCCTTAATCCGAGAAAATGTACATGTTCCAGGATAACCAGTTTTTAGAATGTTTGTCTTGTTTGTGTTGGGCAGTAAGTACCGGATCCTCCATCTTTTTAATTTCCTCAACTCTGCGCAGCCACATCCCCACTGTGGGGGGTAAATTTTGTTTCCACATGGCTGGAATGCAAGACTTTGCTGCATTAAGCAAATGTCTAACCACTGAAAACAGCAAGTCTGGTTGTTCCGTTGGTGTGTTGAGTAGAGAGTATGTCTTAGATAGTACCTGAGACAATGTACCTTCCCCTCTACAATATTCTTCTAGGGTTATCATGTCACGCTTAAATCATGTAGGATCTGGTATTGAATGAATGAAATGGTGCAACCGGATCGCTTTCCAAAATGACAACTGAAAACCCCCATTACCGTTCGTCAGGGATTGAATTGAAGTCCAGTGGTCACCTTCTACATAATGTACCGCACAGTCTTTACCTGCCTTCCAGAGCATCTCATATTCTAAATAGTCTAGTCCTGGTTTGAACACTGGATTGCCCAAAATAGGTAATAAAGGGGACTGTCTGGATGTCAGCGAAGTGGTTTTTAGTATATTTGAGCCCACTGACAGCGTGGCATCTATGATCGGATGTGAGGTCATGTCCCTGGGGAGTCGATCGTAGCACCAGATTGCCCCTTTCAAGGGGACATTGGCCTGACCAAAGCCATAATTTGCTTTGGTCATGTCTGTTCCAGTCAATGATCCTTCCTAAATGTACTGCTTGATAATAGTGTTTTGCGTCAGGGAGGGCAAGACCCCCATAGTGTTTCGGCAGAGTCATGTAACGTCTTTTTAGTCTGGATTTCGAATGTGACCATACAAATTTTATAAACAGGGAATGTATTTGTTTGAAGTTGCTGGAAGGTATCTTTATTGGCAAGGCTTGAAATAGATATAGAAATTTTGGGAGGATGCACATTTTGATTAAATTGCATCTCCCAAACCATGAGTGCAGACCCTTGCCCCACTCTTCAAGCAGCTCTTTAGCTTTGCATAGGATTGGAGGGAAGTTCAACTCAAATGTGCGTTTTAAGTCTCTAGGTATATTAGTTCCTAGGTAGGTAAAGTGACTGTCTGACCATTTAAAGTTGAATCTGGTCTTCAGAGGGGATAGATGTTCTGTCGACATATTGATACCCGATAATATAGACAAGCCTTGCGAGCCACATAAGGGTTAATGCCTTATAAAATAATGAAATAAATTCTAAGTGAAAGCCAGCTGCAAACACTAATCACGTTTCATAATCGTGTGAATGGTGTTAAGGAAATACAAATGTGTCTGCGCTAGATTGAAAAAATACCATATAGGTGATAACAGTAAGTGCTACGTGCCAAAATAACCAAAAATAAATAAGTAAATGTGCTTATGATGACCAATAATTAATCAAAAATATCTCTTAGTGCTTAAACCTTATAACTTTAAAAGTGCAAGGTGCAATATAAAAAACACACAATCTAAGTGCCAAATCAGGAGTGAAATAGCAATATTCCTCATGAAAGTCCTTATAATTCAAAAAGTGTATATCCAAAGATATATAAATATAAAGTGCTCAAAAAATGTGTCCATAATTAGTGAAGCTCATCCATCTTGTTCTTCCAAAAAGTGCAACACCATAAAGCATGCCTTAGTGTCTTCCAGTGACCCCCAAAAGCGTATGCGCTCACCTTACAGCGTGTGACACAGTAATTAAACTCTGTCAAACACGCTTTGGAGCCACTCCTGTGCTCAAATGGAATCAACTGTGCAGGCCTCCAATGTTCCCAGTCATGATATTATATGCAAGAGAAAAGAAACTCCATAGCGCAACATTGTAACATAATGAAGGATCTTTTATTGTGAACAAAACTCTCCCCTTATAGGGGTACTCACATGCTGTGGGTGCGTGAGTGCACCATCCTATATAGGCATAAATATAAACAGGCCGATCATGAGGTATAACGTGCGGTGCGGTGTGTGTCTCAATCTCTCTCTCTCTCTCTGCTGACAGCTCCGTCCAGGCCCCTCCCCTACGCGTGTTCGGCACAGGGATCACGTGCCTTCATCAGGGGGATTCTATTGGACGGACGCTCTATGATCCATTTATAGTCACGGCGGCCATTTTGCCTTAGACTGCGGACAGAACTAGCAACAGGCTACAGCCATACATATCCCTGGCGGCCATTTTCCCTTAGATCCGGACAATACTAGAAGGGTAAAAGAATTTTCGAATCCTAGGAATGATCTATCTTATACTATTAGGGACTTTATATCCTGTGATACGATTGGGGTTGTTTATGCTTTAAAATGCCAATGCAATTTGATTTACGTAGGGCGTACTACCAGGGCTCTGAAAGACCGTATAGAGGAACACGTGAGACACATACGTAAGGGGTCTGATAAGCATAATTTATATGTGCATTTTAAAAGAATGCATAATCAGAGTGCAACTGGTATGAAATTTTAGGGAATTGAAGCACCTAAACGCCACTGGAGGGGCTCTAATTTCATTAGAGAGATAAGTAAACGGGAATCCTGGTGGATACACCAGCTTGGCTCTTTGGTGCCTGGTGGACTAAATAGGGAATTTGATTTAAGATGCTTTCTCAGTAATTATTAATAGTATTCAATCCGCCGGAGGGTTCCATTATAGCGTTTTCCTCTGCGTTTTTATTTATTCTTCCTTAACGGATTTAGTTATATATTTTAGGCTTAGGTGGACATGCATTGTATATTGTGTAATGAAGAGATATGAGGAATTGGCGCTGCCCTATTGACAATAAGTATTGTTTAGGGGTCAAAAGAATAGATAAATAAGTGAATAAATAAAAATAGTGACAACAATTGTGTATGTGAAACGAAAGAAATAAATATGTGTTCCTTAAATGAATATCCCCCTATATATGCACGAGAAATAAGTAAATTAATTAATATAAAATCCTAATAAGTGAGTGTGCACATCTTCTATGTTGTGTAAGTGGGTTGGATTTACACCTGCTCTACTTCCACTGTGGACCTTAGCATAGGTAATAAACCAAATTGGACAAAAAATATACAAGAAATAATAATAAAATTGTGAAAGAATTTAGTGAATAGCCTCCTATTAGAAATAATTACGGGGTCCGTGAGATAACGCACTATTTGGGGGCTACCGGCAACCATATGGGGTTACCACATATCCCCAATAGATATGGTGATTAAAGTGCACTGTGCATAGAGTAAACAAAAGTGCAAAAAACTCTATATTACAATATATTAAATAACCTCAAATTTCATATAAAAAATATATATATAGGACACCAAACAGTTAATACTCATATTAGAGACAGCGAGTGTGAATACAACATCTGTAAGACAGTCCCTATAATGGAATGAAATGTCTATTATGTAGAGACAGGAACAGTTGAGAACATCCAGATCGGTTGACATGCATTCAAAGATGCTCAAGGGGTAATATAAGGTGACTTCCGTGCAAGTAGAAGCTGGTGACTCCAAGTGGATTCTCCCACGATGCCACTCTGTCAGGAGCTGACAGAGTGGCATCGTGGGAGAATCCAGTGTGAAGTCACAGCAGTAGAAAAGGAGGATTTAGCAGCACGGAGGTGGATAGTAGCGGAGGTACCCGGGTCTGGATCAGCACAAGGGGACCCACATTACCGGTCTAAACGGAAGCAACTCAAGGTGCAGTGAAGCCTAAGAGGGACATCCATCAAAGGAAGCTACCCAAAGACACCCACTCTTCTGCCTAATACCCCCTTGGGGGTGAGGGATTCTGGTGAGTGGGGGAGCACGGCGGGGAGCACTTGGAGTCACCAGCTTCTACTTGCACGGAAGTCACCTTATATTACCCCTTGAGCATCTTTGAATGCATGTCAACCGATCTGGATGTTCTCAACTGTTCCTGTCTCTACATAATAGACATCTCATTCCATTATAGGGACTGTCTTACAGATGTTGTATTCACACTCGCTGTCTCTAATATGAGTATTAACGGTTTGGTGTCCTATATATATATTTTTTATATGAAATTTGAGGTTATTTAATATATTGTAATATAGAGTTTTTTGCACTTTTGTTTACTCTATGCACAGTGCACTTATCTATTGGGGATATGTGGTAACCCCATATGGTTGCCGGTAGCCCCCAAATAGTGCGTTATCTCACGGACCCCGTATTTATTTCTAATAGGAGGCTATTCACTAAATTCTTTCACAATTTTATTATTATTTCTTGTATATTTTTTGTCCAATTTGGTTTATTACCTATGCTAAGGTCCACAGTGGAAGTAGAGCAGGTGTAAATCCAACCCACTTACACAACATAGAAGATGTGCACACTCACTTATTAGGATTTTATATTAATTAATTTACTTATTTCTCGTGCATATATAGGGGGATATTCATTTAAGGAACACATATTTATTTCTTTCGTTTCACATACACAATTGTTGTCACTATTTTTATTTATTCACTTATTTATCTATTCTTTCGACCCCTAAACAATACTTATTGTCAATAGGGCAGCGACAATTCCTCATATCTCTTCATTACACACTTTCAATTAATTCTTAATTAGGAATTAATTAAGGGGAGGCTGCAGCCCTTTTAATTTTTTTTCTCCTAAGCGCGGACTTCCAATTAAGTTTATGCATTGTATATTGGCCCTAATTATATTGTTAGTATATTGTTTTATACTCCCGCATATTCTTTCATTGTATCTCCCATTTTTAATATGAGCTCTGTTTTAGACAATAGTTTATTTTGTTTTTTTCTCTGGTTTTGCTGTTGTCACTCCCCCGCAGTAATTTTAGTGATTACAGTTTTTATCATATATTTTAATAAATATTTTATTACTATTTATAGGGATTTTTATCTATTTTTATCTTCATAACAATGAGTATCTATGTATCTATTAGAATCTATTATGCAGGACATTATCTGCTTTTTAGCTTTGTTATTATTGTGATTATTGTGGCTGTCTCTATGTATGAGGTGCGCGGCGGTGTTCTCTATGAATGACAGCTCCGCTCTGGGGTTTACTTAGTTCGCCATATCAAAGGGTTTTAAATATCTATTCATTTGATTTTAACTACATGCTTTTGTTCTTCGGGTTTTTAATTACTTGTTTTTTCTCCTCGGACAACGAATAGCTAGACTGATAACCACAGGGTTCAATTGGCAACAAGGCATAAATATAGCTGTAGCCTGTTGCTAGTTCAGTCTGCGATCTAAGGGAAAATGGCCGCCAGGGATATGTATGGCTGTAGCCTGTTGCTAGTTCTGTCCGCGGTCTAAGGCAAAATGGCCGCCGTGACTATAAATGGATCATAGAGCGTCCGTCCAATAGAATCCCCCTGATGAAGGCACGTGATCCCTGTGCCGAACACGCGTAGGGGAGGGGCCTGGACGGAGCTGTCAGCAGAGAGAGAGAGAGAGATTGAGACACACACCGCACCGCACGTTATACCTCATGATCGGCCTGTTTATATTTATGCCTATATAGGATGGTGCACTCACGCACCCACAGCATGTGAGTACCCCTATAAGGGGAGAGTTTTGTTCACAATAAAAGATCCTTCATTATGTTACAATGTTGCGCTATGGAGTTTCTTTTCTCTTGCATATAATATCATGACTGGGAACATTGGAGGCCTGCACAGTTGATTCCATTTGAGCACAGGAGTGGCTCCAAAGCGTGTTTGACAGAGTTTAATTACTGTGTCACACGCTGTAAGGTGAGCGCATACGCTTTTGGGGGTCACTGGAAGACACTAAGGCATGCTTTATGGTGTTGCACTTTTTGGAAGAACAAGATGGATGAGCTTCACTAATTATGGACACATTTTTTGAGCACTTTATATTTATATATCTTTGGATATACACTTTTTGAATTATAAGGACTTTCATGAGGAATGTTGCTACTTCACTCCTGATTTGGCACTTAGATTGTGTGTTTTTTATATTGCACCTTGCACTTTTAAAGTTATAAGGTTTAAGCACTAAGAGATATTTTTGATTAATTATTGGTCAGCATAAGCACATTTACTTATTTATTTTTGGTTATTTTGGCACGTAGCACTTACTGTTATCACCTATATGGTATTTTTTCAATCTAGCGCAGACACATTTGTATTTCTTTAACGACATATTGATACCCATCGCTGTTGATTTGTCAAAATTAATTTTTAGGTTAGATATGGTCCCATATTTCTGAAATTCTTTAATTAGATTCAGGAGAGATATGGTCGGGTTGGTTAAAGAAAATAGGAGATCATCAGCATATGCAGAGATCTTATATTGCTTGTGATCTATGATAATCCCTGAGATATCCGGATTTCTGCGTATCGTGTTCAGAAAGGGTTCAAGTACCAGGGCAAAGAGGAGGGGTGACAATGGGCACCCCTGTCTGGTACCATTAGAAATGTTGAAGGGATCAGACAAGAGTCCATTAGCTTTGACCCTGGCTGTTGGTATAGAGTAAACATTGGAAATCCACTGTAGCATGTGGCTGCCTAGTCCGATGTATTTAAGAACTGCGGTCATAAATTCCCAACTCACCCAGTCGAATGCTTTCTCAGCATCTGTGCTGAGAAAGGTACATGGTGTTTTAGTTACATTGGCTCTATGTATGGATCATGTGATCTTTAGTGACCCAGAGAACTCAGAATCAAATGCCTCTGCAAACTTATGCTGCATGGCCTCCCTGATTCTGCAAAAGGATGCTAGGATTCGTGGTATCAAGGAGAGGGATCATTACTGGCTGGCAACCCTTCTTGATCCACGTTACAAGGGTAAGGTTGCAACTCATCCTGCCTTTGCAGAGGGAGCAGAGGATGAAACATCTTCAGGAGGCCTTGAAGAAAGGTGCATTTTCAGACCCTGGGAGGTTACAATTTCCTGGTGCTGGACAACGTGTTGCTGAGGCTTCGTTCAGAGGAAGAGCGGTGGAGAAGGTGGCTGGCTGACCGATGCCTTTAAACAATTTTTCAGTCCTCAGTGCCAAGGTTTGATCGGTTCAAGCAACCATCGCCAGCGTCTGCATTACATGGTGCAGAAATATCTAGGGGCAAGAGCAGACTTGGAGACCTTTCCAACAGAGCATCCACTGGGTTACTGGGTCTTGAGGATGGACCACTGGCCAGAACTTGCTCAATATGCAATTGAGCTACTGACCTGTCCTGCATACAGCATGCTTTCTGAACACACATTCAGTACTGCTGGAGGGTTTGTAACGGATGAAAGCGTGCGCCTGTCCACAGATTCCGTTGATAGGCTCACATTCATAAAAATGAATCACTCTTGGATCAGCAGCTATCAAGCACCTGATGCTGATGTAACTGATTGAATTTGCTATGTATGTGGGATCCCTTGAAGACTGCCTATGCTGACTATCCTATTCCTCCTCAATCTTGATGATTCAAGCTTCCAACAATATTTTTGGTTTAGGGCACCACCACCACCACCCAAGGCCCAATTTTTCTGCCCCTGTTTAACAGGGGCATGTAATTACAATTTTTGATATAATATTTCAATGCAGGGCCCATTCCTGCGCCCAACAAGAGTATCTGTGAGGGCTTACAGTGTTGTGGTCCCACCACCACCGCCCAAGGAACAATTTTTCTGCCCCTGTTTAACAGGGGCATGTAATTACAATTGTTGATATAATATTTCACAGCAGGGCCCGTTCCTGCACCCAACAAGAGTATCTGTGAAGGCTTACAGTGTTGTGGTACCCACCACCACCACCCAAGGAACAATTTTTCTGCCCCTGTTTAACAGGGGCATGTAATTACTATTGTTGATATAATATTTCACAGCAGGGCCCGTTCCTGCACCCACCAAGAGTAACTGCGAGGGCTTACAGTGTTCTGGTACCACCAACACCTAAGGCCCAATTTCTGCAGAGTATATAGGGCATGCCATATAGTATATGTACTGCTGTTCACAGTATATAGTGCCTGGGGGACCCTCACACCATTTTTAAAAAAAATTTGGGTGCAGGGTTCCCCTTATTATCCATACCAAACCTGAAGGGCCTGGTATGGATTTTGGGGGTGACATCCACCCCATTTTTGGTATCTTCATTCATATTGCCGGGATCCGAAAATACATTACAGCTGCGAGCAGTTTTAAATGACAATTTTTTCCTTTAGAAATTTCATTTTCCTGTGGCACTGTTATAAACATGGGAAAGATGTGCTACTTTATAGGCATACTAAGGACACCCCCAGGCACGATATTTAAAGGAATATTTCATTTTTATTGTTTCACTTTAAGCATTATTGAAATCACTGCTCCTGCAAGAAGGTCAATTTTTAAAACTTTTTTTGCATTGATACATGTCACTTTTGATTTTTCATGTTCGTGTCCTATAGACTTTAACGGTTTTCGCGTGTTCGAACAAATTTTTTGCTCATCCCTAGCTGCTACACAGATCTGGTACAGCCTGTAACTCTGGCACTCATGCCACTCTGTGCCTTCACACTTTCTGTCCCCACCTTTAAGGGTGTTGGGCAGAAGGTGAATCCCCCTCATCTACTTGGTCTCCACCAGGTACACAATGAAGTGTTTTGGCACAATGCAACTCTATTGGTCTGTTTCACAAAAAGTGTGTGATAGTCAAGGACACCCCTGTTGTTACAATATTTTACATATACAGCGCTTAAAATAAATATTGAACATGTCTGGGTAAATATATTTCTAAAGGTGCGATTGACATGAAATTTCCACCACATGTCGGTAACAACCCATGCAATCAATACATATAAAGAAACCAAAACAAATAAGTTCAGAAATGAAGTTTTGTGTAATAAAATGGCATGACACAGGGAAAAAGTATTGAACATGCTAACTAAAATGTTAATATAAATGTAATACTTGGTACAAAATCCTTTGTTGGTAATGACAGCTTCAAGACGCATCCTGTATTGAGAAACTAGTCGCATGCATTGCTCAGGTGTGACTTTGGCCCATTTTTCCACAGTCTTCAAATCTTGAAGATACCATGGGCCTCTTCTATGAACTCTGACCTTTAGTTCTTTCCATAGATGTTATATTGGATTCAAGTCAGGTGATTAGCTGGGCCATTCTAACAGCTTTATTTTCTTTCTTTGAAACTAATTGAGAGTTTCCTTGGCTTTGTGTTTGGGATCATGGTCTTGCTCGATTGTCCTCCCTCGTTTCATCCTGATCATCCTGGTAGATGGCAGCTGATTTTTTATCAAGAATGTCCTGGTACATTTTTCCATTCATCCTTCCTTTAATGACATGAAGTTTGCCAGTACGGTATGCTGAAAAAAAGGCCCACACCATGATGTTCCCACCTCCAAAACTTCACTGTTGGTACGGGGGTGTTTTTCGGGTGAAGTGCCATTTGACCTCCAAACATGGTGTGTATTATGACATTCGAAAAAGTTCAATTTTGGTCTCATCTGACCTGACTATATTCTCCCCGTATTTCACAGGCTTGTCTAAATGTTATGCAGAAAACTTTAAACGAGCTTCAACATGCTTTTTCTTCCACAATGGAGTCTTGCGTGGTGAGCGTGCATACAGGCCATGGCAGTTGAGTGTATTAATTATTGTTTTCTTTGAAACTATTGTACCTGCTAATTCCAGGTCTTTCTGAATCTCTTCACAAGTGGTCATTGGCTCTTGGACAACCCTTTTCACTCCTCTGTCAGAAATCTTGCAAGGAGTACCTGGTCGTGGCCAGTTTATGGAGAAATGATGTTCTTTCCACTTCCAGATTATGGCCCCAACAGAGCTCACTGGAACATTTAGAAGTTTATAAATCATTCTGTAACCAATGCCATCAATATGTTTTGCAAGATTGGGAAAGTCTTGAGAGAGCTCTTTGCTTTTACCCATCATGAGATGTTTCTTGGGTGACACCTTGGTAATGAGACACCTTTTTATAGGCCATCAGTTGAGACTGAACACGCTGATATTAAATGCACTAAGGGGCAGGGTTGCTTTGTAATTACTGATAGATTTCAGCTGGTGTCTTGGCTTTCCATGCCTTTTTGCATCTCCCTTTTTTCACGTGTCCTTTCATTTTAATACAAAAAATTTCATTTCTGAACTTATTTTGTCTTGTTTCTTTTTATGTATGGATTGCATTGGGTTGTTACCAACATGTGGTGAAAATTTCATGTCAATAGCACCTTTAGAAATATATTTACCTAGAAAAATGGTGACATGTTCAATGCTAATTACTCGCTGTATATTGTACTTGTTCACCTATTTATAATTATTTAAGGGTATTAAGCTAGGTTCTGATGTTTTATTAAAATGCCAATTTAAAAAATACTCTGCAAAAGAAGAGTATTCATACTTGTCCCACCGCCCGTTGCTTACATTTTTGTCACTTAGCAGAGCAATGGTCTCTGCTAGAATTTTCAGTGTTCAACAATCTCTCTTCTGTATGTTTTGGATACCGGCATCTCCAGCCGCAGCTCTGTGCTTCCACCTGCTGGCTGTACTTTCCTAGTGAGTCCCGGGAACACCATGGTGAGATAGTAGCCGGTGAGTGGAATCACAGCATGCTGTGAAGATTTAGCTAGGCAAGGCAGGGAAAATTTATATTGTGAAACCAATCAGATTTCAGTTTAGAAAAAGATAATTGGTGACTGGTGGCCATGAACCCACAAAATCAGGAGAGAACAACAAGGGAAGCTATGTGGTCATATACTGTAGGTAATAAAATATACACTCACCGGCCACTTTATTAGGTACACCTGTTCAATTGCTTGGTAACACAAACTGCTAATCAGCCAATCACATGGCAGCGACTCAATGCATTTAGGCATCTAGGCGTGGTGAAGGCGACTTGCTGAAATACAAACAGACCAAGCATCAGAAAGGGGAAGAAACGAGATTTAAGTGACTTTGAACGTGGCATGGTTGTTGGCGCCAGACGGGCTGGTCTGAGTATTTCAAAAACTGCTGATCTATTGGGATTTTCATGCACAACCATCTCTCGGGTTTACAGAGAATGGTCCGAAAAAGAGAAAATATCCAGTGAGCGGCAGTTTTGTGGAGGAAAATGCCTTGTTGAGGTCAGAGGAGAGTGGGCAGACTAGTTTGAGATGATAGAAAGGCAACAGTAACTCAAATAACCACTTGTTACAACCAAGGTATGCAGAATACCACCTCTGAATGCATAACACATTGAACCTTGAAGCAGATGAGCTACAGCAGCATAAGGCCGCACCGGGTGCCACCCCTCTCGGCTAGGAACAGGAAACAGAGGCTACAATTCTCACAGGATCACCAAAATTGGACAATAGAAGATTGGAAAAACGTTGCCTGGTCTGATGGCAACAAAGTCTGGGGAATTCCCAGGAAAAAAACAAAGCCTAATCTCGATTTCAGCTGCAACATTCAGATGGTGGGGTCAGAATTTGGCATAAACAACATGAAATCATGGATCCATCCTGTCTTGTATCACCAGTTCAGGCTGGTGGTGGTGGTGTAATGGTGTGGGGGATATTTTCTTGGCACACTTTGGGCCACTTAGTACCAATTGAGCATCATTTAAACACCACGGCCTACCTGAGTATTGTTGCTGACCATGTCCATCCCTTTATGACTACAGTGTCCCCATCTTCTGATGGCTCCTAACAGCAGGATATTGTACCATGTCACAAAGCTCCAATCATCTCACCACTGGTTTCTTGAACATGACAATGAGGTCACTGTACTCCAATGGCCTCCACAGCCACCAGATCTCAAGCCAATAGAGCACCTTTTGGGATGTGGTGGAACGGGAGATTGGCATCATGGATGTGCAGCCAACAAATCTGCAGCAGCTGTGTGATGTTATCATGTCACTATGGACCAAAATCTCTGAGGAATGTTTCCAACACCTTGTTGAATCTATGCCACGAAGAATGAAGGCAAAAGGAGGTCCAACCCAGATCTAGCAGGCTGTACCCAATAAGGTGGCCAGGGAGAGCATTTACTTGTATTAACTTACATATAACACCAACAGACACCTGTACATATTTATTTATTACAGACATGAACACAGCCCTTTACATATTGTACATTCACATAAATCTCAGCCCTTGAGGAGGTTAGGTTTACAACCTAACATACCTCCCAACCGTCCCGGATTGCCCATGAAAGTCCCGCCTTGGGAGGTCTGTCCTGCGTCCTGGGCACCTTTATTCTGGGACAATACAATGTCCCGGAATTGCCCCCTGGGCCAATCTGATGCTCCCTAAAAATGCCGCTGCTGTCCCTCACTGCCCATTGTACTGCTGCCCGAGACCCACGGCGCTTTATTATTAACTCCCAGGCACTGCCTGCTTCACTACCTAAACAACTGGTTGCTAGACACGGCCCATCTGGCGTCTAGCAACCAGTGACGTCATGATGAGGAGGAGAGTGGGCCCCAGCATTCAGAGCGAGCCGGAGGAGAATCTCCTCCTTGCGCCTAAGCTCCGCCCCGGCTCCACCCCCTGACTCCGGGTCTTGCCAGATATCTGTTCCTGCTCTGGAAGAAAGGTAGGAGAAATGCTCCCTGCCCAGAGGACGCTCATGCTCACTCTGCTCCCTCCCATACACTGCCCCCTTCCAGTCATGCTGCTGTACAGTCACCCCATACTGCCCTCCACTATTCCCCCCCCATCATATTGCCCTCTACTACACCCCCTCCCGTCATACTACCCTCCACTACCACCCACCCATCATACTGCCCTCTACTACACCCCCTCCCGTCATACTGCCCTCCACTACATCCCCTCCCATCATACTACCCTCCACTACCACCCCCCATCATACTGCCCTGCCCTACACCCCCCATCATACTGCCCTCCTTGATGGGAAGATGGATGGAGCCAAATACAGGGCAATCCTAGAAAAAACCTGTTAGACTCTGAAAAAGACCTGAGACTGGGGCGGAGGTTCACCTTCCAGCAGGACAACGACCCTAAACATCCAGCCAGAGCTACAATGGAATGGTTTAGATCAAAGCATATTCATGTGTTAGAATGGCCCAGTCAAAGTTAAGACCTCAATCCAATTGAGAATCTGTGGCAAGACTTGAAGGCTCTCCATCCAATCTGACAGAGCTTGAGATATCTTGCGAAAAAGAATGGGCAAAAATGTCACTCTCTAGATGTGCAAAGCTGGTAGACACATCCCCAAAAAGACTTTCAGCTGTAATTGCAGCGAAAGGTGGTTCTATAAAGTATTGACTCCGGGGGGCTGAATACAAATGTGCCCCCCACACTTTTCACATATTTATTTGTAAAAAAAAAAAAATGAAAACCATTTATCATTTTCCCTTCCACTTCACAATTATGTGCCACTTTGTGTTGGTCTATCACATAAAATCCCAATAAAATACATTTACGTTTTTGGCTGTTACATGACAAAATGTGGAAAATGTCAAGGGGTATGAATACTTTTTCAAGGCACTGTATGTTTGTTTTATTTCTTTATTGATGCAGAGTTCACATTTCTTTATTGCACATTTATAACACACATTTTCTGCGATAGCAGCAGTAGTTGGATTCATTTGTTTATCAAGCACAGGTGGTTTGGCAGTGCATTGGTTTTCCTTATATACATTTTGCAATACTGCTTACCAAATCTATATTTTCTTAACAAATACAACCAAATTGATTTTAGTACACACAAACAATATCGTGTCCAGTTTTTGTGAATTCTAAAAGATGAGGTTGCATGCACAGTTTAGGAGATCTTCAGAGTGCATGCAGCTGGTGATGTCACCAGGTGAAGGTCTGGCATACCATGGAAGACCCTCAGAACCCATGCCGTAAACGGCGGCCCCGTGACGTCATCGCCCCCCCCCCCCCCGGCCACTCAGGTAGCTGGAGGCCGTGAACCCAAAAGGAAGACCGGGTGAAGATGGAAGCCCTCTCAGCAGTGACAGGGCAGGGCCTCATTTTAAGGTAAGTCTCTCATAATGTGCTAGTATGTGATGCATACTAGCACATTATGACATTGCCTTGCATGGGATTTTTTTATGTTCTTTAACCACTTCATACCCCGCCCATAGTAATATGATGTCCACAGGAGGGATCTCCCATCCTGGGCGGGCGTCATATGATGTTCTGTGCTTCCCGGCCGTCTAGGGGGCGCGCCGCGTCACTCGGGAGCCGGTGTGCGTGCCGGCGGCCATGATGTCCGCCGGGCACCCGCAATTGCCCGATAACAGAGCAGGACCGTGGATCTGTGTGTGTAAACACACAGATCCACGTCTTGTCATGGGAGAGCAGACCGATCGTGTGTTCCCAGTACAGTGGAACACTGATCAGTCTCCTCCCCTTGTAAGTCCCCTCCCTCTAAAGTTAAAATCACTCCCTAGGTAACACATTTAACGCCTTGATCGCCCCCTAGTGTTAACCCCTTCCCTGCCAGCGACATTTATACAGTAATCAGTGCATTTTTTTTAGCACTGATTGCTGTATAAATGTGAATGGTCCCAAAATAGTATCAAAAGTGTCCGATTTGTCCGCCGCAATGTCACAGTCACGATAAAAATCGCAGATCGCCGCCATTACTAGTAAAAAATAATAAAATAAAAATGCCATAAAACTATCCCCTATTTTGTAGATGCTATAACTTTTACGCAAACCAATCAATATACGCTTGTTGCTATTTTTTTACCAAAAATATGTAGAACACATATCGGCCTAACCTGAGAAAAAATTTGTTTTTTGTTTTTTTTTTTTAAATTGGGGCTATTTATTATAGCAAAAAGTTAAAAAATATTGTGTTTTTTTTTTTTCAAACTTGTCACTCTTCTTTTGTTTATAGCGCAAAAAATAAAAACCGCAGCGGTGATCAAATACCACCAAAAGAAAGCTCTATTTATGGGGGGAAAAAAAGATTATTTCATTTGGGTACAGTGTTGCATGACCACGCAATTGTCATTCAAATTGCGACAGCGCTGAAAACTGAAACTTGGCCTGGGCAGGAAGGGGGTGAATATGCTCTGTACTGAAGTGGTTAACTGTGGTTTACTTACCACTTTAATATTAGGGAAAGGCCCCTTTCACACTGGGGCAGGAGGTGTGTTGGCGGTAAAGCGCCGCTATTATTAGCGGCGCTTTACAGTCAATTTAGCGGCAGTATTCAGCAGTATTCCGAGAAAGGGTTAAAAACCACCGCAAAGCGCCTCTGCAGAGGCGCTTTGCCAGTGGTATAGCCGCGCTGCCCCATTGATTTCAATGGGCAGGAGTGGTGAAGGAGCGGTGCATACACCGCTCCTTCACATGCTGCTAGCAGGACTTTTTTTTCCCATCCTGCTGGCGCACCGCTCCAATGTGAAAGCCCTCGGGGCTTTCACACTGGAGACACAGCAGCGGCTGTTTTGGGTCTGTTTGCAGGCGCTAATTTTAGCGCAATAGCGCCTGCAAACCGCCCCAGTGTGAAAGGGGTCTTAGGATTAAGGTTAGGAGTTAGGGTTAGGACTTATTATTAGGGGTTGGGGTTATTTGATTTATTATTTATTTTTCAATTATTTATGATTTTTATTGTTATTAATGTATGCAATTTATTTAACATTTATTAATTATTATTTAATTATTGCATTTGAGCAGGATACTGACCAGAAAAGCGTGACAAAATGCGCCAAAATACTCAAGACATGCAAATCAAGCATTTCCAGGCATTTCTTTGGAACAAAAAAAAGCTTCAAAACACACCAAACTGCCCGATTCGAGCTACAAAAAAAGTTCCAGGACTCTTTTGAGCTTCAGGTGACTTGTAATGGAGGTGTGAATGGGGTCTGAAGCATAATCCCTGAAGGTGTTTTACACTGCAGAAACGGGCTTTGCAATAAAAAAATAAATACAAACAAGCTATTAAAAGACCTCCTGGAAGTGGCGCTATCCCAGAATGAACTAATCTCAGTGCATGTTACTGCTGCTTATTTGCAGCTTGCAGTGCTGGACAAGAACCACAGCTGTGTCATCAAAGAGCCATTCTGTCCAATAGGCACATTGCAGAGATAAATATTAGAGAGGGGCTGAAACACATCACAGGCTTCTGAATGTCTTCAAGTCATCAGGATCTAGCTGTACAAAGCTCTAAGGTTCTGCTTTTTTGCTGCGAGACTCCATCTGAAAAAAAAACAAAAAAAAAAAAAAGTACAATATAAATAACTGAGTCTATGGGAATGTTTGACCATTCCTTTAGAAGCACATTTGTGAGTTCAGGTACCGATGTCGGACGAGAAGGTCTGGCTCATAGTCTCCACTCTAATTAATCCCAAAGGTGTTCTAGCAGGTTTTTTAAAACATTTTTTAATTTACTTATTTCAGGTACTTATATAGCGCCGTCAATTTAAGCAGCGCCCTACATATACATTGTACATTCACATCAGTCCCTACCCTCAAGGAGCTTAAAACCCAAGGTCCTTAACTCACATTCATACCTATACTAGGGCCAGTTTTAGACAGGATCAGATTAACCTACCAGCATGACTTTAGAGTGTGAGAGGAAACCGGAGTACCCAGAGGAAACCCACGCAGGCACAGGGAGAACATGCAAACGCCAGGTAGATGGTGCCGTGGTTGGGATTCAAACCATCGACCCTTTTTGCTGCTAGGTGAAAGTGCTAACCATTACACCACTGTGCTGCCCAGGTTGAAGTCAGGATTCTCTGCATGCCAGTCAAGTTCCTCCACCCCAAACTCGCTCAGCCATGTCTTTATGGAACTTGCTTTGTGCACTGGTCCAAATCATTTGGTGGAGGGGGGGATTATGGTGTGGGGGTGTTTTTCAGGGGTTGGCCTTGGCCCCTTAGTTCCAGTGAAGGGAACTCTTAAGGCGTCAGCATACCAAGACATTTTTGACAATATCATGGTCCCAATTTTGTTGGAACAGTTTGAGGATGGCCCCTTCCTGTTCCAACATGACTGCTCACCAGTGCACAAAGCAAGGTCCATAAAGGCATGGATGAGTGAGTTTGGGGTGGAGGAACTTGTATGGCCTGCACAGAGTCCTGACCTCAACCCAATAGAACATCTTTGGGATGAATTAGAGCAGAGACTGTGGCCAGGGTTTCTTGTCCAACATCAGTGCCTGACCTCACAAATTTCACTTCTGGAAGAATGGTCAAACATTCCCATAGACACACTCCTAAACCTTGTGGACGGCCTTCCTAGAAGAGTTGAAGCTGTTATAGCTGCAAAGGGTGGGTCAACTCAATATTGAACCCTACAGACCAAAGACTGGGATACTATTAAAGTTCATGTGCGTGTAAAGGCAGGCACCCCAATACTTTTGACAATATAGTGTATACAAGGTGCTGGTAAAAAAGGCTCTCTAGTATGCAACAATAATTATCCACAATATCCTAAAACAGAGTACAGCAGTATCCTCTGGTACAGCACATTAAAGGCTAAGTATAAAATTGATGCGCTTTAAATAAATAGTGCACAATATGCTGCTGCGACTAAGCTTAAATCCAGGAATAAAAAATGCATACATGTGAATAAAAATAAATAAATAATTATGGTGCTAATACATGTGTTAAAATTGCCAAAATAAATCTTCAAATTGGTGATGTGACGGTGAATATAAATAAAATAATAATGACACTCTGAGTACAATGTCCAGGCAGAGATAAATAGTGGAAGAAAGTAAAAATAATTAAACAGTTCCTTCCCTTAATCCAGATTGATTGACTCACTGGGTTAGATCGTTTGTATCAGGATATTTAGTTTTTCTTGCATCCCACTTCAGCAATTACACTGCTGGTAATTCGGCTCTCAGGATAAAGGTTTTATGCAAAGCAAGCAAAGAAAAAATAGATCATTGTGCAGTGAACTTACTAGATAGTACATAAGCAAAACAGGGACAAGAGATACACTCACAAACTCCCGGTCTATTAGAAGCATTCAAATAAGCAGATTGCAGTCAGCCGCTGTGGACGAGGTTTCCCATAGAGAAACAGCTGCTGTTAACCTTCAGGTGTATTGCAGCACTGAACGTCCTAAGGAGCTTAGGACGTTCAGTGCTGCAATACACCTGAAGGTTAACAGCAGCTGTTTCTCTATGGGAAACCTCGTCCACAGCGGCTGACTGCAATCTGCTTATTTGAATGCTTCTAATAGACCGGGAGTTTGTGAGTGTATCTCTTGTCCCTGTTTTGCTTATGTACTATCTAGTAAGTTCACTGCACAATGATCTATTTTTTCTTTGCTTGCTTTGCATAAAACCTTTATCCTGAGAGCCGAATTACCAGCAGTGTAATTGCTGAAGTGGGATGCAAGAAAAACTAAATATCCTGATACAAACGATCTAACCCAGTGAGTCAATCAATCTGGATTAAGGGAAGGAACTGTTTAATTATTTTTACTTTCTTCCACTATTTATCTCTGCCTGGACATTGTACTCAGAGTGTCATTATTATTTTATTTATATTCACCGTCACATCACCAATTTGAAGATTTATTTTGGCAATTTTAACACATGTATTAGCACCATAATTATTTATTTATTTTTATTCACATGTATGCATTTTTTATTCCTGGATTTAAGCTTAGTCGCAGCAGCATATTGTGCACTATTTATTTAAAGCGCATCAATTTTATACTTAGTACTATTTGTTTGGTTATCTGATCACCCTATATTGATAGCAGCTTTAATTTACTGATTGTTTCATAGCACTAACTATATTGGTATATATATATTTTTTAAGCACATATTTTTTAAGCACAATTTATTTATATCACACATATCTATCCACATCAGCGCTTGGTTTTTATTCATTTTTTTAGCACATTAAAGGCTAAGTTCACTTTTTTTTCCCTCTAAAATCCACCTCCCCTATGTACCAATATACCATTAATGTACCTCGGCTTCAGCAGAATAAAAGCTTTTCTTGATTTTGAGAGCAAGGCCTTACCTTAGCCCTTGCTGTATTTCTTAGAAAGCCTCAGAGACTCCCTGGTGTAGTTTTGAGACAGAGAAACCAGTAAGACACAGGAAGAAGTTCACCAGCTGACCTCATTAGCACACCTTCACCCATCAACTAAGTTTTCACTGCATCCCTGTCATTTCTCCATGTGCACATTTGTCTGGCGTCCCAAGGGTCCCTCCAGATAGGCTCAGGCCACATGCTAAACTTCCTGGGGCCGCATGGAGCCCACGGGACACCCCTGATGTAGTGAAATGACCTGCCTGATTGGATAGAGTGATTGGATATACTGGGCTGGGACAAGGGGTGGCTGCCCTGGGTGCAGTGGGCATTTGGGTGGTTAATTTCAGAGGGGGATTTATGCTCAGAGGGGGAATTTGAGGGGTAGAGGATTTGTGCTAGAAGGGGGGATTTCGGGAGGGAATGTATTTGAGCTGGGGGGGGGAGGATGTTGTACTGGAAGAGGGGCAATCTTTGGCGAGAATTTTGGCTCGCAAAGGGAATTCATGCTTATGGGATAAGTGTGAAGATTAGCACTCATATTTTTATTGGGGGAAGGGATTTTTGCTGACACATAAGGCTCATACATTTGGGGGGAGGGGGCGCCTTTTGCCATTTTCGCCCTGGGCGCTAGATGACCTTGTCCCGACACTGATTGGATAGATGGTGTGTCCTCCTATTATATAGGTTTGGTAAAAGGAGATTCTTAGGGGCGATTCTTGCACATAGGGCAGCTCACTCAAGTGAAAACGCTCCAAAACACAAAAAAAAAAAACACATGCAGGAATTTGAGTCTTCTCTACAAGGAGATATGAACGAGGCCTGACAACTGAGTGTCTCTTTCCACTCCTTCCTATATACTTGTATAAAGATGGCCACACACCATGCAATCTGATTTACCAGAACTATGGAATAAGATGACCCAACTAAACAGTCTATTCAATTTGTATCAAATCAGACAGGCTCGCGTACTACATAGCTGATGGGAGATCTAAAGGGGATTGTATAGAAAGTGGGTGGAAGATGGTATTGTTATAAGGGAGGTCTATTCCAGAGTATTGAACACACTCTATCACACCCTCTTCTGTCATGCAACAAGGAAGTGAAGACTTTTGGGAGATGACCTAACAGGAAGTGAATGCTGAGGAAGTGATGGAATCTGAAAATCCTTTTGAAAATTCAAATAACATGACAAGATTTTAAACCTCCTGAAGATGAGGTAAGTAAGAACAAAGTACATTGGGATGGCTGGGCCAGAAATGGCATTGAAAAATGCTTTTATCTATTATAAAAAGTGAAATCCTGTCCGAAAAGGTGAACGTATCCTTTAAAGCAGACTGCAGCAGTATTCTATGCTTCATCTGCAGCAGTAACTAGGGGACCCCACTTATTCCAATCAAAACCTTATAAATCAAATGGTTTCCCAGAGTGGTACATCTTTTCCTGGGGTCAAGCTCTTCCTAATCCAAGTCATGCTCTGAGTTCCCTTGCTGGTCCTTCCAGAACCAAAACTCAATGTGACTCACCCAACTCCTCTCTTGCAGAACCATAAAGAGATTTCACTATGATCTTCCCTGCTGTTTTCCTCCAGAACCAAAACCAGGCTTCAACTGAGCTCCATTTCTGGTGTCTTCCAAAACCAGAACTTACTCTGAGCTCCCCAGCTGGTCTCTTTCAAAACTAGACTTTACTCCAAGCAACCCTGCTGATCTTTTTCAAACCAGACTTTACTTTGAACTCTGCTGGCTTCTTCAAGAGCCAGACTTCACTTTATGCTCCACTACTGGTGTATTCCAGAACCAATCCTCCCACTGAGTTCCTCTGCTGGTCTCTTTCAGAACCTGACTTCACTCTGAGCTCTCTTGGGGGGCGTGGCTAGCCGGCGCTGAAGATGGACGCCTGAATACACAGCTCCTCAGCAAGGGAGAACACCGGAGCGCATAGGACCCGACAGACTCCAAAGAATGACCCCAAACACGCCACACAGCTTCCCCAGGTGCCGACCGACGATGTCCCGTAAGCGGATGGGCGAACATGGCATCAGAAAGCTCACCACCTTCATGTTCCCTCAGGACAAGGTCAGTGTGATCCAAGATGGCGCCGGCGGCCTGACGGAGCAAAGGGAGGCTTACACTGACCTCCCAGATGCCATCTTCACAGAAATGGGCACTGCTCCACTGCCCTTATCCCCCACACAAGACCCAGGCTCTGACCCTCTTACCTCCAGCCCAGCCAAAGCTCGGATGCGGATGGATGCACCGCACCAGCAGCCTCCTCCTGCTAGGATGATAACTCAGGCCCAGGCCTTCACTCCATTCCTATCCAATCAGGCACTGCATAATTCTATGGCATTCTTTCCCCACATCTGGTCTCCCAGTTATTGACACCACTCTCAAAGAGATGCTCATGTCCCTGCAAACCTCTCTGATGACGGATCTGACATCCATGTTCACAAAAATCTCCACAGACATGCACTCTATGGGCAATAGAATATCTACCATAGAGCAGGGCATGACAGACTGCTCCACCACAGTTAATGACATAATTGATGCAGTGGATGAAATTAAAGGGGAACAAGACTGGGTCCGGGCCAAACTGGCCGATTTGGAAGACCGTTCGCGACGTAATAACGTCAAGTTGAGGGGGGTCCCTGAAACAGTTCCCCTGGGTGATCTTCCGAAATACACCAAAGATCTCATACATACTATCATACCTGATGCAGCTCCCAGAGATATTGTCATTGACAGAATCCATAGGATTGCAAAACCCTCACACCTAGCAGCATCAGTCCCAAGAGACTTTCTCATGAGAATTCATTTTTTTCACATCAAGGAAAAGATGATGTCAGAAGCCAGATCCAAAGGTCCACTGCCCAGACCTTATGACGGAATCCAGATCTTCCCTGACCTGTCCAAACACACGCTACAATAGCGGAGAAAGTTGAACCCCATCACCAAAGGCCTGTTTAACCACAAAATTCAGTACAAATGGCGATATCCCGCGACTTTGCTCATCACTCTGAGCTCTCCTGTTCATTTTTTCCAGGACCCAACTCCACTCAGAGCTCCCCCTCCCATTGATTTCTTTCTGTATCAGATCTGTCAATATTTCCCGCAATAATTTAGCAAATAAACTCCAATACAGAAAGTGGAGAAATTAAAAAAATATATAATAAAATGAAGGCATTTTTAAATGGATATCTGATCTTTTATTCAGCATTGGATGCATAATACTTCAAACAGGCCAGATGGCTTAATTCATTTTTATAAAAATAACAGGACATATAAACCAACTGGAATAGGGTTTTACTATATAGTATTTACATCCAATTCCGCAATGAGACCTGTGTTAACCTGTCAGCCGGTCAAGCACCCCAGGGCTGACATTACCTTTCAAAGTCTGAAAGCTGTAGAGAAATCCTGGGGTGCCACTGTTACATCACACTGGAGACACCCTGCACCTGTACACAGATATTTTATTAACTGTAAGTGAGAGATTGTTTCCACTATTAAAGCTTTCTGTTTTAATCCACCTCCTCCACGCCTTTTTCTCTGTCTGCTAATAAGGATCACCCCTGATCTAAGTGAGGAGCTGCAGGATCCTTTGCCTGTATCCACTGGATGATTATATCAGAATCTAATGACTTTGTGACTGTCTAGGCTGCAACTTATAGGTTCAGTACGCTACCTAGATCTTTATTGTTAGCTCAGAGCGAGTTCTGGTTCTGGAAGAGACCCCACAAGGAAGCTCAAGGTCTGGTTCTTGACAAAAACAGCATGGGAGCTCAGAGTTGGCTCTGAGTGAAATCTGGTTCTGGAAGAAAGTTTCAGGGGAGCCTGAAGTAAGATCTAGTTCTGGAAGAAACCAACAGGGAAGCATAGAGTTGAGTCTGGTTCTATATAAGACCAGCAGGGAGCTCAGAGTGAAGTCTGGTTCTGGAAGAGGCCAGTGGAAGGAACCAGCAGGAGAGCTAACCTGCTGTTTTGTTTTAGAAACAGACCTCCTTCCTAGCTTCCCTGCTGATATCTTTAATAAATTAAGTATGTTCTATGCATATAAGTGTTACATGCAACAAAAGAATGTGCTATTGTACCAGTAAGGCAACAGTCATGAAGGTTCATATCATACTTGCCCTTCAACACCCCAATATTTCTCTGTGTTAATAACTGGCATAGTAAGTGTAAACATGTTGTGAAAATATTAGGGGAATAAATAGAAGGTGTGTGAAAAGCATTATATATCTTTACACGTCTTTTTTCCCCCCCATGTTTTATCATTTTGAAAATGCTGATAGTACAGAATAATCTTGCAGAAATTCACCTGCTTGACATTTCACCTGCTGGACTATAGAACACCTCATTTTGTTATTGATGATGATGATGAATAGGTTGTTTTGGGCATGGCTGACAACACTGCTTGGGATAGCAGTGAAGCACAGGCAGCATTGCCAGCTCACTACAGGAAGTCAGGAACTCACTGGATTTCTGGCAGATGAACAGACATTTTATGTACTTGCTACATTCTTAAGACAGAACATTGGGAAATAGGTATAAAATGAATACTTTTTTTTCACAAAGGGACACTTTCACAAGACAATTATCACCAAAGCTTTTTTTGGTCATACTTTTCTTCTGGGGCACAGAAGTGCACTTACTTTCACTTTCCTGACCCAGAATAATAAAAGCAGCTCTTGGTCCCTCAACCTTAAAGTGGTTGTAAACCTCAGACATGAAATATGAACAAAGCATATCCCTCTATAGGGTGTACTTGTCTCAATTAATAGCATTTCTGTCTGTTGCCTTCTTCCTCTGCTATCAGCATCAATCACTTCTAACAAGTTTTCTTGACATCAAGTAAAAAATGGTGACCGAGGAGGGACCTCCAGCACACAGCCTGTGATTGACAGCCTCAGATCTGGTGCTGTGTGAAGGGGGCGTGTCCCTTCCCTCTAATCAGCTCTAAGAGCTCTCCTCACTGAGCTCTGCAGAGTGTAACTTCAGCTCTCTGCCCTCCATTTTTCTGAATTCCAAGACAAGCGTTAAAAATTCAGCACTTTGGAAGGATTGCAGAGAAGAGATGGTGGCAGATAAACAGGTACAATTTATGTAGGAGGATTGGTTTTATCTCGGTGTATCACCAGCAGGACCGTTTTTAAGGCACGGCAAAAGGGGCAGCTGCCCAGGGCCCCATCATTATTGTGGGACCCAAAGCAGCTGCCTCATACTTGCCAACTATCCTGGTTTAAATTCCCTTATCCCTTGAAGTTTTAGTCCCGTGCTGTGTCCCGATATCTCAGTGTGTGAAGTTCTGTTACTAATGCTGCCCAGCTTTGCTCTACATGATTCAGAATTTGCCACAGTGTACTGCCTAACTAATCCCACCCCCCCTCCCTACTGCCACTGATACCAACCCCCCCTCCCCCAGCACTGCCAGTCCTAGGAGTGCTCTGTCTATTGATGGGTCCCCTCACCTCCCCAATCCATGGTGTGCAGGCAGTGAGGAGATGATGTGCTGTAACCTCTAGCAACCAATCATTGAGCGGTAAAGATATGCAGTAACCTCTAGGAAGCAATCAGTAAGCAGTAATAATGTGCAGTAACCTCTAGCAACCAATTGGTGAGTGGTATAGATGTCTAGTAACCTCTAGCAACCAATCAGTGAGCAGTATTGATGTACAGTAATCTCTAGCAACCAATCAACAGAAGTCCTGTGCTATAACCTCTAGAAAATAAACAGTGACCCATAATGTCTGCTGTAACCTCTAGCAGCCAGTCAGTGAATGGTAATGATACACTGTAACCTCTGGCAACCAATCACAATCGTTGCCTGATCTCATTCAGTAAACTGATTTTGAGTCTAGCTGCTATTTATTGTATGTCTCAATTATTTATTTGTATGCTCTCATGTGGAGAGCGAAATTGCATGTAGAGGGCCCAAGAAAATGTTTGCCCAGGGTCCAATCAATATTCAAGACGACCCTGATCACCTGAGGCCAGTCACTTCACTGGGTATATGTAAGGGTTTACAACCACTTTAAATGCTTACTGCCATTAAACCAGTGGTCGTAGAAATTTTTAGAGGCGCAGACGGTAAGGAAGCTTCCAGTGCTTTAGCCCAAATGGCCTTATGTGAGTTTTCAGAGACAAGGTCACACCCGTGGCTGTGACACATGCCTTAGAGCCCTGGTGCCCAACCTGCGGTCCAAGAGCCACATGCTGCCCTTTGATATATGATGTGTGGCCCTTGGACCTCAGCAGTCTGTAGTGGGAACATTGATTAGGGTAATAGAAGTGATCTCTACTAGCTTCATGTAACATGTTCCCAGTTTCATATTGTCTTCTGCAACATATCCCCAGCCAACAACGTATCCTGTCCTCACTCTCTGACTATCATTTTCTCTATTAGGTCTGCAGTTTCTGACAGTCCTCTCAAGCATTACATATATTAAACATTATGTGTGGCCCTTTTGTGATGTCTGGGGCCACATTTGAGGTCATGTGCAAGGAAAAATGCATTTTTTTTTACATTTTCCTTGCATGTGATTTGGTATTCTTTGCAAAGTGAAAGTTTACCTCATTTACTAAGCTCTGGAGCAACTGCACAGTCCATTTGCCTTTAGTAAATCAACCCCAATACATCATTAGTAGTAAACGGATGAATATTCATTTTTCATCATCAGAATTACTTATCATATTGTTGCCACCATGGGATAGGCAATGGCTATCAAAAATTGCTTTTCTGATGCAATTTGTAGAACTTTCATTTC
Source organism: Lithobates septentrionalis (assembly GCA_037952835.1). Taxonomy (NCBI): domain Eukaryota; kingdom Metazoa; phylum Chordata; class Amphibia; order Anura; family Ranidae; genus Lithobates; species Lithobates septentrionalis. Next base: position 1,327,163 of record JBBDGP010000289.1, on the reverse strand, counting down.
TACGGGAAGCTGCACTCCTGGAGCCAGGGCCACTGATAAGGCAGTACAGCCAGCCCTCCTGTACTCGGCCCGGGCCCCATCAGTTCAAAAGGGGGGCCCAGGCACCTGCTGAGCAGGAGGGCCGGCTGTACTGTCTTATTGCAGACACTATTCCTCTTCTGTCTCCTACTGCAGCGCTGCCAGCTTCTCCTCCTCTCCTTCCATCTGCACTGCAAAGCGAGTAGTTGTAGCACATTCTATTGGTTCTAGCCCTTCCATCTGCTGTCTGGCCCTGTGTGGCCCTTTCCCCCACAGCACTTCCAGATTCCCCCCTCCTCTGTCAGCCAGGGCTGCGGGTACACAGGTGAATGTCATTTACTGGCCCCTTCCTTTCCTGAATGAACACAGTGAGTGATCAGTACCAATCACTCCTGTGTCCATTCTTCAGGCTGTGAATGGGCAGGAAGCCTCAGAGCTTCCTATTCATTCATTTGTGGGGCAATAGAGAAAGGGACTGATAAATCGATGTCCCTTTTGGTCGGGGGGGGGGGGTTGGGGGTGTTGGGTTATCAAGTAGGCTATATGGGGTCCTGTGATTTGTAACAGCAGCCCTGCCTGGCGCCCTCCAGCAGTCCTGCAGAGCATGGTTCTCCCTATAGGAATGAAAGGAGCCAAGACAATAATGAGCAGGATGAAGAGGACCCAACAGAGACACTTTGTGAAGAAGAACTGGAAAGTGCAGTTTGAAGGTGTTAGACAAGGTGGGCTGCACATTGGGAGGTGGGGGCAGGTCATAAAGAATGGCCTCCAAATAGCATAACACAGCAAGAAATGACTGAACTTACTCTAGTTCTTCTTTCTTATTATGGGCTGCATTTGTACCAGCAAGAAATGACACCCACTGCCAGCAAAGAAAAAGCCACTGGCAGACAGACATTCAGACATTCAGAGGAGCCTAAAACAAAAATAAAATATTGTTATTAATACTTCATGACAATATGTAACTAGAGCAAGAAAATACTAGTACTGAAAGCCATAGAGGAGCCATCCTAGACACTGAATACTGCATGGTGTGTGATTTATTTATTTTTCTTGGGGGATGGCAAACAATCCACCCAATGCCACAACGCAGCCCCGCACTTACCCCATCTTCCTCTGGGTGGCGGCTTCACCATGCGTCTCCTCCTTGGCTTCGGCGGATTCCCCTGCGTCTCCTCCCACCTCAGGAGCCAATAGGTTTGCTTCTACTCTCGGCTAATCGGGTGACGGGTCTCAGGATCCACTTCCTGATTGGCCAGGAGGAGAATCCACTTCCTGATTGGCCAGGAGGAGAATCAGGAAGACATATTAATATTAATTCGCTATTGTCACACAACTGGGTTTGTCTTGGAGCACACCCTTTTTTGAAGCCAATTATGTCTCGTTTCCACTGAGCGGATCGGTTCGGGTCGGTACAGTTTGGAAGGCCTAGAATGGTCCGGACTATTGAGGTGAGCATTTCCACAGCAAGTCGGACCGCCAGGGGCCTTACGTGGGTTTAGAAAAAATGTCTAGCATGGCTTCACACGTCCGCCAATCAGTGGAATGTATCTTAGCTCCGCCCTAACCGAACCGTACCATTTTCTATGGCCCCACATCTGAAGCAGGACCCAGAATGGTGCGGTGCGGTTCGGTTGTATGGGCCGCTTTTAAAATGGAAACACTCAAAATAGCGCACCGTACCGAACCGATCCGCTCAGTGGAAACGAGGCATTAGAGCTTCAGCCTCTAATCACGTGCTTCTAAAAAAAAAAAAAAAACCCCATTGGAATCCATGTGTCAAGCACCCCGCATGCAGATTAGGGGCCAGGCGCGTGGATTAGGGGGGCGGGGCCCTGTATGGACTGCTGCTTTTTACGTTTTAGGCTTAAGCGCTGTACACATTAGTAGTTTGTTTTTTGTTGAACCCAGCAGAGCTGAACAATTAGTACAGCGAACTCCCCTGCTGTTCTATTGTGTCCTGACTGAGGGATTGGCCCCCCCCCCCCCCCCGCCAGAACACTCCGGTCAGCGCCAATGGCTGAGAGCACTGATTGGGCGTGGATTGGCAGACCTTTTTCGGTCATGGCTACATCCGAATCTCTAAATAATTCTAATTTTGTCTGAATTTCAGATCATAACCAAACGAATCGCACATGTCTAGTAGGCATGAATTCAATTTAGTTTTAGCGGGGATAAGGCTATTAGTTCAATATGGGTCACTACAGGCACTGTTCTAGCTTTGAACATGAACCCCTCTCACCCTCATTGAGTACTGTTTGATTTAAGATCTGTGGTGGGATTCCACCCCTGAGACCCTAATGCCCCGTACACACGATAGGATTTTCCAATGGAAAATGTGTGATAGGACCTTGTTGTCGGAAATTCTGACCGTGTGTGGGCTCCATCACACATTTTCCATCGGAATTTCCGACACACAAAGTTTGAGAGCAGGATATAAAATTTTCCGACAACAAAATCCGTTGTTGGAAACTCCGATCGTGTGTACACAAATCCGATGTACAAAGTGCCACGCATGCTCAGAATAAATTAGGAGATGAAAGCTATTGGCTACTGCCCTGTTTATAGTCCCGACGTACGTGTTTTACGTCACCGCGTTCAGAACGATCGGATTTTCCAACAACTTTGTGTGACCGTGTGTATGCAAGACAAGTTTGAGCCAACATCCGTCTGAAAAAATCCTAGGATTTTGTTGTCGGAATGTCCAATCAATGTCCGACCGTGTGTACAGGGCATAAAGGTGTATTAAACCAAAAATGATGGAAGTCCTGAACCCAGGCCACACCTGCTGTGCCTGGCACCATGTGGGAGGAAAAGGATACATTTAAATCAGTGATACCAGTTATGGAAGTGTTGTACCCCTGCTCCTCCAATCCACTCTCAAAAGAGGTTACCTTTTACAATTTGATTCTGCTTGCCAAAATACAGTTAGGGGTCATTTTATATATATATATATATATATATATATATATATATATATATATATATATATATATATATATATATATATATATATATACGCACACAGTGGAACCTTGAATTACGAGCATAATCCATTCCAGGAGAATGCTCGTAATCCAAAGTACTCGCATATCAAAGCGAGTTTTCCCATTGAAGTCAGTGGAAACGAAAATAATTAGGGGAGCGCCGTACAGCCTCGGAAATGGCCGAAAAGGCCCCAGCACACTTCGGCTGACCTCGGCAAACCTCGGAAAGACTCCGTTCATGAGCCTTTCCGAGGTTTGCCGAGGTCAGCCGAACTGTCCTCGGCCCTTTCCATGCATTTTCGAACACCGACGATTATATATATATAAAAATACACTTAACTTTATATATAGACACAGGCACAATTTACATTTTTTTCAGTTATTTACCAAAACATATTCAAGCTATAGTTATATAATGGATATCTGCTGAAAGTGCACTCTCTCAGGTTTAATTTGAGGGTATGCACATCCAAATTGGAGGAAGGGTTTAGGAATTACAGCTCTTAAGATTAGCCACCCCCCTTTTTCAAGGGACCAAAAGTACAATTGAATCGAAAGCTGTTTCATGGCCATGTGTGGGCTACTTCTTCATTATTTCTTCAACAATTAAGCAGGTAAAAGGTCTGGAGTTGATTCTAAGTGTGGTATCTGCATTTGGAATATATTGCTGTGAACCTACATCACGTGTTTAAAGGAGCTGTACATACAAGTGAAACAGGCCATTGTAAGGCTTCAAAAAGTAAACAAATTCATCAGAGAGATAGCAGCAACATTATGAGTGGCCAAATCAACAGTTTGGTACATTCTGAGGACATAAGAACACACTGGTGAGCTTAGCAACATAAAAAGGCCTGAACGTCCACCATAGACAACAGTGGTGGATGATCGCAGGATCCTCTCTATGGTAAAGGAAACCCATTCACAACATCCAGACAAGTGAAGGACAGTCTCCAGGAGGTGGGCGTATCATTGTCAAAGTCTACAATCAAGAGAAGACTTCACGAGAGCAAATACAGAGGGATCACCACAAGGTGCAAACCATTCATACTGCAAGCCTGAAGAATAGAAAAGCCAGATTAGACTTTGCCAAACACATCTAAAAAAGCCAAACAAATTCTGGAAAAGCACGGACGAATGAAACTGATATTAATCGGTACCAGAATGACAGGAAGAAAAAAAAGTGTGGAGAAGGCTTGGAACAGCTCATGATCCAAAACACACAACGTCATGTGTAAAACATGGTGGAGCGTGTAGTGTGATGGCATGGGCATGCATGGCATCCAGTGGCACCGGGTCATTGGTGTTTATTGATGATGTGAAAGAAGACAGAAGCAGCCGGATGAATTCTGCAGTGTTTAGAGATATACTGTCAGCCCAGATTCAGCCAAATGCAGCAAAGTTGATTGGACGGCGCTTCACAGTACAGATGGACAATGATCCAAAACACACTGTAAAAGCAAACCAGGAGCTTTTGAAGGAAAAGAAGTGGAATATTCTGCAATGGCCGAGTCAATAACCTGATCTCAACCCAATTGAGCATGCATTTCACTTGCTGAAGGCAAAACTAAAAGGCAGAAGAACCTACAAACAAAGAACAACTGAAGACAGCTGCAGTTAGAGCCTGGCAAAGCATCAGAAAGGAGGAAACCCAGTCTTTGGTAATGTCCATGGTTTGCAGACCTCATAAAAATAAAATAACATGAACATTTTATTTATTTATGATTATATTAATTTGTCCAATTACATTTGAGCTGCTGGAAATGGGGGGGGGGGGGGCGGGGTACGGTGTATAAAAATGGTTGCAGTTCCTAAAATCTGTACTTGATATTTATGTTCAACCCTTTGAATTAAAGCAGAAAGTCTGCACTTCAAATTCATTTGGATTGTTTCATTTTAATTTTATTCTGGTGGCATACAGAGCCAAAAGTATGTAAATTGTGCCTGTGTCCAAATATACAGTGCCTCGAAAAAGTATTCATACCTCTTGAAATTTTCCACATTTTGTCATGTTACAACCAAAAACGTAAGTGTATTTTATTGGGATTTCATGTGATTGACCAACACAAAGTGGCACATAATTGTGAAGTTGGCAGAAAATGATAAATGGTTTTCAAATTTTTTTACAGATAAATATCTGAAAAGTGTTGCGTGCATTTGTATTCAGCCCCCTTTACTCTCATACCCCTAACTAACATCTAGTGGAACCAATTGCCTACAGAAGTCACCTAATTGTCAGAGAACCCTTAGTGAACAAACAGCAAGGCCGAGGCCAAGGAACACACCAGAGAGGTCAGGGATAAAGTTGTGGAGAAGTTGTTGAGAAGTTTAAAGCAGGGTTAGGTTATAAAACAATATCCCAAGCTTTGAACATCTCACGGAGCTCTGTTCAATCCATCATCCGAAAATGGAAAGAGTATGGCACAACTGCAAACCTACCAAGACATGGCCGTCCACCTAAACTGACCGGCCGGGCAAGGAGAGCATTAATCAGAGAACTAGCCAAGAGACCCATGGTAACTCTGGAGGAGCTGCAGAGATCCACAGCTCAGGTGGGAGAATCTGTCCACAGGACAATAATTAGTTGTGCTCTCCACAAATCTGGTCTTTATAGAAGAGTGGCAGGCACTGACACAGAGACACCAGGCTTCATGCAGGATCTCGTCTTCTACAGGACATATGAGACCAGGGACTCATGGATCCTATTGGCTTATTGAGGAACTACATTTGTAGCTTTAGTGACATCCCATCCCGGTGATACTATATATGCTGCTACCGTCCACGGGTGGAGTCTGATCGCTGCCAAGCACACTTACTGCTATACATATTTTGGAAACGCATTATATTTTATGCATCCAGCTATCCTGGTCTGGCGCCCGCCTTTGTGGTTACTGAAACAGCTGCCTCCTATTTTGAACATGGAGTCATTCAAATTGAATTAACATTTATTTGAGTACGCTTCACTCTCTATCCCTGAGGAAGGTGCTTTTTAAAGACTGGAAACGCGTCGAGTATCAGGGTACACTACCCATTGGAGAGTACTGATGTTCCTTTGTATACTATGATCTTCTTTGTGTTTTGTTTTTATGTATTATGTATGTACTGTACAGACGCTACATGTCTTTTTACCCATTTGTATTGAAATATGCGGTATTATTAAAGTTATTCATTTTTATATAAGAGTTGGTGGTCCTTCAAAGTCCCATTTAGGGGGTATTTCTTTTTTTTTCAAGTACATCAGGGATGGGACTACCATACTCTGTATCTGACATGGTATAGGTCTCCTTCTCTTCTATGGGGCTCTATGGTGGTTAGTGCCTCTCCTTCCAGCCTAGATGATCAGCTTTCATTTATTGACCTTTTCTATTCAGAATTGTCCTCTAACAACAAATCCCCCCACTCCCGCTGTCTTTTGGTTGTTTCTCCTTCTTACCCATTCTTCCCCTTCTCCACCCCCTCCCCACTTCCCCCACCTTTTTTCCTTCCTTTTCCCCCCTTCTTTCTTTCTACCTTTTGTCTGTGCTCATCTTCTTCCACTCTACCTACATTTCCCAGTCTCCCTCTTTTTCTTTCCCATTATTCAAATGTAGGTATGGTATTGGTTTCTGGTCAGTTCCCTTTCCTTCATTTTAAATTGAAAAAGTCTATTTATTGGGACACATTTTTTTAGTCCTGGGCTCCTCTCCTTTCCATATGTGTATGGTACCCATGATCTGTTGGCTATGCTGGCTGTTATGCCATTTGGGAGTTTCTACTTCCATTCCACGTAACATTTAATTCTGCAGGGCACAATGCTAGAATAGAAGTAAAAAATGACCTGGGGCTTTGTAGAAATGAAGAGATCCTGATGATTTTCCAAGTGGATTAGTGACCTCACAGATGTAAACTCCACTTTGAAAGTTTTCACCAGACAAAGTTTTTCCATTTCCCAGCTCCACTGCATCAGAGTCATAAGTATCCTTCCTGCAAATGGAAAACAAACAAAAAATACTCAAAATACAGAATTCTGTTGAGCTATGTTGGTGATATACAGTACATTCGTAAAGTATTCACAGCGCTTCACTTTTTTCACATTTTGTTATGTTACAGCCTTATTTCAAAATGGATTAAATTCATTTTTTTCCTCAAAATTCTACAAATCATACCGCATAATGACAATGTGAAAGAAGTTTGTTTGAAATCTTTGCAAATTTATTAAAAAAAAAAAAAAATCCCATGTACATAAGTAGTCACAGCCTTTGCTCAATACTTTGTTGAAGCACTTTTGGCACCAATTACAGCCTCAAGTCTTTTTGAGTATGAGGCTACAAGCTTGGCACACCTATTTTTGGGCAGTTTCTCCCATTCTTCTTTGCTGGACCTCTCAAGCTCCATTAGGTTGGATGGGGAGCGTCAGTGCACAGCTCTCTCTTTCCCATCTCTCCACAGGTGTTCAATTGGGTTCAAGTCCGGGCTCAAGCTTGGCCACTCAAGGAAATTCACAGAGTTGTCCCGTAGCCACTCCTATGTTATCTTGGCTGTGTGCTTAGGGTTGTTGTCCTTTTGGAAGATAAACCTTCTCCCCAGTCTGAGGTCCAGAGCGCTCTGGAGCAGGTCTTCATCATTGATGTCTCTGTACATTGCTGCATTCATCTTTCCTCTAATCCTGACTAGTCTCCCAGTTCCTGCCGCTGAAAAAAATCCCCACATGATGCTGCCACCACCATGCTTCACTGTAAGGATGGTACTAGCCAGGTGATGAGCAGTGCCTGGTTTCCTCCAGACATGACGCTTGCCATTTAGACCAAAGATGGATGATGGTGCTCATTGGGACCTTCATTGGGACCTTCAATGCTGCAGGAATTTTTCTGTAACCTTCCCCAGATCTGTGCCTCAATACAATCCTGTCTCAGAGGTCTACAGACAATTCATTGGACTTCATGGCTTGGTTTGTGCTCTGACATGCATTGTTAACTGTCCCCTAAGTGGACTTTCCCGGCACTTGCATAGACAAAGAAAAGTTATAAAGGTAGAAAGCGTTGTACATAGTAAAAAACATATGATTTTATTCGTGTTGAAAAATACAATTGTTAAAAACAAGCAATAGATATCTAGAGTAACATAGTAAAACTACATAATAACCATGATGAACATCAAATAATGAGTAAAGATGAAAAGGCTCTTCTCAAGCCCGACGCGTTTCGGGATACTTAATATTTGTAAGGTCCTTCTTCAGGGGCATAGTTGAGAGAGAAGGGTTCATCTGAACTAATTGAAAAAAATGAAAAGGAGGGGGGTCAGATATTGGTAGGACTATCAATAGATATCCAATGAGAGGTTGGAATGATCAATTGATCTCCTACCTGAAGGGATTTGATTGTTTGCTTGTAGAAAGGAGATTTTTTGTTAAAAGCAAAGAAAACCACGGAGAAAGGGCAGGATATTGGAGTACGCAGTGATGGTATAGCTAGTATGGATGCCGATTCTTAGGTGGTGAGGGCTGCAGGTTGGTAGGCTGCAGTCACCATGGAGGAGTGTGACAATGCTCCCGTCCCGCCCGACCCGGGCGTGCGCAAGCCAGAGCGGTGTGCTGAGGTCACAGGAAGACGTCTCTAAAAAATGAAAGAATATATGGGGGACCTTTAGAAAAGATCCAGTGTAGGTAGTTCGAAAATAGTAAATAAATGAATAAGTAAGCTGGTGTAAACAAGGATGGTGATGAGGAGCATGTTGAAGATAGTATATATAAGAGCAAAAAACTTTAATGGCTCGGTACAACTGAAATGCACTAAATAAGGATTAATGAGGAGGGTCTGGCTTACAGTGTATCAGAGTAGCAGAATATATATATATACATATATGAGTGTTAACTCAGAGTTTATTCATAATAAAGAGTAACAGTAAATACACAATTGCATACCTCTGAGTAAGTGTGTGGTATGCATAAGTATTGAAGGGTTCCATAGTATGTACTTAGGAGCAGCTGGGATAGTATAATTGAGTACAACACAATGGTATATGGGAAGTGTATGAGAAACAAATGTGTTGCTACAGTACCCATATAAGCATGCTCCCAATAGCCTGCAGGAACCAGGACAAAAGCAGGCCAGGGAGTAGTGAAAGTGTAACTGTAGAACTGAGGGGGGAGATGATACTGTGCTTGAAACATAGATACTAGGGTACAGAAAAAGTAAGGATAAAAAACTGGAATATCATACCTTGAAAAGGAACAAGTGTTCATGTAGTCAGCCTCACAACCCAGCGTCCGGCGTGTATAGCGCCTTAGCAGGGAGTGAGTGAGGCTGGTTTAAATGATGTAAGGTCTCCAATCAGCTGGCGTCGGAACGAGGCACAGCTGTGTTATGAAGAACGTGAGCTGAAACGTCCTATATTGACCCCCCGAAGCGAGGATGCGCGGCGTCGCCCCATGCGTGAGCGTAATGGCGTTTGGAGCAACGTCGCGCACACCCGCCCCACCGGCACGGAAGTGTCACTCCGGCGAACTGAGCATGCTCGCCGGAGTGGCAACATGGAGGCAGTGGGCGTGAGGTGGAGAACCGCCCAAGTACCTCCCTAAGCGCCGCCCAAGGAAAGGAAATCCTGTGGCGGCTTTCCGTGCCGGGCAACCGCTCTAGCCACCCGCGCCTCGGGGGGGGCGGGGAGAGGGGGGATATGTCACAACAAAACACAGGAGAGAGCATATAAAAAAAAAAAAAAAATTGTGTACCAACAGGATGGGGTAAACTTGGCCCGATCACAATTATTATGTATATTCCTCCAAGCATAGAGGAGTAGAAAAGGGGGGAGGGAGGTTTATGGAAAGGCATAAAGAATATTGAACAAAAAACTAGGATAAGGGATAAACAACTCACCTAAGCCAAATCAAAGTGGTTTCTTTGAAAGTAAGAGGGAACTGGGTCATACTAGAAGATGTAAGTGTATTTTTTGTATGTGGGAGGACAAACATGATAGAATGTTGCGCAGTATGTTAGCATAAAATACACGGGAAGTAGTGGTGAAACAGGCATATTAGTGCCTATATACAGACATTTGTACTAAGTAGAATCATAAACAAAAACAAAAAGGAGGGGACAATAGGAGAGAACGGCAATGGAGGACAGGATATCTAAAAACAATTGAAGGATATACAAATGCTAACACAGGATATGTGGCAAACATTGACAAATAATATATAACCATTATATAAACAAAAAGAGGGTTCCGTAAGGGAACCAACCAAGCTGATTGTGTGTCTGATACATGGTCCCCTGTGGTACCAACTGAGAAAATCAATAGGGTAATGGATAATTGGATTGGAGATAAGTGATTTGTATAATCAATTAAGGGGAAGTGGGGAAGGGGGGGAAAGATGGGGGAAACAAAAAAGGGGGGGCAAGGGAGGGGGGAGCATGTATGTGGCAGACGTACAGCTTGGTGTACAAAAATATATCATAACCAGAGAGGAACAACCAAATATAATAAATAGTTAGGGAGACGAATAAATAATAATAATAAATAATGTGGCAAATAATAATGTAGGTACTGGAAGTGGAGGGATGTGAGGAAAAGGAGGGGGGGGAAAGAAGAAGGGGGGGAGGGAAGGGGAGGGGGGGGAGGGAAAAAAGGGGGGATGAAGGGAGTGTACTAAGAGATGGCCATGACCTTATTTTTCCATACCTCCGGAATTAAAGCCTTGTAAGAAGGGTTTAAAACAAACCGCCTCGTTGAGGCCTGGGGGTGTAGTGGCCTTGAGTAGATGGATCCATTTGAGTTCTCTCTGGAGTAAGATTTTATTCCAGTCGCCCCCTCTGGGGCTAGGATGTATGCGATCCAAGATTAGGAATTTAATGGAGGGGAATTTGCCTCCATGTACCAATGTTACATGTCGACCGAGAGGAAGGTCAGGGTCAGCTGTTTTCATGGATAAAATGTGCCTGTATGCTCTTCGCCAAAACTCAAGCTTGGTCTTTCCTATATAGAAGCAGCCGCAGTTGCACTGGAGTAGATAAATCACTCCAGTGGTTCTGCAGTTTGCAAAATGTTTTGGAAAAAAAGTTTTCCCGTTGGGGAGAGTGGGATTTCTTTGAGTAAGCATGTAACCACAGTAGTGGCATGAGCCACAGGCAAAAGTACCCCTGTATTTGCAATGGATTGTCGATAGTCTGAACTCGCTTTTGGTGATCTGGTCACCAATAGAGGTGGCTCTTCTGAAGGTGAAGTAAGGCTTTTCTGGAACCAGGTGGCCCAAGCTGGGGTCAAGGGCCAGTAAGTGCCAGTATTTTTCAATTATTCTTTTAGTTTGGCGGTGTTGCTGGTTGTATGTTGTGATGATACTGAGTTGGTGTGAGTCTCTTTGTTGTTTGGTGGGGTGGAGGAGCATTTGTCTGGGTTTGTTATTGGCTTTATGGAAGGCCCTTTTGAGAGACTTGTGGGAGTAGCCGCGTAGTAACAGTCTATCTCGGAGGGCAGCAGCTTCTGTAAGAAAGGTTTTATTGTCTGTACAGTTGCGCTTGATCCTAATGTATTGGGAGTAAGGAATGGAGTCGATTAAAGGTTTAGGGTGGAAACTAGCAGCGTGCAATATGGTATTGCCGGCAGTGCTTTTTCTAAATAGCTTGGTGGAAAGTTTGCCCTGTCCATCCTTGAAAATTTCAATATCTAAAAAAGTTACGTGGGTATTATTAAAGGACATAGTAAATGTCAGATTAAAGTCATTCTTGTTCATCCTAAGTATGAACTGCTCGAGTACATCCGAGGGACCCTCCCACACGACGAAAATATCGTCTATGTATCGATACCACCCTTGGATGTGGTTTGTATATTGAGTAAGGTTCCCGTCTGAAAGAAGGGCTTTCTCCCACTCCCCCAGGTACAGGTTAGCATACGACGGGGCACAGCATGTCCCCATCGCTACCCCCTGCACCTGGAGGTAGTGGGAGCCGAGAAAGGTGAAGACATTGTGGGTGAGGATGTACTCGAGCAGCTCAATGATGAATTCGTTGTACATGGGATTGGAATGCAATTTTAGCTGGAGTATGTGTCTAATTGCTGCCAAACCCAATTCATGTGGAATGGAGCTATAGAGCGTCTCCACGTCAATGGTGACAAGGAGGGCTCGATCAGAAACAGAAAGGTGGTCCAAAATTTGTAAAAAATGGCTAGTGTCCTTTACATAAGATGTTAGAGACACCACGAAGGGCCTAAGATATTCGTCAATAAGTTTGCTAGCACTTGGTTTGTGCTCTGACATGCATTGTTAACTGTGGGACCTTATTTAGACAGGTGTGTGCCTTTCCAAATGATGTCCAATCCACTGAATTTACCACAGGTGGACTCCAGTCAAGTTGTAGAAATAGCTCAATGATGATCATTGGAATAGGATGCACCTGAGCTCAATTTTGAGTGTCATTGCAAAGGCTGTGAATACTTATGTACATGTAATTTTTATTTTAAACAAACTTCTTTCATGTTGTCATTATGGGGTTTTGTTTGTAGAACTTTGGGGAAAATAATGAATGTAAAGAATACATTTTGGAATAAGACATAAAAAAATGTGGACAAAGTGAAGTGCTGTGAATACTTTCTGGATGCACTGTACAGTACCCCATTGTGTCAATGTGCTTTTGTCCACTGCAGAACTGCTTCTCTACCCATACGAGTCTATAGGAATGCTGAAGCAGGTCAACTGAATGTTCTAAAAAGCTTAGGCATGCTTCAAATCCAAGTATAAACAAGCTGCTGCTCACCTGTGTCAGGTATCCATGTCTGCAAGTGCGGTGCAATGGAAAGCTACTGTCAGCTCCAACACATGTGAATGAATGAATATAGCCAGTACCCGCTGTATCTCTTGCGCTACTTCATTTAATTGAGGGAATACAACATACAGTCCTCCAGGCTCACGCGTATCGACCTTCAGTGGGTCTATGAGACACAGCGGGTAGAATAGGGGTGCCTAACCAGGAGCCCTCTGATGTGGCCCGCGACCTCCTGCTCTGGGATGGTGGAAGACCGTTATTAAGAGTAGACTTCTGTTATTACCTGCGGGTTTGGTGCACTCCACACCTGGAGGATATAATAGAGGTCTATGGCAAAGTGCAGCTAACCAGGAAAGCCACAGGTGTACTGCTTGCACCCTCGGTGCGGGTAGACCACATCGCATCAGTGTGAAAGCAGCCTAGGCCCCTTTGATACGATCGATTCGACCCATTCGCACCCTGCATTTACCTCATTGGAGCCAAAGATGTAAACAGACTTCTGGCTGTTTACACCCACCTACTTCTAATCCGATCTGTTATGAAAAACAGTAGGGGGGAGCTGCCCCCTTCTATCTGGGCAGATTGGATCAGAGGGCCCATAGAGTAGAGCGGGCTGTGTCCATGTTTGCTCTGCGTATGCAGAGTAGACACGGACCTGTCATCCGCCCGCTTCACTCATCGTGGTCCGTGATCGATTACCAAGTCGCTTAAGTGGGCCTTGCTCTTTAAAAGGTTGGGCACCCCCGAGTTCCCGAACTGGCTGGGGGCTGCAGGGGGAGCCTGGGTTTTTTGGTCAGAGCTGGCCGGGGGAGGAGAGCCCCCAGTGGGACATGTAGCCGGCCTCTGCTTGGACTCGGCGTACACCATCCATGCTGGGGGGGCCTCTCTGAACTCTGTCCTTGTCCTCATCCTGATTTTCAACTATATACATGAACTTGGCCCGCACCACATCCCATATACACTATATTATCAAAAGTATTGCCTTTACATGCACATGAATATTAAGCGCTTCAGCCCCGGATGAATTTACCCCCTTCCTGACCAGAGCCCTTTTTGCGATTTGGCACTGCGCCGCTTTAACTGACAATTGCGCGGTCGTGCGACGTGGCTCCCAAACAAAATTGACGTCCTTTTTTCCCCACAAATAGAGCTTTCTTTTGGTGGTATTTTATCACCTCTGCGGTTTTTATTTTTTGCGCTATAAACAAAAAAATAGCGACAATTTTGAAAAAAACACATTATTTTTTACTTTTTGCTATAATAAATATCCCCAAAAAGTATTTAAAAAAAAAATAGTTTTTCCTCAGTTTAGGCCGATACGTATTCTTCTACATATTTTTGGTAAAAAAAACCCCAAAAACAATGCAGTAAGCGTTTGATTGGTTTGCGCAAAAGTTATAGCGTTTACAAAATAGGGGATAGTTTTATGGCTTTTCATTAATAATTTTTTTTTTTTACTAGTAATGGCGCCGATCAGCGATTTCTATTGTGACTGTGACATCATGGCGGACACATCGGACATGTTTGACACATTTTTGGGACCATTGTCATTTATACAGCAATCAGTGCTATACAAATGCACTGATTCCTGTGTAAATGACATTGGCAGTGAAGGGGTTAACCACTAGGGGGCAGTGTAGGGGTTAAGTGTGTCCTAGAGAGTGATTCTAACTGTGGGGGGGGCGTGCCTACGTGTGACACGTCACTGATTTCTGCTCCCGATCACAGGGGGCTATGATCAGTGACAGTGTCACTAGGCAGAACAGGGAGATGCTTGTTTACATTAGCATCTCCCCATTCTTCCTCTCCATGAGGCGATCGTGGGTATCCCCGCTGTGATCGAGTCCGCGGAACCCGCGACCCAACTTACGGAGCTCCCGGCCGGCGCGCACGCAATGGCATGGCGGAAAATTTAAAGAGACGTACGGGTATGCCCATTTGCCCAGCTGTGCCCTTCTGCCGACGTACATCGGCATGCGCCGGTCGGGAACCGGTTAATGGCATTCCAGTCTTAGTCCGTAGGGTTCAACATCGAGTTGGCCCACCCTTTGCAGCTATAACAACTTCAGCTCTTCTGGGAAGCCTGTCCACAAGGTTTAGGAGTGTGTCTATGGGAATGTTTGACCATTCTTCAAGAAGTGCATTTGTGAGGTCAGGCAGTGATGTTGGACGAGAAGGCCTGGCTCGCAGTCTCCACTCTCGTCCCAAAGGAGTACTATCGGGTTGAGGTCAGACCTTTGTGCAGGTCAGTCAAGTTCCTCCACCCCAAACTCGCTCATCCATGTCTTTATAGACCTTGCTTTGTGCACTGGTGCGCAGTCATGTTGGAATAGGAAGGGGCCATCCCCAAACTGTTCCCACAAAGTTGGGAGCATGAAATTGTCCAAAATGTCTTGGTATGCTGACGCCTTAAAAGTTCTCTTCACTGGAACTAAGGAGCCAAGCCCAACCCCTGAAAACACCATAAAGCAAGGTCCATAAAAACGTGGCTGAGCGACCTCAACCCGATAGAACACCTTTGGGATGAATTAGAGTGGAGACTGTGAGCCAGGCCTTCTCATCGAACATCAGTGCCTGACCTCACAAATACGCTTCTGGAAGAATGGTCAAACTTTCCCATAGACACACCCCTAAACCTTGTGGACAGCCTTCCCAGAAGAGTTGAAGCTGTTATAACTGCAAAGGGTGGGCCAACTCAATATTGAACCCTACAGACTAAAGGCCCGTACACACGATACGAAAATCAGAAGCAAAATTTTGTCCGACGAGCTGCCTGCCAATTTTAGGATGGTTAGTACGGTGCTTTCGACAGCCGATTCCAGTTTTTCGTACTACAAAAGCTGGATGTGCAGACTATAAATTTTTTGTCGTACGTGAACTCAACGTCCGATTTTCGTTTAATCAGTACGGTTTTCATACGAAAAAAGTCATAATAGCAAGACTACGCATGCTCAGAAATTAAAGAATAGATACAAAACTATTCAACACATGACATCACTTCTGAAGTTGAATTCTGTCGTACGAGAATTTTTGTATGGTGAGTGACCTCTTCACTTTCGACATGAGACTAGCATGCAACAAAAAATGGTCATCCAAAAATCTGATCTTGTGTACAAGGCTAAAGTCTGGGATGGCATTAAAGTTCATGTGTGTGCAAAGGCAGGTGTCCCAATACTATTGACAATATAGTGTATCATAAGTAGAAAAAAAAATATTTTTTTTTCTTAGGAGGAAAAAACAACAAGGGTGACTTTGGAATTGTATAAACTGTATACCCGGGATAGGCAACCTTTTGAGCACAGTGTGCCGAAAAATGTTTTCAAAGAAATTAAGCGTGCCGATTTTATAGCACAAAAATGTCAACTTCACACTCTCAATCATGAAAAGGATTTTTTATAAAGTAAATGCTGTAAACTACTTGAGTAGTTAGAAATTAACATCCTGCACTTAGCCGCCTGACAAGTCACGCTCCGTTCTGCACTATGGAACCATTCTAATAGAAGCGACTTCCGACTTAGACAAAGGTTCCTGTACTACTTTTGGGGCGACTTCAGGCGACTTGCATTGACTTCTATATAGAAGTCATTTTGCAAGGCGCCGCTGAAGTCGTGTGCAGGTCGCCTCTGTGAGTCGCGCTGCAAGTCGTGCCGCCCCTGTGTGAACCGAGGCTTAGTGTTTAAAGTGGTGTTCCACCCAAAAAAAAAATGAATGTGCCTAAAAAAAAATTTAAAAAAAATTTGGAATTTTTTTTTTTTTTTTACTCACCTCTACATGCCTGTTGCTAGGGGGTCCCTCGTAGTCTGCCTCTTTCAGTGCCTGGGCTGGTGACATCACTTACCCTCGGCACAGGAAGGGCTCAGCTCTGCTCCCTCCCTCTTGTCAATCATCTGGGACCCATTACAGGTCCCAGATGACTGAGCAGCCAATCACGGCACGGCGCCGCTCGCGCATGCGCAGTGGGTGCCCGGCTGTGAAGCCACAGCCCGGCGCCCACAGTTGCAATGCCGGCACCGCCGAACGGAGGGGGAGACGTGTGGGGCTTCGATCCCCCGCATCGCTGGACCCTGGGACAGGTAAGTGTCCAATTAAAAGTCAGCAGCTGCAGTATTTGTAGCTGCTGACTTTTATTTATTTATTTTTTTTTTAAATGGGAACTCCTCTTTAAGTTGTTAAACTTCACTTACACACAGGTCTATTCCATTGACAAAATTAAACGTCAACTGGAAGATGCAACTACATATCAAAGATTGTTAAGTAATCCCTCTACAAAATGTAAAAGAGAACTAGAAAAAGTTGTGCACTTAGGAATAAAAAAAGATATACTAGATGCGAAAGAAGCAAGATATCTAATACCTGACTCACATAGGATCCCAGTGATATACACAGTTCCCAAGATACATAAGAACCAAGAGAACCCCCTGGGAAGACCCATAGTAAATGGAATTAATTCCCTAACAGCAAGAATGGGCCAATATATTGATTAGTTTATCCAATCTGCTATCCAACAAACAACATCTTATGTAAGAGACACAAACATGTCCTACAATTACTAGAAGACATACCAGTCCTAGAAGGAAGAACTTTAATGGCTACTGTGGATGTCTCATCCCTCTACACGATTATTAAGCATCACCAAGCGTGTGAAGCGACCAAATGGGCTTTGAGAAAATATAGTACATTAAAATGTACACAAAGAAAATTCCTAATCAAATGCCTAGAATTTTCTTTAAAAAAAAATTATTATTGGCATGACCAAACTTACTATAAGCAAATAACCGGCATAGCCATGGGTGCCAAATTTGCGCCAAGTGTGGCCAATGCCTTTATGGCAAAATGGGAGGAGGAATCTGTATATAAACATCCACCCTGTGAACTAGGACTGTTTAAAAGATTTATTGATGACATTTTAATCATATGGAACGGGAGCAGAGAATCATTGGAACAATTTGTATGCAATTTAAACTGTAATGACAGGAATATACAGTTGACCTGGAATATTGACGCAAAAAAGATAGAATTTTTGGATTTGGAAATAATAATTGAAGAAGATTTACTAATAACCAAAACTCACTTTAAGGAAGTATCAAGAAACAGTTACCTACCTATAACAAGCTGTCATTACAAACCCTGGTTATTCAATATCCCGAAAGGACAGCTGGTAAGAATCATACGCAACTGCACTAAAGATGCAGATTTTAAAACTCAGGCTAATCTGATTGGACAAAGATTTGTTACCAAAGGTTATGAAGAAGCACAAATCAGAAAACACATACAGTCGATCCAAACAATGAACAGGAAGCAAATGATACATGCACCTAAGAAAGCACAATCATATTCAGAAGTACCAAGTTTAGTCCTAGATTTTAATGTCCAATTTAAGGACATAGAAAAAATTATCCGGAGACACTGGTACATCTTAAAGGAAGATAAACATCTACAGAAAATTCTACCTGAGAAACCACTCATTATTTATAAAAGAGCCCCCACATTGAGGGACATAATTGTGAAAAATGTAGTTGAACCACCCCCTAAAAATAAATTCTCCTTTTTCAATGGCAAAGGGTTTTACCCCTGCAAATATTGTTATGCATGTACACATGCAAAAAAATTCCAAGGTAAGAAACATGAGTTCAAGGCAACTAGTACAGGAAACATTTACCCAATCAAAGATTTTATCAACTGTTACACAGAAGGGGTAGTGTACATCTTACAATGTTCCTGTAATATACAGTATGTAGGGAGGACCAAGAGAGCACTGAAAACTAGAATCAAAGAACACATTGAAAATATCATAAAAGGCTGTCCGAAACACAATGTATCCAAGCATTTTTCGTTAGTACATAATAAAGACCCCACGGGACTATTATTTTGGGGCATTGAAAAATATAATAGATCATGGAGAGGACACCACAAAATCAGAACCCTTAGTCAGAAAGAATCTAAGTGGATACACAAAATTAGGACATTAGCACCTGAGGGGTTAAATATAGAATTCGACTTAAACTTTTTTATAAGTGATTATTAATGTATTCTATATGTCCATTAATATAAACCCAATATCTCATTTCCGGTGTGCGGAACATCGTTTACACTTATATATCCTCATCGGTACTTATTATTGTCGTATTTTATATTTACATAGTTTTAAATTCATAAATTTTAATTGATTTTTAATTCACTTTTAGTCATTTTAGGCTTTATTTAAACCTAAATATTTATTGCTATAAACTTGTTCATAATTACATACATCAGGATGTCAGCACATTATTAAAATTCTCCAGAGAAAAAACTGAGCTGTATTTTGCATCGGATTATTTAAATTAATTATGGGGTATGATCGCACGCTGAGCGTTCGTCGGCTTGATGCGTGGCATATGCATTAAATTGAATGTCACTCAAGGATTAACATCTCTTTTTAACTTTTTTTTCCTTTTTGTTTAAACACGAGGAAACTTTATTTATAATGATTCAATGCGACCATCTCCTATATGATGGCCGCCGCATTTATATATACTTGGTCTACAACAAAATGGCGATTTCTACACTTCCTGTCCCAACCACATAAATAAACAAAGGTATTAACCAATCCGGTGCCCTGAGGAAGTCATGTGATATGACGTAACGCGTAGGACGTAACCAGAGATACACAGCGCGGACCGGAAGTGACATAGCAGGTATCGTTACCACATTGTTTCTCTGCTGATGTTTGGCGCAACAGTATTTATTTTAATGTAAGCGGATATTTTTAATAAAAATCTTTGGCAAAACGTTATTTCCCTATTGGAGACCCTTTTGATTACCTTGTGTGTGGAGTCCACCAACCATAGGGAGGGATCTCTCCCCATAAACGGAACGGATCGTTATTACCAACCCGGCCACAAGGATTACATCTCCAAAGGATTTATACAGGCACATTTACTGTGTCATTAAGGTGAGAGTTCTGTGAGCACTTAGCGGGGATGTAACATCACAAAAGTCACTAGATCTTCTATCAACGCATGTTCACTATAATTGGTCACACTTCATTTACTTTATTTATTCTATTAGCACTTTAGTCACGGTTTAATACACTTATGGACTACCACTAATATACTTATCAGCTGTGCTACATATACTCACCATTTTGAAGATTGGAATTTTTACACTTGTTTTAAGGAATTTTTTACTTGTGCATCTTTATTTATTGTTTATTTATTGCAACAGCATACTTAGAGGCATTGCGCAGAATCACTTACACAATTGGTTTTTATTGTGCATTATTTGAAGTTTCTGTAGTGAGTAGTGTTCACTATTTTGATTTTGCAGCATTACCCACATTATTTAATTCACGTTTTAAGATAGTAGCGCAGAAGTCTATCTAAGGAACATTTTTTCATCAGTTTAGGCCGATATGAATTCTTCTACATATTTTTGGTAAAAAAAAAAAAATCTCAACAAGCGTATATTGATTGGTTTGCGCAAAACTTATAGCGTCTACAAAATAGGGGATAGTTTTATGACATTTTTATTATTAATTTTTTTGTATTAGTAATGGCAGCGATCTGCGATTTTTATCGTGACTGCGACATTATGGCGGACACATTGGACACTTTTGACACTATTTTGGGACCATTGTCATTTACACAGCGATCAGTGCTATAAAAATGCACCGATTACTGTGTAAATGACACTGGAAGGGATGGGGTTAAACACTAGGGGGCGATCAAGGGGTTAAGTGTGTCCTAGGGAGGCGTTCTAACTGTGGGGGGGATGGGCTTCCACTGACATGACAGCGAACACTGCTCCTGATCACAGGGAGCAGTAGATCCCTGTCATGTTACAAAGGCATCTCCCCGTTCTTCCGCTCCGTGACATGATCGCGGGCCCCTGGCGGACATCGAGTCCGCGGGACCTGCGGGCACGCTCACAATGCTGCGTCTTAAAGGGGCCGTATCTGTACGCCCATTTGCCCAGCCGTGCCATTGTGCTGACGGAAATCATCATACGCTGGTCGGCTAGTGGTTAAGTGAAACATTAAAAATTAAAAATGAGGATGAGGCAGAGGCCCCCCTGCTCCAAAGCACCCCCCTCCCCATGTTGATGGCATGTGGCCTGGTATGGTTCGGGGGGCAGGGGCTTGCTTGGATAAGGGTCTGTTTTGAATTCTGGGGGGGCCCCCATGCCATTTTTTTTCATTTCGGAGTGGGGTCACCCTTAAAATTCATCTTAGACCCATAGGACCTTGTATGGACTGGGGGGGGGGACGCCGCTTTTTTAAACATTTTTGTATTGCCGGCATTCTTTTCTATACATTCATCTGTCAGTGGGGAAGCCGAGTTGTTAATGACGCGGGCGGCCGGCTTCCCGGCCCGCTGCTTAACAGCCAGCTATTCTTCACACAGAATTTGAATCGGACGATCGTTATTTGACTGATCCGAATTCAAATTGTTCTGAAAAGTTGGAATTCGTTAGAAAACGAATAAACGTAATGAATTTTAACAAATTTCCACTAAATTGGTTACTTTTTAATTCGGAGATTCGGATACATCTGAATCTCTGAATAACCAAAAATGTGTCCGAATTTTTATCCGGACTGAAATGAATTGCACATGTCTACTGGCTGAGAAGGGGTTAAACGTCTAGGGCTATCAAAGGGTTAACTGTGTGTCTAGCCAGTGTGTTTGTGTACAGTACAAAGTGTGCTGCTTTTACTAGGGGGAGAGATGGATTTTATTTCTTGCTTTGCAAGGACACAAAATCCACCCCTTCCCCCCTTTCAGAATGGAGATCTACCTTGTTTACATAGGCAGAGCTCCGTTCTGAGTGATCGGCGGGTGCCGGAGAAAATCCATTCCCGGCACCCACAGATTGGCTTCTGCTGCGATATATCACAGCAGAAGTGGCGCGCAGGAGGCGTTCACACACCCCCTGTAGGTAGATGTGCAGAATCATCTATATATACAGTGCCTTGCAAAAGTATTCACCTCCTATTTTGTTACATTACAGCCTTTAGTTCAATGTTTTTTTTAATCTGAATTATATGTGATGGATCAGAACACAATAGTCTAAGTTGGTGAAGTAAAATTAGAAAAAGCTCTGGTGCAACCAATTACCTTCAGAAGTCACATAATTAGTGAAATGATGTCCACCTGTGTGCAATCTAAGTGTCACATGATCTGTCATTACATATACACACCTTTTTGAAAGGCCCCAGAGGCTGCAACACCTAAACAAGAGGCACCACTAACCAAACACTGCCATGAAGACCAAGGAACTCTCCAAACAAGTAAGGGACAATGTTGTTGAGAAGTACAAGTCAGGGTTAGGTTATAAAAAATTATCCAAATATTTGATGATCCCTAGGAGCACCATCAAGTCTATCATAACCAAATGGAAAGAACATGGCACAACAGCAAACCTGCCAAGAGACCTCCGCACACCAAAACTCACGAACCGGGCAAGGAGGGCATTAATCAGAGAGGAGCACAGAGACCTAAGGTAACCCTGGAGGAGCTGCAGAGTTCCACCTCAGAGACTGGAGTATCTGTACATAGGACGACAATAAGCCGTATGCTCCATAGAGTTGGGCTTTATGGCAGAGTGGCCAGAAGAAAGCCATTACTTTCAGCAAAAAACTAAATGGCATGTTTTGATTTTGCGAAAAGGCATGTGGGAGACTCCCAAAATGTACGGAGGAAGGTGCTCTGGTCTGATGAGACTAAAATTGAACTTTTTGGCCATCAAAGAAAACGCTATGTCTGGCGCAAACCCAGCACATCACATCGCCAAAGAACACCATCCCCACTGTGAAACATGGTGGTGGCAGCATCATACTGTGGGGATGTTTATCAGCAGTCAGGACTGGGAAACTGGTCAGAGTTGAGGGAAAAATGGATGGTGCTAAATACAGGGATATTCATGAGCAAAACCTGTACCACTCTGTGTGTGATTTGAGGTTAGGACAGAGGTTCACCTTCCAGCAGGGCAATGACCCCAAACACACTGCTAAAGCAACACTTGAGTGGTTTAAGGGGAAATACCGTATTTATCGGCGTATAACACGCACTTTTTTCCCCTTAAAATCAGGGGAAAATCGCGGGTGCGTGTTATACGCCGATCCCCTGCGATCCTGAGCTCACAGATGTTAAAAATCGCCGACCGCGATTTGAAAATGGCGCCGCCGGCGCCAAAATACACAGTGCCGGTCCTCGGCTCTTCTCGGCCTTTTTCGGCTTCACTCGTCGCTGCCCGAACCTAGCCGAGTGTACTCGGCTAGGTTCGGATAGCTCCGCTCACAGTCACGCCCATCCCGGGCGCGACTACGAGTGGAGCCGAAAGTGCACGAGAGCCGCCGAGAAGAGCCGAGGACCGGCTCTGTGTATTTCGGCGCCGGCGGCACCATTTTCAAATCGCGGTCGCGATTTTTAAGCTCAGGAGATGGAGATGGGATCCTGCAAGGCTGCACTGGGGCAAGGCTGCACTGGACACTGGGGAAGGCTGCACTTGACACTGGGGAAGGCTGCACTGACAAGGCTGCACTGGACACTGGGGAAGGCTGCACTGACAAGGCTGCACTGACATGGCTGTACTGACAAGGCTGTACTGACAAGGCTGCACTGACATGGCTGCACTGACATGGCTGCACTGACAAGGCTGCACTGACATGGCTGCACTGACATGGCTGCACTGACAAGGCTGCACTGACATGGCTGCACTGACAAGGCTGCACTGACATGGTTGCACTAAGAAGGCTGCAATGATGGGCATTTAAATGTAAGTTTTTTTCCCTTAAACTTCCCTCCTAAATTGGGGTGCTTGTTATACGCCGGTGCGTGTTATACGCCGATAAATACAGTATGTAAATGTGTTGGAATGGCCTAGCCAGACCTCAATCCAATAGAAAATCTGTGGTCAGACTTAAAGATTGCTGTTCACAAGCGCAAACCATCCAACTTGAAGGAACTGGAGCAGTTTTTCAAGGAGGAATGGGCAAAAATCCCAGTGGTAAGGGATCTGGCAAGCTCATAGAGACTTATCCAAAGCGACTTGGAGCTGTGATAGCCGCAAAAGGTGGCTCTACAAAGTATTGACTTTAGGGGGTATGAATAGTTATGCACATTGACTTTTTCTGTTATTTTGTCCTATTTGTTGTTTGCTTCACAATTAAAAAAAACAATTCTTCAAAGTTGTGGGCATGTTCTGTAAATTAAATGATGCAAATCCTCAAACAATTCATGTTAATTCCAGGTTGTGAGGCAACAAAACATGAAAAATGCAGAGGGGTGTGAATACTTTTGCAAGGCACTGTACGTGATCCTTCACAGGAGGGCCGCCCTGTAGCAGTAAATGTGCTATAGAGCGGTCCGTAACTGAATAATTTACCATATATTTTCACACCTTCATACTTGCACCAACTGACTTTTGTTTTTAGATGATATGTAATGAACGCACAAGAAGTATTTTTCTATTGTATTGTGTATTAGTAAATATTTATTGATTGATGTTTCACACACAAATTAATTGTTTAATAGAGGGATCATTGGTATAAGTTTCAGAGTTTTCATGTTGCTTTATGAAGATATTTATTGAAAGTTTTTTCACATTGTTTGTCCACAGATTGTTTCAGAGTCTGAGCGAGTGCTGATAGATATTTCTTCATTACTAGTAAGGGGTATTTTACTCCTGATTTAACCACTTCAGCCTCGGAAGGATTTACCCCTCTAATGACCAGGCCATTTTTTGCGATACGGCACTGCGTTACTTTAACGGACAATTGGGCGGTTGTGTGACGCTGTACACAAATAAAATTGATCTCCCTTTTCCCCTACAAATAGAGATTTCTTTTGGTGGTATTTGATCACCTCTGCGCTTTTTATTTTTTTTTGCTATTTTTTTGCTATAAACAAACAGAAAAACAAAAGTTTTGAAAAAAAAACAAAAACTATTTTTTACTTTATACTATAAAACATATCCAATAAAAAAATCTAAAAAATCGAATCTCTTCATCAATTTAGGCCAATATGTATTCTGCTACATATTTTTGGTAACAAAAATTCCAATAAGCGTATATCGACTGGTTTGCGCAAAAGTTATAGTGTCTACAAACTATGGGATACATTTATGGAAATTTTTTTTTTAAACTAGTAATGGCGGCGATCAGCGATTTTTAGCAGGACTGCCACATTGTGGCGGACAAATGGGACACCTGACACTTTTCGGGGACCAGATGTACTAATACAGTGATCGGTGCTAAAAAACAATGCACTGTCACTGTACTAATGACAACGGCAGAGAAGGGGTTAACACCTGAGGCAAAGTGTTAAATGTGTGCCTAGGGAGCGCTTTGTAACTTGTGGGGGAGGTGCTTTAACTGGGGGAAGAAAGAAATCCATGTTCCTGCTTAGCAGAAACACAAGATCTCCATCTTCCCCTCTGACAGACCGCCGTCCTGCCCCTCATGAGACCCGCTGATTGGCTCCCGCTGTGTCCAATCACAGCGGGAGCGGGTCACCGGCGGCGCGTGCGCACGCCCCCATGCCTAGTGCCCGAAATCACATACAAGTATGTGATTTCGTGCAGGAGGGCTGCCCTGCCGCAGTATACTGTATCTGCATGGGGTGGTCCAGAAGCTGTTAGACAGCTCTTGAACTGATTGTTTTGTGAGTTTGTCTGTTCAAATATATAAAAAAAATTTTCACACCTGCCTAAAACTTTTGCACAGTACCATATATTTTTTTGGAATGATTTTGAATTCATGGATGGACAAGAGCTATAGAATGGTAATAAGCAGGGTGGCCACCTCTCTCTGCCAATCCCTTCACTGGCTTCTGATTGCCCAACAAATACTAACAACATACAAAGCCACCCACAACTCTTCCCCGAGCTACATAACCAATCTTGTCACCAAATATCACCCAAGTTGTCCTCTTTGTTCCTCCCAAGACCTCCTGATCTCTAGGTCACCTCCTCCCATGCTCATCTCCAAGACTTCTCCCAAACCTCTCCCATCCTCTGGAACTCACTACCCCAATCTGTCTAACTATCTCCTACTCTTTTCGGCTTTAGAGAACCCCCCAGTTATTACCCTTTGTATCACTTGCCCCGCCCTAATAAATTGTAAGCTCTTATGAGCCGGCTCTCTTAACTCTCTTGTATTTTACTGTATTGTAACTCTACTGTCTCCTTAGATCGTGTAAATCGCTGTGCAAAAACTGCTGGCACTATATAAATCCTGTATAATAATATTAATGCATGCAAGCATTTGGGGATACAAAAACATTATGTTAATATTTGCTTTCCCACCTTTTCCACATGAAGTTGGTGGCTGGTGGACTGGAATGTTCTACACAGATAAACTCGACAGCCCCATTGTCTAATATCCTCACCTCCACTTGCACGGAGTCAGGCGCATCTAGAAGATAAAGACGAAGGGTCTTAGAGATGTCACATGGAGGCTGATAAATGCAAGCAATAAAACATATTCAATCGGCACCTATAATGACTTTAATCACTTCAATACCGGGCACTTTTACACCCTTCATGCCCAGGCAATTTTTCAGCTTTCCAGCGCTGTCGCACTTTGAATGACAATTGCGCGGTCATGCAACACTGTACCCATATACATTTCTTATCTTTTTCTTTGCACAAATAGAGCTATCATTTGGTGGTATTTAACCACTTAAGGACCGGACCATTATGCTGCTTAAGGACCAGAGGACTTTTTCCAATTTGGCACTGCGTCGCTTTAACTGCTAATTGCGCGGTCATGCAATGCTGTACCCAAACGAAATTTGCGTCCTTTTCTTCCCACAAATAGAGCTTTCTTTTCATGGTATTTGATCACTTCTGCCGTTTTTATTTTTTGCGCTATAAATGGAAAAAGACCGAAAATTTTGAAATAAAATGATATTTTCTACTGTTTGTTATAAAAAAAAATCCAATAAACTCAATTTTAGTCATACATTTAGGCCAAAATGTATTTGGCCACATGTCTTTGGTAAAAAAAATGTCAATAAGCGTATATTTATTGGTTTGCGCAAACGTTATAGCGTCTACAAACTAGGGTACATTTTCTGGAATTTACACAGCTTTTAGTTTATGACTGCCTATGTCATTTCTTGAGGTGCTAAAATGGCAGGGCGGTACAAACCCCCCCCC
The DNA here is from genome assembly GCA_037952835.1 of Lithobates septentrionalis. Lineage (NCBI taxonomy): Eukaryota > Metazoa > Chordata > Amphibia > Anura > Ranidae > Lithobates > Lithobates septentrionalis. The sequence goes on along the minus strand of JBBDGP010000289.1, from coordinate 1,300,291 downwards.
CCCCCCAAATGACCCCATTTTGGAAAGTAGACACCCCAAGGAAATTGCTAAGAGGCATGTTGAACCCATTGAATATTTATTTTTTTTCCCAAGTGATTGAATAATGACAAAAAAAAAAAAATATTTACAAAAAGTTGTCACTAAATATTATATTGCTCACACAGGCCATGGGCATATGTGGAATTGCACCCCAAAATACATTCAGCTGCTTCTCCTGAGTATGGGGATACCACATGTGTGGGACTTTTTGGGAGCCTAGCCACGTACGGGGCCCCGAAAACCAATCACCGCCTTCAGGATTTCTAAGGGTGTAAATTTTTGATTTCACTCTTCACTGCCTATCACAGTTTCGGAGGCCATGGAATGCCCAGGTGGCACAAAACCCCCCCAAATGACCCCATTTTGGAAAGTAGACACCCCAAGCTATTTGCTGAGAGGCATGGTGAGTATTTTGCAGCTCTCACTTGTTTTTGAAAATGAAGAAAGTCAAGAAAAAACTTATTTTTTTTTTTTTTCAATTTTTCAAAACTTTGTGACAAAAAGTGAGGTCTGCAAAATACTCACTATACCTCTCAGCAAATAGCTTGGGATGTCTACTTTCAAAAATGTGGTCATTTGGGGGGGTTTTGTGCCACCTGGGCATTCATTGGCCTCCGAAATTGTGATAGGCAGTGAAGAGTGAAATCAAAAATTTACGCCCTTAGAAAGCTTGAAGGCGGTGCTTGGTTTTCAGGGTCCCGTACGCGGCTAGGCTCCCAAAAAGTCTCACACATGTGGTATCCCCGTACTCAGGAGAAGCAGCAGAATGTATTTTGGGGTGTAATTTCACATATTCCCATGGCATGTTTGAGCATATATCATTTAGTGACAACTTTGTGCAAAAAAAAAAAAAATTTGTCTCTTTCCCGCAACTTGTGTCACAATATAAAATATTCCATGGACTCGACATGACTCTCGGCAAATAGCTCGGGGTGTCTACTTTCCAAAATGGGGTCATTTGGGGGGGTTTTGAACTGTCCTGGCATTTTATGCACAACATTTAGAAGCTTATGTCACACATCACCCACTCTTCTAACCACTTGAAGACAAAGCCCTTTCTGACACTTTTTGTTTACATGAAAAAATTATTTTTTTTTGCAAGAAAATTACTTTGAACCCCCAAACATTATATATTTTTTTAAAGCAAATGCCCTACAGATTAAAATGGTGGGTTTTCATTTTTTTTTTCACACAGTATTTGCGCAGCGATTTTTCAAATGCATTTTTTGGGAAAAAACACACTTTTTTAATTTTTAATGCACTAAAACACACTATATTGCCCAAATGTTTGATGAAATAAAAAAGATGATCTTAGGCCGAGTACATCGATACCAAACATGACATGCTTTAAAATTGCGCACAATTGTGCAGTGGCGACAAACTAAATACATTTTTAAAAGCCTGCACTTGGGTGGGCTGGGCTGGGCCGGGCGGAGGGGCAAGCAGGTATCTGGGCTGATCCCGTTAACACTGCGTTTTTGGGAACCCTAAACTGCTGGGGACGCTAGTATAGATCTGATCGGATCAGATATTGATCCGTTCAGATACTATACCACTAAGGGAGGCATATGCTGCGTGCGTGGGTGTTAGCGGTACTGGCGCTAATCTGACGCTGCCTGGGGCGACGCATATCACCGCCGGGCGATCAGGGGGCTAAACCTTTATTAGGTAATAAACGGCGGGTGCCCTGACACTATAAAAAATAAACGAACTAACCAGCGTCACCCGTAACGGTTATACGGTGATCAGTGGTGAAAGGGATAACTAGGGGACAATCAAGGGGTTAAAACATTTATAAGATAGTATATGGGGGTCCCTGACGCTATAAAACGCTGACGGCGAACCTAAATATTTACCTACCTAACTAGCGTCACCAGTGACTCTAATACAGCGATCAGAAAAATGATCGCTTAGCGACACTGGTGATGGGGGGTGATCAAGGGGTTAAAACTTTATTAGGGGGGTTAGGGGGGTACCCTAGACCTACAGGGGGCTAATACTAACTGCCCTACCACACTAACTGTCACAAACTGACACCATGCAGTAATCAGAAAAAAAAAAAACTGCTTGGTGTCAGTGTGAAAAGGGGGGGGGTGATTAGGGGGTGATCGGGGGGGGATCGGGGGGTGTTATGTGTGCCTGGCATGTTCTACTGTGATGTGTGTGTGTTTGTGCACTCACATTTCAGTCTTCTCTCCTCGGCGCCGGAACGGAAACTGCCGAGCCGAGGAGAGATTACATCACATCCCCTGCCTCCAGAGGCAGGGGAAGAATCTCACTGGCTGGGAGCGATCGCGAGGGGGGGCCACGATCGGATGGCCTCCCCCTCATCTCTGATCGCTGCCAGACCAATGGCGACCGCCTCAGGCACTGGGGGGGGGGGGTCCGATCGGACCCCCCGCCCACGGGAAGGCAATCACGTACCAGGTACTTGATTTTGCCTGCCCGTGCCATTCTGCTGACGTATATCAGCGTGAGGTGGTCGTCAAGTGGTTAGTCACTGCTGGGTTTTTAATTTTTTACAAAGAAAAAAAGACCAAATTAATTTTAAAAAAAAGTTTTTCTTAGTTTCTGTCAGTAAATTTTGTAAATAAGTAATTTTTCTCCTTCACTGATAGGCACTGATGAGAGGGTACTTATGGGCACTGATTAGGTGGCACTAAGGAGGCACTAATATGCCGCACTGATTGGCACTGATATGTGGCACTGATAGGTGGCACAGATAAGCAGCACTGATGGGCAGCACTGAGGAGCATGCACTGATGGGCACTGAAAAGCAGCACTGACTGGCATCACTAATGGGAACTGATTGGTGGCACTGATGGGCACTGCGGGCTTTAATTCAATCAGGGGACTGACGATCAGTGCCCTGATTACCTGTCCGGGTGTCCCCCTGCGAGAAGATGCCGCTGATTGGCTCTCCTCGCCATATACTCTATCTGTATGAGACGATGAGAGCCGATTACCGGCACTTCTGCATTTACATGTGACCAGCTGTGAGTGGACACATGGTTAAAGAGCCGCGTCATCGGCTCTTTACAGAGATAGGTGTCACTCCATGTCCTAGGAACACGGGCACACGGAAGCAGATGTTCTGGGGCGACGTCCACCCAGAACGAGAGCCGCACAGCTCCTCTGTCATTTGACGGTGGGCGGGCGGCAAGTGGTTAATGTGGTTCTAAAGGCAGAAGTTCCCCCCCCCCCCCCCTAAAGTGGTTGTAAACCTCAGACATGAAACTCTCGAGGTCATCTGCTGATCTTAGAACTGTAGTGGGGAGTTTTAATGGCAACTCTAATCACAGGTAGTGTTACTCACTGTGTCTCCGGCTTCACTGTGTCTCCAGCTCTGTGGTGTCTCACAGCAGTGACACCTATGCCGAAATCAGGAGATGGGGTCTTCACCCCCTCCCACTTCACATTCCTCACCTTTCAGCTGACCTCTAGTCTCTGCCCCCCAACCTTGCCGTCAACTAAATGGGCGGCCATGAAAAGGCTGAGAGAGCGGTGCGGGCTTCAGGAACAGCCCAGGATTCGGTGACGCCTGGTAAATCGTAATTTCAACCCCCAGGTTGAGAACCACTGCTCCATAGTGTGTACTTGTCTCAATCCAGAGCACTAAGTGTTCTTTCTGTCTGCTGCCTTGTTCCCATGCTATCTGCATATGTGACTTCGGACAAGTTTTCCTGACACCAAGAGAAAAAAGGTGACTAGAGGGATCTCCATCAGATTGACAGCCTCAGCTCTGTTCCTGTGTGCTGTGGGGTTGATATAATGCTTCTCAGCCACCTGTCAAATGCCCTCTAAAAAGCAACCATGGAAGGAGGTCAATGCAAGTGTAAATGAGTTATTACAGTTCCCAGAAAACATCCGCTCAGGACAGTATCTGGCAGCTGTAGGGGACACAGAGAAGATTTGTTAGCAGAAGCAGCCACCTGTGGGTAATCAGATGCACACAATGTGCTGTATCCTGAAAAATATATATACGAAGGGTCTTCAAAACATTTATGCACTTTTTTTTTAACTCTTATTATATATTTAAAAGTGCAGAAACTTTTTGAAGACCCCTTGTACTAAACTTCACCTTTAAAATAGAACTTGTATGTTGATGAGGAGGGAAGGGAGGAACCAGGGAATGCAAAATATAACAGACCAAACATTAGCTTTAAGTATTTTTGTCTTTGGTCTACATAGAATATTGCCAAAACAAGCTTCATTTGTCCTAAAAAAAAAAAAAATAAAAACAGCATGTGCTACTCTGTTATCCTAAGTAAAGACAAAGCTATTTTTGAATCAATAAGCCCACAGGGAAAATATAAAAAAGGGAAAGTATAAAAAGTTATCTGGATTGGATGAAGGTGACCTTAGTTGTGGCTAGAACGTGCATGGATGAGTTGCGAAATGTCTTTCATACCCCGTAGCTCCTCCTCTTCCTTTCAGTGATAGTTTTAAATCATTGTAACAATTAATATGAAGTTCTGATCTTATTCTGAAATGTTTCCTATTTCTTTGTTACTCTAAAATGATGTTTCTGGGGGCGTATCCAAGATGGCCACTGAAGCAGACGCACATTGAGAGAGTTCCGGTCTAGTTTGCTGTTTTTTGATCCGTCTCCCTGCAGATTGTGTGCTGTGGCTTACGGGAAACGGTGGAGGTAACTCTCGTGACCAGTATGACCATGGGGAGATACTCATCTGTTCCCCGCAGCTCTACCAGTAAGCCTTTGCCTACCAGCAGGGCGGGGGCTTTTCCCACCGAAGCAGTCAACATGGCGACCCAAACAGAGAATGCAAAACCCGCTCTGCTGGAACAAGCTAACTTCACTGCCCTGATGCAAGCGATCACCACATGTGAGAATAGCCTTACGGTTAAGGTTGAATCGGTGCAACTTGATAGGCGCAAGGATATGGATACATTTCGTACTAGATTGATGGAGGGCGAACGCCGCATGAGGGAGTCGAAAGATTTGCTTCACGATCATGCTGCCACTCATCATACATTGAAAACTAAGATGAAGGCCCTGGAAATGCGGGCTGAAGATGTGGAGATTTGTAATAGGAGGAACAACCTACGCATCGTGGGTCTTCCAGAGGGGTCGGAAGACTCAGACCCGACGGCCTTCACAGAACTACTACGCACTCTCCTCCTGCGTGCTCAGGTTTTCTGACTTCTTTGTCATAGAGAGGGCACACAGGATGCCTGCTACCAGAGTGCCTTCGGGAACCCCTCCACGCACCTTTATTCTACGCCTGCTTAATTTTAGGGATCGTGACCTGGTCCTGAAAGAGGCAAAGAAAATTCATGTACTGCGCCATGGAGGAGTAAAACATGATATTCCCAGACTATTTGGTTGACTCTCAGCGACTCAGACGATCCTTCGACTACGTTAAACTTAACTTTCGCAATAAGAAAGAGCATGCTCTTATCTGCTCGGCTGAGGGTGCAAGATGGGGAAACTGTCTGTTTCTTGACTTCTCCTGTGGACGCATCACAGTGGTTGGAGCCCTCACCTAGAGGATGAAAGAAGCTGCATACTGAATCAACAAAATGGCTTTTCCAGGGTTAGGAGTATATGTCTTTTCCCTTTTGTTCTGGGCTATGTTTACTCTGGGCCTATTCATTAGCTCTGGCTCTATCTAGAACTGTACTATCTACTCTTGGAACTGCCTTCATCTTGAAGACTCTCTGCCTTTTGATCCTGTTGACTCTCCCTTTTCCCCCTGAACATTTGAAGCATGCTGGAATAATAATCAAATGAATTGCTCCCCTCTGAAGCACTCTTCTGAGGATTGCTCCTTAATCCTGTTACTAACAATCCATTTGACTGAAAAATATCCCCTTCTATAGCCCAGAGTACCAATGTTGCTCTTACTACTGCCATTTGCAGTTAATGGAAACTACCAGTATAGGTTCGTAACATGTTTAAGTGCTGTGCCCCCAGAGAAATCCGGGTGAATTATAGATCTACAGGGACCATTAATCCTTTTTTCTTCATTACAGGCGGACTAGTCTATGTGTATGGACCAAGACACTTTGGTGTTCCACTGTTCACCATCTCTAATGGCAGTTGTCATTTCAGTTGCTGGGGGGGAAGCACACATGTGTTTGGGGGTGATGCAGGGTGGGGGGAGAGTGGGGAAATTTGCTTTTGAGTTACTTAAAACCTATTGGTTGCATTGTTATACTTTTTGTCCACCAGGTGGTGATAGATGTCTTATATTGCCTGGCTGTGCAAGCTTTGATCTATACCTATGAAAATGTTGATATATATGCAGTCGTCATAGGCGCAGATACGGAGATCACATACATCAACCACTTATCAATGATGGCTCCCCTTATAATAATGTCTTGGAATGTTTGTGGTCTGAACTCCAAGTTTAAACGTTTCCTAATTTAGCTATATGAATTGTTATCCTTCATGCTCTTTGTGACCGTCTTGAGTTACTAATTGTGGGAGTATACATCCCCCCCCCCCTCCGGCCTCCCTTGCTATATTGCAAAAAAATTCACAGCTGTTGGCCCTGCTATTGATTCTCCCCTGTTCCGCTGGGCTTAGGTTTATGGTCTGAGTAACGTATGGCGGTGGAGACACCCAAGGGAGAAGCAATTCAGCTGTCACTCTGCCACTTATGCTACATTCTCCAGGATTAATTTTATGTATGCAATTATTGATATACTTCATCTCGGCAGTACAGTTCACACTCCAATGCTGCTGAAGCTAAGGACAGACTCAGCTGCCGGTTCGTGCCCCTGGAGGCTGTCTAGTTTTTGGGTGATGAATGAATGGGTAGCCCCTGAGATGATGAGAGAGCTACATGATTATTGGGTACATAACCGAGGTACTGCTTCCCCGGCGGTAGTTTGGGATGCCTTTTAAGCCGCGTACACACGGGTGGACTTTTCGACCGAACTGGTCCGACGGACTTCCGACAGACTTTTTAACGAACGAACTTGCCTACACACGATCACACCAAAGTCTGACGGATTCGTACGTGATGACGTACACCGAACTGAAATAAAGAAGTTGATAGGCAGTAGCCAATAACTGCCCTAGCGTCGGTTTTTGTCCGTCGGACTAGCATACAGACGAGCGGATTTCTGGGTCCGGCGGAGTTACGACGTAAAGATTTGAAGCTTGTTCCAAATCTAAAGTCCGTCAGATTTTCGACTGGAAAAGTCCGCTGAAGGTCCGATGAAGCCCACACACGATCGGATTGTCCGCCGGACTCGGTCCGTCGAACAAGTCAGGTCGAAAAGTCCGACCGTGTGTACGCTGCATAAGGCTCATACTCAAGGCCAATACCAGGCAGTTATAGGCAAAGTCCGCAAAGAGGCTGGCCTGTTGCTTGAGGAAGCCGGACATAAAGTTCAGGCCCTGGAGTCCCAATATGTAGTCGGGATTGCAGGGGTGAGGAGTACAAGGCTATGCAAACAATGTATAAAGAAATTGCACTGATGCGGGCAACCTCCTGTCGGAAGCTTCTACTGTCCCAATCCCAGAAGATTTTTGAACAGGGAGAGAGGATGGGTAGATTGCTGGCATGGTTAGCTAGGGAACGCTCTACCACATTGCATATTGTATTCTACAGTCTGACCCATTAACACCCAATTTGCAAAGTACTATGAATGTCTCTATAACTCTAAAGTTGATTCTACCCCAGACAGGTTGAATGAATTCCAAGACCATGTAGAGTTCCCGGTGCTGTCTACCCCGGCACGTAGCTGACTAGATGCCCCAATAACGATAAAAGAAGTGCAAGTGGCTGTAGCTTTACTCCAGGTCACTAAAACCCCTGGCCTGGACGGCCTACCAGAATTTTACAAAATTAACAATGAGCTTCTCATTCCTCACTTTCATGAATTACTACAGACGATATTGGAGGAAGACTGCCTTCCATCCTCCATGTCCTAGGCGGTGATTGTGGTGGTGCCTAAGCCCGGCAAGGACCCTAAGTTGTGTGCACCTTATCGCCCGATCTCACTACTTAATATAGACGCCAAAGTGTTCACCAAAATACTGGCAAATCGTCTCAACTCAGACATTCTTTCCTTGATGCATGGAGATCAATCAGGCTTTATGCCGAGCAAGGGTACCAACATTAATCTCCGTTGCTTCTATATGAATATTTCTCACGTTGCTAACACTGGGTCCCAGGGAGTTGTGGCCTCTCTCAATGCTGAGAAGGCCTTCGACTTGGTGGAATGGGAGTTCCTCTGGCAGACACTTGAGAGATTCAGCTTCGGACCCAAGTTTATCTCCTGGATACAACTGTTATATAGAGAGCCTACAGATAGAGTCAGGACTAATGGAATTTTATCACCATAATTCTATCTATGAAGAGGGACTAGACAGGGCTGCCCTCTGTCTCCCGGACTCTTTGCACTTGCCATAGAACCCCTGGCTATCCTTATCAGATCCTCAGTTGCGATTGGGGGACTATCAGTGGGCCCATTGACAGAGAAGCTTTCTCTATATGCAGACGATGCCCTCTTGCACCCCCCGGACACATCTGACTCCCTGGTAGCAGCCTTGGAGATTGTAGATCAGTTTGGGTCTTTCTCAGGTATCCGGATAAACTGGGCCAAATCGCTCCTATTTCCATTGTCCCAGTCAGTCTCCTCCCTTACGGTTCAGACCCCTCTGACCTGGGTATCCAAGTTTCGGTATTTAGGGATTGAAGTCCAGAGGGATCACTCACTATACATGGTTGATAATGTCTATCCAATCCTCCAGAAGCTCACTTCTAAGTGTCAGGCATGGAAGTCCCTGCCACTCTCACCGGTTGGAAGGAATAATCTCCTCAAAATTATATTCCTTCCTAAGTTCCTCTATTTATTTTGCAACACTCCCAAGTCCTAGATATTTCTTTAATAAATTAGATCAAATAGGAGTTAACTTTATCTGGGCAGGGTTCATCCCTAGAGTTGCCCAAGCTTTTTTGCAGATGCCCTTGTCTCCTGGTGGACTGGCATTTCCATGCTTTCAACAAAATTGCTGGGCGGCGGTAATGGTGACGGTGCGCTGGTGTTTTACCCAATCACACACAAATCCCACTGTAAATTTAGGAGGTGACCATTCTGGGGTCGTATTCTGCTTTAAGGAACCTGGTGTTCAGGGGCCTGAGAACACACCCAGAAATGACAATCCTGATGCGCTCAACAGTTCGGATGTGGGGACAGATGTCTGCAGTGATCAGTGATGCCAATAAAATCTCTCCTCACACTCCACTCTGGGGAAACCCTAAGTTGCCGCATCTTCAATCCATCCCAGTCCCTGGCTCTGGGCCAGATATAAGATTAAAACACTACAGCAGATTATGCCAGAGGGTAGAATACTCACTTTTGATACCTTAAATGCCACTTTTAAACTTCCCTGGATGTTTTTTCGATACCTGCAATTACGTCACACTGTGCAATTGCAGTTTCCTGATCAGATAGACATCCAATCTCATGTGGTAGAGCGTTTCCCTATTTCTAGCAATGCAGACAGGATCCTTTCAGTTAGCAGCCGAGAGCGTTTCTCTGGAACATTCAGACATTGAGAGAGGTGACCTTTAGAGAACTCATGGAGGACCACAACTAATGTGGACAGGTAGGAGGCCAAAAGAGAAGGACTTCACAAGACTGCCCCAGGTGAGAGAAACAAAAACCTAAAAAAATAAAAATAAATAAATAAATATATATATATATATATATATATATATATATATATCCAAAAACATAGGATTGCTGCACAAACCATATTTATTTTGAAATTTTCAAAAAGACATCACCATGACATAAAATCAGGCATACATAATGAACGTTTTCGGGCTATTGTAGATAACGCCCTTCCTCAGAATATCATGCCTATCTAACGCATATACATATGGTAATATATATACTCAATGAACAATCAATTAACAAGCGAATCATCTGGAATCAATCAAATAATCATTTATGTTTAACCAAATCTGTCATCACATACACATACAATTTGTATCATCAAATGCGAATACAATTTTTTACAATTTAGGAATCTGAGTCACAGGTAGAAAGAAGATTTCACACTTTATGGAGTATGGACACAGGAATCCTGAAATTAAAACAGAAAAATCAAAAAATGAAGATATAAAAGTTAAAAATGTCACATCTATGAAGATATGTACACGGTGTCACAGCTAAAATTTATGGTGATAGATGGTGTCACCATAAACAGACGTGGTGGAGACAGAGAAAAGTCTCTAAGAAAGGAAGAAGTTTGGATCCATCGGCTGGATACGCTCCAGCCGAAAGGGTTAAACTCTGATTTTGATTTGTATTTATTTTTATAGCATATATTTTTTATTTTTTTATTTTTTCTGAAATTCTAGAGTTATTTGAAATAGATTTTGGAGAGGTGCTCATTGTCATTAATGTTATTTGCGTTATTTATATTATTACAATTATCATTGTCTCTTTTTTTTTTTTTGAAGAGGTATAGAGATTGTGCATAGTTTTACATATAAGATATAGGTATCCACTGAAGATCATACAACAAAGGTTAAATCTGCACATTTAAATGCATATCTTCATAGATGTGACATTTTAACTTTTATATCTTCATTTTTTGATTTTTCCATTTTAATTTCAGGATTCCTGTGTCCATACTCCATAAAGTGTGAAATCTTCTTTCTTCCTGTGAATCAGATTCCTAAATTGTAAAAAACTGTATTCGCATTTGATGATAAAAATTGTATGTGTATGTGATAACAGATTTGGTTAAACATAAATGATTATTTGATTGATTCCAGATGATTAGCTTGTTAATTGATTGTTCATTGAGTATATATATTACCATATGTTTATTCATTAGATAGGCATGATTTTCTGAGGAAGGGCGTTATCTACAATAGCCCGAAAACGTTCATTATGTATGCCTGATTTTATGGATGCCGTGGTGATGTCCTTTTGAAAATTTCAAAATAAATACGGTTTGTGCAGCAATCCCTAGTTTTTGGATTTTTTCTATGTCGAAGCCTGTGGGAGGGCTTGATTGCTAAGCACGGCCATCTGAAACTGTAGTGCACCTCACCCTTATAATATATATATATATATATATATATATATATATATATATATATATATATATATATATACATATACATATATATACATACACACACACACACACACACACACACACACACACACACACACACACACACATATATACACAGGAAAAGAAAGGGGGAAGAGAGGAAGGAAGAAAGGGATAGTCTACAGAAGCATGTATCACTTGTCCCTAACAGAGCACACAAGGTACTCAGGTAGGGAAGCACCCTATTGGGGGGGGGGGGGGGGTTGGGGTCCGAAGTGCAGAGAAAACTAGAATAGAGATGCATGGATCGTGGATCCTGAAAGAACGTGATTATAATCTAAGAATGTTGGAACCTTACAAAACATAGTAACCGTTTCAGGTGCTGGTGCCCCGGGGCAGAAGTCTGAGGCTTGCCGGAATAAACAATCAAAAAAACGTGGAAAGAAATAAACAGCAGCCTCCTTCATTCAACCCGACAGCACCAAACCAGGAAAAACCAGTGGCCCAGCCTAAATCAATGTCAGTACAATCAAAGTCAGTACAATCAAAGTCAGTACAACACTGGTAAACCCCCCCTAACACCAGATTAAGGTGACCAGATTTTTTAAATGAAATCCGGAGACATATTTTTTTTATTTTACTAGTAATGGCAGCAATCGATGACTCTTTGCCCATCTCCGCCGCCTGCCTCACAGCCTGTCAAGTCTAAAGTCACATACACACTATCAGATTTTCTGCAGATTTTTTCCTTCAGATTTACCAAAACCATATAATATGAGGTCAAACCATAGGAGTTTCAATTTGTATGCAATCAGGCAGGCTCTTGCACTACATGGTTTTGGTAAATCTGAAGTCAAAAATCAGCAGAAAATCTGATAGTGTGTATGGGGCTTTACTCTTCGGGCCCCGGCTACTACTGGGTGGGGAGCAGAGGAAGATCACTCCAACAGGGAAGGCAAGGAGATAAGCAGGCAGGCGGCTGGCCGGAACATGCGAGTGGAGCTGAATGGGCATGCGCCCGAAACTGAAGAAATAGTCCCTCCGCTCCGACCAGCACAAGATCATCAGAAAGGGGCACAGATAATGGAAAAAAATAAACCCCCATAAGCTAGTAGGAGTGGCAGAGGAGGGGGGGGTGCAATTCAGATTTTTTCTTTTTATTCTGCACGGTCTGTCTTTGAAATTGCCCCAGCCCCTGTTCAAATCCAATCCGGGGACAAAACTGGGGACAGACTTGGTCCAGGGACAGTGTCCTCAATCCGGGGACTGTCCCGGATATAAGGTCGCAGGACGGGCCCCATATCCCCACCGAAGAGGCCACCGGCCAGCCCATGGAGAAACAAAAAGAAAAAACATAATAACTATAACATAAAAATTCAAAGTCTCCCTTGGAATCTGAGGTGGAAGAACGCTGGCCCGGTAACAGGATCAAGTTCAGCAGGCACAAAAATAAGGGGAAGGGGGTCCGTTTGTTACCAATACTGCGATAATCATCTTGCTCAATTACCGGTTGCCCACAAAAAGGCGAAAAAGGGCAAGCAAACACAGCCTGGCTCATGTCACCCGCGGCAGCCCCAGGTTCCAAGGGCCAGAAAACCATTCAAAGCAAAACAAACCAGTCCCGCAATCCCTCGAAACCAGAGCCGGGGCAGAGAAGCCTAAAAACAAGGTCTAGGTGCCCCCACAGTGGCTACAGGACCAGACCATTGACGTAGTTGAGGGAGAGCGGGGACCAACCGGGCTCCAGATAGGAATACCAGGGTGAGAAAAGTTAGGAGTCCAGGGGTGCAGCAGGCAACAGTTAATAAAATGACAAAACAGTGGCATATAAAGAAAATATATTAATGCGAAATTAACAAAAAGAGAGCCGTCAGGCCAGGGGTAACTTCAGGGAAAGTGGTTATTAGACCAGGCCAAGCATAGGAAGTGTACATAGAGGAAAAAACTTGCTGAATCAGTCTTCAGACAGAGCCAGTGTGGATCTCCGTGTCTCTCGACTGGGGGTCCGTGAGCGGGGGTGGCAGGTCCATTGTGGTTTTGACAAGGAAAAGTTCAAGGCCGCTGGGTACAGTAGAAAGTCAAACCAGTTGGGAACTTCTACTGATGCTTTACCCATGAAAACGAATAAAGCATTCAACTGGTCAGGGGAGAGCAGATAAAACTCAGCCCCCTGCTTCAGCACGATAAGTCGCTTCCGCCACACGAATGACCTCCAGTAGAGGACGGAGCATCCTCTGTATGGCCCGGGTTTGCCTGGAGATGTCTGGGTAAACTCGGACAAGGCTCGAAATCAATGGCTCCTCTAGCCCAGGCTTGGCACAGGATTTCCTCCTTGATGGTGAAAAAATATACCCTACAGAGAACGTCACAAGGTGGAGTAAAGGAGCTGGGAGCTGCCTGAGACGATAATGGTGTAGGAGGGCCCTGCACCCGGTGAACGCAGTCTAACTCAGCTGTAGGCGGTTTCCCCAAAAGCTGATTAAGAATCGCAACAGCGGTGGTACGTAGGCCCGTGCCCATAGTGGCCTCGGGAATCCCTCTAAGGTGCAGATTATTTAGGCGGTTGTGGTTTTCGCCATCGTCTAACCGCAGCTGGACATCAATGAGATGACGACGGAGGGCTTGTTGATCAGCCTCTAGGGCTGAGTGTCTGTGGAGGTGGAAGCTGTCTCTAGGTCTGTCACCCTCTCAACAGTGTCCACTTGCTTGTGAATGTCATGCAGCTCCCTGGAGAGAGCATTCACAATAGAAGTGGCCATGGTTTTCAGGTCCTGCTTGGTTGGGAAATTCGCCATGATCTCCCTGATGGCACTCTCAGAGCGGCTATTGATGCCCTGTCTCAAGTCAGAACTGGCCGGGACACTGACTGCAGAAGCACTGAGGACAGAATCGGCAAATCTGACTTAGTCTGGACTGCTGTGGCATCTTCTGGCAGCTGTGTGGGCTTCTTAACAGAAGCTGTGCCGGTGGAGCTGGTGCACAGCAGCGCAATCTTAGAAGAGGCCACGGGAGAAGGCACCGGGTACTGGCGGAGTAAATAATGAGTAATTTCTGTGCCTGGAGGCTCCCCAGCGGTCTGCAGCTGTCTCCGATCCCCCGACATGTGAGATGCAAAGCATCACGGCTCTAAAAGATGTTCCCTGTCCTGGTCCGTGCAGAGCTCCTTAGTATACGCCTTTACTCCACCCCACAAATACTTTTAAAGCGTAACACGTAAAAAAAAAAAACATTTGCCTCTAGGTGATTGATGTACATTGCAAGGATTATAACAACCTTTGTTGCAGATTCCTACCTTTTGTTATTCTGAAGAAATCCCTGTGTGTTTGTCTCTGCCTCTGTGGCGAGTGGGTCTAATGGGAGTGGTTTCATAATTATCTGTCAGCTGTGGCAGCTGCAGGGCACTAATGCGGAAATCTGTTGGGCCGGCACGTGTTCCTATTGGGAGTATCACACCAAAAATGACATTTTTGTTGCAGGGGATGCCTGAAATCTGACTTGTATCTTAGGCAGACTTCTAAGAAAATTGGTGAGCCAATCACACAAGCAGGAAATGATGTTTCTGGGGAGTGGTCAGTACACACTCTGTATAAAGAACAACTCCATGTAGCCATATTGCATTGCATATATAGAAATTTACAGAGGCTGCAGATTGAAAAGAAAAGGTCATTTTTAATATTTATTTACAATATGACTTGTATCGCAATTGTACGCGCTATATTATTTTTTTTCTTTATCTGCTATTTTTTTTCCCCACGAAAGTGGAGTTACCCTTTATTTTTTTCGTGGGGGGCTGAACCTCCTCTTTAAGGCTTACCTGTAGGTACAATAAATTTTTCCTAAATGTGCCCCATTCAGGGGGTATTTACTTTAGCAGCGCTGGTGATGTCACCAGCGCATGCGCGCTGTGCTCTCAATGGACAGCGCGTCGTCCACAGACAGAGCCATGCTGTGGGCATGACTCCCACGCACATGCATGGGAGTGAGGTCATCAAGGCTCGGCCAATCAAACGGCATGTGCCCTCAAACCCGGAAGGAAGACCTGGTGAAAATAGAAGCCATGTCAGTGGTGACAGTGCGCTGTTGGAGGGCCTAGTTTTTGGGTACACAATAAAGATGTGGTGCTGCGCTAATCCAATCTAAAGACTGATATTAAAATTAAATATAAAACACAAGTGACAATGCTAATATTCTGCAAATCAAAATATCCTCAGATACTATAAAGTGACTGTGCTAATGTGAACGTAAAAATATACAGCAGAAAGTCGTGATATAACATATAGATTCACATGTGACATACAGCATGTGCAAGATAACGGAAGTGAATCTGATCAACAAAAATAACCATAATATTTAAATACAAAAAACCTTGTAAATGATGTGCAGACCAAGTGCACAGCACACAGACAGAAAAAAGTGACTAGTGCAAATACGCAAAAAATATATGTGACAAATGACTACAATGTCCCAAGATTAAAGTGCATATATAGTGGTCCTCTTAGGAGGGGTGAGGTGACTGGAACAAATGTAACACAGTGATGTTTATCCTCTTCGTGCAACACAACACACTTTTGTAAGTAGTGGCCCCTTACCTGCAGGTAATGGGGTGACAGCATGGACCAATTTTAGGCATGGCGACCTTTTCCCATGGTGCAGGGGTTAAATCCTTCTAGATGGCGGGGTACCAACGAAAGACCAGTAGTGGGGGCGATAACCTTTAGTCCTTACGCGCTAACCTCATTCGGGAACTCCGTCCCTCCACAAATATGAAGGGGGTCACCAATGAGAAAGAACAAAGGAAAGTCCCACCATAGTGTAATAAGGTTTTAGGCAATAAGCTGGGTTTATTGATAAAAACAGGTACTCACATTAAAACACATACGGTTCCTAACTCCGACGAGCAGCGGGGGATCCCCTGATGAAGTCACGTGACCCGTGACGTCACGCATAGGGACGGGATAGGCACTTTCTGTTGATTGGAGATACGAGCTCGCTGCTCGTCGGAGTTAGGAACCGTATATGTGTTTTAATGTGAGTACCTGTTTTTATCAATAAACCCAGCTTATTGCCTAAAACTTTATATACTGCGCTTTAACCTTGTCAGGCATGCCCTTACATACAGTACACTGATCAGCCAAAACATCATGACCACCCACCTAATATTGAATAGGTCCCCTTTTGCCACCAAAACAGCCCTCGAGGTATGGACACCAAAGCATCACGCTGCCGGCTTGTCTTTTTTCCATACTGCATCCTGGTGCCATATCTTCCCCAGGTAAGTGATACACATGTATCCTGCCATCTACATGATGTTAAAGAAAACGTGATTAGTCAGATCAGGCCTCCTTCTTCCATTGCTCCATGGTCCAGTTCCAATGCTCACATGTCTATGGTAGGTGCTTTTCCCTGTTGACACGGGTCAGCACGGGCACCCCGACCAGTCTGCGGCTTCACAACAAACTGCGATGCTCTGTGTGTTCTAAAACCTTTCTATCGGAACCAGCATTCACTTTTTCAGCAGCTTAAGCTATAGAAGGTCTTCTATTGGATCGGACTACACAGGCCAGCCTTTGTGTGCAGCAATGAGCCTTGGCCACCCAAGACCCTGTCACCAGTTCGCTGATTCTCCTTTCTTGGGCCACTTTTGGTCACTGCTCCTAAGCGTTTCATCCACAGATCCCTCTTGATATTGCTGCTAAAAAGCCCCATGAGGGAATTTTCCTTTCCTTGCCTGTTTATTCATTTTTGGGGTGTGCAGCCTCCATGTCTCTCCTATTTGTGTCCTTCCCATTGTTGTATTACTTTGGGTGGTTAAACACCCCATCCCCCACAACACATGAGAGACCAGGCCATTAGCTGTAAAGTGTTCTTCCAATCCCTCTACTCTATAGTTAGACCGTTCATTCACTATGAGTAATCCTCAGGAATGACGGTCAAACCTCGTGTCAGGGAATGAACCCGATTTGGAGGAGGGGGATCAGATTCCATTGAATCTCTTCGCCCCCCATGCAACAGGAAAGGCCAAAGTAGTCTCCTGTATTGCATTACTTAATACAATTATTTAATTCATTTTGACTATACTGGTTCCTCTGTGCCATTATTTCATCATTGGTCACTCCTATTGCTATGGATGTGACTAAAGTAAATTTAACTAATTTGTATAATGTAAATCAATTTTGTCTGTTCTTTGTCATTGTTAATATAATTATATCCAACATTCAGGTTTGATTTAGTTCTGGGGGCTTGTGTGGTCCTTCACCATTTCACATTATGTTAATTAATTATTTTTTTATAAAATAAATTTTCTTGATTATTATATTTCTTCAATGGTTAACACTTTCACTTTCACTCACATCATCACACCAATTTCCCCAATAATATATAATAATCTTCACCTATATAATAATATTTATTAATTTTCATTTACATTACGACTTCTGAATCAGGAGTCTACATAACATTAACTAATGTTAATAGTGAGTCTACACACTGGCAACTATTATATAACACTTGCTTAGCCCATTTATATTTTAGTTATGCATTATTTTTATTATTCCTTTTTATCTAACATTTTACTGTTGCATGGGAATTTCGCCGCAGGTGTCGCTTCTTCAGCCCCTCTGAGGGTGGTGTCCAAAGTTTGGCTCCTTGTAAGCCCCTTTTGGTTGCTGGGTCCCTCTCCCTTGTGGGCAAGGAGCAGAACCACAGGGCCTTCCGGATCATTCACCTGTCTTTTAGAAATATGTGATCACCCATTCCATTCCCAAGCGGTAAATATAGCACTACTACGGATAATTGTATTGGTGCATAACTTATTATGTAAAAATTGAGATTTCTAAATGTATCTTTTTAGCAAATCATCCCCCTGAAGAAGACCATAAATGCACAGGTCGAAACACATCGGGGTTCTCTACACAGTCAAACATTAAACAATGGAATACTGTGTACATCTGTTTTGGCATCATTGTATCATGGAATATTGTATGTATCCTATAGCCGGTATCTTTATATTTTAATTGTAACATGACATTTGAATCCTTTGAATTTTTGATAAAGAATTTTCTATATTCATTTCATCTTGAATCTTGTTATATTGCTGCTAAAAAGCCCCATGTGGGAATTTTCCTTGCCTGTTTATTCATTTTCGGGGTGTGCAGCCTCCATGTCTCTCCTATTTGTGTCCTTCTCATTGTTGTGTGCAGCAATGAGCCTTGGCCACCCATGACCCTGTCATCAGTTTGCGGATTCTCCTTTCTTGGGCCACTTTTGGTCACTGCTCGTACGCGTTTCGTCCACAGATCCCTCTTGATAAAGTCGCTGTCAACAAAATGCATAGGATGACGGAGCCTAAGGCTGGGAGCAACCCTGGATTGTTTACATCTGACAGCTATTGTTGTGTGACCGGTGAAGATTTAAGCAGCCGTCAGTGCACTCTCTCGGTTTGCTGAACTAGTATGAGACTTGCAATATTTGTTGTTGATGATAAGTCTGCTTTGTTAAAAAAAACATTTTATGACTGTTATCACACTATGGGAGTCTATTTTTTTATATCCATATGACTGCCCTGGAAATTGGGGAGTCGGAGGAGGAGCCATGTTTTTCACATTAATAAAAAAAAAAATCACACACACACACATGTACACAGACACACACACACATGTATACACAGGCACACAGATGTACAAAGTTGCGCCCGGTGGACACAGGAACATTAAGATCTCTGGAGAGGAACTTGTAACCTTGAGATTGTCCATGCTTTTCCAATTTTTTTTTCTCAAATCCTCAGACAATTCTTTGCTGCTCTTTCTCTTCTCCATGCTCCATGTGGGGAGGGAGTTACAAGATCTGGTACTCACTAGGAAACAAGTGAAATTGGGGAGGCTTAATGAACAGATTAGCCATATTCGCAGTAAATTAGAACCAGTCAATGAATCAAATCAAATGAAGGAATTTAACATTAACATGAAAAAGAAACTTGAAAAAGTAGATCGAGACACACAAAGGAAAAAAGTGAAAAAATATAATAGGATTTTTCAATGAATTCCCTCCAATTGTGTTGCTCCGGACTTGATGGAAGGTTCGGGGGACACTCTTCCCCCCCCTGCAGGTGCTCTTTGTGGCATACCCCCCTAAAGGGGGGTAGAGGGGGGAAGGGTAGAGAGAGAGGTTTTTTTCCCCTCTCTCCCTCTTGCTTTCTTTTTACTTTTTCCCTGTGGGTCTCTGTATGTTTCTTTACGTAAAATGGAAGATGTTTTTTTTGAGTAGGATATATCAGAGGCAATATCAATGGAAGGCCCATTGCCCATTACTGCTTTTTTTTTTTTTTTTTTTTTTTTTTTTTAGAGCAATAAGGATAGGTTGCATTATGACACTTTACATGGAGGTTTTGGTGGTTACACATGTTACACTGGTTGTATATATGGAAGTAAGGGGGAGGGTATAAAAGGGGGGAGGGGGGAGGGAGAAGGGGAAGGGATATATGACACTAAATAATATGTTTTTTGGCTGTATATAAATTTTCACATTAAGGGATAAGGATCCTCAGGGTCCCCTAAGAAATAGAGGAAGTTGAGAGTTTTTTTTTTTTTTTTTTTTTTCATATCACAGGGGTGGGTACAGTTAAGTGGGTGTATTTGGGTGGTTTTATTGCTGTGTTCTGGTGAGAATATGCCACAAGAATTTAGAAGCACAGGATGTATAAGAAGTGTTTGGGTGTTTTTTTTTTTTTTTTTTTTTTTTTTTTTTTTTCCTCTCCTCTCCTCCCTCCCCCTCCCCTGGGTCCCCTCCCCTTTTGCCCTTTAAACACCTCGGCTTACCGGGGAGGGCGGAGGGGGGGGTGCTAGGGGGGGGGGGAGAACAGGGATGGAGGGGGGTGAGATATGGGACATTTGGGAGTAAGGAGCGGGGAGGGAGATGGATGAGGGGGGGAGGAGGGAGAGGGAGGGAGCGAATGGTTCTATATGTTAATAAGCGGAACACAAGTATGGAAATGGAAATATAGTAGGGTAACTGACTGACAACATTACAGGGTCTTTCTTCTTGGCTGTTTCACTCGTAGATATTACTAATGAGCGTGCCGCTGTGGTTCTTTTTGATATACAGATACTCAAACTTTTTGTGCTCAGGGGCACTCGCCCACAATAGACGTCTCCCCTCCGAGTGGAGGGAAAGTCGGAGGCGTCTTCAAAAGGGGTTTTTTTTTTTTTTTTTTTTCTCTTTCTTTTTCCTCCGTCAAACGGCACCGAGGTTTCGCGCCGTTCGGAGGGTGACCTCTAATTGGTAGAAGGGGGGTCTTCCCTTTTTTTTTTTTTTTTTTTTTTTTTTTTTTTTTTTTTTTCCTCCTCCTGGGGTTTCTGAGGGGGGACTTCTCTCCTCGTAAATTTTAATAGACCGCAAAAAGAAAGGTTAAGAAAGGAAGGAAACATGACCAGAATAAAATTTACCTCATACAATGTCAAGGGACTGAACATCCCGGAGAAGCGGATTAGGCTGCTTGCGGAGATGGGAAGGTTGGGGACGCAGATTGGCTTCCTCCAAGAGACACACTTTAGAAGGGACAGAATACCAAAACTTGGAAATTATAAATTCTCTACAGCCTATCATAGTACATCTCCGAGTTCCAAAACCAATGGAGTATCAATTATAATCTCAAAACAAATCCCATGGGAAGAGTTGAAGGTAGTTACAGATGAGGAGGGTCGCCTTTTAATTGTAAAGGGACAACTGGGACCACAGAGGATCACATTGGTGAACCTTTACCTTCCAAATGAAGACCAGGTGAATTACCTGGAGACTTGTCTACAAATGGTACACCAACACAAGGAGGGTATTTTAGTGATAGGAGGCGACCTAAATTTTGCAATAGACCCGCTCCTGGACACGTCAAGGGGAGCATCACACCTCTCCGCGACAAAAATACGAAGAATTAAGAAATTATTGAGTAATCTGCAAGTAATAGACACATGGAGGTCAATCCATGTCCAGGACAGGGACTATACGTTTTACTCGGCAAAGCATAAAACATACACGCGCATCGATTATGTTATGATATCGCAGTCAGCCATAACATCACTGGTGAGCGCAGAAATAGGTTCATTTACCCTTTCAGACCACGCCCCGACAGATTGTACGCTGATTTTGGGGGAGGACGAACGCCGGGAATGGCACTGGAAGATTAATGAAACTCTATTAAAAGACAAGGAGTATGAGCAAAAACTTAACCAGGAGTTGGACTCCTTTTTCCTGACAAATGAGTCGAGTGAGGTCACCCCATTTTGCGTATGGGAGACACATAAGTGCGTGATGAGGGGTGTCCTGATATCACTTGGGGCGCATAGGAAGAAGGAGCTTAACGCAAGGGTTGAGGATCTGCTCGGAAAAATTAGGGCAGTAGAGCTGAAACACAAAGAATCTCATACACAGGTGTCAGAGGAGAAACTAGGGGGCCTCAGAGGGGACCTGAACTTGCTCCTCATCGAACAGGCGAAAGCAAAACTGAAATTGGGAAGGCGGACACTATATGAATTTGGGAATAAACCAAGTAGGATGCTGGCAAAGGCCCTTAAGGATGCTACAAAACCATCCCATCTGTCGGGTATTAAAACACAGCAGGGGGGTATGGCGAAATCATCACAGGAGATGGCACAGATCTTTAAGGAGTATTATGAGGGGTTGTACCAGTTGGAGGGCCATCAGTCCCCACATAGGTGCAGAAATAAACAAGAAAGGGCAAAAGAATATCTAAACAACTCAGAAATGCCAAGGTTAAAAGATGAGGTAATAAGAGATTTAGACGCACCAATCTCAATAGAAGAATTTAAAAAAGCAATAAACCTGCTAAAAGCAGGGAAAGCCCCGGGCCCAGACGGGTACACTCTGACGTATTATAGATTTTTCGCTGAGAAACTGGCTCCAAGGTTTGTAGCAGCCTTTAACTCCCTACGGGAAGGGCGGAGGATACCTAAAGAAATTTTGATGGCACATATAGCAGTAATTCCTAAGGAAGGAAAGGACCCATCCCAATGTTCTAGCTATCGGCCTATTGCGCTACTCAACGTGGATTTGAAAATTTTTTCTAAAATCCTGGCGCTAAGGCTAGAAGAACACATCCCGGCATTGATTCATCCAGACCAGGTGGGATTCACGGCAGGAAGGGAGGGTAGGGAAAACACACAAAGAGTAATAAATGCAATATATACAGTACAGAGCAGACAGGAACCCCTTGTACTGTTCTCGGCTGACGCAGAAAAAGCTTTCGATAGGGTTGATTGGATTTTTCTTAAAACAACCCTACAACATATTGGACTGGGGGAGGGAATGCTGAGCTGGTTCTCAAACCTCTACTCAGTCCCAAGTGCAAGGGTTAAGGTCAATGACAGGCTATCGGATCCCTTTGAGATTCAGAATGGAACGCGACAGGGGTGTCCTCTTTCACCAATTATTTTTATACTCACACTGGAACCATTCCTAAGGAAAATACGAGCGGATTGCAATATTAGGGGTATTAAGACGAAGGGAGAGGAACACAAACTAGCAGCATATGCTGATGACTTGATCTTTTTCATAACCTCTCCAATCATATCCCTCCCTTCCCTTCTAAGTGAGATCAATGAGTATGGGGAGTTAGCAAATTATAAGGTAAACTACACGAAGTCCGAAGCGATGGGATTGGAGATGGATACAATTGAAATACATCGGATAAAAGCACAATTTAATTTTAGGTGGACAGATTCCCATATAAATTATCTGGGGACCAAAATCTCAAAGAAGCTTAGTAGAATGTTTGAACTAAACTATGCCCCATTGTTAAGACAAATTAAACAAGATTTCAGGAGATGGGATAGAGATATCTTTACCTGGTTTGGAAGGACAAATATTATAAAGATGAACGTGATGCCCAGAATTCTCTATTTGTTTCAAACGTTACCAATAAAGATCCCATCAAACTTTCTTAAGGACCTCAGATCAGGATTTCTAAGGTTCATATGGGCAGGGAAACCAGCAAGAATAAGGAGAAACATCCTAGTACTCCCAAAAGGGAAGGGAGGTATTGGTTTCCCAGACCCAGTACATTACTGGGAAGCCCTACAACTAGCGAGAGTGGTAGAATGGTGTGCCTCGGTAAGGAAACCGCATACACAGCTAGAACAGGCGACGTCTAAAATTCCATTGGAAGGAATAGCATGGATTAAAAAATCAGAATTACCCACCATAGTGAAAAAACACCCGCTAACAGGGGCAACTATCCGCTTTATCTACATGATTTTCAAAAAAACAAATCTTTCACCAACTCCGAGCCCAATGACACCGGTATTGGGTGCTCCGGACTTCCTACCAGGTCTAACCGATCGGAGGTATGAAGCAATAAAATATAAAGGGAAGAGCAGGCTGATTGACTTCTCTAGGGACCGCCGCCTGATGACAAGAGGCGAGATAGAGGGTGAGGTAACAGAGGACTTGGACTATTTCAGGGCTATGCAGCTAGGAGCGTATATTCGCTCAAAAAATAAAAAATTTTTAGTAATAAGGGAGCTGACTAAGTTCGAACAGACCTGTCTAAATGGTGAAAGTATCAGACATTCTTTATCATATTTTTACGAAACATTAACATGCCCGGAAGTGACACAGGAGTTCAATTTCATGCTAGCCTGGGAGAGAGAGCTTGGAGTAACGTTTACTCAAAAGCAGAAGACGAAAATATTAAAATCAGTACATAAAACATCAATTGCCAGTAGATACCAAGAGGGAGGATATAAAATTCTTACCAGATGGTATAGAACACCAGCAGTCCTTCATAAAATTTACCCGCAAGTATCAGATAGATGTTGGCGTTGTAGGAGGGGGGAGGGAACGATGATACATATATTCTGGGAATGTGAGGATATCAAAGGCTTCTGGGAAACAGTTGAGGAAACGATTAAGGATATTACAGGTGTGTCCCTTGGGAGCAACCCGGCTGCATTTTTATTAAATGATGTCCCTCTGTCGGTGGAAAAATACAAGAGATCTCTGCTCAAACACCTTCTCACCGCCGCAAGGGCGTGTATCCCGGCTCTCTGGAAGAGTACAGCCCCCCCGACCAAATTTCAGTGGTGGGCTAGAATTACAGAAATTCAACAAATGGAAAAATTGACGATGATGCTGAAAGACCAAGACGAGAAATACCGGAGGACTTGGTCTCCCCTGGTAGAATATAGAAATAGAGAATAGGAGAAGGGGGACATATAAGACCGAAGGGACCTGAGGAGAGGGGTTCCCCCCTCCCTCCCCGTGGGGGGGGGTGGGGCAAATTAATATTTTTTTTTTTTTTTTTTTTTTTTTTTTTTTTTGGGGGTGGGGGGGGGGGTAATGGGGGTAGGGGAAATGGAAAAGGGGGAATTATATGCCTTGCCTTTGGGACAGAAGAGTTTTAGAATCAATTGGTAATGAAACGAGTGAAAAAGCTATATTATGGAAAAATGAATTTGTATATATTGATAAGATGTCTGAGAAGAAATGTTTCAAGTGGCATGTGATTCATGGTTGTTGAAAAATAAAGAATTTATAAAAAAAAAAAAAAAAAATATAATAGGGATGTGGCGGATTTTAAGAACAATAAAATCTATGCTTGGCAGATCCCCACCACGGGTATTAATGAGGCTCCCGCACCAGTCAAAGGAAACGGGAAGGCAACCAGTGCCCCTAAAGTAGATCAAAATAAGAAGGCTGACAATAAGAAGGGTGGGGTGAGGTATGAACAGATTACACCTGGACATACTTATAACAATTATCCCCCTGTACAATATAAAGGGAACCAATCTAATGATTGTTATGGCTCACCAAAACCCCCCCAAGCAATGAGAGGGGGACAACATGTCTATTACAACCAGGATGATTGGAAGGGCCCCCAAATGGAGAGATCCAATTATGGAAGTGATCAATACAGACAACAAAATTATAGTAATTATTATCAATATCAGCCATCTAATTACGGGGAGGGGAGAAGTCCCATACCAATTCACAACCGATATCTACCCCTGGAGGGGGACTATTACGGACCTCAACATCAGGAACAAGGCCCCCCACCTTTTTTAGGCCAGCGAGGGAGGAGGGGGAGAGGAGGAGGGACACCGAGAGGAAAGAACCACCCAACACACAACAGGGAAGGAATGAAGGGACCACAACCATATACCAACAGGGCAATGGGACCATTCCCAGGAGGCGGAGGGGATGCCGGGCAGGACGACGGCAACAACCCAAAAAAGAGATTGAGGGACATGTAAATATGGGTGTCTACAATTTAAGTGAAGTGACATTAAATGCTAAGGAGAAGAACATTTTAAATTTGGGCCTTAAATGTGCTCCGAGGAGAACACTAAATAAATTTGGAGTGTACATTGACACTCATAAGTTTATTAGATCCCTCAACATCAAAAAATATTTTCTCAGTCATCCAGTAGTTTCTGCCCAGAATGCCATGCCCTCTTCTGGTAAAGTTGATAGTGGCCTGAGGAACAAGTCGCTATTTAATCCCCAAAACTCCAATAATCATTATGTTGAGGTATTCAAAAATTTAGTTTTGAAGGATCTAGATACCATTAAAGTTAAAGAGGAAGTGAATCCAAAATATATTAATGAAGGAATCAGGACACTGGAGAAACGGAATAACATTATTATACGTCCGGCTGACAAGGGAGGGGGGGTTGTCATTTTAGATAAATCTTTTTATCATGGACAACTTTCAAACATGCTTAATGACCGCTCCACATATGAAAGATTAACCACTGACCCTACTGAGAAATATAGGGAACAATTAAATTCACTGGTTGAATGGGGATACGCCATTAATGCCCTGAATCTCAGAGAAAAAAGATACCTTGTCCCCAGTGCATGTAGGATTCCAATTATATATACGCTTCCCAAAATTCACAAGGATGCCAAACTACCCCCAGCGCGCCCGATTGTAAACGGGATAGGATCTGTCACGGCGAGGTTGGGAGAGTACCTAGATAGATTCCTCCAGCCAAGTGTGAAAACCACTAAGGCATATTTACGGGATACAACCGACCTACTCCAAAGATTGGGGGAAGTCTGTTTGAACCCTACTGATGACATTTTCCTGGTGACAGCGGACGTGTCCTCATTATACACGATCATCCAACATGAGGACGCCTCCCTGTCATTGAACTGGGCTTTAAGTAGGAGAGAGGACATTCCTGACATGCAGAAGAGGTTTGTGGGCCAGGCCCTAAACTTCTGCATGTCACACAATTATTTTTGGTGGAATGGACACTTCTTCTCCCAACGGGTTGGCGTGGCTATGGGGGCTAAGTTTGCCCCCAGCCTCGCCAACCTGTTCATGGCTGAGTGGGAGGACAGATTAATTTTTAGTAAGTCTCTTCCCCAGTTGAAATTTTATCGAAGGTTTATAGATGACCTCCTGTTTATCTGGGAGGGATCGAGGAACTCTGTCGAGGAATTTTTGAAATATCTCAATACTAATAATAACAATATTAAATTGGAGGCCCAAATTAGTGAAACATGCGTTAATTTTTTGGATGTGTCCATTGAAAGGAAGGAGCAATCTCTGGTGACCAGTGTATACTTTAAGCCGACCGACCGACCGAAACAGTTTTTTGTCCATCAGGAGTGGTCATCACCCTGTATGGATAAAAAATATCCCGAAGGGACAATTCCTGAGGGTCCGTCGAAACTGTACGGAACAAGAGAAGTATTACACGCAGGCTAAGGTTTTGAAAGAGAGATTCCTTCAGAGAGGATACTCAAAAAAGTCCATGGATGACGTCATAGAACGGGTAGCTAATGTACCAAGGGAGGACTGTCTGAAAAAGAAAGAAAGGATTAAATCTGAGGAAAAACATCAATGGAGTTTCATATCCAACTATCACAGTCAATATAGGGAGATAGAGACCATCATTAAAAAATATTGGTACATACTCCGTAGGGACCGACATCTAGGAGAGATGTTACCAGAAACCCCTAAGTTCATTTATAGGAGGGCCCCTAACTTTGGAGACAAAGTAGTAAAGAAAATTCTTGACCCTCCAGCTCAGCCATCAATTAAAATCAATCTTAAAGGTTTCTTTCCATGCAACAAGTGCATATGTTGTAGAACAGTGAGGAACAAAAGTAGGAGCACGAAGTGTATCACCAATCGAGCAAATGAAACTTTTGAAATTAAAGAGTTCATCACATGCAATTCATCATTTGTTGTGTACTTGATGTGGTGCCCATGTGGCCTGTTCTATATAGGACGTACAAAAAGAGTACTAAGGGTTCGTATCTCTGAGCACTTAACCAATATAAAAAATGGTTTCAAGTACCACAGCGTGTCCCTCCATTTTAAAGAATATCATAACCAGGACCCCACTTTACTACAGTTCTGCGGGATAGACACTGTATACCCATCATGGAGGGGCTCGAACAGAATAAGAGATTTGTCTCAACGAGAAACCCGGTGGATATACCTGTTTAAATGTCTTTTTCCGGGGGGGTTGAACATAGATTTGGACCTCAACTGTTTCATTAACGACTATTGATGGGGAAACGGTTGGGGTCCTTCTATATATATGTCACTCTGACCCTGGATACAGAGAGGTTCTGTAACACCAACGCAATTATAGAATCTAACCCCTAGGGGGAGTGACAGGAAGGGAGGGGGTAGTATAGACTAGTATAAAGGATAATATGGTGCACTATAGCAATTGTAATAGGGGGACGAGATAGTAATAATCATGTGTGTCGGTAGTTTTTTTAGGACACCCAGGAACTCCTGGGGTGGACTGTAATGGGTCAAGGTTGATCTTTATTCATTTTCCAACCATTCAGTTTTAATGCTAATTATAACTTTTTATAGTAATATTAAAAAAAGTTTTTAATTTTGGAGGGGATTGGAAAAAATCTTTTTTAAAATATTTCATGAGATGACACTCCATGCCTGCAATATAATTTACATGTAAAGACGATTGGGTACCAGCATAGCCTATGAGATGGGCGTGCGGGATTACTCAATAGATTCCTTATAGCCTAGGCCATCTTTGTGTAGAGCAACAATTCTTTTTTTTTAAGATCCGCAGAGAGTTCTTTGCCATGAGGTGCAATGTTGAACTTCCAGTGACCAGTATGAGAGAGTGAGAGTGAAAACACCAAATTTAACACACCTGCTCCCCATTCACACCTGAGACCCTGTAACACTAACGAGTCACATGACACCAGAGAGGGAAAATGGCTAATTGGGCCCAATTTGGACATTTTCACTTAGGGGTGTACTCACTTTTGTTGCCAGCGGTTTAGACATTAATGGCTGTGTGTTGAGTTATTTTGAGGGGACAGCAAATTTACACTGTTATACAAGCTGTACACTCACTACTTTACATTGTAGCAAAGTGTCATTTCTTCAGTGTTGTCACATGAAAAGATATAATAAATATCTACAAAAATGTAAGGGGTGTACTCACTTTTGTATATATATATATATATATATATATATATATATATATATATATATATATATATATATATATATATATATATATATATACACACAAACACACACACATGCCGTAGAGAAATGTCAGAATTGGCCAGCAGGGAAGTGGTTAAAGAGAGAGCCTATATGAGTGAACACCACCTTTCCTGGGAATACAAAAAATAGCCATACACTTCCGGTAAGTGCATTTGCTGACTGCAGTAAAGGGGCACATGTTTGGCAATTTGCTAATAATGGAAGAGTCATGTGGTGGCGGAACGTTTTAGATACTATACCACTGAACTTTTTAATATTTTTGCAAAGATTTTTTTTATTTATTATTTAGCATGAAGTTATTTATAAAACACATTAAGATTTGTAAACACTTTTATCAGCACTGTATTTATTGTTGCATATCAATTTGTGAGAGATTGTTTACAGTGAGGGAAAAAAAGGATCTGATCCCCTGCTGATTTTGTACATTTGCCACTGACAAAGAAATGATCACTCTGTAATTTTATTGGGTCGGTTTATTTTAACAGTGAGAGACAGAATAACAAAAATATCCAGAAAAACTAATTTCAAAAAAGTTTTAAATTGATTTGCATTTTAACGAGTGAAATAAGTATTTGATCCCCTATCAACAAGCTTTCTGGCTCCCAGGTGTCATCTATACAGGTAACGAGCTGAGATTAGGAGCACTCTCTTAAGCGTCGTACACACGATCGGACTTCAAACAAACTTTTCCGTGGATTTCTGTCCAAAAGGCGTTGGCCGTGAACTTAGTATGCATACACACGGCAGGACTTTTTCAGCCAACTTTCACCAAATCATGTGGTTTTTCAGCTCATTACCGCCACCCTTTGGACAACTTCTGTATTGTTGGCTGATCTTTTGCATTGGTTATGAGCATGCATGTTTGTACTTTGGACTAAAGTCTGATGGATTTGTGTACACACGATCGGCTAGCCAACGTAGGACTTTTGTTGCAGGAAAGTTTGGCTGTTCGCACAGCCAACGTTTGTCTGATGAAAACTGAAAAAGTTTGTCCGATGGAGCGTACACAAGGTCGGATGTTGCCTTAAAACAGGTAATTTGCATGTTTGTTGTCAAAAAATCACAATCTGACTTTTTGACAACAAACATGCAAATTATGTTTGACAACAAACATGCAAATTACCTGTTTTAAGGCAACATCTGATCTTGTGTACCCTCCATCGGACAAACTTTTTTGGTTTTCGGTTTTCATCGGACAAATGTTGGCTGTGCGAACAGACAAACTTTCCTGCAACAAAAGTCCTACGTCGGCTAGTCCGCACGTGTGTATACAAATCCATCTGACTTTAGTCCAAAGTACAAACACGCATGCTCAGAACCAATGCAAAAGATCAGACAACAATACAGAAGTTTTCCAAAGGGTGGCGGTAATGAGCTGAAAAACCACGTGATTTGGTGAAAGTTGGCTGAAAAAGTCCTGCCGTGTGTATGCATACCAAGTTCACGGCCAACGCACTTTGGACGGAAATTCACGGAAAGTTTGTTTGAAGTCCGATCGTGTGTATGAGGCTTTAGACCGGGTTCACACTTGTACGACACGACAATGTACCACTTTGGATCCGACTTTCCCCTGCGACTTGAAGTCTGGCATGCGTCCGACTTCAATGAACAGGGATCCGATTTTGATCCCCGACAATACCAGGCACTGTGTCTGATATGAATATTTGGGGGGAACTCCACGCCAAAATCCATACCAGACCCTTATCCGAGCACACAGGCTGGCATGTCAGGAAAGGGGGTTGGGATGAGTGAGCACCCCCCCTCCTGAACCGTACCAGGCTGCATGCCCTAAACATGGGGGGTGGGTGCTTTGGGGCAAGGGGGGTCTGCACCCCTCACTCCAAAGCACCTTGTCCCCATGTTGATGAGGACAAGGGCCTCTTCCCGAGAACCCTGGTCGTTGGTTGTCGGGGTCTGTGGGCGGGGGGGCTTATCAGTATCTTAACAAGGGGGCCCCCAGATCCCAGCCCCCCACCCTATGTAAATGAGTATGTGGTACATTCTACCCCTACCCATTCACCTAAAAAAAAAAGTGTCAAAAATAAAACGCAGTACACGTTTTCAAAGTAATTTATTAGGCAGCTCCGGCGTCTCTTCCGATCTGTTCTTCCCTCTCCAGTTCTTCTGTGTCCTCCGCTGACGTCTTTTGCCTCTGTCGGTTCTTCTCCCCTCTCCGGTTCTTCTCCGCTCTCTCTCCGGTTCTTCTCCCTCTGCCCGCTGTCTTCTGCCGGGTCTCCTCCGCTATCTTCTCGCTCTTTTGCTCGCTCTTTCCCCCGGTCTTTTGCCCGGTCTTCTCCGCTGTCTTCTCCCTCTATTCTTCTTCCGATGTTGACTCGACTCTCTCTCCCGCTCTAATGATGGGTGCGCATTGTGCCACTACTTATATTGGCATGGGGCGGGGTCACTGAAGGCCCACCCCTTATGATATCATAAGGGGCGGGGCCTCAAGATGATGTCACATGGTGACCCCGCCCCATGCCTAATAAATTACTTTAAAAACATGTATAATGTGTTTTATTTTTGACACTTTTTTTAGGTGACAACAACCAACTGCCAGGGTTATCGGGAAGAGGCCCTTGTCCTCATCAACATGGGGACAAGGTGCTTTGGGGTGGGGGCGCACCCACCCTCCCATGTTGAGGGCATGCGGCCTGGTATGGTTCAGGAGGGGGGGTGCTCACTCTTCCCTACCCCCTTTCCTGACCTGCCAGGCTGTGTGCTCGGATAAGGGTCTGGTCTACCTTTAGTCTCCAGACTAAGACTCCAGACTCCTTTAGTCTACCAGACTAAAGGGCCTGGTATGCTCTTGGAGGGGGGACCCATGCCGTTTTTTTTTTTTTTAATGTGCTGTGGCGTTCCCCTTCAAGATCATCAGAGCACAAGTCGCATGCCAAAGTCGGACCAGTCAAGACGGCGATCCGACTTTGATCTGACCTCAGTGATATTCAATTCGCTGAAGTAGGATCAAAGTCAGACCAAAGTAGTGCAGGGAACATTTTCAAAGCCGTACCAGTGTGAACCCGGTCTTAAAAGGAGTGCTCCTTATTTCAGCTTGCTACCTGTATAAAAGACCCCTGTCCACAGAAGCAATCAATCAATCAGATTCCAATCTCTCCACCATGGCTAAGACCAAAGAGCTGTCCAAGGATGTCAGGGACAACATTGTAGACCTACGCAAGGCTGGAATGGGCTACAAGACCATCGCCAAGCAGCTTGGTGAGAGGGCGACAACAGTTGGTGCGATTATTCGCAAATGGAAGACACACAAAATAACTGTCAATCTCCCTCAGTCTGGGGCTCCACGCAAGATCTATCAAGCTCTTTGGCATCAACTCGCTGTGTTTGGAGGAGGAGGAATGCTGCCTATGACCCCAAGAATCACCATCCCCAACGTCAAACATGGAGGTGGAAACATTATGGTTTGGGGTTTTTTTCTGCTAAGGGGATATGACAACTTCACTGGATCAAAGGGACGATGGAGGGGCCATGTACCGACAAGTCTTAAGTGAGAACCTCCTTCCCTCAGCCAGGGCATTGAAAATGGGTCATGGATGGGTATTCCAGCATGACAATGACCCAAAACACACAGCCAAGGCAACAAAGGAGTGGCTCAAGAAGAAGCACATTAAGGTCCTGGAGTGGCCTAGCCAGTCTCCAGACCTTAATCCCATAGAAATTATGTGGAAGGAGCTGAAGCCTCAAAACCTTAAAGTGATTGTAAATTCTCGTTTAAAAAAAAAAAATAACAAACATATACTTACCTCCTCTGTGCAGTTGGTTTTGCACAGAGCAGCCCGGATCCTCCTCTTCTCAGGTCCCTCTTTGCTGCTCCTGGCCCCTCCCCACTATCGAGTGCCCCCACAGTCAGAAGCTTCCTATGGGGGCACTGGAGCCGAGTCACAGCTCCGTGTGTCCATTCAGACATGGAGCCCCGACCCAGCCTCGCTCCCTCTCTCCCCTTATTGGCTAACTGACTTTGATTGACAGCTGCGGGAGCCAATGGCAATGCAGCTGTGTCTCAGCCAATCAGGGGTCCCGGACAGCTTAGACTTTTGTGGACATCGCTATAGAGAGATGGGGGTCAGGTAAGTAAGTAGGGGGTGCTGGGGTGTCTGCATTAACCACTTGACCACTGGGCACTTAAACCCCCTTAATAACCAGACCAATTTTCAGCTTTCGGTGCTCTCACATTTTGAATGACAATTACTCAGTCATGCAACACTGTACCCAAATGAATTTTTTGTCCTTTTTTTCACACAAATAGAGCTTTCTTTTGGTGGTATTTAATCACCGCTGGGTTCTTTATTTTTTGCGCTATAAAAGAAAAAAGACCGAAAATTCTGTAAAAAAATGCATTTTTCTTCGTTTCTGTTATAAAATTTTGCAAATTAGTAATTTTTTCTTCATATATTTTGGCCAAAATGTATACCGCTACATATCTTTGGTAAAAATAACCCAAATCGGTGTATATTATTTGGTCTTTGTGAAAGTTATAGAGTCCACAAGCTATGGTGCCAATCTCTGAAAATTGATCACACCTGAAGTACTGACGGCCTATCTCATTTCTTGAGACCCTAACATGCCAGAAAAGTACAAATACCCACCAAATGACCCCTTTTTGGAAAGAAGACATTCCAAGGTATTTAGAAAGATGCATGGTGAGTTTTTTGAAGTTGTCATTTTTTCCCACAATTCTTTGCAAAATCAAGATTTTTTTTTCTTTTTTTTTTTTTCACAAAATTGTCATATTAGCAGGTTATTTCTCACACACAGCATATGCATACCACAAATTACACCCCAAAACACATTCTGCTATTACTCCTGAGTATGGCGATACCACATGTGTGAGACTTTTACACAGCGTGGCCACATACAGAGGCCCAACATGCACGGAGCACGTTCAGGCCTGTAGATGCAGGCATCATTCAGATATCCCCGCACAAAGTCAAGGACGTCATATGACGGCCGGCGGGCAGGAAGTGGTTAAAACACTTTTTTTTTTTTAACACAAAGTTGTCAATTTATACAATATTTCTAACACATAGCATGTACATACCAAAAATGACACACCAAAATAGATTCTCCTACTCCTCCTGAGTACGGTGATACCACATGTGTGAGACTTCCACAGCCTGGCCACATACAGAGGCCGAGTACAGCCGAGCATGGCCGAGCATGGCAGAGTATAGCCGAGTATGGCTGAGCATGGCAAAGTATGGCTGGGTATCGCAGAGTATGGCGGGGTATGGCGGGGTATGGCGGAGTATGGCGGGGTATGGCGGAGTATGGCGGGGTATGGCGGGGTATGGCGGGATATGGCGGGGTATGGCGGATTATGGCGGGGTATGGCGGAGTATGGCGGGGCATGGCGGAGTATGGCGGGGTATGGCGGGGCATGGCGGAGTATGGCGGGGTATGGCGGAGTATGGCGGAGTATGGCAGGGTATGGCGGGGTATGGCGGAGTATGGCGAGGTATGGCGGAGTATGGCGGGGTATGGCGGAGTATGGCGGAGCATGGCGGAGCATGGCGGAGCATGGCGGAGTATTGCACAGGGTTGCACAGGATCATTGCAGAGTATTGCACAGGGTTGCACAGGATCATTGCAGAGTATTGCACAGGATCATTGCAGAGTATTGCACAGGGTTGCAGAGTATTGCACAGGGTTGCACAGGATCATTGCAGAGTATTGCACAGGGTTGCAGAGTATTGCACAGGATCATTGCAGAGCATTGCACAGGGTTGCAGAGTATTGCACAGGGTTGCACAGGATCATTGCAGAGTATTGCACGGGGTCATTGCAGAGCATGGGGGGGATGGCTGAGCATGGATGGATGGATGTGACTGTACATGTCACTGAGCTGCGCTGTGGGCACTACACATCCAACCCACAGCGCGGCTCCCATCCGATCTCTCCCCCTCTGTACCGATCGGTACAGAGAGGGGAGGGAGGAACCGGCGTCATGACATGACGCCGGTTTGTTTACATGTGATCGCTCCTTCATTTGACGGAGCGATCACATGGTAAATGGCCCCGATCAGCGGCCGTTTACCGTGATCCGGTAAGCCGTGATCCGGTAAACGCCCCAAGGGGCGAGCGGGAGCAGTTTTCTGGAATCACGTCATATGATGTGATCCCAGAGTTATCCAGCTGCCCTGCAGCCGTCATTTGGCTATGGGGCGGCTAGCAAGTGGTTAAGATAAAAAACCTTCTGCCTTTACAACTCCTTTAATGACTTGGAGAGGATCTGAAAAGAGGAGTGGGACAAAATCCCTCCTGAGATGTGTGCAAACCTGGTGGGCAACTACAAGAATTGTCTGACCTCTGTGATTGCCAACAAGGGTTTTACCACCAAGTACTAAGTCATGTTTTGCAAAGGGGTCAAATACTTATTTCACTCATTAAAATGCAAATCAATTCATAACTTTTTTGAATAATCCCCTGTGAACCAATAAAATTGACAAGGAAAAAAATGCACTGTTGAAATAAAACAAATTCTGAATAAACAAACAGTGAATAAAAATCTGTATGTAAAAGTCTATATGAAAAACTCTTTATAAAAATAATAATAGCTATTGAGTTTGTGAATAAACTGTGAAAAAACAGTAATCCCAAAAAGAAGGTAATAATAAAGTCCAAAATCCTTAAATCCTTCCACCTTCACCAACAAAGAAAAAAGGGGTGGAGAAGACAAGGAGAGGGGGAGGAAGATCCTCAAGTCAAAGGACAACCCCCCCCCCCCGATGTGTGGGGACCCTTACTGGAAACCGGTGGACCCACTAAAGTGCAAGTTCTTTTGCGCAAGCAGATTTAGCCCTCTGCGGGGTCTAAAGAACGAACCTCCATCCTCCTAAGGCACTCTGAACGTCTGAATGTCTGTGGAGTGCCGGGGGGGGGGGGGGGGGGGGGGGTTGTCCTTTGACTTGAGGATCTTCCTCCCCCTCTCCTTGTCTTCTCCACCCCTTTTTTTCTTCGTTGGTGAAGGTGGAGGGATTTTGGACTTTATTACTACCTTCTTTTTGGGATTACTGTTTTTTCAGTTTATTCACAAACTGTAAATTTTCAAAAAGACAAACAGTCAGCGCAAAAACCCTCAGACAAAACAAAGCTGCTGAACACTAAAGGCAAATATATAAATCCTTTCACGTGGTACAATACAAAAAATAGTGCAGCGCTAGAATTTAAATCTATAATAAATGTCCGTAAATGAACAATATGTATCAACGGTGGTGCAGAGTGCTTCATGCAAATCCAAAGTGCTCTTAAATCCGTGCTCCCCCTCTTGTCAGTCAAACCGCTCACCTTGTTAAAGGGACCCCTGAACTAACAGGAAGGTCTGATAGGCGTTCACCACTCAAATGGTGGTCAGGGTAATGTCTTGGCTGAAAGGCAGGAACCTCTTCCTTAGTAGGGATCAACACTTTTCTTTTCGGTATGCATGGGATAAACAAAGAAAATACATAGTGCTCTCTGTATAACTTTTAAAAACGATTCCTTTATTAAAAGACAGGTACTCACATAATTAGCACTATGGCCAGTGCTAGGCTTAAGAGCGCATAGTAATTTCAGATGACAGTATAAGATGGCTGCAGGGGCGTCTAAACACACACAGCCAAGCTAATCCCGAGGAGACTTAGATGGGAAGTACCTCCCAACGATGGCCTCATGGATGAGCATTCGATGAAAGAATGGGAAATTTTTTTCACCGGTAAGGGTCTTGAGCTGATCGAGTTCCTTCTAGTACGTAAACGACGTAAGATGACTCTACTGGAAACTCAGATCACCGAACTCAAAAGCTCTATTGAGTCCCATAAGGAATCTGATGAGTTTATTAGACTTGCAGCCGAGTTAAAAAATAAGCTAGTTAAATGGGATTATGAGACCCAAAATAAAAAGAAAAAGAAATACCTAAGAGATTTTGAGGATTTTGAGAAAGGGAATATTTATAAATGGCAAATCAAACCAGGTGACACATTAACAGCTCCTTCACAAACAGCACCGATTAATAGAGAGCCCCCCCATACTCCCTTTCTTACTCAAGAGAATGATGGAGGTAATTGTGATCAGTTTGACTACAATAATCATGCCACCCCTGCCAATTCCAATCATTTTAGACCTGTACACAACAAGAGAGGTAAGAATAAGAAAGGAAGGGGGCCAAGGAGGGAGGTTTATGACTCACCATATAGACAGTATCCCTGGAACCCTCCACATACAAATGATGCTATTTATCATCAAGAAACTTATTACCCTGAGAATGGGCAGAATTGGAGTTATAACGATAACCAGTATTCTAACTATTCTCGGAACATTCCCCCCAATAGAGGAAGAGGTTTTCAACATGTCAGGAATCCCATCCCTACCCAGAATAGGTTCACACCCTTACAGAATGTTGGACCCAGGAGGGGAGTGGATTTTCACAGGTCCCCACACGGAATGGGGAGGGGGATCCCTTTTGCCCCACCCAATCCGGGAGGGAGGGTGAATATGGGTCCGCCCCTTGGAAACACAGACAGCGGAGTAAGGAAAAGAAAAAACAGAGAGGAAGGAGAGGAGGAAGGAGAACTCAAAAGAGTCAAACCTCGGTAGGAGCGGGTATTTATAACCTTAGTGGCTCTTCCTTAACTGAGGATGAGATTAAGGTTTTAGATAAGGGCCTGAAATATGCCCCTACCCGCAACTTAAATAAATTCCAAACCTACATTAGTTTGCAAAAATTTATGAGGACCCTCAATATCAAGAAATACCATCTTTCGAATGCCATAGTGCGTAATTCAACCGATATTCAGAAATCTTCGATTACGCACTCTACTCTCCGCAATAAATCTGTCTTCAATCCCCCCAACCGAGACAATAAACATATGGAGGTGTTTAGGAATATGGTTAACAAAGATCTGGATGCACTTAAAGTCCGGAAAGTTAACGATCCTTTACATATCAAAAGAGGAATTGAGTCCTTGACAGAACGCAAAGATCTGGTTATACGCCCAGCTGACAAGGGAGGGGGTTTGGTTGTCTTAAGTAAAACATATTATAACAATGAAATGGAAAATATGCTGGCTGATCATAACACTTATGTTTTACTTACAAAGGACCCGATGCTCCAATACAAAGAGGAGTTACACTACCTTATAGCAAGAGGAAAACACATTGGTGTCCTTAGCTTAAAAGAAGCTTCGTATTTGGATCCTTTTTTTTGCCGTACTCCTATTATTTACTTTTTGCCTAAAATACATAAAAACAGTACCCACCCCCCTGGTCGTCCCATAGTCAACGGGATTGACTCAGTTTCCTCTAGACTGGGTCAGTATATAGACCATTTCCTACAGCCTATGGTCATAAAAACCCGCTCTTTTGTAAAAGATACTAAACATATTATCCACATTTTAGAGTCTCTCCCACTCACATCTTCATGTGTATTAATTACAGCGGACGTTAGTTCCCTTTACACGATCATTAGCCATGAAGATGCGCTGACTTCAGTACAGTGGGCATTTGGATCAGCTGATCTGACAAAAAGACAAAAGAACTTTATCCTGGATTGTTTAAGATTTTGTTTAGCCAAAAATTATTTTTGGTACAATAGACGGTTTTTCCTCCAAACAAGGGGAGTGGCAATGGGGGCTCGTTTTGCTCCCAGTGTTGCCAACTTATTTATGGCACACTGGGAGGAAGAAGTGTTCTATAAGAACACACCCCCGGAACTCATCTGTTACCAACGGTACATCGATGATATCATCATGATTTGGAACGGTGACCGATCGAACCTTGACATTTTCATGAAAAAATTGGATGAGAACAATAGAAATATCGTCCTCTCCTGGAATGTGGGTATCGATCATGTCACGTATTTAGATCTTGATATCCATCTAAAAGATAACGGGTTAGAATTAAGAAACCACTTCAAACCCACTGACCGTAATGCGTACATCCCCCTCGGAAGTTGCCACCATTTACAATGGTTGTGCAACATTCCTAAGGGGCAATTTGTACGCATTAGGCGGAATTGTACACATGAACAGGAGTATCTTGTACAGTCTGAAATTCTATCAACACGTTTTGTCCAAAAGGGATACAACAAATCAGACATTACGAAACATATTGAGACTGTCCGCAAGATAGATAGAACCACACTTATTTCCAATGGTCCTAGGGTTAAACAAGATAATACAGGGAATATAAGGATTGTTTTGGACTATAACGTCCAATACAAGAAATTCGAAAAGATCATTCGGAGATACTGGCCCATTTTAAAGCAAGATAAAACTCTCGGCCCTGTTCTTCCTGAACGTCCCCAGTTTGCCTACAAAAGGGCCCCCTCCCTCAGAGATAAGCTAGCTCCGGGGGTCATTGACCCACCTCTTGCTTCCGAAAATAGGTTATCCAACATCCTGACAGGTTTTTATGCATGTGGACGCTGTCCAGCCTGTAAACAAGCTAGGGGGAATATTAAAAAACGTAAAGAATTCACAGCTACAGCAACGAAGAAGATTTATCAGATTAAAGATTTTATTACATGCTCCACGACAGGGGTGGTTTATATTATGGAATGTGAATGCGGCTTACAATATGTGGGTAGAACGTCTCGCCCCTTGCATGTCTGTATCGGTGAACACATTACTAATATTAAAAAAGGATTAGACTCACATAATGTCTCCAAGCATTTTAAAATATGTCATAAGCGCAGTCCCGCCGAATTGAAATTTTGGGGAGTCGAAAAGGTTACACCCCACTGGAGAGGGGGTAACTTTATAAGACAATTGAGCCGCCGCGAGTCTTTTTGGGTGTATGAGACCCATGTGGGAGTACCCAAGGGGCTCAATGTCGAGTTCGATTTGAACTGCTTTATTTCTGATAGATAATTTATTTTATATCAGGGAGGCTTTTATGTATTATATATCTAAGAATCTGGGATATACTGATTCGATATTTGTATGATGACTTTGTTGTAAAAGGTGGCTGCAGGGAAGTGTCTTATTAATGTTTTTATATTTATATAATTTTATACTATTTATCTTATGGTGGGACATTTTTTCAATATTATTTTTTATTTTTATTTTTTGAAATTATACTCTGTCCTTCAGATTTATCCATTTTAATAGTGACATTATGAGATTATGTCTGCTGAATTAGAACAGCTCAGCACAATGGTGCTGATTGATTTTTCTTCTCCTTTTAGGAGACGCCACCTAGTATCACTATCCCTTCTCTGCTTACACTTCTTTTCAGCTGCAGAGTGAACGGTATCACGTGACATACCTTCACCCTATCCTAGCTCATTTGGTTTCTGTCCCAAACTAATGAAGGAGGTACCCACTGACGCAGGTGATCACGTGACCGGAAACCGCGTCATTATGATGACGCGATCACGTCAGCGTGAAGATTCGACCGCGCTGTAGATGCACAGTGTGGGACGTCCCTGTTGTTGGAAGGATGTTCTTTCGACGTGGCTAGTCACGTGATCGTACGCCGCGTCATGGGGATGACGCGTTCGCGTCATGTGTTATTTTAACACGCCTCCTCCATGTCCAATAGCCAATAGAAGCAGTTGGATCCCCTTCCTGTATATCCAGGAAGGGGAAGTGGGTACAGAGGGGTTAGCCTTGCGGTCCGGCGTCGTGACATCATGACGCCGATCGCTATGGATACCACCATCAACATTGCACCTTCTTACACTTCCTACTCCTGAGTTGAGCGTTCTGATTGGACGAGCGCCACTCGGGAGTAATTAACAACAGATGATTTAAACAGGGGGCTTGTATATTTAATACTGACTATACCTAAGGATCCATAGACCGCTGAGGAAGTCCTGTCGGACGATACGCGTGCGGATTGGTTTCATCCTGGTTTAGACGCCCCTGCAGCCATCTTATACTGTCATCTGTAATTACTATGCGCTCTTAAGCCTAGCACTGGCCATAGTGCTAATTATGTGAGTACCTGTCTTTTAATAAAGGAATCGTTTTTAAAAGTTATACAGAGAGCACTATGTATTTTCTTTGTTTATCCCATGCATACCGAAAAGAAAAGTGTTGATCCCTACTAAGGAAGAGGTTCCTGCCTTTCAGCCAAGACATTACCCTGACCACCATTTGAGTGGTGAACGCCTATCAGACCTTCCTGTTAGTTCAGGGGTCCCTTTAACAAGGTGAGCGGTTTGACTG
Source organism: Lithobates septentrionalis (assembly GCA_037952835.1). Lineage (NCBI taxonomy): Eukaryota > Metazoa > Chordata > Amphibia > Anura > Ranidae > Lithobates > Lithobates septentrionalis. The sequence continues at coordinate 1,259,511 of JBBDGP010000289.1, read as the reverse complement.
ACAAGAGGGGGAGCACGGATTTAAGAGCACTTTGGATTTGCATGAAGCACTCTGCACCACCGTTGATACATATTGTTCATTTACGGACATTTATTATAGATTTAAATTCTAGCGCTGCACTATTTTTTGTATTATTCACAAACTCAATTGCTATTATTATTTTTATAAAAAGTTTTTCATATAGGCTTTCACATACAGATTTTTATTCACTGTTTGTTTATTCAGAATTTTCAACAGTGCATTTTTTACGTGTCTCTTTCATTGGTTCACATGGGATTATTCACAATATTAGCGCAACTTATTTGTACACATTTTTTGCACTGTAGAGATATTTGGTAGTTTTTATTGCAGCTATATATAATTACAAAAAGTCATAAATGCGGCGCTAAATAAAATATGATAGTCCATATAAATCAATGGAGAGTAGAGATAAGATAAAACTTCCACCAAAACTTCCCTGTGCAAGAGAAAAGCACATCACACCCAAGTGCTTGTCGATCTGCTTACCAGAAGGATATAAAAAACAAGCGATGTATGTGTAGCGCTGGTAGATTTTTCAATCTACTGCTTATAGGTAAATTTAGTGGGTTATCTGTTTATACATAGTCAGATTTGCCTCTGTTCCAGCTTGGCTGAGTTGCATGTAGTTTCACACTGTGCCTGTGGGTGTCGTTGTCACCATGGGTCGGTGTTGGAAAGGCAACACGTTGAAGTGTATGAGTGCTTCTCTGTCCCGGAGATAACTCAGTGGAGGTGGTCCCCCGAGTTGCATTCTGGGAGAAGGTATTTATGGGACAGACGCCATGTTCTAGGGTTCTTTTCGTTCCACCTGCTGGCCCTCCTGGCCGACAGGTATGTGTTAGGAGAACTACCACGTGGTCCTCCGACCGGGAGGCCCACGCTGCTGCAGCGTGTGGGTGGGCCCAGAAGTCTGTCTGCGGCCTACCACAGCGGCGGAGGAATGGTCCTGGGCTGTCTGTCCTACAGGAAGAAGCTGGACAACCGAGAAGATCCCAGGGGAGGACCCGTCATGGAAGGATCATGCAGAGTGCTGGTCTGGAGAGGGGCCTGGTGACTCAGTTGGAGGGCGTATCCTAAAGTTAACCTACCGCATAGTACTGCCGGGTCGGCGTAAAGGTTCTAGTGCTGTGTTTGCTGTCCATCGTAAACCATTACATCCTGTGGCAGAGGATTGTACGGGTTTCTATTCCATTCAAGCCTGTGGCAGAGACTTTTGTTCGTGCTACGTACTGGCTGTTAGGTTAGTGAGAGAAACCTATTCAGGCGGGCAAAGATTCAACTCTAAGAAGAAAGTACATTCATCTACAAGATTCCAATTTCTAATACAACACTAAGAAAAGGTATTTGAACTTCCCTGCAACTCTTCTTCTACCTCTTTCCTGCTACTTCCTTCAGTTACGTTTATTAAAGCATTGGAAAAGATACTCAAGTGTCCGGTGCCTACATTGTCTGGTATTAAACTCAACGGGACCCTAGACCCGGTTCTGGTGAAATTGAGGTAACGAAGGTGACGGTAACACCCCGCTTTATACCAGCAGCTCCACCGTGTGTTATTGCTACATATGCATATAGTACAAAGGCTCAATCAGTAAATCCAGTTGGCACACTCCATCATCATAGACAGACAGATAAAGTTGTCACGTATCACCAGGAACTCAAAATTCACATGGGACGATGAGTGAATAGTGCAATCAACAGCAGGGTAACCCAATAAAGAGAAAGTAACAATAGTGAAGCCCGTATGGGTAAAACACACGTTTTTATTGTAGTCTACTTACAGGAGTCAATAGAACATCATCACAAAAAATGAAAAGGGTAATCCGCGGCTCAAAAGCGTGCTTGCATCGGCCAGCCTGACATGTTTCATCCTATGTGGATATCATCAGAGGCGCCTGGTGATACGTGACAACTTTATCTGTCTGTCTATGGTGGAGTGTGCCAACTGGATTTACTGATTGAGCCTTTGTACTCATAGGCGTGCGCACAAGGTGTGCCCAGGCACACCTAATCACCCTGTGCAGCACAAATCCCCCTAGTGCCCTGGCTCCCCCCCTTCTCCCCACAGTGCTTCTGGCTTCCCTCCTCTCCTCTCCAGCTGACTGATGCTGTGGGGATGAGTGGGGGAAGTGGCCGGTAAACATGTAATTTACTGGCCCCTTCTCTTTCTGAGTGAACATCGTGAGTGATCGATAGTGTGTGTTTGAGCTTTGGGGTGCACACCCTAATGCAATAGGCCGCGCACACCTATGTTTGTACTACATGCATACACCGCCTGTTTTTTATATCCTTCTGGTAAGCAGGTCGACAAGCACTTGGGTGTGGTGTGCTTTTCTCTTGCACACAGAAGTTTTATCTCACCTCTACTCTCCGTTGATTTATATGGACTATCATATTTTATTTAGCGCTGCATTTATGACTTTTTGTACTTGTGTTTGATGAATCAACAAACTATGTTGGCTGCTTATTACATTTACAATGATCTCAGTTAGCGCTGGTATTTGGTTACCGTTCAGCTATATATATATTTGTAAACTCTAGCACGGTATAACCACATTTTTTTTATAACTTTTTTGAAATGGGTTTTTCTGTATATTTTTGCTGTTATTCTGTCTCTCACTGTTAAAATAAACTGACCAATAAAATTATAGACTGATCATTTCTTTGTCAGTGGGGCAAACGTACAAAATCAAATCAAATACTTTTTTCCCTCGCTGTATATAGAGCAGCTGACTAATACACCTCATAGTCAAACAGTGGTGTATCATTGATGTGTGCAGTGTGTGTGGGGCCCATAGGCCCTAAGGGAAAGGAGGCCCACTGTGTGCCCCAATGCACACTGCACACATGGAGGAAATAATAGTAAGTCCATATTATTGTACCCCCATAATTGCATTAGAGGGGCCCAAGAAGAGGTAGAAGCCATGGCACTATTTTTGGCTTTAGGCTGCTCAGGAAGCGGAGGCAACAGCCGCCGCAATTCCTGACAGTGACATTCTAGTTCCAGCCACCCACAGCCTGGGCAGTGATATAGTGAGAGCGGGCAATGCCAGCTTGCCCGGAGTCAGGCTGTATCTGCTCCATCCTGCCATCAATGTCCTCTTAGCACTCTCTCCTCATCTTTGTCTATTTTTGCCCCTTCTCTCTTTATTTTTTCTCCTCCCCCCTCTCTCTCTACCCTTCTCCAACCTCTCTTTCTCTCCCCCCCTTTCTTTCCCTGTCCCCTCTTTTTCACACCCTTCTATCTCTTTCTCTCCTTTCTCTCACCCCACCCCCCATCTCTCACCCTCCTCTCTCTCTCTCATCCTCCTCTTCCCCTCCCTCTTCTCTCACCCTCCTCTCTCTTTTCTCTTTTCCTCCCCCTTCTCTCTCTCTCTCCCTCCTCTCTCTCTCTCTCTCCCTCCTTCTCACATACTTCACTCTCTCTCCCTCACCCCTCTCTCTCTCTCTCTCTCTCTCACCCTCCTCCCTCTATCACCCGCATCTCTCTCTCTCTCTCTCATCTCCCCGCCTCCTCTCTCTCTCCCTCCCCTCATCCCACTTTCCCTCTCTCCCTCACTTTCCTCCCTCTCTCTCTCTTCCTCATCCTCCTCTCTCTCTCCCCCCTCTCTCTCACCCCCTCTCTCTCTCTTCCTCACCCTCCTCTCTCTCTCCCCCCTCTCTCTCACCCTCCTCTCTCTCTCTCTCTCTCTCTCTCTCCCTCATCCTCCTCTCTCTCCCTCCTTCTCACATACTCCACTCTCTCTCCCTCACCCCTCTCTCTCTCACACCCTCCTCCCTCTCTCTCATCTCCCCGCCTCCTCTCTCTTTCTCTCACACTCCCCTCACCCTACTTTACTTGTCACCCTCCTCTCTCCCTCACCCCCCCTCTCTCTCTCACCCTCCTCTCTCTCTCTTCCTCATCCTCATCTCTCTCCTACCTCTCTCTCTCTTTCTCCCCCCTCTCTCTCACACCCTCCTCCCTCTCTCTCCCTCCCCTCGTCCCACTTTCCCTCCCCCCTCACTTTCCTCTCTCTCTCTCTCTCTCTCTCTTACTCATCCTCCTCTCTCTCCCCCTCCTCTCTCTCCCCCCTTTCTCTCACCCTCCTCTCTCTCTCTCTCACCCCCTCTCTCTTCCTTATCCTCCTCTCTCTCCCCCTCCTCTCTCACTCTCTCCCCCCTCTCTCTCACCCTCCTCTCTCTCTCTCACCCCTCTCTCTCACCCTCCTCTCTCTCTCTCACACACTCCCCTCGCCCCACTTTACTTGTCACCCTCCTCTCTCCATCACCTTCCCCCTCTCCCTCTCTCTCTCACCCTCCTCTCTCTCTTCCTCATCCCTCTCCCCCTCTCTCTCTCACCCTCATCTCTCTCTCTCTCTCTCACCCTCCTCTCTCTCTCTCCCACCTCTCCCCCCCCTCTCTCACCCTCGTCTCTCTCTCTCTCTCTCTCTCTCTCTCCCCCCCCTCACCCTAATCTCTCTCTCTCTTTCTCTCTCCCTCCTCTCTTGCTCACCCAATTCAATGCAAAGGTGGGCGGTCGGCCTAAATTCTGCTGGTCAATAAAAATGATAGATTAAATCTAGATCATCATTAAAAGCAGCTCCATCACAAAAAACAGATAAAAAGTCTCGCTGCAGCGATGAAATTTAAAGCATAAACTCAAAGAGAATGTAAAATGTAACAGTAAAGAAGGGCAGGTATAATGTGCTGGGAATTGTAGTTCTACAGACAGGATAAAGGAAGGTATAGTCTGCTGGGACTTGTAGTTCTACAAAGAGAGGAGAAAGGCAGGTATAGTTACATAGTAGGTGAGGTTGAAAAAAGACACAAGTCTATCAAGTCCAACCTATGTGTGTGATTATATGTCAGTATTACATTGTATATCCCTGTATATTGCGGTCATTCAGGTGATTATCTAATAGTTTCATGAAACTATCGATACTCCCCGCTGAGACCACCACCTGTGGAAGGGAATTCCACATCCTTACCGCTCTTAAAGTAAAGAACCCTCTACGTAGTTTAAGGTTAAACCTCTTTTCTTCTAACTGTAATGAGTGGCCACGAGTCTTATTAAACTCTCTACTGCGAAAAAGTTTTATCCCTATTGTGGGGTCACCAGTATAGCATTTGTAAATTGAAATCATATCCCCTCTCAAGCGTCTCTTCTCCAGAGAGAATAAGTTCAGTGCTCGCAACCTTTCCTCATAACTAAGATCCTCCAGACCCTTTATTAGTTTTGTTGCCCTTCTTTGTACTCGCTCCATTTCCAGTACATCCTTCCTGAGGACTGGTGCCCAGAACTGGACAGCATACTCCAGGTGTGGCCGGACCAGAGTCTTGTAGAGCGGGAGAATTATCGTTTTGTCTCTGGAGTTGATTCCCTTTTTAATACATGCCAATATTCTGTTTGCTTTGTTAGCAGCAGCTTGGCATTGCATGCCATTGCTGAGCCTATCATTTCCTAGGACCCCCAGGTCCTTTTCCATCCTAGATTCCCCCAGAGGTTCTCCCCCCAGTGTATAGATTGCATTCATATTTTTGCCGCCCAAATACATTATTTTACATTTTTCTACATTGAACCTCATTTGCCATGTAGTCGCCCACCCCATTAATCTGTTCAGATCTTCTTGCAAGGTTTCCACATCCTGCGGAGAAGTTATTGCTCTGCTTAGCTTAGTATCGTCCGCAAATACAGAGATTGAACTGTTTATCCCATCCTCCAGGTCGTTTATGAACAAATTAAATAGGATTGGTCCCAGCACAGAACCCGGGGGGAACCCCACTACCCACCCCTGACCATTCTGAGTACTCCCCATTTATCACCACCCTCTGAACACGCCCTTGTAGCCAGTTTTCAATCCATCTACTCACCCTATGGTCCATGCCAACGGACTTTACTTTGTACAGTAAACGTTTATGGGGAACTGTGTCAAATACTTTTGCATTAGTGTGCTGGGACTTGTACAGAGGGGAGAAAGGCAGGTACAGGCATACCCCACTTTTAAGTACACAATGGGACCAGAGCATGTATGTAAAACAAAAATGTACTTAAAGTGAAGCAATACCTTTTTTTCATTTGGGGGGGGGGGGGGGGGGGGTCAGGGGCTGTAGTGGGGGATCAGGGAGTGAAGTTTATAGTACTGTACAGTAATCCACTTACGTTTAGGCAGCAACTCTGTGCTGGCGGCCAACTCTTGGCTGGCTCGAGGGCAACTCTGGGCTGGCTGGCATGGTTGGCGGGAACTTTGCCTCTTCACTGGCGAAAACTCCAGGCGGCAGCTCTGCCTCTTCCCGGCCATGCTGCGGCTGCGTGGCGCGGGTATGTCTGTACGCGTGACTGTACGTAAAGTGAGTGTACTTAAAGCGGGGTATGCCTGCATAGTGTGCTGGGACTTGTAGTTCTACAGAGAGAGGAGAAAGGCAGGTATAGTGTGCTGGGACTTGTAGTTCTACAGAGATGAGAAAGGCAGGTATAGTGTGCTGGGACTTGTAGTTCTCCAGAGAGGAGAAAGGCAGGTATAGTGTGCTGGGACTTGTAGTTCTACAGAGATGAGAAAGGCAGGTATAGTGTGCTGGGACTTGTAGTTCTACAGAGAGGAGAAAGGCAGGTATAGTGTGCTGGGACTTGTAGTTCTACAGAGATGAGAAAGGCAGGTATAGTGTGCTGGGACTTGTAGTTCTACAGAGAGAGGAGAAAGGCAGGTATAGTGTGCTGGGACTTGTAGTTCTACAGAGAGGAGAAAGGCAGGTATAGTGTGCTGGGACTTGTAGTTCTACAGAGAGGAGAAAGGCAGGTATAGTGTGCTGGGACTTGTAGTTCTACAGAGAGAGGAGAAAGGCAGGTATAGTGTGCTGGGACTTGTAGTTCTACAGAGAGGAGAAAGGCAGGTATAGTGTGCTGGGACTTGTAGTTCTACAGAGAGGAGAAAGGCAGGTATAGTGTGCTGGGACTTGTAGTTCTACAGAGAGGAGAAAAGCAGGTATAGTGTGCTGGGACTTGTAGTTCTACAGAGGGGAGAAAGACAGGTATAGTGTGCTGGGACTTGTAGTTCTACAGAGAGAGAGGAGAAAAGCAGGTATAGTGTGCTGGGACTTGTAGTTCTACAGGGGGAGGAGAAAGGCATGTATAGTGTGCTGGGACTTGTAGTTCTACAGAGAGGAGAAAGGCAGGTATAGTGTGCTGGGACTTGTAGTTCTACAGAGAGAGGAGAAAGGCAGGTATAGTGTGCTGGGACTTGTAGTTCTACAGAGAGGAAAAAGGCAGGTATAGTGTGCTGGGACTTGTAGTTCTACAGAGAGAGGAGAAAGGCAGGTATAGTGTGCTGGGACTTGTAGTTCTACAGAGAGAGGAGAAACGCAGGTATAGTGTGCTGGGACTTGTAGTTGAATCAAAAGTGAGCTCTGCTCTGGAATCTCTGCCAGCCTTTACATCTTTGGCATCCAGTACTCCCAAATGCAGTCCCGTCCCCCTCCTTACCTCGTCCCCGCACCGAGCAGAGGATCCCCAGAGCCAGCAGAGCGCGGAGCCCGATCATAGCGGAGCGGAGAGAGCGGACCGAACAACCCGGAGCAACTCCACCACTGTACAACCCTATGAGACAGGTGTACACAGCGCCACCTATTGGGCGGCAACGGAACGTCCCCTCCTTCTACTTAGGATCAGACAGAGGGGGGAGTAGAGGACGTGATGGGGAAGAACTTGGTGAAATTGGTGACTGGTGGGGAAAGAATAAATCAATGTTTCTAGTTAACAATTTCACTACTTTTACTATTTCTGGGAACTCCCAATAGTAAATTTAATACAGCCTGTAAACAGCCATGTGCAAAAAATTAAAAAAATAAAAAATCTCAGCGGATGTGCATTTTTTTTGTTGATGCAGAATATATGCAGACAGATGGAGGGAATATTATAATTCATGGATCAGGACTATGCAAATTCTGCTACAATCAGACAGATCAATGTGCAGGTGTTCAGGGACCCAACATGAAATGAATCAGCTCCCAGAAAGCCTTCCAATTTCCCACAGTACCCCCCAGTCTGCTGCAGAGTCCTCAGCCCCCCCCCCATAGTGCCCACCTCCTACAGAGCCACCTTACCTACCGCAAGTACCCCCCAGCCTGCTACAGAATCCTCCCCCCCCCCATAGTGCCCACCTCCTACAGAGCCACCTTACCTAGCCCACCTCCTACAGAGCCACCTTACCTACCGCAAGTACCCCCCAGCCTGCTGCAGAGTCCTCAGCCCCCCCATAGTGCCCACCTCCTACAGAGCCACCTTACCAATTGATCTATTATCCCTGCATATAGGGATCGAGATATATATATATATATAATTTTAATGGTTACATACATGGTTAGTGTAGCGCTGGTAAATTTTCCAATCTACCGCTTATATGTAAATTTAGTGGGTCATCTGTGCTGTACATAGTTCAGATTTAATTTACAGTTAGATTAGCCTCTGTTCCAGTTTGGCTGTGTTGCGTGCAGTTCCACATTCTGCCTGTGGGTGTCGTTGTCACCATGGGTCGGTGTTGGAAAGGCAACATGCTGAAGTGTATGAGTGCTATTCTGTCCCATAGACAACTCGGCGGAGGTGGACCTCCGGGTTGCATTCTGGGAGTGAGTATTTATGGGACAGACGCCATGTTTCTGGGAGCTTTACCTCGTGGCCCTCCTGGCCTAGAGGCATGTGTTAGTGAGTTCTACCTCACGGCCCTCCGGCCTGGAGGGTTGCGTTGCGGCAGCCGTGCGAGTAGACCCAGAAGCCTGTCTGGGGCCTGCTATCGCTGGGATGGTCCTGTGCTGTCTGTCCTGCGGGAAGAAGCCGGACAATCGGGAAGATCCAGGGGAGGACCCGTCTTGGAAGGGACCATGCAAGGCTGGTCTTAAGAAGGGCCCGGTGACTCGATTGGAGGACGCATCCTAAACTAATCTACCGCACAAGTACTGCCGGGTCGGCTTAAAGGTTCTGGTACTGTGTTTGCTGTTCATCGAAAAACTACTACATCCTGTGGCAGAGGATTGTACAGTTTTGTTTCACTCAAGTCTGTGGCAGAGACTTTTTGTTCGTGCTGCGTACCGGCTGCTAGGTTAGTGAGAGAGACCTATCCGGGCGAGCAAAGATTTAATCCTGAACGGAGGATACATTCATCCTTGAGATTTCAGTTCCTTAGTGCTACACCAAGAAAAGGTATTTGAACTTCCCTGCAACTCTTCTTCTACCTCTTTCCTGCTACTTCTTCCAGTTATCTCCATTAAAGCATTGGAAAAGTACTAAAGTGACTATTGCCTATATCATCTGATAACGAGCTCAACGGGGACCCTAGACCCGGTGTTGGTGAAACCACAGGTAAAAAGGTGACGGAAACAGCCCGCTTTAAATCAGCAAAAATATTAAATAAAAAAACCAAGCGCTGTAATAGACAGACCGTGATATATGAAACTAGATGGATATAAATCTAGATAGGTAAATATACGTGAAAAATAAAAAATCAAAAAAATCTAGGTGAATAATTGTAAAGTGTTTGATTGAACAATACAAAATTAAGCTGCTATCAATTAGACAGTGATCAGAACCCCATAGAAATTAGAAAGTATATAAAATATAAATTGATGCGCTCTAATAAACCGTTCAATCAATGTGGATCTATAAAAATCGTTCTTAAAACCAAAATGTGATAGGATGTATGTAAAAATGCAAAGTCACTAAAATATATGAGTTATAGGAAAATTGTGTGCAAATACACTGCAAAAAATGCACTGAAAAGATGTGCAAATACACTGAAAAAATGTGCTAAAATTGTGCAAGATACTCAAAACTAAATACTAAAATTGCAAAATCAATATAAATAAAATAAGTTAAAGAGATATAAGTGCAAATACACTAGAGAAATGCACTGAAGAAATGTGCAAATAAACTGAAAGGAGTGTGTGCAAGCCCCTCAAAATAAATACTGGTTAGTATGAAAATGTGTTCAAGTTCCTGAATAATTAATAAATACTTTTAAATGCAAATATTCCCCGTGATGAACACTATACACTCCATGACGATACCAAAGAAAATTAAATATATAAATAAATAACAATTTGTTGAATGCCAGTGATATATATAAATAGTTAATATATATAAATATAAAATGCTGATTGAATGCGATTGTACATAGATGGTTTAGATCATGGGATGAAATTGATGGTTAACTCAGCAGTTCATTCCTCAGTATACTGAGGTAATTAAATTCCTGCAATGCTTGTTTATTCACAATATAGGATATTTCCACCACAGCCGCAATAATAGATTCTCGGTGCCAGATGATTTATGGAAGAAAAACAAAGAAACAAGATCATTGCGCGATGTAACAAAAAGAAAAGTCCACAAGCAAAACAGCACAGTGATGAACTCACGTGTGCCCGATCAGGTTAGGGCATGCAGATAGGCAGTTCTCAGTTGGCTGCTACGGACGAGGCTTGTCAAACAAGCCGCTGCTGTTTGATACAATGTATTACTACACAGGCCACGTCCTAGGCTCCTCCCACGCGTTGCTTAAATACTGGTTTTAAAATAAATATATACATGTAATTATAAGCAGTAAGCAGTGCGATGATCCGATGATCACAGCGCCGTCACTATGGTAACCTGAATGCCTAAATACGGAGATGCTGGCATCTCAGGTCTATCCTTGAGAAGGTCACGTGTCAGTGACGCAACGCGTGGATTTTTTTTTGGACAGAAGACAATAAGACAATTAACCTACCAGCATGTCTTTGGAGTGTGGGAGAAAACCGGAGTACCCGGAGGAAACCCACGCAGGCACAGGGAGAACATGCAAATTCCAGGCAGGTAGTGTCGTGGTTGGGATTCAAACCGGAGACACTTTTTACTGCTAGGTGAGAGTGCTACCCACTACACCATTGTGCCGCCCTAATAATCAATAACAACGTTATTATTGCAGTGTTTGGTGGAGGTTATTATTTGAGTCTATCTGTTATTAAATTTTAATCTTGAGTCCAAATTAAACATTATACCTTTTTTTTTGTTTCAATGATTTTTATTGATTATTTCATAAAGAAACATAGTACATAACATAAAAGGTCATAATGATATACACATTCAACTAATGTACATCTTGGAAAGTAGTTCATTGCGTTTGTTTTCATCAAAAATCAGTATAAGGAGATAAATTCAACTCTGCGGAGCAACCTCTTAGCTCAACTTTTATCCTCAAGGGCAGCAAATATCCACTTTTGCATCGTTACAATTAACCTTAACATTTGGGCCCTATAGACCAATACTTGTCAAATGTTGCACATTGTAAAGAGTTTATCGCTATGAGACGTTCAAAAGTGTAATTTCTGTGTACAGCTTTAGTGATGTCTGACATGTTGATCAAATGAGCAAGTATGTGTCACCGGCGCAAACAATTAAATCAAAATATCTATATAAAATGAAGTTGCTGCAATCAAAAAAAGACACCACTAGGTGAAAAAATAGGGAAATACCGTATTTATCTGCGTATAACACGCACCCCAATTTAGGAGGGAATTTTAAGGAAAAAAAAAACTTTTAGGAGGGAAGTTGGAGGGAAAAAAACTTACATTTAAATGCCCATCATTGCAGCCTTCTCAGTGCAGCCTTGCCCCAGTGCAGCCATGTCAGTGAAGCCTTGTCAGTGCAGCCTTGTCAGTGCAGCCTTCCCCAGTGTCCATTGCAGCCTTGCCCCAGTGCAGCTTTGCCCCAGTCCAGCCTTGCCCCAGTCCAGCCTTGCCCCAGTGCAGCCTTGCAGCTCGCTGAGCTTCAAAATCGCCGACCGCGATTTGAAAATGGCGGCGCCGAAATACACAGAGCCGGTCCTCGGCTCTTCTCGGGGGCTCTCGTTCACTTTCGGCTCCACTCGGGATGGGCGTGACGGTGAGCGGAGCTATCCGAACCTAGCCGAGTACACTCGGCTAGGTTCGGGCGGCGCTCGAGTGAAGCCGAAAGTGGCCGAGAAGAGCCGAGGACCCGTCACTGTGTGTTTTGGCGCCGGCGGCGACATTTTCAAATCGCGGTCGGCGATTTTTTAGATCTGACAGCGGGGGATCGCAGGGGATCGGCGTATAACACGCACCTGCGATTTTCCCCTGATTTTAAGGGGAAAAAAGTGCGTGTTATACGCCGATAAATACAGTATATGTGTTGAATGCGCTACTTTACTTTGGATAAACCACTCTGTTAGATTTCATACCTACACAAACATCATGCCCCCCCCCTCGTTTACATCCGGCTTGCGCTTCAGCCCTCGTTTTCGCCTGGGCTAGGATATTATATGTTGTAAAAGAAGGATTTATAGAAACCTCTGCAATTATTGCACATTGCCCTTTGCACAGGAATTTGGACATTATAGTTTGGTCACAAATATCATATATCAATTTTTGTATTTATTTAAGTTGAAATTTATGTAGAATACACCTAGCAGGGTGGATAATTGGGGCACTAATGTATGTAATATAGGATTCTGGGGGGCATGATGGGTATGAAATCTAACAGAGTGGTGTATCCAAAGTAAAGTAGCGCATTCAACACCTCTGACATGTTGATGGCTGTTGTGGATTTCCAGTTTCGTAGGATCAGTAAACGTGTCTCTAGTAGTATGTGTGTTATAACTGGTCTGAATTCTGTGTGGAATTTCTCTATGTTCAGATGTAGAATCGCCATAGCCGGGTCCGGGGGCGTGAGCATTCCTGGTATAGCGGATATCATTCGGGAATACTTGGTTCCATGTCTTTAACTGTGGGACAATACAAAAGCATGTGTAATAAGTTTCCTATTTGTCCACAGGCCCTCCAGCAATATGGCGATGCTCCAGGGAAATATTTCACTATTCTATATGGAGTGTAATGGCATCTGTTTGCTAATTGCCAGTGTTTGACACAATGAGAGGCTTTATGTATTACCCTGAATCAGGGGCGTTGCTAGGTCTACAAAGGATCTGGGGCTAGAGCCCATAGCAGTGTAGTAAAGAAGGTCATACGCTTGGGCAGGCATACACATGTATATACAGTAATATACGTGTGTGTGTATATATCCCCAGAGAGCCCCCCTTACATCAGAGTCCCCAGAGAGCCCCCCTTACATCAGGGTACCCAGAGAGCCTCTCTCTCCCTTGCATCAGGGTCCCCAGAGAGCTCCCCAATTACATTAGGGTCCCCAGAGAGCCCCCCCCTTGAATCAGAGTCCCCAGAGAGCCTCCCCCTTGCATCAGGGTCTCCAGAGAGCCTCCCCTCCCCTTGGGGACCCCTGCAGAAACTCGGGGCTATGGGCCCCAGATTCTGGGCTATAGCCCCAAAAGCCACCCCCTAGCGACGCCACTGCCCTGAATGATTGTTGCCATTGTTCTACTGAAAAGATGGTACCCATTTCTTCCTCCCATTTTTTCATTGCTATAGTTTTTGTAAGTGTAGCACTCGTTCCCTGTAGGAGCTGCAGATTGTTGTTCTATCCATAAATCACATTCACCACATAGCACATCTCAGCCCATAGAAATAGAAACAGTCCATATTGCACTTTTTCTCTTGCTTTTATTGGTGTAACACGAACTGGGATAGGAAGAAGGGGTTTTCTGAGATGCTCTTTTGCTGCTTCATAATCTTTCCTTTGCCTTCTCATGCAAAGACTTAGAACAATGCGGATAAAGAAAAGTCACTCTGAATAACTTTTCATGGGAAAACTGGAGTAGTCTGGTCTTTGAGAAGGAGAATAGAAAAGGGCCACTCTGAATAACTCTTTGCATATAGACTTTGGTAGATTTACTAGAAAATACATAGGCTGTTGTAGTAAAGAGTAGGGATGAGCCAAACACCCCCCAGTTCGGTTCGCACCAGAACCTGCGAACGGACCGAAAGTTCGCACGAACGTTAGAACCCCATTGACGTCTATGGGACTCGAACGTTCGAAATCAAAAGTGCTCATTTTAAAGGCTAATTTGCACGGTATTGTCCTAAAAAGGGTTTGGGGACCCGGGTCCTACCCCAGGGGACATGTATCAATGCAAAAAAAACTTTTAAAAACGGCCGTTTTTTCGGGAGCAGTGATTTTAATGATGCTTAAAGTAAAAAAAAAAAAAAGTGAAATATTCCTTTAAATATCGTACCTGGGGGGTGTCTATAGTATGCCTGTAAAGTGACGCGTGTTTCCCGTGTTTAGAACAGTCCCTGCACCAAATGTCATTTTTAAAGGAAAAAATCTCATTTAAAACTGCTTGCGGGTTTAATGTAATGTCGGGTCCTGGCAATATGGATGAAAATCAGCGAGACAAACGGCATGGGTACCCCCCAGTCCATTACCAGGCCCTTTGGGTCTTGTATGGATATTAAGGGGAACCCCGCACCCAAATTAAAATAAGGAAAGGTGTGGGGCCACCAGGCCTATATACTCTGAACAGCAGTATACAGGCGGTGCAAACAAGACAGGGACTGTAGGTTTGTTGTTAAGTAGAATCTCTTTGTAATTTTGAACGGGTACATTTTTAACGTGTTTAGCTCCAGCCAAAAAATCTTTTTTAAGCTTTTTGGAAAACATAGGGAAGGGTTATCACTCCTGTGACATTTGTTTTGCTGTCTTTCCTCCTCTTCAGAAGATTTCACCTCACTTTTGTCCCAATGAAAAATGTTTTTTGAAAATTTGGGTTTTTTTGTGGAACAAGGATTGGAAAGCATCAGTGGAAAGGAGAATTTTTTTTCCCATATTAACTCTTACAGGAGAGAATTTCCCTTCCTAGGGGTAGATTTCATCTCACTTCCTGTTGTCTCCTTCCGTTTGCAAGTAGGAGTCGTTTGTAAGTTAGATGTTTGAAAGTAGGGTCCTGCCCTATATACTCAGTAGAAATTTGGGCCTTAGGTGTTGCTGTGGCCACAACACTAAGCCCTCGCAGGGCCCTGCTGTGAAATATTAGATCAAGAATTGTAATTACATGCCCCTGTTGAACAGGAGCTGAAAAATTAGGCCTTAGGCACTGGTGCTGGTGCCACAACACTGCAACCCCTTACAGACACTCTAGTTGGAACGCAGGAACGAGCCCTGCTGCAAAGTATTGCATCAAAAATTGTAATTACATGCCCCTGTTAAACAGGGGCTGAAAAATTGTGCCTTAGGCACTGGTGGTGGCGCCCAGAACCAAAAATGTTCTTACAAGCTATCAGCGTGATGATTGAGGAGGAAGAGGATAATTTCTCAGGGATAGTCACTCAGCATCAGTATAGGCAGTCTTTGAAGGGATCTGAGATTTCAAAAAAAATTATTCGGTTACATCAGCATCAGGTGCTTGGTAGCTGGTGGTGATCCAAGACTGATTCATTTTTATGAAGGTCAGTCGATCGACCGAGTAGGTGGACAGACGCACCCTGTGATCGGTTACCACGCCTCCAGCAGCACTGAATGTGCGTTCCGAAAGAACGCTGGATGCAGGACAGGCCAGTAGCTCAATTGCATACTGTGCAAGCTCTGGCCAGTGATCCATCCTCAAGACCCAGTAACCCAGAGGATTTTCGGTGGGAAAGGTGTCCAAGTCTGATCTTGCCCCTAGGTATTCCTGCACCATGTAAAACAGACGCTGGCGATGGTTGCTGGAACCGATCATACCTTGGGGCTGCGGACCAAAAAATTGTCTGAACGCATCGGTCAGACGGCCACCTTCTCCACTGCTCCTTCTTTGACTGACCGAAGCCTCAGCAACACGTTGTCCAGAAACAGGAGTTTGTAACCTCCCAGTCTCTGGGAACGCGTTGCACAGACCTTTCTGCAAGGCCTCCCGAAGATGTTTCATCCTCTGCTCCCTCTGCGATGGAAAGATAAGGTCCGCAACCTTACCCTTGTAACGTGGATCAAGGAGGGTTGCCAGCCAGTATTGGTCCTTCTCCTTGATACCACGAATACGAGGATCCTTACGCAGGCTTTGCAGGATCAGGGAGGCCATGCAGCATAGGTTTGCTGAGGCATTCGGTCCGGCGTCCTCTGGGTCACTAAGGACGACATGGTCCGCAGCCACCTCCTCCCAGCCACGTACAAGTCCATGTGTTTCTTGGGACTGATCCCTTAAAGACTGCTGCTGATGCTGAGTGCCAGGCTCCACCTCCATACTGACACAATCTTCCTCCTCCTCCTCCTCCTCCTCCTCCTCCTCCTCCTCCTCCTCCTCCTCCTCCTCCTCCTCCTCCTCCTCCTCCTCCTCCTCCTCCTCCTCCTCCTCCTCCTCCTCCTCCTCTTCCTGTGTGATCGGCGGGCACGCAGGAACACTGTCTGGATAAAGGGGGCCTTGAGAGCTAAAGAAGTCCTCCTCTTCCTGCCTCTGTTCTGCCTCAAGTGCCCTGTCCATTATTCCACGCAGCGTGTGCTCCAACAGGTGGACAAGGGGGACAGTGTCACTGATGCATGCACTGTCACTGCTCACCATCCTCGTGGCCTCCTCAAATGGTGACAGGACAGTGCATGCATCCCTGATCATGGCCCACTGGCGTGGGGAAAAAAAAAACAAGCTCCCCTGATCCTGTCCTGGTGCCATAGTTGCACAGGTACTCATTGATGGCCCTCTGCTGCGTGTGCAGCCGCTGCAGCATGGCCAACGTTGAGTTCCACCTGGTGGGCATGTCACAGATTAGGCGGTTCTTGGGCAGGTTAAACTCCTTTTGGAGGTCCGTCAGCCGAGCACTGGCATTATATGACCGGCGGAAATGCACACAGACTTTCCTGGCCTGCCTCAGGACATCCTGTAAGCCCGGGTACCTGCCCAAGAACCGCTGCACCACCAAGTTAAGGACGTGAGCCAAACAGGGCACATGGGTCATTTGTCCCTGTCGGAGGGCAGAGAGGAGGTTGGTGCCATTGTCGCAAACCACCATTCCTGCCTTAAGTTGGCGTGGCGTCAACCACCTCTGAACCTGCCCCTGCAGAGCTGACAGAACCTCTGCCCCAGTGTGGCTCCTGTCCCCCAAGCACACCAGCTCAAGCACCGCATGGCATTTTTTGGCCTGCGTACTTGCGTAGCCCCTTGAACGACTACGGAGCACCGCTGGTTCCGAGGAAGAGGCCATGGAGGAAGAAGAAGAGGAGGGGGTGGAGGAGAGAGGTGTGTCACAATCATTAGCAAGTGGCGTTTGGGTACCTGCCACTGAGGAACCGCACATTCCACAAACTCACGGAAGGGGGCAGAGTCTACCAACTGAAAAGGCAGCAGTTGAAGTGCCAGCAATTTTGCCAAGCTAGCATTCAACCGCTGGGCATGTGGATGGCTGGGAGCAAACTTCTTTCGGCGGTGCAGCAGCTGGGGCAGGGAAATTTGCCTGGTACAATCTGACGTCGGTGTACCAAAAGCAGATTGCCCACAAGTACTTGGCTGTGACACACCTAATTCTACACCTTCATTCCTCTCAGTGCAGGTCTCAGAGAGGACTGAAGGTCTAGTGGGGTTGGAAATCTCTGATGAGGAGCAAGGAGAGGTCCTCTTTGTTCTTTGGTGTGGGTCTTTTAGATGCGCTTGCCAACGAACTGCATGGCAGGTGAACATATGTCTGGTCAAGCATGTGGTACCCAAGCGGGAGATGTTTTGGCCACGTGAGATACGCTTGAGACATATGTTGCAAATAGCAGCGGTGCGATCTGATGCACTCGTCTCAAAAAAGGCCCACACCAAAGAACTTTTTTTTTGCAGTCAATGTGCTGCCCTTAGGCTGGCCCCTGGAGGGCATCCTGCCTCGTTGGTGATGTGCCGCCTCCTCCTCCTCCTCTCTCCTATCAGGCACCCACGTTGAGTCAGTGACCTCATCATCCCCTCCCTCCTCATCACTGGAGCAAACCCGGCAGTATGCTGCAGCAGGGGGAGCATGACTGCCAGATTGCTGTCCTTCTTGGGCACCCCCTCTGTCCGTGCTCATGTTACTGCCTTCATCGAGCTCAGTATCATCATCAGAGCCTTCCAAGCGCTGGGCATCCTCCTGGAGCATGTACCCAACACTGTGGTCAAATAGTTCGAGGGACTCCTCAGGAGGACATGGTGGAGCTAGGGAAGAAGTCACTGATGACATTGAGCCGAGGGAAGAGGTCGCTGCTTTGCCAGACAAAGCACCCTGGGCATGGGTGAGAGAGGATGAGGAGGATGAGGACGGCTTGGTCATCCACTCGACCAAGTCTTCCACATGTTGCGGCTCAACACGGCCAGCTGCCGAAAAAAAGGCCAAGCGTGTCCCATGGCCACGTGCTGATGAGGATGCACCGTCTCCACGACCAGCACTAGACACAGAGCCTGCTTGCCCTCTCTTATTGGCTTGTGACTGTCTGCCTCTCCTTCTTGGCCTTCCAGACATACTAATGGCCTGTAGCTGCACTAAGCTGGGATAGATTATATATATATATATATATATATATATATATATATATATATATATATATATATATATATATATACTGCAGCTAGCAAAATCAACTACCTGCCTGTAGTATGAGAACACCACCAACCTTCTACAGGTAGCTTTAGCTGAACACTGTGAGGTGGACGCACCCCACTAACTTGTAGGTTTAGCTGAACACTGTGAGCAGGACGCACTGCACTAAATGTAAATAGTCTAGCTGCCTGACCGTGGTACTAATAGGATCAAAAGAACACCAGTAATTTTCTTTAGGTAGCTGTAAATACTGTAACAAGACAAGCCTGCCTGTCAGTAGGAAGATAACAGGAACGGATCTAGCTGAACACTGTGAGAAGGACGCACTGTACTAAATGTAAATAGTCTAGCTGCCTGACCGTGGTACTAATAGGATCAAAAGAACACCAGTAATTTTCTTTAGGTAGCTGTAAATACTGTAACAAGACAAGCCTGCCTGTCAGTAGGAAGATAACAGGAACGGATCTAGCTGAACACTGTGAGCAGGACGCACTGTACTAAATGTAAATAGTCTAGAAGATAACAGGAACAGATCTAGCTGAACACTGTGAGCAGGACGCACTGCACTAAATGTAAATAGTCTAGAAGATAACAGGAACAGATCTAGCTGAACACTGTGAGCAGGACGCACTGCACTAAATGTTAATAGTCTAGCTGCCTGACCGTGGTACTAATAGGATCAAAAGAACACCAGTAATTTTCTTTAGGTAGCTGTTAATACTGTAACAAGACAAGCCTGCCTGTCAGTAGGAAGATAACAGGAACGGATCTAGCTGAACACTGTGAGCAGGACGCACTGCACTAAATGTAAATAGTCTAGAAGATAACAGGAACGGATCTAGCTGAACACTGTGAGCAGGACGCACTGCACTAAATGTAAATAGTCTAGAAGATAACAGGAACGGATCTAGCTGAACACTGTGAGCAGGACGCACTGCACTAAATGTAAATAGTCTAGAAGATAACAGGAACGGATCTAGCTAAACTGAGTAAAGTGTATATATATATATATATATATATATATGCAACACCTGGGATGCATATATATACACAATACACTGTAAGTGCAGCTAACTGACTGACTGTTCTGCCTAATCTATCTAACTCAAATCAAACACTGTCTCTCTGTCTATCTCTTTCAACACCGGAACACACACTACACAGGGCCGCCGTGCAGGCGGCCTTATATAGTGTGGGGCGTGTACTAAATCCCCTGAGCCATAATTGGCCAAAGCCTCCTTGGCTTTGGCCAATTACGGCTCTCTGTTCAGGCGGCGCTGTGATTGGCCAAGCATGCGGGTCATAGTGCATGCTTGGCCAATCATCAGCAAGCAATGCACTGCGATGCCGCAGTGAATTATGGGCCGTGACGTGCCACACGAATTTGGCACGAACGGCCCATATCGTTCGCAATTCGGCGAACGACCGAACAGCCGATGTTCGAGTCGAACATGGGTTCGACTCGAACACGAAGCTCATCCCTAGTAAAGAGTCACTCTGAATAACCTCTTCACCCGTAGACCTTTTTAGAACAATCTGTATCTCTATTTGTGCTTGGAGCTCTACTCTTGACCACTACTTCCCGTTTGTACAGTACTTCCAAGTTTAGCTATAGAAGAGTTTACTCTGAATAATTCCGCCCGCCTGATTGGAAACCCTGGGCATGTTGAACCCAAAGTCACAGGCCATTAGCGCCTGCATCACTGACTTGCGTACCAACATCCTCAGCCTCTGAAAGTACCATTTCCCTGGGCTTTCACTCACTTGATCAACAGTCCATGTGCCACTCACAGTCGATCGCCCAGTCTTCTTCCGCTTAGTTGCTACTTCTTCCAAATGGCTCCTCCATCCCTCCTCTCCGGTCTGGCATGTTCCCCTCCCCGCAGGGGGCGTCCAGCGACACCAGCGACTACATACTGTGCCGTGTCACTAACTCCTCTCCTCCACGTGGCCTGGTCCCCCTCCTTCCATGTAGGGGGGACTCCGCTTTGCTCCCAGAAGGGGGGCCGTCTCTCTCTGATCGCTCCCTCTCTGTAACTCAAACTCCTTAACCAGCATGTGACCCCAGCTTATATGGGAGTCCCGCCTCCTGCCAAACCAATAATGATTGGCCAGAACTCCACACATGAGCTGCCTGCCACTCAGATCCCAAATCCAACCTCTTTTCCAGAACCATTTCCACTGAAAGCACAAGGAGGCATCTCTGGGTCCAAGTACAGGTGGCCACACCCTGCACTACACTGACACTCCCAGTTCCCAAAATAAACAACCAGGCCTGAGATAGAAATACAGGCCTGCCTAAATTTACCTGAAACTGTACTCTGTCATTTAAACACAGAAAGCTCACCTACTTGTCAGTAGTTGACCGCTACATAAGTGTGAGTTTATCTCTTGTGATGTTATAAAAGAAAGATATGCCTTTTGTGTTTTGTTTAGCTGTTGAGTAAAATTGCCATATTTTGCTCGGAAGGGATATAGTCGGTTTTGGTTGAGATTTGATGAAGTGTGTAATTCTCAAGCATGTAAACCTCTTGTCACTTGGAAGGTGGTATTGTGTCATGATTTGTTCCACAGATTTAGGTTGTGTTCCGTTATAAAGTTCTGATATATGTATTATGCCCTTGTTAGTCAGGTCTCTGACTGTCAGCATTTGAATCTTTGTCTCTAGGAATGTTAAGGGAATTTTGTAATTTATGTCCTGGGTGTCCCTATATGTTTGTCCCAGTATGAATCTCCACGCTTTTAATGATATCTGCATTGGAGGAGACAATTGTTTCATGTCCCATGGTATCCACCTGTAAGTTACTGTATAAGTAGTAAGGTTAAATCTTTCGTCGGTTTTGATGTCCACCCATAATGGTACATCATTTGTTTGAAACCAGTGTTTGTTTTGTTCTGCCCAGAAGTAATCATATATGTCCACTAATCCTGCCCCTCCTGACTACTTATGGGATGTGAGGTTGTTTGGCGAACATCTGGCTTTTTTCCCCATTCCATATATATCTCCAGCCTAGATTTGCAATTTGTTTGATGTAATAGTGAGGAATGTTTAACGGTAGAGTGCAGAATATATATAATATTTGCGGTAATATCAGCATTTTGTAAGCTGTTATTCTGCCCAGCCATGATATTTCAGCTTTTGACATATCCCTGATTTGGGCCTCCAGTTTGGCTACCAGTGGAATCATATTAGCTTTGATAATTGTGGAGAGTTTGTTCGTAAGCGTAATCCCTAGATATGTGATACCTCCTTTGCTCCACATGTATGGTAGTTGTGTTTGCAGGATATCCCGCGTGTTGGATGGAACACCCGTATCCAATATGAATGATTTAGTAAAGTTAACCTTATAATAGGATACCTCCCCGAAGGCAGTAAGGATTTTGTGGGCTTGCTTTAGGGAAGTGATGGGGTTGGTCAGGAGCAGGATTACATCATCTGCGAATAGGTTGATGGTATGGGTATTAGAGCCAAACTGGAAGCCCGTGATCAGGGGGTGTGCTCTTATAGTCTCAGCTAGAGGTTCTATCATCAGATTGAAGATAAGGGGCACCCCTGTCTTGTTCCGTTGGTGATATTAAAGGGTGTGGATAGGAAACCTGCAGAGTACACTTTCGCTGATGGACATGAGTACAGGGCCATATTAGCTTGCAATATGGGACCTTTAAATCCAAACTTGGGTAGTCATTTCCATATAGGTCCAGTGGACCCTGTCGAACACCTTCTCTGCATCAAATGACAACAGCAGAGAAGGTGCTCGAGTTTTCTCAGCATAATGTATTACATTAACAAGTCTCCTTGTTGCATCGGAGGTTTGTCTCCCCCTCACGAAGCCTATCTGGTCATGCTGTATAAGTGTGGGTATAATATTTGTTAATCTTTTGGCCAATAATTTTGCGTATATTTTGGTATTGGAATTGAGTAGGGAGATGGGCCGAAAGTTAGCCGGGGTGGTGGGTTCTTTGCCTGGTTTTGGCAATGTTACTATATGTGCTCTCAGCATTTCTTGTGGAAGAGCTGCAGTCTCAGCAGCAATGTTGAATATTGTTGTCATGTGTGGTGAGAGGATATTTGTGAACGTTTTAAAGTATTTATTAGAGAATCCATGGGGTTTGGGAGATTTCCCATTGGGAAGTGAGTTTATGGTCAGTTCTATTTCTCGGTGCCTCCAGTTGTTGCTCAGATAGGGAGGGGAGGTTTATGTTCTTTAAAAATGAGTTTATGTTGTCTATGGACGGTTGAGGTGTACTGGTATCGTTATGCACGTTATATAATGAGCTATAGTATTTTGCAAAATGGTTTACTATATCTTGTGGGTTTGTAATTTTGTGTGGTAGTGTGGGATGTTTAAGGTATGCTATTCTGTTTTTTGTGCAAACCGCTTTTAATCTATTTGCTAGGTATTTGCCTGCTCTATTGGAATTAACATAATAATTTAGTCGTAGGCGTCTAAGGTGTTTGTCGTATTGCTGAGTTAGTATTTCTCTAAGTTTTTCTCTGAGAGAATTTAGTTTATTAATTAGTGGTGTTGATTGTGTTTTCTTATTTTGGGTTTCAGTAAGGTGTATGTCGGCGAGAACAGTGTTAAGCTGCTGAGCCTGTCTTTTCTTTTCTCTTGCTCCTAATTGGATTAGGATACCTCTCATGAAGGCCTTGTGTGTATTCCATAAAGTATACGGATCACTCACTGATCCGCTTTTATATAAGAAGAAAATTTTTAGATGCTGGGAGATTGTTTTGTGATAATTTGGTTCTTGTATTATTCGGGTGTTACAGCGCCAGATGGGGGGTGAGGAGGAGACTCCCCTCTCCATGATAGACATGGATATGGCAGTGTGGTCTGACCATCTTCTGGTTGATTCCACATTTTGCAAGAGCCATATATCCCTTAGGAACATGTCTATCCGGGAGTATGAAGAGTGTCTGTTGGAGAAAAAGGTGTAATCTCTTTCAGTGGCGTGTAGGCACCTCCATGTGTCGAATAGCTCCTCCTTGTGGAGAAGCTCCTCCTTGTGGAGAGTACCTTTGGATTGACGAAGTGTCCAGAATTGGGTCCGATGTCACGTTGAAATCGCCACATATCAGTAAATTGCCGTATTTCATTGAATTAGCTTTGCGTTGAACCTTCTTATGTTGGTATACTGCTGGGGAATGTTTTCTGGTTTACGTGAGGCTTGTTGTATACGATCTTTTATGTGGTAATAGTGCACTCTCAGTATTACATCTCTGGGAGTGTCAGCAGGGAGGAAGGACAGTTTGGGGACCCTATGTATCCTGTCCACGAGGAGATCCTGTGCAGTTGCCTCAGGTATTAATGTGGCAAATAGGGTCTGGGCATATTGCAGGAGCTGGGAAGGGGGGACATTTTCTGGTATACCCCTCAGCTTGAGGTTGTTCCTCCTGTACCTGTCCTCGAGGTCAGCCAGCTTATCTTTTATCCATGAAATGTCCTCCCCCCTGTGCTGTGTGTGCCTCTACCATGACATTGTAGGATGAGGTATATTCCTTCATCTTATGCTCCACTTGATTCACTCCCTCTGACACTCATTAATCCCTATGACCATATCTGCCTGTAATGATGATCGCAGGAACAGCAGCATGTCTTTCATCAAGGTATCTGACACTGGTCTGTCCGCTGTGGGCAAATCCTTAATAGGATCGCGTCCCTGATTGCTCTGGCCTGTGGCATTACTGTGAGGCCCGCTTACCTCCATGTCCGGATCGGCCTGTTGCCTGACTGGAGAGTCCCTCCACGGATTCGATTTGGCCAGGCTTCTCATTGTGGGGCGTGATGGGCCTGAAGAGGATTCGCTGGGAGGGTTATCCGAACGAGTGGGGGGCGACGAGAGCCCGTTAGTGCCGCTGCTCTGTCGGGATCTTTTTTGTGGCCTGTGATTTTGCCATTTTGTTGGGACCCGCGCGAGGCATAATAGCTCGTCATTATCTGCTGCTGCTGCGGGTTTCTACGGTGCCTTGGCATCCTTATTTGGGTCAGCGGTTTTTTGATTGCTGTAGATTATCTCCGAAGGGCGAGCGGAGCTCCATGGCTAAGCATCCATCTTGGAGTCCGGCCACGCCCCTACAACATTATACCTTTTTGATACCATACTGCCTGGGGTCACTATATCCCGACTTTCTGGGAAACTTCCCAACCCTCTTTTATATTTGGGACTAGGAAGCTCCTGTCGGGTGGCGATCACTCCACCTGACAGAGAAGTGAAGGGGTTGGTCCTAGACTTGTGACGGGTGCAGGAGCACACTCGGCACACTACTGCAGCTCTGAAAGTATTGTACCATGGCCAGCGGTAAGATATAGTCAGTGTACTGGTCCAGGTAAAGCAAGATTTTAGCAGCACACTGCTAGCACTTCACCATATACAAATAAACAGTCATTAGCATACCAGTGATGCTGCCCTAGAAGGACTGGGAATTCCTCAGAACATGCAGTACAGGCTTAGCCGGCTCCATTGCAGTCCGATCTCCTCATGGTAAAGATGAGAGTCTCAATAGGAAGTGGGCTAGTTCCTAATGTTATGACAGGAAATGTCTATTGACCATAGAACACTACCCATCAATAGTCCTTTGTGTGGCATCTAGTGGGCAATGTTGATATTGCAAGTCCAGAAGATATTATTTTTCCTTTATAGGCTGAAGGCATGACACTCCCCGCCTGGTATCATCAGATACCACTATTTATTCCTCAGATGACAACAAAAGTAGCTATATGGATAAGACAAGAAATAGCTCGAACAAGCGTCTTCCATTTTGAGAATCTGGTAAATCTGTTAGATTTAAGCTGGCAGTCTGAAGTTGCAGTCTGAAATGTCGAGATCTCAGGACGGATGTCAGCATCTGAGTCTGGATCTAGTAGTTCAATAGTGTCACTCTTAGGAACAGTCTGTTCTGCATTGTACAAGAATGCAGGTCCTGTAAACCATGTTGTGTCTTTAAAGTTACATGCATCAACAGCTCTTGTAGAATGGTCTGCAGATTTATGGTCAGTAGGTACGTAGCGCCATTGTGTTGGATGAGTGGATCTCCTAATCCTCAACATTCTGTTGTTGACGTAAATATAGAAACGTCTGGTCTCATTGTAAATGTAACCTAGCACTACCTTGCTGTCAGTGTAGAGCTGGATATCTTTGAGGTCAATGTCTATCTCTGAGGTTATTAGTTCTGCTAGTTAAACAGCTAGTACTGCAGCACAAAGTTCTAGCCTAGGTACAGTGTGCTCAGGGTGTGGAGCTATCTTTGCCTTGCCCATGACGAATCCTACGTCTCATCGTGCTGTAGTGTCGACAGTTCTTAAGTAAGCCACAGCAGCTATTGCCTTGATAGAAGCATGACAGAATATGCAAAGGTTTTGGCTCTTTGTCTGTGTAGAAGGTATGGGAGCATATGGGAGTGAAACATGGAAATCAGATAAGACTGATAGAGAGTTCTTCCACTCTACCCAAGAGTTCCTCTTATCCGGGGGTAGTGGGGCATCCCATTTGGATGTTTCACAAATCAAGTCTCTAAGTAGGGCTTTACCTTGAATTGTAACAGGTGCCGCAAATCCTAATGGGTCGTACAGGATGTTGACACCTCTGCGAGTGAAAGGCTTTTCTTCTCCATTTATTTGGAAGGTAAAGAAATCAGATTTCAAGTCCCAAGGTAGACCTAGACTGCGCTGTACAGGTAAAGAGTCTGTACCTAGATCTAAGTCTCTTAGATTGTTAGAATGGTCTTGAGCAGGGAAAGCTTCCATTACCTCTTTGCTGTTGGAAGCAATCTTGTGAAGCCTGAGATTATAACAAGTGAGCATTTCCTGGGCTCTTTTAAGAAGACAGATTGCAGACCCGCTGGAAGATAAGGATTTCAAGCAGTCATCTACATAAAAGTCTTTTTGTACAAATTGCTTTACATCTGAGCCATACTCAAGTTCACCTTCTTGGGCGGAATGTCTGAGTCCGTAGATAGCGACTGCAGGTGAAGGGCAATTGCCAAAGATGTGTACCCTCATGCGATACTCTGAGGTGAGATGTCTTTGGAAGGGTCATTGTCTCTGAACCAAAGGAACCTTAGGAAGTTTCTGTCTTCCTCTCTGACCAGGAAGCAATGGAACATCTGTTGAATGTCAGCTATGAAGGCAATAGAATCTGCGGAAGCGTAAGAGCACTCCCAGGAGTTTGTTGTTGAGGTCTGGGCCTGTCAAGAGGACATCATTCAAGGAGACACCCTTGAGTCAAACACTCTGATTTGACCTGGCTTTTTAGGATGGTACACTCCGAATATAAGGAGGTACCAACACTCTTCAGAGTCTTTAAAGGTGGGAGCTATCTCGGCGTGACCGTTCTCAAAGATCTTCCCCATGAAAGAAAAGAAATGTTCTCTCATCTCTGGCTTTCTTTGTAAATTACTTCTAAGGGAAGTGAAACGTTGTAGCACTTGTTCTCTGTTATTGGGTAAGCGTTGTCTCTGTGGTCTGAAGGAAAGAGGTGCGACCCAGCTGTTTGTGCTATCTTTGATTAGTCCTTGCTCAATTAGAAGAGTTTGTCCACAATAGACATTGCCACACGATTGTCATTTTTAGTTCTTTGAAAGACTGTACACCCTAAATGGTCTCCTTAACAAGGAAGTGGTTGTGGCATGGCTGGAAAAGAGAGGGACGCCCATCCTCTAGGGTATTTGTGAGCATGCTGTTAACGGAGTTAGGATTGTGCATGCTTCCTAGACAGACATCTGCTATGATGACCCATCCAAGGTCTAAACACTGAGCATAAGGAGCGTTGTTGGGACCATTAGTTTGAGCTCTTAATTTGTGGACTCGTAATATATCTCTCCAAAGGAGTAGGATAATCTGAGCCTGAGGATCCCCACCGTCTCCACTATTCTTGCACAAGTTTTTAAGGAGTAGGGGATGCTGGGGCCTTTAATGCCAAAGATGTCAAAGAAGGTTGAGCTGGCTAATGACTTACTTTGGTCATCCAGAATTGCGTAAAGCTTAATAGCTTTGTCTTTTTGGCCTGCTGGGTAGACTTTGACTAGGCAGATTTTGGAGCAGGGCCTGCCACCTATGACTCCTTTGCAGACCTCTGTACATTGTGAAGTGATCTCTGGTGTAGTTGTAATGGAGTGCTCTTCCTCCTCGCCATGCTCACTAGTGCTGAGAGTGTGTTGTAAAGTCCATGGAGCTGGCCCAGGGTGGAAACCTCTGTTGTGATCTGAGCTGTCACATTCTGTGCATTTTAAACTGACCTTACAGTCCTTGGTGATGTGAGATGTGGAAGAGCAGCACCTGTAGCAGATGTGGTTCTCCTTGAGGAAGGCCTTGCGGTCCTGCAGGGTTTTCTCTCTGAAAGCTCTGCATTTTAGGAGAGGATGTGGCTTCCGATGCAAGGGACACTGCTTACCAGGATCTTTGACCTTTGTCTCCGAGTTTGAGAAGCTGGTAGACCTGTGAAAAGAATCTGGAGGAGTCCCGTTAGTTTTGTGTACTGCTACTGGAGGTTTAAGAGGATTAAGTCCTGAAGGAGCAGCACATGACAATGTAAAATTAAAACTTGGATCATTTCTTGTTTTAGCTTGCTGACACAAAAAGTCCACAAAAACAGAAAAAGGAGGGAATGGAACATCATGCTGTCTTTTAAATCGAGATCCATGTGTAATCCACTGCTCTTGCAAGTTATAGGGTAACTTTTGTACAATGGGGTTGACATCTCTGGCTGTGTCAAGGAATGCAAGTCCTTGTAAGTCCCCCTCGGATTTAGCTACTTGAAGTTCCTTTAACAAGTCATTTAGCTCCCTAAGTTTATGGTAGGCTTTGTTAGGTTTTTTGGGGAAGTTATCAAGTCTTTTGAATAGTGCGCTTTCTACTGCTTCTGCTGAACCATAACACTCATCAAGTCTATCCCAAATCATTTTAAGACTAGTGTCTGGGTAGTTTATATATATTGTCCTGATTCGCCTAGCGTGCTCGGTAGACTCATTTCCAAGCCATTTGATCAGGAGTTCTATCTCTTCGCTGCAAGACAAATCTAAGTCCCTGATGGCATTTTGAAAGGAAGACCGCCAGGCTTTGTAGCTTTCAGGGCAGTCATTAAACTTTTCAAGTCCTTTGATGACTAACTCACGTCATGCAAAGAACCTTGCAAAGTCTATGGTGGCTTGGTTAGCCTGCTGTGTGTTGCCATGGTGAGATAGCTGTGTGTAGTCATACCTTTTGAGGGTGTCAAGCTGACCTCTGTCGTACCCTTCTGGCTTGGACGTTGATTCTGGAGGACGATTAGAAGGCTCTGTTATCTCACGTTTAGGGAGTCTTTCATAGGTATCACTTTGCATGGATTTCTCCTGTTTGCAGGATGGAGGCTTGTCGCTGACTTGCAGCGGTACCGTGTAGTGTCTTTGGCTTGTCTCTTTGACATCATCTTTGTCACTGCTTGGCTTAAAATGTTCATTGATGTAATCTGAAGTTTGTTGTAGAGAATCTTGAGTTTAAGCTTCTTGGTTGAGAAAATTGCTGCATCTGCTGCATTCACTTCTCGGGTATACAGCTAATTCTAAGGCCTCTGCTTCGGCTATGGCGGCTGCTGCTTCCTTCTCTAAAGTGAGTTTCTCTAGGGTTTTTTCTAGGAGGGTTTCCTCGGCCTCTAACTGTGCCTTTAGCCCCACGTTCTCCTTTTTAATCTGCATTTCTTGCTCAGCAAAGGCTGCTCGGACCTTGGCGGATTCAGCTTATGCACGTGCGATAGCGAGTGCATTGCTTGCTGAGGAAGATCTAGAGGAGCCGAAAACTTGGGACCTTGTCTTGAGTGAGGATGCCTGGCTATGTGACATGTTGCTTGCAGGAATGCTTGACTGTGTAGAGACTGCTGTATTGCCGTATGCAGGTGACTGCGCTGACAGGGTAGCAGGCCTCTGTGTAGTCACTGTCCTAAATCCCACTTGCTGGATAGCCGCTGTTTCACTGTTCTGTTCTCGCTACACGTTTGCCCCTGGTGTGTATGTAGCCCAACATACAGTTTGATGTCATGTCTTTAGCTGTTCTGCATAAGTCTGCACAACCAGTATGCCAGCGATCTGATCCAGCTGCCCTTCCAGCCTGGCCTGTATCGTAGTAGATCCATCCAGTAACAGTACAGTTGGCAACCTGGGCTTCTCTGGGTTCAGCATCCCCTGTCACCACCCTCAGGGGTGCTGTGCACTCAGTCGCAAGGGAAGCCCTCTGGTCATTTTGGCATCAGACCGGGTACGTGAAACTAATTCAGTTAATAGATGGTGCAAATTTCTTTCGATACGCACAATATCCCCATCAACACAGACAGTGCTGACAGAGGAATCCCTCCTACTGTACAATTGTCTAGCGGGGGAGGGGGGGAAGACAGTGATTATTGCTGCTGGGAGAAGACAGTGATTATTGCTAGTGGCTATAGCAGCCGCTAGCGATAATCGCAAGTCAATCCGGCAGGCTGGTTTTACCCAAGTTGATCGCTGGATCAACTTTGTACATTCAGCCTACCCACACATAGTACAAATCACGAGCAGTTCAGCAGGATTGATAAAAAAAGAACAGAAGAGGCGCCTCCAGGTTAGAACCAGTTGCATTTAATAAGTTACATGTGAATTAATCCACTTACATCACAGAAATAGACTTCCGGCACATGTCCTCTTCACACTAATGTGGCGTCGTCCAGCGCTTTAGCATTGTGGTAGCTTGTCCATGATATACATAATTATATATATATTCTATCTATATGTTGCTGCCCCCCCCCCCACTTCCCTCTGTTTCCCTATTTCCCCCTTCTTTCTCACATCATTTCTTGCTGCTATGCTGTAGGATGTAAGTATATGTTCTTCACTGCATCCACTAGTTGGCAGCAAACCGATGCACATATAAGCTTGAAAAAGGAGCGTGCCTGTCTTGTTAATCAGAGCGCATGCTCCGGAACGTCGTCGCGACCACCAGTGACGTCATCGTGCTCGACATTGCGTTCCACCACTGACCAGAGCCTCCACCAGGCCTCGGTCACAGCTCTCCAAGTCATCCGGAAACCCTGCTGGACAGGATTCCCCTAGCATGGACAGGCTACCACAACGCTAAAGCGCTGGACGGATGCCACATTAGTGTGGAGAGGACATGTGCCGGAAGTCTATGCATTAGGGTAAAAAACCTCCTGTGTGCAGCAGCCCCCCTAATACTTACCTGAGCCCCATTGCGATCCAGCGATGTGCACGACAGCCTTGGCTCTCGGGGGACTCTCACTCTTCAGTGGCTGAATCCAATGGTCCCCACTACTGTCAATCACAGCCAGTGAGCCAATGAGGAGAGAAAGGGGGCGGGGTTGTGTATGTGTTTGTATGAGCATGCAGAGCAGAAGCTTGGGAGCACACCTGCTTGGGTGCCCCTACAGCAAGCTGCTTGCTCTGGGGGCACTCGGCTGGAGACAGGGGCCTGGAGCACCACCGGGAGACCCGAGAGGAGGAGGATCTGGGCTGCTCTGTGAAAAACAATTACACAGAGCAGGTAAGTATAATTTTTTTTTTTTTTTTTTAAAAACAACAAGCCTTTACTATCACTTTAATTACTCAGAACATGGAGAATATGTTTGGTACGAGTTTTCTGATATTTTGATTTATGCTTTAGGATGTATCTGTATCTTTTTTGAAGATAATTTTGAGTTATGTGGGTTTTAATAGGTATAGTTTTTAAACCAGGTTTTGTGTCTTTATAATTTTCTATTTTTTGTAATAAAATCTGCTGGTTAAAGGAGAAGTACAGCTAAAGCTCATTTGGCTGTGCTTCTCCTGTGGATCACAGTTCATTCTGCACTCTTGTCACCCATTTTCAGCAGACAGCGGGCTGAAATCCGCTCTCTGCTGACGCCAGAGTCGGTCCAGGCAGGCGTCATTACGATCACCAGATCCCTGGACCGATACCCGGCTCAGCCTCTCAGCGAACCGCTGAAAGGTTGAGCTGGCCGCCCCCACCCCCTGCACAGCCCAGTGCTCCAGTGAGTGTGGAGGGGAAGAGCAGAGAGCTCTTTTCAACTCTTCTGGAAAGGCTGTCCACAAGGTTTAGGAGTGTGTCTATGGGAATGTCTGACCATTCTTCCAGAAGTGCATTTGTGAGGTCTGGCACTGTGTTGGATGAGAAGGCCTGGCTTGTAGTCTCCGCTCTAATTCATCCCCAAAGTGTTCTATTGGGTTGAGGTCAGAACTCTGTGCCAGTCAAGTTCCTCCACCCCAAACACGCTCATCCTTTTTTTTTTTTAGGGACCTTGCTTTGTGCACTGGTCCAACTTATTTGGTGGAGGGGGATTATGATGTGGAGTTGTTTTTCAGGGGTAGGGCTTGGCCCCTTGGTTCCAGTGAACTAGGTGGCCCCTTCCTGTTCCAACATGACTGAGCACCAGTGCACAAAGCAAGGCCCATAAAGACATGGATGAGCGAGTTTGGGGTGGAGGAACTTTACTGGCACAGAGTTCTGACCTCAACCCAATAGAACACCTTTGGGATGAATTAGAGTGGGGACTGTGAGCCAGGCCTTCCCATCCACATCAGTGCCTGACCTCACAAATGCGCTTCTGGAAGAATGGTCAAATATTCCCATTCCTGCCAGACCTCTTCACATTCCTTGGAGCGGAGCCAGTCCCGGTGCCCAACTGTCTACTGAAGATCCAGCCTCCAACGGGTCGCTCGGGCCCAGATTCGACTGGCCTTCCCACACTCTGCGGTTTCGGAGCCGTCCCCGGGCTCAGTCAACCGCTGGATCACGTGAGTCCTAAAGATCCCTTATGGAATTCCGTTTATATAGGCTGTTTTTGACACTTCACTGTTGCTGTGTCCCCTCGGCCTGGCTTCCCCTGTGCCCCCCTTCTCCTCTGCCTTGGCCCATTGCCTCATGTCTGGGATCTATGAACTAGGGATGATGCCCCCCCCCCCCCCCTCCATCTCTGATGATTTTCCTGGGACCTGGGGGGATGGGGAGAGCAGTGTGTCAAACTGCTATGCCCGCCCGCTAGTTCCTATCATGCTGCTGCACGTAGGACTTGCTTGTTGCCGCTACCCCAGACCCAGAACTATGCTACCTTCTGGCCTCAGCCCGTGCCCCAATGAACCACAGCTCGGACCATAATGTTTATAGTTGCCCTGCACTTCTTCTGGGCAAGCTACACGGAGAGAGGTCCACATTGCAGATCACCCTCCCCCGCCCGCTCGAGAGACACAGCCCTCTGATGCTAGGTTCTGGCGCGCCCCCTTTCCCCCTGGTGCTGAGGTGCCACTGTGCATAAGCCTGGTAACTAGTTCAGTTAAACCCAAGGGAAAACTTGGTAGTTACAACCTTTTCATGCAAGGCAACCATTTTCCCTACCTACAGAAGGCCAGCAAGACCTATACAGACTCACCAACCATATATCCCTGACCAGGACTTGTGGACGATACGCTTCTCGGAGAGCCGGAGACAGCAGGATATGCACTACTGTACCCCTGCAGGTCGCGTGAGTCCCGGGGGTGGAAGTCCGGTTCATCGGTCTTAGAGGGGCAGAATTCCAATCACTGGATATGTGACATACTGCAGGAGTAACAAAGGCATCAGGGATACCACTAAGGATCTGTGTTACTGAGGGCGGGGGTGTGGGGGGGTACGGGCGAGATCCAGATGTGACACTAGATCTTACCACACATGTATAGAATAGGGGATTAGTTTTAGAGGTGTTCGAGGTGGGCGCGGCGGATACGCCCCTCTGCGTTTACCGGATGTGCCCCCCCAGGTGGCATCAAACATTTGGGCAATATAGTGTGTTTTAGTGCATTAAAATTTAAAAAAGTGTATTTTTTCCCCAAAAAATGCGTTTGAAAAATCGCTGCGCAAATACTGTGTGAAAAAAAATAAATAAACACACACCATTTTAATCTGCAGGGCATTTGCTTTAAAAAAAATATATAATGTTTGGGGGTTCAAAGTAATTTTCTTGCAAAAAAAAAATATTTTTTTCATGTAAACAAAAAGTGTCAGAAAGGTCTTTGTCTTCAAGTGGTTAGAAGAGTGGGTGATGTGTGACATAAGCTTCTAAATGTTGTGCATAAAATGCCAGGACAGTTCAAACCCCCCCCCAAATGACCCCATTTTGGAAAGTAGACACCCCAAGCTATTTGCTGAGAGGCATGTCGAGTCCATGGAATATTTTATATTGTGACACAAGTTGCGGGAAAGAGACAAATTTTTATTTTTTTGCACAAAGTTGTCACTAAATGATATATTGCTCAAACATGCCATGGGGATATGTGAAATTACACCCCAAAATACATTCTGTTGCTTCTCCTGAGTACGGGGATACCACATGTGTGAGACTTTTTGGGAGCCTAGCCGCGTACGGGACCCCGAAAACCAAGCACCCCCTTCAGGCTTTCTAAGGGCGTAAATTTTTGATTTCACTCTTCACTGCCTATTACAGTTTCGGAGGCCATGGAATGCCCAGGTGGCACAAAACCCCCCTCAATGACCCCATTTTGGAAAGTAGACACCCCAAGCTATTTGCTGAGAGGTATAGTGAATATTTTGCAGACCTCACTTTTTGTCACAGTTTTGAAAATTAAAAAAAAAAAAAAAAAAATTCTCTTGCCTTTCTTCATTTTGAAAAACAAATGAGAGCTGCAAAATACTCACCATGCCTCTCAGCAAATAGCTTGAGGTGTCTACTTTCCAAAATGGAGTCATTTGGGGGGGGGGGGGTTGTGCCACCTGGGCATTCCATGGCCTCCGAAACTGTGATAGGCAGTGAAGAGTGAAATCAAAAATTTACACCCTTAGAAATCCTGAAGGCGGTGCTTGGTTTTCGGGGCCCCGTACGCGGCTAGGCTCTCAAAAAGTTCCACACATGTGGTATCCCCGTACTCAAGAGAAGCAGCTAAAAGTATTTTGGGGTGCAATTCCACATATGCCCATGGTCTGTGTGAGCAATATATCATTTAGTGACAACTTTGTGCAAAAAAAAAAAAAAAAGTGTCACTTTCCCGCAACTTGTGTCAAAAAATAAAATATTCCATGGACTCAACATGCCTCAAAGCAAATAGCTTGGGGTGTCTACTTTCCAAAATGGGGTCATTTGGGGGGGGGGGGGTTTGTGCCATCTGGGCATTTTATGGCCTTCAAAACTGTGATAGGTAGTGAGGAGTAAAATCAAAAATTTACGCCCTATCCCCCTACTCAGGAGAAGCAGCTGAATATATTTTGGGGTGCAATTCCACATATACCCATGGCCTGTGTGAGCAATATATCATTTAGTGACAACTTTTTGTAATTTTTTTTTTTTTTTGTCATTATTCAATAACTTGGGACAAAAAAAATAATATTCAATGGGCTCAACATGCCTCTCAGTAATTTCCTTGGGGTGTCTACTTTCCAAAATAGGGTCATTTGGGGGGGGGTTGTACTGCCCTGCCATTTTAGCACCTCAAGAAACGACATAGGCAGTCATAAACTAAAAGCTGTGTAAATTCCAGAAAATGTACCCTAGTTTGTAGACGCTATAACTTTTGCGCAAACCAATAAATATACGCTTATTGACATTTTTTTTACCAAAGACATGTAGCCGAATACATTTTGGCCTAAATGTATGACGAAAATTGAGTTTATTGGATTTTTTTTATAACAAAAAAGTAGAAAATATCATTTTTTTCAAAATTTTCGGTCTTTTTTCGTTTATAGCGCAAAAAAAAAAAAAACTGCAGAGGTGATCAAATACCATAAAAAAAAAAAGCTCTATTTGTGGGAAGAAAAGGACGCAAATTTTGTTTCTGTACAGCATTGCATGACCCCACAATTAGCAGTTAAAGCAACACAGTGCCAAATTGTAAAAAGTGCTCGGGTCAGGAAGGGGGTAAATCCTTCCGGGGCTGAAGTGGTTAAAAATCAATTTGGCCAAATCTGAGGCGATGGGTGTGGGGATACCGCAATCACGGCTCACACACCTTTAATCTAGTTTTGGATTGAAGTGGACGACAACCGCTTTAAAGTATCTGGGCACACATATCCCACATATGTTTTCGCAACTATATAACCTCAACTTTCCACCTCTACTGAGAAAACTGCTAAACCAATGGAACGCAGGCCTACATTTATGGATAGGACGATGTAATATCTTAAAAATGACTACTCTCCCGAAATTCATATACCTCTTGCAAGCGCTACCTATTTATATCCCGGCATCCTATTTCTGGTACAATGTTTTTATTGAAAAAAAAAAAAAGAAGGGAAAAACCCCAGATAACGAATTCCCACGCAGGGGATATGTACAAAAACATAAAGAAGAGGATTACATAACGGTACATGATGAAACATATTTTAAGAGTGTATTA
Source organism: Lithobates septentrionalis (assembly GCA_037952835.1). Classification (NCBI taxonomy): domain Eukaryota; kingdom Metazoa; phylum Chordata; class Amphibia; order Anura; family Ranidae; genus Lithobates; species Lithobates septentrionalis. The sequence goes on along the minus strand of JBBDGP010000289.1, from coordinate 1,223,768 downwards.
TATCAACTGACATTGACCTACCAGTCAGGGCCGGAGGTCAGTGTGCTATGTCCAGGCCATGGGGCCATGGGGCCCAGGGGCTGAGGCAGACAAGGGTGAGCAGAGTTGTCCGCAAAACAGGGAAGAGGGTGACAGACAAACACGAGGAGAGAAAAAAAAAAAAAAAAAAAAAGAGAGAAAAGAGAAGGGGGAAAAAAAAAAAAAGGGGGAAAAGAGAAGAAGGGAAGAACACATATACTATTACGGGGGGGGGGGAGGGGGGTGTAAGTGTAGGGTAGAACGTCGGGCGAAGGGCCCAGGAAGAGAGGAAATGGGGGGAGGGGGGAAGGGGGTCCCCCAGGCTGGAGGTTAGTTCAAAATGAATTTACAAACCTAGGCTAGTTGGATTTAGGTTGGGGAGTGTGTAGGACCACCACGGGGCCCATACCTTAATAAATTTTGCATGGGAGTCGTGAAGGATGCTGGACATTTTCTCGTGAATCATGAGGGTCGTCAATGAAGTCTTCACCTCTGCGAATGAGACAGAGGGTTTTTTCCAAGCCCTCGCTATTGTTCGTTTGGCGGCGATAAATAAGTATGTAGCTAGTTTCTGTTGATGAGAGAAAAGGCCCGGGAGCGGGCAATGAAGTAATGCAAATTTGGGGTCTTTGCGAAAGTGGACATGAAATAGGGAGGAAAGTAGACCAAAGACTCTTGACCAGAAGCCTACAAGACGAGGGCAAGACCACCATGTGTGCAGTTCATCTCCTCTTTGACCACAACCTCGGAAGCATCTATCATTGCAAGATGGGTTTGATTTGGCGATGCGGGCTGGAACCCAGTACCAGCGCAGGAGGACCTTATAGGCCGCCTCCAACGTGGCAGTGTTAAATGAGCATTTTGCTATGCTGGACCAGGCCTTACTCCAATCTGCTAGATCTATGGGGGATAAATCGCGTTCCCATTTAAGCACATAGGAAAGGGTAGTGGAAGTGTTGCCAACAGTTATACTCCTTACTATCATGGAAATGGTGCCGCGAGAACCCGGGCATTGTTGGCAGAATTGCTCAAAGGCAGTCATTTGATACGGGAAGGAGCCTAGGCACCGGAGGGAAGTTATCCAGTGTCGCAGTTGGATGTAGCGGAAAAGTTCAGCAGGTGGAGCATCATGGGTCTCTTGAAACGAGGACCACGCAGGGAAGGCGCGGGTACGAAGAAAGTGACGAACCAGGGAGAACCCATGTGCAGGCCACCACGAAAAAATATAGGGTTGTTCTAGGCCCGGTGGGAACATAGGGTTATTCAAGAGGGGGAGCAGCGGTACGAATGGGGACATAAGTTTGCCTGAGTATCGAATCGAGTCCCACAATTTCAGACTGTGCGTCATGAGAGGGCTAGCAGAAGGCGGTTGCATTTTAGGGGGTAGCCACAATAAGGCCGAGATAGGGACAGGCGCGCAATTGGGTACCTCCAGGAGAACCCATAGGGGGATATCAGAGGTCGAGTGGAGCATGGTGAGTTGGGAAATTTGGGCTGCTTGGTAGTACTTTGCAACGTCCGGAACGCCTAGTCCACCCCGTAACCTATGAGCATAGAGAGTGGAGCGGGAAACTCTGGGGCGTTTATGTGCCCAGATAAAGGAGAGAAGTCTGTTCTGAAGTAGCCGCAGATAGAAGGCAGGGACTCAGACAGGAAGGGTTCGAAAGAAGTAAAGAATCTTTGGGAGAATGGTCATCTTGACCGCATGGATACGACCGATCCAGGATAAGGTGGGAAATCGCCAAGAAGCCATGAGGGCCGTGATGGTACGCAAGAGTCGGTAATAGTTGGCGGAGAAAAGGGAGGCGTAAGAAGGGGTCAACTTAACGCCCAAGTAGTCCAGGGAGGAACTTGCCCATCGGTAAGGGAAGGAGGATTGGAGATGTAAGACTAGGGGGCCTGGGAGAGTGACGTTCAGGGCGGTAGTTTTGTGTGGGTTAATACGGAGGCCAGAGATAGATGAAAATCGGGTTAGAAGGGCCTGGAGATTTGGTAGGGTGACGATGGGGTTGGTGAGAGTTAGGAGGGCATCGTCAGCGAACATATTCAGTTTATAATTGTCACCTGCATAAGGGATGCCCGTGATATTAGGGTCTGCCCTAAGGGCAATAGCTAGCGGCTCAAGGGCAAGGACAAAAAGGACCGGAGATAGAGGGCAGCCCTGCCTCGTTCCTCTAGAGATAGGAAAAGAGGGCGAGAGGCAACCAGCGTAGCGGACCGAGGCAGAGGGGGTTGAGTAAAGGGCCGTCAGCCACGATAGGATCGAGTCACCAAAGCCCCAACGTTGTAGCATGTAACGGAGATAGTCCCATGAGAGGGTATCGAAAGCTTTATAAACGTCAAGAGAGAGGAGAAAGCCCGGGATTTTGCGTTGCTGCAATAGGGTGATCAGGTGAACAACTTTCCGGACATTGTCCCCCGCCTGACGGCCAGGTACAAAGCCCACTTGGTCTCTATGAACCAAGGAGCGCAAGTATTTGTTAATGCGAAAGCTTAGGATTTTCCCCAAGAGCTTCACATCCTCATTCAATAGAGAGATTGGGCGAAACGCCTGGGGTTCGTGCGCCTCCTCTGTGGTCTTAGGAATCATGGAAATGTGAGCTCGTAATGTGTCCGGGGAGGGCAGCGCTCCTTGCTTCATGCAGTTGAAATAGGCCGTCAGATGGGGGAGCAAGAGGGGAGAAAGCTTACGGTAGTATAGTCCGGTGAAGCCATCTGGGCCCGGGGCCTTCGAAACACGAATACCCTTGATGGCCTGAGCCACCTCCAGTTCAGTAATGTCAGCATTAAGAGTCGCACAGGCTTCTGAGGAGAGAGGCGGAAGATGGAGATCGCGGAAGAAATCGTCCGCGAGGTTAAGAGGGAAGGGGGAGGGTTTGCTATAAAGTGAGGCTAGGAAATCTGCCAGGGCTGCAGTGACTTTGCTCGGATCTGAAGTGAGGTCTCCGTTAGCAGTACGGAGGCGGATAAGTTTATGGCTGCGAGATGTAGCATTGAGTTTCTTAGCCAGCATTGCGCCCGGTTTATTCGCGCAAGAATAAAATTTATGTTTAGCCCACCGTAGGGCCTTCTCGGTTTGGTCGGAGGCCAACAAGTCTAATTCGGTTGCAAGGGTGTCCCTAGCTTTCTTATTTGCTAGCGTGGGGTGGGATTTCCACTCTGCATCAGCGGAGGCCAAAAGAACTGTAAGTTCCCGGGTCCGCTTTTCCCTATGGCGTTTGCGGGAGGATGCCAGTTGTATACAATGGCCTCTCATGGTAGCCTTGTGGGCCTCCCAAAGAGAGATGGGCGAGGACACAGAGCCCACATTTTCTTTGAAGAAAGTTTGGAGTCGCGTATGGATTTCAAGAAGGGCGTCTTGTGATGTAAGGAGTGAGTCGTTTAATCGCCATTGGAAGGTAGGACGTGTCAGGCCTGAGAAAGTGAACAAAAAAACGATAGGGTCATGATCCGACCACACAGAAGGGGGGATCGTAATTTTATGGACATTGGAGATGTGGTGTAGAGGAATGAAGACGTGGTCGATCCTACAAAAGCTGTCGTGCGGGCTAGAGTAGTAAGTGAAATCGCGGTCACGGGGATGGAGCTCCCGCCATGCATCTACTAAGCCATGGGATTGTATAAGGGATCTCATCTGCTCCTCTACAACTAAATCATGAAAGGGGGGGGATCCAGATGGGTATTTCCTGTCCATCGAGGAGTCCAGGGCTACGTTCGTGTCACCCATCAAGATGAGGGCCCCGGAGCTGTGCTGGGACACGACCTTGAGAAGGTGGGAGAAAAATTTATGTTGGAATCGGTTCGGGGCATAGTACCCAACCAAGGTTACATTTTGGCCATTTAACGTGCCCTGGAGTAATAGGTATCTACCAGTTGGGTCCGCAATTTCCTTGGAGCATGAGAATAGGAGATTGCGTCTAAAGGCAATGAGAACCCCCCTCTGCTTTTCGGGGGCAGAAGCCAGGTAGAATGTAGGGAAGTGAGAGGAGATAAATTTCGGGGCAGAAGAGGAGGAAAACCTGGTCTCTTGCAAGCATACTACGTCAATGCCACTAGATTTTAGGTGGTGAAACACCTTGGATCGTTTTACTGGAGAATTAAAACCATGGATATTATGTGAATAAAACTTCAACGGAGATTGGGTCATTGTGAGGAGATGAAGGTTAGCTTACGTGGTGGTGCCCAGCAGCTGCAGATCAGGTCGGTAGGGATCCCTGCCAGCGACACTTGCGGATTTCCAGCCTGGGGGAAGAAGAGAAAAGAAAGACAGGGAAAGGTGCAAGACAAGAGACAAAGGGTAGGATGGGGGAAGGAAAAAAGAAACATAAAAACAAAAATACAAAAACAGTACAAACGTACTAGATGCGCCACGTTGGGCGTAAACCACGTCTTCGGCGAGACGTGTAAGGCGGGGGGGCTCGACCGCCGGACACATGGCCATTTTAAGTCTCGGCAGCTCAAAGTTTAGCAAGAAGAGGGGGGTGCCGGGAAGAGGGGGGGGGGGGGGAGGGAATCACTGGCCGAGTCAGCCTCAGGAAGGGGAGAGGGGAAAGAGAAAAAAAAAATAAAAAATAAAAAAAATTTTCCTTAAAAAGGAAAGGGGGGGGGGGGGGGGTGTAACTAAGGGTTAGGGCAAGATTACTGGTGCTAACAACCAACCCAAGGATAAATTGCAATGAGGGGTTGCCAAGAGAGCTTTAAACACAGAATTATTATATAACAATAAAGAACACAAATGGGATGTGTAACTTCTGATGTTCGGACCATTTAGTTAGACCGAACTCCAGCCAGCCAGCCTGGACTGTCAGGTACAAAGTCCGTCAAGGAGTCCCCTGAATCCCGCCACCAGGCGCAAGCACCACCAGGAAGCGGGCCCCAGAGGGTCCAAGTAAACTAGTAAAAGAGGCTGGACATTAATTATCAACCTGGAGATGAGTCACAGCAATTAAGCAGTACTTAAACATATAATTCAGTATTACTCGAAAACAGTATTAAACATAACTTGCAAATAACATTAGCGGTGCATATCATACAGACTGGCTAACCCCCAGCCTCCTGGCCAGGGGGCTCAGCTATAGGGTCCACCTGAAAGCCTCCCAGGGCCGGTCACCAACCGCTATCGCTAGCGGAGGGAGGGCCCCCGGAGACCTCCGATAGGATAAATAGGGACCTAGGTATCGTTGGTTAAAGATCAGACAGGAGCATACAAGAGGTAGGGAAGGGAGGGTCAGGACCATGAGAGGCAGGGGAAGGAAAAGGGAAGGGAAGAGGGAGGGTGAGGGGAGAGGGGGGGGAGAGGTAAAAGGAGCGGGGGTGGGAGGAGAGAAGGGCAGGGATGAAGAAAAGAAAAAAAAAAAAAAAATTATAAGTTCAAATAAGACAGTGGGGTTCTGGATGCGATGGAGCCTATGATGTTAATGCAACATGGAAGTCCAGAGTGGAGATCTTGAGGAGGTGGTGAGAAGTAGTAAGAGTCAGGTGCTGCATGGTTTGGAATATACCAATACGCTCGGAAAATCCTGGAGCAGCACAATTGAGTCTAACAGGGTACCAAAGCAGGTGAAATGGTTTAGAGACTTCCAGTCAGGGTGTGTGGGAGAGATATAGGGCAGTCATATAGAAGGGTGGTGAGGGGGCGACATCCCAACATGCACCAACCGGTTGGGTCAAGGCGGGCTGGGGGTGGGGAGGAAGGCATGTGACCCAATCCAAGCACGGCCATCATTGGGCATGTGTGAATAGGGAAAGTCATCGAGGGGGGATCCAATCCAACCATCATCTACGGGAGATGGTTGGTGAAATACAGAAGGGTCCTGAGGACCAAAGGGGAAAACAGGACTCACGGTTTCAAGGGTCAATCTGGATCAGATCGTTGAGAGCCAGCCATAGATGGAGCGGGAGGGGGAGGGCGTCTTGGCCCTTTGACCTTTTCCCATGTGCGACCCGGGAGGTTAGTGGAAAGCTGAGGGGGGGTTGATCCAGTTGGGCTTCGGGTGTTTTTACCAGATGGTAGCAGATGGAGAGAGTCCAGGACGGACTGTGCTTCGTCTGGCGAGGTCAGCGTGTGACTGCGACCATTGTATGAGAAGGATAGCTTGAAGGGGAAGCCCCAGCGGTACCGAATTTGGTGCGATTGAAGAGCTGAGGTGTAAGGCTTCATCTGTCTCCTTTTCACAATCGTGGACTGGGAGAGATCCGTAAAGAGTTGGTAGTGGTATCCCTGGAACGTGAGGTTGGGCTTGTCCCGGGCCGCGCGAAGGAGGGTTTCCTTAGTGCGGTAATAAGTGAACTTTATGATGATGTCGCGGGGTGGTCCCTCTGATTTCTTGGGGCCGAGTGACCGATGGATGCGGTCAAATTCCAGCCTGTCAATGGGGATGGCTGGGACAAGCTCCTGGAACAGGGCCGTGGCAGTGGAGGTGAGGTCCATGACCGTTTCGGGGATGCCCCGCAGGCGCAGATTACCTCTGCGGGCCCTGTTCTCAAAATCCTCCAGGCGTAGTAGGGCTACATCCAGTTCTTTCTTAATGTCAGAAATGTCCTGCTCGTGGTTTTCTAAGACAGTAGTAGCGGCATCCATCTTGTCCTCTAGGTCATTGGTGCGGGAGCCGAGCTCCCTGATTTCTTTAGTGAGGTGGGTGGCCAGCTTGGTGGATGCGGCTGATAGTTCTGCCTGCAACATGGTCTTGAAGCTGGAGAGCAGATCAGCATCCTGCAGTGACGGCAGCTGGAGCGGGTCCCCGCCGACAGCGGGAGACCGATCCAAATCCTCGGCTGTAAGCTGGGAGAAGGGGTCCGGACTTGAGGCCGGGGCTTCAAACATGGCGTCCGGCGGGGAGGCCCCAGGCAGTGTGCGGTCCGCAGATCGTGAGCTGGATGCTCGCGTGAGCATCGCCGTTCGTGTCGCTGGATGCACGGCAGCTGCGGGAGTCAGCGGGAGGTGGTGGGGGACGGGGATTCCCTCTTACTTGGCTTTTTATGGGGCCGATGTGTCCTGGCGGTGAGGAGCGAGGCTAGGATGCGGCCATCTTCGTTCGCTGCTCACGAGCGCCCCCCCGGCATCCTATTTCAAACAGATACAAAAAATTTTCACAGAATTCATATGGCCAAAAAGAGACCCAGACTCTCACATAAACTTCTAATTCTACCCCAACATCATGGTGGACTAGCAGTACCAGACATCCGCGCTTATCATAAGGCAATACACTTAGTGAGGCTGATAGACTGGAGTCGACACCAAGAAACTAAGATCTGGACACAAATGGAGCAAGACCAAAGCAAGGTTCCCCTCAACAGGGCCCCCTGGTGCTACATGGCCCTACCGATAGAAACAAAAGGCCACCCACTAATTGGTAACACAACACGAGTGTGTGCCCGTCTCATTTCTCAAAAATCCATATCTTCCCCTAACTCACCTCTATACCCTATACTGGGTAAACCTGGGTTTGAGCCGTGTATGCAGGATGCGATCTTTCGGGGTCTGGGCGACGCGGGCCTACATCAGGCCTCCCACTTTAATGCTGGGGATGCTGGTACACAATCGCAGAACTTTCGGACCCTGCAGGCCCGTTTCGCTTAGACTTCTTGAGATCCTATCAACTAGGACACTTCCTTCACTCCCTGGAACCTCCTGTCGCCAATGATCAACCACTCACAACTTTAAAAGAACTCTGCAACACTTCAGGCACAATAACACATACTCTGTCCCTAGCTTACAATCTCCTAAACACACCGCAGGCAGATTTCTTGCCCCCAGGTTTAATTAAATGGAAACTGGAACTAAATTGCCACTTCAGTACAACTAAACGTCAGCGTATTCTTAGATTTACTCACAAGTCCTCCATCTGTGCCAAAACCCAGGAGACCAACTATAAGCTACTATCGAGATGGTACAGAACACCAGTTCTACTCCACAAATTTTTCCAGACGTCGTCTGACCTTTGTTGGCGATGTCGGGCAGAGGGAACTTAGTGCACATTTTTTGGTCATGCCCTATCCTGAATCACTTCTGGCGTGTGGTAAGGGAGGTTACCCAGAAATTCACAGAGTACACTATACCGGATGACCCCGCATTCTTTCTCTTGCATGCATCTGACATCTCAGAGAAAGTATACAAAAAAAAATCAGTGATTAGACATCTGTTAGATGCAGCCAAGGCCTGCATCCCAATCCACTGGAAGGCCACATCCCCACCGACAATTACATCATGGCTTACAAGAGTGGAGGAAATAAAACGCATGGAGGATCTCATTCTCAAGGCGCAAAACAGGCAAGAAACAGTCACTAAAACTTGGCAGCTATAGAACATCTTCATATTATCGGATGAAGATCAAGCATTAAGAGATCCTGCTGTGTCTGTGTGAGTGTGCATCCTCCAACACAACACCCTTCCTACCACTCTTTGTGAACGTTGACACAAAACACCATGTACGTGACCTAAGAATACCCTCTCTGACACTTCATGATCGGGGGGACAAAAACCCCTCTCCTCTCTCTTCCCCTCCTACTTCTGACCATCTATTCTTTATTCTTTTTTCATCTTGCTAATTTTCATCATACCATTCTTTCCAGCTCTCTCTGCCCACACTTGTGGGGTTACCTTTCTTTAATAAGAAGGGAAAAGAAAATGTAGAGACCGAGCGCATGAACCCCGACACCTAACTTTATAATCAGACCAGGTACATCCACACTCTCACAGAGAGGTCTTTCTGTTTCGCATAATTATTAAAGAGACGCAGAGACAACCACGGAAGACACACGAGATGCCTTTACAGATAAAAAAAACTATGTATGTGCCTACCATGACGTGCTCTGCTGTCAGGAATTTCATCTCATGTCTCTTATGCACCTCTCTTATGCACCTTGATCTGTAACTGTGAACATATGTTATCATTTGTACTCGGAGTCAATCTGTGGATAGTGTAGGAAAGGAACAAAGAGCAACAGAGATCATAGACCTGAAGTGTGCCAGGGTCACGTAGTCAGTATGCCTAAAAGGGGGCAAAAATAAACCCAGTAGGATGAAAGCTTTAACAGCCAGATTTATTACCCACTGGATAAACGTACAATCTGCCAAATTGGCAACCGCTTGTGGCATCTCAGAAGTGGCTCTGGGACATACCCAGAGAAACAAGACGACCTCCACCTACCCAAACAAGGGCCGGGGCCCCCAGCACAAATTCACAGAAGCTGCACCTATCTAGAATGAATGCCAAGGTATGCCTTAGGGTCCAGTCCCCGATTGGCCAAAAAAAGGGGGCGGCAATGAAGTATACAATGAGCTACAGAGAAGGGAGCGCTAGAAAAAGGCAACCGAGGACCACCCCTGGGTATATCAGATATAGCACAGCCGAGCTGGTTTAAACCAACCCGGGCACCACGCCTTGCCAGGCTCCAAAAGCCTGACAGTGCCGCCACCCAATTGCGAGCATGCAGATGTAAACAGAAAAGGCTGAGGTGCAAAACCAGTTGATTTGGCCAAAAGTAAGAGAGACCCTGGGCCAGAAGAGCAACTCCCTTGGCCTCAGGACCCCCAAAAGTCTGGGTATAGCACTGCCTTGAGCACCAACGCACCTGGTACCCAACGCAAAGGAGACCTTGAGAGCATGACAGATACAACACGAAAATATGACCCATGGCGAGAAGTCTGCTGAGCACAGCAGGAGGGCTACTCTTCAGGATCCCTGAGGACGGCTTAATAGAGTGCGTAGAAAATAAAAGAAAGGCCTGTTGGGGTCTACCAACAAAATGAAATGCTGAATCCCAGCCAGATACACCCTGATAGTGCTGTAGGCCGATGTGAGTTGAAAAAGGCAAAAAACAAAAAGCAAGTAGGAACTGGATGTTAACCATCAGGACTGGGAAATTTTGACTGGCAAACATCCCAAGCAGTGTCATGAGCCTTCCTGGTATTCAAAATAAAGACTTAACTATCAAGGCTGTTGCGACAGCCAAATAGAGACCCAATCTAACACAAATGCTGGAACCGAAGAGAAGGCGTGACGCCAGCATCTGCGTCCGAGACCTGAGCCTACTGGTACTGGCCTAGGCACTGAGAAGGTTCCAGAATCCACTAAAGCCCCTGAGCCCGTAGAGGCTGCTTGAGCTGCCATAGGCTGACTTAACAATAGTTCTATACTATTGCCACTCCTGGCCGGACGTAGCTAGGACATTAAAGGTAGTGTGCATTGGGACAGGAAAGAAACTGCAGTCCGCTGGGTAACCAGCTCCGCACTTGCGCTTGACGAGCAAGGGATCAGTAACTTAAAAAGCTGGGTTTCCCGCGCCGAAGCCGGGAAAGCAGTCCACTGCGTAGGAATACTGCCATCAGGTCAAGAGTTGAAGCTAGCCGAGTGTGAAAAATTAAGCCTTGGGACGGACCAGGTTCTGAGAGAGGGTGAGCTACTTGATGAACTGATGAACAACTTGAGAAACATGAGAAGCGAGAGTAACATTGGGAAAACATGAGAAACCTGGGAAAACGAGAGAAACATAACAAATGTGAGTTAGCATAGAAACAACAAATTGCATGAGAAACGTAAATTGCATGAGAAACGTAAATTGCATGAGAAACGTAAATTGCATGAGAAACGTGAGTTTGAATGAAATATGTAAGCAGCGTAAGAACAGATGTGGAGACTTGCCGCCAAACAAGCCAATTAAAAACGATCACCTCAATCTGATAACCCATAGACGTGAAGGGTAACCTGCAGTGGAAGAACCTGGACAACCCAGCTGTGTAAAAGTGACCAGAGAACATTACAGACAATCAGCCCATGACATAACACCCCTACTACCTGACAAGTATGAGGATGTAGGTGCAGACATGACTAGACCAACAGCGCATGAATGTGAACCTAATGCCAACACCACCCTACTGAATGTAGCAAGCCAGCCCGAGCAACCTGCAGCGCCAAGACAGGAAATTAAAAATGAACACTCAGGGCTAAAGTCCCCACAGACTGTGGTGGGTAGTAGTAAAAGGTGTAATGGTGAAGAGGACGTATGACGTATGAACTACAGGTGAGAATATTGTGGGACGACAATCAATTAAAAACGAAACCTCAGCCTGTATTGGATCTGTAGACGTGAAAGATCCTGGATGCAAGCACTAACTAACGGAAATGCAGCGAACGAAAGACAATGACATGAAGTGTGAGAAACATGGGAAACGTGAGAAACGTAAGGCACATGGGAAACGTAAGGCACATGGGAAACGTGAGAAACGTAAGGCACGTGGGAAACGTGAGAAACGTAAGGCACGTGGGAAACGTGAGAAACGTAAGGCACGTGGGAAACGTGAGAAACGTAAGGCACGTGGGAAACGTGAGAAACGTAAGGCACATGGGAAACGTGAGAAACGTAAGGCACATGGGAAACGTGAGAAACGTAAGGCACATGGGAAACGTAAGGCACATGGGAAACGTGAGAAACATGAGAAACGTAAGGCACATGGGAAACGTGAGAAACGTAAGGCACATGGGAAACGTGAGCAACGTGAGAAACGTAAGGCACATGGGAAACGTGAGCAACGTAAGGCACATGGGAAACGTGAGCAACGTAAGGCACATGGGAAACGTGAGCAACGTAAGGCACATGGGAAACGTGAGCAACGTAAGGCACATGGGAAACGTGAGAAACGTAAGGCACATGGGAAACGTGAGAAACGTAAGGCACATGGGAAACGTGAGAAACGTAAGGCACATGGGAAACGTGAGAAACGTAAGGCACATGGGAAACGTGAGAAACGTAAGGCACATGGGAAACGTGAGAAACGTAAGGTACCTGGGAAACGTGAGAAACGTAAGGCACATGAGAAACGTGAGAAACGTAAGGCACATAGGAAACATGGGAAACGTGAGAACATGGGAAACGTCAGAAACATGGGAACACTTGAATTTGCATGAGAAAACTGTAAATTGCATAAGAAACCATAAATTGCATGAGAAAAGCGAAAAATTGCATAAGAAAGCGTAAATTGCATGAGAAACTGTAAACTACATGAGAAAAACATAAAATTGCATGAGAAAAACTCTTAAACTGCATGGGAAAAAAACTAAAACTGCATGGAAAAACCCTAAAACTGCATGGAAAAAACCCTAAAAATGCATAAGAAATCGTAATTGACATGAGAACGTAAATTGCATGAGAAACCGTAAAATTGCCATGAGAAATCGTAATTGACATGAGAAATCGTAACTGACATGAGAAACTGTAAAAATAAATAAATTGCATGAGAACATAAATTGCATGAGAAAAAAAACATAAATTGCATGAGAAACCGTAAATCGCACGGAAAAGAGAAAATGTCATAAGAAAGCGTAAAATTGCATGAGACACCATAAACTACATGAGAAAGTCGTAAAATTGCATAGAAAACCATAAAATTGCATGAAAAAAAAACGTAAAATTGCATGAGAAATCATAAAATTGCCTGAGAACGTAAATTGCATGAGAAACTACATGAGAAAGCAGTAAATTACATGAGAAAACCGTAAAATTGCATGTGAAAACCCTAAAACTGCATGGAAAAACCGTAAAACTGCATGAGAAATCGTAAATTACCTGAGAACGTAAATTGCATGAGAAAAACATAAATTGCATGAGAAAACCGTAAAATCGCATGAGAATGTAAATTGCATGAGAAAAAGTAAAAATTGCATGAGAAATCATACTATGCCAAGGACCCCCAAAGAACCTAATAAGACGACTGGCGATGAGAAAGTGTCATGTCATCCACCTGAATTAACCCCTGAAGACCCACACTATAGACCACGTGGAGCTCAGGGGGGGGGGGGGGACACGACCCACTACGTGGCGCTCGGGAGGGGGGAACCCATCACACGAAGCTGAGGAGAGGGGGGGGGACCACCATGAGGCTGAGGAGGGAGGAGACCCTGCCCATGCATACCTATGCTGCAACCCAACAGTGGTGACAGCGGACCCAAACACCAAAAACACTAATGCAGTCATGATCAACCCTAGTCTTGCCAACTCCGCCCCCCGCCCCTGACAACAGAGACCCCCAGCCCTGCAGGCAACAGCAGAGCCAGCCAGAGTACAGCCTGACAGCATCGTGCATGCGAGTGACCTGCACACGTGCCCAGACACAAGATCAGTCCTGAGAGTGCCAGAACCTACTACGTGGAGCTCAGGAGGACGTGGCACCTTACAGCATAAAGATATGATGATTTCCTGCACAATACTGAAGCCCATACATACTATGTGCAATGACCTACACTATTTCAAACTGGATAAACTCGGGTCACTGCTAGAAAAAAGATGTTTCATTGGATTGCTAACCTGTACTCCAGGAATAAAGACGTGCTATGCAGTGCTAGTAGCAGAGGCGGGACATCGTGTCATATGAGACTCTGTCGTCATCTCCTGAAAACCCCCCCCAAACACACTCCCCCCAACCTGCAACCAGAAAACATGGTGCTACCTGAACCCCCAGCTGACCGGAGTACAGTGAAAACGGAGGGAAGAACACTACCCCTATCCCTGCGCCCGCAGCGCACAAGACCGTCCCGCATGGTAACGATGCCGAGACCTGCCACGAGCAGATAGAGCAGCCGCCGAACATCCTCCTCGTTCAATCCGTGACCCGGAAGTGACGTCAGAGTCGCCCGGAAATGATGCTGACACGAGATCCTACGACCACAAGGAAGGAGGCAAAGGAGGGCAGGCTTTATGCAGCCTGACTCCTCCTACAATTACAGGCTGACCTGTGGTCAGCCTTACACTTGTACTGCTGTGATACATGTCCGGCCATGTTGGCCTTGTCTGTGTTATAAATAAACAATTAAAAAAAAAAAAAATTCCCATAGACACACTCCTAAACCTTGTAGACAGTCTTCCTAGAAGAGTTGAAGCTGTTATATCTGCAAAGGGTGGGCCAACTCAATATTGAACCCTACAGATTAAGACTGGGATGCCATTAAAGTTCATGTGTGTGTGTGTGTAAAGGCAGGCGTCCCAATACTTTTGGCAATATAGTGTATCCATATTCAGGTATGAGAGCCCGGTGCCAAATAAGAAGATGATGGCAATGTCAGGCTATTATTGATGCCTGTGCCCTTGCTAGGGAGATTCACCCCTCTGTCCTGTTTACCATTATCACAGAGAGTGAAAAATTCCAAAATTTTGGGTTGTCCCCAGAGCAGGAATAGAGTGGAAATCTTCCAATGGGGACACCAGTTCTGGTGACAACCAGGGATTCCCTTACTAGTCATCTCACTTCCTGTTTTGGCTATGAGACAGAGAGTGAAGGGAAATCTCCCCAATGAGGCCAGGTTCACATATATGCGAATTGGATGCAGGTTTCCCCTCCCCCTTACATCAGGGTCCCCAGTGAGAGGGCAGACAGTGAGAGATGATGTAATCTCTCTGCCCGCAGCTGCACAGTGAGGGCGGAACAGCGGTGATACAGGGCGGGCGGGCGAGAGCGAGCAGAGAGATGACATCATCTCTCACCGCCCGCCCTGCTGTTCTGCCCTCACTGTTCCATCGTCACCTGCTCTCCGGCGCTCCCGTTCTGCCCGCTGGCTTTGTCACGCTGCTCTTCCGTTCTGCTCTCCGGCTCTGTCATGCGGCCCGCCACACTCGCAGACCGGCTGCAGAGAGGCCGCGGCCCGGTGGTTGGGGACCCCTGCAGAGACTCGGGGCTATAACCCCAGAAGCCACCCCCTAGCAACGCCACTGCGGCTGTCAGTGGAGTTCCCCTGTTGACAGCTTTAATGTAAATGAAGTCCCGAAGTTGGAGCTTTAAAAAAAAAAAAAAAAGCAGCCTTGACCATGTTTACCAACCACATGCTCAACTACTGAAACACTAAGATAAAAAAGAAACATTGTGTAATTTTGTTTATACAGCTACAGATCAAAGGGATGAACTTTTGTCTGCAGGTGAAGTGAGTTTAAAGAGGAGTTCCACCCAGGGGGGCCGTCAAAAAAAAAAGAAAATTAAAAGTCAGCAGCTACAAATACTGCCGCTGCTGACTTTTAATTGGACACTTACCTGTCCCAGGGTCCAGCGATGCGGGGGATCGAAGCCCCGCTCGCCCCCCCCCCTCCGCTCGTCGGCATTTCAAATGTGGGCGCCGGGCTGTGGCTTCACAGCCTGGCACCCACTGCGCATGCGCGAGCGGCGCCGCGCGCCGTGATTGGCTGTTCAATCACCTGGGACCTGTAATAGGTCCCAGATGATTGACAGGAGGGAGGGAGCAGAGCGGAGCCCTTCCTGTGCCGAGGGGGAAGTGATGTCACCAGCCCAGGCAAAGGAAGAGGCAGACTACGAGGGACCACCTAGCAACAGGCATTTAGAGGTAAGTGGAAAAAAAAAATATCCAAATGTTTTTTTTTTTTTTTTTTTTTTTTTTTACAATTTTTGAGGTATTTTTGTTTTTTTGGGTGGAACCCCACTTTAAAGCAACCTGCCAAGTAAAAAAAATGTAATTTTTTTTTATTAAATTGTTCCTCTATTTAACCCTTATTAACCCTTAATTTACTATAATCAGCCTTATTAACTCCTTATTCTCCATTTAATTAATATTTTCCTGCTGTTTTTCAGTGGCTGGCTGTCAAAGCCCACCCTTCTTGCTGCCGCATATATATGTTGTGTAGTTGGCTGAAGATCAGCACATACCTGTGCGCTCCTGACTCCCTCTAACGGCCCCAATTCCTAGTCGGAGCGAGGCAGACTTTTTGGATGGATGTGATGACATTAGGCACAAAGGAAGATTTGTATCTGTATTTATTTTTATCTTTATTGGAGGATCAGAAACTTGTTATATTTTTCCCGCATTTTGTTTCTTCTTTGGCGGTCCATTCTTCTAGTTGACCCACTTCTTTTCATTCAGAAAGTCAGTGAATTTTTGGTAATATTCTTCAGCTTTCAAGGTCATCTTGGACGTTTTCTCTATTAAGAAGCCCCTGAATAATGGCAAGAAAAACTGAGCGTTAGAAATGTTTAATAATAAGTTTTAAGATTTTGAAAAACGATGAAAGCGCAATTGAAGTGTAGCACTGGGCTGGGCTCCTTAACCCTTTCACCGCCAAGGCCGTTTTTGCAGGTTTTTTCGCACACGCGATTAAAAAAAAAAAAAAAAAAAAAAATATATATATTTTAGGCCTGGCGATTAGTTAAAGCGGGGGTCCACCTATCTATTGTTTTTTTTTTTTAGTTCATTCACAAACTTTTCTTCTCAGCATTACATACTCACATATTGTGTGTAATATGTCCGCCTGTGTCAGATTTCGTCGGAAAGAATAACTTATATTATTCACTGCAGCGGGTTTCCATCTTCATTGTGGGCATTTGAAGCCCACAAGCATTTATTTCCTGGATGTGGTGAATGCTGTGCTCCCAGCATTCACCGCTCGTTCCCGCACATGCTCAGTGGCATCCTGGGAAGCCTGAGACTAGCTACCAGGAGACTGTGCGGAGTCTGGGAGAGGCTAGAAACACGCCTACTCCCACGGGAGGAGAACCAGGAAGTGCAAAGAAGAATAGAAAAATAAAAGGTAATTACGGCGATTTAAATTTTTTTAAACGGCATGTCAGCATCTAGGCAAGGAAGAGAATACATACAGATATTGTTCAAAATTTGGGTGGAACCCCGCTTTAAGACCCTAAATATTATATATTTTTCTGACAGCAGAGACTCTAGAGAATAAAATAGCGGTAGTTTAGTTCCATGTCTTTTAGTTGTTTGTTTGCAATTTCAGTATAAACTACATTCAAGTTCATTTTACAGCACACAAACACAATGGGGGTTGTTTACGAAAGGCAAATCCACTTTGCACTACAAGTGCAAACTACAAGTGCAAACTACAAGTGCAAAGTGCACTTAAAAATTGCACTGAAAGTGCACTTGGAAGTGCAGTCGCTGTAAATCTGAGGGGTAGATCTGAAATGAGGGGAAGCTCTGCTGATTTTATCATCCAATCATGTGCAAGCTAAAATGCTGTTTTTAACTTTCCTTGCATGTCCCCCTCAGATCTACAGCGACTGCACTTCCAAGTGCACTTCCAGTGCAATTTCAAGTGCACTTTGCACTTGTAGTTTGCACTTGTAGTGCAGAGTGTATTTGCCTTTAGTAAATAACCCAATATATTACCCATTTTTTGGTAAAATATAAAAGATGTTGCACTGAGTAAATAGATACCCAACATGTAAAGGCCTAAAATCGTGGGTGCCCGTGAAACTGTGACAAACTTCAGTACCCTATATTTTCCA
This sequence comes from Lithobates septentrionalis, assembly GCA_037952835.1. NCBI lineage: Eukaryota > Metazoa > Chordata > Amphibia > Anura > Ranidae > Lithobates > Lithobates septentrionalis. The sequence continues at coordinate 1,206,514 of JBBDGP010000289.1, read as the reverse complement.
TAGGAAACACTTTAAAGGGCCCTACAGGTCATCGGTTTAGACGTATCCATGAATATTGGGCCTGGAATTATTTCTCTCACTGTGGCTTGCACAGCAATATGTGACGTGTATCACAATCTATGTTGTGCATAAGCGCTCCCCCAACGTGAGCATGTGAGCATGTATGTGGAGATGGGGGAGGGGCTCAAAAACTTTTGGAGGGTTTAAAAGCTTGGTTGTAACTTTCTTTTCATTAAAACTTTATTCTTTTATCACATAGGGGAAAAAAGTCCTCTATAATGAATTTTTGGTTGCTGGTTTTCTTTAACCACTTCAGCCCCGGAAGGATTTACCCCTTAATGACCAGGCCATTTTTTGCATTATGGCACTGCGTCGCTTTAACTGACAATTGCGAGGTTGTGCGACGCAGGTGTTGTACCCAAACAAAATTGACGCCCTTTTATTTCCCACACATAGAGCTTTCTATTATGTATGTATGTATGTTTGTTTATACACACACACACCCCCATTCTGGCTCTCATGATTGGCGGACATCCCGGCCGCTGGCCCACGCTGTTTGAAGGGCCAATTTACAGCTATGGAGATTTGCGGGAACGAGCCGACCTGCCGCTGTATAATGACGGTGGCTGGTCAGCTAGTGGTTAATCTCTCTTTTGTTTTTTTAGTTTTTTAACATTTCTTGAGTTGCTTCCTTGTTTCTGGCCTAGGCCAAAATTATGTCATACATCTAGAAGTGGGGCTTTCTCAGCTAAGGACATCCTCCCGCCTGCATGCCTGAGCAAAGGGCAGATGGATTCCAGGAAGTAAATACTACATGAATCATCTGCCCTTACTCAAGATGGCCACGTCTTGAAATGCTAGGGGGGGGGTCGTTTTTCAAAGTGACTTCTCAATAAAATAAAGCTAATAAACATACAAAGAATGTTGAAAAACAGTGGATGCTGGTGCTCAATATTTTTTTTTTTGGGGGGGGGAGCATCAAACAAACCTGCTCCCCCCCACGGGAGATGGACGACGGTGATCAGTGCCCCCCCTCCTTAGCTTAGGAGGCCATTGCTTCTCCTCCCAGCCGAGCAGGAAGTTCGGTCCTGAGACCTGATTGACCGGGAGTCCTATGACTCCTGGCCAATCGGATCTCAGGACCTGCTTCCTGATTGGCTGGGAGGAGAAGCTGGAAGATATTAGTGACTATTTGTTATTGTCACACAACTGGGTGGGCTCAGGGCGCAGCTATCTGCGCCCCGAGCCCACCCTTTTTTGAAGCCAATTAGAGCCTCAGGCTCAAATCACGTGCTTCAAAAAAAAAAAACCCCATTGAAATCCATGCGTCAGGTGCCCTGCATGTAGATTAGGGGCCTGGTGCATGGATTAGGGGGGCGGCGCCCCTGCACCCTGCATGAGCAGCCACCACTGGTGAAAACAGTGGCCCTCTAATCAAATGAGGGACCTAATAAATGGAACCTAAAACCAACTCTAAGGCCCCTTTCACACAAACGATCCGTTCAGGTCCGCCTGTCAGTTTTTTAGGCGGACCTGAACGGACCCTCCATAGACCTCTATGGAGCGTCGGATGTCAGCGGTGACATGTCCACTGACATCCGACCCGCTCTGATCCGAAAAAGTGTAACGGAGGAAAAACCTACTTTTCCATGCGTTTTCGGATCGGATCGGGTGACGACGGACTCTACGGTCCGTCATCATCCAATCCCCCCATAGGGGAGAGCGGCGCTCTGACAGGTCCGTCGCGTACAGTGTGTAGAGACAGACCTGTCAACTGCCTGCTCAGCGGGGACCGGCGGAGCGATCCCCGCTGAGCAAGCGGATGTTCACGGGACGGATCATCATGGATCCGTCCCGTGTGAAAGAGGCCTAAAAAATAAAAAAAGTCCAAAGAACTTTTCTTATGTAGCGAGGTCCCAGGCCTCCTTTAGTCTGAGAACCTCCAGGGACAGCTGACATCCTTCTGTATAGAGTGGGTCGCAAGGCATGGTGGGTGTAATGCAAGATAGATTCATGGGCGCCAGACACTTCTTGAATGCAGAGAGATTTATTTTTCTCTTGAACTGAACTGTGGGAGAGAGGGTTTAGGGCCAGGACACCCTTTGGTAGTTGCTATGTTAATTGGCAGACTCCGAGACTTCTACAGGTAAGACAGCCATGCAGGAAAAGGCATCCAGCAGGACACCACATGTGTAGGTGTGCTGTCTCCTATGGCAACAGTCTTAGAACAGTTTCTAACACAAGCTGTAACAAACTCCTTTACTTCCTCTACAATCACTTCTTGTAGATTTTCAACCCGCTGAGCTCCCAGTCTCTCTCATTAGACTTGCTGATTCACTGTCACTGAATCCCTTGAGCTCTTCCAATCAGGTTACTCAGTATCTTCCTCAAGCGTCACCCCGCTTCCCTGCTGGGTCCCTGGCTTGGCACTTCAGATACTTCTCAAGCGTCACCCCACTGGCTGGGTCCCTGGCTTCACACCTGCTGAAGCTTCCCAATTCTTTACCGTCCCCGGTTGATGAGACTACTGCTCCAGTATTTGTTACAGCTACTCACAGCGGTCCCTGGTAACTAGGTGGATGGTTCCTTAGTGGCGACAGCTTCCCCTCTACCTTCGACCACAACAGGTTCTCCGGCCGGTAGAACCGTCACTTCTGGTTGGACTGCAAGCCGCAATCCCAAACCTGCGCTGCTCTCCTGGTTCTGGATAGGCCCTCAGAAAGCCTAGCAGCCAGATGTCCCCGGGATAGGCCCAAACTCCGGCCTAGCAGCCTGGGCAATACAACAAACGCCCACCCAGACAGCCGTCCAGGTGGCACAGAACCCCGATCACCTGACGCCACCCGAATATATAGGTTCTCCCAGCAGGCCAAGGGATATACTCATAATCTGTCCTTGCATCGCCCTTGTCTTATCTAATGTCACCAAGTGCCCGGTCACCTAGCAACAAAAGAGAAAAGTGCAGCAATTCCAGACTTATGGTGAAACCTATTGATCCCTAACAATTGGCCAAGGCAACAATTGGCAGGTAAATTTTAGGAGCAACCCTGTCTAGACATCAAGGTGATACACTTAACCGGTTTCCGACCACCGCATGTAGATATACGTCAACGGAATGGCACGGCTGCGCAAATGGGCGTACCTGTACGTCCCTTTGAAATTTGTCGCTGTGCCATCACGTGAGCACCCCCGGCGGCGCACGCACCTGCCGCGAGCTCCGTGAGTAGGATCGCGGGTCCAGCGGACTCGATGTCCGCGATCGTCTCACGGAGAGGTAGAACAGAGAAATGCGAATGTAAACAAGCATTTCCCCGTTTTGCCTAGTGACACTGTCACTGATCTCTGCTCCCTGTAATCGGGAGCAGTGATCAGTGTCGTGTCACACGCAGCCCCTCCCCCCACAGTTAGAATCACTCCCTAGGACACACTTAACCCCTACAGCGCCACCTAGTGTTAACCCCTTCGCTGCCAGTCACATTTACACAGTAATCAATACATTTTTAATCGCACTGATCGCTGTATAAATGTGAATTGTCCCAAAAATGTGTCAAAATTGTCCGACGTGTCCTCCATAATCTCGCAGTCATGATAAAAGTCGCTGATCGCCACCATTACTAGTAAAAAAAAAAATTATTAATAAAAATGCCATAAAACTATCCCCTATTTTGTAGACACTATAACTTTTGCGCAAACCGATCAATAAACGCTTGTTGCGATTTTTTTTTTTATCAAAAATATGTAGAAGAATACGTATTGACCTAAACCGAGGAAAAAAAAACAGTTTTTTTATATATTTTTTGGGGATATTTATTATAGCAAAAAGTAAAAAATAATGCATTTTTTTTCAAAATTGTCGCTCTTTTTTTGTTTATAGTGCAAAAAATAAAAACCACAGAGGTGATCAAATACCACCAAAAGAAAGCTCTATTTGTGGGGAAAAAAAAAAAAGGTGTCAGTCCAAAGAAGTCCATAATGGGATTGCACTCTGCACCCCCCCCCCCCCCCAAACACACCCAACACATAATAATAAATATGACACTCAAATATTGGCATAAATTGGCCGCGGCACCTTTATTGGTTTACAAATAAAATAATAATTTTCATAATCATATCATAATTCTAACTCAAATTATCCTTTTCAAAATTGCTTAGCCTTGATGACTCAAGCAAAATCTAATCCATTAACTTGAACATAACAGTCATTTATATGTAAGGTGACATACCACATAACGTGCATGTGAATGAAGGGGGGGGGGGGGGATCTTTCCTTCAACCAGCCTGTCAGCTAACCCTCCTTTGACAGTGGGCTCTTTATATAATGACCCCCACTGCTTCCAGGGAGTTCCTTCCATTTTCATTGGCTCCTTCCCACCTGCCCCAGGTGAGCAGGAAGGGCCAAACCTCCATTGATTAATATGAAATCTACCTATTCTAATCAGCTAACACCTGGGGGGGGGGGGAGGCAACCCCATGCAGGTGGGCTCCAATAATTGTGCCCTCCTGTTACATTATCCTTGTATACAATGTTCCAGTACACACTGCATTGAAAGGACATCCTTTAGACCCCTTTCACACTGGGGCGCTTTGCAGGCGCTACAGCGCTAAAAATAGCGCCTGCAAAGCGCCTTGAAAGAGCCGCTCCTGTCTCTCCAGTATGAAAATATTCAAATAAAATAGTATGTGGCGCTGCCCTATCTTGGTATACTAACTCCAAATAAATGATCACAAAAACGCTGCAGAAACATCCTCCTCATAGAAGTGCAATGTGCATATACAATCTCGTAACGATACCTTGTGATACCCAAATAAATCAACTTCAATACATTAATGATTTGACATATATCCAAGAAAAATGTGTGTCAAAATAGTATAATATGATTCCTAATTCTCATATATATACACAACTAGATAAAGTGTGGCGCTGCCCTATCCTTGTGTATTAACTTCAAATACAAAAAAATAAAAAATCATAAAGTGCTGAAAAAATCTTCCTCATACAAGTGCAATATGCATATACGATCTAGTAGCAATGCCCTATGGCAGTGTTTCTCAACTCCAGTCCTCAAGGCGCCCCAACAGGTCATGTTTTCAGGATTTCCTTCAGCTGAAACAGCTGTGGTAATTACTAAGGCAGTGAAACTGATCAAATCACCTGTGCAAAATAATGGAAAGCCTGAAAACATGACCTGTTGGGGCGCCTTGAGAACTGGAGTTGAGAAACACTGCCCTATGGTAACCAAATCAATGCATTAATAATTTGACATATATCCAAGAAAATAGTGCATCGAAATAGTATGGTTCTTAGTGCTCATATACTGTATATAAACTAAATATTAAAGTGCCCAGTGCAACTCATGTTGCAACTATTATAAACATAAACATTTTTTAAAAGTGACACAATGTGCAAACAATTATCATAAAGTGCATTAGGTGCAACTATCAATGCGATTAAACTCCCGCATAGATACACAAATAGTAAAATACATCAAAAGTGACAGTTGTGCAATAAAGTCCACAAACACTCTTTCATGCAATTTTTCTTTTGATGGTATTTGATCACCTCTGCCGTTTTTATTTGGAAAATAACTACTACTGGAGTAGTTTTGTAATTTTCCCCCATTGCATGTTAACCACTTCAGCCCCAGGAGGATTTACCTTAGAGTTGTCACCTCATCCCTTTAAACCCGAACACATATGAATTATATAGGTTCTGAAGGCTAATTTAGGCTGGATTCACACCTGTGGCATTTTTAGTGCTTTTTGCATTTTGCAGATCTGCACTACAGAACTTATTCCATAGGAAAACATGTTAAATGGACTGTAGTGCAAATCTGCAAAATGCAAAAAGCACTAAAAATGCATAGGTGTGAATCCAGCCTTAATGCAGATAAGGCAACAAGTGAGTTTAATTACCACCTTAATCAGCCTCAGAACCTGTGTAATTAATATGTGTTCGGGTTTAAAGGGATGAGGTGGCAACCCTAATTTACCCCCTAAGGCTCCATTCACACTAGCGCGTTTTTTGATGCATTTAGCATTTTGCAGAAATGCATGGGAATTTTTTTAACATGGGTTCCTATGGAACATGTTCACATCAATGCTTTTTTGGATCTCTGCGTTTTTGGAAAGGGTCGGGGACTTTTTCTCATGCAAAATGCAGCGTTTTGCATGTAATGGTTTTCAATGGACAAGCATCAAAAACGCAAGTGCACCTTTTTTGCAGCGTTTTTGATGCGTTTTTGGTGCGTTTTTGATGCGTTTTTGCCGTTTTTTTTTTAATTTTTTTTACATTTTTTTTTAGACTGTAAAAAAAAACTGTAAAAAAAAAAACAAAAAAAAAAAAAACGCAAATCGCGGCAAAAACGCGGCAAAAACGCGGCAAAAACGCGTCTCAAAAACGTGGCAAGCATGAAAAAAAAACCTCCAAAAACGCTCAAAAGCAACATGCATAGGTGTGAATCGAGCCTTAATGACCAGGCCATTTTTTGCGATAGGGCACTGGGTTACTTTAACTGACAATTGTACAGTCGTGCGAAGTTGTACTTGAACAAAATTGATGTCCTTTTTTTCCCACAAATAGAGCGTTCTTTTGGTGATATTCGATCACCTCTGCAGTTTTTTTTTTCACACTTCAGTAGTATAAATAAACATCATTGATTCTAAAGACTCATTGAACAAAGGTGAGGAACAACCCTTGAAGTGACTCTGCACACACCTGCAGTAGCTTTAATTATTACCTGCATGCCCTGATTTCCAGCAGCTTTTTTTTTTTTTTCCTGCAGCCTCGAGGGCTTTCACACTGGAGCGGTGCGCTGGCAGGACGGTAAAAAAAGTTCTGCTAGCAGCATCTTTGGAGCGGTGTATACACCGCTCCTTCACCGCTCCTGCCCATTGAAATCAATGGGGCAGCGCGGCTATACCGCCCGCATAGCGCTGCTGCAGCAGCGCTTTGTGGTGGTTTAACCCTTTCTCGGGGCGCTAGCAGGGGATGTAAAACCGCCCCGCTAGCGGGCGAATACCGCCGCTAAAATGGCGCTAAAAATAGCGCCGCTTTAACGCCGCTGCCGCCCCAGTGTGAAAAGGGTCTTATGCACACCTCCTCTCCTACAATTTCCAAGAGAGTAAAATAAAACAGATTTGACAATCTAGTGTAGTATGGAAGACTTTAACCACTTGACATCCGCGCTATAGCCAAATGGCGGCCACAGCGACCGACCTGAATTTCCGGGAGTCCGTCAAATGACGGCCTCCCCTGTGCACGTGCCCTACAGGTAGAGTTGCCACCTCATCCCTTTAAACCCGAACACATGTTAATTACACAGGTTCTGTGGCTGATTAAGGTGGTAATTAAACTCACTTGTTGCCTTATCTGGATTAAATCAGCCTCAGAACCTGTGTAATTCATATGTGTTCGGGTTTAAAGGGATGAGGTGGCAACTCTACCTGCAGGGTGCTCTGATCACAGAGTCCCTGAGACTCGGGTGATCACCGATCCGAGTAAGGGGCCGGTCCCGGCCCCTTACCATGTGATCAGCTGTCAGCCAATGCCAGCTGATCACATGATCAAAACAAAAGCTCTGTGATGGTTTTTTTTTTTCTCCTCACGCTGACAGCGCGAGGAGAAAAAAAAGCCGATCACCGGCTTATCTGCAAGGGACATCGGTCCCGAAGAGGAAGAGGCAATTCTGCCTCATATGTGCTGCCAGTGCCACCTGCCATTGCCACCTGACAGTGCCCACCAGTGCCACCTATAAATGCCCATGAGTGCCACCTATCAATGCCCACAAGTGTCACCTATCAATGCCCACCAGTGGTGCCAATCAGTGCCACCTAGCAGTGCTGCCTATCAGTGTAACCGATCAGTGCCCATTATTGCCACCCATCAGTGCCTATCACTGCCACCCATCAGTGCCTATCACTGCCACCTATCGGTGCCCATCAATGCCGCCTCATCAGCGTACATCAATGAAGAAGAAAAATTACCCTTTTCAAAATTATATAACAAAATATAAAAATTTTTTTTTTTTTTTAATTCGGTCTTTTTACATTTTTTTTACAAATAATAAAAATCGCAAAGGTGATCAAATACCACCAAAAGAAAGCTCTATTTGTGGAAAAAAAATGATAAAAATTTCATTTGTGTACAGTGTAGCATGACCGCGCAATTGTCATTCAAAGTGCGTCAGCGCTGAAAGCTGAAAATTGGTCTGGATAGGAGGGGGGTTTAAGTGCCCGGTAAGCAAGTGGTTAATCATAAGCAAGGAAGACAATCAGCCATGAATGAGGGAACAAAAATGTGTGGATGCAATCACAGGATAACCGGCGCCTGGTCTGTCCAGACTGGAAAGCCTCCGGCTGCAGAGGAGTATGCTAGAAAGGAGCGGCGCTCCTATTAATCACTTCAGTTCTGACACTTCTCACACATAAGTACAAATCTACATTTTTTTGCTAGAAAATTACTTAGGACCCCAAACATTAGATAGATAGATAGATAGATGGATGCCCTAGAGCAGTGTTTCTCAACTCCAGTCCTCAAGGCGCCCCAACAGGTCATGTTTTCAGGATTTCCATTATTTTGCACAGATGATTTGATCAGGTTCACTTCCTTAGTAATTACCACAGCCGTTTCATCTGAGGGAAATCCTGAAAACATGACCTGTTGGGGCGCCTTGAGGACTGGAGTTGAGAAACACTGCTCTAGAGAATAAAATGGTGGGTGTTGCAATTTGTCACACGGTATTTGCTAAGTCGTTTTTTAAAAACAAATTTGTTGAGGAAAAAATACACTTTAGCGAATTTTAATGCACAAAAGCATAATATAATACCCAACTGTTTGGTAAAATATAAAAGATGATGTTTCCCCGAGTAAATAAATACCAAACATGTCACGCTTTAAAACTGCATATTCCCCGTGGAATGGTACAAAGCTGCGGTACCTAAACATATGTTTAGGTCCGTGGTCATCAACTCCTGTCCTCAGGGCCCACTAATGCCGGAACAAATCCGTCGGACAATCAGACCATGCGTGTGCTTCATCGGACCTTCAGCGGACTTTTTCGGTCGAAAATCAGACGGACTTTAGATTTAAAACATGTTTCAAATCTTTCTGACGGATTCGAGTCCGGCCCAAAAATCCGCTCGTCTGTATGCTAGTCCGATGGACGAAAACCCACGCTAGGGCAGCTATTGGCTACTGGCTATCAACTTCCTGTTTTCAGTCCGGTCGTACATCATCACGTACAAATCCGTCGGACTTTGGTGTGATCGTGTGTAGGCATGTCCGATTAGACGGAAGTCCATTGAAAAGTCTGACGGGATTCAGTCTGCCGAAAGTTCGGTCGTGTGTATACGGCATAGCAGGCCAGGTTTTAGGTAGATGCAGACTAGAATAGTGCAATCACTGAGCAGCAAATGATATCACCTCTGATGTATTTCAGTTATCTTGCAAACCTGGCCTGTTGCTGGGCCCTGAGGACAGGCGTTGATGACCACTGGTTTAGGTGACTCTTTAAAAGTCTTTACACAGGGGGGTCTCAAACTCCCGGGCCTCCAGCTGTTGCAAAACTACAAGTCCCATCATGCCTCTGACTGTGGGAGTCATGCTTGTAACTGTCTGCCTTGCAATGCCTCATGGGACTTGTAGTTTCACAAGAGCTGGAGTGCTGCCAGTTTAAAACCGCTGGTTTACAGGTTACCAGTTTAGAGTTAGACGGGAGGTCTGGTACTAAAATTATTGTTCTCTCTCTGACATTCACAGCAATAGCTCACATATGTGGTGCGATTGTCGTTTACATTGCGTGCGGGTGCGGGACTGACGCACGTGTTCGCATTTGCGTGCAAGCAGGAGGGGGATGGGGGCACTTTAAAAAATTTTTATTAATTATTTTATTATTTTAAACTGTCATTTTAAATATTGTTTTTGATCACTTTTATTGCTATCAGAAGGGATGAACGACATTCCTTGTGATAGCATGGGCCGTGACAGGTCCTCTTTATGGAGAGATCTGGGGTCTTTTAGACCCCCATGTCTCTTCTCTGTCCTCAAAAGCATCAGATGCTTGTACAAGCCGGTAACTGTTTGTAAACAACAAACCAAAACCGGAAGTGGCAAACCCCCTGTCGCTTCTGGTTTCTGACATCACACAGTGGGAGGAGCAACATCACTTCCTCTCCCTGTGTTCCATTAACTGGATGCTACCAACTGCATCTTCACCCGGCTTCATGATTGCTCTGGAGAGCCCTGTAAAGGCAGTAAGGGGGGGGGGGGGGGGTGCCATTCTACCACCTGTTAAAGTAATCCAGCAGCTACATACAGTGCCTTGAAAAAGTATTCATACCCCTTGAAATTTTCCACAGTTTGTCATGTTACAACCAAAAACGTAAATGTATTTTATTGGGATTTTATGTGATAGACCAACACAAAGTGGCACATAATTGTGAAGTGGAAGGAAAATGATAAATGGTTTTCAATTTTTTTTACAAATAAATATTTGAAAAGTGTGGGGTACATTTGTATTCAGCCCCCCTGAGTCAATACTTTGTTGATCCGCCTTTCACTACAATTACAGCTGCAAGTCTTTTTGGGGATGTCTCTACCAGCTTTGCACATCTAGAGAGGGACATTTCTGCCCATTCTTCTTTACAAAATAGCTAAAGCTCTGTCAGATTGGATGGAGAGCGTCTGTGAACAGCAATTTTCAAGTCTTGTCACAGATTCTCAATTGGATTTAGGTCTGGACTTTGACTGGGTCATTCTAACACATGAATATGCTTTGATCTAAACCAGGGGTCTCAAACTGGCGGCCCTCCAGCTGTTGCGAAACTACAAGTCCCATCATGCCTCTGCCTGTGGGAGTCATGCTTGTAACTGTCAGCCTTGCAATGCCTCATGGGACTTGTAGTTTCGCAACATCTGGAGGGCCACCAGTTTGAGACCCCTGATCTAAACCATTCCATTGTAGCTCTGGCTGTATGTTTCGGGTCGTTGTCCTGCTGGAAGGTGAACCTCCGCCCCAGTCTCAAGTCTTTTGCAGACTCTAACAGGTTTTCTTCTAGGATTACCCTGTATTTGGCTCCATCCATCTTCCCATCAACTCTGACCAGCTTCCCTGTCCCCGCTGAAGAAAAGCATCCCCACAACATGATGCTGCCACCACCATGTTTCACAGTGGGGATGGTGTGTTCAGGGTGATGTGCAGTGTTAGTTTTCCGCCACACATAGCATTTTGCTTTTAGGCCAAAAAGTTCAATTTTGGTCTCATCTGACCAGAGCACCTTCTTCCACATGTTTTCTGTGTCCCCCACATGGCTTCTCACAAACTGCAAACGGGACTTCTTATGTCTTTCTTTCACCAATGTCTTTCTTCTTGCCACTCTTCCATAAAGGTCAGATTTGTGGAGAGCACAACTAATAGTTGTCCTGTGGACAGATTCTCCCACCTGAGCTGTGGATCTCTGCAGCTCCTCCAGAGTTACCATGGGCCTCTTGGCTCTTCTCTGATGAATGCTCTCCATGCCTGGCCTGTCAGTTTAGGTGGACGGCCATGTCTTGGTAGGTTTGCAGTTGTGCCATACTCTTTCCAATTTCGGATGATGGATTGAACAGAGCTCCGTGAGATGTTCAAAGCTTGGGATATTTTTTTATAACCTAACCCTGCTTTATACTTCTCCACAACTTTATCCCTGACCTGTCTGGTGTGCTCCTTGGCCTTCATGATGCTGTTTGTTTCCTAAGGTTCTCTAACAAACCTCTGAGGGCTTCACAGAACAACTGTATTTATACTGAGATTAAATTACACACAGGTGGTCTCTATTTACTAATTAGGTGACTTCTGAAGGCAATTGGTTCCACTAGATTTTAGTTAGGGGTATCAGAGTAAAGGGGGCTGAGTACAAATGTACGCCACACTTTTCACATATTTATTTGGAAACATTTTGGAAAACCATTAATCATGTTCCTTCCACTTTACACTTATGTGCCACTTTGTGTTGGTCTATCACATAAAATCCTAATAAAATAGTTTTTTGGCTGTAACATAACAAAATGTCAAAAATTTCAAGGGGTATAAATACTTTTACAAGGCACTGTATCCTCTAGGATTACTTTTACAGTGAAAGGAATTGGTGGCTGAAAAAAAAAAAACGAAAAAAAAAAAACGATGTCTTGATCATTGAGATATCATCCTTCCAATCCAGCAATGTAGTGGTACATTGCTGGATGGGAAGTGGTTAAAGTCTTCCATACTACACTTAGATTGCGCCCTCTGTTTTGTTTTACTTTGTTCTCAACAAAATAAAGCATGACATGGATGGATGGGGGGGGGGGTTTGCTGCAAATATTAAATATGAACTGGAGTTTTCAGTGTGTGGTGCTCAGATACAGTTTAGTTCATTTTTTTAAAGAGATCCTCGGATTGTTTGTGGTGTTGTACAAAATTGCTAACTGTTACTTCCTAATGCTATTGCCATTCTGTTTGTTGATTTCTAGGGAGTAATTTAAAAAATAAATCCTCCTTTTTTAGCCTTGGCGTGTCAGAGGGTGCGGCGTTACCAAAAAGGTCATTGTCATCCAGAATCAGGGGACTTATCCGTCAGCAGCTCCTTTGCCATTAACCTCTTGACATCCGCGCTATAGCCGAATGGCGGCCACAGTGCGGACCTGAATTTTTTCCGGGAGGCCGTCATATGATGGCCTCCCCTGTGCACGCGCCCTGCGTGCGCCCTGCGGAGCGAGCTGTGATCACCAAGCCACTGAGACTCGGGTGATCACCGATCCGAGTAAGGGGCCGGTCCCGGCCCCTTACCATGTGATCAGCTGTCAGCCAATGACAGCTGATCACATGATGTAAACAAAAGATCGGTAATAGTTTTTTCTTTCTCCTCACGCTGACAGCGTGAGGAGAAAAAAAAGCCGATCACCGGCTCAGCTGCAAGGGACATCGGTCCCGAAGAGGAAGAGGCACATCTGCCTCATCTGCCTCATCTGTGCCACCTGCCATTGCCACCTAACAGTGCCCACAGTGCCACCTATCAATGCCCACAAGTGCCACCTATCAATGACCACCAGTGGTGCCAATCAGTGCTACCTAGCAGTGCTGCCTATGAGTGTAACTGATCAGTGCCCATTATTGCCACCCATCAGTGCCCATCACTGCCACCTATTGGTGCCCATCAGTGCTGCCTCATCAGCGTACATCAATGAAGGAGAAAAATTACCTGTTTTAAATTTTTTATAACAAAATATAAAAAAAAAAACATTTTTTTTTTTAATTCTGTCTTTTTACATTTTTTTAACAAAAAATAAAAACCACAGAGGTGATCAAATACCACCAAAAGAAAGCTCCATTTGTGGGAAAAAAATGATATAAATTTCATTTGGGTACAGTGTTGTATGACCGCGCAATTGTCATTCAAAGTGTGACAGCGCTGAAAGCTGAAAATTGGTCTGGATAGGAGGGGGGTTTAAGTGCCCAGTAAGCCATAGCTCCCAAATGTCCCTGATTTGGAGCAATGTCCCTCTGTCCCTCATTCATCCTCATTTGTCCCTCATTTTGGTCTGATCTATATAGTTGTATATAAAATGCACTTTTTATCTATCAAAAAGTGTTTTCCAGTGCTAAACCTTTCATCTGATTTCTAAATTGCTGAAATTTGTAAATTCCAAAAGCCAATATAAAGGAATAGTAGTGGTAAAAAAAAAGCACTTGTGGGTTTAACCAATCTTGTTTTTTTGTACAATTCTCCTTTAAGGGGCGTGGTAAGGGGTGTGTCTTATGCCTGCCTACTTTTGCTGATAGGTGTCCCTCATTCCCATCTCAAAAAGTTGGGACGTATGAGTAAGCAAATGGTTAAAGTGGTTGTAAACCCTTCCATATACCCAGAGAAGTGACCGGCCTCAGGTGATACACAGAGATGAAACAAAGCCTCCTACATAAGTTGGTACCTGTCTTCCTACAGAATTTTCTTCTCTACATCTGTCCAAAGTCCTGAATTATAAAGCTTGTCTGAATGTTCAGAAAAAAGGGGGCGGAGAGCTAAAGTTACACTCTGCAGGACACGGTGAAGAGAGCTGTGAGAGCTGATTGGAGGGACACACCCCCCTTCACATAGCTCACAGGAACAGAGCTGAGCCTGTCAATCAACTGGAGAAAAGAAAAGAAAAGTTTATCAGTCACCACATCCCTGATGAAAAAACAAAAAAAGAGAAACCCCCTAAGGAATGGGACTTTTTGGAGTGACTGTAAACACCTAAATATAAAAAATATGTATCTTTTTTGAAAAATTAGACAAACAACAACTTGAAAAGGTAAAAAAGGTCACGTCAAATATATAAATACATAAATAGTTGGTGAATATAGATATACATAGAACAACTCTCTTTCCTTGACCCAACGTTTCTGGCTGAAAGCCCTTCTTCAGGGCATTTATTCAAGCATACAGAGTCATATATCTATGAAAACCATATATTGCAAGTATTAATGTATAATGAATGAATACATATTGAATTATATCAGAAATGTATCACAACAGTGAAAGAGCATCCAAGACATCTTACATCATGCAAATCCAACTTGATATCTCACATGACCACTGGAAAAAGTAGCTGAGCAGCTGGCAGCTGGAAAGAAAGATTTCTCCAAAAAAACCCACTCCCCGGTATCACCAGCGAGGATCCAGAAAAATCGCACAGGCAGGTAAAACCTCAAATCTGGGTGTATTCAATTAAGAAAAAATATATATGATTAAAAAAGGTACACGTGTAAAAAATATATGCATATCCACATACCCCCACAGGCTCAATTGGGAAAAAAAAACCTCACCTATAAACACCTACCCAAAAGGAAGGGGAGATGGAAGGGGGTAGAGGTAGTCCCAGAGAGTGTAGTGGCAATAACTGCATTGCAGAAGAAAGGGGCCAGGCTGGGTCCTCCAATACAGGAAAAATACCTATGTAAATAGCAGATAAAAATGGGGACTAATCATGAAGAGAAATAGAGGCTAGATAACGAATGGGGCGAGGCTCTGCGCTAGTTGAGCACCGACGCAGGTAAACCACTGATTAGTGGAGCGGGGATGGGCGCATCCAACAGGAAGTGTCAGAACACGCCCCCACCCCTGCGACGGGTGGAGAAAACCGGTGAATAGGGGAAAGAGAAATACTAAGCAAAAAACAAATGTCATGTGAGACAACAAATGGACAATCAGGACTAATGGGGATGGTTAAAACAAAAGGGGATAAAGGGACATTAGGAAAATAAAAAGAAGGAGACCATAAACCCAAACAGGAGATAGGTATATACAATCACATAGATAGAGCAAACGTATAAAATAACAGGTAGGTAGAAATATGCATGTGTACAGGATAAAAGGACAAAGCTGCAGGTAAGGTCATAAATAAATGTGGCCACAGACAACTATTTAAGTGATGGAAAGTTATTCCTCCCATCCCCCTGAGAAGAATCCCTGTAGGAAGGGCCGGTAGCTAATTATGTCATTGAGACCTGGAGCTGTAGTAGCGTTCAGATTTTGTATCCAACGTGATTCACGTTCTAGTAAAATCCTGTTCCAACCCCCTCCACGGGGGGGTTGGGATGTACTCTATCAAGAATGAGAAAAACAATTTTGGGGAACCTACCTCCATGTTTATCTCTTACATGTCGTCCTAAGGGCAGATCTGGGCAAGCCTTTTTCATGGCACAAATATGTCTAGACGCTCTCTTGTGAAATTGCTGCTTAGCCTTGCCTACATAAAATGAGCCACATTGGCATGTGAGCATATAGATAATGCCCATGGTCTTGCAATTGGCGTAATGTAATGGTTTAAATTGTCTACCGTTAGGTAGAGTGATGTTGTCTCCAGTGTGCCTATATTGGCATAGGTTGCATCCACCGCAACAAAATGTGCCAGGTCGTTTACATGGGTCCGAATGAAATTCACCAGTGAATTCACTTTGGGTAAGAATATCTTTTAGAGATCTAGACCTGCGATAGGAGATGGAAGGTCTTGAAGGAACAAAACGGCTAAGGGACAGGTCAATGGTCAAGAGGTGCCAATACTTGGAGATGATCTTATTAATCTGCTGATTTTGTTTGGTATAACGACTAAATGATTCTCAGAGTATTAGTATTATCCTCTCTGTTATTAGAGCTCTTAGGTTTATTAATTAGTACATTTGGTCTAGGTTTCGAAGTAGGTCTTTTAAAGGCTTTCTTCAGACAGGAAGATGAATACCCTCTAAAAAGCAATCTGTCTCTCATGCTATTAGCTTCTTTGCGGAAAACAGAATCCTCAATACAATTGCGCCATAGATGCAAGTACTGGCTAAACGGGATGGATCTGATCAGAGGTGTAGGATGCGCACTGTCAGCATGTAAGATGGTGTTGCATGCTGTGTCCTTACGGTACAGGGAACTGGTAAGGGTGCCATTTATCTCTTTGGAGATGGTGAGGTCAAGGAAATTAACTGCAGAAGTACTGTATGTCATGGTGAAGTTTAAGTTGTAAGAATTTTGATTCATGACATTAATGCAAGATATAAGTAGCTCGGGGGAGCACCCCCAAATAATTAAAATGTCATCGATATAACGATGCCATCTAATGATGTGTTGGGTCATGTACAGGAGGGCATTGTCAGAGAGAAAAGACTGCTCCCATTCCCCCAGGTACAAGTTGGCGTAGGATAGGGCACAACAAGTCCCCATCGCTACGCCCTGTACCTGGAGGTAGCGGGAGCCATCGAACAAAAACACATTGTGTATTAGTATGAAATCAAGGGCCGCTAGAAGGAATTGATTAAATGCCCGATTCTCTCTATGGAACTGAGAGATTGCACGACTGATCCCATTGATGTCCTGCTGGTGGGGGATATATAGAGCTTCAACATCAACTGCCACCAGCAGGGCATCAGGTGGAACCGTCACGCCTTCCAATAATTGCAACAGGTGTATGGTGTCTTTGACAAAAGAAGGCAGCATATTTACAAGTGGTCAGATTTGTTCATCGATGAGCTTGCTAAGATTTTCCGTAATGGATCCATATCCAGACACAATTGGACGTCCAGGAGGGGGTATCTTATTCTTGTGCACCTTAGGCAAGTTATAGAAAGTCGGCATGACTGGGTATGGAGACCGGACATATTCCCAGATTTGTTTATTGATTATTTTATCATTGTAAGCATTATCCATAAAGCTGTAAAATTCTTTTTCAAACTTGTCTATCAGAGGTTTTGAAATTTGTTTGTACCAAATTTGGTTATTCAAGATCTCCAGACACATATTTCTATATTGCCAATTGTTCATCAGAACAATATTGCCTCCCTTGTCGGCCAATTTAATTGTCAGTTGTGTTTGTTTAGTGAGTTTGATCAAAGCATTTTTTTCTTTCTCTGACAGATTAGACAAGCTTTTGGGATGACATTTAATTTTGTTGTAAATCTTTGTTGGGTGACTTCCATTCATGTTTTTGTGATTTTATCCTGTTTGAGGTATTTACCTGTGAAGGGGAAGACAGAGAGGAGTTCAGAGAAAAATTAGAGCCCTTAGCTCCTGGTAAATTAGTTGGTTTTGGACGTGAGACAGTATTTGCATTTTGCCAGCGATATGCTCTGGCCTCTTGAGATGCAATCTTGTCTCTCCAGAATTTGCGTTCCTTCATTGGTAGGGTGTCCTCTGTTAGTTGATCTAGGTGTACTTTAATATTTTCTTCCTGGGTCGAATAGCTATCCAACCCCTTAAATGGCTTTAGTTGTGCGTACATTTTCTCAATATCAGTATTCAATGATGTGATACGTTTGGAGTATTCCTCCATCAGTAATTTCATCATTACTAAGCTACATTGTTGGAGATTGCTTCCCCATCTCTTCTTGAGGCCATCATCAAGGTTATCCAAATTTGGAAAAATCTGAACGCGCAGGCCAAGCAAATTCAGGTCATTTTCAATACACTGTTCGAAGCCCTCTATATGCCACATCAGTTGTGCTTTTCTCTCAACCAGCTTAGATAGCTGGGAGAAAAGGGCCAACATTGCTGAAGTTTTAGCCTCCTTCCTACCCTATACTCTGTACTTAGTCATGAGACCATCGAAGTCCTTAGTTCTAAACATAATGAATGCTTGAAATGTTGCAACACTGACAAAATGTATATATGTATGTACAAATATCAAACAAAAATAAGGTTTTTACTTTTGTTCTTTTTTTCTTTTTTTCTCTGGATGTAGGGAGGAAAACGGGGGATGGGTATTTGCTACCCTGGTAAAGTAGAAAATAAATCCCTCATCCACAGGAAAATAATGTTTATCAGTCACCACATCCCCGATGAACAGAGGCGTCATTAGGGGGTGGCTATTGGGGCTACAGCCCCGAGCCTGGGGCCAATAGCCCCGAGTCTCTTGTCCGGTCCAGGGACGAATGCAGGGGACAGGGGCGGACTGAGCCGTGGTAGCGCTGGCTCCGGCTCCAGCTCCGCCCCCGCCTGACTCTATTCTTGGTCACTGGTTGCTATAGCCGCCTAGCGGCTAGCAACCAGTGACATCACTGCCCAGCATTCAAAGCGGTGGAGGATTGCACTTCCTCCTCCGCGCTAGTGGGGCCTGTCTTGCGAGTTCTGTACTGGAACGTCCCGCCGCTGGTCCGGTGGTGGCGTGTAGTGCAGAGCAGCAGGGAGGGGGATACCTCGGCAGCCGGGAAGAGCCCAGGAGGAAGAGAGAGAGAAGACACTGCCACCGCCACCCTGAGCAGCATCCCCAGCGCCTGCACTCCTTCAATCTCAGCCCTCTCCCAGCTGTGAAGAAGGCTCCAGAAGGCGGGAATTACAAAGGGGCCTGCCGTGCCACATCGATCCCTGCTCAGCGCTCGGATGGGCGGCTCTCCTCCTCTCCTCTGGATGCTTCACCCACCAGCACCATGGCTGAGCTGCAGCTGCAGGACCTGCACACATGAAGTCTGTCTCCTCCTGGTCAGGTAGGTCAGTCAGTGTGTGTATGTCAGGTACCAGGTCAGTGTATGTCTGTCAGGTAGGTCAGGTATGTCAGTGTGTGTCAGGTAGGTCAGTGTATGTCAGGTAGGTCAGTGTATGTCAGGTAGGTCAGTGTGTGTCAGTGTGTGTCAGGTAGGTCAGTGTGTGTCTGTCAGGTAGGTCAGGTATGTCAGTGTGTGTCAGGTAGGTCAGTGTATGTCAGGTAGGTCAGTGTATGTCAGGTAGGTCAGTGTGTGTCAGTGTGTGTCAGGTAGGTCAGTGTGTGTCAGGTAGGTCAGTGCGTGTCAGGTAGGTCAGTGCGTGTCAGGTAGGTCAGTGCGTGTCAGGTAGGTCAGTGCGTGTCAGGTAGGTCAGTGCATGTCAGGTAGGTCAGTGTAGGTCAGTGTGTGTCAGGTAGGTCAGTGTGTGTAGGTCAGTGTGTGTCAGGTAGGTCAGTGTGTGTAGGTCAGTGTGTGTCAGGTAGGTCAGTGTGTGTAGGTCAGTGTAGCTCAGTGTGTGTCAGGTAGGTCAGTGTATGTCATGTAGGTCAGTGTAGGTCAGTGTGTGTCATGTGTGTCAGGTAGGTCAGTTTGTGTCAGGTAGTTCAGTGTGTGTAGGTCAGTGTGTGTCAGCTAGTTCAGTGTGTGTCGGCCCCGGTTCACACAGGGGCGACTTGTCAGGCGACTTAGCCGCCTGACAAGTCGCGTCCTGTTCTGTACAATGGAACCGTTCTAATAGGAGCGACGCAAGTCGCTACGACTTAGAAAAAGGTTCCTGTAGTATTTTTGAGGCGACTTGCATTGACTTCTATACAGAAGTCATTTTGCAAGTCGCCGCTGAAGTCGCGTGCAGGTCGCCTCGGTGAGTCGACCTGCAAGTCGTGTTGCCCCTGTGTGAACCGGCAGTTAGTGTGTGTCAGGTAGTTCAGTGTGTGTCAGGTAGGTCAGTGTGTCAGGTAGGTCAGTGTGTCAGGTAGGTCAGTGTGTGTCAGGTAGGTCAGTGTGTCAGGTAGGTCAGTGTGTGTCAGGTAGGTCAGTGTGTCAGGTAGGTCAGTGTGTGTCAGGTAGGTCAGTGTGTGTCAGGTAGTTCAGTGTGTGTCAGGTAGGTCAGTGTATGTAGGTCAGTGTGTGTCAGGTAGTTCAGTGTGTGTCAGGTAGGTTAGTAGGGATGAGCCGAACACCCCCCGGTTCGGTTCGCACCAGAACCCGCGAACGGACCGAAAGTTCGCACGAACGTTAGAACCCCATTGACGTCTATGGGACTCGAACGTTCGAAATCAAAAGTGCTCATTTTAAAGGCTAATTTGCATGGTATTGTCCGAAAAAGGGTTTGGGGACCCGGGTCCTACCCCAGGGGACATGTATCAATGCAAAAAAAACTTTTAAAAACGGCCGTTTTTTCGGGAGCAGTGATTTTAATGATGCTTAAAGTAAAAAAAAAAAAAGTGAAATATTCCTTTAAATATCGTACCTGGGGGGTGTCTATAGTATGCCTGTAAAGTGACGCGTGTTTCCCATGTTTAGAACAGTCCCTGCACCAAATGTCATTTTTAAAGGAAAAAATCTCATTTAAAACTGCTTGCGGGTTTAATGTCATGTCGGGTCATGGCAATATGGATGAAAATCAGTGAGACAAACGGCATGGGTACCCCCCCAGTCCATTACCAGGCCCTTTGGGTCCTGTATGGATATTAAGGGGAACCCCGCACCCAAATTAAAATAAGGAAAGGCCCTATATACTCTGAACAGCAGTATACAGGCAGTGCAAACAAGACAGGGACTGTAGGTTTGTTGTTAAGTAGAATCTCTTTGTAATTTTGAACGGGTACATTTTTAACGTGTTTAGCTCCAGCCAAAAAATCTTTTTTAAGCTTTTTGGAAAACATAGGGAAGGGTTATCACCCCTGTGACATTTGTTTTGCTGTCTTTCCTCCTCTTCAGAAGATTTCACCTCACTTTTTTGTCCCAATGAAAAATGTTTTTTGAAAATTTGGGTTTTTTTGTGGAACAAGGATTGGAAAGCATCAGTGGAAAGGAGAAATTGTTTTCCCATATTAACTCTTACAGGAGAGAATTTCCCTTCCTAGGGGTAGATTTCATCTCACTTCCTGTTGTCTCCTTCCGTTTGCAAGTAGGAGTCGTTTGTAAGTTAGATGTTTGAAAGTAGGGTCCTGCCCTATATACTCAGCAGAAATTTGGGCCTTAGGTGTTGCTGTGGCCACAACACTGTAAGCCCTCACAGGGCCCTGCTGTGAAATATTAGATCAAGAATTGTAATTACATGCCCCTGTTGAACAGGAGCTGAAAAATTAGGCCTTAGGCACTGGTGCTGGTGCCACAACACTGCAACCCCTCACAGACACTCTAGTTGGAACGCAGGAACGAGCCCTGCTGCAAAGTATTGCATCAAAAATTGCAATTACACGCCCCTGTTAGACAGGGGCAGAAAAATTGGTCCTTAGGCACTGGTGCTGGTGCCACAACACTGCAACCCCTCACAGACACTCTAGTTGGAACGCAGGAACGAGCCCTGCTGCAAAGTATTGCATCAAAAATTGTAATTACACGCCCCTGTTAGACAGGGGCAGAAAAATTGGGCCTTAGGCACTGGTGCTGGTGCCACAACACTGCAACCCCTCACAGACACTCTAGTTGGAATGCAGGAACGAGCCCTGCTGCAAAGTATTGCATCAAAAATTGTAATTACACGCCCCTGTTAGACAGGGGCAGAAAAATTGGGCCTTAGGCACTGGTGCTGGTGCCACAACACTGCAACCCCTCACAGACACTCTAGTTGGAATGCAGGAACGAGCCCTGCTGCAAAGTATTACATCAAAAATTGTAATTACACGCCCCTGTTAAACAGGGGCTGAAAAATTGTGCCTTAGGCACTGGTGGTGGCGCCCAGAACCAAAAATGTTCTTACAAGCTATCAGCGTGATGATTGAGGAGGAAGAGGATAATTACTCAGGGATAGTCACTCAGCATCAGCATAGGCAGTCTTTGAAGGGATCTGAAAAAAATTATTCAGTTACATCAGCATCAGGTGCCTGGTAGCTGGTGGTGATCCAAGACTGATTCATTTTTATGAAGGTCAGCCGATCGACCGAGTCAGTGGACAGACGCACCCTGTGATCGGTTACCACGCCTCCAGCAGCACTGAATGTGCATTCCGAAAGAACGCTGGATGGGCCAGTAGCTCAATTGCATACTGTGCAAGCTCTGGCCAGTGATCCATCCTCAAGACCCAGTAACCCAGAGGATTTTCGGTGGGAAAGGTGTCCAAGTCTGATCTTGCCCCTAGGTATTCCTGCACCATGTAAAACAGACGCTGGCGATGGTTGCTGGAACCGATCATACCTTGGGGCTGCGGACCAAAAAATTGTCTGAACGCATCGGTCAGACGGCCACCTTCTCCACCGCTCCTTCTTTGACTGACCGAAGCCTCAGCAACACGTTGTCCAGAAACAGGAGTTTGTAACCTCCCAGTCTCTGGGAACGCGTTGCACAGACCTTTCTGCAAGGCCTCCCGAAGATGTTTCATCCTCTGCTCCCTCTGCGATGGCAAGATAAGGTCCGCAACCTTACCCTTGTAACGTGGATCAAGGAGGGTTGCCAGCCAGTATTGGTCCTTCTCCTTGATACCACGAATACGAGGATCCTTACGCAGGCTTTGCAGGATCAGGGAGGCCATGCAGCGTAGGTTTGCTGAGGCATTCGGTCCGGAGTCCTCTGGGTCACTAAGGACAACAACGTCCGCAGCCACCTCCTCCCAGCCACGTACAAGTCCATGTGTTCCTTGGGACTGATCCCTTAAAGACTGCTGATGCTGAGTGCCAGGCTCCACCTCCATACTGACACAATCTTCCTCCTCCTCCTCCTCCTCCTCGTCCTCTTCCTGTGTGATCGGCGGGCACGCAGGAACACTGTCTGGATAAAGGGGGCCTTGAGAGCTAAGGAAGTCCTCCTCTTCCTGCCTCTGTTCTGCCTCAAGTGCCCTGTCCATTATTCCACGCAGCGTGTGCTCCAACAGGTGGACAAGGGGGACAGTGTCACTGATGCATGCACTGTCAGTGCTCACCATCCTCGTGGCCTCCTCGAATGGTGACAGGACAGTGCATGCATCCCTGATCATGGCCCACTGGCGTGGGGAAAAAAAACCAAGCTCCCCTGACCCTGTCCTGGTGCCATAGTCGCACAGGTACTCATTGATGGCCCTCTGCTGCGTGTGCAGCCGCTGCAGCATGGCCAACGTTGAGTTCCACCTGGTGGGCATGTCACAGATTAGGCGGTTCTTGGGCAGGTTAAACTCCTTTTGGAGGTCCGTCAGCCGAGCACTGGCATTATATGACCGGCGGAAATGCACACAGACTTTCCTGGCCTGCCTCAGGACATCCTGTAAGCCCGGGTACCTGCCCAAGAACCGCTGCACCACCAAGTTAAGGACGTGAGCCAAACAGGGCACATGGGTCAGTTGTCCCTGTCGGAGGGCAGAGAGGAGGTTGGTGCCATTGTCGCAAACCACCATTCCTGCCTTAAGTTGGCGTGGCGTCAACCACCTCTGAACCTGCCCCTGCAGAGCTGACAGAACCTCTGCCCCAGTGTGGCTCCTGTCCCCCAAGCACACCAGCTCAAGCACCGCATGGCATCTTTTGGCCTGCGTACTTGCGTAGCCCCTTGAACGCCTACGGAGCACCGCTGGTTCCGAGGAAGAGGCCATGGAGGAAGAAGAAGAGGAGGGGGTGGAGGAGAGAGGTGTGTCACAATCAGCATTTTGGAGGCGTGGTGGCGGAACAAACTCCAACACTACTGCACCTCGTCCTGCATCCTTCCCAGCTGCCAGCAGAGTCACCCAATGCGCCGTGAAACTTAAGTAACGTCCCTGTCCATGCCTGCTGGACCATGAGTCAGCGGTAATATGCACCTTACCGCTGACGGCCCTGTCCAGCGAGGCATGGACATTGCCTTCCACATGCCGGTAGAGAGCCGGAATCGCCTTCCGTGAGAAAAAGTGGCGTTTGGGTACCTGCCACTGAGGAACCGCACATTCCACAAACTCACGGAAGGGGGCAGAGTCTACCAACTGAAAAGGCAGCAGTTGAAGTGCTAGCAATTTTGCCAAGCTAGCATTCAACCGCTGGGCATGTGGATGGCTGGGAGCAAACTTCTTTCGGCGGTGCAGCAGCTGGGGCAGGGAAATTTGCCTGGTACAATCTGACGTCGGTGTACCAAAAGCAGATTGCCCACAAGTACTTGGCTGTGACACACCTAATTCTACACCTTCATTCCTCTCACTGCAGGTCTCAGAGAGGACTGAAGGTCTAGTGGGGTTGGAAATCTCAGCTGATGAGGAGCAAGGAGAGATCCTCTTTGTTCTTTGGTGTGGGTCTTTTAGATATGCTTGCCAACGAACTGCATGGCAGGTCAACATATGTCTGGTCAAGCATGTGGTACCCAAGCGGGAGATGTTTTGGCCACGCGAGATACGCTTGAGACATATGTTGCAAATAGCAGCGGTGCGATCTGATGCACTCGTCTCAAAAAAGGCCCACACCAAAGAACTTTTTGAATAACGCGCAGAGACTGCAGCGCCCTGCACATGTGGAGCTTTGGGGTGTGATGCAGTCAATGTGCTGCCCTTAGGCTGGCCCCTGGAGGGCATCCTGCCTCGTTGGTGATGTGCCGCCTCCTCCTCCTCCTCCTCTCTCCTATCAGGCACCCACGTTGAGTCAGTGACCTCATCATCCCCTCCCTCCTCATCACTGGAGCAAACCTGGCAGTATGCTGCAGCAGGGGGAGCATGACTGCCAGATTGCTGTCCTTCTTGGGCACCCCCTCTGTCCGTGCTCATGTTACTGCCTTCATCGAGCTCAGTATCATCATCAGAGCCTTCCAAACGCTGGGCATCCTCCTGGAGCATGTACCCAACACTGTGGTCAAACAGTTCGAGGGAATCCTCAGGAGAACATGGTGGAGCTAGGGAAGGAGTCACTGATGACATTGAGCTGAGGGAAGAGGCCGCTGCTTTGCCAGACAAAGCACCCTGGGCATGGGTGAGAGAGGATGAGGAGGATGAGGACGGCTTGGTCATCCACTCGACCAAGTCTTCCGCATGTTGCGGCTCAACACGGCCAGCTGCCGAAAAAAAGGCCAAGCGTGTCCCATGGCCACGTGCTGATGAGGATGCACCGTCTCCACGACCAGCACTAGACACAGAGCCTGCTTGCCCTCTCTTATTGGCTTGTGACTGTCTGCCTCTCCTTCTTGGCCTTCCAGACATACTAATGGCCTGTAGCTGCACTAAGCTGGGATAGAACACCTGTAATTTTCTTCAGGTAGCTTTATATACTGTAACCAGACAAGCCTGCCTGTCAGTAGGAAGATAACAGGAACGGATCTAGCTGAACACTGTGAGCAGGGCGCACTGCACTAAATGTAAATAGCAGGAACGGATCTAGCTGAACACTGTGAGCAGGACGCACTGACTGCACTAAATGTAAATAGCAGGAACGGATCTAGCTGAACACTGTGAGCAGGACGCACTGACTGCACTAAATGTAAATAGCAGGAACGGATCTAGCTGAACACTGTGAGCAGGACGCACTGCACTAAATGTAAATAGCAGGAACGGATCTAGCTGAACACTGTGAGCAGGACGCACTGACTGCACTAAATGTAAATAGCAGGAACAGATCTAGCTGAACACTGTGAGCAGGACGCACTGACTGCACTAAATGTAAATAGCAGGAACGGATCTAGCTGAACACTGTGAGCAGGACGCACTGACTGCACTAAATGTAAATAGCAGGAACAGATCTAGCTGAACACTGTGAGCAGGACGCACTGACTGCACTAAATGTAAATAGCAGGAACGGATCTAGCTGAACACTGTGAGCAGGACGCACTGCACTAAATGTAAATAGCAGGAACAGATCTAGCTGAACACTGTGAGCAGGACGCACTGCACTAAATGTAAATAGCAGGAACGGATCTAGCTGAACACTGTGAGCAGGACGCACTGCACTAAATGTAAATAGCAGGAACAGATCTAGCTGAACACTGTGAGCAGGACGCACTGCACTAAATGTAAATAGCAGGAACAGATCTAGCTGAACACTGTGAGCAGGACGCACTGCACTAAATGTAAATAGCAGGAACAGATCTAGCTGAACACTGTGAGCAGGACGCACTGCACTAAATGTAAATAGCAGGAACGGATCTAGCTGAACACTGTGAGCAGGACGCACTGCACTAAATGTAAATAGCAGGAACAGATCTAGCTGAACACTGTGAGCAGGACGCACTGCACTAAATGTAAATAGCAGGAACAGATCTAGCTGAACACTGTGAGCAGGACGCACTGCTCTAAATGTAAATAGCAGGAACGGATCTAGCTGAACACTGTGAGCAGGACGCACTGCACTAAATGTAAATAGCAGGAACAGATCTAGCTGAACACTGTGAGCAGGACGCACTGCACTAAATGTAAATAGCAGGAACAGATCTAGCTGAACACTGTGAGCAGGACGCACTGCACTAAATGTAAATAGCAGGAACGGATCTAGCTGAACACTGTGAGCAGGACGCACTGCACTAAATGTAAATAGCAGGAACGGATCTAGCTGAACACTGTGAGCAGGACGCACTGACTGCATTAAATGTAAATAGCAGGAACGGATCTAGCTGAACACTGTGAGCAGGACGCACTGCACTAAATGTAAATAGCAGGAACAGATCTAGCCTAATCTATCTAACTCAAATCAAATGACACTGTCTGTCTCTCTCTCTATCAGCACACCGGAACACACACTACACAGGGCCGCCGTGCAGGCGGCCTTATATAGTGTGGGGCGTGTACTAAATCCCCTGAGCCATAATTGGCCAAAGCCACCCTGGCTTTGGCCAATTACAGCTCTCTCTACTGACGGCGCTGTGATTGGCCAAGCATGCGGGTCATAGTGCATGCTTGGCCAATCATCAGCCAGCAATGCACTGCGATGCCGCAGTGAATTATGGGCCGTGACGCGCCACACGAATTTGGCGCGAACGGCCCATAACGTTCGCAATTCGACGGACGGTCGAACAGCCGATGTTCGAGTCGAACATGGGTTCGACTCGAACACGAAGCTCATCCCTATAGGTTAGTGTATGTAGGTCAGTGTGTGTCAGGTAGTTCAGTGTGTGTCAGGTAGGTTAGTGTATGTAGGTCAGTGTGTGTCAGGTAGTTCAGTGTGTGTCAGGTAGGTTAGTGTATGTAGGTCAGTGTGTGTCAGGTAGTTCAGTGTGTGTCAGGTAGGTCAGTGTTTGTAGGTCAGTGCGTGCCAGGTAGGTCAGTGCGTGTCAGGCAGTTCAGTGCGTGTCAGGTAGTTCAGTGTGTGTCAGGTAGGTCAGTGTATGTAGGTCAGTGTGTGTCAGGTAGTTCAGTGTGTGTCAGGTAGGTCAGTGTTTGTAGGTCAGTGCGTGTCAGGTAGGTCAGTGCGTGTCAGGTAGGTCAGTGCGTGTCAGGTAGTTCAGTGCGTGTCAGGTAGTTCAGTGCGTGTCAGGTAGTTCAGTGCGTGTCAGGTAGTTCAGTGTGTGTCAGGTAGGTTAGTGTATGTAGGTCAGTGTGTGTCAGGTAGGTTAGTGTATGTAGGTCAGTGTGTGTCAGGTAGGTTAGTGTATGTAGGTCAGTGTGTGTCAGGTAGGTTAGTGTATGTAGGTCAGTGTGTGTCAGGTAGGTTAGTGTATGTAGGTCAGTGTGTGTCAGGTAGGTTAGTGTATGTAGGTCAGTGTGTGTCAGGTAGTTCAGTGTGTGTCAGTTAGGTCAGTGTGTGTGAGGTAGTTCAGTGTGTGTCAGGTAGGTTAGTGTATGTAGGTCAGTGTGTGTCAGGTAAGTCAGTGTGTGTGAGGTAGTTCAGTGTGTGTCAGGTAGGTCAGTGTTTGTAGGTCAGTGCGTGTCAGGTAGGTCAGTGCGTGTCAGGTAGGTCAGTGCGTGTCAGGTAGGTCAGTGTATGTCATGTAGGTCAGTGTGTGTCAGGTAGGTCAGTGTATGTAGGTCAGTGTGTGTCAGGTAGGTCAGTGTGTGTCAGGTAGGTCAGTGTGTGTCATGTAGGTCAGGTAGGTCAGTGTGTGTAGGTCAGTGCGTGTCAGGTAGGTCAGTGCGTGTCATGTAGGTCATGTAGGCCAGTGCGTGTAGGTCAGTGCGTGTAGGTCAGTGCGTGTGAGGTAGGTCAGTGCATGTGAGGTAGGTCAGTGCGTGTCAGGTAGGTCAGTGTGTGTCAGGTAGGTCAGTGTGTGTAGGTCAGTGTGTGTATGTCAGGTAGGTCAGTGTGTGTATGTCAGGTAGGTCAGTGTGTGTATGTCAGGTAGGTCAGTGTGTGTATGTCAGGTAGGTGACAGGGGAGGAGTTCCAGTTGCCTCCTCGCTTCTTAAAGGGGACGTACAGGTACGCTCATTTGCCCAGCTGTGCCATTGTGCCGACGTATATCGTTGTGCGCTGGTCGGCAAGGAGTTAAAGCGTAACTCCACTTTTGTTGAGAAAAAAAAACATTTTATTATTGTTATTATTTTTTTATTTAGTAATGGTGGCGATCTGCAACATTATGGCGGATACATCGGACACTTTTGACACATTTTTGGGACCATTGACAATTATACAGCGATCAGTGCTATAAAAATGCACTGATTACTGTATAAATGTCACTGGCAGGGAAGGGGTTAACACTAGGGGCAATCAAGGGGTTAACTGTGTTCCCTAGTGTGTGTTCTAACTGTGGGGGGGATGGGACTGTCTAGGAGGAGAGAGAGATCGGTGTTCCTACTTAGTACGAACACACAATCTGTCTCTACCCCCCTGAAAGAATCGGGATTTGTGTGTTTACACACACAGATCCCAGTTCTCATTCTGTCACGAGCGATCGCGGGTGCCCGGCGGACATTGCGCCCGCCGGGTACTTGCATTTGCTGCAGGCACGCGTGCGCGCCCCTAGTGGCCAAAAGGCGAAGCGACGTAAGGTAACGTCGATTTGCGGAAAACAGAATCCTCAGTACAATTGCGCCATAGACGCAAGGACTGGCTAGACGGGATGAATCTGATCAGAGGTGTAGGATGCGCACTGTCAGCATGTAAGATGGTGTTGCGTGCTGTGTCCTTACAGTACGGGGAACTGGTAAGGGTGCTATTTATCTCTTTGGAGATGGTGAGGTCAAGGAAATTAACTGCAGAAGTACTGTATGTCATGGTGAAGTTTAAGCTTTAAGAATTTTGATTCATGACATTAATGCAAGATATAAGTAGCTCGGGGGGAGCCCCCCCCCCCCCAATAATTAAAATGTCATCAATATAACAATGCCATAACAATGCCATCTAATGATGTGTTGGGTCATGTACAGGAGGGTATCGTCAGAGAGAAAAGACTGCTCCCATTCCCCCAGGTACAAGTTGGCGTAGGATAGGGCACAACAAGTCCCCATCACTACGCCCTGTACCTGGAGGTAGTGGGAGCCATCGAATGAAAACACATTGTGTATTAGTATGAAATCAAGGGCCACTAGAAGGAATTGATTAAATGCTCGATTCTCTTTATGGAACTGAGAGATTGCACGACTGATCCCATTGATGTCCTGCTGGTGGGGGATATAAAGACCTTCAACATCAACTGCCACCAGCAGGGCATCAGGTGGAACCGTCACGCCTTCCAATAATTGCAACAGGTGTATGGTGTCTTTGACAAAAGATGGCAGCATATTTACAAATGGTCAGATTTGTTCGATGAGCTTGCTAAGATTTTCCGTAATGGATCCATATCCAGACACAATTGGATGTCCGGGAGGGGGTATCTTATTCTTGTGCACCTTGGGCAAGCTATAGAAAGTCGGCATGACTGGGTATGGAGACCGGACATATTCCCAGATTTGTTTATTGATTATTTTATCAGTGTAAGCATTATCTATAAAGCTGTAAAATTCTTTCTCAAACTTGTCTATCAGAGGTCTTGAAATTTGTTTGTACCAAATTTGGTTATTCAAGATCTCCAGACACATATTTCTATATTGCCAATTGTTCATCAGAACAATATTGCCTCCCTTGTCGGCCAATTTAATTGTCAGTTGTTTGTTTAGTGAGTTTGATCAAAGCATTTTTTCTTTCTCTGACAGATTAGATGAGCTTTTGGGATGACATTTAATTTCCTTGGTGGTCATGGTTAGAAAGGCACTAAGATTGATATTAGAGCCTATAGGGGGAAATGTATCTGACTTTCTCTTAAGTGATGATTGGACTGATGGTTTCTTAGTTGGTGCATTTGCTGTCACCTTTTTTTTCTCTTGGTGTCAGGCAGTGGTGGCCGGTGCTCAATATTTTAGGGGGTGCGGCAAACTAACCTGCCCCCCTCACTCGCACATAATGCCGACACTACATCCCCCCCACCGGCCAGGCCAGTCTTGGTACTCACACTGCTCCGCCTCCCGCTCATCCTCCCATCTGCTGCTGCAATCTCCTCCTCAGTGGCCAATACATGCTCTTGGCCTGGGCTTCTGCTATGGGCTCTAATAGGGGGACGGGCTCTATGGACCTGGAAGGCAGCGATCAGTACCGAGGGGCTGTTGCTTCTTTTTACGACCGAACAGGAATCGCTGGCCAATCGGGTCTCAGGACCCGCTTCCTGATTGGCCAGAAGGAGAAGCAGGAAGACATTAGCGAATATTAATTTGCTATTGTCACACAACTGGGTGGGGTCAGGGAGCAGTGCTCTGTGCTCCGAGCCCACCCTTTTTTGAAGCCAATTAGAGCCTCAGGCTCTAATCATGTGCTTCGAGAAAGAAAAAAAAAAACACATTGGAATCCATGCACCCGGCGCCCTGCATATGGATTAAGAGCCGGACGCATGGAGTCCTGCGCCCCATATGGATGGGCCTCTACAAGTGTAAGGAAAACTTGTCAGAAGTGACTCATGTTGATAGCAGAGGAAGGAGGCAGCAGAGAGAAATGACACTTCATGCTCTGGATTGAGACAGGTGCACACTAAAGAGGGATATGCTTTGTTCGCATTTCATTTTGAGGTTTTTAACCACTTTAAGCACTACAGAACTATTTGATGAAATTCCACACATCATTTCATGGAGATGAAAATATTTTAGGCCTCATGCATACAGATGTAAAAAAAATGCATTTCAAAGCGTTTTCTATTTAACCACTTCAGCCCCGGAAGGATTTACCCCCTTCCTGACCAGAGCACTTTTTGTGATTCGGCACTGCGTCATTTTAACTGACAACTGCGCGGACACGCTGCGCTGCACCCAAACAAAATTGACGTCCTTTTTTTCCCCACAAATAGAGCTTTCTTTTGGTGGTATTTGATCACCTTTTTTTTTTTTTTTTTTTTTTTTGAGGTATAAACAAAAAAAGAGCGACAATTTTGAAAAAAAAAGCAATATTTTTTACTTTTTGCTATAATAAATATCCCCCAAAAATATATAAAAAAAGCAAATTTTTTCCTCAGTTTAGGCCGATATGTATTCTTTTACATACTTTTTGTAAATTATATATATATTGATTGGTTTGCGCTAAAGTTATAGCGTCTACAAAATAGGGGATTGTTTTATGGCATTTTTATTATTGATTTTTTTTTTTAGTAATGGCGGCGATCTGCGATTTTTATCCTGACTGCGACATTATGGCGGACACATTGGACACTTTTGACACTATTTTGAGACCATTATCATTTATACAGCGATCAGTGCTATAAAAATGCACTGATTACTGTGTAAATGACACTGGCAGTGAAGGGGTTAAACACTAGGGGGCGATGAAGGGGTTAAGTGTGTTCTAGGGAGTGATTATAACTGTGGGGGGGGATGGGCTTCAACTCACATGACAGCGATCACTGCTCCCGATCACAGGGAGCAGTGATCTCTGTCATGTCACAAGGCAGAACAGGAAATGCTTTGTTTACATTGGCATCTCCCCGTTCTTCCGCTCCGTGACTTGATCGCGGGCACCCGGCAGACATCGAGTCCGCGGGACCCACGGTTACAGTCACGGAGCACGTGGCGGGAGCGCGCCTCCCCGCTTCTTAAAGGGGACGTACAGGTACACTCATTTGCCCAGCCGTGCCATTGTGCCAACGTATATCGTTGTGCGCTGGTCGGCAAGGGGTTAAAGCGTAACTCCACTTTTGTTGAGAAAAAAAACCATTTTATTATTATTATAATTTTTTTTATTTAGTAACGGTGGCGATCTGCAATTTTTATCGGGACTGTGACATTATGGCGGACACATCGGACACTTTTGACACATTTTTGGGACCATTGACAATTATACAGCGATCAGTGCTATAAAAATGCACTGATTACTGTATAAATGTCACTGGCAGTGAAGGGGTTAACACTAGGGGGCAATCAAGGGGTTAACTGTGTTCCCTAGTGTGTGTTCTAACTGTGGGGGGGGGGATGGGACTGTCTAGGAGGAGAGAGAGATCGGTGTTCCTACTTAGTATGAACACGCAATCTGTCTCTACCCCCCTGAAAGAATCGGGATTTGTGTGTTTACACACACAGATCCCAATTCTCATTCTGTCACGAGTGATCGCGGGTGCCCGGCGGTCATCGCGCCTGCCGGGTACTCGCATTTGCTGCGGGCACACGTGCGCGCCCCTAGTGGCCAAAAGGCGAAACGACGTAAGGTAACGTCGATTTGCCTAGCCGAGCCAAGTCCGGAAGTGGTTAAGGATTTGAATGTAGGTGAAGTGTTTTCTATATGAACACAGGTGCGTCGCGTTCAGATCCGTAACCAAAAAAGTGTAAAAATCTGCGTCTAAGGACCTGAATTTTATGCGTTTATGGGGTTGTGCTGTGGGGGGAGTTTTGTAATCTCAAGACTGGATGGGAAGAAATACAAATCCTTTGACAGGTAGGACAGAATATGTATTTTATCTGTATCCCTAGCTGTTTATTGGGAGTTCAGCTATAACCCCCCCTTTATGATGAAGGTAAAACAGATCTTAACACCTGATCACAGTGTTGCAGCTTTGAAACGTACTAGTAAAACTGTATCCAGAAGAATTACTGGGCTTTCCAGGACAAACTGGGCTTTCAATTGGTCCTATGTGTATTACCTGTAGAAGCTGACACAACAGTGTCACCCTTTTGGATGAAGGGGCAATAGGAACAACGCCGGCCCCCACATCCAAAAGTGCCTTGAGTGGATAGCCAGTTTCTAGATGTACTAGAACTCGAAAAAAGACTGGGTGACAGGAGGCTGCCCAAGGATGGGGGCCTCCTGGAGACTGACCGGATACCTTTACGGAGAAAGCAAGAGTATATGGGGTCACGATCCAATACTGGAAGATATTTGGTGACGATCTTTCTAACCTTATTAAATTCCTCACTATAGGGGGTAGAGAAAGTTGGAATAGGATTAGATTTGTTGCAATTATTCAGCCTTATTACTGTTGGGAGATTTCTCAGCAAGGAGCTTAGATCGGGGTGTCTTGCTGGCTATCATAAAACCTTTGTTAATGGCGGATTTGGATTATCCCCTCTTTTCAAATCTCGCTGCCATAAGTACAGATTCGCATTCAAAATCCGTTTGCTTACTGCACAGCCTCTTGAGTCGAAGAAACTGGCCAATTGGAATGCTGTTGACCGTGTGACTTGGGTGGCCAGAGTCCGCCCGCAGGAGAGTGTTGCCCGAACTGGGTTTCCTATACAGGTTGGAAACTATACAACCCTCCTCTCCTGTCAGCCTGACATCAAGAAACTCTATAGTATTAGGATCCATTTTTCCAGTGAATCTCAGGTTGAGCGAATTATCATTTAGGTACACCAGCCAATTATCCAAATTTGCACCTGGGTCAGAAATGATAAACAAAAAATCGTCAATATACCTGCAATAAAAAATGGTGTCTGCTCGACGGGGGCCACCCGCCCCAAAGATGCGGAACCTTTCCCACCACCCCATATATAAATTGGCAAAGGAGGGTGAAAACTTAGCCCCCATGGAGGCTCCGCATCATTGGAGGTAGTAGCCCCCGTCGAACATGAACAAATTGTGAGTCAGAAGGTATTCCAAGCACATTAGTATAAACTCCTGTAGAAGAGGAGAACATTGCCCTGATTTGTGTAGGAAAAAAGATACAGCCTGCAGGCCAAGTGTATGAGGTATTGAGGAATAAAGGCTAGAAACATCACAAGATAACCCAAAAAATCATCATTCCATGTAATGTTATAAAATTGGGCTAGTAATTGTTTGGTGTCACGTAGATAACCAGGGAGGTCCGTGACCAGCGGTTGCAATTGTTGGTCCACCCATTGCCCCAGGCATTCGTTAAGTGAGCCTATGCCTGCGACAATGGGTCTCCCCGTTAATGGTGTGGAACCTTTGTGTAGTTTCGGAAGATGGTGAAATATAGGCATTATAGGGGACTCTGGGATGAGCATTTCTTTATCACTACTTGAAAAGATGCCGATGGAAACAGCCCTATCCAGAAGAGATGATAATTCTTTTTTAAAGATCTCAGTGGGGTCCCCCTTAAGTTCACAGTAAGTGTCCTTATCCGGTAGTTGTCTCAATGCTTCCTCCTTATATGTAGAGGCGTCCATTACCACCACTGCTCCGCCTTTATCAGCATTTTTTATCACTATGGAGGAGTCTCTCTGTAAATTTAAGAGAGACGCTTTTTTTTCAGAGCTAAGATTTGAATAAGCATTATGGGATATGCTTCTTGCCAGATTGGTGAGATCCCGCTCCACCAATTTCTGGTATAGATCCATATCCTTTCCTCTTGAATAGATAAGATAAAAGTCAGATCTGATCTTTAGAGGTACTGGATTAGGTACAGAGGAACCATCAACCATATTGGGATTTGATTCGTTTGCAAGATCAGTCAATTCTATCAATGCACATACATCAGAAAAGAGTAAAGGAGAAAAAGCTGACTCACTAGTGGATGTTGATTCTGATGGTGGGGGCGATGAGACATCCTCATTTTCATTAAAGAAATGTTTCTGTAAAGTTAGTGTTTGTGCCAACTTATTGACATCGAGGATAGTACCAAATAAATCAAAGTGGTTGGACTGACAAAAATTTAAACCTTTAGATAGAAGCAGGACATCCGACTCCGATAAAGGACGTGCTGATAAGTTGACTACATTTAATTTTTCTGCGGTTTCCGGCCCCGTAACTGATAACGACTTCCACTTGGTTCTTTTATGTCTCTTTCCTCCTCTCCTCGTTTTTCTTTCTTTTTCCGGTTCTTTTTGTTGCGGCCATGTCTGCCCTGGTTTAAAGGGGCACTATTATCTCCATGTGTGTGTGGATTAACTGGACTGTTGTCTGATGACGAATCCGATCCAGTTACCACTGAAGTGTCATATGTGGGTTCACCTTCTGTTTCAGAAAAACTAACACGTTTTCTGGATAAGGCTGTCCGTGGTCGGTTTGAACGAAAAGTGGGTCTTTACCAAATATAAACATTGTTTGTGTCATAATCCAACTGATCTCTGGTGCGTTTATCCGTTTTGGTTGAGATAACTCCTCTTTCAAGTTTGTCTAGTCTCTTATTTAGTTGGCTATCTAGTTCAGCGTAGCCCGGCATGGATTGAGAGCTGATAAGTTCCTTTTGAATCAATGCCATTTCTTCTTGTACCCCGTTTAGTTCCTTCTGTTTAGCATTGATGATGATGGTCATTAGTTTGAAGGAGCAGGCAGACAAAGTGTCAGTCCATTTCATTTCCGTCTCCTCGTCTGGAAACTCAAAGGTTAGAAATTTTTTGATTCGTAAACCTCATGGGATTTGTTCCAATTGCAAGTATTCAGTGAGTGTATTGACATCCCAAAATGCTTTTATTTCCTTTGCCATAAGACCTTCTAACCTTCGGAATGTGCGCTTGAGGATTAAATCAGCGGTGTCCGGATTGTGGGTCAAATTGCGTTGGCTGTTTCGGAGGGGATCGTCAGAGGGAGCTGTAAGGGTTCAGCTAAATCCTGGATCCACTTGAGAGGTGACCACAATGGGTTTAGAGGAAGTAGATGCTTGGCTGGTAGGGAGATCCATGTCATAAAGTGAAGCGGAGATACAAAAAAGATCCGGTGCACAGGGTGGAAGTCCGAGCAGGCAAATGGAGAAGCAAAGTCCAGATACACAGATGCAAAAGTGAATGCCGATCACAGGGCCTCCACACCTGAATGTGAGCTCCCGTCCTACTCAGCCTCACAGGTGCTGGCTCTGCATGGTAGGATGAGGAAGAAAAAGATGATCCTGGACGGCCGCACTCTAACGCGTTTCACATCTAATGATGCTTACTCATAGCTGATTTAGGAGATGGTCAACAGGGTGCATATAAAGGGACAGTGATTCGGGATACCGGTACTATCAAACACCTGTCCCATAAAAATGGAACACTACACCCTTTGTATTGTTAACCTTCAAAGTCCCAGAAACCACGATATAATAGACATAAACACAGTTAAAAAAGATTCTCTACATGAGTACCTATCATGGAAAATAGTCAGATTATAAACATCCAAAAGAAATTAAAAACTATTCTCTATATACATAAGAGAAACTGGGACAACCGCAATAGTTCACAGAGCAAAAGTAAACCATTCTAGAATACAGATGAATGCAGAACCGTTAAGAAAATAATATCAAAAACAAAATGCAACCAATAATAAAACATTGTGGGTAAACATGCATGGAAAAAGTTCTGCAAAATCACTGTATATATGGTAAAAAAGCATGTATATACATGTACTTTCCATTTTACATCCGTAGAGAACAAAAGCGGTATATATACACACAGGGATGCGCTGTAAGATTGTCATAGTGCACGGTATACCTTCATGTAATTAGAAATAGACAATCCTATGAGCGCATGAAAGCCTGAGTGTGTATATATAACCTAGCCTACAGTTCTGTTATTGTATTATAATTACACAACAGTGCAATGACTACAAACAGCAATTGAATACATAGCCAAAAGGAATAGAAAAAAACGATAAAGAAATATAGAACATGACCAAAAGGGCAGGCTCTGTGTCTAGAGGCAACAGTGCTGGTCATGGACACGGTGCATCCTCATCAGCACGTGTCCTTTTTTTCGGCAGCTGGCCGCGTTGAACCGCAACATGCGGAAGACTTGGTAGAGTGGATGACCAAGCCGTCCTCATCCTCCTCATCCTCTCTCACCCAGGCTCAGGGTACGTTGTCTGGCAAAGCAGCTGCCAACGCAGGCCTCTTCCCTCAGCTCAATGGCATCAGTCACATCTTCCCTATCCCTACCATGTCCTCCTGAGGAGTCCCCCGAACTGTTTGACCACAGTGTTGGGTACATGCTCCAGGAGGATGCCAAGCGTTTTGAAGGCTCCAATGATGGTACTCAGCTAGAGGAAGGCAGTAACGTGAGCTCAGACAGAGGGGGTGCCCAAGAAGGACAGCAATCTGGCAGTCATGTTCCCCCAGCTGCAGCATACTGCCAGCTTTGCTCCAGTGATGAGGAGGGAGGGGATGATGAGGTCACTGATTTCACGTGGGTGCCTGATAGGAGAGAGGAGGAGGCACATCACCAATGAGGCAGGATGCCCTCCAGGGGCCAGCTTAAGGGCAGCACACCGACTGCATCATACCGCAGAGCTCCGCATGTGCAGGGGGCTCCTGTCTCTACGTGTTATTCCAAAAGTTCTTTGGTGTGGGCGTTTTTTGAGATGAGTGCATCAGATCCCACCACTGCTATTTGCAACATATGTCTCAAGCGTATCTCGCGTGGCCAAAACATCACGTGCTTGGGCACCACATGCTTGACCAGACATATGTTGATCTGCCATGCAGTTTGTTGGCAAGCTTACCTAAAAGACCCGCACCAAAGAACAAAGAGGACCTCTCCTTGCTCCTCATCAGCTGGGATCTCCAACCCCACTATACCTTCAGTCCTTTCTGAGACCTGCACTGAGAGGAATGAAGGTGTAGAACTAGGTGTGTCACAGCCAAGTACTTGCGGCCAATCTGCTACACCGACGTCAGATTGTACCAGGCACATTTCCCTGCCCCAGCCGCTGCACCGCCGAAAGAAGTTCGCTCCCAGCCATCCACATGCCCAGCGGTTGAATGCTAGCTTGGCTAAATTGCTAGCACTTCAACTGCTGCCTTTTCAGTTGGTAGACTCTGCCCCCTTGCGTGAGTTTGTGGAATGTGCGGTTCCTCAATGGCAGGTTCCCAAACACCACTTTTTCTCATGGAAAGCGATTACGGCTCTCTACCGGCATGTGGAAGGTAATGTCTTGGCCTCGCTGGACAGGGCGGTCAGCGGTAAGGTGCATATTACCGCTGACTCATGGTCCAGCAGGCAAGGACAGGGACGTTACCTATCTTTCACGGTGCATTGGTTGACTCTTCTGGCAGCTGGGAAGGTGCAGTAGTGTTGCAGGTTGTTCCGCCACCACGCCTCCAAAATGCTACTACTGGTAATTCTGACACACCTCTCTCAGATGTCCTGAGGCAGGCCAGGAAAGTCTGTGTGCATTTCCGCCGGTCATATAATGCCAGTGCTCGGCTGACCTCCAAAAGGAATTTAACCTGCCCAAGAACCGCCTAATCTGTGACATGCCCACCAGGTGGAATTCAATGTTGGCCATGCTGCAGAGGCTGCACACGCAGCAGAGGGCCATCAATGAGTACCTGTGTGACTATGGCACCAGGACAGGGTCAGGGGAGCTTGTTTTTTTTCCCCACGCCAGTGGGCCATGATCAGGGATGCATGCACTGTCCTGTCACCATTTGAGAAGGCCACGAGGATGCTGAGCAGTGACAGTGCATGCATCAGTGACACTGTCTCCCTTGTCTACCTGTTGGAGCACACGCTGCATGGAATAAAGGACAGGGCATTTGAGGCAGAACAGAGGCAGGAATGGAAGAGGATGAAAACATCTTCGGGAGACCTTGCAGAGACTGAGGCTTCGGTCAGTCAAAGAAGGAGCGGTGGAGAAGGTGGCTGTCTGACCAATGCGTTCAGACAGTTTTTTAGTCCGCAGCCCCAAGATATGATCGGTTCCAGCAACCATCGCCAGCGTCTGTTTTACATGGTGCAGGAATACCTAGGGGCAAGATCTGACTTGGACACCTTTCCCTTTACTGGGTCTTGAGGATGGATCACTGGCCAGAGCTTGCACAGTATGCAAATGAGCTACTGGCTTGTCCTGCATCCAGCGTTCTTTTGGAACCCACATTAAGTGCTGCTGGAGGCTTTGTAACCGATCGCATGGTGCGCCTGTCCACCGACTCGGTCTATCCACTGACCTTCATGAAAATGAATTAGTCTTGGATCACCACCAGCTACCAAGCACCTGATGCTGATGTAACCGAATAATTTTTTTTGAAATGTCAGATTCCTTCAAGACTACCTATGCTGATGCTGAGTGACTATCCTGTTATGCTGAGTGACTACCCTCTTCCTTCTCAATGATCATGCTGATAGCTTGTAAGAATATTTTTGGTTCTGGGCGCTGCCACCAGTGCCTAAGGCCCAATTTTTCAGCCCCTGTTTGACAGGGGCGTGTAATTACAATTTTTGATGCAATATTTTGCAAGGAGGGTTCGTTGCTGCGCTCAACTAGAGTATTTGTGAGGGGTTGCAGTGTTGTGGCACCAGCACCAGTGCCTAAGGCCCAATTTTTCAGCCCCTGTTTAAAAGGGACGTGTAATTACAATTTTCGATGCAATACTTTGTAGCAGGGCTCGGTCCTGCGCTCCAACTAGAGTATCTGTGAGGGGTTGCAGTGTTGTGACACCAGTGCCTAAGGCCCAATTTTTCTGCCCTGTTCAACAGGAACATGTAATTACAATTTTTGATCTAATATTTCACCGCAGGGCCCGTTTCTGCGCCAACCAAGAGTAACTGTGAGGACTAATGCCCCGTACACACGGTTGGATTTTCCGACAGAAAATGTGTGATAGGACCTTGTTGTCGGAAATTCTGACCAAGTGTAGGCTCCATCACACATTTTCCATCGGATTTTCCGACACACAATGTTTGAGAGCAGGCTATAAAATTTTCCAACAACAAAAAAATTTCCGATCGTGTGTACACAAATCCGACACACAAAGTGCTACGCATGCTCAGAATAAATTAAGAGATGAAAGCTATTGGCTACTGCCCCGTTTATAGTCCCGACGTACGTGTTTTACGTCACTGCGTTCAGAATGATCGGATTTTCCGACAACTTTGTGTGACCGTGTGTATGCAAGACAAGTTTGAGCCAACATCCGTCAGGAAAAAATCCTAGGATTTTGTTGTTGGAATGTCCGATCAATGTCCGACCGTGTGTACGGGGCATTACAGTGTTGTGGCACCAGCACTACCACCACCACCAAAGGCCCAATTTTTCTACCCCTGTTCAACAGGTGCATGTAATTACAATTCTTGATCTAATATTTCACAGAAGGGCCCGTTTCTGCGCTCACCAAGAGTAACTGTGAGGACTTACAGTGTTGTGGCACCAGTACTACCACCACCAAAGGCCCAATTTTTCTGACCCTGTTCAACAGGGGCATGTAATTACAATTCTTGATCTAATATTTCACAGCAGGGCCTGTTCCTGCGCCCACCAAAAGTAACTGTGGGGGCTTACAGTGTTGTGGCAACACCAACACCTAAGGCCCCAATTTCTGCAAAGTATATAGGGCAGGCCCCTTCTTTTAAACATCCAACTTTCAAACGACTCCTACTTGCAAATAGAAGGAGACAACAGCAAGTGAGATGAAATCTACCCCTAGGAAGGGAAATTCTCTCCTGTAAGAGTTAATATGGGGAAAATGTGTCTCCTCTCCACTGATGCTTTATCAACAATCCTTGTTTCACTAAAAACCCCAAATTGTCAAAAAACATTTGTCATTGGGACAGAAAGTGAGGTGAAATCTTCTGAAGAGGAGAACAGACAGCAAAACAAATGTCACAGGGGTGATAACCCTTCCCTATGTTTTCCAAAAAGCTTAAAATACATTTTTTGGCTGGAGCTACACTTTAAAAATGTACCCGTTCAAAATTACAAACCAATTCTACTTAACAACAAACCTACAGTCCCTGTCTTGTTTGCACCGCCTGTATACTGCTGTTCAGAGTATATAGGGCCTGGGGGCCCCACGCCTTAAAAGTGATAAAAAAAGTACTGCGCAAATGAATTGTCCGTTAAATAATGAACCACAATAAAGTAAATGAAGATAGGAGATGAGATCCCCAGTGGATAGTCAAAACGCCTAGGGTAGGGTCTAAGGTGACTGAAATCCCTTCACCACATGAGGATGGCCCCTCACCTGCAATCTTCGACCTGAAACAGGTCACACAGCATATAGATCATATACAGGATAAGCTGAAACAGGCGATAGTGACTTCTTATTCATACTCCCACTCTCATCAGATGGCATAGATGCAGTATATGTAAATTAAGCATAAACAATATAGTGCTCTCCGCATATACTTTAATTGTTAAAAAGGAATAAAATAATGCACTCACACATGCAAGCACTCAGAACCAAGTGCCGGCTGGTTAGCGTGTGATCGTGAACAGGCGGACAGCCGCGGGTGACGTCATGCGCTCCTGGCCCCCGTACGCGTTACGTCCTGTGGGCGGGACTTCATCAGCGTGGGGCGGGATACGCAACGACGGCCCGCAATGTTTATAAGTGGTGTCATGGTGACCAATGCACCAATCACAGCGCTAGTACAATTATCCGGAGGACGCGAACCAGCACGTCACTCCAGCTACACCTACTGCTAGTGACTGGTACAATTAAATAAAAGGATTAAACCGCTCAACCTCTCCAGGAATAAAGGGGCAGTGAATAATAAAACAAATAATTCTTCACATCCCAGATAA
The DNA here is from genome assembly GCA_037952835.1 of Lithobates septentrionalis. Lineage (NCBI taxonomy): Eukaryota > Metazoa > Chordata > Amphibia > Anura > Ranidae > Lithobates > Lithobates septentrionalis. The sequence continues at coordinate 1,164,718 of JBBDGP010000289.1, read as the reverse complement.
AAAACTCTCATGCGGCTCTGAAGGGATTAAAGCCTAAGAATATCTCTGGGGAAAAAAACCCACACTAGAGAAGGAACAAGAGCTGATTAATCATCCCTTACATAAAGGGAAAAATTAAGCAATTCGGCTACTCAAAGTCACATAAAATCACATACAAAGATTAAGAAGGAAAACTAATAAAAACTATGACAGTCAAGCCGCGGGCATCGCCTGGATACGATCACACTTACATAACCCATTAGGAACATAAACATAATTAAAAATAAACAAATTAAATGTAATACATCAAAAATTATCTATTGGAAATAAAGCAATTTAAATCAAAATCAATGTTCATACCTGCCGGAGATAAGACCTTGGTCTCATAGATCCAGAAGGATTCTCTACGGCTAAGTTGTCGGATATAATGACCACCTCTCCAGTGGCGAGGGACCTTTTCTATCCCCCAGAACTTAAGGCATTTAGGGTCTCTACTATGGCAGAGGCGAAAATGCCTGGACACACTGTGGGTTTTTACCCCCCGTTTGATGTTACTTATGTGTTCGCCAACCCTCACATGTAAAGCCCTTGAGGTGCGGCCGACATACTGGAGTCCACAGTCGCACTCCAGCATGTAGACCACCCCCGCCGACGAACACGTAATAAGTAGGGATGAGCTTCGTGTTCGAGTCGAACCCATGTTCGACTCGAACATCGGCTGTTCGACCGTCCGTCGAATTGCGAACGATATGGGCCGTTCGCGCCAAATTCGTGTGGCGCGTCACGGCCCATAATTCACTGCGGCATCGCAGTGCATTGCTGGCTGATGATTGGCCAAGCATGCACTATGACCCGCATGCTTGGCCAATCACAGCGCCGTCAGTAGAGAGAGCTGTAATTGGCCAAAGCCAGGGTGGCTTTGGCCAATTATGGCTCAGGGGATTTAGTACACACCCCACACTATATAAGGCCGCCTGCACGGCGGCCCTGTGTAGTGTGTGTTCCGGTGTGCTGAGAGATAGAGAGAGAGAGAGACAGTGTCATTTGATTTGAGTTAGATAGATTAGGCAGAACAGTCAGTCAGTTAGCTGCACTTACAGTGTATTGTGTATATATATGCATCCCAGGTGTTGCATATATATATATACACTGTATTCAGTTTAGCTAGATCCGTTCCTGTTATCTTCTATCTAGACTATTTAGTGCAGTGTGTCCTGCTCACAGTGTTCAGCTAGATCCGTTCCTGCTATTTACATTCAGTGCAGTGCGTCCTGCTCACAGTGTTCAGCTAGATCCGTTCCTGCTATTTACATTCAGTGCAGTGCGTCCTGCTCACAGTGTTCAGCTAGATCCGTTCCTGCTATTTACATTCAGTGCAGTGCGTCCTGCTCACAGTGTTCAGCTAGATCCGTTCCTGCTATTTACATTCAGTGCAGTGCGTCCTGCTCACAGTGTTCAGCTAGATCCGTTCCTGCTATTTACATTCAGTGCAGTGCGTCCTGCTCACAGTGTTCAGCTAGATCCGTTCCTGCTATTTACATTCAGTGCAGTGCGTCCTGCTCACAGTGTTCAGCTAGATCCGTTCCTGCTATTTACATTCAGTGCAGTGCGTCCTGCTCACAGTGTTCAGCTAGATCCGTTCCTGCTATTTACATTCAGTGCAGTGCGTCCTGCTCACAGTGTTCAGCTAGATCCGTTCCTGCTATTTACATTCAGTGCAGTGCGTCCTGCTCACAGTGTTCAGCTAGATCCGTTCCTGCTATTTACATTCAGTGCAGTGCGTCCTGCTCACAGTGTTCAGCTAGATCCGTTCCTGCTATTTACATTCAGTGCAGTGCGTCCTGCTCACAGTGTTCAGCTAGATCCGTTCCTGCTATTTACATTCAGTGCAGTGCGTCCTGCTCACAGTGTTCAGCTAGATCCGTTCCTGCTATTTACATTCAGTGCAGTGCGTCCTGCTCACAGTGTTCAGCTAGATCCGTTCCTGCTATTTACATTCAGTGCAGTGCGTCCTGCTCACAGTGTTCAGCTAGATCCGTTCCTGCTATTTACATTCAGTGCAGTGCGTCCTGCTCACAGTGTTCAGCTAGATCCGTTCCTGCTATTTACATTCAGTGCAGTGCGTCCTGCTCACAGTGTTCAGCTAGATCCGTTCCTGCTATTTACATTCAGTGCAGTGCGTCCTGCTCACAGTGTTCAGCTAGATCCGTTCCTGCTATTTACATTCAGTGCAGTGCGTCCTGCTCACAGTGTTCAGCTAGATCCGTTCCTGCTATTTACATTCAGTGCAGTGCGTCCTGCTCACAGTGTTCAGCTAGATCCGTTCCTGCTATTTACATTCAGTGCAGTGCGTCCTGCTCACAGTGTTCAGCTAGATCCGTTCCTGCTATTTACATTCAGTGCAGTGCGTCCTGCTCACAGTGTTCAGCTAGATCCGTTCCTGCTATTTACATTCAGTGCAGTGCGTCCTGCTCACAGTGTTCAGCTAGATCCGTTCCTGTTATCTTCCTACTGACAGGCAGGCTTGTCTGGTTACAGTATATAAAGCTACCTGAAGAAAATTACAGGTGTTCTTTTTGATCCTATTAGTACCACGGTCAGGCAGCTAGACTATTTACATTTAGTACAGTGTGTCCTGCTCACAGTGTTCAGCTAGATCCGTTCCTGTTATCTTCCTACTGACAGGCAGGCTTGTCTGGTTACAGTATATAAAGCTACCTGAAGAAAATTACAGGTGTTCTATCCCAGCTTAGTGCAGCTACAGGCCATTAGTATGTCTGGAAGGCCAAGAAGGAGAGGCAGACAGTCACAAGCCAATAAGAGAGGGCAAGCAGGCTCTGTGTCTAGTGCTGGTCGTGGAGACGGTGCATCCTCATCAGCACGTGGCCATGGGACACGCTTGGCCTTTTTTTCGGCAGCTGGCCGTGTTGAGCCGCAACATGCGGAAGACTTGGTCGAGTGGATGACCAAGCCGTCCTCATCCTCCTCATCCTCTCTCACCCATGCCCAGGGTGCTTTGTCTGGCAAAGCAGCGGCCTCTTCCCTCAGCTCAATGTCATCAGTGACTCCTTCCCTAGCTCCACCATGTCCTCATGAGGATTCCCTCGAACTGTTTGACCACAGTGTTGGGTACATGCTCCAGGAGGATGCCCAGCGTTTGGAAGGCTCTGATGATGATACTGAGCTCGATGAAGGCAGTAACATGAGCACGGACAGAGGGGGTGCCCAAGAAGGACAGCAATCTGGCAGTCATGCTCCCCCTGCTGCAGCATACTGCCAGGTTTGCTCCAGTGATGAGGAGGGAGGGGATGATGAGGTCACTGACTCAACGTGGGTGCCTGATAGGAGAGAGGAGGAGGAGGAGGAGGAGGAGGCGGCACATCACCAACGAGGCAGGATGCCCTCCAGGGGCCAGCCTAAGGGCAGCACATTGACTGCATCACACCCCAAAGCTCCACATGTGCAGGGCGCTGCAGTCTCTGCGCGTTATTCAAAAAGTTCTTTGGTGTGGGCCTTTTTTGAGACGAGTGCATCAGATCGCACCGCTGCTATTTGCAACATATGTCTCAAGCGTATCTCGCGTGGCCAAAACATCTCCCGCTTGGGTACCACATGCTTGACCAGACATATGTTGACCTGCCATGCAGTTCGTTGGCAAGCGTATCTGAAAGACCCACACCAAAGAACAAAGAGGATCTCTCCTTGCTCCTCATCAGCTGAGATTTCCAACCCCACTAGACCTTCAGTCCTCTCTGAGACCTGCAGTGAGAGGAATGAAGGTGTAGAATTAGGTGTGTCACAGCCAAGTACTTGTGGGCAATCTGCTTTTGGTACACCGACGTCAGATTGTACCAGGCAAATTTCCCTGCCCCAGCTGCTGCACCGCCGAAAGAAGTTTGCTCCCAGCCATCCACATGCCCAGCGGTTGAATGCTAGCTTGGCAAAATTGCTAGCACTTCAACTGCTGCCTTTTCAGTTGGTAGACTCTGCCCCCTTCCGTGAGTTTGTGGAATGTGCGGTTCCTCAGTGGCAGGTACCCAAACGCCACTTTTTCTCACGGAAGGCGATTCCGGCTCTCTACCGGCATGTGGAAGGCAATGTCCATGCCTCGCTGGACAGGGCGGTCAGCGGTAAGGTGCATATTACCGCTGACTCATGGTCCAGCAGGCATGGACAGGGACGTTACTTAAGTTTCACGGCGCATTGGGTGACTCTGCTGGCAGCTGGGAAGGATGCAGGACAAGGTGCAGTAGTGTTGGAGGTTGTTCCGCCACCACGCCTCCAAAATGCTGATTGTGACACACCTCTCTCCTCCACCCCCTCCTCTTCTTCTTCCTCCATGGCCTCTTCCTCGGAACCAGCGGTGCTCCGTAGGCGTTCAAGGGGCTACGCAAGTACGCAGGCCAAAAGATGCCATGCGGTGCTTGAGCTGGTGTGCTTGGGGGACAGGAGCCACACTGGGGCAGAGGTTCTGTCAGCTCTGCAGGGGCAGGTTCAGAGGTGGTTGACGCCACGCCAACTTAAGGCAGGAATGGTGGTTTGCGACAATGGCACCAACCTCCTCTCTGCCCTCCGACAGGGACAACTGACCCATGTGCCCTGTTTGGCTCACGTCCTTAACTTGGTGGTGCAGCGGTTCTTGGGCAGGTACCCGGGCTTACAGGATGTCCTGAGGCAGGCCAGGAAAGTCTGTGTGCATTTCCGCCGGTCATATAATGCCAGTGCTCGGCTGACGGACCTCCAAAAGGAGTTTAACCTGCCCAAGAACCGCCTAATCTGTGACATGCCCACCAGGTGGAACTCGACGTTGGCCATGCTGCAGCGGCTGCACACGCAGCAGAGGGCCATCAATGAGTACCTGTGCGACTATGGCACCAGGACAGGGTCAGGGGACCTTGGTTTTTTTTCCCCACGCCAGTGGGCCATGATCAGGGATGCATGCACTGTCCTGTCACCATTCGAGGAGGCCACGAGGATGGTGAGCACTGACAGTGCATGCATCAGTGACACTGTCCCCCTTGTCCACCTGTTGGAGCACACGCTGCGTGGAATAATGGACAGGGCACTTGAGGCAGAACAGAGGCAGGAAGAGGAGGACTTCCTTAGCTCTCAAGGCCCCCTTTATCCAGACAGTGTTCCTGCGTGCCCGCCGATCACACAGGAAGAGGACGAGCAGGAGGAGGAGGAGGAGGAGGAGGAAGATTGTGTCAGTATGGAGGTGGAGCCTGGCACTCAGCATCAGCAGTCTTTAAGGGATCAGTCCCAAGGAACACATGGACTTGTACGTGGCTGGGAGGAGGTGGCTGCGGACGTTGTTGTCCTTAGTGACCCAGAGGACTCCGGACCGAATGCCTCAGCAAACCTACGCTGCATGGCCTCCCTGATCCTGCAAAGCCTGCGTAAGGATCCTCGTATTCGTGGTATCAAGGAGAAGGACCAATACTGGCTGGCAACCCTCCTTGATCCACGTTACAAGGGTAAGGTTGCGGACCTTATCTTGCCATCGCAGAGGGAGCAGAGGATGAAACATCTTCGGGAGGCCTTGCAGAAAGGTCTGTGCAACGCGTTCCCAGAGACTGGGAGGTTACAAACTCCTGTTTCTGGACAACGTGTTGCTGAGGCTTCGGTCAGTCAAAGAAGGAGCGGTGGAGAAGGTGGCCGTCTGACCGATGCGTTCAGACAATTTTTTGGTCCGCAGCCCCAAGGTATGATCGGTTCCAGCAACCATCGCCAGCGTCTGTTTTACATGGTGCAGGAATACCTAGGGGCAAGATCAGACTTGGACACCTTTCCCACCGAAAATCCTCTGGGTTACTGGGTCTTGAGGATGGATCACTGGCCAGAGCTTGCACAGTATGCAATTGAGCTACTGGCCTGTCCTGCATCCAGCGTTCTTTCGGAACGTACATTCAGTGCTGCTGGAGGCGTGGTAACCGATCACAGGGTGCGTCTGTCCACTGACTCGGTCGATCGGCTGACCTTCATAAAAATGAATCAGTCTTGGATCACCACCAGCTACCAAGCACCTGATGCTGATGTAACTGAATAATTTTTTTCAGATCCCTTCAAAGACTGCCTATGCTGATGCTGAGTGATTATCCCTGAGTAATTATCCTCTTCCTCCTCAATCATCACGCTGATAGCTTGTAAGAACATTTTTGGTTCTGGGCGCCACCACCAGTGCCTAAGGCACAATTTTTCAGCCCCTGTATAACAGGGGCGTGTAATTACAATTTTTGATGTAATACTTTGCAGCACGGCTCGTTCCTGCATTCCAACTAGAGTGTCTGTGAGGGGTTGCAGTGTTGTGGCACCAGCACCAGTGCCTAAGGCCCAATTTTTCTGCCCCTGTCTAACAGGGGCGTGTAATTACAATTTTTGATGCAATACTTTGCAGCAGTGCTCGTTCCTGCGTTCCAACTAGAGTGTCTGTGAGGGGTTGCAGTGTTGTGGCACCAGCACCAGTGCCTAAGGCCCAATTTTTCTGCCCCTGTCTAACAGGGGCGTGTAATTACAATTTTTGATGCAATACTTTGCAGCAGTGCTCGTTCCTGCGTTCCAACTAGAGTGTCTGTGAGGGGTTGCAGTGTTGTGGCACCAGCACCAGTGCCTAAGGCCCAATTTTTCTGCCCCTGTCTAACAGGGGCGTGTAATTACAATTTTTGATGCAATACTTTGCAGCAGTGCTCGTTCCTGCGTTCCAACTAGAGTGTCTGTGAGGGGTTGCAGTGTTGTGGCACCAGCACCAGTGCCTAAGGCCCAATTTTTCTGCCCCTGTCTAACAGGGGCGTGTAATTACAATTTTTGATGCAATACTTTGCAGCAGTGCTCGTTCCTGCGTTCCAACTAGAGTGTCTGTGAGGGGTTGCAGTGTTGTGGCACCAGCACCAGTGCCTAAGGCCCAATTTTTCTGCCCCTGTCTAACAGGGGCGTGTAATTACAATTTTTGATGCAATACTTTGCAGCAGTGCTCGTTCCTGCGTTCCAACTAGAGTGTCTGTGAGGGGTTGCAGTGTTGTGGCACCAGCACCAGTGCCTAAGGCCCAATTTTTCTGCCCCTGTCTAACAGGGGCGTGTAATTACAATTTTTGATGCAATACTTTGCAGCAGTGCTCGTTCCTGCGTTCCAACTAGAGTGTCTGTGAGGGGTTGCAGTGTTGTGGCACCAGCACCAGTGCCTAAGGCCTAATTTTTCAGCTCCTGTTCAACAGGGGCATGTAATTACAATTCTTGATCTAATATTTCACAGCAGGGCCCTGTGAGGGCTTACAGTGTTTTGGCCACAGCAACACCTAAGGCCCAAATTTCTGCTGAGTATATAGGGCAGGACCCTACTTTCAAACATCTAACTTACAAACGACTCCTACTTGCAAACGGAAGGAGACAACAGGAAGTGAGATGAAATCTACCCATAGGAAGGGAAATTCTCTCATGTAAGAGTTAATATGGGAAAACAATTTCTCCTTTCCACTGATGCTTTCCAATCCTTGTTCCACAAAAAAACCCAAATTTTCAAAAAACATTTTTCATTGGGACAAAAAGTGAGGTGAAATCTTCTGAAGAGGAGGAAAGACGCAAAACAAATGTCACAGGGGTGATAACCCTTCCCTATGTTTTCCAAAAAGCTTAGAAAAGATTTTTTGGCTGGAGCTAAACACATTAAAAATGTTCAAAATTACAAAGAGATTCTACTTAACAACAAACCTACAGTCCCTGTCTTGTTTGCACCGCCTGTATACTGCTGTTCAGAGTATATAGGGACCTTTCCTTATTTTAATTTGGGTGCGGGGTTCCCCTTAATATCCATACAAGACCCAAAGGGCCTGGTAATGGACTGGGGGGTACCCATGCCGTTTGTCTCACTGATTTTCATCCATATTGCCAGGACCCGACATGACATTAAACCCGCAAGCAGTTTTAAATGAGATTTTTTCCTTTAAAAATGACATTTGGTGCAGGGACTGTTCTAAACATGGGAAACACGCGTCACTTTACAGGCATACTATAGACACCCCCCAGGTACGATATTTAAAGGAATATTTCACTTTTTTTTTTTTACTTTAAGCATCATTAAAATCACTGCTCCCGAAAAAACGGCCGTTTTTAAAAGTTTTTTTTGCATTGATACATGTCCCCTGGGGTAGGACCCGGGTCCCCAAACCCTTTTTAGGACAATACCATGCAAATTAGCCTTTAAAATGAGCACTTTTGATTTCGAACGTTCGAGTCCCATAGACGTCAATGGGGTTCTAACGTTCGTGCGAACTTGCGGTCCGTTCGCGGGTTCTGGTGCGAACCGAACCGGGGGGTGTTCGGCTCATCCCTAGTAATAAGACCTTCAATTTGGTATCTTCTATGCGTGCTGTTTGAAACAAACTCTTTTCGCCTTTTAATATTCTTGCTGGCTTTCCTGCAAGTGGCACACTTACCACAAGCACAAAAGCCCGACAAAAAGCCAAACATCTTATTGGTTCCTATTTTTGGTGGATCGATAACTCCTGGAGCTAGTCGATCACGTAAGGAGGGGGCTTTACGATATATAAACCGTGGGCGCTCCGGAAGTACAGACCCCAGGGTGCGATCACCTTTAAGGATAGGCCAGTGTTTAGCTATAATTTGTTCAAGTTTTTTATACTGGATATTATAGTCTAGTATAATACGATAACAAGTGGTACCATCTTCACTCAGGGGGGGTTTTATCCTATCTGCCACGATAGAATTCCTGTCAGTAGAAAGTACTCTAGAGATTTCGGAGTCATCCATGGTCTGTGTGTAACCTTTTTCTTTAAACCTAGTTGCCAAGATATGAGACTGTGTTAAGAAGTCGTCATCAGAGGTGCAATTGCGACGTAGGCGGATAAATTGGCCTCGTGAAATGTTACAGAGCCACGATTTATGGTGACAACTAGTCAGTGGAATGTACGCATTCCTGTCCATTGCTTTAAAATGATTCCTAGTTTGGAAACCTCCCTCTCCTTTGAATATTTCCAGGTCCAAAAATGTAATCTGTTGTTTGTCTATGGTCCATGTCAGCTCAATGTTTTTATTATTTCCATTCAGCTTGTCCATGAAGATTTGCAAACTCGCTAAGTCACCTTCCCATACCATGATTAAATCATCGATGTACCTTCTGTAGCACAGTAATTGCGATGAGGGATCATGAAAAATGGTATCTTCCTCCCAGTGGGCCATAAATAGGTTAGCCACACTGGGAGCAAACCTAGCCCCCATGGCAACTCCTCGTGCCTGCAGGAAATAGTCACCATTGAACCATAAATAATTACTTAGCAAACAAAATTCCAAACCTTCCAATAGAAAGGAAAAAAAAAATCGCAATAAGCATTTATTGATTTGTTTGCGCAAAAGTTATAGCGTTTACAAAATAGGGGATAGTTTTATGGCATTTTTATTATTTATTTTTTTTACTAGTAATGGCAGGGATCAGCGATTTTTATTGTGACTGCGACGTTATGTCGGACATTTTTGACACATTTTTGGGACCATTGTCATTTATACAGCAATCAGTGCTATAAAAATGCATTGATTCCTGTATAAATGGCACTGGCAGTGAAGGGGTTAACCACTAGGGGGCGGGGAGGGGTTAAGTGTGTCCTAGGGGAGTGATTTCTAACCGCCAGGGGGATGGGCTGGTGTGTGACGTCACTGATCTCTGCTCCGATGACAGGAAGCAGAGATTGAGTGACACTTGTCACTAGGCAGAACGGGGAGATGCCGTTGTAAACAGTATGGCAAGTATGAGGCAGCTGCTTTGGGCTCCACAACAATGATGGGGCCTGGGGCAGATGCCCCATTTGCTCTGCTTTAAAGACGGCCCTGGTTGTAATCATTTGCTCAGCCATCATGGATGATCACAATAATTTGCCTAACATGCTTATTTCCTTAGATTATCAGCGCCATCTAGTGGCCATAATGCAGTATTTTCCTGATTGAGGTATTTCTGTAGAATACCACATTATGGCCATTAGATGGAGCTGACGATTCCCTGAAATTGCAGTGATTATTTGTGATGGCTGTGTGATTGTTTCAGACATTTGTGCCGTAAATTGAAAAAAAAATTGGGCCCCTTAGTGTAAAATGTATATCTATAAAGGTTGTCACCTTGTTTTCTGCACAGGATCCGACTCAAATATTCCCATAAGAAACTTTCCGCTGTCCGGAGATACGCTGTTCACAGCTTGGTAGATACCAAAGGCTATTGTGTCAGGGATGATGAGCCAGTCTCGTCTGACGTGTCGCTTGGAGACAGTTTTCCCTTCAGTCCCTATAAGCAGAAGACAGAATTAAAGTGTTATAAAACTCAATACCAAAAATGTAATATACCGCAGCTTACCAATCATTAGATGTGGTGGCTGCATTTGTTTTCTTTTTTTTTAGGCTTTTTTACCTGTTTTTACTTGGTGACCTGGCCAGTAACCCACATCCTGTATTAGAGTGACCCCACTCTGGATGAAGGAGCACAGGGGGCACCTTTGGACAGCAACATTTTTAATCTGGGGAGAGGGAAGTGTTAGCACATTTAGATACACTTATGCCGCGTACACACAATCGGAAATTCCGCCAGCAAAACTCCGATGAGAGCTTTTTGTCGAAAAATGCGACCGTGTGTATGCTCCATCAGTCTTTTGCTGGCGGAATTCAAGCCAGCAAAAGATTGAGAGCAGGTTCTCTATTTTTCGGTCGAGAAAAGTTCCTATCCGAAAATGCGATCGTGTGTACAAATTCCGACGCGCAAAATTCCTACACATGCTCGGAAACAATTCGACGCATGCTCGGAAACAATTTGACGCATGCTCGGAAACAATTTGACGCATGTTCGGAAGCATTGAACTTCATTTTCTCGGCTCGTCGTAGTGTTGTACATCACCGCGTTCCTGACAGTCGAAAGTTCAGAGAACTTTTGTGTGACCGTGTGTATGCAAGGCAAGCTTGGGCGGAATTCCGTCGGAAAAACCATCCAAGTTTTTTTCGACAGAAAATCCGCTCGTGTGTACGGGGCATAACACATTGAAGCCAAACTCTGTGCTGTGCTCCGTGCTCCGTGCTGTGTCCCGACATCTCAGTGTGAAGCCAAACTCCAGTCCACACTGCAGTTACACAAGTAGTTACAGCAATGGTTTTTTTTTCTTTTGGGATATGAATAAATAAAACCTGATAGTTGTAAGCATCCCTGTCAGTGGTAAATGTTTTGTCTCAAAACTCTTAACTGATACATTTGCAGGAGAGCTTGTTCTGTTCAAAAACAACAGACTTACTAGCAGGATCATCAGGTGAAAATAAAAGAAAAAAAAAGACTAAAAACGAATGCAGCCACCACATCTAAGAATAGGTAAGCTGAGATATAATACATTTTTGTTTTGGGTTTAAAACCGCTTTTAGACTTCAAGGAGGTTGATGTACTAAAGGAAAATAGGCTGTTCACTTTGCTCACTTTGCATGGGAATGAGGTGGCACTCTTCTGACTTGTATCATCCAATCACATGCAAGCAAAAATGCTGTTTTGTTGGCTAACAAACTGTGAAAAACCTCTGACTCTAGGAGGAAGTATGTGTGTGTGGGTGAGGAACGGGGGAAGGGGAGTAGCGAGATGGGATTCAAGTAGTTCTAAAGTCAATACATTTTTTACCTTCATGCGCTCCTTGCATGAAGGTAAAAAATGTACCAGCATTTGTATCGCCCCTTCACTTACCCGAGTCCTCACTCGATCCAGTGCTGTGCCCATATGCAGCCTCACCCTCCATAGGCTCCTGCTGCTGTCAATCAAATCTGGTGAAGGGAGCAGGGGGCAGTGCCAAGTCATGCATTGTGTTTCTATGAACGCACACAACAAAGCTTGAGAGCACACCTGCACAAGTGCCCCCCCATATCAACCAGCTTGCTATAGGGGGCACTCGCAGAAGAGGAGGAGCCAAGAGCATCGGCAGGGGTCCCCAGAAGAAGAGATGATAGACCACTCTCAAAGAAAACTCACCCAAGCTCTACAGCTGTATCTAAAAAAGTGTGCGAGCAGAGTGCCGGTGCCTGGCTGTAACACTCACTGTAGATCCATAATAGACCATGAGCCAGCAACTCGATAGCTTCTTCATCAAAATACCGTACTTTATTGCTGCACAACAGCATTTGCAGGATACAAAAAGATGCTAACGCGTTTTAGCCGAAGCCTTCCTCATAGCATCAATAGACCGCTCTCTGTTTAACACTGTTGCACAGAGCATGTACGTATAACTTCTTTTTTATTATAGGGGGAAAAAAATTTGCATTTACAGTACATTGAAAAAGTATTCATACCCCTTGAAAATTTCCACATTTTGTCATGTTACTAAAAACGTAAATGTATTTTATTGGGGTTTTATGTGATAAACCAGTGATGGAGAACCTTGGCACCCCAGATGTTTTGGAACTACATTTCCCATGATGCTCAACTACACAGCAGAGTGCATGAGCATCAAGGGAAATGTAGTTCCAAAACATCAGGGGTGCCAAGGTTTGCTATCACTGTGATAGACCAACACAAAGTGGCACATAATTGTGAAGTGGAAGGAAAATGATAAATGGTTTTCAAAATTGCTTACACATAAAATTACCATTCACAGCATATACTGTATAAAGAGACAGATTGGCATCATTATCAGTTTGAACAAAAAAATAATACAACAAAACCTAATAGAATAGGTCATCTTATATAAGGGCAGGGCTGCGTTTACCATGGCCTTCCAAGAGGACACCGCGGGTTGGTCTGAGGATGACTATTTTAGTAAAATTTCCTTTTTGGTATAATAGAGGAGGTAGGCTATGAGAAGCTTAGAGTGATGGGAGTGCTGGTAGTCATCAGAGATGCCCAATAAGGCCAAAGAGGGAGTAGGGATTAGGTCAAGTTGTAGCCGGAGGTTAATCTCATCAAAGACCGCCTTCCAGCAGTATGTCATTGTGAAAAGGCATTCCCAGAACATATGTATATATGAACCCAATTGGAGTTGACAGCGGGGACAGGTAGGATCTCGTTCGGGGAACATTCCCTGCAACCTTACAGGAGTGTAATAGATCTGATGAAGACCTTCCAGCATTTTTAACAACCATTGAAAGTGAGATGTAAGCAAATGGGACTGTGACATCGCTGGTTGCTAAGGACACGTCGGGGAATGCACCGGCCGGCATCCTTAACAACCATTGAAAGCAGGATTCCTGGACATGTAAGCACGGGGCCGTCACTTCACTGGTTGCTAAGGACTTGTCGAGGACTGCACCTGCTGGCGTTCCTAACAACCATTGAAAGCAGGGTTCCCAGGCATATAAGCAAATGGGGTTGATGTCACTGGTTTCTAAAGATTCGTCGGTGACTGTACCTACCAGGGTTCTTGACAACCATTGAAAGCAAGATTCCCGGGCATATAAGCAAATGGGGTCATGACGTCACTGGTTACTAAGGACTTGTCCGCGACTGCTGGCGTTCTCATCAACCATTGAAAGCGGGATTCCTGGGCATGTAAGCAAATGGGGTTGTGACGTCACTGGTTGCTCAGGACTCGTGAGGGATTGCACCTGTTGGCATTTTCAACAACCATTGAAAGCAGGATGCTGTCATGTATACCAGGAGTAGTAACATAGCTCCCAGCTGTCTCTGATTTCGAGGGACTGTCGCCAATTTGGAGCAATGTCCCTCTGTCCCTCATTCCTCCTCATTTGTCCCGCCATTTGGTCTGATCTATATAGATGTATATAAAATGCACTTTTTATCTATCAAAAAGTGTTTTCTAGCACTAAACCTTTCACCTGATTTGTAAATTGCTGCATTTGTAAATTCCAAAAGCCAATATAATGGAATGATAGTGGTAAAAAAAGCACTTCTGGGTTTTTTTTTCTACAATTCTCCTTTAAGAGGGTGTGGCAAGGGGTGTGCCCTATGCCTACATACTGATAGGAGTCCCTCATTCCCATCTCAAAAAGTTGGGAGGTATGGTAGTAATACCTCTGTTATACATGATGTCTGGATGATCGATCAGGTACCTGGTGAAGACATGAATGTTGTGGGGGCCTCTTATGCACCTCCTGCTCAACACTCCAGATGGTGGAGACTGTGGAGAGTGTGAAGGCAAGTAAGTGGGTGGAACTGTCCTCAGGGCCAAATGCAGAAGCAGCTTGGCACCACAGCAGAAGGTAGTAGAAGAAGCCAGGAAGCAAGAGTTAGTCACAGCCAGGCAGTGTTGGACTGAATCTGTAGGCAGAGTAAGTCATGGAAGCAGGCCAAAGTCAGTAACAGTCGGGCAAAGCAGTACAGAATCATCAGACAAGACAAGTCCAGGAAGCAGGCCAAGATCTATAACAGCCGGGTAACTTAGTACAAAATCAGCAGGCAAAGGAGAGTCCAGTAATCAGGCCTAGGTCAGGGGTAACCAGATGAGCATGTATAAGGCAAGCAGAGGCAAAGGAGAAGCCAAATCATACATGGGTAGGCAAATATAGCAGATAAGGTCTCAGGAAACACAGGAGCAAGCTGAAGACCATTCAGCAACTTGTCTCATTGACTTATCAGTTTAAATAAGACACACATGGGAAACTGTTGCAGTGGCAACGAGGGTCAGTTTATGTGGCCATAGTTATGTGCGTAGTAAGACTGATTTAGAACTTCAGCTTGGAATCATTTTTCTTATCTTAATGAGATGCAATGTACAAGGACAGGGCTAATTGTAGACACGCACACTCACTCAGGTTGAACTGGATGGACTGGTGTCTTTATTCAACCTTACTAACTATGTAACTATATGTAACTATGTTGAGACTACTTGTGACAGGCTTTGGTTAAACACAGAACTCACTCAAAAACTCCCCCCCTCCCATTATAGACATTGGCTGGTTAACAAGATAGATAAGGAAACCGCAAAAGCATACCTGCAAACTTTGCAAGAATACAAGGGATTAGCTTTGCTAAATTGCTTCGCATCAAGAAAAGTAGGTTGGCTGTTAAAAGGTTAAATGTTTGTATAATGGAAATATTCGCCTGTGACGCAATATATACTGAAAACATATATGCACTGTTTAAGCTGTAATTGGGTACACTTGGCATCCAGACGAGAGTCGGGTCAGGTGTCCACTTTGGCCAAAGTGGAATAAAAAACTCCCTTAAACGAGTCCTGTGTCCAGCAAAGTCATTTACTGATCTTCCACCTGCTACATCATTTGGTGCATTTGGCCGTGGGGGGGGGGGGGGGGGGGATATCGGTGTGACCTGTTGAGCCAGGTGGCACTGTTTTTCCATCGGACCTACAAGGAGTGGTCCGAGGGGCAGCCCTTTGGGTTATATCGTAGTCTCAAAAGGCGCCTTCTAGAACTGTTATCTAGGAAACTGCGCTGTGTCATATTTGGTGGCCTGCTGTGGATGACCTTTGTAGCGCCAAAAGGACCTAGGAACCTGAGAAATAGATAGTTGGAGCTCCAACAGGAACAGGTGAGAGTTTTTTCACTTTTGATTTTGGATAACAGTCAGACAGCCAGCCAGCTTCTTGATGGATCGAGAGAAGGGAAGCCTGATCACCTTCTGAGAGGAACGTCCGTCCAGGTGATTGTGCATCTTTCGGACGAATCCTCAGTCAGTCATTTTTGGGTGGGAGTGTCTGGTATGATTGATGTGTGTATGAGACATCACTTTGTGGTAAAGTGAAAGTGGACCTCCTTTAAGTGCGGTTCCCGGCCAGGAGACTGCGTCCGGAAAGTGCTGTCTATTGTCCCTACCTGTGTCGAGGATTCAGACCCCTTACTGAATTCTCATTGTTCACCCTACCTTCTGTGTCTGTCTTGGTGTCTCTAGGTTACAAGTATGGGTGGGAAACATAGTGTTGAATCTCCCCTACAGTTCTAAGAACTGCAATTTAAACTTAGTCCGGAGAAATTGGTAGCATTGTGTGAGAAAGATTGGCCCCGCTATGGAACGCAGTGGCCCCCGCAGGGAACCTTTGACTTAGAGACCATTGACCGATTATTTGGCAATATTAGGTCAGACTCACAGAAACATGACCAAGACGCAACCTCCCAGGAGGAATGTCTGTCTGGATGATTGTGCATCCGTCGGACAAATCCTCAGTCAGTCATTCAACTAGGAGGAACGTCCGTCAGGATGATTGTGCATCCCTCGGACAAATGGGAGATAAAGACCTGCAGTGGATAGAAGCCACAAAAGAGGGACAGTGCAGAATTGTGGTTATGACAAGAGTAGTACCACTGACAAATCAAACAAAACACATATATTCTCAACCCGAAGAGACAGATCAGCCTTCCCCATATGTAGAGGAAAGTAGCCTCAGACAGGTACAGGTCAGAGCCATGTCCAAATGCCCCGTCCAGTAGACAAGAGGACTCAAGTTGTTGTCATCCTGCATCAGATTTAGAAAGTTTGTCAATGCCTAATCTCAGTAAACATACTCCTATTAATACTCCTAACCGTAACACTCTGGGTATTGGCAGGACAGAAATAGGGAACTCAGTAGTAGCCAATGGGCCCCCCAATCAAGTGTCCACTTCCACTCCGAGAAATCCCGATGCAAATAGCCGGACGCTTGACCCGTCTTTCAACATACCTCTGCAAATGCCCCTAAGGGAACAGGCGGTGGGGGACTCTAGTTTACACCCCTTTTACCACAACAGATTTACTGAACTGGAAGACTCATAACCCTGCCTACTCTGAGAAGCCCCAAACCATGACAGATTTGCTCCGGTCAATAATTCGGACCCTTCAGGTTGAAGGTTAAAGGATTCTATTCACTTAAGCTGAGTGACCGTAGAGGGGATTTTGATACGATACTGCTCTGCAAGGAAAAATCCTGGATATTCAGGCTCAACACGCTTTAGCCGGCAGGCCTGAATAATGAACTGAGTCTGAAAGTTTTCCTTGAATCCTAATAAATAGGCAGGTTAAATTTGATTAGGCACAAGCTCCTATAAATAGTCTACAGCAACTCTTGTGTGGCGTCCAGATGAAGTGCAGGTGAACTGCACAAAACGCAAGCGTCGACGCGGCTGACGCCAGCTCACCCCTGCTCTCTCTTCCAGTCCCCCTCACTGACCCATGAGGTGATTCCTAGTGGTTTTCATCGTGGGATATGGTGACGTTTTGCCCCTGCACCTAGCCGCATAAAGACTGATTACCAGGGGCGGACTGACCATTCTGGCACTCGGGCACTGACCGAGGGCCCTGGGCCACTAGGGGGCCCCATCAGGGTTGCCAGCCTCAGTAAAACCAGGGACAGATTGTAAAAATCTGTGTATTTTCACATCTGTCCCTGAAATGTCTGACACTGACATAATTTTGATGTAAAATTTCGGAGGCTATAGCTGCTCCGCCCCTCCACTACCTCCTCATCCAATGGGAACACAGTGTACACGCCCCCTTGCCCCCCCCCCCCCCCCCCCCCCCCCCCGCTTCTTTGAATACAGAGCAGGATATGCCGACATCTGGAGGAGAGGAGAGGGAGGCGGGGACACAGCCTGTAGTGTGGGATGGACTTCAGGCTGATGCAAGGTAAGTTGACTAACTTGGCTAAGTTAAATGTTGTTTTATCAGTGCTTTCTCAGGTGAGCAGAAGGGGAGGCTGTGTTTCCTCTAGCAGAGCTCCTGCCACTGAGCCTGTTAGATCGTTATTCTGTGTGTGAGAAGTGCACTTCTCCTGGGGGAAGGATGTTCTGAACTTCTCCCCCAATCTCTGCTACACCTCCCTACTGATTACCTGCCCACCAATACACAGACACATCATCCTCCTCTCCTGTATTACCACCGAATGTGTCTGTGAGCTGCTGGGTCACTACAAGTCCCAGCATGTCAGGAGATGGGGGCAGCAGCAGAGTGTTAGACTGATTTCTAAATGAAAAGTGCTGGTGTGTATATACTGTGTGTGTATGTATATGCTTAATGTGCATGTGTATGTAGTCTGTGTGTATACTGTGTCTGTATACTGTGCGTGTGTCTGTGTGTATACTATGTGTATACTCTGTGTGTGTATACCGTGTCTGTGTGTATACTGTGTGTGTATACCGTGTCTGTGTGTATACTGTTTCTGTATACTCTGTGTGTGTATACTGTGTCTGTATACTGTGTGTGTATACCGTGTGTGTGTGTCTGTGTGTATACTGTGTGTGTATACCGTGTGTGTGTGTCTGTGTGTATACTGTGTGTGTCTGTGTGTATACTGTGTGTGTATACTGTGTCTGTATACTTTGTGTGTGTTTGTATATTGTGCATGTGTCTGTGTGTATACTGTGCGTGTGTCTCTGTGTATACTGTGTCTGTATACTGTGTGTGTGTCTGTGTGTCCATGTCTGTATACTGTGTGTATACTGTGTCTGTATACTGTGTGTGTCTGTGTGTATACTGTGTGTGTGTCTGCATACTGCATCTGTATACTGTGTCTGTATACTGTGTGCGTGTGTGTGTGTCTGTGTGTGTGTCTGTGTGTATACTATGTCTGTATACTGTGTGTATACTGTGTTTGTGTGTATACTGTGTATACTGTGTGTGTGTGTGTCTGTGTGTATACTGTGTGTGTCTGTGTGTATACTGTGTCTGTATACTGTGTGTATACTATGTCTGTATACTGTGTGTGTGTCTGTGTGTGTATACTGTGTCTGTATACTGTGTGTGTGTATACTGTGTCTGTATACTGTGTGTGTGTCTGTGTGTATACTGTGTGTGTGTGTGTGTGTCTGTGTGTATACTGTGTCTGTATACTGTGTGTGTGTGTGTATACTGTGTGTGTGTCTGTGTGTATACTATGTCTGTATACTGTGTGTGTGTCTGTGTGTATACTGTGTTTGTGTGTATACTGTGTCTGTATACTGTGTGTGTGTATACTGTGTCTGTATACTGTGTGTGTGTGTCTGTGTGTATACTGTGTGTGTGTGTATACTGTGTCTGTATACTGTGTGTATACTGTGTCTGTATACTTTGTGTGTGTCTGTGTGTATACTGTGTGTGTATACTGTGTCTGTATACTGTGTGTGTGTCTGTGTGTATACTGTGTATACTGTGTCTGTATACTGTGTGTGTATACTGTGTATACTGTGTGTGTGTGTCTGTGTGTGTGTGTGTATACTGTGTGTGTATACTGTGTCTGTATACTGTGTGTGTGTGTGTGTACTGTGTGTGTGTGTCTGTGTGTATACTGTGTGTGTATACTGTGTCTGTATACTGTGTGTGTGTATACTGTGTCTGTATACTGTGTGTGTGTCTGTGTGTATACTGTGTGTGTGTGTATACTGTGTGTGTGTCTGTGTGTATACTGTGTCTGTATACTGTGTGTGTGTCTGTGTGTATACTGTGTCTGTATACTGTGTGTGTGTATACTGTGTCTGTATACTGTGTGTGTGTGTCTGTGTGTATACTGTGTATACTGTGTGTGTATACTGTGTCTGTATACTGTGTGTGTGTATACTGTGTCTGTATACTGTGTGTGTGTGTCTGTATGTATACTGTGTGTGTATACCGTATGATCCATGTGTGCCCACTGCCGCTCAACAGAAATCGGTCTAACAATCCCGTACCCATGAAAAATGCACTTGATGCCATTTGGAGCGATCTGATTGGTGAACTGCTGAGCTCGGCCTCGGAACCGGCAGCAGGTCTGGGTACACACCTGTGCAGTGACAACTTGCACAGTTCAGAGGCTGCAACAAGTGGATTTTTTTTTTTAAAGCCTTTTCCCGCCAGCTGCCTACCTCACCAAGCAGTAAGGTGCAAAAGTGTGTGTAAAGGGACACCGATAAAAGGCGACACTCTGGGGGCTCTGCTGTAGGGTGCCACTGTGGGGGCTCTGTCGTAAGGGGAGATTCTGATGTAAGGGGGGACTGACTCTGCGGACTGTCATGTATAGGGAGAATGTTGGGACTTTGGTGTAAGGGAGGACTCTGATGTGAGCGTGGTGCTCATCCCGACTGCTGTACTCTATATGTTGTTTTGTTTGTTACTTACTCCTGACCCACGTACTCTGTAAATTATACTGTACATAGACCTGACCCAGGTGTTGTCTCAACAGTTGCTGGTTTTAAAAAAGGGATTGTTTTTTTATTTATTTTTAAATAACAAGAATTTCATACTTACCTCCTCTGTGCAGTTGGATTTGCACAGAGCAGCCCAGATCCTCCTCTTCTCGGGTCCCTCTTCGCTGCTCCTCGCCCCTCCCGCCTATAGAGTGCCCCCCACAGCATGCAGCTTGCTGGGGGGCCCCAAAATCTCCTATTGCCCGGGGGCCCCATGAGTTGTCAGTCCGCCTCTGCTGATTACTATAAGGAATGGCTTTTGTCAGCTATACAGCCAATCACAGCCAATCCCCCTACAACTGAATAGTGAATGCTCCATTCATCTTGCGGACGTGAGGAAAACACAAATCCTATCTACACACCAACGTTCTAACAACAGCTGTGAAAGGGAAATCGCACAGAGCGACCATACAGAGCCTTTTTCCTGTGAAATCACTGCAACAAACTGCATGACCCAAGGAGGGGTAAGCACCTTTGCAAGGTGAACCTTTCATACTTTCATACTAATTTATAGCGATATTCAAAGATTAGGCTGGATACTGCTCTGCTTTTCATTCAATGAATCTCTACTGCTACACCCCGCCTGCCATATCAAAAAATTGACTGAGGCAGAGGAAGGATATTTGCTTTTTGAGAGACATTGTCCATATACAGCTTTGCTATATTGCTTGTGATTCATCTTTGCCTACACTTTGAGTAGACAATCAGCCTCTTTGTGCTAGGATAAAAGGAAACAACTGGAATCTTATATCTTTATAAGACTTGTCTTCCATGATACCATGTAGCTACATAACAAGATAAAGGGTTAAATTCCTTTTCAGCTGCAAGTTGGAGCACACCCAGAAATACTGGGACTGATTGTGGGGCTGTCATTTCATTCAAATATATGATCTGTATTGATCAATGCAGGGAGTAAAACAATTCTATCAGGATCCGTGCACAAGATATTAGTGCCCAACTTATGACTATATGGGAATACTAGCTCTTTATATATGTTCATCAAGCATTTATTTTGAAACCACAATACTAGACAGCAATGAGTTATCCTAAATGAATATTTTTCAAACACATAACATCTATTGAGTATCCCACATCTGTGGGGGGGGGGGATATGGTCTGTGGAGTGTGTGGGGAGGTGATTTGAGCACAGTGGTTTTTACTGATTGTATATTTTTTTTGCGTTTCAGTTGATTGTTTTTTGATATTGTGCGAGTGTGGTTCACCGGTGTTGAGGCACCAAGCTGTGTCACCTCTGATGAACCTCACGCTTTTAATCTTCCTTTTTTCATCAATAAAGTCTTATATATTTGTACCATAGACTGTAGTTGATCCTCCGATTATTTACCATTCTTGAGACATCTCTTTGTCTTAATATTTTGTAGTTCCACATAACTATTGGTATTACAGGAGGTATCCCGTCTATTAGACGCATCAGTCATGGTTCATTAATTTAATTATTAGTGCAGTGGATTCAGTGGGGTTTTTGCATTTTTCATTCAACTTCCGACTCACAGAAACATGACCAAGACGCACCCTCCCAGGAGAAATGTCCGTCCGGATGATTGCGCATCCCTCGGACAAATCCTCAGTCAGTCAACTAGGAGGAACGTCCGTCCGGATGATTGTGCATCCCTCGGACAAATGGGAGATAAAGACCTGCAGTGAATAGAAGCCACAAAAGATGAACAGTGCAGAATTGTGGTTATGACAAGAGTAGTACCACTGACAAAACAAACAAAACACATATATTCTCAACTTAAAGAGACAGATCAGTCTTTCCCATATGTAGAGGAACGAGCTTCAGAAAGATACAGGTCAGAGCCATGTCCAAATGCCCCGTCCAGTAGACAAGAGGACTCAAGTTGTTGTCCACCTGCATCAGATTCAGCAAGTTTGTCAATGCCTAATCTCAGTAAACATACTCCTATTAATACTCCTAACTGTAACACTTTGGGTATAGGCAGGACAGAAATAGGGAACTCAGTAATAGCCAATGGGCGCCCCAATCAAGTGTCCACTTCCACTCCGAGAAACCCCAATGCAAATAGCCGGACCCTTGCCCCGTCTTTCAACATACCTCTGCAAATGCCCCTAAGGGAACAGGCGGTGGGGGACTCTAGTTTACACCCCTTTTACCACAACAGATTTACTGAACTGGAAGACTCATAACCCTGCCTACTCTGAGAAGCCCCAAGCCATGACAGATTTGCTCCGGTCAATAATTCAGACCCATAACCCTACTTGGTCGGACTGTCAGAAACTTTTGTTGACCCCTTTTAATACTGAGGAGAGACACAGAATTAACCAAGCAGTCAAAAGACCCTTCCTAATAGAAAGACTTTGTAGTTTGGGGGGGCATCAAGTCCAACATCAGTTCCTGTACATGCCGGATTGCCCTATTCCTTTGCTGGGCAGAGACTTTCTTGCTAAACCCGGAGCACACATATACTTCCAATCTGACGGGCAGAGTGCACCATCCCTCTGAAGCCCACATACTATGGACTATGGGCGGAAGACAACCCACCAGAATTAGCCAGACACATTCCTGAAACAGTACTCAGTCCCTCGAAAATCCCTAGTAGGAATACAAAAGTACTTAAACAAATTCCTACACTATGGACTGTTTGTCAGATCCCCACCCCGACTACCAGACAGCAAGTATGTGAATTCCTGGGGGCAGCAAGATTTTGCCGAATCTGGATACCGGACTCTGCCACAAAAGCTAGACCCCTCTATGAATCCACAAAGGGGGGAGAAAAAAAAACCCTTTCAATGGGGAGAACAATAAAACAGAGCATTCTGAGACATTAAGGTTTCCCTAATGCAGGCCCCCGCGCTGGGCCTGCCGAACAACCAGAAGGTTTTCTACTTGTATGTCAGTGAAAAACAAGAAATAGCAGTAGGAATCCTTGCACAATACTTGGGATCGTGGTAGCGCCCTGTAGAATATCTTTCAAAACAACTGGACACTGTAGCTCAGGGCTGGCCATCCTGCCTGCGGGCCATCGCAGCAACAGCCCTCCTTGTGGCCGAGGCTGACAAGTTGTCATTGGGTCAGGAAACTTATGCCCAGGTCCCACACCAAGTACAAGCATTATTGATTTACAAGGGAAATCACTGGTTCACAAACAGCCGAATGGTTAAATATAGGGATGAGCTCTGAGTTCGTGTCGAACTCATGTTCGACTTAAACATTGGCTGTTCGCAAGTTCGCCGAACAGCGAACAACTTGTGGTGTTCGCGGCAAATTCGAATGCCGCGGAACACCCTTTAAAAGTCTATGGGAGAAATCAAAAGGCTTATATGCAAGTTATTGTCATAAAAAGTGTTTGGGGACCTGGGTCCTGCCCTAGGGGACATGTATCAATGCAAAAAAAAGTTCTAAAAACGGACGTTTTTTCAGGAGAAGTGATTTTAATAATGCTTAAAGTCAAACAATAAAAGTGTTATATCCCTTTAAATTTCGTAGCTGGGGGGTGTCTATAGTATGCCTGTAAAGGGGCGCATGTTTCTGTGTTTAGAACAGTCTGACAGCAAAATGACATTTCAAAGGCAAAAAGTCATTTAAAACTACTCGCGGCTATTGCATTGCCGGTCCGACAATACACATAGAAGTTCATTGATAAAAACGGCATGGGAATTCCCCACAGGGGAACCCCGAACCAAAATTTAAAAAAAAAACGGCGTGGGGTCCCCTCAAAAATCCATACCAGACCCTTATCCGAGCACGCAACCTGGCAGGCCACAGGAAAAGAGGGGGGGACGAAAGAGTGCCCCCCCCCTCCTGAACCGTACCAGGCCACATGTCCTCAACATTGGGAGGGTGCTCTGGGGTAGCCCCCTAAAACACCTTGTCCCCATGTTGATGAGGACAAGGGCCTCATCCCCACAACCCTGGCCGGTGGTTGTGGGGGTCTGTGGGCGGGGGGCTTATCGGAATCTGGAAGCCCCCTTTAACAAGGGGACCCCCAGATCCCGCCCCCCCTATGTGAAATGGTAAGGGGGTACAAAGTACCCCTACCATTTCACTAAAAAACTGTCAAAAATGTTAAAAATGACAAGAGACAGTTTTTGACAATTCCTTTATTTAAATGCTTCTTCTTTCTTCTATCTTCCCTTATCTTCTTCTTCTTCTGGTTCTTCTGGCTCTTCTGGTTCTTCCTCCGGCGTTCTCGTCCAGCATCTCCTCCGCGGCGTCTCTATCTTCTTCTCCTCGCGCCGCTCCGCACCCATGGCATGGGGGGAGGCTCCCGCTCTTCTCTTCATCTTCTTCTCTTCTTCATCTTCTTCTTTTCTTCTCTTCTCTTTGGAGTCTATGTAGACTCCAAATATGCCTTCCTGACCCTTCATGCACATGGGGCCCTGTATAAGGAGAGGGGACTTATTACATCTGGGGGGAAGAGCATCAAATATGGGACAGAAATATTAGAACTGTTAGAGGCAGTATGGGCCCCCTCTGAAGTCACAGTGATACACTGCAGGGCCATCAAAAGGGAGACTCCCAAGTGGCTAGAGGAATTAGGAAAGTAGATCAAGCAGCCAGAGATGCAACACTTCAACAACCCCTACAGTAAATTGGGATCCAATTTACACAAAGGCAGAACAGGAATGGATAGAGTCTGAACCTGGGGAGTATCGGGTTGACCAGTGGTATCAACTGCTGGACAGGAGAATTGTTATCCCAGCTGCTGTAGCAACTGAGCTAGTAACTGAATTTCACAAAGGGACACACATGGGAAAAACAGCCATTGAGAAGGCCCTAGAGAGACATTTTTATATTCCCCAGCTACCCACATTGGCACAAGCTGCATCCAGTAGATGGGTAGAGTGCATCCGCAATAACCCAAGACAGGGACCTATACCACCCCCTGGAGTACAAGCTGTAGGAGCCTCACCAATGGAAGAATTGATGGTTGACTTCACTGTCATGCCCCCTGCAGGCGGATGCAAATATTTGTTAGTAGCCGTTTGTACCTATTCAAACTGGATAGAGGAATGGCCCACACGGACTGAGACTTACGAAAGAAGTGATTAAATGCCTAACTCAGGAGATTATCCCCAGATATGGAATCCCCACCACCATAGGCTCAGACAATGGCCCTGCTTTTGTTCACAAGTGCCTCCAGGAATTAGCAATAGCACTTAAGATTACTTGGAAACTACACACCGCATATATGCCCCAAAGCTCTGGAAAACTTGAACGAATGAACCGCACGCTCAAGTTACAACTGACCAAGCTCTGTCAGGAAACCAAAATGAAATGGACCTTGATGTTTCCCATTGCTTTACTGAGAATTCGGAGTACCCCAACAAAGAGCACAAATCTGTCCCCTTTTGAGGTACTATTTTATAGGCCCCCACCCATCATTAGAGGTATTAGAGGAGACTTGCATCAGATAGGAGGGGTTGTTAGCCGTGAACTGATACAGAGTCTTGGGGAGAGTATGCAAGACATAGGGAAATGGGTTCAGGAGAAACTTCCCATAAGCTTGTCAAACCCAGTACATCCCTTTAAGCCAGGAGATACAGTGTGGATAAAAGAGTGGAACTTAACCCCACTAGGGCCAAAATGGAGAGGTCCTTACACTGTTCTGCTATCTACCCATTAAGGTGGCCGAGGTGACACCCTGGATACACCACTCTAGGGTGAAACGAGCTGCAGACCTCACACAGACTCCTGGCACAGTACAGTAGATCCCCAAGACCCTTTGAGACTGAGATTGACCAGAGAAATCAGAAGGAAGAACTCCAGCCCTGTTTTCAGCACATCGCTGGGAGCTGCTGAATCTACACATGTCAGAAAATAAGCAGACTGCAGCCCTGCGGCCAGCACACCCCTGGATGCTGCTGGCTCAATGCATGGGGGAAGATAAAGGACATCTACTAAGCTCTGCTCCAACCACAGCCCGGACGCTGGTTGGTCTACGCATAAGCTAAAACTCGAGGATATTCATCGGTGTAATGCTTGCTAAAAATTTTATAATGAGATTGCTGATAGCCATAGCAGTGATACTAACCGGGCTAAAAAAAGGGGGGAGAGCAACTCATGTGACCCTTGTATA
Organism: Lithobates septentrionalis; assembly: GCA_037952835.1. Classification (NCBI taxonomy): domain Eukaryota; kingdom Metazoa; phylum Chordata; class Amphibia; order Anura; family Ranidae; genus Lithobates; species Lithobates septentrionalis. Next base: position 1,138,640 of record JBBDGP010000289.1, on the reverse strand, counting down.
AAGTCCACCAGAGTAGGATCCATAACTACCAAGATATTACTGTGGTTTTCCCATTATCAATGCAAGGGCACAGTAACTTGTACCTGCATACATAATGGGACTACCCTGTTATGACTTCACTTATGCGCCCTATAAAACTCGGCTAACTGTTTGGAGCTTTAGCTCCACCGGTAAGCTGGTAAACCATACCCTAATCACCAACTCAAATACTGCAGGGACAAGTTTTAATTATTTTCTGATTCTCCATATAGTGTATGGAGTGCTGATAGTTTTACTCTTTTTGTATTCCTATTGTTACCATGGGCCAAGGGTCACTATCCCAGTGTTATATAAGTTAATGAGAGACCCGACTAGAGCTGACAATGGGGAATAGTCTCGGTAGAAGAATGTTTTTTGCCTGCTAGTGAGGCCACCATAAAGAAGAAAGGAAAAACTGTATGTTATTTAGTGATGCCTAATCTCGCTCATATTAATCGCTATGATTATGATCAAAGGGGGAATGAAGTGGCAACGAGGGTCAGTTTATGTGGCCATAGTTATGTGCGTAGTAAGACTGATTTAGAACTTCAGCTAGGAATCATTTTTCTTAGCATTTCATGTTGAGACTACTTGTGACAGGCTGTGGTTAGACACAGAACTCACTCAAAAACTCCCCCCCTCCCATCATAGACATCGGCTGATTAAAAAAACTTTGCAAGAATACAAGGGATTAGCTTTGCTAAATTGCTTCGCATCAAGAAAAGTAGGTTGGCTGTTAAAAGGTTAAATGTTTGTATAACGGAAATATTCGCCTGTGACGCAATATATACTGAAAACATATATGCACTGTTTAAGCTGTAGTTGGGTACACTTGGCATCCAGACGAGAGTTGGGTCAGGTGTCCACTTTGGCCAAAGTGGAATAAAAAACTCCCTTAAACGAGTCCTGTGTCCAGCAAAGTCATTTACTGATATTCCACCTGCTACATCACTGTCTAAAGCTGCCCCTTTTCCTGGAAGTGCGAGTGGCACAATGGTCATGAGCATAAGTCTATACTGGCTTTCTGGAAATCTGGTTTACCTTATGATCCCTCTGAACTGATACATGTTCAACCAACCGAACCTTACACTCATCCCAAATTTCACTGGGAGGCTGTATGCTGCACCTATGGCACCTTTACAGCCGCTAATTACACTCCATGTGCACTATGCGCCCTCTCGTGGCTGTGCACATGAAGTCTTAGAATGGGACCACTAGTTAATGACAGATGCTAAGCATTATTTATTTATTTTTTTTATTTTTTTTTTTGCCACTTCAGTTTGAAAGTTTCTCCCGGGAAATGATTTTTCAAATCTTTAAAATTCAAATTTCTTTCCCATCTTATCATCACATCATCGTGGCTTAGTATATGCTTAGTGATCCAAATCAGTATATTACAAAACAAAACAGATATATATTCACCCCAAAGTTTACTAATGCTTCCCTCCTACCAATGCCCCCCCACCCCCTCCCCCGAGACCGTACCCCTCTATCCCTCTGCGTTCCTCTTCTCTGGTTTCCCTATGTAGACTACATCTCAACCGCTTTTGGGGATTCTTTAAATTTTTCCCAGTCTTTCCATTTTGTTTCATAGGCCCCCATTTTTGTCCCTTCACTAAACCTTAGATACTCCAGGCACTGTATCTCATTAATTCTATTAAACCATTCCCTCATCTTTGGCCTCTCTTTCTTTTGCCAATACTTAGGGATTAAGCTCTTAGCTGCGTCAATAAGATGTGGCAACAATGTTCTGAGATATGTTTTAGTAGGCATATCACTCATGTGGAATAAGCATGTCCAAGGGTCATTTGGGATGTCTAAATTAGTGATTTCTTTAATATATTTTCTTACTTCGCCCTAGAACATTCTCATTTCCGGGTACAGCCACCAAATGCTAAGCATTATTAAAAAGAAAACTGTTCCCTGTTCAGACCTGAGATCCCAGCACCCAGCAGAGGGAAGTCTATCAGTATCGGCTTCCTTTGTGACTTTTCTCATTAGTCACATGACATCTCCTCCAGGCACTGGGATCACAGGTCTGAATGGGGGAATAAGTATCTATATAATGCCCACCTGCAGGTCTCAATCTGATCAATGTCTAATATATCTCCACTTAGGGGCACCAGACCAATGTATATTATTTGTATTGACCCAGAAGGCAATTACCTTCTTCTCAACCCCATTCCTGTCCTTCCCTAATGGCGAACACCCGCATGTCTGATTTTTAATCAGATATTTTATTCATAAATCACTGTCACTCCATATAATGTCACCAAAGGCAAGCTTGATGTTTGCTGGATTTTCCTTTAGGGTCAAGCTCATAGTGACCACTCTGGAAAAGGGTGCCTTAGGTTCGGGATTGGCTGTCATTTTGTAAATTAATTGTAGGAATCTGCTGCGCTCTACTGTCTGAATTTGTAAATGCCTCTAAATATATTATATATGCATTTCCTGCCCCTGGTTGTTGGCTCTAAAACCGGAGAAGGAGGAAGGGGAGAGAGAGAAGTCTCAGGCACATGTCCTGTCCATGCTGCTAAATCCTGGACCAGAAGAGACTATTATAAACTATTAGGGGAAGGGACTAAAGTGCAGAGTAAATAGGCTGACTTCCAGTGCCATGCCATGGTTACTGCCGGTGAGAAGTTCTATTCCAGGCTGATCAAACAGTTGGAGGATACCCCCGAGACCGCTGATCTTGTCTTTAGTTCTCTGACACCAAGACAGACACCACATACTCCCCAGGGACCCCTACAACTGAACTTTTCTGCAACATTCATCTGGAGTTCTCTAATAATAACCATATATACATAGGCGTGCGCAGCCTGTTGCATTAGGGTGTGCACCCTAAACCAAAGCTTAAACACACACATGCGTGTGTGTGCGTGCATAATTATATATATATATATATATATATATATATATATATATATATATACACATTTTTTTTTTTTTTTATACATTTACATGCCGCAGATTCAATTACACCCTCTGTTGCTTTTAGTAGGTGTAGTACCCAGTGACAAATTCAAATGAATGCCGGCGCTCTGCAAGCACTGTTCCAGTGTGCAGTATGAGCTGAACACACAGCTTACACCAAGGGTGGGGCACAGGAACTCAAGTGACTCTTTGCTAGGACACAGATGGCACCTTGGCATTGTAATTGGAGAGGGGGACCTAGAATTGTGATAGGAGGCGGGCAGTGTGACAGGGGGAGGGTACCTGGGCAGTGTGACAGGAGAGGGGGGTACCTGGGCAATGTGACAGAAGGGGGGGTATCTGGGCAGTATTATAGGGGGGGTACCTGGGCAGTATTACAGGAGGGGGGTATCTGGGCAGTATTACAGGAGTGGGGGGGCACCTGGGCAGTATGACAGGAGGGGAGTATCTGGGCAGTATTACAGAAGGGGGGATACCTGGGCAGTATTACAGAAGGGGGGATACCTGGGCAGTATTACAGGAGGGGGGTATCTGGGCAGTATTACAGGAGGGGGGGTACCTGGGCAGTATTACAGGAGGGGGGGTACCTGGGCAGTATTACAGAAGGGGGGGTACCTGGGCAGTATTACAGGAGGGGGGGGTACCTGGGCAGTATTACAGGAGAGGGGTACCTGGGCAGTATTACAGGAGGGGGGTACCTGGGCAGTATTACAGGAGGGGGGTATCTGGGCAGTATTACAGGAGGGGGGTATCTGGGCAGTATTACAGGAGGGGGGTATCTGGGCAGTATTACAGGAGAGGGGTACCTGGGCAGTATTACAGGAGGGGGGTATCTGGGCAGTATTACAGGAGGGGGGTATCTGGGCAGTATTACAGGAGGGGGGTATCTGGGCAGTATTACAGGAGGGGGGTATCTGGGCAGTATTACAGGAGGGGGGTACCTGGGCAGTATTACAGGAGGGGGGGGGTACCTGGGCAGTATTACAGGGTGGGTACCTGGGCAGTATTACAGGAGGGGGGGGGTACCTGGGCAGTATTACAGGAGGGGGGTATCTGGGCAGTATTACAGTAGGGGGGGTACCTGGGCAGTATTACAGGAGGGGGGGTACCTGGGCAGTGTGACAGGAGGCGGGGGGTACCTGGGCAGTGTGACAGGAGGGGGGGGTACCTGGGCAGTGTGACAGGAGGGGGGGGTACCTGGGCAGTGTGACAGGAGGGGGGGGTACCTGGGCAGTGTGACAGGAGGGGGGGGTACCTGGGCAGTGTGACAGGAGGGGGGGGTACCTGGGCAGTGTGACAGGAGGGGGGGTACCTGGGCAGTGTGACAGGAGGGGGGGTACGTGGGCAGTGTGACAGGAGGGGGGGTACCTGGGCAGTGTGACAGGAGGGGGGGTACCTGGGCAGTGTGACAGGAGGTGGGGGTACCTTATGCTGGCACCGGCCCTCACTCGATCATCACACACAACACAGTGTGATCACAAAGAATGCTAACAATTCCCCCCTCAACCCCCCCTCCTGCTCAGAAGGGGAGGGGACAGGGCTGGACCGAGTTGGTTGCCAGAATCCCTCTTCTTCAGCGGCTTCTTCATCAGAAGAAACTGAGTTCTTAGTAAAGTCGTCCTGGGCTGGTGTGCCCTTCTTCCCCCCCCCCCCTGCAGGATACTGGCTGCTTTATATATATAAAAAATGCACACTTACTTTCTTGCTGACAAGTCAGGCAGGGTTCATATCGAGTTGCTTTTATTTATTTTTTTTGGTCCATCATGTGTCTGGCTGCCTGCCCTGCTCAGAGCTGTCTCACTGCTCACCTCACTGAGCCATCCGCCTGCCGATATCCAGGCTGAGGCTCCGCTGCTTCTTCCAAGGGACCAAGGGAGAGAGAGAGAGAGAGAGGAGGCCGTGGGTGGGCGGAGTGCAGATGTAGATCACTCCGCCGCCACCTGCAGCCGGAACTATAGAAGACCTATCGGGAAATGCGGCTGGATTACTCCGCGGCTGTGGTCCCGGCGACTCCCTAGTCCCTGCTTAATCACCTCCCTCTCGCAGCACACAGATGTTTTTGCTTGCCCGGACCGACCCCAGTGGTGACATGAGCTACACAGACAATGTCACAGGCTTGCAGCAGTCACAACTACTAGTACTAGCAGTGAGAGCACAGGGATGATTAGGGTGTGCCTGGGCACACCCGGCACACCCCGTGGGCACGCCTATGCATATATACCTGGGTATATGTGCACAATTCTATCAGGATTCCTATGTACTGTACAGTATCTCAGAGAAGTGAGTACACCCCTCACATTTTTGTAAATATTTTTTTATACCAGTTCATGTGACAAGAAATGACACTTTGCTACAATGTAAAGTAGTGAGCTTGTATAACAGTGTAAATTTGCTGTCCCCTCAAAATAACTCACACAGCCATTAATGTCTAAACCGCTGGCAACAAACGTGAGTACACCCCTAAGTGAAAATGTCCAAATTGGGCCCAAAGAGTCAATATTTTGTGTGGCCATCATTATTTTCCAGCACTGCCTTAACCCTCTTGGGCATGGAGTTCACCAGAGCTTCACGGGTTGCCACTAGAGTCCTTATCCACTCCTCCATGATGACATCACAGAGTTGGTGGAAATTAGAGACCTTGTGCTCCTCCACCTTCCATTTGAGGATGCCCCACAGATGCTCAATAGGGTTTAGGTCTGGATACATGCTTGCTCACCTTTACCCTCAGCTTCTTTAGCAAGGCAGTGGTCGTCTTGGAGGTATATTTGGGGTCGTTATCATGTTGAAAGGAAGGGGATCATGCTCTGCTTCAGTATGTCACAGTACGTGTTGGCATTCATGGTTCCCTCAATGAACTGTAGCTCCCCAGTGCCGGCAGCACTCATGCAGCCCAAGACCATGACACTCCCACCACCATGCTTGACTGTAGGCAAGACACACTTGTCTTTGTATACCTCACCTGGTTGTCGCCACACACGCTTGACACCATCTGAAATAAATACATTTATCTTGGTCTCATCAGACCACAGGACATGGTTCCAGTAATCCATGTGGGAGAAAAGATGGGATTATGGGAGAAAGTTGTAGAAAGTCAACCATCACTGCAGCTCTTCACCAGTCGGGGCTTTATGGCAGAGTGGCCCGACGGAAGCCTCTCCTCAGTGCAAGACACATGAAAGCCTGCATGGAGTTTGCTAAAAAATACCTGAAGGACTCCAAGATGGTGAGAAATAAAGATTCTCTGGTCTGATAAGACCAAGATAGAACTTTTTGGCCTTAATTCTAAGCGGCATGTGTGGAGAAAACCAGGCACTGCTCATCACCTGTCCAATACAGTCCCAACAGTGAAGCATGGTGGTGTCAGCATCATGCTGTGGGTGTGTTTTTCAGCTGCAGGGACAGGATGACTGGTTGCAATCGAATGAAAGATGAATGCGGCCAAGTACAGGGATATCCTGGATGAAAACCTTCTCCGGAGTGCTCAGGACCTCAGACTGGGCCGAAGGTTTACCTTCCAACAATACAATGACCCTAAGCACACAGCTAAAATAATGGAGTCACTTCACAACAACTCCGTGACTGTTCTTGAATGGCCCAGCCAGAGCCCTGACTTAAACCATCCATCCAACCTGACAGAACTGGAGAGGATCTGCAAGGAGGAATGGCAGAGGATCCCCAAATCCAGGTGTGAAAAACTTGTTACATGTTTCCCAAAAAAGACTCATGGTTGTATTAGATCAAAAGGGTGCTTCTACTAAATACTGAGCAAAGGGTCTGAATACTTAGGGATAAATAGATAGATAGAGATAGATTGCTTTTTAGTTTAATTGTATTTAATTGTATATATATGCTATACAATTGTTATATAAATGATATATATACAGTAAACCTTGTGGGCCTAGGCCAAGATACAGCGTTGTCCTGGAGGGAAGCACTGCCATCTTTATTATCTAACCCACTCTTCCACTTAGCAAAGGTTCTGGTTCTCTTATTTACCTACAGGTGTAGTGCAATGCTGTTTTTGGGAGGGTCACCCCCCCAAAAAAAAAAGAGGGCTACATAATATTTACAATAACATATTTACAGTATATATTAAACAATGTATATTATTATACATTTATACTTGAATTAATGTACTCAATATGCCAACATTTCATTAATGTGCAACGATTTCTTCGCTTTTTATCGCACAGCACGCAGGTACATCCGGGATACTACCATTTAAGAGCAGAAGAAGGAGGAAGGTTGTGGCGATAACTGTCACCCGCATGTCTGAAAACCTGAAACAGAACAGAACAGAAAATTGAAATTGTGCAAAATAAATCTAGAATGCACCCTGACAGCATTCCAGCTCGTTGACGGAATGTGAACACACATTGGGGCTCATACACATGACATGGGTATACAGCATGCGGTGTTATGTATACAAATCTGAACTCAGCAGTATTGTATGCTATGGGCCCATTCACACTGCTCTTATTTGGCCCATAGCATTTAACCAGGAAAACCAAGACTAGAAAAGTTTGGGTCTATGGTCCGATTTTGTCTGTATTATAGGCTGAACACACTGGTAGTGGGGTCCCCCAGGGTTCTGTGCTGGGACCAATCCTATTTAATTTGTTCATAAACTATCTGGAGGATGGGATAAACAGCTCAATCTCTGTATTTGCGGAAGATACTAAGCTAAGCAGGGCAATAACTTCTCCGCAGGATGTGGAAATCTTGCAAAAAGATCTGAACAAATTTATGGGGTGGGCGACTACATGGCAAATGAGGTTCAATGTAGAAAAATTGTAAAATAATGCATTTGGGTAGCAAAAAATATGAATGCAATCTATACACTGGGGGGAGAACCTCTGGGGGAATCTAGGATGGAAAAGGACCTGGGGGTCCTAGTAGATGATAAGCTCAGCAATGGCATGCAATGCCAAGCTGCTGCTAACAAAGCAAACAGAATATTGGCATGCATTAAAAAGGGGATCAACTCCAGAGATAAAATGATAATTCTCCCGCTCTACAAGACTCTGGTCCGGCCGCACCTGGAGCATGCTGTCCAGTTCTGGGCACCAGTCCTCAGGAAGGATGTACTGGAAATGGAGCGAGTACAAAGAAGGGCAACAAAGCTAATAAAGGGTCTGGAGGATATTAGTTATGAGGAAAGGTTATTCTCTCTGGAGAAGAGACGCTTGAGAGGGGATATGATTTCAATTTACAAATACCATACTGGTGACCCCACAATAGGGATAAAACTTTTTCACGGAAGGGAGTTTAACAAGACTTGTGGCCACTCCCAAGTGTTATTTCAGAGTGGAGAGAAATGGCTACTCAGTTTTCTCTGGGTTTAGTAATCCCAGATCAGGGTCTGGAGTTTGGTGACATCAAAGAGATTTACCCTAGGTTTACACCAATGCATTTTTTAGTGCATTTTCTATTTTGCAGAAACGCACTACAGTACATAGAACATGGCTTCCTGTGGATTTAGTTCAAATCTGTGCATTTTGACCCGGTGCAATTTTTGGAAAGGGTCAGGGACTGTTTTTAGGTTGCATTTAGCATGTAATAGACTTTAACCACTTCCGGACCAGCCACCGCAGTTTTACTGTGGCAGGTTGGCTTGGCTGGGCAAATCGATGTTACCTTACGTCACTTCGCCTTTTGGCACGCCTGCAGCATGTCTCCAGAGCTGATGCGAGTGCGCGGAGGGCGCAATGACCGCCGGGCACCCGCAATTGCTCGTGACAGAGCGAGAACCAGGATCTGTGTGTGTAAACACACAAATCCCGGTTCCTTCAGGGGAGAGGAGAGAGATTCTGTCAGAGTCCTGGATGTGAGGCCGAATTGCAGAGGGGGCGCCCCTTGCGGCTAAGTGCAGCGTAACCCTGGGAGTGAGACAGGGAGTACGGTGCCCAAAGGTGCACGGGTTGCCAGATCGCTGTTGCTGAGTAGCAGATAGCAGGGAGCTGCTAGGGTGCGCTGGTAAGGTTGAAGGGCAACCGTGCAAGGAGGGATTCCAGGTATGGAGCCGTGGAGCAACCAGGAGCGGAGTCAGAGCCAGGCCAATGGTCATTCAGCACAGGAATCAGTCCAAGGTGAGGTACAGCAGGATAATCAGGAACAGAGAAGGTAGCCGAGCCGGGGGTCAAACACAGGAGGACGATCAAGGTACAAATGCGGAGCCGAAGAATAGTCAGATACAAGCCGGGGTCAATGCAGGCGGAATACTGGAGCAGTCAGGCAAGCCGAGTAGTAACAGGAAGCAGATATCACAACAGGAACCAGGAACACAGGAACAAGGAAAACAGGAAGCTGATGATAATCCAGCAACCAGCATGAACCAGCAGCAGGCTTAAATAGGCAGAAGGGCGCCACCATGAGGAATACTGGCAGAATTACCCGTCCTACGGTTATCACCCTGACAGTGCCCCCCCCCTAGGGGCAGCCTCCGGATGCCCAATCTGGCCCATTTTTCAGGGTATCGGGCTTGAAACCCCTGCAACAGTCTAGGGGCATGAATGTTATCTGCTGGTTCCCAAGAATTATCTTCTACAGAGTAACCTTTCCATTTAACAAGAAATTGAACAGTCCTACCTCTCCGACGGCAGTCCAGAATGGCTTCTACTTCGTATTCTGTTTCATTGTCCACCAAGATTGGAGGGGGCGGAGCTTCTTCTCTCCCTGGAAAAGGACTGGAGACAACAGATTTTAATAAAGAAACATGGAATACTGGGTGGATTTTATAGGAACTTGGTAAAGACAATTCAAATGCCACTGGGTTAATTTCCTTCTTAATTGTGAATGGACCGATAAACCTTGGTCCTAACTTCCGGGAGGGGCAAGGCAGCTTAAGATTTGTTGAGGAAAGCCACACTCTATCTCCAACCTTAAAGACGGGATCTCTCCTCCCCTTGTCATAATGTTTCTTATAATTCTCTTGGGCTTTCTGCATAGTTGCCTGGAGAGTTAGGAAATTAGCCTGAATGGCGTTTATCCTGTCCTGGACTGCGGGGACTGAGGTCTCTGGTATAACATTAGGCAAGAATGAGGGATGGAAACCGTAGTTGGCCCAGAAAGGTGACTGATTGGTGGAAGCGTGGATTGAGTTGTTGTATGCAAACTCCGCACACGGGAGTAGCAAGGACCAGTCGTCCTGGGAGAAGGAGCAGAAGCAACGTAAGTACTGTTCTAAAGTTTGATTAGTTCTTTCGGTTTGGCCGTTGCTCTGAGGATGGTAAGCTGAAGATAGGCACACTCTAATGGAAAGCGTTTTGCAGAGCTCCTTCCAGAACTTAGAGGTGAATTGCACCCCTCTGTCGGACACAATGTTGCTCGGTAGGCCGTGAAGTCTGACTATCTCCTTTATGAAGATCTTCACCGTGTCAGCAGCAGATGGTGTACCCATCATGGGCAAGAAATGCGCCATCTTGGACAGGCGGTCAACGACTACCAAGATGGTTGTAAATTTCTCCGAGGGTGGTAACTCTACTATGAAATCCATAGATATTTCTTTCCATGGTTGCTCCGGCACAGGCAATGGGCGTAGTAGACCCCAAGATCTGACGTTAGACCCCTTGTTACGTTGACAAATGGTGCAGGAACTGACATATTCCCTGCAGTCAGGCTTTAGAGTGGGCCACCAAAAAGATCGTTGAACAAGCTCCAAAGTCTTTCGTACCCCGAAGTGACCAGCAAGTTGGTGGTCATGTAAAGTCTTTAGGACCTGGGCTCTGGCTTGTTGCGGAACAAAAATTTTGTTCTGATACCAAAGAAAACCTTCCTGGTTTCTTAAAGACAGTGCTTCTGGTTCAGAGCATTGGGAGGAAGCTTGTTTCAGTGAGGAACTCAGGTCGGTCTGAATCATGAGAAAATTCTGTGGAGATAATATAGTGCTAGGAGTAATTTCTTCGGGAGTGTCAGGAAACATCCGGGACAAGGCATCGGCCTTCCCGTTCTTAGACCCCGGGCGGAAGGATATATGAAAATTGAATCTGGCAAAAAACAAGGCCCATCGAGCTTGTCGGGGTCTCAATCGTTTAGCCGTGCGAAGATACTCCAGGTTTCTGTGATCCGTGAATATCATGATGGGATGCTGAGCACCTTCAAGGAGGTACCGCCATTCTTCCAGGGCAGTTTTAATAGCCAAGAGCTCTCGATCTCCCACATCATAATTCCTTTCAGACGGACTCATCTTCCGCGAGGAGAAGGCCACAGGATGGAGTAACGACTTAGAACCCTGACGTTGGGATAAGACTGCTCCTGTGGCAACTTCAGAGGCGTCAACCTCTAAGATGTAAGGGAGGGCCGGATCAGGATGTTGCAGGATAGGTGCGGAGGTAAAGAGGGATTTGAGCTTATCAAAAGCTGATTGGGCTTCTGAAGACCACAGGAACCGAGTATGTAAACGGGTAACTTGGGTGATTGGTGAGATGATGGAGGAAAAGTTCTTTATAAACCTCCTATAAAAGTTTGCAAACCCCACAAATCTTTGTACTCCCTTTTTATCCGATGGAGTTGGCCAGTCCAAGATTGCCTGTACCTTTTGCGGGTCCATGGCAACACCACCAGTTGAGATAATTAGCCCCAGGAATTGTATTGACTCCTTTTCGAAATCACACTTCTCTGCTTTTACATAGAGTTTGTGCTTACGTAGAGTGTGCAGAACTGTCCTTACATGTGTACGATGGAGCTCCAGGGTGGTTGAAAATATCAGGATATCATCCAGGTAGATGATGACGAAGTAATCCAGAAATTCTCGAAAGATATCGTTTACAAAATGTTGGAATGTGGCCGGGGCGTTGCACAATCCAAATGGCATCACTAAGTACTCGAAATGTCCAAAGCGAGTTCTAAATGCTGTCTTCCATTCGTCACCCTCTCGGATGCGAACGAGATTGTAGGCTCCTCGAAGGTCAAGCTTAGTAAATATTCGGGCAGTACGGAGTCTCTGGAAAAGTTCCGGAACTAGAGGAAGAGGGTAACGGTTCTTTATAGTGATTTTATTGAGCTCCCTGTAATCCACACATGGTCTTAGGGATTTGTCCCTTTTTTCGACAAAAAAGATTCCGGCTCCAGCAGGAGAAGAGGAGGAACGGATGAAGCCTTTCTCCAGGTTTTCATCAATGTATTGTCGCAATGTTCCTAGTTCCACCTCCGAGAGGGGGAATATGCGACCGAATGGGATTTCGGCTCCTGGGAGTAATTCAATTGGACAATCGTATGACCGGTGTGGTGGCAGGACATCAGCCTTTTTCTTGTCAAAGACATCTGCAAACTCCTGGTAGGCCGGTGGAATACTCTGGTTGTTGACAGGTACAGGTTGGACTGACAGGCAACTGGCTACATTACTGGTTTCGGAGGCAAGACAGTGCTGTAGGCAATAAGGTGAAGTGAATGAAATTTCTTTCCTGATCCAGTTGATCTGGGGGTTGTGGGCTTGCAGCCATGGGGTACCCAAGATGACGGGGAACATAGGTGAGCTTAGAATGTCGAAACGTATGAATTCCTGATGACCATCAGGAGTAGTAACCAAAAGAGGAGTGGTCTCTTGTGTCACAGGACCGGAACTAGGCAGGGTGCCATCAGCCAGGAGAACTTCCAATCTACGGTTCTTGGGAAGAAGGGCCAGACCGAGCTTTAGTGCTAAGTCCAAGTTCAAGAAACAACTGCATGCCCCGGAGTCGACTATGGCCTGAAGCTGAACCCCCTTGTCGGCCAACTGTAGCGTGATGGAAAGGATAAGGTGAGAAGTGGAAGTTCCGGACATCTGGAAGTACACTGGAGAGTTCTTGGGTACCTTGCTGGGCCTTATGGGGCAGTTGCTCAGGAAATGTCCGTTTCGGCCACAATAGAGACAGAGATTGGCTTGACGCCGACGCTGCTTTTCCTCGGGAGTCAGTGCGGATCGCACCAAACCAACAGGCATAGCGCCGATCTCTGGTCCCTGCACCTTGGGAGTCTGAGAACGTTCAGCCTGGCGCTCCCGAAGGCGTCTATCCAACTGGATGGATAGTTGAATGAGCCCCTCGAGGGTAGCAGGGATGCCGACCCTGGCCAACTCGTCCTTAAGGGATTCAGAAAGCCCCAGGCGAAACTGGTATTTAAACGCAGCCTCATTCCAGTCTGTATCGGCAGACCACCGGCGGAAGTCCACAGCATAGTCTTCCACCGGGCGCCGTTTCTGTTGAAGAGAATGCAGAGCGGCCTCAGCGGTGGCTGTACGCTGGGGGTCATCATACAATTGCGACAGGGCCGTAAAGAACGTTTCCACTGAACTAGTAGCTGGGTCCTTCTGTTCCCATAACCTGTGGGCCCATGCCTGGGGTTCATTGGTCAGCAGGGAGATAAGAAAGCCAACTTTGACAGTCTCAGTGGAAAAGGTACGGGGTTGCAGAGCCAGATATAACAGGCAGGCATTCTTGAAGGATCTGAATTTCTGCCGGTCTCCAGAGAAACGTTCAGGGGTAGGTACCCGCGGTTCTGGGGGCAAAGTCAGTACCGAAGAGGCCGTAGCAGGGAGATTGGTGGAGGAGGAACCAGGATCCAAAAAGGCAGATGGTAGCATAAAATGTTGGAGTTTTCCTTCTAATTGAAGGTATCTTTCCTGAAGAACTTGGACCACTCGTGTAAGGGTAGCGGCCTGTTGGCCTAAAGTCTCTATTGGGGACGCACCTCTGCCGGCCTCAGTCATGGCTGGATTATACTGTCAGAGTCCTGGATGTGAGGCCGAATTGCAGAGGGGGCGCCCCTTGCGGCTAAGTGCAGCGTAACCCTGGGAGTGAGACAGGGAGTACGGTGCCCAAAGGTGCACGGGTTGCCAGATCGCTGTTGCTGAGTAGCAGATAGCAGGGAGCTGCTAGGGTGCGCTGGTAAGGTTGAAGGGCAACCGTGCAAGGAGGGATTCCAGGTATGGAGCCGTGGAGCAACCAGGAGCGGAGTCAGAGCCAGGCCAATGGTCATTCAGCACAGGAATCAGTCCAAGGTGAGGTACAGCAGGATAATCAGGAACAGAGAAGGTAGCCGAGCCGGGGGTCAAACACAGGAGGACGATCAAGGTACAAATGCAGAGCCGAAGAATAGTCAGATACAAGCCGGGGTCAATGCAGGCGGAATACTGGAGCAGTCAGGCAAGCCGAGTAGTAACAGGAAGCAGATATCACAACAGGAACCAGGAACACAGGAACAAGGAAAACAGGAAGCTGATGATAATCCAGCAACCAGCATGAACCAGCAGCAGGCTTAAATAGGCAGAAGGGCGCCACCATGAGGAATACTGGCAGAATTACCCGTCCTACGGTTATCACCCTGACAGATTCGATCTCCGATCTCTCTCTCCTCTAGACAGTCCCATCCTCCCCACAGTTGGAACACACCTAGGACACACTTTTAACCCCTTGATCGCCCCTAGTGTTAACCCCTTCCCTGCCAGTGACATTTATACAGTAATCAGTGCATTTTTATAGCACTGATCGCTGTATAATTGTCAATGGTCCCAAAAATGTGTCAAAAGTGTACAATTTGTCTGCCGCAATATTGCAGTCCCGATAAAAATCACATCCATTACTAGTAAAAAAAAATAATAATAAAAATGCCATAAATCTATTCCCCATTTTGTAGACGCTATAACTTTTGCGCAAACCAATCAATATACGCTTATTGCATTTTTTTTTTTTTTTTTTTACTAAAAATATGTAGAAGAATATATATCGGCCTAAACTGAGGAAAAAATTAGTTTTTTTGAAAAAAAAAACGTGGCATATTCATTATAGCAAAAAGTAAAAAATATTGTGTTTTTTTTTTCAAAATTGTCGCTATTCTTTTGTTTATATCGCAAAAAATAAAAACCGCAGAGGTGATCAAATACCACCAAAAGAAAGCACTATTTGTGGGGAAAAAACGACATCAAATTTGTTTGGGTGCAATGTCACACGACCACGCAATTGTCAGTTAAAGTGACTAAGTGCCGTATCGCAAAAAATGGCCTGGTCATTGAGCAGCCAAATCTTCCAGGGCTGAAGTGGTTAACGGACCCGCACCAAAAAATGCAAGTGTTGTATTTTTAATGCGTTTTTTTCCTTTTTTTTTTGCTAATAGGAAAGTATGACAGTTCTGTTCATAAAGTGTGACGTTGATGCAACTGTGATGTGACTTTACTGGCACTAAAATGGTATCAAAGTCGCATCAAAGTAGCTCAGAAACCAGTCGCATGTTAGGGTTAAATACTAGGGTAGGGTTGCCACCTCATCCCTTTAAACCCAAACACATATTTATTACACAGGTTCTGTGGCTGATTAAGGTGGTAATTAAACTCAATTAGTGCCTTATCTGCATTAAATTGGCCTTAGAACCTGTGTAATTCAAAGGTGTTCGGGTTTAAAGGGATGAGGTGGCAACTCTATACTAGGGTTAAGGTTTAGGGTTAAGGGCTAGGGTTAGGGTTAAATGTTAGGGTTAGAGTTAAGGTTTAGCATTAAGAGGTAGGGTTAGAGTTAAGGTTTAGCGTCAGCAGTAATTGTTAGGGTTAGAACGCTAACCCTAACAATTTCCAGTAGCCCTAATGATTACCGCTAACCCTCACGATTAAAGCCAACTCTAACCCTAACCTTAGCCATTAACCCTAACATGCGACTTTGGACACAAAGGTTTCTGCACTACTTTTATGCAACTTTGATGCTACTTGAGTACCAGAGAGTGTCGCATCAAAGTCGCATCAAAGTTGTACTCCATGAACAGAACTGTCATACTTTCCTATTAGCCAAAGGCACCCCCCCCCCATACCGCAAAACTTAAAATGCATCAAAAACGCACCACAAAAAAAATAACGCACCACCTTCATAGATGTGAACCTAGCCTTAGGTGGGAAGAAATCTCGAATCCTGTGTCCAGGTCTTATTAGAGACCTGCAGGTTGTGTGAGTACAGAGGTATGCATGCTCATTATAAGCCAAGCATGAGCATAGCTCAGAGCTCCCATTTTGGGACAGAGCTCTGTTAGGAGAGAAATGAGTGTTCCAGCCAGGAGGGACTTGAGTTCCTGCCGAAGACTCCACCCCATGTTGGTGGATTCCTTGCCACAGGACTGGAAAAGTCGGGACAGGTTGTGCAAGTCTGTGGAAACTGGGAAATCTGAGGCAGCTAGCGAGTCCAGGGTACTGGAGGGAGTATGCAAGTCTCAAGAGAGTGAGGGAGCTTGGGGTTCCAGGAGAAACACTATCAAGAGGCAGCTGGTGTTCCATTCTTTTTTTGGGGGGGGCAAACAAACCTTTTTCCCCCCGTTCGGTCAATCGGTCAAATCACCCACCCCCCCATCACTCGCTCGTCTGTCCGCCCTTCAGCCCCACACTTACCCCATCTAGGTCCCGGGCAGCATCGGGTCCTTCCTGCGTCTTCTCCTCCTCAGCAGCTTCATGGCGGCTTCCCCTGTGTCTCCTCCTCCGCGGCGGCTTCCTCCTCCGCGGCCAATACGGTTGTTTCTCCTCTCAGCCAATCAGTTCTTAACAGTTCTGCTTCCTGATTGGTCGGGAGTAGAATCTGCACCCCGAGCCCACCCTTTTTTGAAGCCAGTTAGAAAAAAACATTAAAATCCATATGTCCGGCGCCCTGCATGTAGATTAGGGGTCAGATGCATGGATAAGGGGGGTCGGCTATCCTGCGTCCCTTATGGACCAGAGGCCCGGGGGGGGGGGGGGTAGCTGTAGCCGAGTAAGCCCAGAAAGCTGGTACCCATAGCACAGGTGCTACTGAAGCATAGCCAGATGGCTCGGCATTTTCTGTTGCATTTTCTGTTGCATTTTTTTGTTGACTGTTTGCTAGTGAAAGACCCCTGCTGGAGAGTTGTGAACTTTTCTTTTTATTTGTTTATTAAAAATTATCCAGGAAATAATAAAAATGACGGAGAAAAAAAATGTGTAAAAAGTATGTATATGTATATATATATATATATATATATATATATATATATATATATATATATATATATAATTAAAAAAATGAACAATAATAAACATACCAGCAAAAATAATACAAAAAAAATAAAGATTATTACATTATAAATTAAATACATAATAAAATATTATATATTAAGTGGGGAGGTAAAGCTGAAGTTTAGGATAAACTAAAAACAGAAAAATCAGCACAGGGGACAAAACTTACAACTTGTATGATGACCCCCCTTGTGTTGATTCTTCTGTTTTCAGTAGAAATCTTCATCTCTCCTTCGACTAGACAGGCAGACAGACCAAAATACACCAACATGTTTATTTTTATTATCTAATTTCATTTAAAATGCTGTAGAAAGGTATTCAACTCACCAACTAAATGGGCGGCTCTGTAATACTTGACATACTTGGTGTGTTTTATTGGAGGATAAAGGCTGAACTTTTGTTTACAGAACAAACTCCACTTTGTGTAATCGGACAACAACATGAAACTGGCGAGAAAGGAGGATTTATAGGAAGTATCGCAAACAACTCAAAGAAATTCTCAGAATTATTGCAGCACAGTGGCTCAGTAGTTAGCACTTCCCCCCTAGCAGCACCGGGGTTATTGGTTTGAATCCAAACCACGGCACGGCATGGAGTTTGCATGTTCTTCCTGTGCCTGTGTGTTTCCTCCCACACTCCAAAGACATGCTGGTAGGTAAATTGTCCCTAGTATGTGTATGTATGAATGTGAGATAGGGACCTTAGATTCTAAGCTCCTTGAGGGTAGGGACTAATGCCAATGTATTTATTTATGTAAAGCACTGCATACATTGATGGTGCTATATAAATATCTGTAATATAAATTTGAATTTACAAACTGCAGACCAGGGGCAGGAGGGTGCACGGACGCCGCCCCCCATCCATGCGTTCGGCCCTTTGCTGTACGCCAAGTGCATGGATTCCTATGGTGGGGGTGTTTTTTTGAAGCACTGATTAGAGCCAGAGGCTCTGATAGGCTTCAAAATAGGGTGGGCTTGGGGCGCAGAGAGTGCGCTCACAGCCCATCCAGGTGTGTTAAAATAGCAAATGAATATTCGCTATTGTAACACTGATCCTCCTCCCGGCCAATCAGGAAGCGGGTCAGGGACCCGTCACCCGACTGGCTGAAAGGACAGGCGATCCTATTGGATGCCTAGGAGGAGACGCACGGCGTAACGGAGAGGACACAGGAGCCGCTGCCCGGATGCTCGCTGCCCGGATGCCCGCTGCAAGAATGCGTGCTGCTTACATCAGGGTTCCCCTTTACATAAGGATTTGCAGAATTCCCCCTTGCACTGTAAGGGGGAATCCTGCAGACTGTGATGTAAAGGGGAACACCTGGAACTCTGATATGGGGGGCACTATTCACCCCCCCCTCTAAATCATCGTCCCCCCTCAGACTGGCCTGGTGACGCTGTCACTGACCTCCTCTGGTTTTAACCTATAGTCTCCTCTCCACAGTCCACACACGTCTGACTCCTCCCGTGATCCCCATCCCAAGGGCGCTCTAACTTTGACTCTCCAGACTCCCCCTCAAAGACTGCAGATATGATACAAGACAAGAAATGGTCAGAGATTGCGGGCCTGATACAGGAGATGGTTAGAGGCTGCAGACATGGTACAGAGATGGTCAGAGGATGTGTACGCAATACAAAGGAGGTGGTCAGAGGATGTGGACATGGTACAGAGGAGGTGGTCAGAGGATGCAGACATGGTACGGAGGTGGTCAGAGGATGCAGACATGGTACAGAGGTGGTCAGAGGATGCAGACAGGGTACAGAGGTGGTCAGAGGATGCAGACAGGGTACGGAGGTGGTCAGAGGATGCAGACATGGTACGGAGGTGGTCAGAGGATGCAGACATGGTACAGAGGTGGTCAGAGGATGCACACATGGTACAGGAGATAGCAAGACAGATTGTGAACATCTCATCACTGATAACTACTGCCTGTGGGCATCACAATAGGTGGCAGCCAGCCAAGCAATGGATTTATAGATGCGGCCCAGGGGTCTGGTGGTGGGAGTCTCCAGAGTCCAATCCAGCAGCCAAGGGTGGATGTTGCAGGCACGGGCACGGTGCTGTGGTGGCAATCTCTGACTCCGAACAAGCTCCTCCAGAGTCCAGCCATAGTGCGGCGCAGCGGCAGGATGGGGTTCGGTCTTCTGCCTGCTCCACTGATGCAGTGTCGAGACGCGCCGTCCATTCAAAAATTGCGCCAGGCGGCGCCATTACATCACTTACTCACTGCGCATGCTCCCGCCTGGCCGAAAAAGGCCGAGTGTGTACGAGTCCGGTGGGCTTCAGAAGGGCGCATGCACAGTGTAATTGTCGGCCCGTAGCCATATTTTTTATGGGCACTGCTGCCCGTAATGGGCATTTACAGGCAGCCTGAAAATGGGCTGAAATTTATGGGCTGCCTGACACTGATGCCCGCCAGCCAGATGGGGTAAATGCCGGACCAGCAGACAGCGAATGAGCGGGGGGGGGGGGGGGGTCTGCCGCCACTGCTACAGACTCAGAGTTGGCATCCGCAAGACTAGCAGGTCTTTGAGGGATAAATTGGTGTATAATAGGTGGAAGAACAGTAATCAATGTGAAAATGTAGGAAATTTAAAATGAGTTCTATGGTTACTTTCATTTTATAACATCAGCATTGTAATAACAATACAAACAATAGTTATATTTGACAATTCACTATAAGCTTACCTGAAATATCTCCTTTCATGGTGTGAGTTCTACCTGTCCGCTGGCTGTCTCTTATCAAAATTTGCTGGATTCCCTGCATGCTTTGCTGCTTCTCCTCAATTCTTAAAGTGGAGTTCCACCCACTTTTACAACTCTTCAGCATCCCTCACTAAACTGTGCTCTGCAAGCGAATTGGATATTTTAAATTTTTTTTCTCAGCACCTACTGTATATCTGCTGTATTCATTTTTCACTTCCTCCTCCCTAGCCCTGGCTCATCGCATCATTTCCTATTTGCAATGCCTTCTGGGAAGGGGTGGCAACTTCCTCTGACACTGCCGTTGCTATGGAAACCTGACCTGAAACCTATTACACTGCTTGTGCTGCACTGAGCATGTGCGAGATCTGCAAGGATGAGATCCAGGAAGAAATACAGTCTGGCTTCAGATGCCCACACTTAAGATGGCCACGGCCTGCTGTAAGTTTATAAAATAACAAACTACTGCTATAAACGAACAAAACAGACCTTAGTTTACAGACTAACTTTACTAGAATACATTAAGCTTGTGTGTTATATGGGTATTTTTATTTAAAAAGTATAATTTTGGCCGGAACACCACTTTAAGGACTACATATCCAATGGTTCCTTGCTGCCTGCAAGCAGGGATTTCTGTACTGACTCTGCCTCCTGAAACTCCTTCTCTCAGCACCTCCGTAGATCAGAAGGCAGGCTCTGTGATATGTGTGACAAAACAGTGCCTACCCACAGGGCATAGTGAATATGTGTCTATGTTGCTTTGCATCATTTAAGGTTCTTTGCAGTAAAAGCAAGGAAGCAATAAAACCTATGTAGTGTATTTATGTGCTTTACTAAACAAAATGCAGCACATAGAATTGTAGGAATAAAACATTCATGCATACAAAGTATCACAAAATATGCATGCAATACACACATGCGCAAACTCTATCCATACCAGCAAATTAGCAATGATAACGTATGCAACTAAAAGTTACTTAACGTGGGTTGTAGATTTGGGGTCATCCCCAAATAATATTCCTATTTTTAGTCTTTATGATGGAGTCGTTTATCAGGATCTATTCCAGACTGCTCCTTGGAGTCCTACAGAACTATTCCTTCCTTTGTGTCCACCATATGGCTGTGTTTCAAGTCCTTCTCCCCTCTCCCTTCTTTCTGCCAACTTCATGAATCAGTCCAACAGGTAAATGTCAGAAATCATGAAATCAGACCGAGACAGAAGTACAGTTAAATCACACTTGTTTAATAATAAAAGTAAATAGAACAAACGTAGTCAAAACATATGTATAAGGAAAAGAGAGTGGGACATAGGGGACAGTGGCTGATGTTGGCCCCATAATGTTCACACCCTAAAATGGCTGGACTATACCGGTACAGATAAACAGTGATAGACAATATGTATAAAAGGAATTTATTGCAAAAAGGAAATACATGGTATACTTATTAAAATGCAAAAACAGAAATTCAGGGTTCACCAAAGAATATCTGTAAATTACAAAGTATTGACTGGTCTGGTTCTCGACTAGTTTCGCGATATTATCGCTTCCTCAGGAGGACCAATCTATAAGACAAATAAATAATATAATGCAATACAAGCAAAAAAAAATTATACAGTACACTACAAGTAGTGATCATAAAAACAGCATGTAGAAAAGGGAAAAAATAAAACATAATTACTAGTTCGGCTTACCCTATAATTGGGTGATCGTGTGCGGCACCGGGCCGCCTAAAAAACTCTCCCCCGCGGCGGACAAGGGGGATAATGTAGAGCCCTCTAAATGAAAAGCATAGCGTGAGTAGGGGGCCACAAAGATAGCTGATGAAAGGATACGATGGATTTAGCCATACACATATTGAAGGGGCGGAAGGGGGGAGGGAAAAAGAGGGCTAGAAGGAAAAGGAAAAGGGAACTGGGGGAAGGGGGAGGGGGGAAGGAAAGGGGGGACAAAAGGGGGCGGGGAGGGGAGAGGGGAAAGGAGGGTAAGGGTAGTGGAACATGGAGAGGGGAAAGGGAGGGGGAAGGGAGGGGGAACGGGAAATGGGAGGGAACACCGGGGAGGGGGTGGTGGAGGGAAAGGGAGAGAAGGGGGTAGGGGACAGGGTGAAGAGGAACAAACAATACACAGGGAAGGGGAGGATAGGGGAAGGGGGGGAAAGGAGCAAACAAAAGGGATTGCACTAGGCTAATAAACAATTGGAGCGTGTAATATAGCTCACCATAATGGTTGACCAGAGGGTAACAAAGATGCTAGCCACGAGGAGACTTGCAATGGCGCGGGGGTCGGGTGGCCCGTAATGAGCAGGAGAGCCAAACATTTCCAAACACTGGGGCATCATGGAGGGTACAATGTGTGGAAGCCCACCACTAAGGGTAGATAACCACAGGGTTGCATGGGAGTCTGTCAATAAAACAGTATCAAATGTAACATGAGATACAGGATAAAATCCATATGAAGGTATCAGTAATAGATAGCGTCGGATAAAGGATAGTATCCAAGGTAAGAGAGCATACAACGTACCTATAGATGTACACCAGTGAGGTGTTGAAGGCCTCCCTTCCATCCCAGCCCCACGTCAGCAGTCTATCACGGAGAGAGCTCAGATGCTCACTCACAGGCCCGAGGGCCCATTAAGTGAGCTCCCCAACCCGGAGACGCCCACGACGCCGCCGGCCGGCAAGCGTCTGACGTCACCGGGTCAGTTTCTCCGCACTGCGCAGGTGCGCGACCCGCGCTACTGCGCAAGCGCGTTCGAGGCGAGCCCGTGGGTAGGAAACCCTGGGCTCGGCAAGGACAAGCAGGAGACGAACACCAGGGCATCATCTCCTGCCAGGAGAAACACATGTCCACCGCTTGGAAAGGCACAGGCAGCCACGGACCGCACAGGGCACCCAGGGACAGCCAAACAAAATAAACAGAACATTAAACATCATAACAAAATTGGTAATAAATAAATAACAGTATGTGTAGATAAAATATGAGTGGCAGTAATTGCCACCCAATCCAGCCATTTTAGGGTGCGAACATTATGGGGCCAACATCAGCCACTGTCCCCTATGTCCCACTCTCTTTTCCTTGTACATATTAATTTGGATGATGGTACGGTTTAAATTCTACTACCCTTGACTACATGAGGCTACACTCACAATTTGTGCGTAGTCAAAACATAGCCAGAGTTCAGGAGCCGGAACGGATAGCCAGACAAGCCAAACATCAGGGAGCCGGAGATGAGCATAGTAAAACTTCAAGCAGGATCTGGAGCCAGAAGGGATTTCAGCCAAGCAAGTATTTTAACAGGAATGCAGAAGAGCGTCTCTGTGATGTTGACTAAGGTGAAGGCAGAGATCATCTGGGCTGGGCGGCTTAAGTAGGCAGGACTGACAAGCAGGATATCATCAACAGCTGAGTAACTGTGGAGAGATAGGAGCTGGCAATTAGCCGACAGCTGAGCAGCCAGCTCTGAGAAGGAAGGGCTGAGCCCAGCCCTGACAGTAAATTAGCATATTAATAGAAGATATTATATTAATATTAATAGCCTTGCTAATAAAAACAATACATGGTCTTAAAATGCTATTCCATATATATATATATATATATATATATATATATATATATATATATGCTATAAAAATCACTAAAATAGTCATAGCAACACAGTTTCTCAAAATTCAAGGAAGTTAATGTGTGGGGATCTTCACAAAGTAAGTTAACAAATTTCAAGGTCATTTAGATTAATAGGAGTAGGCTAGAAATCAGAGAAATACAACTTGAAAATGTATATATGATTTTACCTTATGTTGGGGGTCAGAATAATCATCGTATAATGATACAGACACAGCACAGCAGCATAGCAATACAAGAATTATCTAACAAATATTCCAAAACTCCGAAAATAACCAAAAGACATAGCTGAATGGTCCACATCACAGCAGCAAACATATACATTTCAAAATACCATTCAATGGTGTAAAAAAAAAAAATCCTTAATTTTTTTATTGTCATATGTTTACAGTGTTGCATGACCGCGCAATTGTCATTCAAATAGTGACAGTGCTGAAAGATGAAAATTGGTCTGGGCAGGAAGGGGGTGAAAGTGCCTGGTATAGAAGTGGTTAAAGGAAAATCACAGTACTGTAGGTTCTATACATGGTACAGATGCCCCACTTTACAGGCAGATTAGGGGGATACTATGCACACTCGTGGAATGGCGCCAAACTTCAGTATTTTAAAGATTTTTACAGGTTACATGTTTAGAGTTACAGAGGAGGTTTTGGGCTAGAATTTTCGCTCTTACTCTAACGTTCGCGGAGATACCTCACATGTGTGGTTTGAATGCCATTTAAATATGTGGGTTCACATGCACAGCAACGCCACGCATCCAGAACTCTACCCTACACAGTGTTTTGTCGTATTAGACGTCATCAGGGGCGTGGCCGCAGGCTTTAGCAGTGCATATATATATATATATATATATATATATATATATATATATATATATATATGGTAGGCACTCACAAAGGTCGTCCCGCCCTAATTGTGTTCCAAGCCTCATAATGGAAGAACCTCCAGGAAGCGGAAATGACGCCGCTCCCACAAGTAAATTAATTCACGTCCTGGCCGGATATGATGTCAGAAACTGGAAGTAAACAACAGAAATTGCCAGATACACTATCAGAGACTGAAAAATTTAGACCGGGCAAGAATAGAATACATTTCTAAAAAAAAAAACAATATTAGACATACTTGATGAACTAAAAAATATAGATGATCAAAAGTTATATTGAAATTCATTACAACTACATTGTGAATAGAGTGATGTTACTGCAATAGGGACTCTTGCACCATCTTGTGGTCAGAAACCAAATTACTCCTAGAATAAATACAAATACTCATACTACTAATCAAAGAGAAAAATAAGTACAATAAAAATGTAATTAAAACATATTATACATTAATAATCCCAAGTCATAATGAATGGAGAATAGCAAATAAATAAAGTAGATGTGCAGGTCCTAATTAATTAACAAAGGGAACTAGCTATTGTTAATAAAAGGCATTAACATCCCATTCAATATTAAGGCCATGAGGTCTATACAATTTAAGGGAATAGATTCACCATGTCTCAAGCCTAGAAATGCCTCTCCTCATGTGGCTAACCCCCCCCCCCCCCCAAATTTGAAATTAATTTATCAATTGCCATGAAGGTAGTGCCCCTAGGGTCCTTTCCGTGGCACATGGTATAATGTTTGTAAAGGCTGTGGTTAAGAACATCTTTGCGTATGTTATCTAAATATTCTTTTAACCTGACCTGTAATTTACAATCTGTTCTTCCCACATAATGGAGCCCACAAAGGCAAGTGATTAACCTGTACTTGTACTGCAGCAAAATGGCTCGGCTGCGGGAATCGCCGTTATGTTACGTCGGTAACATAAATGCCCACTAGGGGACGCTTGCGCGCCACTGGAGGAGCACACATGCTCCCCCCCATTTCGCTCCCCGAGCCGATGCGAGTGCCTGGCGGTCTCGATCGCAGCCGAGTTCCCGCGATCGCTCAGGGCACATGGAGAACTGGAAGCTGTGTGTGTAAACACACAGTTTCCGTTCTCTGAGGAGTGAACTGACAGATCGTATGAACAGCGATCTGTTAGTTTCCCTGCACAGTCTCCTCCCCCCTTCAGTTAGAACACTCCCTAGGACACACATTAACCCCTTCACTGCCCCCTAGTTTTAACCCCTTCGCTGTGACATTTTTACAGTAATCAATGCAATTTTAATCACGCTGATCGCTGTATTAATGCCAGTCATCCTAAAAATGTGTCAAAATTGTCCGACGTGTCCGCCATAACGTCACAGTCACAATAAAAATCACTGATTGCCGCCATTACTAGTAAAAAAAAAAAATATTAATAAAAATGCCATAAAACTATCCCGTATTTTGTAGACGCTATAACTTTTGCGCAAACCAATCAAAATACGCTTTTTGCGATTTTTTTTTTTTATCAAAAATATGTAGAAGAATACGAATTGGCCTAAACTGAGGAAAAAAAAATTATATTTTTTTGGGGGATATTTATTATAGCAAAAAGTAAAAAATAATGCATTTTTTTCAAAATTATCGCTCTTTTTTTGTTTATAGCGCAAAAAATAAAAACCGCAGAGGTGATCAAATACCACCAAAATAAAGCTCTATTTGTGGGGGAAAAAAGGACGTCAATTTTGTTTGGGAGCAACGTCGCACGACCGCGTAATTGTCAGTTAAAGCAACACAGTGCCGAATCACAAAAAGTGGTCTGGTCTTTGGCCAGCCAAATGGTCCGGGGCTTAAGCGGTTAAATAGACTACATTCTTGGTAGAACGAGTCATAAAGGAATTAAGAGAAGTAGTTTTAGAAGTAAAGGACAGATATTTCCTACTCTTAAGGGAATTAATCTTACACGCCTCACGTTTTCTACAAGGGTAAAAACCTTTCAATTCCTCAAAAAAGCTACAGTATGTCTAACAGGAGGTTCAATGATATTAGGAGCTATTTTTAATCTGAGCAAGGGGACCCCTCTATACACAACCACAGGTGTTTCTGGGAGTAGAGAGCTCAAAATTCTATAATTTCTTAAAATATGCCAATGTTTTTCTTAATGGAGAAATGTTGATTAGAGAATTGATTAGAGAAAGCCGTGAAGAAAGGAAATCTAGAGGAAAATTTAGTATTGGTAGATCTAGCCTTATGGAGTAGATTGACTTCCCTTTCTCTACTGCCCACTTCCTCCAGAACCTTATCCACTTCCTTAGGGTCGTATCCCTTTTCCAAAAACCTCTTGGCAGGTTGGCTCGCCTGGGCAAATCGTCGTAGGTATACGTCGGCCGCTTTAAGACCGCTAGGGGGTGCGACAACGGAGCCGATGCACGTGCCCGGCGGCCGCGATGTTCTCCGGGCACCCGCGATCGCTCCTGAGAGACACAGAACAGAGCTCTGTCAATGTAAATAGACAGATCTCCGTTCTGTCAGGGGTGAGGAGACACATCTGTTGTTCATACTAAGTATGAGCAGTGATATGTCTCCTCCTTCAGGCAATCCCACCCCCCCACAGTTAGAATCACTCCCTAGGACACACACGCTAAACTCCTTGATCGCCCCCTAGTGTTAACCCCTTCCCTGCCAGTGACATTTATACAGTAATCAATGGCTATTTTTAGCTCTGATCACTGTGTAACTGTCAATGGTCCTGTCACGTACCTGGTGGTGGAGCCCAGAATGCAAGGAGTAGCCTCTCGTGTGCCTCTGGTTCGAGAGCCCCTGATAGAGAAGACAGGGACACAAGAGCGCAGGGGGCCACAAGTGCTTGGTAAGTGGCAGGTGTAGAGTTGATCCGGACCTCTGGTGCAGCAGCAGGAGGACTATCAGGAACACTGGATCCACTGGCAGGAACTCAGGAACAACAGGCAACTGGGAGGTGTACTGTAGTACAACTGAAGCACTGGAACAACTGGTAGATGAACCGGAACTCTTGGCAGGAACACTGGAACTGTTGACTGGATAGGGAAGCTCTGCAGCTAGCAGACACCCACGAACCAGCAGGCAGCAGGGAGGTGTTCTGTAGTACCACTGGAAGCACTAGCAAAGTCAGACAGGCCGGGTCAAAACACAGGTAAGCAAAGCAGGTACAAAACTGAACCAGGAGAGTAGTCAGGGCACGGACTGGGTCGGCAACAGACAGGCAGGTAATAACTGAAGGATGAGGCAGGAGAATCGTCAGAAAAGCCGAGGTCAGGGACTGGCAGCAAACAGGAGAAGTCAGGAACAAGCCGGGTAACAGGAATCAGGTAAACAGGTATACTGGAAGCTTAGGGTCACAGGGAACGCTGTAGACCGGACAGCAAGGAAGCATGCTGACAGGCACCCTTAAATAGGCCTAATGGCGCCAAAAGCTGTCACACCGCACGTCTGCGCGCTGCCGCGTGCACACGTGCACGCCCGAGTACCGATCGTACATACCCGTTCGTCTCATCGTGTACCCGCGTACACCCGCTCGTATTAGCGTGCACCCGCATGCGTCCGTTCGTGTCAACGCGTCTCCGAACGCGTCCTCTGGTTCTACTGACAATAGTTCTGTTAACCGATCTTCTGCCGATGGCTGAACTAACAGGACGTATTTCATGACAGGTCCCAAAAGAAGTGTCTGATCTGTCCGCAGCAATGTCGCAGTCACAATAACAATCACAGATCGCTGCCATTACTAGTAAAAAACAAAAAAAATGAATAATAAAAATGCCATAAATCTATCCCCTATTTTTTTAGACGCTATAACTTTTGCGCAAACCAATCAGTATATGATGAAAGGTTATGCTAAGCCTCCATCTTGTTTTCTGTCAGCCATCTTAATATTCATTAATATTCAAGTTTTCATTTCACAATATGTACAGTTTGAATACCCCTTTAACTTCACAAATGTCTGTATCAGCATGAGATTCTTCCAAATGGACTGTCTCACACGCTTTCTTATCCATATTCTCTCACATTCCTTCAGAAGCTGAGAACAGAGAACAAAGGCTACTTGTCTTGACCAGTTGTAACTGCATTAATATCTACTGCGCATGTCTTATTATGTGACTCATAATTTGCTATAAAGACGCTATGATGCAAATCAAATACACTAATTTCCCAAGACATAATTGTCATGTGCGTGTCATTTGTATTTTGGGACTTGGCTCCAGATATATCTGAAATTGCATAGTACATCGATCCGAGGTCTGGGAGATTAAAGGGACCACCCTATGATTAACCCTTTCATATGGTTATTGCAACTTTTTTTTTTTACCAAAAATATGTAGATATATCACCCTAAACGGAGGAAGAAATTAGTTTTTTTTATATTTTTTGGGGGATATTTATTATAGCAAAAAGTAAAAAATATTGCTTTATTTGCTGCGCAAGGAGCCCCATATCTCTGGAACCAGGGGTAGGGTAGCACTTAGGCTACATACCCCCCAAATTTGGGGTATCTATGACCCCAGGTCACGGAGCTACGACCCTCGGAGCTCTTTTTTTTTTAATGCCCTGCTTCACCTGCCTCCCTTGAACTGCACAGGCCAGTTTAGGAGCAAGCCAACACAAGAGCCCAGATAGGAAGTGGCTTACTGTGGGGCCACGTGGAGAAAAGGAGGAGCGGGGGACCCCAGAAGAGGAGGATCGGGGCTGTTCTGTGCAAAGCCATTACACAGAGCAGGTAGGTATATTTTTTTTTATTTTCGGTAAAAAAAACAAAGGCTTATAACCACTTTACTCCTGCCTGGGGGATGCTTTGACTCTGTCTGTAAAGTCACGGTTAGGCAGAGCCAAGAGCTGTGGTGCCCAATAGAGGGACAGCATTCACACAGAGACCAATGGAAGGTATAAACTATTTCCGACAAGGCTTTACTGAAAAAAGCAAAACCATACCAAAAACATGCCAAACCCAGCAGAGCACTGCTATTTATTAAAACTGCCCCACTTAAGATAGCTGCCGAACATCACCAGGGATTGCAGTGTCCAATCAGATAGCTGCTCTCCCCGAGACAACTATGGAGTCTGCAGAGGAACAATATTGACTCCCTCTGCATCACCTGCTGGATGGATTGAGAACTACACCTGCCTACAGGCGCATCTGACATTTACAATGAAAAAAGTGTGTTTAACCACTTGCCTACTGACCACTTTCACCCCCTTCCTGCCCAGACCATTTTTCCGTTTTCAGCGCTGTCGCACTTTGAATGACAATTGCGCCGTGATGCAACGCTGTACCCAAATTAAACTTTTATCTTTTTTTTTAGACAGATAGAGCTTTCTATGGCGGTATTTAATCACCACTGGGTTTTTTGTTTTTTGCTAAATAAACTAAAAAAAGACTGAACATTTTGAAAAAAAAATCTTTTTTCTTTGTTTCTGTTATAACATTTTGCAAATAAGTAATTTATCTCCTTCACTAATGTGCACTGATGAGGCTGCACTGACGGACACTAATACATTTCACTGATGGGCACTGATGAGGCTGCACTGATTGGCACTGATGAAGCTGCACTGATCGGCACCATGCCCTGTACACACGGTCGGACTTTTCGACGGAATATGTGCGATCGGAGCTTGTTGTCGGAAATTGCGACTGTGTGTGGGCTCCATCGGACTTTTTCCATCGCAATTTCCGACACACAAAGTTTGAGAGCAGGCTATAAAGTTTTCCGACAACAAAATCAGATCCTTTAAATTCCGATTGTGTGTAGACAAATCCGACTGACAAAGTGCCGCTCAGAATAAATTAAGAGACGAAAGCTATTGGCTATTGCCCCGTTTATAGTCCTGACGTACATGTTTTACGCCACCGCGTTCGGAACGATCGGATTTTCCAACAACTTTGTGCGACCGTGTGTATGCAAGACAAGTTTGAGCCAACATCCGTCGGAAAAAAACGATGGATTTTGTTGTCGGAATGTCCGATCAATGTCCGATCAATGTCCGATCGTGTGTACAGGGCATTAGGCAGCACTGATGGACACTAATATGTTTCATTGGGGGGCACTGAGTGGCACTGATGGGGCTGCACTGATAATCAGTGCCCTGATTATCAGTGCAAATGTGTGCTGTCACAGGTTTGCCAGTTACCAGCTTTCCTTTCCTCAGACAGATAAGAGGCATTTTTTTTTTTTACATTTGATCAGCTGTGATTGGACAAGCTGATCACTTAGTTTTTTTTCACATACTACCCCACCACCCAGTATCATCACCTTTTGTAAGGTGAGGCATGAAAATATAGAGCTTGTTTAAAGTGATTTTTCTTTTTTTTTTTTTTCATCAAGTACTCTATACACTTAGTTCAACCTATCATATATTCACAAATCTTAATCTAGATCAAAAAATTATTAAAATATGAGCAAAGGGACAATATTAGTCAAGACCACCCTATTAATTGTTTTGAATATTAAACAGTCTGGCTATATAGGACAATACGGAACACTCACCCGACACCCGCTGACTACATACTAATTTTTACAAATAACAAATTACAGGTGCCTCGCCCTACACCTTCCCCACTGGGTCCAAATGCGTGGCTCCTTGCAAGCCCCGCGGACTATGAACGCGCCCAGAGGCGACAGAGGGAATGAGCAAACATTGTGGGACCACCGCACGCAACGGTTTTTAATTCAAACTATGCGACATAAGCCCACTTTCCTATTCCCAAATGGTAAGTACTTCGCCATATGTATGGAGATGTACTTTCAAAACTTTCAAAATATCACAAAATGATCTATCGTGTTTTGTATATTGTAGAAAATCCTAATGGAATTTTTTGATGTATCTCTTTAGAATTTAAAACCCCCCTGAAGAAGACCAGAAAAGGCAAAAAGGGTCGAAATGCATTGGGGTATTCATGGGGATTCATATGGATAGTATTGATACAATGTAACTATGTAACAATGTAATTAGAACTTTTTTAATGAATTGATTGCCATGGGAGATGGTCCTTTGTTGTTGCTTGTGTCGACTACTGGAAATTTTATGTGATATTGATTGTATCTATGTAATGCATTCTATGTCTGAATTAAATAATATTTTTACTAAACATGGTTACAAAGCATGGTTACTAATTATTGTTTCAGAAATATTTTGCTGCTTAAAAGCCCCCTGGGGAAACTTTTCCACCAATTTTGGAGTGTCCAGAAAGGAGCCGTCACCATCACCCGTTCACTGGGCCTCATACCCCCACCAAGGAAGGTTAAACAAGACTTTTTAAAGGGATCTTGGAATGGTGTCACTGGAGCTGAATCTCTGGCATCTCCTTAAAAAGATACTCCTCTGCGGCCCACGATATCCATATGACGGCATCACTGATGACGAAACACGCAGGAAGAAGTCGTGATGTGTGACATCATCACGTACCGGGATGCGTCAGCCATTTTGATGGTTAGAAACATTCGGTTTCTCTTTGTATTGATGCCTGTTTGAAACTTTTATCAAGTGAGTGCAACACTTCTTAAACAATCCATTTTTTATGGAACATACTACACCATGATATGCCCTTTCATTCCTCCATACCTCCATGAGAGCAATATGGATATCGTGGGCAGCGGAGGAGTATCTTATTAAGGGGAATCCGGGGATTCAGCTCCAGTGACACCATTCCATGATCACTTTGAAAAGGCTTGTTTGACCTTCCTTGGTGGGGGTCCACAGTGTGAACGGATGATAGTGACGGCTCCTTTCTGGACACTCCTTACTTCTTGTCCTCTCAATCGCCACTTTCCAAGTTTTATTCTGAAGTGGGATTGGGAATGTTTTTATATGGACTGATTAGGACTGTGTAAATCTGACTTTATAATCAGATTTGTGGTTCCAAGCGCTGCACCAACATTATCTTGTACCTATAGGTAATTCTACCCCCCCCCCCCAAAAAAAAATCCCCTCCAAGCACAAATTCCCTCCCCCTCTACCATATCACCTCATATCACCTCTTCTGGCATAAGTAGAGTTGCCACCTCATCCCTTTAAACCCGGACACATATGAATTACACAGGTTCTGAGGCTAATTTCATGCAGATAAGGCACCAAATGAGTTTAATTATCACCTTAATCAGCTACAGAACCTGTAATTAATGTGTGTTTGGTTTTAAAAGGATGATGTGACAACCCTAGGCATAATAACCCCCCCAAATCCCCCCTCCAAGCACAAATCCACTTCCTCCAACCCCCCTCCCAATACAAAGCCCCCCAAATCACCATTCCTAGCACACACCCCCCTCCTAGAGCAATAATTATCTCCTGCCCCCTCCAAATTCACCCCCCATATCCTCGAGGCGCCCCCCCACCTCACATGATACCACAGCGCCCAGGACAGCCGACCCTTCTGCCCACCCCTTGTCCCAGCCTTGCATCAGACTGATCTTTTTATATACAAACATGTATCCTTGGAATTGTTTTTTTTTTCTTCTTCTTCTTCTTCTTTTAAAACAATTCTTGGCACTTCCTTGGGCAGAGCGCCATGGTCCAGCCTTGCGTTGTAATGTTATTTTTTGTCAGGATTTCACAATACGGGATGACTTCTGTTTTTTTGGAGCCAAGTTTATTTAAAGAACAATGAGCGAAACTACGAGAAAGTTACAGAAAGTGGATGAAGAGAACATCTGTCAGAGAAAATGCATTTCATATACTGAACCTCATGCATGACGTTTCCATACCTCCCAACTGTCCCGGATTTTGAGGGACTGTCCCTGATTTGGAACAAAGTTCCTCTGTTCCTCTTTCCTCCTCATTTGTCCCTCGTTTTGGTCTGATCTATAAAGTTGTATATAAAATGCACTTTTTTATCTATCAAAAAAGTGTTTCCCAGCGCTAAACCTTTCATCCAATTTCTAAATTGCTGCATTTGTAATCTCCAAAAGCCAATCTAAAGGAATAGTAGTGATAAAAAAAAGCACTTAGTGGGTTTAACCAATAATTTTTTGTACAATTCTCCTTTAAGGGGGCGTAGCTGGGGGTGTGTCCTATGCCTACATACTTTTGCTAATAGGTGTCTCTCATTCCTATCTCAGAAAGTTGGGAGGTATGCGTTTCACCGAAAATAATCGGCATAGATTTTGCTTCCAGGTCTCTTTTTTTCCTTCCTTCATTGACAAATTTGCCTTCATGGCTTGAAGGGGTCATATGATGCCTCATCACCCCGGCAGGGGCGGACTGACCATTCGGGCACTCGGGGCACTGCCCGAGGGCCCCATGCCTCTAAGGGGCCCCATCAGGGTTGCCAGCCTCTATAAAACCAGGGACAGTATGTAAAAATCTGGGTTTTTCTAAAAAAATCCCAAGATTATAGCTGCCCCGCCTCTCCAGTACCTTTTCAGTGTGTGTATGTGTATTTTGTGTGTGTATATTGTGTGTGTGTATACTGTATGTGTGTGTGTGTGTATACTGTGTGGCCCCATAATCTATTGCCTGGGGGCCCCATAATCTCCTATTGCCCGGGGGCCCCATAATCTTCCCTTATTGCCCGGGGGCCCCATAATCTCCTATTGCCTGGGGGCCCCATAATCTCCTATTGCCCGGGGGCCCCATAATCTCCTATTGCCCGGGGGCCCCATAATCTCCTATTGCCCGGGGGCCCCATAATCTCCTATTGCCCCGGCGGCCCCATAATCTTCTCCTATTGCCCGGGGGCCCCATAATCTCCTATTGCCCGGGGGCCTCATGAGTTGTCAGTCCGCCCCTGCACCCCGGTACCATTTTGTAGAGTGGACGATCGGCTCTTTAGTGATAACAACCGATGCGGCTAAAAGCTGTTCCGCTGTTATCTTAAAGGAGCCAGAGGGGATGTCCCCCCCCCCTCCCGCCACCTTCCGGCGCTCTTCCTGGGCCTCTCGTCCCTCCGGGAGACCCGAGCCACCAGCCGGTGCGTCTGTCGGCTTGGCCGAGACCCAAACAAAGCCAGATTCGGCTGTGATCGGGTCTCTGATGCAAAATCACCGGAAGCGAACGTCACTTCCGGTTTACTCGGCTGCCAATGGTGCCGATTTAAAAAAAAAAAAATGACAGTATTCTGAATCGCCAATTTTGGCAATCTGAATACTTTGAAGTGCAGAGGATGGATTTGGGGGCTTTTAGATCCCTCCATAAAGAGTACCTGTCACCACCTATTACTGTCACAATGGATGTTTACATTCCTTGTGACAGCAATAAAAGTAATCAGATTTATTTATTTATTTATTTTTTTATAGGAACAATGTAAAAAAATTAAAATAAAATAAAATAAATAAGAAAAAAAATAAACATTTTTAAAGCGCCCCCATCCCCGCGTGCTCGCGCAACAAAGGAAACGCATACGTAAGTCGCACCCACAAATGTAAACAGTGTTCAAATCACACATGTGAGGTATCGCCGCGATCGCCAGAGTGAGAGAAATAATTCTAATAAAAGACGTCCTCTGTAACTCTAACCTGGTAACCGTTACATTTTTTTTAAAGCGTCACCTATGGAGATTTTTAGGTACCGTAGTTTGTCCCCATTCCATGAGTGTGCACAATTTCAAAGCATGAGATGTCGGGTATCTATTTACTGGGCGTAACATCCTCTTTCAAATTATACAAGGAAAGTGGGCTAACTTTACTGTTTAGTTTTTTTTTTTAATTCATGAAATTGTCTCTTTTCCCCAAAAAAATGTGAAAGACCGCTGCGCAAATACCCTGTGACATAAAATATTGCAACGATCGCCATTTTATTCTCTAGGGTCTTTGCTAAAATATATATATAATGTTTGGGGATTCTAAGTAATTTTCTAGCAAAAAATACGGATTTTAACTTGTAAGCAGCAAATGTCAGAAATCGGCTTAGGCATGAAAGGGTTAACTTTTTGACTAAAACCTTTGCGTTTTTCATGACCGATCTTATTTTGGGTCCAGGGATGTCATCACTGGGTCTCTGTGCGTCTCTACCCAATCATAGCTGGTGGGAGGGGCCTGCAAGGTGTCGTGTATAAGTTCCTGAAAACATCACAGCACCCTGCTCTGGTACTCTACTCCTCTCTACTCCTCTCTACTCCTCTCTACTCCCTGTGGCAAGCTGTGGACTGGTTCTTTGGAGGCGTTATGCAAAAATATGAATGCCTTAATGAGTGGATGTCGGTCTGGAGGGGAGGGCGGAGGAGCTGTGCCAGCACAGGCAGTGATTAGACATTCTAAGAAGAGAAGAGGGCTATGACATGTGAGGAGGGAGGGGGCTGTGCAGGAGAATTGGCTCTTCCCGGAGTAGTCAAATTTTCTAGCAAGTTTTGAATAATATTGCAAATATATCATTTATAATCAATAAAGTCAATAAAGAATAAAAAAATTATTGAAAGGAAAAACACTGAAAGTAAATACTCATCTTTCTGTGCTTTCCCTGCAATGTTTCTTAATGAACTCGATCAGTTATAAATGGTTATAGCGGGGTGTCTTTACCAGGTCCCACATGTGTTCCCCCCTCCCCCCAATCACCTTAAAGCCGTATTGAACCCAAAACCAAAAATATAATATATTGCAGCTTACCAATCATTGGATGTGGTGGCTGCATTCGTTTTCTTTTTCTAGGCTTCTTCCTCCCCCCTCTGTTTTCACCTGGTGATCCAGCCAGTAATACACCTCCTGTATTAGAGCGCCTCCACTCTGGAGGAAGGAGCACAGGGGGCACCTCTGGACAGCAGCATTGTTAATCTGAGGGGAGGGGGGGGGGGTGTTTGATATACTAGCAGATTTAAATACACTAACAAATTGACATTCATTTCCAGCTCACACTTTATAATCAGTTACAGCAAAGCAATGTTTGTTTGTTTGTTTTTTTTAACTTTTGGGATAAAGGTTTTACATCAGTGGTAAATGGTTTGTCTCATCCCTGTAACTGCTACATCTCCAGGAGAGCTTATTCTGTCTGAAAAAGAACAGACTTACTGGCCGGATCACCAGGTGAAAATAAAGGAAGAAAAGATTAAAAAAGAAAACGAATGCAGCCATCACATCTAATGCCGCGTACACACGAGCGGACTTTACGGCGGACTTTGCCCGGCGGACTTTTCGACGT
Source organism: Lithobates septentrionalis (assembly GCA_037952835.1). Classification (NCBI taxonomy): domain Eukaryota; kingdom Metazoa; phylum Chordata; class Amphibia; order Anura; family Ranidae; genus Lithobates; species Lithobates septentrionalis. The sequence goes on along the minus strand of JBBDGP010000289.1, from coordinate 1,102,446 downwards.
ACTTTCCGACGGACTTTCTGAATGAACGGACTTGCCTACACACAATCCACCAAAGTCCGTCGAATTCGTACGTGATGACGTACGACCGGACTAAAACAAGGAAGTTCATAGCCAGTAGCCAATAGCTGCCCTAGCGTGGCTTTTTGTCCGTCGAACTAGCATACAGACGGCGGACTTTTCGACCGGACTCGATTTCAATGGATAAATTTTAAACAAGTTTCAAATCTAAGTCCGTCCAACTTTTGAGAAAACAAAGTCCGCTGGAGCCCACACACATCGAATTGTCCGACGAAATCCAGTCCGCCGAGCAAAGTCTTCCGTAAAGTCCGCTCGTGTGTACGCGGCATAAGAATTGGTAAGCTGCAATATTAAACATGTTTGCTTTTGGGTTTTATGCCGCCTTATTAACTGCTTCAGATCCGCAATATAGCCGAATGATGGCTACATCGCGGATCTGCTTTGCCAGGAGGTTGTCTATTGACGCCCTCCCCTTTGCAGCCTCGCCACGCCCCCCTGAAAAAAAAAAAAGTAAAAGAAAAAAAAAAATAATAATAAAAATGCTATAAATCTATCCCCTATTTTGTAGACGCTATAACTTTTGCGCAAACCAATCAATATACGCTTATTGCGTTTTATTTATTTTTTTTTTTTACCAAAAATATGTAGAAGAATACGTATCGGCCTAAACTGAGAAAAAAATTAGCTTTTTAAAAAAAAAAAAGATTGGGGATATTTATTATAGCAAAAAGTACAAAATATTGTGTGTTTTTCAAAATTGTCTTTTTTTGTTTATAGCACAAAAAACAAAAACCACAGAGATGATCAAATACCACCAAAAGAAAGCTCTATTTGTGGGGAAAAAAAGGTCATCAATTTTGTTTGGGTGCCACGTCGCACGACCGCACAATTGACAGTTAAATGGATGCAGTGCCAAATCACAAAAATTGGCCCGGTCATTGAGCGTCCAAATCTTCCGGGGCTGAAGTGGTTAATCTTCAACTTTAATCTTCAACTGCCATGATGCTACACATGTGATCAGTTATGACACCAGCCATTGGATGGTTTGACAGTTTGGTTGAGAGCACAACCAATGAGAGAGTTACATTTCCAGCACGTGCCGGGAATTTAACTGTTTTTTGAAACGGTTAAATCGATGGGTTTACTTCCGCTTTAAGAATACTGAATCAGGTACAAAAAAACAGCATTTTTGCTTGCACATGACTGACTGGATGATGGAAGTCAGCAGAGCTTCACCACATTTACTAAGCTCTAGGGGAAATTGCATTTAGGACAATTGCACTTGCAATGTGCACAGTCTATTTGAAAAGATATACACTGTAATAAAATAATTACAAAAATGTGAGGGGTGTACTCACTTTTGTAAGATACTGTGTGTGTATGTATGTGTGTATGTATGTATATATATATATATATATATATATATATATATATATATACATATATATACTGGTGACAGTATGTAAACAAAATGTAATAATTTTTTTCATTATATTTTCATTATTTTATTTGTTTATTTTTTTAGGATTTTTTTAACACACTGTGACCAGAGTAATATAGTTTTATTTCATAAAAAAAAAATTATAATTATATATGTAGGAAGGCCAGTATGGTGGCCTGAATTTATGGGAGGAGTATTTATGGAATTTATGGGTATTTAAGCAGCACCGCTCACCTGTGGTGCTTGTCGGTTTCCTGTGCGCGATATACGTCACTAAGCCGACTATTCGACATACCAGCGTCCGCAAGTTCTTGCCTCGCAGTTCCCGTATTCGATACTCCGTACTCAAAACTTTCAAAGTCCGCGTTTTCGTTATAGTTGTACCACGCGTCTGGCTTGGCTGTCGCAGGTAAGGTCCCGTCGGACTTTTCGTTTTCATATCATGTCACTAAACCGTGAGTTCTAAATTTCGTTTCACCCGCATCGCACAAACTGCAATGTATATCGCTCGTACTTTCGATATGTCACAATTCGATAGCACAGCGACGCTGACGCCGCTTCATTTCTAGCATGTCGGTATTACTAAACAGCCATAGCCAGTCGCAAATTGCAAATTATCAAACCCATTTCAAAAACTCATTCGGACATTTCAAATCATTTCTCATTTCTGAAAACATTTCTAAAACTCATTTCTGACATTTCAAATCATTTCTCATTTCAGTCACCTACCGCGCTCCGATTTGAATCCAATCGCACCAAAAAGGTGCGCCGATTCGTTCCGGTGTGCCCCAGTTATTACGGCCTCATTTCTATACATGCTCCAGAGTTACGTTATTGTCAGTCAATTATACCTCTGTCATGGTTATCATTTCATTTCACGTATCACGTTCCGACATGAATTTAGTCGCATGGAAAATGCACAGATTCGTCTCGGCGTGCCCCAGGATTGGCCTCATTTCTATACATGCTCCAGAGTTACGTTTATCAGTCAATTGTATCTCTGTCATGGTTATCATTTCATTCCATGTATCACGTTCCGACATGAATCCAGTCGCATGGAAAATGCACCGATTCGTCTCGGCGTGCCCCAGGATTGGCCTCATTTCTATACATGCTCCAGAGTTACGTTTATCAATCAATTGTATCTCTGTCATGGTTATCATTTCATTTCCATGTATCACGTTCCGACATGAATTTAGTCGCATGAAAATGCACCGATTCATCTCGGCGTGCCCCAGGATTGGCCTCATTTCTATACATGCTCCAGAGTTACGTTTATCAATCAATTGTATCTCTGTCATGGTTATCATTTCATTCCCACGTATCACGTTCCGACAGGAATTCAGTCGCATGAAAATGCACCGATTCGTCTCGGCGTGCCCAGGATTGGCCACATTTCTGATACATGCTCCAGAAATCCGGATCATAGCTGAATCGCAGACACCAGGGATTGACCCGTATCTCTGTCATGCAATTTCTATCATTTCACTCCCACAACGCATCACCGTTTCGAAACCAGTCGCATCCGAGGCGCACCGCTTCATCACGGCATGCATCACTGGTTCCGATCACATTTCATACCTACACCAGAGCTCGGTTAGTTGCCAGTCGCTAACATGGCACAACCAATTCGAGCCTCGGTCAAAACAATCATTTCTCTCATTTCATTTAATACTGCACTCCTACTCGAATCCAGATGCATCAAACAAGCACCGATTCGTCCCAGGAGCACCAATATTTCAGTTGCCTCATTTCAATACATGCTCCAGAGTCCGGTCCACGGTCGAACAAATCGTGACACGACCAGGCCGCACCTCTGTCATGCAGTTCATTTCACAATCAAGGCAAACATTTCGAACCATTTTTTTTGTCACAAATTGCAAGCACCATACAAATCATTGCTCCAAGTTACTTAGCAATCCCTTCACGAATTGTCACCTTTCATCTTCCTCAGGTCAGTCAAAGTTCAGTAGGTCCACCCTGCACCAGGTTGGACGATATTCCCCCAGGTAAAAAAAAAAAAAAAAGGGGGGGGAAAGGGAGAATAAATCGGGTAAGTATGACTCAGCGGATCAAAGAAAAAACTTGAAATTCATCTCACCCCCAATAGGTTACAGTCAACCAGGAAATAAAGCTCGAGATCCTCACCAGAGCAACCATGTCCCAGGCCGGCAGTGAAGACTTCACGGCCCCTCTATCACCTACTCCGGTTTCAGAAAGCGGCAGCGTGCAATCCCTCAGGGGATGGACTATCCCCAAACTGACGGCAGAGCTCAGACGCAGAGGTGTCCCCTTCCCCGCCACAGCGAGGAAAGGCGAGCTCTTCAAACTCCTCTTCCCCCCATCAGCAGCAGGACCCAGTACCCAACAGGCATCCCTCCAGTCCATATCATCGGCCATTTCGCAGTTACACACGATGGTGTCATCCCTATCCACCTCAGTGGCAGACGTCCAAGCCAGGGTGGCACTTCTGGAGGCCGGACCGGCCACGGCTGTCCCCGACCCAACGGCAATTCAGACCTTGACACCTCTTCCTACAGGTACCTCAGGCTCAAGCGCCATTGTCTACCCCTCCCATCTGGTCCCAACCAGTATCAGGAAGGACATTTTAGACGGCAAGGACGTCAACCTGGCCTCTCTCCTGATCTCCGTGCATGATTTAGCAGAAAATAAGGCCTACTCCTGGGGTGACATATCGGTGGTCCTTAAAGCCAAAGACCCCAGGCTGAACCGCAAGCTATCAGTCCCCGAATTTACCCTGGCCTTTGGCATGCTCAGAGATGTCCTGTGCTCAGCCACCCCTAGCAGGCGGGAAGAGCTGGACTTATACCTCCATACTGTGGTAGACTTGGGCCACAAGTATGGAGGTTTCGCATTCTACGATTATCATCGTTCCTTCTCAGCCAAGGCCGCCGCCAGATTCGCACAATACCAGGTCACCACAGATTGGAGTCTCATGGACACAGAGCTCTTCTGCCGCCACTTTGCCGGCTTACGCTCACCTCTGTGTGCAATTTGCCAGTCTTCCACCCACACTGCCACCTGGTGTGCCAATACGGCGATCAGACGGCCCTTCGAGTTCCCCTCTACCTCAGGTACAGTACAGGGCCAGTCAATCCCTGAACCAACGCCTCAGGTGGACAAACTCGGACGCCCAGTCCGAACCGTGAGAGGGGCAGCCATCTGTAACAACTACAACTATGGGTCCTGCAACTTCAGCCAATGCCGTCTACTTCACATCTGCACTATATGCCAAAGAGCACACCCTAGGAATTTGTGTGAAGTCAAGCAACACAAGAGGGCCTGACTAAGCCGAATCAACATCTTATGGCTAGGACTGTATCTCACTTCACACCCCACCCCTTCCCTGGCCACCTACCTTATCCAAGGCTTCACAGTAGGCTTTCACACCGGCCTCATCGCACTGCCCCATAGTACTCACGAATGCGCCAATCTTCGTTCGGCAGCCATCGACGAACAGGCCATAGATCAGCTCTTACAGGCAGAGGTAGATCGAGACTACGTAATAGGCCCTTTCACTTGCCCCCCTTTCAGCACATGGAGAGTCAGCCCTATTGGGCTTGTCAAGGGCAAATTCTCTAATAAATTGCGTTTGGTGTACGACTTGTCTGCGCCTCATTCTTCGCACATACCCAGTCTCAATTCCCTGATCCCCTCCGCAGAGTTTTCCCTAAAATATTCCTCCGTTGACATGGCAATACAAGCCATCATCAAAGCAGGCACAGGTGCCTGGCTCTCCAAAGCCGACATATCGGATGCCTTCAAACTCCTGCCCATCCACCCATCCCTTTGGTGCTGGCATGGCATCAAATGGAAGGAAGCATATTATTTTGCTACGAAACTCACCTTCGGTTCGAAGAGTAGCCCGTGGCTCTTCGACACATTCGCACAGTCCCTCGTTTGGATACTATTACACAAGGGCCAATGCCATGAAGTCATCCATTACCTAGATGACTTCCTACTGATAGAACCGCCCAACAAAACCCCAGCAGATCTCGACAAACTTAGAGTTATTTTTGGAAACCTCAACGTTCCTATCGCCGAGCACAAAGTCGATGGTCCAGCAAACATCATCACCTTTCTCGGGGTCAGCTTGGATACCTGCGCAATGCAGGCCAGTCTCCCCCCCGACAAATTAACACGCATTAGGGCAGTCCTTCACGGGTTTACACACACCAAGGGCTGTACCAAAAAACAGTTGCAGTCTCTCCTGGGTATGCTCAACTTCGCTATGCGAATTATCCCACAAGGCCGCACATTTGTATCACGCCTGCTGAGATTTCTGTCAGAAACTCAAGACCCTGATCAGATTTTGAAATTAGACTCCGCAGCTATAGCGGACCTATCAATGTGGGAGGAATTCTTGTCCGCCTGGAATGGCATATCTCTATTTATACCTATGGTTTCGATCCATTCACCCCAGGTAGTGACTGACGCTGCAGCCTCCACAGGTTTCGCGGCAATTTTTGGCCATCATTGGTTTTCAGGACCCTGGCCTCAACAGATACTGTTGATACCCGGCTTTTCCCAAACATCTGCCCTCTTTGAGCTTTATCCCATAGTGGCAGCCGCACAACTCTGGGGCCACCACTGGACAGGACAAACCGTAGTCTTCACCACCGATAACCAGGCCACGGCAGACATCATCAACAGAGGCAGGTCCAAGTCCCTAGCAGTCATGTCCTTCCTGCGCAGGTTGGTACAACTGTCTTTACAACACCAGTTCAACATACACAGTAAATTCATTCCCGGCAGATACAACTCAGCAGCTGACGCACTATCACGTTTCAACTATTCCTCCTTTTTCAAACAGGTTCCCGATGCCGATCCAATGTCGGCCCCTATCCCCGTCTGGTCACAACTGACCCTGGACTAATGCAACATCTACACGGAGCTACGCAACTCATAAATAATTCCCTCTCCCGCAACACACTCAAAGCCTACCAGACAGCTTGGAAAGCTTTTAATAAATTCCTCACGCCCAGCCGCAAAGAACCAACAGATATCAAACAGGTACTGGCCTTCACGGCACACTGCCACACGCAGCTAGCCTTATCCTACAACACCATCCGGTTATACCTAGCCGGCATTCAACATTTCATGGCGCTTGAAGACCCGACGAAATCGTCACTGTTCTCATCTCACGCTATACGAGCCATCCTAAGGGGAATACAGAGACAACAACCAGTCATCAGCACTAAGCGCTTGCCCATTACGGGGCCCATCTTTAGGGACATGTCAAATATTCTGGCTACTTCGCCATTCGGCCTGCTCCCCAGCACGGTCTTACAAGCAGCCATATATTTAGCTTACTATGGGTTCTTGCGGCCTGGCGAATTCACCTCTAACAAACCCACAGACCAAGTACTATGCAGACGACACTTGCTTCGACACCAAGACCACTTTATCCTGCACCTCGAGATCTCTAAAACCCAGCAAACGGGCTCGGGAGTAAACATCCACCTCTACAGAACCAACAACAGCTGGTGTCCAGTCGCTGTACTCAACCGACTCCTATCTCTCCTGCCTGAGCAACCAGACAGCAGTCCCCTTCTACCATTTCCAGTCAAACCCTTAAACGCCTCTCAGTTTGTGAGCCACATAAGGGTACTTCTCCGCAATCTTCACCTTAACCCCAGTCAGTATTCCGGACACTCTTTCCGCATCGGAGCAGCCTCCGCGGCGTCCCGCCACGGAGTGCCAGATCACATCATCAAAAGACTAGGCAGGTGGAAATCAGCCTGCTTCGCCCGGTACATCCCCAATCCACAAACTGAGATGGCACAGGCATTCTCCAAATTGGCTCAATAAGTAACTGAAAACCAATAAAATTATAACCCTACCTGAATGTTTTTGCCCCCTTATTTTGGCATACCGGCCATGAGACCAAGGCACACTTTCAGGTCCATTTCATATGGTAAGTCCACACTTTTAGGTCTATTTCCGATGGTAAGTCTTATCTTTACTATAAGTGTTTTCTATGTCCATATCGGACATAGGGCTCCGACCATAAGTAGGAAGGCCAGTATGGTGGCCTGAATTTATGGGAGGAGCCCGGGGGTATTTAAGCAGCACCGCTCACCTGTGGTGCTTGTCGGTTTCCTGTGCGCGATACCCACCCTCCCATCCCCATTTCATAGCATTTCTCAACTATTCATTTCATTCATTTCTCTTACAGAATAATCATTTCATAAACCAGGGTATGCCCCCTTATTTTGGCATACCGGCCATGAGACCAAGGCACACTTTCAGATCCATTTCATATGGTAAGTCCACACTTTTAGGTCTATTTCCGATGGTAAGTCTTATCTTTACTATAAGTGTTTTCTATGTCCATATCGGACATAGGGCTCCGACCATAAATATATATATATATATATATATGTGTGTGTGTGTATATATTAGTAGTAGTAGTAGTGGTAGTAGTAGTAGTATTATTATTATTATTATTATTATTTATTTATTTTTTTATGAAATAAAACTATATTACTCTGGTCACAGTGTGTTTAAAAAATCCTTAACAAATAAACAAATAAAATAATTAAAAAAAAAAATATTAATTTTTTTTTTACATACTGTCACCAGTCAAAGTCCATGCTTTACTGCACTGGTGATAGTATGTAAAAAAAAAAAAAAATTGTGACAAAAAAAATAACATCTTCAAAAAAGTTGCCATGCCTCTTACTAAATACCTTTTGCTGTCTACTTTCCAAACAGGGGCCATTTGGGGGTATTTGTACTGTACTAGCATTTTCAGGCCTCAAGACATGAGATCAGGATTGATCAATTTTCAGATATATACCATAGTTTGTGGACTCTTTATTTTTCCTACAGACTAAAGAATATACACTGATTTGGGTTATTTGCACCACAGACATGTAGCAGAATAAATTTTGACCTAAATTTATGAAGAAAGATTATTTATTTGCAAAATTTTTAACAATAAAACACGTTTTTTTTTTCTTCTTTTTTTTCTTTTTTAATTTTCATTAATTTTTGTTTATTTAGCAAAAATAAAAATAAAAACTCAGTGGTGATTAAATACTACCAGAAGAAAGCTCTAATTTTGTAAAAAAAAAAAATTATGATAAAATCTTCATATAGATACAGTGTTGCATGACCGTGCAATTGTCATTCAAAGTGTGACAGCGCTGAAAGATTAAAATTGGCCTGGGCAGGAAGGGGGTAATTGAAGTGGTTAAAGGAGGTTGCAGTTGCAGTAGATATTAAGTCCAGGCTTTGAGACTCAATTGGCCAACAGACATACACCACCCTACCGACTCCCTGGCACTGTTAGTGCTGCCTTTCCAAGGAACCACTCAGCAGACACTAGATACGTCAATGACGTAAGATTAACTGCAACTATTACCAACAGGAAAAGATCTCATGGGTTGGGTGTGGGTGAAGGGTGAACTTGGTGAACTAACAAAAGTTTACCAGCAAAGCATTGCTGCCCATTGCCTGCAATGTTGTAACTGCAGTTCTTATGTCGCTCTGTCTAGTGACACATACAAAGTCTCTAGTTCCTTGTGACAATCTATTATGTTGTCAATTGTATGATGAAATGTTCAATTTTTCTAATGAAAGGAAGAGGAAGCAAAAAATGTGGCCCACAACTTGACTGGACCAGTTCCCCTGTCCTCGCTCATCCCATTCACCTCTGTAGGAGATCTTTTTTTTTTTAAACATACAGTACATATACTAATAAATGTTTGAATTAATGTCCGTACATTTAGCACTCTCCTACATAGGCTCTTGGGTAAATCTAGTATGGGCTTCTGCTGTAGCCTACAGGAGCCAGAATTGTTTAGCTTGGTCTGCTCAAAACTCCATGGGCTGGGAGTTTGATTACCTCCCCCTGAGTCTAGGAGACATTTCTGGAGATTAGGGCGGGAGGGTTTAAATACCCAGCCTGAATATTTAGTAGAGCCTATCCAATCCCTAGTGAGATGTGCTCAGGTGGTGGATGGGCTCCTCGTAAACAGACTGGAGTCCAGAGGAGACTGGCTTTTTTTCCCCTTGTGTGGGAATGAATCTGTGAGCTCCAGGGGCTGCTTGCCCTGGAGCACTCCACTCCTGAGCTGGACACTGGACTTCTCCTTAGGGGGTCATGGCTATGAACTGTGTACGCTTTAGGACCCTTTAAGTAAAGCCTCCTCTTTTGAGCTGCAGTTTTCTTGATCTCAGGCTGTGAAATGGGGACTACCACAGTCTACCATGACTTGTGCTAACATTTAGAGGCATGGTCTTCAGCTGTCCACATATAGACATCCACTCCTAGCTGATTATCATTCTCTTGGAAATTACTAGTGCTTACTATCAAGATAGAAGTGTCCTCCCTTAGGCCGGCCATAGACGGAGCAAATTTCTTTCCTGCAACCAAGGTGAGTGTTAGTAGTGACAGGGGAATCCCTACCGCCGAGCCATTATATTCTGCCAGTCCAGGAGGAAGCTGTCCCCGCCAGGAGAAGACAGCGATTATTCACAGTGGCTATAACAGCTGCTTGCAGCGGCAGGCTGATTGTACCCGGGTTGATTGATCGATCAACTTGGTTACATTCAGCCTGCCCACACATGCCTATGGTTCGAATCTCGGCCGGTGCCTACTGAACCAGACAAGATTTGAACTGTCTATGGCTGGCCTTAGCAATCTGTTTTATTTGGGGTATGGAGAGGAAGAAAGTTGTTTTCAAAGTAAAGATCTGTTTTAGGTGACTGGTGCCCAATCCGTTCATCCCACAAAGAGTCAAAGATTCTGCCACCTGTGGGTCCCTACCTGCCTTTAGAAGAGTAAGGGGGTGCTAAATTCCCATTTATTTTTGACAGTTGTTAAACATTAGATTTCCCACTGCTCTCTTTCCCGGGGGAAATGGCCATCCGAATCAACATAGAGGGTGATAGCAGAGATCCTAAAGTTGAGTTTCAGTCGCTTTCTAAAAATTTAGGCTACATTCACAGGGCTGCGCAGAGGTGGCTGTGAGAATCAGTAGATTCTTGCCGTTGGTACTAAATGCTGCCTGCACACATCATGTTTGAACAGCCACGACCGTCTGATTTGTACTCTGTTCACAAGTAACCTCTGAGCATTTACATACAAATAGAGCCTCCGACCAACCCTGGACACAAGCAGTGGCCTCCCAGGGCTGGCGTTCCTGCTGTGTTTCCCAGTGTGTGTGTTTGTGACAGCGGTGGAGGCAATCCAGCGGCTGGCCCTGGGTGTCACTCCTCTGACAATTCGACCGTGTGTGGGCTTCATCGGACCTGCAGCGCAACTTTTTCGGTCGAAAATCTGACAGACTTTAGATTTGGAACATGTTTCAAATCTTCACGTCGGAACTCCGCCGGACCCAGTTCCTATCGAAAAGTCCACTCGTCTGTATGCTAGTCCGACGGACGAAAACCAACGCTAGGGCAGCTATTGGCTACTGGCTATGAACTTCCTTATTTTAGTCCGGTCGTACGTCATCACGTACGAATCCATCGGACTTTGGTGTGATCGTGTGTAGGCAAGTCCGTTTGTTCGTAAAGTCCAGAAAATCTGCCGGAAGTTTGTCGGATAGACCGTTGGACCAGTCTGGTCAAAAAGTCCGCTCGTGTGTACGCGGCATGAGTTTAGAAAAATGGCGCAAGCATTAAAGGGGTTGTAAAGGTAAGTGTTTTCTTGCATAGGATGCATTAAGGTGAATAAACACCTGGCAGTGACCGGCCCCCCAGCCCCTCCCCGTTTTACTTACCTGAACCCTCAAACTTGTCCCACGGGGACGAGCCGTCTCTCGGCTAGGAGGTTCTCGACTGTTGATTGGATAGATTGATAGCAGCGCAGCCATTGGCTCCCACTGCTGTCAATCAAATCCAATGATGCGGCCACCGGGGGGCGGGGCCGAGTCTTGCATTCGGCGTCTATGGATGAATGCTGGATTCAGGAGCGCGCCTGCAAGGTAACCCCCCCCCCCCCGGGAGAGCGCTTCTCCCAGGGGGTTATCTAATGCGGGGAGGAGCCGGGAGAGCCGCTGAGGGACCCCAGAAGAGGAGGATCGGGGCCACTCTGTGCAAAACGAGCTGCACAGTGGAGGTAAGTATGGAATGTTTGTTATTTAAAAAAAAAGGAACCTTTAGTGTCACTTTAAGCTTACATCACTCCTTGGTAATTCTCCTCATTGTTATTATGTCATTAGTCATCTTCTCTATAGTAACATGACATGACTTTCTATCTTTATTTCATCTTTCATTCTGTAAATTGCTTTTTATATTTTTAGAATCAGAATCAACTTCCTTGTCTTGGTTCTTATGAGATTGAATCATTACATCTGTTGGTCAATCATATTGTTGCAGAGCTTAGATCTGTGATTCGAGATAGATCCATGTTTTGTATATCTACTGAATCCAAAAGATTTTTACAAGTACGAGGGGTCTTCAAAAAGTGTCCTCACTTTCATATTTTTGATGGAGGCGGTGAGGGCGGGAGGAGTAGTAGTTGGTCGTGTCTGAGAGTGTCATGTGACTAGTCTGTCTGACAAGACGGCTTGTTTTTGAAATCCTTAAAAAGGGTGGAAACTTTTTGAAGAACCCCCTTGTATATTTACAAGGTCTGGTGTTTAACCGCTTGCTTATGGTATACTGTACATTTACAGCAGCAAGGAGGCTCTCCTGTGCAGAATCCCGTACCTGTACGTGATCCTGCACTTCCGGGTCTAAGGCTCGCACGCGCGCCACCAGCGACCTGCTACTGCTGTGATTGGACACAGCGGGAGCCAATCAGCAGGTCCAGCGGACTCGATGTCTGCCGAGATTGTCATTTGGGACAGAAGCAGAACGGTGGTCTACCTATGTAAACAAGACAGATTTTTGTTCTGTCAGTAGGTAAGGTAGAGATCCTGTGTTCCTGCAAAGCAGGAACACAGATCTCTGCCTTCCCATAGTACAAGCACCTCACACACACAGTGAGTAAGAACATTTTAGGCACACATTTAACCCTTTGATCGCCCCTGATGTTCACCTCTTCCCTGCCAGTGTCGTTAGTACATTGACAGTGCATATTTTTAGCACTGATCACTGTATTAGTGTCACTGGTCCCCAAAAAAGTGTCACTTAGTATCCGATTTTCTGCCACAATGTTGCAGTCCCGCTATAAGTCGCTGATCTCTGCCATTACTAGTACAAAAAAAAAAACATTTAATAAAATTATCCCATAGTTTGTAGACGCTATAACTTTTACGCAAGCCAATCAATATACGCTTATTGAGATTTTTTTTACCAAAAATATGTAGCAGAATACATATGCGGCGGCGGTAGTGGAGCGGGGTTTTTTGGCTGGGCGGTGGGGTTGTGTGGCGGGAGTAAGCTCACTTGCTGGTTGCTGTCTGGCTTACCAGTGCCCATCAATGCTGACCACTAAACTCACCTGCCTGACACACTGACTAACCTACCTGACATACACTGACCTACCCGACATACATACACTGACCTACCTACCTGACACACACTGACCTACCTGACATACATACACTGACCTACCTACCTGACACACACTGACCTACCTGACATACATATACTGACCGACCTACCTGACACGCACTGACCTACCTACCTGACATACACTGACCTACCTACCTGACATACATACACTGACCTACCTACCTGACATACATACACTGACCTACCTACCTGACACGCACTGACCTACCTGACATACATACCGTGACCTACCTACCTGACATACACTGACCTACCTTACATACATACACTGACCTACCTACCGGACACATACTGACCTACCCGACATGGACTGACCTGACATACATACACTGACCTACCTACCTAACACACACTGACCTACCTGACATGCACTGACCTACCTACCTGACACATACACTGATGGTAGTGACACACACTGACCTACCTGACATTGAGACAGACTTCATGTGTCCTGCAGCAGCAGCCCAGCTCAGCCGTGGTGTGTGGTGTGCAGTGCACCCATCATCACAGCAGGCAGCAAGAGGAGGAGAGCTGCTCGCCCGAGCGCCGAGCGGGGATCTCACAGTGATGTGGCGCATCGGCCGCATTGTATTTCTAGCCTTCTGGAACCTGCAGCACCTATGATGGACGTCCCGCGGTCCCGCTGTAAGATGGGAAGCAGCTCTCATTGTCTGAACACTGTTTGTACACTGTTTGTTTAAAATTAAATATTTAACAGAGTGAGAGAGAGAGAGAGAAAAGCCAGCAGGCAGCCGTTTTGAGAAGGAGCTGGTTCTGAGGACTGTGTGCAGAGAATCCTACAGCATCCTGGTGTGGGAGCAGACTTCAGTGACCAGAACTGTAGCTGAGTGACTGCGCTGTATCCTGGGGAACCCACCCCGGTACACGTTCTACACCGCCATTGGACCAGTGAGACGTCCATCATAGGCGCTGCAGGCTCCAGAAGGCGGGACCTGCTATGTGACTCAGCCACACTCGGTGGTGCTCTGCGGAGCTCGGCGGCGCTTAGGATCAGATCGGTCCCTGCTCGGCGGCGCTCGGGACTACTAATACAGTTGTGCATGCCTGAGACCTGGGGCTTTTCGGGGACCCATTCGAGGCTCCAGCCCCCCCTCCTGACGTCACTGGTCACCCCTTAAGCAGTAGGAGCCCTGCAAAACCCTGGAATCGGTGGCTGGGTCTCTTTGCCGGAGCTCGGTGGGCGGAGTCGTGATGTCACAAGACTCCCCGCCCACCTCTACACTCTCCTACTCTCCTATTCTTGAGTTTTGAGTAACATCCAGGCAAAACTCAGGAAAGGTACCACATGACTTCAGCATGTTCAATCACGCTGAGGTGTAGAGCAGCCAATCCTGGGAGAGCTGGAGAAGAAAGGAGGAGGGATGTGAAGCTGGAATCTTAGAGACACTCCCTGCTTTCATGCTGTGCATGAGATAAAGAAATGAGATGTCAGTCACAGCAGTTGGGGATGTGACGACACAAACTTCTCTCTGAAAAAAGTGTAAATGTTTCCGCGCAAAGGAATAAGTACTAACAGAAAGATAACTGGTTTAAGAGAACTGCTGCCTCTACTAATTACTACCACTAGGTGGAGTAATGCATTTGACTTGCGTTAGTATGATTGCTACAACATATCTATTGTATACGCGAAGAATATATATATATAAAAATAAATAAAATATCAGTTTAACCTAAATATCAGAAAAATGGGGACAATTAGGTCCCATGTGACCTGCAAATATATAATCCAATGTATATATAACAATAAAGTGCTTCTGTGCTGGTGAAAGATTAGTGTTAATATTAACCACTTATCAAGTTAGTGACCTTAATAAAATTAACAAACTTGAATTTCAAAAAAAGGGGACTGGTTTTGTCCCATTGTTCTGAGATTTAGGTTAAACTAATATTTTATTTATTTTTATTCAGTTTAATTTATTTTTATATATATTCTTCATGTATACAATAGATATGTTGTAGCAATCATATTAACACAAGTCAAATGCATTAATATATGTTCAACACATTTGTTTTGTATATTTATGTTCATCAGGGATCAGGTGCACAAACACAATAGAACAGCGCCATATCTACTTCGCTTTCTTCTCTGTGTCCTTTTATATCTTACTAAAAAAAACTTGAGAGGATTGCTCAGAGCTGAATTAACTCTTCGTGGCAAGACTGGGCACAGATAACTTGACATCCTCTACTGTACCAGGTAGAAGTCTTCATTAACCACTTCAGCCACGGAAGAATTTACCCCCTTCCTGACCAGAGCACTTTTTGCGATTCAGCACTGCGTCGCTTTAACTGACAATTGTGCGGTCGTGCGACGTGGCTCCCAAACAAAATTGACGTCCTTTTTTCCCCACAAATAGAGCTTTCTTTTGGTGGTATTTTATCACCTCCGCGGTTTTTATTTTGTGCACTATAAACAAAAAAATAGCGACAATTTAAAAAAAAACGCATTATTTTTTACTTTTTGCTATAATAAATATCCCCCAAAAATATATAAAAAAACATTTTTTTTGCCTCAGTTTAGGCCGATATGTATTCTTCTACATATTTTTGGTAGAAAAAAATCGCAATAAGCTTATATTGATTGGTTTGCGCAAAAGTTATAGCGTCTACAAAATAGGGGAGAGTTTTATGGCATTTTTATTAATCATTTTATTTTTACTAGTAATGGCGGTGATCAGCGATTTTTATCATGACTGCAACGTTATGGCCGGACACGTCGAACATTTTTGACACATATTTGGGACCATTGTCATTTATACAGCAATCAATGCTATATATAAATGTACTGATTCCTGTGTAAATGACACTGGCAGTGAAGGGGTTAACCACTAGGGGGCGAGGAGGGGTTAAGTCAGTACTAGGGAGTGTTTTCTAACTGTAGGGGGATGGGCTAGCTGTGACACGTCCCGATGACATGGAGCTGTGATCAGTGTCAGTGTCACTAGGCAGAACGGGGAGATGCTTGTTTACATCAGCATCTCCCCGTTCGTCCTCTCTGTGAGGCGATCGTGGTTATCCCCGCGGCGATCGAGTCCGCGGGACCCGCGACCCGACTCACGGAGCTCCCGGCCGGCGTGCGACGGCGGGGAATTCAATGGGACTTACAGGTACAACCATTTGCCCAGCCGTGCCAATCTGCCGACATACATCCACGTGCGTCGGTCAGGAAGTGTAGAAAAAACAGGAGGGAGGGGCAATGAATTTCCCCGGGGACTTTTAAGGTGCTGTCAAAAACTATAATCAAAAAGTTCAAAAAATCTGTACACTCATGTTAAGTAAAATTATTATTTATTAAATCAAGATTAAAATATCTGTGCCTCACATAAAGAATGAGACACAATTATAAAACACTTTGACATAGACAATTTTACCCAAAATACATTCACATTGAGCAATGCACCATAAAGCAACTACTTAGAGAAGCCATTACAATCTGCCGCTCGACATGTTTCGCTCTAAAACGAGCTTCTTCAGGAGTTTGTAGGCAATGATTGTGGTGGGCTCAGGCTGTAGTGCATCAATGTGGAATAGGTACTTCCACAAAATTAAATCAAACCGGTACGCTCTCATACAAAAAGGGACAGCGCTGCCATGCTGTGACCACAGAGGAATACAAAGTTTCAAAACGGCCCTTTAGTAGAACCAATCATGGATCCATGCCTTATAACCAGAAGGTCTCTCAGCAGATGCATATAGAGTAAGTAGGGATAACACCATGATCTGATAAACTAATCAGTGGTGATCACACGATTTGGTAATATGGAGGGAACCATCAGCATAACCACTGCTTTTTGAAAATCGATAATCCGGCGAATAAGGCTTGAGGGAGCTTCACGCTGCCACCGGTGTCGCTCCACAGAGGCAGCGTGAAGCTCCCTCAAGCCTTATTCGCCGGATTATCGATTTTCAAAAAGCAGTGGTTATGCTGATGGTTCCCTCCATATTACCACATCGTGTGATCACCACTGATTAGTTTATCAGATCATGGTGTTATCCCTACTTACTCTATATGCATCTGCTGAGAGACCTTCTGGTTATAAGGCATGGATCCATGATTGGTTCTACTAAAGGGCCGTTTTGAAACTTTGTATTCCTCTGTGGTCACAGCATGGCAGCGCTGTCCCTTTTTGTATGAGAGCGTACCGGTTTGATTTAATTTTGTGGAAGTACCTATTCCACATTGATGCACTACAGCCTGAGCCCACCACAATCATTGCCTACAAACTCCTGAAGAAGCTCGTTTTAGAGCGAAACATGTCGAGCGGCAGATTGTAATGGCTTCTCTAAGTAGTTGCTTTATGGTGCATTGCTCAATGTGAATGTATTTTGGGTAAAATTGTCTATGTCAAAGTGTTTTATAATTGTGTCTCATTCTTTATGTGAGGCACAGATATTTTAATCTTGATTTAATAAATAATAATTTTACTTAACATGAGTGTACAGATTTTTTGAACTTTTTGATTATAGTTTTTGACAGCACCTTAAAAGTCCCCGGGGAAATTCATTGCCCCTCCCTCCTGTTTTTTCTAGTTTTCAATTATGGGATGTGGTGCTTTCAGTTGACTATCTTTGTCCTTCCTAAATTCTAATATAGTCGGTCAGGAAGTGGTTAATACATGTTCAACACATTTGTTTTGTATATTTATGTTCATCAGGGATCAGGTGCACAAACACAATAGAACAGCGCCATATCTACTTCACTTTCTTCTCACAAACTTATCTCTGTGTCCTTTTTTATCTTACTAAAAAAAAAAAACAAGAGGATTGCTCAGAGCTGAATTAACTCTTCGTAGCAAGACTGGGCACAGATGACTTGACATCCTCTACTGTACCAGGTAGAAGTCTTCATTAAAAAAAAATGTTTCAGGTTCCACTTTAACCCTACTGATCACCATTGGGAAGAGCTGGAACACCAATTGTAGGCCAGGTCTTCTCAACCAAAATCAGTACCTGATTTCACAAATGCTCAGATCAAGAAATTTTTATATTTTCATCTCTCTATCTATTTGCACTGCTTGCATCAGGAAGCTATGTACAACACCCTGCCCGCCCCTCCTAACAGCCAAGACCTGCCTGCATTGCATAGAGAAGCACAGAGGCAGAAAAAAAATAAAATTCAGCAGCTGCTGACTTTAATATTAGGACACTTACCTGTCCACAAATCCAGTGGTGTCTTCACCCCAGCCGATATTTCAATCTCGGGTGCTGCCACCGCCTTGCAGCTTCACAACTGGTTCCCTACAGTGCATGCGTGAAGCGTGCTGTGCTTTGTGAATGGAGCGGTGGCGGGGAGGAGGAGGAGCGGGGTCGAATTTCCAGCTGAGGTCACTGCGGTGAAGTCAGCCGGAAGTGGGAGCCGGTACCCATCAAAACCCACTCCCCCCGAAAGGTGGCAAATGTGGCAGCAGGGGGGAGGGGGGAGGCAAACAAGCGGAGCTTCCCCTTTTGGGTGGAGCTCTGCTTTAATAATCAGTTTAATCATAATCGTTTTGTTAGAATGATTCTTTTTTGGAATTATTTTCGTATATTAGGATTTGTTTTGTTTACGCGATTCAAAATTTGATATTCGGGTTTTGAAATTTGAATTTCAGAAGATGGCTATATTTGTTCTATTTTATTCTATGCTAATCTATTATATTTTTACTATTCTATTTATTCTATTCTAACCTATTCTAGTCTATTCTTTTATTTCTATTCTTTACTATTCTGTTCTTTTCTATTCTATTCTATTCCATTCCTTTACTTTCTATTCTATTCCATTTTATTATTTTCTGTTTATTCTATTCTGTTTTATTATTTCTATGCTATTCTGCTTTATTATATTATATACAATTCTGTTTTATTCTATTCTATGCTATTCTATTCAGCAACCTAAGTAGGAATCATAATTTTATTTCACTTTTATACCTTACTCTATTTATTGCAATATGTTTCCACCTCAAATTCAAATTTATTTTCAAAATCAAATTTGAATTCATATTTAAATGCATTTTCAAATTTGGATCATTTGTTCCATTATATTATGTTATTTACTTTATATATTTTGGACTTGTTGAAATTCGTTACTACAAGTATTTGTGATTTGGAAATTCCGATACTTCTGAATCTCCAAATAACTAACATTTTGTACGAATTTTGTTTTACAACTAAACGAATCGCACATGTCTAAGTAGCAGGGCCTCCCTTTGAAGCTACAGTATAACAGCTTCCATTTTTCTAGGAAGGCTTTCTACAAGGTATGTCAATGGGAATTTGTGCCCATTCAGCCAAAAGAACAGTGAGGGCAGATATTGATGTTAGATGAGAAGACCTGGTTCACGAAAGTGTTCAGTAGGGCTGAGGTCAGGTTCCTGAGCAGGACACTCGAGTTTCTCTACACCAAACTCCTCAACCCATGTCTCAGTGAAGCTGGCTTTGTACACAGGGGCACAGTCATGCTGGAACAGAACAGAGGGAATTGTAACCCATGACAGTGTATTCTACGTGCCTGCACAGTTGTTGCCTTGTGCCTGTCAATGAAAGCAGAGGGATGTTGTGCTGAACTATTCAGGAAGGTGTGTTTTGGGTGTAGGGTTACAGGAAGAGGCGTAAATAGAACCTTCTGGACCCTGGTGCAGGAAACCATGAAGGGCCCCCCTTACCCCTGGGCTGCCCCCCCCCCCCCCACGGTGGCGGAACACCAGGGCTTGGTCTCAAGTGCGACCTATGCGACCCTGGTAGTTCTGCCACGGGTTACAGGTAAGTGGCAAATAGTGTATATAAGTGTAGGTGAGTTGCATGTGGAATTAAAGCTGGTAACTTATGCTTCTCCTGGATGAAAAACATTTACTAACCATAGTGGTAGATTCTTCATCTAAGTACATTATGCAAAGTTTGTGCACACCTGGCTATCAATCCTTTATGAGCTTGTAGGACAACTTGTTCCAAAAATATGACCATTTATATGGAGGTGCCCCCCTTCATGGGTTTACCAGCCTCCACTATCTAGGGAAGGCATTTTTCAAGATTTTGGGGTGGGTCTGTGGGGATTTGTACCTATTCAGCTAAAAGATCATTTGTGAGGTAGGCATGGTGCTAATGTTGAATGAGAAGACCGGGCTCATAATCAGCATTTCAATTCAATCCAAAGGTGATCAGTAGGGTTGAGGTCCGGGCTCAGTAAAGGACAATCAAGGTCCTCCACACCAAACCCATCAAACAATGTCTTTATGGATGGTGTTCAGTAGGGTTGAGGACAGGGCTCAGTAAAGGACACCCGAGTTCCTTCACACCAAACTCATCAAATCATGTCTTTATTAAGCTGGGTTTGTGCTCAGGGGTTGCTCAGAGTTGTACTGGAACAGAAAAGGACCTCCCCAAAATACTTATTGCATGGTTGGAAGTGCACACTTGCACACAGAGGGGTTGATTTACTAAAACTGGAGAGTGCAAAATCCGATGCAGTTCTGCATCGAAACCTTCCAGCTTCCAGTTTTCTTTTTTTGTCAAAGCTTAATTAATCAAGCTAAAGTTATGCCGCGTACACACGGTCGGACTTTTCGACCGGACTGGTCCGACGGACGCCGACGGACCAAATCCGGCGGACAATTCGACCGTGTGTGGGCTTCATCGGACCTGCAGCAGACTTTTTCGGTCGACGGACATTAGATTTGGAACATGCTTCAAATCTTTCCGACGGACTCGAGTCCGGTCGAAAAATCCGCTCGTCTGTATGCTAGTCCGACGGACAAAAAACAACGCTAGGGCAGCTATTGGCTACTGGCTATCAACTTCCTTATTTTAGTCCAGTGTACATCATCACGTACAAAATCCGTCATACTGTAGGCAAGTCCGTTCGTTAAAAAGTCCGCCGCAAGTCCGCCAAAAGTCCGTTGAAAGTCTGTCGGACGGGCTGTCAGACTTTTGTATCCGAAAAGTCCGACCATGTGTACGCGGCATTAGAAGCTGATTAGTTACCATGCAGAGCTGCACCAGATTTTACACTCTCCGATTTTAGTAAATAAACCCCAAAAGCATTAACAGTACCCTTCACTGGAAACAAATGAACTTAGACATTTTATGGGTTTTTCGCATACCTTTGGCCATAGAGTAGGTGTGATAGTCAGGTGTCCACAAAACTTTGGCAACATAGTATACCTGTCCTACCTGGCTGGTACTTTACTGGCCTAGCAAAAAAAAAAAAGAAAAAGAAACATAACTGTTTACATTGTTCATTCAAAGGAAAATTTATAAAACATATTTAAATACCTAGATGGAAATTATTGGGGTTTCTGTAGAAGATCATTTTCACTATGCTCCTCTAACATCACATGGCAGACAACACATCACCTGACTGGTCTGTAAAGTACATTGCACAAACATTTGCATCTCAGCTAGGATGTTTACCTTCCTAGGTTAGTGAGATGGTATTGTGTTTTGTGTAGGATGAATGGCAACAGGATCTCATCACCGATTGTATCTGTGTCGAGAAAGTCCCAGTCACTACCCGCTGGTTATGCAAATAACCTTCTGCAGAGAGAGTAAAAAACTAAGGCTAGCGGTGTTGCAGACCCCTATGCTATGTTTCCAGAACTGTTGATTATGCATTTCTACATTTTTCTTCTGCCACTTAAATATTTAGAACTGTAGATTACATATATCAAATTCTTTTTGTGTCACTTGAATATCTTTAGCCATGCCTAAACTTTTGTTCTGCACAGTGTGGTGAAAGGTTAGAATCCCTGACAGTTTTTATGGTCTGTATCCTCATTAGGCCTACATTGTACAGGTAATTTCAAAGCAGCAAATTGTAGTGTAGCACCCTCCTAGATAGGTGCTAGGAATTAGATAGTTAGAATTAGTGTGCGTTTAGATATAGGTATATTTAGTTGCCACACTGTAGTCGGTTTAGCTGTAACTGTTTGTAAGTTAAAAGCATAGTTTGCTCACTGTACTCAGTGAAGCTGCAATCTGCTTAGGTCTGCTTAGTGTGCTCAGCTGCTGCTAGTCTGGTCTAATAGTTCCCTCTGCATCTAGAGAACTTGAGCAGTTTCTGGATGATAGGTGTGGAGCCATGCAGATGGCAGCATGAATATTGATACAGCCTTGACCTATCCCAGATTGACAGGCTCTGGTGGCATGCCGGGAGACTGTGTATATATTGTAAGCACACAGAGTTCTGGGTTTTTTTCTGGAAAGGATTAGTTCAGCCTGGAGGGGCACGCTGCCTTCCCAGGCAATGCTGCTACGTCTGCTGTCTTGAGGCCTCAGGTGGGTGACCTGAGGGTCTGGATGCTGAGACCCTGGTGCTAAGGAAAGCTGACTGAGAGGGGCTGTCCGCAGAAGATCTAGTCTGGTATCACTGGAGTAAGGTGTCGCTTGGAAGTTGGAAGGAGGCAACCAGCCGTTCCTTGGGCCTTGTGTGAGTACAGTCATTGTGATATTGGAGAGCTTTGTGCTTTTGCTACCACTCTGGTGCTAGAGAAAGTCAGCTGTGGGTTTAATTAAAGAGGATACCGGTTGGTGTCCTGAAGAGCTTTGTTCAGCTAATCTCTACTTAAAGGTACTATGCGCTTGTGCTCTAAGAAAGAGATTTACAGTAAGTACTACTAATATTACTACTACTACTACTACTGACACTACCTTAAAGCTGGAGTCTACTGTTTGCTATAACCACAGACTTCCATACAGATTATGTCCTGAGGAATATCTAAGTCCTCAAGTGTACATAGTTCTTGTCTTTGGAGCATCCCACCAACTTCCCTCAACCCCATCCAAGTTCTCCAAAAATAACAACAGCAAAAATCAACACCCCTAGCCTTGGTCAAAATCACATACAAGGCTGAAGAGATGTAAGGCAAGAGTGCTAACTTCTATACGCGAGCTCGTCGGGACGGGGCGTGTTTAAAACATTTTTTTTTATTCTTATTTATTTTACCTTTTATTTTTTTATTTTTACACTTTAAAAAAAAAATGTGTCACTTTTATTCCTATTACAAGGAATGTAAACATCCCTTGTAATAGAAACAAAAGCATGACAGGACCTCTTAAATATGAGATCTGGGATCCCTCCTAGATTGTAAGCTCTAACGAGCAGGGCTCTTTGATTCCTCCTGTATTGAATTGTATTGTAATTGTACTGTCTGCCCTAATGTTGTAAAGAGCTGCGTAAACTGTTGGTGCCATATAAATCCTGTATAATAATAATAATAAAAAAAAGACCTCAGATCTCATATTTACACTAAAATACAATTTTAAAAAAATGTCCCTTTTAAGAGCTATGGGCGGAAGTGACGTTTTGACATGGCTTCCGCCCTGCAATGATATGGAGACGGGTGGGGGCCATCTTCCCCTCACTCATCTCCACGTCAGGCCACAGGAAGGATCCGATCGCCTCCGCCGCTGCCAAAGGCTCTGGTAAGCGGCAGAGGGCACCGGATCACGGCACGGGGGGGCCCTCTCCCGCCACCAATAAAAGTGATCTCGCGGCGGTCCGGTTTAATTTATCTTAAACCGGACCGCTCTCTGAAGAAGAGGATACAAGGTATATGGCAGTTAGCTGCTAGCTGCTGCCATAACAACGATAACCTCCTTGAAAGTACCGATGTATAACGACGGTAGGCGGTCAGGAAGTGCATATGGCTAAGAACATGTGTTGACCCCTTCAAATTATAAAGATCAGGCATTTTCATACTGTTAACACATCAGCACACAAAAACATTTTAGACATCTGTGTACTTCCAACCTTGCGGGAACAGTTTGGGAGAGACGTTTTTTAATGTAATGTGATATATAATATTTTTGGGTTTGGGCTTAAATATAATTGAATGCTATTGATAGCCTGCATCATATATGGAATTTCTTATTTTGTCCATGGATACACTTTGTCTACATATTCATTCTGTACCTCAGCAAAGGCTTTAAGTCCACAAACTCCTGCAGGAGGGGTGTCAACCAATCACAGTTGATCTTCATGTTTGGGCGCAAGATGGATACCAGATAGAAACCAATCAGCTTCCAGATTTTTGTCAAAGACTAATTGAACAAGCTGAAGTATAGAAGTTGATTGACTACCACGCAGAGCTGCACCAGATTTTGCACTTTCCAGTTTTAGTAAATCTCCCCCTTTGCCCACCTATTCATGCTGTACCTCAACAAAGGCTTTCATTCCACAAACTCCTGCAGGAGGGGTGTCAACCCATCACAGATGATCTGTCAATTTTTGGTTTTGGGCTTAAATACAATTTAATGCTACTGAAAGACTGCATCATATATGTGTATTTCTTATTTTGCCCATAGCTACACTTTAAAGGGAGGGTTTTACTAAAACTGGAGCACTCAGAATCATCTGGTGCAGCTGTGCATGGTAGCCAAACAGCTTCTAACCTCAGCTTGTTCAATTTAGGCCCCTTTAACACTTGTGCGACTTGTCCTGCGACTTGGGACTGCAAGGTCGCAAGATAAGTCATACCCCATGATTTCCAATGAGTACTATTCATATCTGTGCGACTTCAAGTTGTAACGACTTCAAAGTAGTCCCTGACTTCTTTGGTCTGACTTTGATGCGAGTTGAGGTTCATAGACCTCAAGTTTACATAGGCATTCCCTGAAATGGCGTCAAAATAGCGGCTGCTAAATCGCTGTAAAATTGTGCCAAGAATCGCGCAACTTTGAAGTCGCGTTAGTGTGAAAGGGGCCGACGCTATGACAATAGCTTTATAAATGAATGGTCTAAGGTTATCAGTGGTCTACCCTAAGGTTCAGTGTTGGGACCTTTTACTTTTAAAATAGACTTTGGTCTGAGAGGACTGTAATGCTGCACAGTGCTTTGGACGGTGGTCTGGGGAGGCTTGTAAAGCTACACAGTGCTCTGAGCAGACATCTGAGGAGGCCTGTATTGCACAGTGCTCTGGACGGTGGTATGAGAAGCCTGTAATGCTGCATATTGCTCTGGATGGTGGTCTAAGGGGAGGTCTTTAATGCACAGTGATCTGGGACAGTGGTCTGAGAGTTTTTATCAGAGGATGAAAATGTGGTGTGCTTTTCGTTTAGTTTTCGTCACTGTAAAAAGGCTGCTGATAAAAATTTTTACGAAAATGTTTTTCGTCTACGAAATTAACACTGGGACAATGGACTATGGAATTTGTTGTTCCAAATAAACAGAAGTGAGGGAGACATCGCAATGAAGCAGAAAAGCACAGTAAGAAACTATTTCATGGAAAACAGATTACATGGACATTAAGTAGTGGATGTGTGTGGATTATTTTTGTAGAATAGGGATAACATTTAGTATTACTTTACCTTTTCTAAGTGAACATAAAAAAATGCAAGAAAATGAAACTAATATTCGATAATGCCTGAATATTGGTGTAGTTCTAGGTATGCACTGCACACTGTGATGTCTAACATACTGTATAGCAGAGGTCTCCAAACTGTGGCCCATGGGCCGGATGTGGCCCTTTGCTTGCCCTTATCCCACCCTTGGGGCACTATTCCTCCCACTGATACAAGTCACTATTCCTCCCACTGATACAAGTCACTATTCCTCCCACTAACACCAGCGATGGGGAACTAATTCTCCCACTCTCACCAATTATAGGGCATATTCCTCCCACTGACACCAATTATGTCATTTTTTTTTATTTCCACTGACTACCAAGTCTATGGCATTGATTACTCCCACCAATACCGGGGCAGTTTCTACTCCCAATGGCCACAGTCTGGCCCCCCTAAAGTTTGAAGGGCAGTAAACTGGCCCTCTGTTTCAAAAGTTTGGAGACAACTGCTGTATAGTAAATCCTTTCCATGTGCTTTAATTTCGGATTGAGTACAGGTATACGTTTGAAGACTCTCTTCCAGGTCTTGCCACACAAGCATTGATGTCCAATCAGGGGGCAGCAGTGCAGACAACACCATATTCTTGGTATAGATATTACGGAGGGGTGTTGCATCACTGGGGAACCAGTCAGCTGTCTATTGCTGTGTTTGCACAGTACATAAGTGAGTTTTGTAATGAACATGTGTAAGTGGAGAAAGACTAATTCTTGAGTAAGGTGTGTCCTGAGTAAAGTCCCTAAGTGGTTAGCACTCTTGCCTTACATCTCTACAACCTTGTATGTGATTTTAACCAAGGATATCCATTCTTAAGCATCTAGTTAGGTTCTCTGTGTGTTTTTGGGGAGTTTCTTTTAAGTACTCTAGCTTCCTAAAAACTACAGTGTGTGTATGTGGACGTGTGTAGCCAAGTCCCTGGGCTCCTGAGGCCTAATGGAGATCCCCCAGGGTTAGGGACAGCTGACATCCTTCTATGCAGAGTGGGTTATGAGGCATGGTGGGTGCAATGCTAGGTAGATTAATGGACGTCAGACACTTCTTGAATGCAAAGAGATTTATTGTCTCTTAAACAGAACTGTGGGAGAGATGGTTAGGGCCAGGACACCCTTTAGTAGTTGCAATGTTAATTGGCAAACTCCGAGACTTCTACATGTAGACAGCTATGCAGGGAAAGGCATCCAGCAAGACACCACATCTGCACGAGTAGTCTCTCCTATGGCAACAGTCTTGTACCAGTTTCTAACAAAAGTTGTAACAAACTCCTTTACTTACTCTACAATCTCCTCTTGTAGATCTTCACTCAACTGAGCTCCCGGTCTTTCTCACTAGACTTGCTGATCCACTGCCACTGGATCCCCTGAATATAAATAGAATCAGGTGCACTACCTGTGTCAAACACACTCATAATAAAGTCAACATATAAAATTGACATACAAACATAGCTATACTCTGGAAATGAAAATGTGAGTAAAAAAATTGATCATGTGCAAAGTCCATCAGGAGGCTAATTAGCGTCCATATTAATAAAGAAGAGAGGAAGGAGCTAAAGCGGGACTTTGTATGAGGCATGCCAAAGAATATATATGTTTGTAGGTCAAGATCAACCTAAATTAACCTATAGCCAATATACACATATACTCCATAAAGTTATATCAATAATTCTTAATAAAGACTAAAATATCGTAAATATCGTATCACAAAGGATTTACATCATAATATTCATACAGAATCGTTTAATAAAAATTCATCATTGAACATGGTAGACCATATACAGACAGTCAAACAGTAAACATAATAGGTATAGTGGGTACAATTTCGAAAAAGAGATTGTTCTATAGTAAGACAGTATGTGCATCCATAGATTGGTAACTCTACGCGTTTCTTGGCTTTCAACCAATCATCAGGAGTCAGATGCAAAATAACTAGAAAATGAGGTAATGAGACATCTATTAATATAGGGGTTCTTGCAAATAAATGGAGGGTAAATACAGGGGAAACGTAAGTCTCAATTGTACTCACAATTTATCGTAGGTGGGTAGCAAATAATGTAATTAAATAACTGAGTGGTCCAAGTCAATAAAAGTCTCACCCGGGGTTGAGGCAGAGAGCACCCCCCAAACCCAAGGAACACGGCCGCCATGAAGATCGGAGCACCCCAAAATCATCTCCATGTGGCAGTGGGCAACCAGGCCCCAGGACACAGGAAGTGCTGTGAAAAAAGTAGAGATAACAAAGTGAAGGTTGAAGGAGAGGAAGTAGACAAGTGTAAGTGTATGAAGATGAGTGTCACATCCCAGGCATCACACCAAAAGATGAGCATATGTGAATGTGTGAATCACTGGGAACCAGTAAGAAATGGTGTGGGATGTAGAATGGTGAATACAAAAGACCAAGAAAAGAAATGTGTGTGCACAAAAGGGTTGACCTGGGAGAAGGTAATAGAGAAAGAAAGAATACCTGTGATGTGCGAGTGTAGAGCAGGCTGGTCGCTCCCTCACTGCGGAGAAGCATGGGGCGGACTGGTCAGATGCCGCCGCTATGTACCCCGGGCCGAGCGTCCATATTAAGTGATCCCTAGCGATGTGCACTTTCATTGAAACAAAATCTTTCCTTCAGATACGGAATGTATTCTTCATTAAATGTTTTCACAATCCAAGTAATTATAGAAAAAGCTTCTTACCAGATGTGTAGGACCCCTATTACAGAGATCTTAAGGGCTCAGATATGTCAGATTTTACAAGCAGGAATGAGCAGGAACAGCTGATAGTAACTTCAAGCAGAAATTCCCTCCTCCTCAGACCATTCAGAGCGCCATAATCCTGGTGCAGCAAGCTGCAGTGTTCTCCTTACAACCTTTGTTTTAATGGGATCACTTGTGGTATACGATGGGAAATTAGAAAGAGAAAAAAAAGGTGCTCCATAGTGTAGAAGGTTAATAAAATTCCTTTATTACAAACGATGGATGACTGACATCATATAGCAGATCAGAAATGTTCAACCGGACAGCACAGCCGTGGCAAAGACAGCCAGCTGGTATGTGGTGACGTCAGATCCCGTAGCTCCACCCTGGATCCCTGGATCTCCTGAGCTCTTCCAATCTTCTCACACAGTATACTCCTCAAGCTTCACCCCTGCTGACACCTTAGGTCCCTGGCTTGGCACTCCACAAGCGTCACCTCTGCTGTCTCGCTGGGTCCCTGACTTGGCACTTGCTGAAATTTTCCCACTTCTTCACTGTCCCTGTTTGGAGAGAAGTCTGCTCTGGTACTGGCCTCAGCTTGCCCACATGTGGTCTTCGGTAGCTAGGTGGATGGTCCCTTAGTGGGGACTAGGGATGAGCCGAACACCCCCCGGTTCGGTTCGCACCAGAACCTGCGAACGGACCGAAAGTTCGCACGAACGTTAGAACCCCATTGACGTCTATGGGACTCGAACGTTCGAAATCAAAAGTGCTCATTTTAAAGGCTAATTTGCATGGTATTGTCCTAAAAAGGGTTTGGGGACCCGGGTCCTACCCCAGGGGACATGTATCAATGCAAAAAAAACTTTTAAAAACGGCCGTTTTTTCGGGAGCAGTGATTTTAATGATGCTTAAAGTAAAAAAAAAAAAAGTGAAATATTCCTTTAAATATCGTACCTGGGGGGGGGTGTCTATAGTATGCCTGTAAAGTGACGCGTGTTTCCTGTGTTTAGAACAGTCCCTGCACCAAATGTCATTTTCAAAGGAAAAAATCTCATTTAAAACTGCTTGCGGGTTTAATGTAATGTCGGGTCATGGCAATATGGATGAAAATCAGTGAGGTACCCCCCAGTCCATTACCAGGCCCTTTGGGTCTTGTATGGATATTAAGGGGAACACCGCACCCAAATTAAAATAAGGAAAGGTGTGGGGCCACCAGGCCCTATATACTCTGAATAGCAGTATACAGGCGGTGCAAACAAGACAGGGACTGTAGGTTTGTTGTTAAGTAGAATCTCATTGTAATTTTGAACGAGTACATTTTTAACGTGTTTAGCTCCAGCCAAAAAATCTTTTTTAAGCTTTTTGGAAAACATAGGGAAGGGTTATCACCCCTGTGACATTTGTTTTGCTGTCTTTCCTCCTCTTCAGAAGATTTCACCTCACTTTTTGTCCCAATGAAAAATGTTTTTTGAAAATTTGGATTTTTTTTGTGGAACAAGGATTGGAAAGCATCAGTGGAAAGGAGAATTTTTTTCCCCATATTAACTCTTACAGGAGAGAATTTCCCTTCCTAGGGGTAGATTTCATCTCACTTCCTGTTGTCTCCTTCCGTTTGCAAGTAGGAGTCGTTTGTAAGTTAGATGTTTGAAAGTAGGGTCCTGCCCTATATACTCAGCAGAAATTTGGGCCTTAGGTGTTGCTGTGGCCACAACACTGTAAGCCCTCACAGGGCCCTGCTGTGAAATATTAGATCAAGAATTGTAATTACATGCCCCTGTTGAACAGGAGCTGAAAAATTAGGCCTTAGGCACTGGTGCTGGTGCCACAACACTGCAACCCCTCACAGACACTCTAGTTGGAACGCAGGAACGAGCCCTGCTGCAAAGTATTGCATCAAAAATTGTAATTACACGCCCCTGTTAAACAAGGGCTGAAAAATTGGGCCTTAGGCACTGGTGCTGGTGCCACAACACTGAAACCCCTCACAGACACTCTAGTTGGAACGCAGGAACGAGCCCTGCTGCAAAGTATTGCATCAAAAATTGTAATTACACGCCCCTGTTAGACAGGGGCAGAAAAATTGGGCCTTAGACACTGGTGGTGGCGCCCAGAACCAAAAATGTTCTTACAAGCTATCAGCGTGATGATTGAGGAGGAAGAGGATAATTACTCAGGGATAGTCACTCAGCATCAGCATAGGCAGTCTTTGAAGGGATCTGAGATTTCAAAAAAAATTATTCGGTTACATCAGCATCAGGTGCTTGGTAGCTGGTGGTGACCCAAGACTGATTCATTTTTATGAAGGTCAGTCGATTGACCGAGTTGGTGGACAGACGCACCCTGTGATCGGTTACCACGCCTCCAGCAGCACTGAATGTGCGTTCCGAAAGAACGCTGGATGCAGGACAGGCCAGTAGCTCAATTGCATACTGTGCAAGCTCTGGCCAGTGATCCATCCTCAAGACCCAGTAACCCAGAGGATTTTCGGTGGGAAAGGTGTCCAAGTCTGATCTTGCCCCTAGGTATTCCTGCAGCATGTAAAACAGACGCTGGCGATGGTTGCTGGACCCGATCATACCTTGGGGCTGCGGACCAAAAAATTGTCTGAACGCATCGGTCAGACGGCCACCTTCTCCACCGCTCCTTCTTTGACTGACCGAAGCCTCAGCAACACGTTGTCCAGGAACAGGAGTTTGTAACCTCCCAGTCTCTGGGAACGCGTTGCACAGACCTTTCTGCAAGGCCTCCCGAAGATGTTTCATCCTCTGCTCCCTCTGCGATGGCAAGATAAGGTCCGCAACCTTACCCTTGTAACGTGGATCAAGGAGGGTTGCCAGCCAGTATTGGTCCTTCTCCTTGATACCACGAATACGAGGATCCTTACGCAGGCTTTGCAGGATCAGGGAGGCCATGCAGCGTAGGTTTGCTGAGGCATTCGGTCCGGAGTCCTCTGGGTCACTAAGGACGACAACGTCCGCAGCCACCTCCTCCCAGCCACGTACAAGTCCATGTGTTTCTTGGGACTGATCCCTTAAAGACTGCTGCTGATGCTGAGTGCCAGGCTCCACCTCCATACTGACACAATCTTCCTCCTCCTCCTCCTCCTCCTCCTCCTCCTCCTCTTCCTGTGTGATCGGCGGGCACGCAGGAACACTGTCTGGATAAAGGGGGCCTTGAGAGCTAAGGAAGTCCTCCTCTTCCTGCCTCTGTTCTGCCTCAAGTGCCCTGTCCATTATTCCACGCAGCGTGTGCTCCAACAGGTGGACAAGGGGGACAGTGTCACTGATGCATGCACTGCAACTGCTCACCATCCTCGTGGCCTCCTCGAATGGTGACAGGACAGTGCATGCATCCCTGATCATGGCCCACTGGCGTGGGGAAAAAAAACCAAGCTCCCCTGACCCTGTCCTGTTGCCATAGTCGCACAGGTACTCATTGATGGCCCTCTGCTGCGTGTGCAGCCGCTGCAGCATGGCCAACGTTGAGTTCCACCTGGTGGGCATGTCACAGATTAGGCGGTTCTTGGGCAGGTTAAACTCCTTTTGGAGGTCCGTCAGCCGAGCACTGGCATTATATGACCGGCGGAAATGCACACAAACTTTCCTGGCCTGCCTCAGGACATCCTGTAAGCCCGGGTACCTGCCCAAGAACCGCTGCACCACCAAGTTAAGGACGTGAGCCAAACAGGGCACATGGGTCATTTGTCCCTGTCAGAGGGCAGAGAGGAGGTTGGTGCCATTGTCGCAAACCACCATTCCTGCCTTAAGTTGGCGTGGCGTCAACCACCTCTGAACCTGCCCCTGCAGAGCTGACAGAACCTCTGCCCCAGTGTGGCTCCTGTCCCCCAAGCACACCAGCTCAAGCACCGCATGGCATCTTTTGGCCTGCGTACTTGCGTAGCCCCTTGAACGACTACGGAGCACCGCTGGTTCCGAGGAAGAGGCCATGGAGGAAGAAGAAGAGGAGGGGGTGGAGGAGAGAGGTGTGTCACAATCATTAGCATTTTGGAGGCGTGGTGGCGGAACAACCTCCAACACTACTGTACCTTGTCCTGCATCCTTCCCAGCTGCCAGCAGAGTCACCCAATGCGCCGTGAAACTTAGGTAACGTCCCTGTCCATGCCTGCTGGACCATGAGTCAGCGGTAATATGCACCTTACCGCTGACCGCCCTGTCCAGCGAGGCATGGACATTGCCTTCCACATGCCGGTAAAGAGCCGGAATCGCCTTCCGTGAGAAAAAGTGGCGTTTGGGTACCTGCCACTGAGGAACCGCATATTCCACAAACTCACGGAAGGGGGCAGAGTCTACCAACTGAAAAGGCAGCAGTTGAAGTGCTAGCAATTTTGCCAAGCTAGCATTCAACCGCTGGGCATGTGGATGGCTGGGAGCAAACTTCTTTCGGCGGTGCAGCAGCTGGGGCAGGGAAATTTGCCTGGTACAATCTGACGTCGGTGTACCAAAAGCAGATTGCCCACAAGTACTTGGCTGTGACACACCTAATTCTACACCTTCATTCCTCTCACTGCAGGTCTCAGAGAGGACTGGAGGTCTAGTGGGGTTGGAAATCTCAGCTGATGAGGAGCAAGGAGAGATCCTCTTTGTTCTTTGGTGTGGGTCTTTTAGATACGCTTGCCAACGAACTGCATGGCAGGTCAACATATGTCTGGTCAAGCATGTGGTACCCAAGCGGGAGATGTTTTGGCCACGTGAGATACGCTTGAGACATATGTTGCAAATAGCAGCGGTGCGATCTGATGCACTCGTCTCAAAAAAGGCCCACACCAAAGAACTTTTTGAATATCGCGCAGAGACTGCAGCGCCTTGCACATGTGGAGCTTTGGGGTGTGATGCAGTCAATGTGCTGCCCTTAGGCTGGCCCCTGGAGGGCATCCTGCCTCGTTGGTGATGTGTCGCCTCCTCCTCCTCCTCCTCCTCCTCTCTCCTATCAGGCACCCACATTGAGTCAGTGACCTCATCATCCCCTCCCTCCTCATCACTGGAGCAAACCTGGCAGTATGCTGCAGCAGGGGGAGCATGACTGCCAGATTGCTGTCCTTCTTGGGCACCCCCTCTGTCCGTGCTCATGTTACTGCCTTCATCGAGCTCAGTATCATCATCAGAGCCTTCCAAACGCTGGGCATCCTCCTGAAGCATGTACCCAACACTGTGGTCAAACAGTTCGAGGGACTCCTCAGGAGGACATGGTGGAGCTAGGGAAGGAGTCACTGATGACATTGAGCCGAGGGAAGAGGCCGCTGCTTTGCCAGACAAAGCACCCTGGGCATGGGTGAGAGAGGATGAGGAGGATGAGGACGGCTTGGTCATCCACTCGACCAAGTCTTCCGCATGTTGCGGCTCAACACGGCCAGCTGCCGAAAAAAAGGCCAAGCGTGTCCCATGGCCACGTGCTGATGAGGATGCACCGTCTCCACGACCAGCACTAGACACAGAGCCTGCTTGCCCTCTCTTATTGGCTTGTGACTGTCTGCCTCTCCTTCTTGGCCTTCCAGACATACTAATGGCCTGTAGCTGCACTAAGCTGGGATATATATATATATATATATATATATATATATATATATATATATATATATATATATATATCTATATATATATATATATATATATATATATATATATAGATATATATATATATATAGATATATATATATATATATAGATATATATATATATATATATATATACTGCAAAATCAACTGCTTGCCTGTAGTATGAGAACACCACCAACCTTCTACAGGTAGCTTTAGCTGAACACTGTGAGGTGGACGCACCCCACTAACTTGTAGGTTTAACTGAACACTGTGAGCAGGACGCACTGCACTAACTGTAAATAGTCTAGCTGCCTGACCGTGGTACTAATAGGATCAAAAGAACACCAGTAATTTTCTTCAGGTAGCTTTATATACTGTAACAAGACAAGCCTGCCTGTCAGTAGGAAGATAACAGGAACGGATCTAGCTGAACACTGTGAGCAGGACGCACTGTACTAAATGTAAATAGTCTAGCTGCCTGACCGTGGTACTAATAGGAGCAAAAGAACACCAGTAATTTTCTTTAGGTAGTTGTTAATACTGTAACAAGACAAGCCTGCCTGTCAGTAGGAAGATAACAGGAACGGATCTAGCTGAACACTGTGAGCAGGACGCACTGCACTAAATGTAAATAGTCTAGAAGATAACAGGAACGGATCTAGCTAAACTGAATACAGTGTATATATATATATATATATATATATATATGCAACACCTGGGATGCATATATATACACAATACACTGTAAGTGCAGCTAACTGACTGACTGTTCTGCCTAATCTATCTAACTCAAATCAAATGACACTGTCTCTCTGTCTATCTCTTTCAACGCCGGAACACACACTACACAGGGCTGCCGTGCAGGCGGCCTTATATAGTGTGGGGCGTGTACTAAATCCCCTGAGCCATAATTGGCCAAAGCCTCCTTGGCTTTGGCCAATTACGGCTCTCTGTTCAGGTGGCGCTGTGATTGGCCAAGCATGCGGGTCATAGTGCATGCTTGGCCAATCATCAGCAAGCAATGCACTGCGATGCCGCAGTGAATTATGGGCCGTGACGCGCCACACGATTTTAGCGCGAACGGCCCATATCGTTTGCAATTCGGCGAACGACCGAACAGCCGATGTTCGAGTAGAACATGGGTTCGACTCGAACACGAAGCTCATCCCTAGTGGGGACAGCTTTTCCTTCTACCTCTGATCACAACTGGTTCCCGGTCGGCGGAACTGCTACTTCTGGTTTAGCTGTAAGCCACAGTTCCAACCCTACACTGCTCTCTTGCTTCTGGATAGGCCCTCAGACAGCCTGGGAGCCAGATGTCCCAGGGATAGGCCCAGGGCTTATGGCCTAGCAGCCCAGGGCATTACAACATACGTCCACCCAGACAGCCGTCCAGGTGGCACAGAACATCGATCACCTGACTCCACCCAAATAAATAGGCTCTCCCAGCAGGCCAAGGGACCAAAGAACATCCCTGCCCATTCGCTGAGACACCCCATTCATTCCTAATCTGTCCTTGCAGTGCCCTTGTCTTATCTAATGCCACCAGATACCCGGCCATCTAGTGACAGAAAAGAGAAGTGCAGCAATTCCAGAATTAGGGTGAAATCAATTGACCTCCTATCAATTGGCCAAGGCAACTATCACTTGGCAGATAAATTTGATAGCAACTGGACATATATTTAGGGGTGTACCACAGTTCCAGCATGTACACAAAGAAAGCAGACTTGACTCACCCCTATTGCTGTTTGGGTCTTGCTGGTACCGGCATCAGGGCCTATTGCTAGAATCAGGTTGTTCCTCCCAGTGGGTCATCCGCTTGTTCCACCTGTAAGGTTTAAAGAGAGGCTAGGGCCAGAGCCCGGGCTGGAAGCTGGTGACCAGGATCCGGAGGTTGTAACTAGGGACCAGCCCTCTGCCAGTGCCACTGAGCGCCTCCCGGTTTGAGTTTGTAATTCTCCGTTCCTTCGCTGGCACAGCCGGGAGCCACACACTCCTCTCTTTCAGTGTCTCTCTCCTCCAGCTCTGTCACCTTCTCTGGATCTCCCTGCACGTTCCCTGTTGCCTTTTCACTTCCGCCTGCGCTCTCCGCTCTCACCATCCTGCTGACCTGGTTCCCATAGCCCGCTGTTCACAGCCCATCCTCCACCATTGAATCCCGGGGTTTCCAGTTGGAAGTATGAGAAGCTTTCCTTTGCAGGGAGGCGCGAGACACGGGAGCCTCGGGGGGGTGGGAGGGTTGTGGGGGAGGAACCCAGGCAAACTAGCCTGTTAGCCACATACGGGTAGGGGCCTCATGGGCTTAGCACCGTCTCCAAGCCGGCCCAATCATCAGGCTTCTCCCTCTAAATATATGTCCGGTTGCTATCAAGAGGCAGTGAGAGAGACTGACTGTAAGGAGAGACTGTGAGAGAGGCTAAGGAGGCTAATAAGGCTTGGGGAGAGGCTACCATGAAAACAAATGTGTGGAATAGACTGATACACCTTAATTTTCGCCCCTCCCCCCGGTGGACTCCCCTTTACGTCCGCCACTAACTCTCTGCATTAGGAAAGGGGAGGGCCTTGAGGACCTGAGGACTGTGTGGTGGTAAGGAAGTCTGCATTTTGATATTGAGTCTTGTTTAATCCATGATAAATAATGTGTGATGAACCTCAGAGACCTTGAAAACCATCAGAAAATAATAGAAAGAAGGAGAAGGAGAAGATAGAAAGAATTTTGACATACAAATAACTAAGCATTCAGCTTCAGTTTGGAAATATGCTGCTTGTGGTTACCAATTAAAAATACATGAACAAAGCATTCTGCATTTTGTATAGCGGACTGGTTTGATCAGTGACCATAAAACCTCATATGAGAGGAACAAAGTGGGGATATTTCCCCTGGGGTAAATAGCATCAAGCTATTGAAAGTAACTGAAGACTGGAGTACAGTAAAACCTGATACCACAGATGGTATACATACCTCCCAACCGTCCCGGATTGCCCGGGAAAGTCCCGCTGTGGGAGGTCTGTCCCGCGTCCCGGGCACCTTCATTCCGGGACAATACAATGTCCCGGAATTGCCCCATTGGCCGATCTGATGCCCCCTAAAAATTGCCGCTGTCCCTCACTGCCCGGCGCTATACTGGTTCTTGCCAAGACCGCTTCATTTCACCCCCAGATGCTGCCTGGCTAACTGCCAAAACAACTGGTTGCTAGGCATGGCCCGCCTGGCGTCTAACAACCAGTGACGTCACGACGAGGAGGAGAGTGGAGCCCCAGCATTCAGTGCGAGCTGGAGGAGGATTCCTCCTCGTGCCTAAGCTCTGCCCCTGGTTCCACCTCCCAACTCCGGGTCTCCCCTGAAGGCTTTTCCTGCTCTGGAAGAAAGGTAGGTGAATGCTCCCTGCATTGTCCTGTGCACACAGAATGAATCCCGCACGGCACAGCCTGAGGCTGGTTTTCTCACTGTGTGGAAATTTTCTTTGATTGGAACTTGCGGCTGCTTGTCCTCATGGTGATTGGCTGCAGCACATGGCAATCATCCTCCTGTATTTGCCAACAGAACACTCCCCGTGGGGGCGGGGTCAGTTGCCGGTCTGTGCTGAAGACGAGGAGGAGGGCTTTCTGCAGGTCTGTGTATGTGTGATAGGAAAGTTGCTGCAGTTAACTTAAGCTGTTGCAGTGTCCTGGCAGATGACAGATAGATTTCTGGTGAAGCCTGTGCCCAGAATCTTAGCTCAGGTTGCAGACACAGAGCATCACTCATTCTGTCTGTTTAATCTGTACAGGACTCTGCAGCAGGAGATAAGGAGAGTGTGTGCTGAGAACGGGGAAGTGTTCTGTGTGTGTCTCAATCTGAATTGCCCTGTTTATGCTTCCTCTCCTGAGCTCTCTGTCCACCCCCATTCATCCTGAATCCTGAGATCTCCCTGTCCATCCCAACTTCCCATCCTGCAATCTCCCCGTCCACCACCCTTCCCACCCTGCGATCTCCCCGTCCCACCCTGCAATCTCCCCGTCCCATCCTGCAATCTCCCCGTCCCACCCTGCAATCTCCCCGTCCCACCCTGCCATCTCCCCGTCCCACCCTGCCATCTCCCCGTCCCACCCTGCCATCTCCCCGTCCCACCCTGCCATCTCCCCGTCCCACCCTGCCATCTCCCCGTCCCACCCTGCAATCTCCCCGTCCCACCCTGCAATCTCCCCGTCCCACCCTGCAATCTCCCCGTCCCATCCTGCAATCTCCCCGTCCCACCCTGCAATCTCCCCGTCCCATCCTGCGATCTCCCTGTCCACCCCAACTTCCCATCCTGCGATCTCCCCGTCCAATCCTGCGATCTCCCCGTCCAATCCTGTGATCTCCCCGTCCCACCCTGCGATCTCCCCGTCCCACCCTGCGATCTCCCCGTCCCACCCTGCAATCTCCCCGTCCCATCCTGTGATCTCCCCGTCCCATCCTGTGATCTCCCCGTCCCATCCTGTGATCTCCCCGTCCACCACCCTTCCCACCCTGTGATCTCCCGTCCACCACCCTTCCCACCCTGCGATCTCCCCGTCCCACCCTGCGATCTCCCCGTCCCACCCTGCGATCTCCCTGTCCAACCCAACTTCCCATCCTGCGATCTCCCCGTCCAATCCTGCGATCTCCTCGTCCCACCCTGCGATCTCCCCGTCCCACCCTGCAATCTCCCCGTCCCACCCTGCAATCTCCCCGTCCCACCCTGCAATCTCCCCGTCCCACCCTGCAATCTCCCCGTCCCATCCTGCGATCTCCCCGTCCCATCCTGCGATCTCCCTGTCCACCCCAACTTCCCATCCTGCGATCTCCCCGTCCAATCCTGCGATCTCCTCGTCCCACCCTGCGATCTCCCCGTCCCACCCTGCGATCTCCCCGTCACACCCTGCGATCTCCCTGTCCACCCCAACTTCCCATCCTGCGATCTCCCCGTCCCACCCTGCGATCTCCCCGTCCCACCCTGCAATCTCCCCGTCCCATCCTGTGATCTCCCCGTCCACCACCCTTCCCACCCTGTGATCTCCCCGTCCACCACCCTTCCCACCCTGTGATCTCCCCGTCCACCACCCTTCCCACCCTGTGATCTCCCCGTCCACCACCCTTCCCACCCTGTGATCTCCCCGTCCACCACCCTTCCCACCCTGCAATCTCCCCGTCCCATCCTGCGATCTCCCTGTCCACCCCAACTTCCCATCCTGCGATCTCCCCGTCCAATCCTTCAATCTCCCCGTCCCACCCTGCGATCTCCCCGTCCCACCCTGCGATCTCCCTGTCCCACCCCAACTTCCTATCCTGCGATCTCCCCGTCCCACCCTGCGATCTCCCCGTCCCACCCTGCAATCTCCCCGTCCCATCCTGCAATCTCCCTGTCCACCCCAACTTCCCATCCTGCGATCTCCCCGTCCAATCCTGCGATCTCCCCGTCCCACCCTGCGATCTCCCTGTCCCACCCTGCAATCTCCCCGTCCCACCCTGCAATCTCCCCGTCCCACCCTGCAATCTCCCCGTCCCACCCTGCAATCTCCCCGTCCCACCCTGCAATCTCCCCGTGGGTTATTTATAATTTATATTCTGCATATGCTGCAGCCTCAGTAAGTTATTTTGTTTCTTAAAAAGTAAATATGTTTATTATTTTCACTAAACACTACTTGGAGTTGTTACTGCTGTTTTTTTTAAGAGATTTTGTTTTAAATAAATGTATTTTCTTGTTGAATCTTATAGTATTGGGTATTTATTTTCACAAAGCTCATCTATCTATTGACTTCGTGCCGGTTCACACTGGTGCGATGCGAGAACACTGCGAATCCACTGCGTGTTCCCGCATCGCATGTCAGTTCACACTGCCATATGCGAATCACTGGGGAGTGTCAATACATTGTTAACAACACCCCCAGTTCAGCTTGCATATCGCACTGTGAACTGACAGTTCGGACATGAATCGGATCGCATATGTGTGAACACACATGCGATCCGATTCTGGTCCGAACAGAAAAAAGGGTCCTGTGCGTGTTTGCACCGAATGCGGTGCGATATCAACCATACTATCTCTATGGCTGATATCGCACCACACAGACATCGCATGTAATGTGAACGGCAGTGCGCTGCGAATTACATGCGATATTTGGCATCGCACCAGTGTGAACCGGCACTTCAGGTCCACTATTAATATCCTGCAAAATCCAAGGTAGCAGAAGCAACAAGAGAGAAAAATAATTATTTAAATGGTGTATATCTTTGGTTATGACCTGGCAGCTATGACCTGGTTTGTATAGCTGAATGTTTAATATACATCCATCATGCTGTGCTAATTGGCATGCCATTAAAATGGGTAGCTATATTATATAGGATTTAACAGAAATTTAATTTATAGCACTTAATATTATAGTGATGTAAACATGTCTCCAATATGATTGACCACACCTCTTAAACCACAACCAAATGGCCACGCCCTTTTTTGCTGGTCACGCCCATTTCTCGGCATGGTGCGCTGCGCTCTCCACACATCGGATCTTCTAAGTGTCCCTCATTGTCAAGTTCAAAAGTTGGGAGGTATGGGTATATATAAATATAAGATCTCCAAAGTAGAACAAAATGAGAGGTAAACCAATTAGAGGAGCAGGAGCAAATCTCCTGAAGTAAATGCTAGAAGTACATGACTCAAGAAGGGGGCAAGGAAAGCCCTGGAAAACAACCGGGCACAAAGCGCAAACAAACAGAGGGAACTCTTAAAAATGGGCAAAGCAGGTATTCCATGAGAGCAAATAGCTCAATGTATGTAAACGAAGAGCATGAGGAAGAAAACAAAGAAGAACAAAGAATAAAAAGTCAACTCCCAAGTAAAAGCGAAATGGCAGATATGTTTTTAAGATTGGAAAAGGAGATATGGCAACCTTACATGGAGATCTGAACCAAATACTAAAAAAAGAGTAGAAGAAACACAGGAAAAACTGGATATACAAGCAGCAGAAATAAAATAACTTAAAGAACAGATGAAAAGGTTACAGAGAGAACAGAGGAATATGATGTATAATGTTGAAGACCAGGAAACACACAGATCCCGGTTCTCTCAGGGGAGAGGAGACAGATCATGTGTTCATACTATGTATGAACACCGATCTCCCTCTCCTCCTAGACAGTCTCATCC
Organism: Lithobates septentrionalis; assembly: GCA_037952835.1. Classification (NCBI taxonomy): domain Eukaryota; kingdom Metazoa; phylum Chordata; class Amphibia; order Anura; family Ranidae; genus Lithobates; species Lithobates septentrionalis. The sequence goes on along the minus strand of JBBDGP010000289.1, from coordinate 1,061,779 downwards.
CCCCACAGTTAGAACACACCTAGGGAACACAGTTAACCCCTTGATCGCCCCCTAGTGTTAACCCCTTCCCTGCCAGTGACATTTATACAGTAATCAGTGCATTTTTATAGCACTGATCACTGTATAATTGTCAATAGTCCCACAAATGTGTCAAAAGTGTCCAATTTGTCTGCCACAATATCACAGTCACGATAAAAATCGCAGATTGCCGCCATTACTAGTTATAATACCATTTTTTTTAAAATTAGGGATAGTCATTACTGCATATTTATCTATTTTTGCTGCATAGCTTCTTAAATTATCGTACCATTTATTATTATTTCTATTACATATACACAGGGCATCCCATGATGGGAATCGCATAGTTGCCAACTGTCCTGGATTTCCCGGGACATTCCCAGGACTTGGATGCCATTCCCGAATTTGTGGTGTCCCGGTAAATGTCCAGAGAAATCCGGTTCTTCACGATTTTCGCCGCCGCCACTAGAGGTCCGTGGCCGGCGGAGACATTGTCCCTGCCGGCCGCCATTTTAATGAAGTTCAGGAAGACGGCTGGGGGGGCTGGACGGAGCTCCTGCGTCGCCGCCCACCCTCCGCCCCGCTCCGCCTTCGCCCCGCCTACCCCCCGCCCCGCTGCCAGTCTGATATGGAAAGGGGGGGGTTCTAGCCATGCGGACACTACTAGGACACCTCTAAAGTAGGGGGGACGCACCACTGTGGGACTCCTGATATGAGGGGGGCTCCACTGGGGACACCTGATGTGAGGGGGGTCCTCCGGGGACACCTGATGTGAGGGGGGGCTCCACTGGGGACACCTAATGTGAGATGGGCTCCACTGGGGACACCTAATGTGAGGGGGGGCTCCACTGGGGACACCTGATGTGAGGGGGGGCTCTGCTGGGGACACCTGATGTGAGGGGGGGCTCTGCTGGGGACACCTGATGTGAGGGGGGGCTCTGCCGGGGACACCTGATGTGAGGGGGCTCCTCTGGGGACACCTGATGTGAGGGGGAGCTCCGCTGGGGACTCCTGGTGTGAGGGGGGGCTTCGCCAGGGACTCCTGGTTTGAGGGGGAGCTCCGCCGTGGACTCCTGGTGTGAGGGGGGGCTCTGCCGGGGACTCCTGGTGTGAGGGGGGCTCCGCTGGGGACTCCTGGTGTGAGGGGGGCTCCGCTGGGGACATCTGATGTAAGGGGGGCTCCCCTGGGGGCACCTGATGCAAGGACGGACTCTGCTGGGACATCTGACGCAAGGACGGATGGCTGGTGGCAGGCGACGTGGCTAGTGACACGCTCAGGGATCCCACTGATTCTGCATTATGGTGAGTTGAATGATTTCATTTTATATTACAATGTAATAATAGAAATAATGCACTTCCCCGCTGCTGGGGACACCAGATGTAAAAAGGGGCTCCGCTGCCAGGGACACAGATCTGTAAGGAGGGCCTCTGCTTCTGGGGGCACCTGATGTAAGGATGGACTCTGCTGGGCGCACCTGATGTAATGACAAACTCTGCTGGGGGCACCTGATGTAAGGACGGACTCTGTTGGGGGCACCAGATGTAAGGACAGACTCTGCTGGGGGCACCTGATGCAAGGACGGACTCTGCTGGGGGCACCTGATGGCATCTGGTGGCAGACGACGTGGCAGGTGACACGCTCAGGGATCCCACTGATTCTGAATTATGGTGAGTTGAATGATTTCATTCTATATTACAATGTAATAACAGTAATAATGCACTTCAATCATCCTGACACCATAACAACCATGGTGCCGGGATGATTGAAGTGCTAACACCAGGTGTTTGGAGTATCTTTATCTGCTGATTCTTAAACTTTCTAGAATACACATATTTTTATTGTGTAGGATCTGAGGCTGCTGTCCCGTCATTTCCCTCTCCCCCTCTCCCCCTCTCTATCCCTCATTCATCTCAGACTCTAACCACACCCTCTTGAGCCACGCCCATTTAAGCCACGCCCACCATGTCACGTAAACCACGCCCATTTTTGCTGCGGAGCGCGCCACACTTGTATATTTTCCCTACGCCACGCCTACAAATGAATGCCCCACCCCCTACTTATTGTACGGCTCTGCCTACAGCCACAAAAGTGTCCCACATTTTTTTTTACAATGTTGGCAACTATGGAATCGTGTTTTCAGATGGAGGGGCAACAGATGCATAAATACAGAGATTGCAGAGAATAGCCAGCCAGGAATAAAGCTACAGAAGACATCAACAGAATGTAAGAGGAAAATGGTAGACATTACACACAATGTAGGAGACAAATCTAGCCATTTATAAACCAAGCTTAATACAGCACAATAGAGAAACCAGTTGTGGAGAACCCATCGCTCATCTCTCTGCTTTACTGTCAGGGATATAAGGTATAGACCAGAAAGGTCATGTGACCTGAGACCTCTGTAGAGTGCGGTCAGCCTGGTATAGATGGTGACAAATGTATCCACCTTTTCCTATTTCCCATGAAAGGGATCTCTCTGTATACAGCACAATTCATGGGTCTCTCTGTATACAGCACAATGCATGGGTCTCTCTGTATACAGCACAATGCATGGGTCTCTCTGTATACAGCACAATTAATTAATCTCCCTGTATACAGTACAGTACATGGATCTCTTTACAACACAGTACAGTGCAGTCATCTCTCTATATACAATGCATGGCTCTCTATATACACCCCCTATAGCTGGTGGTATTCTGCATTGTTTCTGTATTGCTGGGATTTGTAGTCCTCTTTGAGGTTTCTATTTCCACCTCTCATTAAATACACACAATTTCCTGCTAAATCTCAGTATATAAACAAGGAAAAATAAAACGTTCCAAATTGTACTCCACCAATTGGATTTTAAAGGGGAGGGCCCATTAAAAAAATAAAAAATAAATAAAAGTCAGCAGCTACAAATACTGCACCTGCTGACTTTTAATTGGACACTTACCTGTCCCTGAGTCCAGCGATGCGGGGGATCGAAGCCCCGCTCATCTCCCCCTCCGTTCAGCGGCGCCGGCATTGCAACTGTAGGCGCCGCGCGCCGTGATTGGCCTCTCAGTCACCTGGGACCTGTAATGGGTCCCAGATGATTGACAGGAGGGAGGGAGCAGAGCTGAGTCCTTCCTGTGCCGAGGGGGAAGTGATGTCACCAGTCCAGGCACTGGAAGAGGCAGACTACGAGGGACCCCCTAGCAACAGGCATTTAGAGGTAAGTAAAAAAAAAAACTCTATATCAGATCTCATGGATACCACTCACCTCTCTGCACACCACGCCCCACCACTAATTAAAGAAGAACCTTACACACAGCCGGGAGCAATGATGAAAATTCAGTCACAGTGCCCCCTGTGGTGGGATGACTATTACACAACATAACTGAACCAGAACTTGCAGCAGACTTGCAGAATGTTTGCAAAGAAAGGTGATCTGTTCTCTTAATAAAAACAAATTAAAAAAAAGAAAAAAAAAAAAGAAAGGTGATCTGGAGTCATGCAATGCAGACTTGCTGCAATTGTGCAACAAACTTGTGAAGCCTGGCAAGTCTAGCAAGAGCTTAGCAAGTCATTTTTAAACTTGCAGGACAATTACTTGCTATCTGAGACAAACTATGGGATATATCTGAAAATTGAACAATCCTGATGTGCTGACAGCTATGTGCTAATTTCTTGAGGCCTGACAGTGCAAATACTCACCAAATGACCCCTTTATGAAAAGTAGACAGTCCACCATATTTAGTAATACTAAGAGGCATGGTGAAGCTGTATTTTTTTGTCGCGATTTTTTGGGAAAATGAAGAAATTTAAAAAATATATTTTATAAATGTTTTTTAACCCCTTCAGCCCTGGAAGTATTTACCCCCTTAATGACCAGGCCATTTTTTGCGATACGGCACTGCATAGCTTTAACTGACAATCGCACGGTCGTGCAACGTTGTGCCCAAACAAAATTGATGTTTTCCTTTCCACAAATAGAGCTTTCTTTTGGTGGTATTAAAAAGAGCAACAATTTTGAAAAAAAAGATTTTTTACTTTTTGCTATAATAAATATCCCAAAAAAAAATGTAAAAAAAACAAATTTGTCCTCAGTTTAGGCTAATATATATTCTTCTACTTATTTTTGGTAAAAAAAAAATCACAATAAGCATATATTGATTGGTTTGCGCAAAAGTCATAGCTTCTACAAAATAGGGGATACATTTATGGCATTTTTATTATTATTATTTTTTTTTTACTAGTAATGGCAGTGATCAGCAAATTTTAGCGTGACTGAGACATTGCGGCGGACAGATCGGACACTTTTGACACTTTTTTGGGACCAGTGACCTTTATACAGCGATCAGTGCTATAAAACTGCACTGATTACTGTATAAATGACACTGGTAGGGAAGGGGATTAACACCAGAGGCGATCAAGGGGTTAAATGTGTCCTAGGGAGTTGTTTCTAACTGTGGGGGGGAGGGGACTGACAGGGAGTACAGAGAGATCGCTGTTCCTAATCACTAGGAATAGACGATCTTTCTCTACTCCCCTGACAGAACGGGGATCTGATTTGTTTACATTGGTAGATCCCCGTACTGCCTCTCTGTGGAGCGATCGCGGCTGGCCGGCGGACACCTATTACACGAAGGTGGCCTGCTGTATCTATTACACGAAGCGCTGTACAGGTACGGCGATTTGCGCAGTAGAGCCGCCCTGCCGCAGTATAACTGCAGTGACTGGTCGGCAAGTGGTTAAAAAAAAAATATTTTTTTTTTACATACTGCCACCAGTGTAGTACAGCATCATGATACCAGTGGGGTGGTGATCAGGGACACTGACTGGTGACATTATGTAAATAAAAAAAAAACAAAAAAAATTTTAATAATTTTTTTTCATATATTTAAATTTTTTCTTTTTTTTTATATATATATTTTTTTTACAAACTGTGACCAGAGCAATACAGTATTACCATAGTAACACTGTACTACTCTTGGGAGGTGATCAGGTTTTTTTTTTTTTTTTTTTTTTTTTTTTTTTTTACACACTATGGATGCTTATACTGTAAGTGTGAATTTTACAGTTGTGAGCAACCATTTTTTTTTTCGGAATGAAAACTATTATGATTACACAGGGCTTTTTTTCTCAAACAATAGGTGCTGGAACTTATCCACGGCCCCACAAAAACCCTCCCCCTACACACACCCTCCAAATCACATCAAATAGCGGGTGTGGTCACTTAAATTTCACAAAAACAGTAGGAGGGTCTTAAAGGGGCATTAAATACCAGGATTGCATTACATACAGAGTGCATAGCTGTCACTTGTAAACACAGAAACCAAACTTCTGTGTTTACAAGTGATTGTGGTCAGCAGGCACCAAAGGGTCTGAGCCAGAGGTGGTGGAACTGAGTTCCACCAAGTTCCCCCTGAAAAAAAGCCCTGTGATTACCTATGATTGGCCATAGGCTAATCACTTGGGTACAGATGGGTTGTTATTGGCACTGTCTTTACCATGTGACCACTGTGACCAATCACAGAGCTCATCATGATTGTACACAATGAAAAGCATGAAACAAAGTTGCGGGGTGGGAAAGTAATCTGTCCGGTGGACACAGCCAGTGACAGATCACGCCGGAACGCGGCCCAACCCTGAAAGTACATCATATGATGTTCTCCCAGGATAATAGGGCTCCCGCCCAGCCTCATATTACAATAGTTCAGGCGGGAAGGGGTTAACTAACTTGTATCATTCAAATTTCACATGTTGGTAGAGTGACTCTTCCTCTATACTAACTCTTCTTCTCTTTCTTGGCTGGTGTAGCGCTACCTTCATGAAGGCCGCTGATAGAATCTATACCCCACTGGTTGCCCGACTCTGCAAATCCTCCGTCACCTCTGACATCCTGGGATAAGTCATTTTTACTAACTGTCACCACTAATGTCATAAGAAACTTACACAATACCAGTGGAACAGTTCAAGTTTGTTTACTGTGGTAAAAGGAACACATAAAAGTGTAAAACATAACATTGTAAATTGCAAAGGTATTTTTATCTGAACAATCTAGCACTGTTTCTAGGTATTTTTTGCAATAAGTAACTTTCTAGCAGTAAAGAGAAATGAAAAGCATACAAAATGACATAAACTGTGACAAACCCTGTTTCGGTCACAGTAACCTATGTGAACAGGACAGCAGAAAGGTAGGGAACTGACATTTAAAGTGGTTGTAAACCCACGAACAAAACAAACAAACAAAAAAAAAAAACCTGCAAGACAAAGGCATAATGAGCTAGTATGCATAGCATACTAGCTCATTATGTATTACCTACCTTAGATTGAAGCTCCCACAGCGGTCTTCGTTCACCGTTCCGGCTGGCGACATCGCTACTTAGTTGCTTCTGGGTATTGCAGGCTCCGGCGCTGTGATTGGCAGGAGCCACGATGACGTCACTCGGGAGCCGCCGGTAACGACACAGTCTAACGTACGTGCCGTTGCTTCAGTGCGCATGTGCCGATGATGTCGGCACATGAAGTTACAGGGGATATATCCTAAACCGTGCAGGTTTAGGAGATATCCAGGGTAGCTACAGATAAGCCTTATTATAGGCTTACCTGTAGCAAAAAGTTGTTGTAAAGGGTTTACAACCAATTTAAGCCTCGTACGCACGGTACGATTGTAGGCCAACCGAGCGTCTCATTTTTGTCAAAAGGGCATGTGCGCAGGATCTTGTCTTACATACTAATGGTACATAATTGTCTTGCCACAAACAGAACGTAGTGACGTACTACGAGGGATTTCAGCTCTTGAGCGCCACCCTTTGGGCCCCTTCTGCTAATTTCGTGTTTGGTGAGCATTGATTCCGAGAATGCGTGTTTGTACTTTCGACTTGTGTGACGGATTTGTGTACTGACCATACAAAAATCAGACGTGGAGCCGTCGAAAATTTACTAGCCTGCCATCCAACATTTGTTGGCCGAAAATTGGAAAACAATTGTTCAAAGGAGTGTACTAACGGTAAGAATTTAGGACAACAGTCTGTCAACAGTCAATCCCTTTCCAACAATCGAACCGTGTGTACGAGGCTTTAAGCCTCGTACACACGGTACTAAAATCAGAAGGGGATTGCCTGTTGACAGACTGTTGTCCTAAATTCTTACCGTTAGTACACTGCTTTGGACAATTGTTTTCCAATTTTCGGCCAACAAAAGCTCCACGTCAGATTTTCTGATGGTCAGTACACAAATCCGTCACACAAAAGTCGAAAGTACAAACACGCATGCTCGGAATCAATGCTCACCAAACACGAAATTAGTAGAAGGGGCCCAAAGGGTGGAGCTGAAATTCCTCGTAGTACGTCACTATGTTCGTGTTTGTGTCACAACAATTTGTGTAACGTTAGTATGTAAGACAAGATCCTGCGCACACGCCCTTTTGACAAATATTAGACGCTCGGTTGTCCAAAATTCGAACCGTGTGTACGAGACTTTAATTTACTATGTCAGGTTCACTTCCCTCTGTTTCCTCAACCTACAGTCCATTAACATTAGGACAACATGACAAACATTATGCAACTGTTGTATTTAAATTGTCCGTCTCCTTTAAATAGCGTTCCAGAGAAAGTGAGAGCAGACCCTTTGTGCTAAAAACAACTCTAGTCACTTGAGCAAATAAAGAGAGGATAAAAGAGTAATAGGGCGTACACACGGTCGGACTTTGTTCGGACATTCCGACAACAAAATCCTAGGATTTTTTCCGACGGATGTTGGCTCAAACTTATTTTGTCTACACACGGTCGCACAAAGTTGTCGGAATTTCCGATCGCCAACCACGCGGTCATGTACACCACGTACGAGGAGACTAGAAAAGGCCAGTTCAGAACCAAGCGCGGCACCCTTTGGGCTCCTTTTGCTAATCTCGTGTTAGTAAAAGTTTGGTGAGAGACGATTCGCGCTTTTTCAGACTCGTGGCTTTCAGATCGTTTTCTGCCGTTCAGTTTGTGCTTGTGGGTTTGTATCTGCTCTTCAGTGCGTGCAAGCAAGTTCCGCGTGACTTTAGGTAGTCATTGTATTCTTGTTCGTTCGTTACTGTTTTTCAGGTCGCTCTTCACAGGCCTGGCTGTTCTTCAGTGCGTTCTGTTACTTCGTTCTGAGCAGCCGACCGTTTTCTAGCCATGTTTCGTATGCGTACTCCTCGTACAGTTCGTGCTGTGCGGGGGCTTGGTGTTGGGGTCCTGACCTTGACACAAGTCCAGTCCATGAACAGGGTGGGGAGGAGTTCATGGGCCAAGAATTGGTTGCTTCAGCGTGACCAGTTCTCTCATATGCCTTTGCTCTGTGAGATCCGTGAGAATATTCCTGATGATTTCAGGAACTTTCTCAGGATGACGGACCCCGTGTTTCACCGTTTGTTGGCTTCGCTGACCCCCTATATCAGCAGGCAGGATACCTGCATGAGGCAAGCCATCACTCCAGAGCAGAGGTTGGTCGCTACCTTGCGGTATTTGGCCACAGGGAGAAGTCTGCAGGACCTCAAGTTTTCGACAGGCATCTCCCCCCAGGCTCTGGGGATCATTATCCCAGAGACCTGTTCTGCCATCATACAGGTCCTGCAGAAGGAGTATATGAAGGTAAGATTTTTATCCTTTAATATCACATTTTATTGTATTGAATGTTTGATAATGTATTGTATTTCTTTCCTCATTCCCTAATTACCATGATTGTAATATGCTGTGAATGTCCCCTTTGTTCTCATGCATGCTAGATTTTTATGTAATTATTATTTTATGTCCTTCATACATATTTGCCCTTCACTAACCTCCCCAGCATGGTGTCTCCTGCCCTATATTCACCTCATGTAGTCACTTAACAATGTATTTTATCTGCTCCATAGTAGTGCTTTACCCCAAACACCCCCTAAAATGTTTGGAAATGTTATTTTAGCTTTAAATTCAGGCAGAATGCCAGAGGCTTTTTTTGTGGTGTCCCCAAATAATTTTTAGTAACCCTCCCTCCCCCAACTGCTAAGTCAGCTGATACCAATTCTCTATCCTCAATCATCTATCTGCTGACTTTGCCAAACCCATACACACTATACCCATCTCTTTAGTGCTCAGATTTATGGATGAATTCCCCAAAGCATGTAGTGCAAGGGCCTGCCTGTATACTTTCCAATGGTACTGTTTGAAGTTTTTGTATCCTATTATTATCTTGACAGGTAATAGCAGAATGTCCAAATGTCCTCAAATGTGTACAGTGTGTATTTCTATCTTTGTATTATGACACTTCTTACCTGTCCAGTGGGCTGCCAATAGTGTAACTAAGGAGGGTCTGTTCCAAGTAATACCCATTATTTAGGCATTCATCTCTCAATGAAGTGAAGAGGGTTACCTGTCCAAGATTTCCACACACCCCCTATAATGTTAGAAATGGCCCATGAGAGGGGGGAGGGGGAATATGATAGGTGTACCTTATACTTTGGCTTTGTTAAATTCCCCTTACTAAATGCTATCTGGAGGTTGCCCCAGAATGTTGGTGTCTAATCTGCTTGCCATGTTTCTGTGAAAAAAATAGTAATGTTTATTGTTTTTTCCTCAACAGTTTCCTTCCACGCCACAGGAATGGCAGACTGTGGCCTCCCACTTTGCCCAGCGGTGGGACTTTCCTAACTACGGAGGGGCAATTGATGGGAAACACGTCCACATCGTCCCACCACCCAACTCGGGGTCGTACTATTAAAATTACAAGGGGTTCAATAGTATAGTGATGTTGGCGGTGGTGTCGGCTAATTACGACTTCTTGTATGTGGACGTGGGGAAGAATGGCCGGATGTCCGATGGTGGAGTGATCGCCCAGACGGAGTTCTACAGGCATCTCCAGAATGGCAGCTTGGACTTGCCAGCTCCAGAGGACAATGTTGAAGGACTCCCATTTGTGTTCGTTGCTGATGAAGCGTTTGCGCTGGGGGACCACCTGATGCGGCCATTCCCAATGAGGACCCTCACCCCGGAACAGAGGGTTTTTAATTACCGGCTGGCCAGAGCCCGAAGAGTGGTGGAGAACACATTTGGAATCCTGGCCAGCCGGTTCCGACTATTTCTGACACCCATCCATATGGCAGAGTATAAACTGAACCATATAATACTTGCGTGCTGTGTTCTCCATAACTTTTTAAGGAAACATTCGGCCAACTATGCTGGCTCAGTTGGGCCTGAGGCCGGAATGATACATCAAACCACACTGACGGCGCTTGAAAGCGGTCGTCCTGGCTTGCCCTCCCTGAGTGCCCGTGATGTCCGGTTACGATACCAGGAGTTCTTTGCGGGTAGGGGGGCTATCAATATGCCAGAAAATCTGTGAAGCCTTTTTATAATAAAAAAAAAAATCTTTGTGGACATTTCCTGCTTGTGTTTGTTTTAGCTGACCCTGACAGAAATGTTTTGAGTGCAGAAAATGGCGTGATTGTGTAACCTTATACAAAGCACTGTTGGCTGTTATTTACTAAATGCAAAAACACATTTCACTACAAGTGCACTTGCAACTGCTCTGAAACTGCACTTGTAGTGCAAAGTGGATTTGCCCTTAGGAAATAACCCCCATTTTCTCATAAAACAACAATTACATCACCCCAAAAGTGTTTTAGCGTTGAGACAATAATCCACACATTCTTGATTAACAATCTTTTTAATACCTGCACAATCACATGTGCATTTACCAAAGGTTTTTCAGACAAACCAACATGTTTGTTGTATACCAATTTTTGTGGTGGCATTATCCAAAATCAAAATGTCCATTTTATAGAAAACAGGCCTGTGTAAAACCAACAAGAAAAGACACAAATCTTGATCTTACAAAGTTCACATTTGGTAGAACTTGAAGGCTATATCAGACATGAGTATTTAGGAACTGTGTTTGATATTGCGTTCAGAAGGGGGGAAATCACCCCTGGAAAAGCCAAATTTGGAAGATGCACACAAATTTCCCAATGTCAACATGTGCTAGCTGCCATCACGGGGGATCAAGGGACGTGTTTTGGGGGAGAAACCCCTTCCTCACCGCTACTTTATTATTGAGGAAGGGGTTGCACCCCCAAAACGCGTCCATTGATCTCCCGTGATGGCAGATAGCACATGTTGACACACTGTGTGCATCCTCCGAATTTGGCTTTGGGAAAAATCACAAAAACATTTAGCACATTGTAGCACACAAAAGAAGAAAGTGATTTGGAGGGGTTTTAAACTCGCCCCAAAACATCAATGATGTTTTTATATTTTGGAGAGGAACCCCAAAATAAATTTGGTTTAAAAAAAATGCCGCCATCCATCTCTTATCTGAGCCTGTGGTTGCAGACACTCACCTGTTGTGGTGACTAGTTCCACCACGTCTTCTTCCTCCTGCTCAGCTTGTGTTGGGGGGATTTCACCTTCTTCCAGGGGGGGGGGCTCTGGTCTCCTTGGATGAGGGGTGTCCTCCGAGTCTTTTCTCCCCTATGTAAAACAAAAATGGTATACTTAGCACACAGATATTTAATGTCAGAACTATAAATAGGAAACATTGCTTGGAAGTGGGGTACAATTATCTATTTTATCAGAGTTCCAACATGTAGCTTTTTTAGTGTCCTTTGTCAACCTGCAATACTTTACCTGTTTTGTCCAAGCTTCACAGATGGAGACCCCCCTATAGTATACACTGGAGCACCTGTGTGGCCCCCTAATAAAAATGGTGTTCTTTTGTCCCACACTAGTGCTCCAGTGTCCAGATGTGAAAACAGCTGCTCAGTGTCCTCTCCTTACACACAATCTAGTTTGCATTTCATTCTAGTAACAAAGCCATCTACAAAACCCAATTCTTTGAAGACAAGTATAGGGCGTCAAAATGCTGGCCAAATGCATATGGGCTAAACAATGGTATTTTATATTTGGAACGAAAAATGTTTGATCCGAACGAATAATGTGCCCATGAACATGAAAGTTGCCATTTTAAACTGTACAACAGTAAAGAAAAACATATGGAGCAGCACGAACGTAATAAACACAAAAAGAATAGGAACACAGCACAACTACTTACTTTTTTGCAGCACTCTCCGGATCTTTCTGTACTGCTCATGTTCTCGTAATTTCAGGTCCGACCACCGCTTCCTGAGCTGATCTTTCGATCGTCGTACCCCGAAATTCCGGTGCAGACTCCTGACCACTTTCGCCATGATCTTGGCCTTTCGGACATTGGGGTTGGGGTAAGGCCCATACTTTCCATCATAGTCGGCCTTCTTCAGGATGTCCACCATTTCCAACATCTCCCCAAAGGACATATTTGAGTCCTTAAATCTCCTTCTGGATCGGGACGTTTCAGGCTCCGGCCTTTCCTCCTCCTCCTCCTCGTTGCTACAATTAGCACGCACCTGCTGTCTATCCGCCATGTGCTCTTCCCCCACTGCGCCGAACGAAAAGGGGCAGGGAATAGACTAGAAAGAACGTCAGGGGCGGGCGGAGTTATATGCATGCGCAGTGTGTATAAAGCGTAACACACGTGCGTCTTACGTACGATCTGTGAGCGGAGGAAGGAGCATCGGAGACGCTGATCGTGATAATGAAGGTAAGATCTAAACTTGCGCCTATACTGCTTCGAAATGGAAGCCTATATTGTAACAAGATTAGGGCAGTTTTGCCTGACATTAGGGTTTGTCTTGTGTTGTGTCTTGCAGAGAAAATGGATGGGTTCAACGACCACAATTTCCTGCCCCTGTTCATAGACAAGTACAGGGAGCTGCCCTGTCTGTGGCAAGTGAGACACCCCCACTATAATCACAAACAGAAGAGGCAGGCAGCGCTGGAGAAACTGCTGGAGTTGGTGAAGCCGGTGGTCCCCACAGCAACCATCCCCTATTTAAAAGCCAAAATTGGTGGCCTGAGGAGCACTTATCTTAGGGAGCGCAAGAAGGTCACGGATTCCCAGAGGTCCGGAGCTGCAGCAGATAACGTTTATGTCCCCAGGCTGTGGTACTACGAGAGACTGCGATTTCTGTCAGACCACACTGAAGTCAGGGAATCCCTCTCCACTCTTCCTTCCATGCTTCCTTCCACCCCAGCTGAGGCTTCCGATGTCCAACCTGGGCCTTCCAGCCAGGAAGAAGTGGAGGAGCCCAGCTGGAGTCAGGTATAGCATTCTTCTACAGATTTCTGGTCAATAAATAAATGATGTTTACTAGATGTTATTATTGATCGCTAATTGCTGATAAAAAAAAGTGTTTTACATATCAATAGACAGTAGTGGGCGCAAAAAATTGGTACAAGAATGAAAAATGTTGGGCTCAGAAGGATAGTCTGTTATATTTGTTAACATTCAATTTGCAGCAGTCAGGAGGTGAAAATTGTGTGTGATTGATGACTAAAAATCTCAAACTATGTCCCTTTTTCATACACAGGAAGACCTCAGCCAGGAGGAGGCTGTGGAATGTGGCAGTCAGGAGGAGGCGGGGATTAGTGGCAGCCAGGAGGAGGCGGGGCTAAGTGTCAGCCAAGAGAAGCCAGGGACCAGTCGCAGCCTGACTGAGTCTCAGGTCCCTCCCCACCGCCTTCCATACAAAAGGGCCAGGAAGACGACTCCGAGTCCCGTGCAGGATTCAGCATTCAGGCTGATCCAGGAGGCTTCTGCGTCCCTCAGAGCCTTACCCACTCCTGAAGAGGCCTTTGCCTGCATGGCTGCCACCAAATTGCAGGGCATGCAGGAGGGTCAACGCCTCCTGTGTAAGGACCTTATTTATAAAGTCCTACGTAAGGGGGTGAGTGGGGAACTAACACCCAAGACGGATGTCATTGAGATGGACGATCCTCCTCCTCCTCCTGCTGCCACAACTCCACCACCACAGCCACCGCGTGATGGCCCTGGGTTCAGTCTGGTCTGACAGAAGATGCAGTCTCTCGTATGACCACAGCCTGGGGACACAGATGTCATCTGCTGCTGTTCATGATCTCTGGGACTTCTGGACCAGACTGCACTCCCTTAGATAAGGACTCCTCCGGTCACCAATTTTGCTTTTAAATAATTGATGTCTGCCCTGGGGGTCCAAGGCTTCACCCACTTCTGCAGTTTCTCCAGCGTTGCCTCCCTCTTTGTTTAGTTGTGAGCCCTTAATATATTTTTGGGGGAAATTCTACTCTCCTGTGTGTGTTTTCATCCAAAAAGGACAGTTTGTTGGTGGGGATTCAGGTACATTTCTAACATAAAATGTGAAATTAACAAGGGACAACAACACCAAACAATCTCCTACAGATTAAATAGAACAACATATCAATGGTGTTGTGGGAACTTGTCACAAAAAACACACACAAACATTTTCGGGAGTACAAATCAAAATCGCAAAAAAAAAAAAATAAAATACAAACACAAAAAAAGAATCTACATTAAAGCCAAAAAATATATAAAAAATATACAAAAATATGTTGTCAGATGTGAGAAATCAAAATATATTGAGGGAATCCCGATAAATAGTAACAAAATAAGTTTGTGAGAAGTGTGTGTGAATATGAGCAGCAAAACTACTTCATTCTTGTCACATTATAAAGAAGAAGAGAGTGCGCTGTATTAAACCATTTTGAACATTGCAGCGTGATGAAAGTGCTGTATCCATTGTGAACGCTAAGTTTACCAGAACGAGCTGTTCCGTCTTGGAATTTCTTCTGAGAATGCGTGGCACTTTGTGCGTCGGAACAGGCCACACACGGTCGGAATTGACGCGATCGGATTTTGTTGTCGGAAAATTTTATCTCCTGCTGTCCAACTTTGTGTGTCGGAAAATCCGATGGAAAATGTCCGATGGAGCCCACACACAGTCAGAATTTCCGACAACACGCTCCGATCGGACATTTTCCATCGGAAAATCCGACCGTGTGTACGGGGCATTAAAGTGTTACTCCCTGGAATCTGGCAATTCTTCAGCTAGCTATGAAGTATTAAGAATCAAGGTCATTCTTGATGATAGAGTATAGCAAATTTGGCTGATCTGTGGTGTATCTTTATTTTACTTCACAATCTTCCTATATGGTTGAAATATTATTGTATCCAATGAAATTGTTGGTGGTAAAGATGTGAACAGGATATAGATGTCTACATACAGTGTTCAGTATAGTGTGTGAACTAACTTCCGGTGGCACCACAAGTACCAGAAAGCTGGGTTGAATAAAGGATGTCTATAGGCAGTGTCTTAAAGAATATAAATGGGCAAATGCCCGCTCACCACACTGGCTACAGAAGCTGCTGGCAGCGATGCAGGTGATGATGAAGACTCTTTCAGAAACTCCCTCTGAATTCTGGCTATGGGAATGGCGTCTGGCCCCGTCACACCAGGTCACGACCTACCCGGATATGAAATGCAGGCGTCGCTGGAGGATCTGGAACAGTCTCCGGTACGCTGTAGGTGAGAAGCGATGCTGTCTGCAGAGGTCCCTCTGGATTCAGCTGTGCGACTCCCCACTGTGCAGGCCACAACTCAGAAGCAGCTCACACTGACACAGAGCACCTGCTGGCAGATCCAAGCCGGCGTCCCAATAGAGCGATGTAGGCCTTAACCAATCCTGTTATATCCTCTCCCAAAATCCTGTTCTCCACTCCTGTGGCAATCTGGTAGTAGTTCAGACCAGTCCTGCTGGAATTGAAGCCCCAGTACTCTGAACTACACATCCCACAATGCTTTGCTCTGCTCTGATTTTTGTCTCAATGGAAATGACACACGGAGTCCAAGCCAACACTAGAGGGAGAAATCTCAACATTAATAACACTGTACCCTGTCCCTGGATTGCAGGCATACTATCCAGCTCCTGGCTACACTGGTAAATAATGGATTCCAGGCAGAAGCAACTCATTGAGTTCTTGGTGGAGGGGTGCAGGCTGTTCAACTGAATTTAACCATGAAGGCTACAGAATGTTTAAAGAGATGACAAGTTGACTCTTGTCAATGGTGTCATCTCCATTCTGTAGCTTTCTGTGGACGTCAGATAAGCTGCGCCCCTCCTTCATCAAGAACTCAATGATGGAATGTTTCTTCTGCTTGTTATACTGTACATCATTTACCTGCAATGATAGGAAGAAGAGTTACTATAGAGGAAAAGTGTAGGTTCAGGATTTCACCCAGGTGCTGCAGAATAAGAGAATGCCAGTGTCACCTGGAAAGGATCATTTCACTTTTCCAGCCAACAAAACAGCCTTTAAAAATATTAAATGTCAATGGCTCATTCAATTTTAAATCAGCTAAATCCATTTCATATACAAAATATGAGCTTACAGTGCATCTTTAGAACGCAAGGGTTCTACTCTACAGCATGTTGACAGGGAACAGACTTTTCTAGTAGGGTTGTTGCTGCTTTCTAAAGAAAATCAATGATAATTATGCTTTTTTTTTTGATGCATCTGGAATGTACTTGGCTGATTTTAACTGCAAGTTCAATTGGGCTTTAATACATTGCATCAGGAAAGAATTCAAGGTGCTTCACTTTTTCCTCATTTTGATTTTGCTACAGCCTTATTCCAAAATGGATTAAATTAATTATTTTCCTCAAAATTCTACAAACAATACCCCATAATGACAATGTGAAAGACGTTTGAAATCTTTGCAAACATTTTAAAAACAAACAAATAAAAAAAAATGAAATCCCATGTACATAATTAGGGATGAGCTGGACACCCCCGGTTCTGTTCGCAGCAGAACATGCGAACAGGCAAAAAATTTGTTCGAACACGCGAACAACGTTAAAGTCTATGGGACACGAACATGAATAATCAAAAGTGCTAATTTTAAAGGCTTTTATGCAAGTTATTGTCAAAAAGTATTTGAGGACCTGGGTCCTGCCCCAGGGGACATGTATCAATGCAAAAAAAAAGTTTTAAAAACTGACCTTTTTTCAGGAGCAGCGATTTTAAAAATGCTTAAAGTGAAACAATAAAAGTGAAATATTCCTTTAAATTTCGTACCTGGGGGGTGTCTATAGTATGCCTGTAAAGTGGCGTATGTTTCCCATGTTTAGAACAGTCCGAGAGCAAAACGACATTTCTAAAGGAAAAAAAGTCATTTAAAAGTACTCGCGGCTATAATGAATTGTCGGTCCCGGCAATACACCTAAAAGTCATTGAAAAAAACGGCATGGGATTCTCCCACAGTCCATTACCAGGCCCTTTGGGTCTGGTATGAATATTAAGGGGAACCCCCGAACCAAAATTTTAAAAAATTGCTTGGGGGTCCCCCAAACACCATTCCAGGACTTTCAGGTCTGGTATGGATTTTACGTTGAACCCCGTGCCAAAATTTTAATAAAAAATGGCGTGGGGGTCCCTCAAAAAAATCAATACCAGACCCTGATCCGAACACTCAACCTGGCAGGCCACAGGAAAAGAGGGGGGTAAGAGAGCGCCCCCCCTCCTGAACCATACCAGGCCACATGCCCTCAACATGGGGAGGGCGCTTTGGAGTAGCCCTCCAAAGCACCATGTCCCCATGCTGATGGGGACAAGGGCCTCATCCCCACAACCCTTGCCCGGTGGTTGTGGGGGTCTGCGGGCGGGGGGCTTAACAAGGGGACCCCCAGATCCCGGCCTCCCACCCTGTGTGAAATGGTAATGGGGTACAAATGTACCCCTACCATTTCACAAAAAAAATGTGAAAATGGTAAAAATGACATGACACAGCTTGGGGACAAGCCCTTTATTAAAAAATGAAAAAATAAATATGTCCCATGAAGTCCATTCATCTTCTTCTTCTCTCGCTCTGACAGATCGAAAAAGAAAAACCTGCATGCCGCCACCGATCCGCCTCCATGGGAGGCACCCACCGTAATGACCGTCCTCTCAGATGACAGTTCTTTTATAACTGAGGGCGGGGCCACGCAGTGATGTCGCCGGGTGACCCCGCCCCCCCCTGACGCACATGGACATCCCTATGGCTTCCCCGTAGCATCAGAGGGGGGTGGGGTCACCCGGTTACATCACTTTACGTTACTTTAAAATTAGCACTTTTGCTTTCTCCCATAGACTTTTAAAGGGTGTTCCGCGGCTTTCAAATTTGCCACGAACACCCCAAATTGTTCGCTTTTCGGTGAAAACCCGATGTTCGAGTCGAACTTACGTTCGACTCAAACATCGGGCTCATACCTATACATAAGTATTCACAGCCTTTGCCATGACACTCAAAATTGAGCTGAGGTGCATCCTGTTTCCACTGATTATCCTTGAGGTGTTTCTACAACTTGATTGAAGTCCACCTGTGGTAAATTCAGTTGATTGGACATGATTTGGAAAGGCACAGGCCTATCTATATGAGGTCCCATAGTTAAAAGTGCATGTCAGAGCACAAACCAAGCCATGAAGTCCAAGGAATTGTTTGTAGACCTCCAAGACAGGATAGTATCAAGGCACAGATCTGGGGAAGGATACAGAAAAATTTCCCAATGAGCACAGTGGCTTCCATCATCTGTAAATGGAAGAAGTTTGGAACTACCAGAACTCTTCCTAGAGTGGGCTGCCCGGCCTAACTGAGCGATCTGGGGAGAGGGGCCTTAGTCAGGGAGGTGACCAAGAACCCAATGGTCACTCTGACAGAGCTCCAGCGTTTCTCTGTAGAGAGGGAAGAACCTTCCAGAAGAACAACCATCTCTGCAGCACTCCACCAATCAGGCCTCTATTGTAGAGTGGCCAGACGGAAGCCACTCCTCAGTAAAAGGCACATGACAGCCCTCCTGGAGTTTGCCAAAAGTCACCTGAAGCACTCTCAGACCATGAGAAACAAAATTCTCTGGTCTGGTGAAACAAAGATTGAACTCTTTGGCCTGAATGGCAAGCGTCATGTCTGGAGGAAACCAGGCACCGCTCATCATCCATCCCTACAGTGAAGCATGGTGGTGACATCATCATACTGTGGGATGTTTTTCAGTGGCAGAAACTGGGAGACTACTCTGGGTCAAGAGAAAGATGAAAGCAGCAATGTACAGAGACATCTTTGCCCCCCGAGAGCTCTGAACTTCAGACTGGGGAGAAGGTTCATCTTCCAACAGGACAATGACCCTAAGCACACAGCCAAGATAACAAAGGAGTGGCTGTGGGACAACTCTGCAAATGTCCTTGAGTGGCCGAGCCAGAGCCCAGACTTGAACCCGATTGAACATCTATCTTAAAATGCCTGTGCACCGATGCTTCCAATCCAACTTGATGGAGCTTGAGAGTTCCTGCAAAGAAGAATGGGAGAGACTGGCCAAAAATAGGCACGCCAAGCTTGTAGCATCATACTCAAAAACACTTGAGGCTGTAAATGGTGCCAAAGGAACTTCAACAAAGCTTTGATTGGGTCTCCATAGCTGTAATCTGGTAGCGGTGAACTGACATCACTTCCGGTTTACCCGGATGTCATTGGCACCATTTTCAAAAAAATAAAAGCATTCAAAAACGGCATTCTTGGTGTTTTGAATGCTTTTAAGTAAAGAGGAAGGATTTGGGGTCTTTTTGAGTACCTGTCATGTACCTATTGCTGTCACAAGGAATGTTTTACTGTGACAGCAATAAACATGATCCAAAATGTTTTTTAAAGCAATGGTTTAAATAAATTGTGCTTGCATGCAAAGTCAAAGACATGTTTCGATCCTGCAGGCGCACAAACAGCAATCATCCCACACATCAGATCATGGGTAGTAATTCTAGCACTAGACCTACTCTATAAATCTAAAGTGGTAACCTGTAAAGGCTTTTAAAGCGTCGCCTATGGATAGCAAAATTGATATAGTTGGTTAAGATTGCACGGGTAAGCGCAATATTAAAGTGTGCCACGTTTGGTACCTATTTACTCGGTGTAACATCATATTTTATACCTTACAAAAAATTGGGTTGTATATTGTGTTTTTTTGCATTAAAATGTAAAAAAGTGTTTTGTTTCCCAAAAATTGCATTTGAAAAACTGCTGCTCAAATACCGTTTGCCATAAAAAATTTGCAAAACCCACCAATTTATTCTCTAGGGCCTCTGGTTTAAAAAAACATACTTCATATTTAGGGGGTCTGAGACATTTTCTAGCAAAAATACTGATTGTTACATGTAAAAAGTGCCAGAAATGTCGTGGAGCTGAAGTGGTTAAGGCTTGCCTGGCCCAGGACATTGCTAATGGCGCTGCCCACTTCATGCCCTAACGCTTTGAGGACTGTGTTAAGAAGCTGCTGCTAGGTGAATAGTGTCCCCGCATTCCTGTTTAGTGCCCTGGAGTGTCCCACAGCTCCCACAACCCCAACCAAGTTGATATGCAGTAAACTTTTAAAAAGGCAACCCCTAGAGTGTTTTTGTGAGCTAAAGGAGTGAAAGTTGCTGTTTGCCTGGCTGTTGCTGCACTAGCGGGAAGAGAACCTGGGACAAATCAGCGACCCTCTTGGGGGTCAACGCTACCCATATTTCACCTTCCACTATTTCTAATGCCCCTTTGGACGACTGTGTGTTGTGCGTGTGAGTAGCCTAAACTTTTCAATACATGATTTATCATTGTACTTTTTTTTTTTCCGTTCCTCTATGAGTTCTTCTGTAATGAATCATTGCTCATTTCCGTGGTAAGGTGTGCCCAATTCACAGCTGTATAGATAAATATAATGTATGAGCAAAAAAAGTCAAGAGCTGCTCATTGTATCAAAAAAATAAAAAAAATCGCCAATCAATTATCATTTTTCAGATCATAAAGGTTCCTAAATTCCCCTTAATACTGTATCTGTATCGATTTCCCATATTCCTAGCAGGTGTTTCATTGCAAGCAGAAACAAAGGAACATTGTTAAATAATAAAATACCTTGTGACCGCCCTTTTCATAATTATCATCATTTGATATACTGTGGAACTTGGTAAAAAAAGAGGCAGGGCTGAATATCCCATAATAACCTCTGGGGCCACTACTCAGGATAGCAAGTTAGAGGGGGCAACCAGCTCTCAGTGTGCAATTTACGATGTTTTTGCTTATTTTGTTTCCGATTTCTGTCACCTTTTTGGACATTTGTTGCTAAATTCTGTGTAGCACCCAACTAGATAGGGGCTAGGTTAGGTAAATTTTGTTACTTGCTCACTGTAATAGGTTGAGCTGTATGTAATTGTTTTAGCCTGTTCTGTGTTTCACTGCCGGCAGGGTTGACTGCTTCCCCTTGTCTATCTGGAATGGTTCTGGAAGATAGTGGGCCCTGGCCAATCCATGGGAAGAGGTACCCAGATAGTGGCTGGGAGGAAGCATAAATACTCTGGGGCATCAGCCCTCTATACTAGGATCACCTCCTCTGGGAATAGAAGGCACCTCTGCTCCCTGTCTCAGAGTATTTATGCAGACAGGAGCAAAGAAGCGGATCGCTGCTCCAAGTGAGTATGATAATCCACCAAAGAGGAAGGGCTGGGTTCTAGCTCCGGCTCGCAACTGTGAACATGTAGACCAAGTAGAAAAAATAGCTGCACACCAACATCTGTCCAACAGGTTTATTGAAAGACTGCCACCAGGACTATGGCAACAGACCAAAGGGCGACCCCTTGGTCCATTGGATAAGCACCAGGCCGGTTGTGCCCTTTGTTGTCTTTGTAGTGCTCTTTGGACTACCCCAGTCTTCAGAGGGCAGCAAGGCCTTGTTCATCCCCTGGCAGTGCCTTATAAGGAATGCGCCAGTGTTTTTCGTTCCTAGTTCACCACATTGAGCAGGAGGTTTTAACCACTTCAATACCGGGCACTTATACACCTTCCTGCCCAGACCAATTTTCAGCTTTCAGCGCTGTCGCACTTTGAATGACAATTGCGCGGTCATGCTACACTGTACCCAAACTAAATTTTTATCATTTTGTTCGCACAAATAGAGCTTTTTTTTGGTGGTATTTGATCACCTCTGGGATTTTTATTTTCTGCTAAACAATTAAAAAAAGACAGAAAATTTTGAAGAAAAAATGTTTTTTTTTTGTTTTGGTTTCAAAACTTTGTAAATAAGTAAGTTTTCTCCTTCACTGATGGGCACTGATGGGCACTGATGGGGCTGCACTGATGGGCACTGATAAGGCGGCACTGATGGGCATCGATGAGGAGGCAACAAGGAGGTGGCACTGATGAGGTGGCATTGATGGGCACTGATGATGGGCACTAATATGCGGCACTGATGGGGTACTGATAGGCGACACTGATGGGCAATGATAGGTGGCACTGATATGCAGCACTGATGGGTACACATAGGTGGCACTGATGGGCACTTATAGGCGGCACAGATGGGCACTGATGGGCGGCATGGATGGGCATGGATGGGCACTGATGTACTGTAATGTATGGTACTGATGGATGGCAATCAGTGCCAAACAATAATGCCTGCCAATCAGTGATGCCCTTTGTGGGCACTGATTGGCATCCATTGTGGGCACTGATTGGCAACCCTGGTGGTCTAGGGTGGCATACCTGGTGCTAACAACATCCCTGGTGGTCTTAGTGGCAACCCTGGTGGTCCAGTGTGGGCATCCTTGGGGGGGCTGTGCTGATAATCAATCAGCACAGACCCCCCCCCCCGTCAGAGGAGCAGCCGATCAGCTCTCCTCTACTCGCGTCTGACAGACACGAGTGAGGAAAAGCCGATCACCGGCTCTTCCTGTTTACATTGTGATCAGCCGTGATTGTACACAGCTGATCATGTGGTAAAGAGTCTCCATCAGAGACTTAATATCCTGGCGACATCATTTGATGCCCGGTCAGGGTATTGAAACCACTTTGCCGCCGTCATTTTGCTATATGGCAGGGGGCAAGTGGTTAAAAATGTTTTTCCTGTGAGACTGTGATTGTGTGCTTAGCTGCGGGTACAACTACAGGAAAAGACCCAGGGACCCTAAACTGCAGGATCCTGTGAGAGAGAAAACTACAGCTACAAGAGGGCTTTACAAAATACGACTTCTTAATGCTACTTTTCTCCTGGCAGGAGGCAGAAAAGTGCAATTAAAGTGCAATTCCAGGCTTTAACAAACTACTTTGCTATTTTTCACTTTTTTAATCCTGTCAATTTCGCTTTTGCTTATTGTCTAAATTTGTAGCACCTTTTCTTTTAATATTTTCTTGCACCTTTTTTTCTTTACTTTTCACATTTTACATAACTGTTAGACCCCTTTAACACTGAGGCGATTAAAAGCTAAAAAAAAAGCACCTGAAAAGCTCACAAAAACCTACTCCCATTAAAATGAATGCTTTTACACTGGGGTGGTGTGATGGCGGGACGGTATAAAAATATCCCGCAAACAGCATCTTTGGAGTGTTAAAAAAAGCACCCCAAAAACATCCCTCTCCATTGCAATGAATGGGCAGCACCTCATAAGTGTTGTGCAGAGTATTGAAATCATGCGCTGGAAGTTTCTTGTTTGCAGCAATTAGCTTTACTTTCATGGAGGATATCTTTTATGGAAGAGGCAGAGAACAAAAAAAAAAACAAGTGCACAGAATGGAAAGCAAACACTTCCTCTTATTACATTACCATAGAATACACATTTTAACACTGCAATGTCACCTGCTGGATAGAGAGGTATAATGCATATACAGTATCTCACAAAAGTGAGTACACCCCTCACATTTTTGTAAAGATTTTATTCTATCTTTTCATTTGACAACACTGAAGAAATGACACTTTGCTACAATGTAAAGTAGTGAGTGTATAGCTTGTATAACAGTGTAAATTTGCTGACCCTCAAAATAACTCAACACAGCCATTAATGTCTAAACCGCTGGCAACAAATGTGAGTACACCCCTAAGTGAAAATGTCCAAATTGGGCCCAATTAGCCATCTTCCCTCTCGGTGTCATGTGACTCATTAGTGTTACAAGGTCTCAGGTGTGAATAGGGAGCAGGTGTGTTAAATTTGGTGTTATCGCTCTCACTCCCTCATACTGGTCACTGGAAGTTCAACATGGCACCTCATGGCAAAGAACTCTCTGGGCATCTGAAAAAAAGAATTATTGCTCTACATAAAGATGGCCTAGGCTATAAAAAGATTGCCAAAACCCTGAAACTGAGCTGCAGTACGATGGCCAAGACCATACAGCGGTTTAACAGGACAGGTTCCACTCAGAACAGGGCTCACCATGGTCGATCAAAGAAGTTTAGTGCACGTGCCAAGCGTCATATCCGGGTGGGAGTGTCATGGTCTGGGGCTGCATGAGGGCTCCTGGCACTGGGGAGCTACAGTTCATTGAGGGAACCATGAATGCCAACATGTACTGTGACATAATGAAGCAGAGCCTAATCCTCTCCCTTCGGAGACTGGATCCCAGGGCAGTATTCCAACATGATAATGGCCCCAAACACACCTCCAAGACGACCACTGCCTTGCTAAAGAAGCTGAGGGTAAAGGTGATGGACTGACCAAGCATGTCTCCAGACCTAAACCCTATTGAGCATCTGTGGGGCATCCTCAAATGGAAGGTGGAGGAGTGCAAGGCCTCTAACATCCACCAGCTCAGTGATGTTGTCATGGAGGAGTGGAAGAGGACTCCAGTGGCAACCTATGAAGCTCTGGTGAACTCCATGCCCAAGAGCTTTAAGGCAATGCTGGAAAATAATGGTGGCAACACAATATATTGACACTTTGGGCCCAATTAGGACATTTTCACTTAGGGGTGTACTCACTTTTGTTGCCAGCGGTTTAGACATTAATGGCTGTGTGTTGAGTTATTTTGAGGGGACAGCAAATTTACACTGTTATACAAGTTGTATACTCACTACTTTACTTTGTAGCAAAGTGTTATTTATAAAGGGGTTGTCACATGAAAAGATATAATAAAATATTTACAAAGTGTGAGGGGTGTACTCACTTTTGTGAGATACTGTATATAGTTCACAATGTAAAAAGCTACTAGCTGCTGCTTTTCCAATACCCCTTCTCAACAGCATGTGCTTTTTCAAATTATTTAGCTTTTTCTGGAAATAACTATGACGTTCCTTCAACAAATGCTTGGTGAGTGCATCAGCAGTCATCTCCTCTGGGCAATATTGAATGTCAATTATACCTTGCTCTTCGCTTACAATTTTTTTTTCCAGCTTGTGAACTATCTGATTGTAATCCCTTTCTTGTTCCATGTTATTGTCATATCGATGGGCTATTTCTCCCACTGTAATACATTTATTTACTATCTTCTTTTAGATTTGTCTTGTCTTTCCAGTCAGACAAGACCTACATATCAGGAATTGCGTATGGGTATTCCATTATAGCTACCTGGATGCCATAGTTGTGGACAGTATCTGCTAATCATTCTAAACTGGACTGGCGTTATATTTAAACTTTTCTTATCCAGTCTCATATCGAAGTATCCCTGATAACATTTGGGATATAGGTATGCTTAATATTTAATATTTATATAAAATAGTATGTTAGTAAATAACATACTATATACTTTGTATTATTCAACTGATTAATCTTTGATTAATTATCTCTATCTTGACTCTTGTGGCCTGGTTCTCTCCAATGCTTCGGCCCCCTTTTGGGAGGCTACACCCGAAGGTGGGGGTCCATGCATGTCAAATTTTCCTCTGGCCCTACCGCATGGCTGTGCCCTGATGGTCTGGTTTCTTACCTCTTAAACTATGATCTCCCTTGGTTGAATCACTAACACATAGGGTCAGTATCTTTTTCGTCTATTTTCTTCATTGTTTTGTTCATGTTTGTCAATATTTATATTGTTATCACTGTACAATATCCATTGTATTTTGATCATGTTTATAATCTATGTGTACTTTATGATTATAGATTAAATGTGCAGTTTTGGAACTCTTTAGCCCATTGTCCCTGAAAAAGACTTATATTCTAATTGTTGAAACGCGTTGGTCTTCCTCTGTCCACCCGGCAGTCGATTTGAACCATTCCAGCATTGATCCTTTGTTGCTTCACCATGTGTTTGGTTTTATCTTCATTTGTATTGTTCATGACATTTTTGTAATAAATTGTATTTATACAAGCCCATTACTGTTTATGGTCCATTCAAAGTACCAAACTTGAGGAACCTGTTTTTTACTCCATGTACCAGGGATGTGGACTATAACCAGTCTTAATCCAGTCAGTTGGAAAATGTTTCTTCTACAAAACAAGTTATAATGTCATCAACATAGATAAGGATTAGGGATGGGCTGTCTGTTCGGGTCAAACATGAGTTTGACTCGAACATTGGCTGCTCGCCCGCTCTCCAAAAAGCGAACAATTTGGGGTGTTCGCGGCAAATTTGAAAGCCGCGGAACACCCTTTAAAAGTCTATGGGAGAAATCAAAAGTGCTAATTTTACAGGTTAATATGCAAGTTATTGTCATAAAAAGTGTTTGGGGATACGGGTCCTGCCCCAGGGGACATGTATCAATGCAAAAAAAAGTTTTAAAAACAGACTTTTTTTGGGAGCAGTGATTTTAATAGTGCTTAAAGTGAAACAATAAAAGTGAAATATTCCTTTAAATTTCGTACCTGGGGGGTGTCTATAGTATGCCTGTAAAGTGGCGCATGTTTCCCGTGGTTACAACAGTCCAAGAGCAAAATGACATTTCTAAAGGAAAAAAAAGTCATTTAAAAGTACTAGCTGTAGCGCCTGCTGCTATAATGAATTGTCGGGTCTCTGCAATACTTATAAAAGTCATTGAAAAAAACAGCCTGAGATTCCCCCACAGTGCATTACCAGGCCCTTTGGGTCTGGTATGAATATTAAGGGGAACCCGAACCAAAATTAAAAAAAAAATGCATGGGGGTCCCTCCAAATTCCATACCAGGCCCTTCAGGTCTGGTATGGATTTTAAGGGGAACCCCGCACCAAAATTAAAAAAAATGGCGTGGGAGTCCCCCTAAAAATCCATACCAGACCCTTATCCGAGCACGCAACCTAGCAGGCCGCAGGAAAAGAGGGGGGGCGAGAGAATGCCCCCATCTCCTGAACCGTACCAGGCCACATGCCCTCAACATGGGGAGGATGTCTCCATGTTGATGGGGACAAAGGCCTCATCCCCACAACCCTTGCCTGGTGGTTGTGGGGGTATGCGGGCGGGGGGCTTATCAGATTCTGGAAGCCCCCTTTAACAAGGGGACTCCCAGATCCCAGCCCCCCGTGTGAAATGGTAATGGGGTACAAATGTACCCCTACCATTTTACAAAAAAGGTGTCAAAAGTTAAAAAAGACAATAGACGGTTTGTGACAATTCCTTTATTAATGTCTTCTTCTTTCTCTGCTTCTTCTTCCATCTTCTTCTGGTCTTCATTCAGTTTTCTTCCTCCATCTTGTTCTTCCCCCGCTTTATTCTCTGCTTCTTCCTCCGATCCTCTGCTTCTTCCTTCTGTCTTCTCGTCCACATCTTCCTCCGGCTTCTTCTTTCCCGCCCCGTTCTTTAGACAATCGGCATCCATGGGAGGTTCCTGTGACACTGCTGTTCTCCTGAAAGTTCTTATATAACTGAGGGCGGGGCCACCTGGTGACCCCGCCCCCTGTGACGCACAGGGACTTCCCTATGGCTTTCCCCATGGTGTCAGAGGAGTCGGGGTCACCCGGTTACGTAACGGGCCCCCCTGACATCATGGAGAAAGCCATAGGGAAGTCCCAGTGAAGTCCCCGTGTGTCAGAGGGGGGTGGGGTCACCGGGTGGCCCCGTCCTCAGTTATATAAGAACTGTCAGAAGAACTGCAGGAACCTCCCATGGATGCGGATCATCCGTAGAACGAAGCGGGGAAGAAGAAGTCAGACGAAGATGCGGACGAGAAGACCAAGGGAAGGAGCAGAGGATCGGAGGAAGAAGAGAAAGAAGCAGAGGAAGAAGCGGAGGAAGAAGAAGATGGAGGAAGAAAACCGAATGAAGACCAGAAGAAGATGGAAGAAGAAGACATTAATAAAGGAGTTGTCAAAAACCGTCTCTTGTCTTTTTTAACATTTTTGACACTACTTTTGTGAAATGGTAGGGGTACATTTGTACCCCATTACCATTTCACACAGGGGGGGCGGGATCTGGGGGTCCCCTTGTTAAAGGGGGCCTCCAGATTCCAATAAGCCCCCCGCCCGCATACCCCCACAACCACCGGGCAAGGGTTGTGGGGATGAAATTCTCCCCATGTTGAGGGCATGTGGCCTGGTATGGTTCAGGAGGGGGGTGCTCTCTCATCCCCCCCTTTTTTCCTGCGGCCTGCCACGTTGTGTGCTTGAATAAGGGTCTGGTATGGATTTTTAGGGGGACCCCCACACCATTTTTTTAAAAAATTTTGGCATGGGGTTCCCCTTAATATCCATACCAGACCTGAAGGGCCTGGCATGGAATTTGGGGGGACCCCCACGCATTTTTTTTTAAATTTTGGTTCAGGGTTCCCCTTACTATTCATACCAGACCCAAAGGGCCTGGTAATGCACTGTGGGGGAATCTCAGTGTAGAGTTGCTGTTTTACCCTACTGGTGTAACCTGGTGTCACACACACCTAGGACTATAGTTATGGGACTTGGAAAGTCTTTTTCTATTGGGCCTCTATGTCCCTTTTGGCTCCTACTAGTATTTTTCTTCAGTGGCGCATGCTGGGAGCGGTTATTAAGGCTCAGGGAGTGGCCTGGCGATCTCGCACTCCTACAGGCCAAGGCCTGGGGAGGATCTGTTCTGAGTTTGTGCTGTGTAGGCCTGAAATCTATAGGCCTAACGAAGATTCAGCTGAGTGGCCCTGCCTGATCGAGAAGGGTGCATTATGATGTAGGAGAACCTGACGGATGTCTGCTGGAGGACTAACGGTTGCTGCTCTTATACAGTCCAGGCCCTTATTTAGCCCAATGGATGTCTGCTGAAGGGGGACTGAGTGTTTGCTCTTGGAGAGCCCTGGCATTAGTTTGAAGCAATGGAGTCTGGAAGCCTGTAGGCCAGGGGTCTCCAAACTACAGCCCTCCAGTTGTTCAGGAACTACAATTCCCATCATGCCTAGTCATGTCTGTGAATGTCAGAGTTTTACAATGCCTTATGGGATGTGTAGTTCCACAACAGCTGGAGGGCCGTAGTTTGGAGATCCCTGCTGTAGGCTATTGGAGACCTAACCCTAGCCCACTTTCCCTGTGAGCCGGAGCAATAAAACCTAAAAAATCCTAAAGTGACTGGCGCCATTCCTTGTCATGTAACGCTCTCCACTGTGGTTGTGGATCCACCCTGACATAAAGACTAGCCTTCTCCTATGCAGGAGGGGTGCTATACTTTAAAACATTACAAAGTGGGCGGTAACACGACCAGTTGCCCCGGTTAAGGAAAAGAAGCAGCAGACACTGGTCATCATTATGAGAAACCACTACCCTGGAGGTCTGAGCATAGACATATATTAGAAAGCACTATACAGAATGTACTGCAAAAAAAACAAAACTGACACAACATTGTGTTAAGACCAAAGTTTTCCATTTGAAATATACAGTATATTACTGCTGATTTCCATTTGCTTTCAAAGTCCCAGTGAAGTGTCATATCTATTTATCTCTTTCCCTTCATTTTATTTTATTTATTCCCTTTATTTCTCCTTTACCCACGACTGATTTTTACAATATTTTAAAATACCTTTATCTCTCAGTGAAATTGCTGCATCCAGGCCTCACAATGCTGTGCTCTGTGCTGGCAGAGCCCAGTAACAGCCACACCCCCTCAACACAAGTGTGCTCACACAGACTTGTATTGCAGAGACCCAGAGGGGGTGTGGCTTATCAGTTCTGTTACTGAGTGCTGATTGCAGTGTGCACTGGGTCCAACTCTGGTGCTTATTGGTCTGAACAATCCTATTTGGAATCCCTGCAAAACGGCTGTTAATGGAAGGTGGAGGTAAGACAATGCAAATGAAGATTTTAAGTGCAATGTCTGTCTGACTGCCGATCTATTTCATTGACTTCAGTGGGGCCATATTGCAATCTAAGTGGTTTGCTTCCCAAAATTAAAATACTCCCAGGTCACCAAGTTTGATTTAATATTTTTTTTTGCAATTGCATAAACCTATATCAGGTTGAATAGGTCATAAAGGATATGTCAAACTCCTTACCAGCAAAAAAACAAGCTTAAAGGAATTCCACCTAACACCAGAGTATAAAGGGGTTTTTCTGCTGGTCAGGAGGCACCTTGTCACCCTCATTCATGTGATCGTGATGTTTACATTACTGATATAATGACGCAGTCGCTGGCTGAGGGGCAGGACCTTCCTAAAAGAACCGGGAAGACATTGCATCAGTAGGATGGCACAGAACTTCCAAAATCCCCATCCAAAAAATGTTGAAGGTATTAGTGAATTAATATTATATCTTGGCAATTGTCAAGAAAGCAGGGGATTTTTTTTTCTACATAATGATATACTATTTACTGACAAAATCCCAGCCGGTGACAACTGAAGAGGAACAACGTGCAACAAGGAATGTTATGAACTGCAAATATGTAAATACAATGCATAGTTATAGTTTTAAATTGTAATGATGTTAAGGAGATCAGCTTAAACACTTGCCTACCGGACACTTTCACCCCCCTTCCGGCCCAGGCCAATTTTCAGCTTCCAGCGCTGTTTCAATTTGAATGACAATTGCGCGGTCATGGAACACTATACCCATATGAAATTTTTACAATTTTTTTCCACACAAATAGAGCTTTCTTTTTGAGATATTTATTCGCCGCAGTACTAATGAGGCTGCACTAATGGGCACTGATGAGACTGCACTGATGGGCATTGATGAGGCAACACTGTTGGGCACTGATGAGGCGGCACTGATGAGGCAGCACTGATGGACACTGATGAGGAGACACTGATGAAGCTGCACTGATATGCATCACTGATGGCACTGATAGGCAGCACTAATGGGCACCAGTAGGCAGCACTGAAGGGCACTTATGGGCAGAACTGTTGAGGAGGCACTGACTGGCAGCCCTGGTGGGCACTGACTGGCAGTACTGATTCACAGCACTGATGGGCACTGATAGGCAGCACAGATGGGCGTTGATGAGGCTGCACTGATGGGCACTGATGAGGCTGCACTGATGGCCATTGATGAGGCAACACTGGTGGGCACTGATGAGGCAGCACTGATGAGGCAGCACTGATGGACACTGATGAGGAGGCACTGATGAAGCTGCACTGATATGCATCACTGATGGCACTGATAGGCAGCACTAATGGGCACCAGTAGGCAGCACTGAAGGGCACTTATGGGCAGAACTGTTGAGGAGGCACTGACTGGCAGCCCTGGTGGGCACTGACTGGCAGTACTGATTCACAGCACTGATGGGCACTGATAGGCAGCACAGATGGGCGTTGATGAGGCTGCACTGATGGGCACTGATGAGGCTGCACTGATGGCCATTGATGAGGCAACACTGGTGGGCACTGATGAGGCGGCACTGATGGACACTGATGAGGAGGCACTGATGAAGCTGCACTGATATGCATCACTGATGGCACTGATAGGCAGCACTAATGGGCACCAGTAGGCAGCACTGAAGGACACTTATGGGCAGCACTGTTGAGGAGGCACTGACTGGCAGCCCTGATGGGCACTGACTGGCAGTACTGACTGGCAGCACTGATGGGCACTGATAGGCAGCACAGATGGGCACTGTTGGGGCTGCACTGATAATCAGCACACTCATAATCAGTGCCCTGATTATCAGTGTAGGTGTCCCCTTTCACACTTGCCGGTTACCAGCTCTGCCTCTCCTCACACCGTCACAGCATGAGGAAAGGAATGCCGATATCCGGCAAGTGTGTTTACATCCTGATCAGTTGTGATTGGTAGGCATGTGCAATTCGTTTCGTTCCGAATTCGTTTTTTAACGAATTTCGACAAATTCGTTAATTCGGGAATATCCGAAATAACGAAAACCCGTTTAACGAATTTTTTCCGAATATTCGTAAATTCGATAAAATTGGACATTCGTAAATTCGGGCATTCGAACATTCGTACATTCGCAATTTACATTCGTACATTCGTACATTCGTGCATTCGTACATTAGTAAATTAGTGAATTCGTAAATTTGTAAATTCGAAAATTCGGAAATCTGAAATAATAGTTAACTAATAATAACTTGACTATTAGTAATTACTAGTAAGTTTTAATTTATAGGTATTGTAATTTCCTTTTAAATTTGGCTGTTAGTGAACGTAACACATACAAATTTATCCGAAGTTATGAATGATCCGAAAAAACGGAATGGAACGTAATGAATTAATAATAATAAATAACAATAATAATAATAATAACAACGTTTTATTATTATTATTGATTATTAATTTGTTCCGTTCCATTTGTTTAGATGCAGCATTTCGTTTTGGATAATTCGTAACTTCGGTTAAATTTGTATTTGTTACGTTCACTGACAGTCAAGTTTGAAAGGAAAATACAATACTTATAATTTAATAGTTAGTTACTATTTCAGATTTTTGAATTTTCGGGTTTTTGGATTTTCAAACTTCGAATTTACAAATTTCCGAATTTTCTAATTTACAAATGTACGATTTTACGAATGTATGAATTTACGAATGTACAAATGTAAAAATGTACGAATGTACGAATGAACGAATGTACGAATGAACGAATGTTCGAATTACGAATGAACGAATGTACGAATGAACGCATTTACGAATTTACGAATGAACGAATTTACGAATCGCGATCATAACGAATGACCCGAAAAACGAAAAAAATAATAAACTAATGAAACGAAAACGAAAATAAACAAATTTTTTTGGTTGTGCACATGTCTAGTGATTGGACACAGTTGATCATGTGGTAAAAGGCCGCTGTGATTGTTCCTTTACCCCAATCTGTGATCAGCTGTGTAAGGAGGATACAGCATTTACAGAGCGCGCCGGATGCACTTCGCAGCAGGCGCGCAGAGGGCGCAGTTTTGGGAGGACATCAATAGACACCCTAACAGAACTAGACGCCCACGCTATAGCCGTCATTCTGCATTTTTTTTAAATGCACCAGTTCCCCCTCCTTAGCCCCCTCTGCTGGTTGAGCCATCCTTTTGCAACCGTTGTTCAGTGGAAACATAGGGTTCCTTCAAAGGTTTCTAGATGTTCCTTGACAAGTGAGCATTGGTGAATTGACCTCTGGTCTACACCAACCACCAATGTAAAAGAGCAGTTTTCCACTGACCACCTCTTTCATGTTGGTGGCTAGTGGGTGGCAAAAATATAGGGAGTTAAGTCATGGTTTTACCACCCTCTTGACTGTCCATCCAAAACCTAATTTACCCCCAGGGGAGACTATAAACCCGTAGCAGCAAATTAAAGGATTTGTAAACCCTTGTGTTTTTTCAGCTTAATGCATCCTATGCTTTAAGCTGAAAAAACACTTGGCAGTGACCGGCCCCCAGCCCCCCCGTTTTACTTACCTGAGCCCTGGAACTTGACCTGTGCTGTCTCTCTGCCTGGGGTTCTCGGCTCTTGATTGGATAGATTGATAGCAGCCCACGATTGGCTCCTGCTGCTGTCAATCAAATCCAATGACGCGGGTGCCCGGGGGGAGGGGCCGAGTCATACTTTCGGCGGCTATGGACACCGAATGCTGGGCTCGGGAGCGGGCCCGCAAGGTAACCCCCTCGGGAGAGCGCTTCTCCTAGGGGGTTATCTGATGTAGGGAGGAGCCGCAAGAGCCGCCGGGGGACCCCAGAAGACGAGGTTCGGGGCCACTCTGTGCAAAACGAGCTGCACTGCGGAGGCAAGTATGACATATTTGTTATTTAAAAAAAACAAAAAACCCTTACAATCACTTTAGCAGCTTGTTGGGTTGACAGGCATTCAGGAGATAGCAAGGTTAACCTTATGAATGCATACAAGTTGTTTTTTTAGCTGCACTCCTCAAAGTGGTCCACTTGGGATCGCTTTTTAGGGAATACTGCAGTAGGACTTAACTTAAAGGGGTCATTTTGAACAGCTCAATAAAAGTCACTTGCAGTGATAATGTTTACATAGGAGAAATTGGAGTCCTGTAATATTTCACAGGGAATAGGCAAATGTATTAGCCAAGGTAGAGCAATCTTTTATTTCATCCACTTGTATAAGGAAGGACAGCACCCTTCTAAGTCGATGTCAGCCAAGTGGAACACTCCTTGAGATGATGCTTCTCTCAATATTTAAATTGAGTTTGCAATATAAAAAGTAACAAACACAGTAAGGATATTGACCTTCAATAATAGAAAAAATAAACTCTTCCAATAATGTTCACAAAGTGCTAGTGCAGTAGTTCTGCAAGCCTTTGCATGCCTTTATCCAACCCTTGGGTCACGATTTCTCCCACTGATACAAGGCACTATTCCTTCCACTGACACCAACTATGGGGCATTATTCCTACCATTGACACCAATGATGCGAGGCATTATTCTTTCCACTGACATCAATAATGCGACACTCTTCTTTCCACTGACATCAATGATGTAACACTTTTCCTTCCATTGATACCAGCGATGGAAAACTACTTTTTCCACTGACACCAACAATGGAACATTATTACTTTTACTGACACCAATGATGAGGCACTATTCCTCCCAGTGATACCAATTAGACATGTGCAATTAGTTTAGTTCTGAATTAGTTTTTTAACATATTTCCACAAATTTGTTAATTCTGAAACATCCGAATTACTAAAAACCCGTTTAATGAATTTTTCTGAATATTCGTAAATTTGAATATTTGAAAATTTGAAAATTCATAAATTCGAAAATTTGAAAATGAGTAAATTATTAAATTAGTAAGTTCGTAAATTCGAAAATTCGTAAATTTGAAAATGTGAAAATCTGAAATAATAACTAACTATTAAATTATAGGTATTGGAATTTCCTTTCAAATTTGGCTGTTAGTGAAAGTAACAAATACAAATTTATCCAAAGTTACTAACTATCTGAAATAAGGAATGTCGTATCTAAACGAATGAAATGTAACACATTAATAATAATAAATAACAATAATAATAATAATAAGAACTTTTTATTATTATTATTTATTATTAATTCGATACGTTCCATTTTTTTAGATATGGCATTAGTTATTTTGGATAATTCTTAACTTCAGGTAAATTCATATTCGTTACGTTTACTAACAGCCAAACTTGAAAGGAAATTCCAATACCTATAATTTAATAGTTAGCTAGAATAATGCCCGGTACACACGGTCGGACTTTGTTCGGACATTCCGACAACAAAATCCTAGGATTTTTTCTGACGGATGTTGGCTCAAACTTATCTTGCATACACACGGTCACACAAAGTTGTCGGAAAATCTGATCGTTCTGAACGCGGTGACGTAAAACACGTACGTCGGGACTATAAACGGGGCAGTGGCCAATAGCTTTCATCTCTTTATTTATTCTGAGCATGCGTGGCACTTTGTCCGTCGGATTTGTGTACACACGATCGGGATTTCCGACAACGGATTTTGTTGTCGGAAAATTTTATAGCCTGCTCTCAAACTTTGTGTGTTGGAAAATCCGATGGAAAATGTGTGATGGAGCCCACACACGGTCGGAATTTCCGACAACAAGGTCCTATCACAAAGTGTTTAAATTGTATAATGGAGTATGGCGCTCCCTTTAGGGTATAGGGTAGAAGAGTAGAAGGGGGGGGGGATTTTATTGTATAGTTCCTTGTGACTAGTTATTTACTCCAACTGTACCCCTAATGGTGGTACAGAATACCATCAACCCTATAAAGTGCAAAAAAACCTAATGTGCAGCAGTGCAATCTTCAATGAAGCAATTCATAACTCATACATGTGACCACATTAGAAAAAATAAATAAATAAAGAAACTAAACATTTCCAATATTCATAAATCATACATGTGACCACCCTGAAAACAGGGGGGGGGGGTTATATGCTGAACCCCTAATTATATGATAGATCTTCACCAACAAGCCAGCATAAATAATAGTGACTTATTCATACACCTTAAACCAAATTAAATTAATAAATAATATAACCAGTGATAATAGTCCTAAGTGTGCTAAATCATTGATTTTCCCTTATATCACATGAACTTCCAGGTGCACTTTTACTCAGATTAGTGCAAGTGTGTGCAAAGCAATTAGTAATAAATATTAAATAATTATAGTCCATATGGTAATCAAAATCTTCATCCAATGTTCAAAATAATTTCCAAAGGAACTGTGACTGAGGTGCTTTCAGATGATAATGGTGACTTATTGTGCTCCCCCTCATGGGTCCCCACTCACCGAATCCCGCAACCCCAGAAGGGGCAAACAGCATTGGGTATCACGGCCACAAACTCCTCTCCACCGCGATCATCTGAGGTATCCAAATTGGTCTCCGCTCACCGTGTTGTATTTAAGGTATATTCTCAATGGCTCCCTCATGTAAAAAGGAATAGAATGCTCCCATAGTGTAGTAAAGTAAAAAGTTTTATTTCACAACTCTCCAAATGATTACACCATAAGGATGATAAAAATGATTAAAACTGAAACTAAAAACTAAGTAATAAATCCAGTGCTGGTAGGTCAAAGTACCATCCAGGGTGCATAAACTATGTGGAACGTGCCTGAAACCAGGCTGATGTGGATGCGGCAGCGTAGGCTATTAGCGAGGTGTTTGCACTCCACCTGCGTTCCAAACAAAGTCTGCACCCGGAAGTGACGTAGCGTGCATGGCGCCATCGTACGCGTTTCATCATTGACGTCCTCAGCGACCAATTTGGAAGCTTCTTTAGGGGGGCTGCATACCTTACACTCTAAACTTTCAATGGCCAGAGGAGATGCGATCCTGTATGCAGTATATCAATATGCACTTACCAGAAGATGTGGACCTCTGCAAAGCAGGGGTCAAACTCACATATATCCCCTCAGGGATGATGATCTCCTGGATGCTGACACTGGAACGGAACACAGCCGGCAACGATTCCTGGTATCCACAGGCAAAGACAAACTTCCAGCTGAAGGAGCCCCAAGGAATACAGGCGCCCGCCACAGGATGTCCTCACAGGTTTCTCCCCGGTATCAGTAAATAAGAACACAGAAAAGGAAAATACTTTCTAAGAGTAGTCCGTTTATTAAAATAAAAACACCATTAAATGCGGGCGCTCACAGGCGCTGAGACATGAAACTCCATAAAAAACTGTCGGGCTGCGGTGCACAAGCAGACCCGGCATGCAGAGAGAGGCAGCGGGTGACGTCTGAATGGAAGCTCCGCCCCCCGTATGCGGCATTACGTCCTATTGGACTTCGTCAGCGAGGGGTGGAGCCTGACGTTCACCCTGCATATTATATGATGAGCGGACGGTGTCCGACTAGGCTCAAAGACACCAGGAAGTGGAAAGCTTCCTTGGTGACCGGACCTTAGCAACATTACGTCTGCTAAATAGAACAACACTAAATGAAAAAGCCTGTGCGGTGGGACCGGAAGGCAAATAATATGTGTCTATAGATGAGGACACACACCACCTTGCCATGCATGGACACAATAGGCAACACTTATAATTAATAAAATACTAAGGATAAAATAGACATCATTCTATTATATAATAGTATTAAAGAAGTCTCCCGCTGCCACCTCTATAAATATAAACCAACCAATATAAAAAGGTTTAAAAAATTTTTTTTACATGTAAAAATATTAAAAAGGTAATAGTTTACAGAACGTATTAAATAAAACTCCCATCTAAATCAAACTGTTGTGCGACTATTTATTTGATATAAAGCAATTTAGGTCAAATTCCACATTCAACCCCTTAGGGAACAGCACCTGAGTCTCATGTATCCACATGGATTCCCGTTGGCTCAATTGCCTAATGTAATTGCCCCCCCCTCCAATGTGGATTGACTCTTTTAATGCCCCAAAATTTTAAATGTCTAGGATTACGATCGTGGTACCTCCTGAAATGTTTGGAGACATTGTGTGTAATAAGTCCTTTTTTAATATTGTTCACATGCTCCGCGATGCGGACTCCCATAGGTCTTGAGGTCCTCCCTATGTATTGGAGTCCGCATTCGCATTCCAGCATGTAAACAACCCCTACCGTATTACACGTGATGAATTGTTTTATCTTATAATGCTTATTAGTGACAGATGCTGTAAACTCTTTCTTTCTTTTCTTATTCCCCTTACATTGTTTACAAGCCGGGCATCTGCCACACGCATAAAAGCCTGTAAGGAAATTGTAAATCCTATTTTCTTCCTTAAATGTAGGGGGATCAACAACACTGGGTGCTAAAATGTTTCTCAATGTGGTGGGCTTACGATAAACAAATTTGGGGCGGGGAGGTAGTACTGGACCCAGAACACTATCTCTTTTCAAAATATCCCAGTGTTTTGAAATTATTCTCTCAAACTTTTTATGTTGGATGTTGTAATCGAGGATAATTTTGTATTCAAAATTATCCTGGGATGGATTGATATTCCTTGGGTTTTGAGCTACTAGGGAAGCGCGTTGGAGACCGCCAACAGTGACTAAGTCACTTCTTATGTCCTCCTCCTTATAACCCTTCTGCAAGAAGCGGTTAGCTAAAACTTCAGCTTGGGAAAAGTAATCTGAATCAAGGGTGCAGTTCCTCCTCAGCCGGATAAACTGTCCTCTGGGAACATTATATAACCAGGAATGGTGGTGACAACTGTCTAACGGTATGAATCCATTCCTATCCGTGGGTTTAAAGAATTTTTTTTTTTTTTTTGAACAAACAAATTGCTGATCTGAAAACCAAAATGGAACCACTCCAGAACGCAACAGATTTCACCAGACTTTCAGGAGAATTAAAGAATAAAATGATTAAGTGGGATAGAGAAATACAGGACAAGAAAAAGAGTAAATACATTAGCGACTCTGGGGACTATATGAAAGGAGAAGTCTTCAAGTGGCAATCCAAACTATCTGCCCAAGATACAGGGACTGATAACATACCCCTGATGCAGACCCAATCTAGACCTACTCCACACACCCCTATTCCCCGACCCAGACCCCCCAACTCACAGGGAGTGGTCCCAAAGAGATACCCCCATTCCAATAACAGAGGGAGGGGACAGTCCAATAGAGGGAATTCGTACAAAGGAAACCAATTACCTTACCCTATGCCATATAATCAGCTATACAGGGATAACAACCGGGGACCCCCTCGATCCTCCAGAGGGAGGCACACTAGCAACTCATCTAATAGAGGCCAGTACTCTTATAACCATTCCAACCAATATAGTAGCAACCGCTAATATGAAAGAGCTTCTGTTCCTACCCAGAAACGATTCTCTCCATTACGGTATGATAGTTATCAACAGGATTAGGGTTTTTTAGGGAACCCCCAACCCCAATGGCCGATACCATGGGAGGGCACACCAGGTGGAAGCAAAGGGGGGGGGGGGAAGAAGGGAAAGAGAGGGCGAAGAGCCGGACGAAAATTACAAAAGAAAAAAATCCCATTAGGTACAGGGATTTACAATATTAGTGGCACAGTCTTATCAGAGGATAAACTCAAGGTTTTGGATAAGGGTCTGAAATTTGCTCCTGTAAAAATGTTTTAACAAGTTTCAGACATATATCAGCCTTCAAAAGTTCATCAGGACCCTCAATATTAAAAGGTACTTTTTATCTAAACCAGGGGAGAGATCGAGTCAGATCAGTAATGCTGCCCCCACTGGGGGCCACTCGGGCCTGGCTAATAAATCCACTTTTAATCCACCTAAAAACGACCATCGTTAAATTGACGTTTTTAGAAATATGGTTAGTAGTGACTTACAGGAGATGAAGGTCAAAAAGATAGGTGACCCTACATATCTCAAAAAAGGTATTAGTACATTAGAGAAAAATAAAGATGTGGTAATCCGCCCTGCGGATAAAGGGGGAGGGGTTGTTGTCATAAGCAAATCATACTATAAGCTAGAAATGGAGCGACTCTTATCGGATAGAAAAACCTATCAATTATTAAGTAGTGATCCGGTGTTTCGATTCAAGGAAGAATTACACATGCTTATCACACTAGGTAAGACACAGGGAGTATTGAGTAAAAAAGAGGCCTCCTATCTGAATCCGAGCGCATGTAGGAGACCCATAATATATTTTTTACCCAAAATACACAAGGATGTCAGTTTCCCCCCAGGTCGACCTATTGTTAATGGTATTGACTCCGTTACCACCCGCCTAGGTCAATACATAGACCATTTTCTGAAACCTTTAATGTCCACTACCAAAGCATACCTTAAAGACACTAAACATATTATTCAAATTTTGGGTAATATTACATGCAAAGAAAATAGTTTTTTAGTCACTGCTGACGTGAGCTCCCTTTACACCATCATAGGTCATGTTGATGCTCTCACTTCTGTACAGTGGGCTCTTAACGGATCGAGTCTCCCTCCCCGTGTAAAAGAATTTATACTGAAGGCTTTGGATTTTTGCCTATCGAGAAATTATTTCTGGTATGGTGGGAGATTTTTTCTCCAAACGCTCGGAGTCGCAATGGGGGCTCGTTTTGCGCCCAGCGTTGCAAACATCTTCATGGCACTGTGGGAGGAGGAGGTGGTCTTTGGTAGTAGACCGGCTCAGCTGGTCTGCTACCAAAGATACATTGATGATCTTATTATGATCTGGGAGGGTGATCTCATAAGCCTCCAAATGTTTATGTCTAAACTCAACGGTAACAACAAGGGGATTCATCTATCCTGGAATGCAGACCCTACGTGTGTTGCCTTCCTGGACCTTGAAATATTCAAACAGGGAGATAAGTATGCTACAAAAAATTTCTTTAAACCCACGGATAGGAATGGATTCATACCGTTAGACAGTTGTCAACACCATTCCTGGTTATATAATGTTCCCAGAGGACAGTTTATCCGGCTGAGGAGGAACTGCACCCTTGATTCAGATTACTTTTCCCAAGCTGAAGTTTTAGCTAACCGCTTCTTGCAGAAGGGTTATAAGGAGGAGCACATAAGAAGTGACTTAGTCACTGTTGGCGGTCTCCAACGCGCTTCCCTAGTAGCTCAAAACACAAGGAATATCAATCCATCCCAGGATAATTTTGAATACAAAATTATCCTCGATTACAACATCCAACATAAAAAGTTTGAGAGGATAATTTCAAAACACTGGGATATTTTGAAAAGAGATAGTGTTCTGGGTCCAGTACTGCCTCCCCGCCCCAAATGTGTTTATCGTAAGCCCACCACATTGAGAAACATTTTAGCACCCAGTGTTGTTGATCCCCCTACATTTAAGGAAGAAAATAGGATTTACAATTTCCTTACAGGCTTTTATGCGTGTGGCAGATGCCCGGCTTGTAAACAATGTAAGGGGAATAAGAAAAGAAAGAAAGAGTTTACAGCATCTGTCACTAATAAGCTTTATAAGATAAAACAATTCATCACGTGTAATACGGTAGGGGTTGTTTACATGCTGGAATGCGAATGCGGACTCCAATACATAGGGAGGACCTCAAGACCTATGGGAGTCCGCATCGCGGAGCATGTGAACAATATTAAAAAAGGACTTATTACACACAATGTCTCCAAACATTTCAGGAGGTACCACGATCGTAATCCTAGACATTTAAAATTTTGGGGCATTGAAAGAGTCAATCCACATTGGAGGGGGGGCAATTACATTAGGCAATTGAGCCAACGGGAATCCATGTGGATACATGAGACTCAGGTGCTGTTCCCTAAGGGGTTGAATGTGGAATTTGACCTAAATTGCTTTATATCAAATAAATAGTCGCACAACAGTTTGATTTAGATGGGAGTTTTATTTAATACGTTCTGTAAACTATTACCTTTTTAATATTTTTACATGTAAAAAAAATTTTTTAAACCTTTTTATATTGGTTGGTTTATATTTATAGAGGTGGCAGCGGGAGACTTCTTTAATACTATTATATAATAGAATGATGTCTATTTTATCCTTAGTATTTTATTAATTATAAGTGTTGCCTATTGTGTCCATGCATGGCAAGGTGGTGTGTGTCCTCATCTATAGACACATATTATTTGCCTTCCGGTCCCACCGCACAGGCTTTTTCATTTAGTGTTGTTTTATTTAGCAGACGTAATGTTGCTAAGGTCCGGTCACCAAGGAAGCTTTCCACTTCCTGGTGTCTTTGAGCCTAGTCGGACACCGTCCGCTCATCATATAATATGCAGGGTGAACGTCAGGCTCCACCCCTCGCTGACGAAGTCCAATAGGACGTAACGCCACGTACGGTGGGCGGAGCTTCCATTCAGACGTCACACGCTGCCTCTCTCTGCATGCCGGGTCTGCTTGTGCACCGCAGCCCGACAGTTTTTTATGGAGTTTCATGTCTCAGCGCCTGTGAGCGCCCGCATTTAATGGTGTTTTTATTTTAATAAACGGACTACTCTTAGAAAGTATTTTCCTTTTCTGTGTTCTTATTTACTGATACCGGGGAGAAACCTGTGAGGACATCCTGATCCGGACGCCTGTA
Organism: Lithobates septentrionalis; assembly: GCA_037952835.1. Lineage (NCBI taxonomy): Eukaryota > Metazoa > Chordata > Amphibia > Anura > Ranidae > Lithobates > Lithobates septentrionalis. Next base: position 1,019,433 of record JBBDGP010000289.1, on the reverse strand, counting down.
TTCCATGGGGCTCCTTCAGCTGGAAGTTTGTCTTTGCCTGTGGATACCAGGAATCGTTGCCGGCTGTGTTCCGTTCCAGTGTCAGCATCCAGGAGATCATCATCCCTGAGGGGATATATGTGAGTTTGACCCCTGCTTTGCAGAGGTCCACATCTTCTGGTAAGTGCATATTGATATACTGCATACAGGATCGCATCTCCTCTGGCCATTGAAAGTTTACAGTGCATCTGCTTTAATTGAGCATTGGGGACTTTTATTATTGAATCATGATTGTGTATTTATTGCGCTGCACTTACTTCGTTTTTTATACTACTGTCCAGGCATTTTGTGATTACCTGTAGTGTTCAGCTTGCAATTGGGTGTGGGATTTTAGTTGTTTGCGCTGATTGATACTTTTTTCATATAGATACCTTACACTCTGTCCTAAGCGCAGCGGTTTCATATACACTTAAAGGTCCTATCACACATTTTCCGTCGGAAAATCCGACCATGTGTACGGGGCATTAGAATTAGAATTTTCAGATTTTCTTTCTAATTTTCTAATTGTCGAATTTATGAATTGCGATCATAATGAATAACCCAAAAAAAAAAAAAAAAACGAATGAAACAAAAACGAACAAAATTTTCAGCAGTGCACATGTCTAATACCAATGATAGGGCCCTATTCCTCCCACTGACACCAATGATGGGGCGCTATCCTTCTACTGACACCAAGGATATGGCACTATTTTTCCCACTGACACCAACAATGGAACATTATTCTTTTCCTGACACCAAAGATGGGGCATTATTTCTCCCACTGATGAAATTTTCTACTCCCACTGACCACAGTTCGGCCCCCTTGAAGTCTGAAGGACAGTAAACAACCATTTTTTAAGAAAGTTTGGTGACCCCTGGTGTTAAAAAATGATCCACTATGGGTGTCAGTTACTGTAGGTATGCCACCATCCTTTACAAAAAACCTTTTACAACTTAGTGATCTGGTTAATATACCATGAGATGTACAGTATCTCTCAAAAGTGAGTACACCCCTCACATTTTTGTAAATATTTTATTCTATCTTTTCATGTGACAACACTGAAGAAATGACACTTTGCTACAATGTAAAGTAGTGAGTGTACAGCTTATATAACAGTGTAAATTTGCTGTCCCCTCAAAATAACTCAACACACAGCCATTAATGTCTATGGGCCCAATTAGCCATCTTCCCTCCCGGTGTCATGTGACTCATTAGTGTTACAAGGTCTCAGGTGTGAATAGGGAGCAGGTGTGTTAAATTTGGTGTTATCGCTCTCACTCCCTCATACTGGTCACTGGAAGTTCAACATGGCACCTCATGGCAAAGAACTCTCTGGGCATCTGAAAAAAAGAATTGTTGCTCTACATACAGATGGCCTAGGCTATAAAAAGATTGCCAAAACCCTGAAACGGAGCTGCAGCACGGTGGCCAAGACCATACAGCGAATTTAACAGGACAGGTTCCACTCAGAACAGGCCTCACCATGGTCGACCAAAGAAGTTGAGTGCATGTGCTCAGCGTCATATCCAGGGGTTGTCTTTGGGAAATAGATATATGAGTGTTGCCAGAATTGCTGCAGAGGTTGAAGGGGTGGGGGTCAGCCTGTCAGTGTTCTAACCATTTGCCGCACACTGCATCAAATTGGTCTGCATGGCTGTCTTCCCAGAAGGAAGCCTCTTCTAAAGATGATGCACAAGAAAGAATGCAAACAGTTTTCTGAAGACAAGCAGACTAAGGACATGGGTTACTGGAACCATGTGCTGTGGTCTGATGAGACCAAGATAAACTTATTTGGTTCAGATGGTGTCAAGCGTGTGTGGCGGCAACCAGGTGAGGAGTACAAAGACAAGTGTGTCTTGCCTACAGTCAAGCATGGTGGTGGGAGTGTCGTGGTCTGGGGCTGCATGAGTGCTGCCGGCACTGGGGAGATACAGATCATTGAGGGAACCATGAATGCCAACATGTACTGTGATATACGGAAGCAGAGCATGATCCCCTCCATTTGGAGTCATAGCCGCAGGGCAGTATTCCAACATGATAACGACCCCAAACACACCTCCAAGACGACCACTGCCTTACTAAAGAAGCTGAAGGTAAAGGTGATGTACTGGCCAAGCATGTCTCCAGACCTAAACCCTATTGAGCATCTGTGGGGCATTCTCAAATGGAAGGTGGAGGAGAGCAAGGTCTCTAAAACATCCACCAGCTCCGTGATGTCATCATGGAGGAGTAGAAGAGGACTCCAGTGACAACCTGTGAAGCTCTGGTGAACTCCATGCCCAAGAGGGTTAAGGCAGTGCTGGAAAATAATGGTGGCCACACAAAATATTGACACTTTGGGCCCAATTTGGACATCATGGGTGCAGGATAAAAAGCAGAAAGTCATCCTCTGCAGACAACAACAAAAAAATTGTTTCAAAACAATAAGGAAGCATTTTAGCAGAAATCGTTTGACCTTTACCACTTAGAATTATGAATGTGATTTCCTCAAAAGAAACCTGTAGGAAGAGAAATGTGTAGGTCAGGATAAAGCCTCATTTACACTTGTGGTTGGGGGAGGGTGGTAAAACATGCAGTTGAGACGTGTTTTTATCAACCCCTAACCATTCCCACTTTAGCTGCAAAGGCAGAAGATGGGATGTACACAAAAAAATATCCTTCCTGAACACAACCCATTTGCCTGAATGGATCTGCACCAATGCTGCAGGATTTTAGGGATTAAAACAGGCAGTGAGGTAGCATAACACCTCCTTGCCACCTGTCGAACGCCCTCTGTGGATCGCTATTCAGAGGGCACTACTCTTGTAAAGGAACCCTTGTAGCCAAGAAGCCCCCATCTTCAGAAGAAGAGGTTAGCAACTTCAACCTACATATTTTGCAGGGCTGTATGCCTGCTCGCAGTATTCCCTGGCATGTAAACTGAGCTGCGCATATACAGCTCAGTTTTCATTGCTGGCATGGTCCTGACATGCCGGTATGGCTGATTCTTTTGCTTGCACAGAAATGACATCATCCCACGCTGGTCAATGAAGATGGCCAAAGAACAGTGCCCAAAGAAGATGCTGGCATTGGCAAGGGACGGGAAGAATTGACAGAAACGTAAGTTTAGCTCTGCTTTAATTTTTATTTCACATACAGATTGTTAAAGTGGAGGGCCACCCTAAAATAGAAAAAAGCATGAAAAATCTTTAAAAAAAATAAAAAAAAAACATTTGAAAAAAAAAAGAATTTTTAAACTTACCTGAACCCTTGTTGCTAGGCATTCTTCCTAATCTGCCTCTTTCTATTCCGCGGCGTGTTCTGCTCCTAGCTGAGCGGCCCCGTTGCCTTCTGGGAACTGTGTGTGTTCCCAGAAAACCACGGGGCCATTCACAGATCGCCGCGCCGCTCTTGCGTGCGCAGTAGGAAACTGGCAGTGAATCCGCAAGGCTCCACTGCCTGTTTCCCTTACTTAGGATGGCGGTGCCGGAACCCGAGAGCCAAGGGAAGGGTCGGCCTCGGACGGCCGACATTGCGGGCACCCAGGAAAGGTAACTCTACTTATTTAATGTCAGCAGCTACAGTGTTTGTAGCTGCTGACTTTTAAAAAAAAATTATAGTGGCCGGAATCCCGCTTTAAAAACCATAATAACTGAAATAAAGCAAAGGTTGAGAAAACCTGCTCTCAAATATGAATATTCATAAAACTGAGTAAAAGATAATGAAACATAATATGAGACTAAAGCACTCAGTCCCTGGACTTCCCCAATGTACAGTACTGATCCTGGACCTTGAACAGCTAAATAAATGTCACTCGTGGTCACAGTGATTACATAGAACATATGGAAGTCTTGTAATATTCCACAGGAAACGAGCAAATATATCAGCCAAGTAATTGAATTCTTTATTCCATCTGCAGATTAGTCCTATCCTATGGTGAGGATAGCACCCTTCCAGACTATTATACACCCTAGGCAAGATCAGCTACTTTCACCACCCCCCCCCAAAAAAACTGTACTGATTGCCCCCCTTCCGGCACATAACTGCCCCCCCCTTTAACCCTACACCACCTTCCTGCACACACAGCCCTTGTTTAATGCTACACCCCGTTTAACCCTATACCCCAACATCCTGTATACATTGCCCCCCTTTAAACCTACACCCCCTTCTTGTACACACTGCCCCCCCTTCCCTTACACACTGCCCCCTTTAATGCTACACCCCCTTCCTGCACACACTGCCCCTGTTTATTGCTACACCCCTTTTAACCCTACACCCCCATTCTATACACACTGCCCCCCTTTAACCCTACACCCCCCTTCCTGTACACACTGCCCCTCTTCCTACACACACTGCCCCCCTTTAACCCTACACCCCCCTTCTTGTATACATTTGCCCCCTTTAACCCTACACCCCCTTCTTGTACACACTGCCCCCCTTCCTGCACACACTGCCCTCCTTTAACCCTACACCCCCTTTCCTGCACTCACTGCCCCTATTTATTGCTACACCCCCTTTAACCCTACACCCCCCTTCCTATACACACTGCCCCCCTTTAAACCTAAACCCCCCTTCCTATACACACTGCCCCCCTTTAACCCAACACCCCCTTCCTATACACACTGCCCCCTTTAACCCTACACCCCTTCCTGTACACACTGCCCCCCTTCCTTCACACACTGACCCTCTTTAATGCTACACCCACTTCCTGCACACACTGCCCCTGTTTATTGCTACGCCCCCTTTAACCCTAAACCCCCTTCCTATACACACTACCCCCCTTTAACCCTACACCCCCTTCCTGCACACACTGCCCCTGTTTATTGCTACACCCCCTTTAACCCTACACCCCCTTCCTATACACACTGCCCCCCTTTAACCCTACACCCCCTTCCTATACACACTGCCCCCTTTTAACCCTACACCCCCTTCCTATACACACTGCCACCTTTTAACCCTACACCCCCCTTCCTGTTCACACTGCTCCTCTTCCTACACACACTGCTCCCATTTAACCCTACACCCCCCCTTCTTGTAAACATTTCCCCCCTTTAACCCTACACCCCCTTCCTATACACACTGCTCCCCTTCCTGCACACACTGCCCTCCTTTAACGCTACACCCCCTTTCCTGCACGCACTGACCCTGTTTATTGCTACACCCCCTTTAACCCTACACCCCCCTTGCTATACACACTGCCCCCCTTTAACCCTAATCACCCCTTCCTATACACACTGCCCTCCTTTAACCCTACACCCCCTTCCTATACACACTGCCCCCTTTAACCCTACACACCCCATCCTGTACACACTGTCCCCCTTCCTTCGCACACTAACCCCCTTTAATGCTACACCCCCTTCCTGCACACACTGCCCCTGTTTATTGCTAACCCCCTTTAACCCTAAGCCCCCTTCCTATACACACTGCCCCCCTTTAACCCTACACCCCCTTCCTGCACACACTGCTCCTGTTTATTGTTACACCCCCTTTAATGTAAATCCACGCCGCCCGACGGACCGAAAAAAAAAAAAAAAATGCCGAACTTATGCTTGGGCCGAACCGTTCGCCCATCCCTAGTTTCCCATAGACTTTAAGATCCTCTTGCTCACCTACAAGGCTCTTCATAGCTTGGCATCCCATTATCTGTCTGCATTTTATCAACTTACTCTCCCCCATAACCTCCGCTCCTCAAATTCTGGTTTACTGTGTGGTCCCCCTACTCACCTACACCCAATGAGGCACAGAGCTTTCTCCTGCTATGCTCCAAAACTCTGGAATTCACTTCCTAAGAACGTCAGAGAGTCATCTTCTCTAAACCTATTCAAATCAAATCTAAAAATGTTTTTCTTTAGACAAACTTTCACTTAAAGTGGAGTTCCACCCAAAAAAAAAAAAAAATGTCATTAATGTGCATAAAATAATACAAAGAAAAACATTTGGAGAAAATGTTTTTTTTACTTACCTTTTTATGCCTGTTGCTATGTGGTCCCTTGACATCCTCCTTCTTAATCACCTAGACTCCTTACGTCACTTCCCTCGGCGCCTCCGCTCGCTACTTCTCCTGGGAGATGTGTGTCATCATTTCCCAGGAGTCAGTGGGTAGCGCCGATGGCTAGTTTGCCATAACAATGGGGCGGGCACTTCCGACGCCGACGCCAATTATTATGGCAACCTGTATACTTTACAGCGCCGCTATGGTGCATACCCATTGTAGCATGACATGTAACGTATCTATTTGCTCGGCATAACATCATCTTTCACATTATACGAAAAAATTGGGGTAGATATTATGTTTTGTTAATTCATTAAAATTGATTTTTTTCCCAAAAAAATGCGTTTCAGAAACCACTGCGCAAATACCGTGTCACATAAAAAATTTCAACAATCTACAAATGTGCAATGTTTGGGGGTTCTAGTTAATTTTCTACCAAACAATACCAATTTCAACTTTTAAACAAAAAGTGCCAGAAAAACTTTGGTCTTCAAGTGGGTAAACAGTAGGCGTAGTCCATTTACATTCCTCCTTAAGTGCCGGTTCACACAGGTGCAACCCGACTTACAGCGTGACTTTGCAAGGTGATTTGGAGGCGACTTCAGCGCGACTTTCCACAACTTACAACGCGACTTAAAGTTGCCTCCAGGACAGGCGACTTTAGCTGTGGCCAATCACAGAATAATCAGTTCTGTTGGAGGGAGGGGGTTGCCTGGATAAACGTGGGAAGTACCTGGGTAAATTATTTTCTTTTTCCTGTAAAGTTGCTTCAATATAGATGGAGATCTGACTTGGAGGCAACTTCCACTGAAATCTATGGGTACAAGTTGCCTAGAAGTCGCCTTGAAGTAGAACAGGAACCTTTTCTGAAGTCGGAGCGACTTCAGTAGTGTACGTTAAGACAGCTCTCTTTCACTTCAATGGAATTTCTTATGTCCAGCGACTTGGGGCGACTTGAGGTATTGATCTTTATTTTGTTTTTATGAAAAAAATTTTTTTTTACAAACTAACGTATGTCTAATATTGAAAAATAACATTACAATTTTCATCACAGACATTTATATTTTAATATGTATATTCCAGTTTCCCCCCCATCCCTTCCCTCCTCCCACCTCTCTGCCGCTCCTTCTTCCAACCTATACCATCAAAGACAAACAGAGTTTCTCTTTTACATCTGAATCTGCAGAGCTCCCCCTTTATAGCTGAACTCGCAGAGACTCTGCAGACTCTGATGTAAGGGAGAACTCTGGGGACTCTGACATAAGGGATGCTCTGGGAACCCTGATTTAAGGGAAACACTGAGAACTTTGATGTACAGAGAGGACTCTGATGTAAGCAGGGAACACTGCGGACTCTGGTGTAAAGGGGAGTTCTGATGTAAGGGGCGCTCTGAGAACCCTGATTCATAGTTGCCAACAGTCCCAATTTTCCCAGGACAATCCCGATTTTGGGACCCTCGTCACGATTGGAGGCCGTCCCGATTTGGGATTTTGCCTTTTGTCCATGGAAAAACAGGCATGTTTGGCTCTGCAGCAGTTCAGGCTCCTGGCTCCAACAAAATGGCCCTCGGGGCCGCTGCGAGAGCTTTCCCCTTGTGTTCAGCTAAATCTCCTCTTGTTCCTCGTGTTTGGTGGAGAGGGGAGGGGCCGATTCGTGCAGCTAATGAATCGGCTTCTCTCTTCACAATTCTCCAACCGGGGTTAGCTGCACGGAACGGCCCCTCCCCTCTCCACTGAACACGAGGAACGAGAGGAGATGTAGCTAGACTGCAGCCAACACTCCGCCTGCAGCCAACACTCCGCAGGGGGCCCTGATTTAAGAGGCACTCCACTGGGGGGCATTGATTTAAGAGGCACTCTGCTGAGGGCACTGATTTAAGAGGCACTCCGCGGGGGCACTGATTTAAGAGGCACTCCCCTGGAGACACCTGATATAAGAGGCACTCCGCTGGGGACACTGACCGCTGGGGACACCTGATGTAATAGACACTCCGCTGGGGACACCTGATGTAAGAGGTACAGTACTGGAGACACCAGATGTAAGAAGCACTCCACTGGGGATACCTGATGTAAGAGGTACTGTACTGGAGACACCTGATGCAAGGAGGGAAGGAGGCACTCCGATGGGGACACCTGATGCATACTTGCCAACAGTCCCTGGACAATCCTGATTTTGGGACCTTCATCCTGATCAGAGCTCGTCCCAATTAATTTCCCGGGATTTTGCCTTTGTCCCGGGAAAATCGTGAATGTTTAAGGAAAAACGGCTGGCGGGCTACAAATATATGGCCGCCGCCGCCGTCACGAGGCTTATTTCCTCTTGTGTTCAGTGGAGAGGGGATGGGCAGCCAATTAGCTTCTCCTCTCTCCACTGAACACACACACAAGAAAGCCGGGAACTGCCGGGAACTGTAGCTGCCGCGCTGCTGGGGGACACAGGTCGCTCTGTAAGGAGGGCTCCGCTGCTGCTGCCAGGGACACTAAAGTAAGGAGAGCTCTGTTGCTTGGGGACACAGATCGCTCTGTAAGGAGGGCTCTGCTGCTGGGAACACCAGATGTAAAGGAGGGCTCCGCTGCTGGGGAAACCAGATGTAAATGAGGGCTCCGCTGCCGGGGACACAGATGTAAAGGAGGGCTCCGCTGCTGGGTACACCAGATGTAACGGAGGGCTCCGCTGCTGGGGACACCAGATGTAAAGAGGGGCTCCGCTGGGGCGTGGCCTGGACGGCAATGGGATAGGACGTGTGTAACCAGCGCTTCGTCCTTGGTAGATCCTGCAACCAGCATCCTGTGACCCCAAACAGTACTTTGTGCCCCACATCTGTGTCAGGAGGACCCGCCGCACCCGCCGAGCCATGTCTCCACCGAAACGGAGCACTGTAGCCTCATCGTCCCTAGACAGATACCGGAGGACGGAGCGGGACGGTGAGGGGCAAGATGGCGCCTCCTCCACAGCACACTCTGCTCCCCATACAGAGCATGAGGCAGCTGATACAGCGCGTGTCCTAGAGGCGATCTCCCTATGCCAATCCACCCTCACTACCAAGCTGGAGGAGGTAAAGGTGGACATTTCCTTGATAAGACAGGACATGACTAAACTCAGGGAAAGGGTTACTGAAACGGAGGCCAGAATTAGCCGGGCTGAGGACACTTTATACCCCCTACAGCATTCCCAGGATGATCTGAAGCGACAAGTTCAGATGTTGGCGCAGAAACATGACGACCTGGAGAACCGCGCTCGCAGATTCAAATTGCGCTTTATTGGCCTGCCTGAAGGTTCAGAAGGTACTGACCCAGCTACTTTCCTAGAAAAACTCCTCATTTCAACCTATGGCAGAGAGGCCTTCTCCACCACGTTTGTGGTGGAACGCGCACACCGCATGCCAGCCCACCGACCACCTGAAGGAGCTCCTCCACGCACCTTTATTGCGAAGATGTTGAACTTCAGAGACCGCGATGCAGTTCTCCGCATGGCTAGAATTAAGGGCAACATTACGTTCCAGTCAGGATTTGTCTCAGCATTCCCCGACTTTTCTGCGGAGGTGCAGAAACAACGCTCCAGATTCACAGAGGTCAAGCGACGCCTTCGAGCACAACACATCAAGTACTGCTGTTTCCTGCCCGCCATGCTGTTTCCTGCCCGCCTACGTGTGGTGGGGGAAGATCGAGCCTACTTCTTTGATGATCCAACACTTGCCTCGGAGTGGATCGATCGACGGGATGCAGAGAGAAACAGACCTGCCTAAAGATGATGCCTCCATATACAGTGGACTAGGTGAGACCTCAGGCCCCCATGCAATCTATAAACATTTACTGCACATACTGTACCCTGATCGGAGCCACTGGCTCTATTGGGAGCTGCAAAACATTATCTGACAAACACACTGCAGTGACAGAACCCATATAGGGTTCACTTCGGAGCAGAACACACAATATGCCCAGTACCTATAAGACTGCAGTGAATTGCCTATGTAGTCTCTGATCGGGGTACATCCCCTGAGCTTCAGTGCAAGATTTTGATCCGCCCCGATCTGGGGTACACATACCCCTGTATCTCTCACAATGACTTTACCCCATCGAAAGAAGAGACTGTTTTCTCCCTATGGACCTTTTCTGCCTGGCTCCTTAGACTCCTAAAGTTGGTCTCAGTCATGTTTGTAACAGGAGGGATGAGGGAGTCACCAGTTTAGCATTAATAGTTATGGTTTACAATACATTTTTATGAAAAATCTGTTACTTACTACTACATACCACTATTGGGCGTAAGAATGGAACATACAGTGGCTTGCGAAAGTATTCGGCCCCCTTGAACTTTTCAACCTTTTGCCACATTTCAGGCTTCAAACATAAAGATATAAAATTTTTATTTTTTGTGAAGAATCACCAACAAGTGGGACACAATTGTGAAGTGGAGCGAAATCTTTTGGATTTTTGAAACTTTTTTAACTAATAAAAAAATGAAAAGTGGGGCATGCAAAATTATTCGGCCCCCTTGCGTTAATACTTTGTAGAGCCACCTTTTGCTGCGATTACAGCTGCAAGTCACTTGGGGTATGTCTCTATCAGTTTTGCACATCGAGAGACTGAAATTCTTGCCCATTCTTCCTTGTAAAACAGCTCGAGCTCAGTGAGGTTGGATGGAGAGCGTTTGTGAACAGCAGTTTTCAGCTCTTTCCACAGATTCTCGATTGGATTCAGGTCTAGACTTTGACTTGGCCATTCTAACACCTGGATACGTTTATTTGTGAACCATTCCTTTGTAGATTTTGCTGTATGTTTGGAATCATTGTCTTGTTGGAAGATAAATCTCCGTCCCAGTTTCGGGTCTTTTGCAGACTCCAACAGGTTTTCATCCAGAATGGTCCTGTATTTGGCTGCATCCATCTTCCCCTCAATTTTAACCATCTTCCCTGTCCCTGCTGAAGAAAAGCAGGCCCAAACCATGATGCTGCCACCACCATGTTTGACAGTGGGGATGGTGTGTTGAGTGTGATGAGCTGTGTTGCTTTTACGCCAAACATATCGTTTTGCATTGTGGTCAAAAAGTTCGATTTTGGTTTCATCGGACCAGAGCACCTTCTTCCACCTTCTTTATTCAGTTCCTCACTCTTTGCCCCTTTTGCACCACCCCGCTTATTCTACCCCCTTTTTTTCCCTTTTTCTCTCTCCTATTCTATCCACCCTTCTCATGTCCTCACACCTTTTTTCCATTCACACTAATCCTTTTCAACCCCTTCCATTCCTTCCCTTGCTCTACATCTCTCTCTCTCCACCCATTTCCCTCACTCTTGCCCCACATTCACTTCACAGCCACATAATTATATTTCCCTTACAGATTTGGTCCCTCGTTTCACCATTATCTACAATGACACTCCTGCGGGACGTCGTCCGTTCCTGTGTTTTGCCCGCTGCGACATGTCCCCTCAGCTCCCGTGCATGGCATGGTTGGTTTGGCCTGTGCGTTCCGTGGCCGCACCGCTAATGTGTGGACCATACATGTAAGTGTACAGACAGTTCGGGTCCATTAGGGAGGACCCTTCCTGCCTGTTCTGAGCTTTTCTTCTCCCTTTCTTTTCCCCCTTTTCCTCCTCTTCTTCTTCTTCTTTCTTTTTTCCTCTTTCCCTTATACTTTTAATTAAATATTTTTTCTTTCAAATTTTTAGATTATCACTATGGTTCCTTGCTCCTGATGATAGGTCAAATACCTTGAAACGCGTAGAGCCAATAACAACCTAGTGTACATTTTGATGCATCTTACCAGGCCGTTCCATAATAACTCGTTTTTTGCCCCCTATGATTTGAAACCCTCTCTTTTATGTTTGTTCTTCAATTTTTTCCATTTAATGATGTAACCTTGCTCTAAATGTTTTTACATTATGTATTATGTATTGATTCCTTGTTGGAACATGTATGTATCTATATCTCTTTTGGTTTCAATGAATTGTAATAGTTGTACGAATGATTTTATATATAGCATCATGCATTGAATTATTCGAATACAGAAACTTTATAACCATTTGATTCCAATAAAAGCTATTTATTTTTATTCCCGCTCCCGAGTGTCTATATAAAAAGTCCCGCTATCTCTCTATTTTTTTTTTTTTTTTTTAATTTTTTCCTTCTTCCACATGTTTGGTGTGTCTCCCAGGTGGCTTGTGGCAAACTTTAGACGAGACTTTTTATGGATATCTTTGAGAAATGGCTTTCTTCTTGCCACTCTTCCATAAAGGCCAGATTTGTGCAGTGTACGACTGATTGTTGTCCTATGGACAGACTCTCCCACCTCAGCTGTAGTTCTCTGCAGTTCATCCAGAGTGATCATGGGCCTCTTGGCTGCATCTCTGATCAGTCTTCTCCTTGTCTGAGCTGAAAGTTTAGAGGGACAGCCAGGTCTTGGTAGATTTGCAGTGGTCTGATACTCCTTCCATTTCAAAATGATCGCTTGCACAGTCCTCCTTGGGATGTTTAAAGCTTGGGAAATCTTTTTGTATCCAAATCCGGCTTTAAACTTCTCCACAACAGTATTACGGACCTGCCTGGTGTGTTCCTTGGTCTTCATGATGCTCTCTGCACTTTCAACAGAACCCTGAGACTATCACAGAGCAGGTGCATTTATACAGAGACTTGATTACACACAGGTGGATTCTATTTATCACCATCAGTCATTTAGGACAACATTGGATTATTCAGAGATCCTCGCTGAACTTCTGGAGTGAGTTTGCTGCACTGAAAGTAAAGGGGCCGGATAATTTTGCACGCACCACTTTTCAGTTTTTTAATTGCTAAAAAAGTTTAAAATATCCAATAGATTTCGTTCCACTTCTCAATTGTGTCCCACTTGTTGGTGATTCTTCACAAAAAATAAAAATTTTATATCTTTATGTTTGAAGCCTGAAATGTGGCAAAAGGTTGAAAAGTTCAAGGGGGCCGAATACTTTCGCAAGCCACTGTGTATTACTACCAGGTGTTCCACAGACGCACCATCTAAAATCTCGTTGCTGGACTACCAACCAGTGAATTATTCGCCCCTACCACTAGTGTGACATATTGTCACCGGCACAGTTAAATAAGCTTTAGCCGGTGTCAATATAGGTAGTGTATACTATCAAGTGCCATGGTACCTACTAGTGGTTGCACAGGTTATGGGTTTAATGCTCCAGCCAAGTTTGGGCGGCTGAGAGCAGGGAGGGGGGATTGGGAATTGTTTCACTTAAGTTTAAAGAGCATGTGTTCTGATATGATGGAATATACTTGTAATGAATATGTATGGTATTACTTGACACTAAGATGGATCACTGTATGGGAAATTGCGCGTGTTGAGGCTGAGCCTGCCCTGGGAAAACCTATCCAGCCGCACCCCTACACACACCCATATGACACATATGATTAACGTCAAATTCCTAACATGGAACGTCCGGGGAATCCGGGACAAAATTAAGCGAACGGCAATCTTTGGCTGCCTTAAGTCCTATCGTGTGGATATAATTGTATTAGTCGAAACGCACATAACAGGCCAGCTACAGGTTGCACTGAAACGCCCATGGATAGGGTGGGCGTACCACGCCACACACTCTTCCTACTCCCGAGGGGTTTCTATACTCATTGCTAAAACTACTCCATTTGGCATAATTTCAGTGCGGACAGATCCTCAGGGCAGGTTCATCTTTCTACACTGTACTATTAGTGGCTCACAATATCTGATGCTTGCCTTTTACATACCCCCACCTTACAACTCTGCTATAGTCACAGAAGGGTTACTATATATGTCTCAACACCCTGCCATCCCTGCTATTTGGCTAGGGGATTTTAACACAGTCCTAAACTCTACTAGAGATAGATTACAGTCCCTTCAGTGCGCCCAAACCCCTGACAGTACCAGATTTGGGCGATTGATGTCCGAATTCTCCTTAATAGACACATGGAGATCTAAATACCCAAACACCCAGACCTTCTCTTGCTTTTCGGCAACACATTCCACCATGTCCCGCATAGATTTCATACTAATCTCAGAAATACTCCTCCCACTGCTAGCAGACGCAGGGTATCACACCAGATCCCTCTCAGATCACGCTCCTTGTTGGGCAACCCTACATCTAGCCGCGCACACGGGATCCCATACATGGCGCCTTCATCCCTTCTGGCTCTCTGCCTTAAAAGACCAGGAGGATATCCAAGAGCAATGGCAATATTTTTTTAACCGTAACAGGGACACCGCTTCGGTAAATATGGTGTGGGAGACATTTAAAATACATGTCCGTACAATCCTTTCTTCACGTATAAATAGATTGAAGGCCTCTTCTAAAGCTGCACTACACCTTGCCTCTGAAAAGGTAGAACTAGCAACTAAAGAATTTAATCTAGACCCCAATCCAGCCACGGTATCAGTACTCAAACTGCAAACCCGTATACTTAACCAAATACACTTTGAGAAAGCTAAACAAAAACTTTTCTTCTCAAAACAACGGATATTCGAGTTGGGTGAACGAGCGGGTAAATTACTGGCGTATTTAGCCCACCAAGACACTAACCCACCGGTTGTGGTATCCTTGACAGACCCACATAATGCACCCTTAACGGACCCTATATCGGTAGCAACAGCATTCCGTACATATTATGCCGACCTTTACTCCTCTAAAGTAAATGTCATTGTTCAAGAGACACAGACATTTCTCCTCAATATACCATTTCCCCAAATCTCAGAATCTCAGATGACAGACATGGAGGCCCCTCTTACTGCAGACGAGATCGCAGCTGCGATTTCATCCCTAGCCCCAGCGAAAGCCCCAGGCCAAGATGGCATACCCCTAGACTTTTATGCAGAATATTCCGAGGTATTGGTCCCTGAACTACTTAAATTATACAATTATATTTTCGAATCTGGCTCCCTACCTGAATCCCTCTGACGGGCAGTAATCATAGTGATCCCAAAGCCAGGTAAGAATCCCCAATATCCGGAATCATATCGCCCAATATCACTGCTACAAGCAGATATCAAAATTCTAGCAAAAGTTTTGACCATTCGACTCAATCAAATTATTCTCTCCATTATCCACCCTGACCAAACGGGATTCATGCCTGGGAAGAACACAGCCATGAATCTACAACATTTATACATGAATATCCAAGCGACCCATGAGAACATAGGAGACCGAGCAGTGGTGGCGCTGGACGCCGTCAAGGCGTTTGACTCCGTGGAGTGGGAGTATCTGTGGGAATGCCTTAGGGGGTTCGGATTCGGGCCCAGATTTATAAAGTGGGTACAACTATTATATTTCTCACCAGAAGCTAGCGTTCTTGTGAATGGAACCCTATCAGACTCTTTCCCGCTGGAACGGGGTACCCGTCAGGGCTGCCCACTTTCCCCACTCTTGTATGCCCTGGCAGTCGAGCCCCTGGCCATTTCCCTCAGGATGCACCCGGGCATTAGAGGTGCATTAGAGGCGCCAATCAGCCTCCCTTCCATTGCTAAGAGTTGCCTCTTTCAAATATCTAGGCGTACTAATTACTAGAGATTTTATCGTCAACAATATAGAGCCCTTATTTACATACTTGAAATCCCGTACACAAACCTGGACTAGACTCCCACTGGGAGTGATGGGGAGAATCAACCTTTTTAAAATGATTCTGCTCCCAAAATTTCTTTATATACTGTGGAACTCCCCAGTACTTATCCCCCTAAAAATTTTCAAAGCCCTAGATCAGATAGTTAACTCCTTTATATGGGGATCCAACAGACACAAACTAGCTTGGAATACCCTAAAAAACCCCACCACCGCCGGAGGAGCTGCTCTCCCGGACTTACATACATACTATATAGCTGCACAGATTTCACACCTTTTTCATCTACATAAAACTGACAAAGATAGATACCAAGCTTTAGTATGTAGAGAATCAAATAAGGATATACATTCTCCTCTGCAAGTAATATTTAGAGGCAGGGAAGGTACGGGTAGAGGAATGACTCAGAACCACATGTTACATCAACATAAAAGAATTTCGGAGATTGCGCTTAATTTAACTGGAGCTGATTTCTACCACTCGCATACACCCTTATGGCATAACCGCCAACTACAAGAACTATTGCACATACCAGCTGCTACACTGTGGGCTACTAAGGGAATCACATACCTATTTCAGGTACTTACGCCTCTAGGGGTGAGACATTTCCAAGCACTTAGAGAGGAGTTTGATTTACCTGCACATATGCTGTTTAACTATATGCAACTAAGGCATGCTCTACGGGCCCAATTCACAGATGGATTCCCCAACACACAAACGTTACCAATGGTTGAAGTGATCACAGGCGAAGAGCCAGCTAAACTGATATCCAACCTCTATAGCATCATAAGGGCGCGATCAGTAGCCAGAATTATAGATAGAGCTAAAAATAGGTGGGAAGAGGACATAGGCCCAATAGAAGACTCGGATTGGGAGGAGGCATTGGAGAATGTTAAGAAATCATCCCCGACACTATCAGACCGTTTGACTCAATTATATATTATCCACAAAGCCTACCTTACCCCCTCACGGCTGGTCAAATTCTCACGTGACCAGGACCCAAACTGCCCAGGGTGCTTAGCTAACCCATGTTCATTTTTTCATTTAATATGGGAATGTCCAAACATTCAGCACTACTGGACACAGGTTATCAAATTTTTACACGACCACATGGGCTCACCCCTACAACTTGATCCCAAAACATGCCTACTAGGTATATTGCGAGACGCTGAAACTGAAAAGTATTTGGCAATTTTCCTCTACGAAACCTTGTTCTGTGCCAGGAAAGTGATTGCCAGATACTGGATGAGGGTAAATCTTCCCACAGTTCGAGCCTGGATTGCTGAAGTAAACAAAACACTGCCGTATAAGCAAGTATTATATAGCCATAGAGGGTGCCCGGCCAAGTATAACAGAATCTGGGATAGGTGGCTCAACTCCAGTGAAACCTGTATTGAATAACTACATAAATGAGAGATTACCTGATGTAAGCAATACTTACAATGCGTTGTTTATTCCTTAATGTTAATTGGAAATACCACTATGACAATTAGATATGGTTGGGGAACTAAGAGGAGAATATAATGATACTTAGCGCAATGTACCCAAGGACATTAACACAAGTATGACCCTCTGATGTAATGGAAACCATACCTTACAAACTCTTTTTTCTTTTTTTCTTCCTCTGTTTGTACAAGTGTACTTTGATTATTTGTATCATTGGAACAAATGTATTCCGTATATATACGGTTGTTGTTTTCTTTCTCTGACAATCAATAAACATGCTCTTGTTTAAAAAAAAAAAAAAAGAGGGGCTCCGCTGCCAGGGACACAGATCTGTAAGGAGGGCCTCTGCTTCTGGGGGCACCTGATGTAAGGACGGACTCTGCTGGGGGCACCTGATGTAAGGACAGACTCTTCTGGGGGCACTAAATGTAGAGACAGACTCTGCTGGGGGCACCTGATGCAAGGACGGACTCTGCTGGGGGCACCTGATGACATCTGGTGGCAGGCGACGTGGCAGGTGACACGCTCAGGGATCCCACTGATTCTGGATTATGGTGAGTTGAATGATTTCATTCTATATTACAATGTAATAATAGTAATAATGCGCTTCAATCATCCTGACACCATAAAAACTATGGTGCTGGGATGATTGAAGCGCTAACACCAGGTGTTTGGAGTAACTTTATCTGCTGATTTGTTAAACTCTGGAATACACATTTCTATTGTGGTGTAGGATCTGGGCCTGCTGTCCCTCCATCCCCCTTTCCTTCCTTCTCTCTCCTTCCCTCCTTCTTTCCTTCTTTCTCTCTTCCTCCCACCCTCTTTTCCCCTTTCTTTCTCCATCTCTCATTCATCTCAGACTCTAACCACACCCCCATTTGAACCACGCCAATATAAGCCATGCCCACTATTTCAAGTAAACCACACCCATTTTTCTTTTTTGCTATGTCACGCCTACAAACGCATGCCCCGCCCCTAACTATAATAAGACTCCGCCTACAGCCAAAAAAGTGTCCCTATAAATTTTTTTACAATGTTGGCAACTATGCTGATTTAGCTTAGTGTACTCACTCAGAGGCAGGAGAGGTAGGGGGAGGCTTCAGTCACAGACAGGGATGGATGGTGAGCTCACTCACCCCTTGTCAATCAGCACCTCTCATCCAGATCTATCTGCGACTGCTGGGCTTCTAATTTCCTGCCCCCACTTTCATTTTCTGAGGCACAGGGAATTAGAGTGTAGGGAGACACACAGGGGTAGGGGAGGGAGAAAGAGGAGAAGAACGAGCCCTCTCTCCTCTCCTGTCAGTGTGGGGGGTGGGGGAATTGTTAGTATTGTTAGTGCTGGCTTTGGCAGTGTGAAAGAGAGTGTAACAGATACTCTTGGCTTAGCCAACTGCAGCCAGCAAACCTGCTGGGAAGCCATAGTCCGGTCAGAATAATGTGTCCGGGTTTCAGGCGCTCTGAAACCCTGACACATGATTTAAAACCGAACCACACAGCTCATCATCCCCTTATTGCGGTAGAGCTTGGGTGAGTTCTTATACATTATCTGCATAGGCAGTTTTTTGGTGAAGATGAACTAATCCTTTAACTACCTCCCACCCACCTTATAGTAAAATGAAGGTCGGGTGGGATCCCCTCTCGTTCTGGGTCGCCCCAGTGTCACCGCTCTCCCGCCCCCCAGGGACATGGCGTGACCCTGATCTCAGTAAAGAGCCAATGACGCGGCTCTTTACCCATGTGATCGGCTGTGTGCAATCACAGCCGATCACATGTAAACACAGAAGTGCCATTTATTGGCTCTCCTCGCCTCACACTGACAGAGTGTGAGGAGAGAAGAGCCAATCAGTGGCATCTCCTAGCAGGGGAGACCTGTACAGGTAATCAGCACACTGATCATCAGTGTAGCCCCAACAGTGCCCAGCAGTGATGCCGATCAGACCATTTGTAATGCCAATTTGTGCCCAGGAGTGACACCAATCTGTGCCCATCAGTGATGCATATTTGTGCCCACCAGTGCTGCCTATCCATGTCGCCTATTATTGCCCATCAGTGCCACCAATCATTGCCCAGCAGTGCCCCTATTCGTGCCCCTATCAGTGCTCAACAGTGCTGCATATCAGTGCCCATCAGTGCGGCATATTAGTGTCTCCGCATCAGTGCCACCTCATCAGTGCTCTTCGTTGCCCATAAGTGCCATCTCATCAGTGCCCATCAGTGAAGGAGAAAAATTACTTATTTACAAAATTTTCAGACAGAAACTATGAAAAATACCACCAAATAAAGTTCGATTTGTGTGATAAAAATGTA
The DNA here is from genome assembly GCA_037952835.1 of Lithobates septentrionalis. NCBI lineage: Eukaryota > Metazoa > Chordata > Amphibia > Anura > Ranidae > Lithobates > Lithobates septentrionalis. The sequence continues at coordinate 1,000,130 of JBBDGP010000289.1, read as the reverse complement.
ATATGGGTACAGTGTTGCATGACCGTGCAAATGTCATTCAAAGTGTGACAGCGCTGAAAGCTGAAAATTGGCCTGGGCAGAAAGGGGATGAAAATGCCCGGTATTGAAGCGCTTAATGATTCAGAGTTTTGGTTGGGGCCTGAAATAAAGTGATTAAAAAAAATTCTCATACGGGAATATTTTATAGTCTGATAAGCCTGTTAATAAAATGGAAAATAGAACACAGACAGGAAATACAGATATACAGGAACAATAACATCCAGGTTAGTCGCATGTCATAGCCCTGTGTCATCCTGATTACCTAGAAACATGCAAGGAAGCAAAAAAAACAAAGGACTTGCGTGTCCCTTAGCAACCAAATGTCTCCCTTTATTTTGTCACATGTCCTGGTTGGTTGCTATGGGTGGGCTGTTAAAATAGGAGAGAATACCGCGTTTCACATGACTAAGGGATGTGTCTATGGTGAGGCTCCCGTGTATACCTAGTAATTCTAAATTTCATCCCCTTTTTCCCACCATTGACCACACGACACTACTCCTCTGGAGTCGAATGGCCATAGCAGCCTTTTATTACAACAAAATAAAATACAAAAATACTTTGAACATAACTTAATGCCTAATATACATTCTTATAAAACATTTTATAACATTTTGTAAACATTTTTTCACCAATGAACCTTACTATTAACCTTTTTGATCTAAGGGTCCTTGAAGGCCATATCAATGTCCTTACACCAACTAGTTGTATCGGTATACCCAAAAAACGGCCCCCTGCCGTGTAATTACGAAAGCTCGGGGACAAAACAGCTACTTCCTGCCAGATACAACTTCCTCCACCATTGTTTCCATACAAGGGAAAGGACCCCAAAAAACTCCGTGGGGCCCAACCCCCCTAAAAAACCTCCATTATTTCTCAGCACCGCCTCCAAGGACCCCATAGACCTGCCGCTGCTACGACAGTCACATTCCCCACCGTCATTACCATTACCTCCGTAAACCATAAACCCAAACCTTAACATCCCATATCCCCCTTTAATACCCAGTACTGTATTATAAATTAAAGTCGGGAGGGAGGGTGGGAATTCTTCCAACCGGCGCTTTTCCTCTCTCCAACTGACCCCTGGTATACTCCGCCCCCCACTTATATCTGGCTCCCCCCACTGACCACCTCCTATCCTAATATACATACCCTAATCACTCCACCTCACTGCCCCACCCTAGTCATGCTGGCCCTCCTCCTAGTGTTACTTTGGCTCCGGGCCATTACTTGACTAAGGGATGTGTCTATGGTGAGGCTCCCGTGTATACCTAGTAATTCTAAATTTCATCCCCTTTTTCCCACCATTGACCACACGACACTACTCCTCTGGAGTCGAATGGCCATAGCAGCCTTTTATTACAACAAAATAAAATACAAAAATACTTTGAACATAACTTAATGCCTAATATACATTCTTATAAAACATTTTATAACATTTTGTAAACATTTTTTCACCAATGAACCTTACTATTAACCTTTTTGATCTAAGGGTCCTTGAAGGCCATATCAATGTCCTTACACCAACTAGTTGTATCGGTATACCCAAAAAACGGCCCCCTGCCGTGTAATTACGAAAGCTCGGGGACAAAACAGCTACTTCCTGCCAGATACAACTTCCTCCACCATTGTTTCCATACAAGGGAAAGGACCCCAAAAAACTCCGTGGGGCCCAACCCCCCTAAAAAACCTCCATTATTTCTCAGCACCGCCTCCAAGGACCCCATAGACCTGCCGCTGCTACGACAGTCACATTCCCCACCGTCATTACCATTACCTCCGTAAACCATAAACCCAAACCTTAACATCCCATATCCCCCTTTAATACCCAGTACTGTATTATAAATTAAAGTCGGGAGGGAGGGTGGGAATTCTTCCAACCGGCGCTTTTCCTCTCTCCAACTGACCCCTGGTATACTCCGCCCCCCACTTATATCTGGCTCCCCCCACTGACCACCTCCTATCCTAATATACATACCCTAATCACTCCACCTCACTGCCCCACCCTAGTCATGCTGGCCCTCCTCCTAGTGTTACTTTGGCTCCGGGCCATTACTTGACTAAGGGATGTGTCTATGGTGAGGCTCCCGTGTATACCTAGTAATTCTAAATTTCATCCCCTTTTTCCCACCATTGACCACACGACACTACTCCTCTGGAGTCGAATGGCCATAGCAGCCTTTTATTACAACAAAATAAAATACAAAAATACTTTGAACATAACTTAATGCCTAATATACATTCTTATAAAACATTTTATAACATTTTGTAAACATTTTTTCACCAATGAACCTTACTATTAACCTTTTTGATCTAAGGGTCCTTGAAGGCCATATCAATGTCCTTACACCAACTAGTTGTATCGGTATACCCAAAAAACGGCCCCCTGCCGTGTAATTACGAAAGCTCGGGGACAAAACAGCTACTTCCTGCCAGATACAACTTCCTCCACCATTGTTTCCATACAAGGGAAAGGACCCCAAAAAACTCCGTGGGGCCCAACCCCCCTAAAAAACCTCCATTATTTCTCAGCACCGCCTCCAAGGAGCCCATAGACCTGCCGCCACAGCACACGCACGTGACGCCTTACGTGCGTGTCGCCCTCCACACCATAACCGCCCGGTGTACACCCTCCTGCAAAGCCAGCTGCCACAGATCCAAACCGATCACATTCAGGTGTACACCATCCGATCTCAAAAAACGCCAGGTTTCTTCTTCCAAATCCCGATGACGCACTGCCAAACCGCCATTACGAACAAAAAATTTGGCCACCGCTTTATTGACCTTTATCCTCGCTCTGTTCAGACCTGCAACAGAGCGAGCCAAACGCCAAGCCGTCCTGGCCACGATATCTGACCAAATAAAAATGGTATCCGGAAAAAAGGATTGTAAACGTAGCAGATTGAATTTAATATCCCGGATAAGCTCTCTCGCACAACGAACCCCCAAATCATTACCACCCGCATGAATCACAACCACATCCGGGGTGCGGTCAAGGCAGGCAAACTTATGCATCTCAGGGACTACCCTGGACCAGAGCATACCCGGAATCCCGATCCAGCGTACCACCCCCTCCCCCTCTGACAGACCCAATAACCTGCCTCCCTTCCTAACATCCGCCCTCCTGGCACCCCAATACACGTAAGAGTGTCCCAGGATCCACACCAAACAGGAGTCCGAACCTGAAAAACATGGAAAACAAACAAAAGGAAGACAGGGAGAAAAACAAACATGCCCTGTAATTCCCTAACTGCTAGGACCCCCTGGCTTGCCCAACAGGAATGCTATCTTTCATCAGTATCTTCTGTTGCCACAATGGCCCCACCCACCCAGAAAGATTAAGCCACTAAAGTAGGTGAGGATGAACATACAACTTGAACCTGGATGATTCCCACCTGCCGATACCTTTTACCACATCCTCATCCAATCCCCACCGAACCGCCTCCGTGGCTGCACCAATGCGGAACGAATGTGAAGAGTAATTTTCTGCGTTGAAACCCGCGGCTATCAAACATTTTTTGAAAACCGCCTGAAACTGAAAACGAGAAACCGCCCTACCATCTTCGTGTTGGAAGAAACCCCCCCCCTCGGGGCCTAATTGTACAAAATTCCCCTGTTGCCGCAACCGGACATACAGGGGAACCCGGGATCCTATTCAACTCAACCCATTTCCCCTTCCCGCATTGGTCCGTCTTGGACCTCTTCAAAAATATCCCCAACTTATCCCCACGTAACAAAACGTCCTGCACTTCCAAACCTCCATTGCCCCTTCTATTATTACTTACCATCTCACCTATCCGAAACGCTCCAAAAAAGGCCAATACAAAATTGGCCCTAAACAATACCCGCTCAAAACTTGAAAAACAAACATCTCCCAACTGTAGGACCACCTCACTTAAAACCTCAAACGAAACCGGGCGTCTTTTGTCGGCAGCCGTACGACCAGCGCGATATCCACGCATAGCACGCCAAACCCTGAAAACCTTTGTCACATCCCTTTGCCCAGCCAACTGAAACATGAAAGCCAGCCCCGCCATCTTACTAGACATAGAAGAAGCTGATACTCCCCTCTCAAAATTCCTGCCTATAAAATAGAGCAGCAAATTAATCCTACCTTCTTCATGTGGACTGACCCCTACTTCCTCCACCAAAACCTCCCATTCCTTCCAAACCTTACTGTACTTAGCCCAAGTAGCTGCGGATACCGATCAATGTATTAACCGTTGGGCGATGGCAATGCGATGCTCCACAACCTCTCGGGACAAGGAATCCCGAACACTTCTGCTCCCGGCACCAGTTGACGAAACCTGTCCCACTGGAAACGAGACAATGCATCAGCCACAGAATTATCCACTCCCGGAACATGAACAGCAGCAACACAACAATTAATACACAAACAACGTAATACCAGGTGCCTTAGTAAGCGCACAACTGGGGGGTAAGACGCAGTGTTATTGTTAATGGCCTGCACAACACCCAGGTTATCACAGTGAAAGCGCACCCGACGATTCTTAAACTCTGCGCCCCAAAGCTCCACAGCTAGAACAATAGGGAACAATTCCAAAACCGCCAAGTTGCGTATCAGTCCAGCCTCCTTCCAAAGTACCGGCCATTCCCCCGCGCTCCACTTCCCCTGACAGAACGCCCCGAATCCACATGATCCCGCCGCGTCAGTAAACAGTTCCAAATCAAAGTTTGAAACTACCGTACCCATCCACAAAGAGCGGCCATTGTACGTAGCCAAAAACGGATCCCATACCTTCAAATCCTCCTTATGATCCCTACTTAATCGAATATAATGATGCGGGGCCCTGACCCCTGCCGTGGCGGCAGCAAGGCGCCTGCAGAAGACCCGCCCCATAGGCATGATGCGGCACGCAAAATTCAATTTGCCTAGCAACGATTGTAAAGACCGAAGTTGTACCTTCTTTGTCTGTAACGCCACAGACACTTCCTGTTTTAAGCCATCCAATTTGTCCTGAGGCAATCTACATTCCATCGCTACCGTGTCTATAACAATCCCCAAAAAACTCAAAGCAGTAACTGGGCCTTCCGTCTTGTCTGGAGCCAACGGAACCCCAAAAACCTCAAAAAGCTGCTGAATCGTAGCCAGCAATGACGCGCACACCAAACTCCCTGCCGGCCCTATACACAGAAAATCATCCAAATAATGGATGACGGATGACAAGCCTGACACATCCCGCACCGCCCATTCCAAAAAGGAACTAAAGTGTTCAAACAGCGAACAAGAAATCGCACACCCCATGGGCAAACACCTATCAACAAAGAACTTGCCCTGCCAGTGACACCCCAACAAACGACAGCACTCTGGATGAACAGGCAAGAGGCGAAAAGCAGCCTCAATGTCTGTTTTTGCCAACAATGCGCCCTTTCCCAGACACTGGACCCATGCGACCGCCGTGTCAAAAGATGTGTAAGACACCCTACACAAATCAGGGTCAATCGAATCATTAACTGATCCCCCACGCGGGTATGACAAATGATGAATGAGCCGAAATTTGTTCGGCTCCTTCCTAGGGACCACACCTAGCGGGGAAACAACTAAATCCGGCATTGGGGGCAACTCAAACGGGCCCGCCATGCGCCCTAAGGAGACTTCTTTTAACAATTTATCTGTCACAACACTAGGGTGCTCCCTAGCAGACTTCAAATTTTCCGCCATAGGCGGAACTACTCTAAGCCCGCTACTCAACCTAAAACCGTCCGTAAATCCCAACTCTAATAACTTGGCTGCTTCTTGATCAGGGTACCGTCTTAGAAAAGGGGCCATCTTTTTTACCCTCACTGGTGTCCTCCCTTTTTCCAGCATCTCCCCCTTTTCCACGACCTTGCTTAAAACACCGGGACTGAGAGTGCGACCCTCCACATGTGGAACACTCATGTCGAAATCGACATTTTGCCCCAAACTTGCAGGTACCGGCATTGAACTGCCAGCAGAAACCCATGCGACTGCCGGCCGGTTGTCCGGCAATAGCTGAACCCCCGGCCCCTCCCTGAAAGGGAGCCAAAGAACTTCTTGGAGATGACATTAACTTCATCCAAAGACTAATGTCCTTGTGGTCCCACCGCAATGCAGGGCGTACCGCCTTCCTCTGCCGGAATTGCTCATCATAGCGTAACCAGGCCGAACCACCGTACACCCTTTGCGCTTCACCAATGGAGTCCAGATAGCAGAAAAGAGCAGAGCAGTGCTCAGGCGCTTTTTCCCCAATAACGCTTGCCAAAATCGCAAACGCCTGCAGTCAATTTGAAAAAGTGCGCGGTATTAAGCGGTAACGCCGCTTCTCCTCTTCCTCTTTTTTGCTCTCATCAGGCTTAACTTTGTCCAAGTTAAACTTCTCCAAGGGCAACAAGGAGAATATTTCAACGTACTCCCCCTTCAGAATGCGCTCCCTCACTTCCGCCTTTAAATGAGCGCCCAACGGCCCCTCAAAACAGACGTATACCTCACATTTGGCAGCCTCTGCCAAACGCACACCGTCCAGTCCGGCTGTCCCCTTACCCACAGGCACAGCATCCCCCGCCATCGCTGCAGCACCAGCCACTACCTTCGCCGGCAGCGTTACTGGAGTTTCCGTCCCTACCCCAGCAACTACCGCGCTCGCCGATACACCCAATGCAGGGGCCACCCCCACAGATTCCCGCGGTGCAGCCGTGTGGGCAGATGCCCACGCCGCCACTGGAGAAGCACTCGCCACCGGCCGCTGACCAGCCTCACAGCGCGCCAGCACTTCCCGCAAACCCGCCAGCAAAGTCTGTACCACCCCTACGTCCTGCAACCCCAGAGACGTGGAACTACTACCTTGCCCCAAACTACTTAAACCACCCTGAGCCCCTGACACAGCTACACCACCATCAACTACCCTTTTTCAGCATTAGAAGAAGACAAAGACAACACAGAAAGGGGCTCACCTGGCTGCCGCTGCCTCACTGGACATCCAGCCGCGATCCCCGCTGCACGCGCCGGCTCTGGTAGTTCTTCCTCCACACGATCGTCCAGCTCACCCTCAGACAAACTGTCCTGGGAACTCCCGGCCTCTCTCCGCTCCTCAGTCGCAGGCCGCACCGCAGGATTCACCGCCGCCGTTGAGCGCCCCGCAGTGACGTCATCACTGTGCGCCACACCAACACTTGTCTCCACAAGGCAAGTTAGCTGAGCCCTAGGCCGGGCAGGGGGAGCCCGCCTGGCCGTGGATCTGGACCGAGGCACATCCAAGTCCCCCGAACTCCTCTTCCGTCCCCTCACATCCGGAATACAGGCCCCAGCCGCTCCTGCCCCATAGCCGTCACCCGCCGAGGCCTCTCTCCCTCACCGAGCTCCCCTTCAGCCAGGCTGAAAGCCCGCCGTGGCAGCCGCCATGTTTCTCACAGTGTCTGCAGGGGGGGCGGTACCTGATGCTGCAGCACCGCTCGTCTCCTGGATCCGACGCGATCGAGCTCCCTGTCCGTCTCCGCATGCCGCAGCCACCGCTGATTTTCGCTTGGCCGGCGGAGTCCGCCCTTCCAGTGCCAGACTCCCTGCACGATCGGTTTCCGAGCTGAAACTCTCAGGCGGTCTAGACCGCCTAGCACGTGTGCGGCCCGGAGGAGGGGGGCTGGTGGGTGAAACGGAGGAGGACTGGCTGGGGCCTTGGAAAAGGCTAGCCACAGAAGCCTGCAGCCATCCCATGCCTCTGGCCGCCGCCTCCTCTCTAAGTTGAGACAAAATCGTCTCCAAGTCACCCATGTTGGAAATTGGAGACCGTGTAGCGAATTCTTCCAACCGGCGCTTTTCCTCTCTCCAACTGACCCCGGTATACTCCGCCCCCCACTTATATCTGGCTCCCCCCACTGACCACCTCCTATCCTAATTTACATACCCTAATCACTCCACCTCACTGCCCCACCCTAGTCATGCTGGCCCTCCTCCTAGTGTTACTTTGGCTCCGGGCCATTACTTTCCTCCTGATTGAGTAATGAATGATTTGAAGGGTGGGTGGAGGTTCTACAGAACCACTGGCTAGTTTTTTCCCTTAACTTTCCAATGTGAAGGAAGGAAACAGACTTTAAATTCAAACTACACATGTAAACAGATAAATGCACAGTTGAAATGCATGTATGTTAACCCCTTCATGCCACTTCCAGCAACCCTTTAAAGAGTTAGTTCACCTTTACCCAACTGCCTATGCATATATGGGGCATCTGTAGATAAAAACAAACTGTGCAGCTTTGACTAAAGTTGAGTAAAGCCCTTGGATATAGGTGTGTAGGCCATTTACATACCTTATGAAACCTGACTGGAATACTCCAAGCACGTTGCTAAGCATACCTCCCAACCGTCCCCAGATTACCCATGAAAGTCCCGCCTTGGGAGATCTGTCCCACGTTCCGGGCACATTCATTCCGGGACAATACAATGTCCCGGAATTGCCCCCTGGGCCAATCTGATACCCCCTAAAATTGCAGCCGCTGTTCCTCACTGCCTAGTGTACTGCTGGTCGAGACCTGCGGCGCTTTAATATAAACCCTCAGGCGCTGCCTGGCTCACTGCCCAAACAACTGGTTGCTAGACACGGCCAGCCTGGCGTCTAGCAATCAGTGATGTCATGACGAGGGGGCCCCAGAATTCAGAGCAAGCCGTAGGAGAATCTTCTCCTCACAGCTAAGTTCTGCCCCGGACTCTGCCCCCCGACTCTGGGTCTTGCCAGATGTCTGTTCCTGCTCTAGAAGAAAGGTAGGAGAAATGCTCCCTGACCCGAGGACACTCATGGTCAATCTGCTCCCTCCCATAGACTGCACCCCTCCAGTCATGCTGCTGTACAGTCACCCCATACTGCCCTCCACTATCCCCCCTCCCATCATACTGCCCTCCACTACCCCCTTCCCATCATACTGCCCTCCACTACCCCCCCTCCTACCATACTGCTCTCCAATACCACCCCCTCCCATCATACTGCCCTCCACTATCCTCCCTCCCATCATACTGCCCTCCACTACCCCCTTCCCATCATACTGCCCTCCACTACCCCCCTCCTATCATACTGCTCTCCACTACCACCCCCTCCCATCATACTGCCCTACACTACCATCCCTACCATCATACTGCCCTCCACTATCCCCCCTCGCATCATACTGCCCTTACTGCCTCCCCTTCCATTATACTGCCCTCCATCATACTGCCCTCCACCACATCATACTGCCCACTGCCACCCCTCCCATCATACTGCCCTCCACTGCTACCCCCTCCCATTATACTGCCCTCCACCCAATCATACTGCCCTCCACTGCCACCCCTCCCATCATACAATATTAACTGACCTACTGACATTATCCACTGCTTTACTTACCATGTCCACTGCTCTACTGACCACGTCCACTGCCCTACTGTCCATGTCCACTGCTGTACTGACCGACACCATTGGCGGAACTACCAGCAAAGGTCTCTGTACATAGCTCATCCCAGAACCCTGCACTCTGTACATAGCTCATCCCAGAACCTGCACTCTGTACATAGCTCATCCCTGAACCCTGCACTCTGTACATAGCTCAACCCAGAAACCTACACTCTGTACATAGCTCATCCCAGAACCCTGCACTCTGTACATAGCTCATTCCAGAACCCTGCACTCTGTACTTAGCCCATCCCAGATCCCTGCACCCTGTACTTAGCCCATCCCAGAACCCTGCACTGTGTACTTATCTCATCCCAGAACCCTGCACTCTATTCATAGCTAATCCCAGAACCCTGCACTCTGTACATAGCTCATCCCAGAACCCTGCACTCTGTAAATAGTTCATCCCAGAACCCTGCACTCTGTACATAGCTCACACCATAACCCTGAACTCTGTACATAGCTCATCTCAGAACCCTGCGTTCTGTATATAGCCCATCCCAGAACCCTGCACTCTGTTTGTAATGCTCTCCAAACCCTGCACGCTTTTATCCTTTTTTTAAAATGAATGTGCTGGGGTTTGTATGTATCCATGAGACTCTTTCTTGCGGAACAATAATAAAAGCATATTTTATGCGTACAAGGAAGCCTGAGTTTTGTTTATTGACGCCCCTTAAGCTTCTCCCACTGTCAGAAGTTTGACCACACCCACATTTGCCGTGGCGCGCTATGCAAGGTTACTTCCTTCCTCAAGTGTCCCTCATTCTGAAGTTCAAAAGTTGGGAGGTATGGCTAAGTACTCCCAGGAACTTGCTAAGTAAAGCCTAGTCATCACTGCTCAACTCCACATCACAGGAGTGAGCTCTCAATTGCTGAGCTCAGAGCTACTGCATCATGAGAGATAAAGAGTATATGAGAGGATTTAAATCAGAGAAAGAGCTCACTCCTGTGATGGTGGAGGTGAGCAGTGATGACTAGGCCTCACTTAGCAATGTCCCAGGAGTACTGAAAAACGTCCTGGGAGTATTCCAGTCAGGCTTCATATGGTATGTAAACGGCCTACACCTATAGCAAGGGCATTTTCAACTATAGTCAAAGCTGCACCGTTTGTTTTTATCTACAGACACAACTTACCTGCATAGGCAGGTTTTTTGTAAAGGTGAACTATCCTTTTAAAGGGTTAGTTCCCCTTTACCCAAAAACTACTTATGCAGGTAAGTGGTGTCTGTAGATAAAAACAAACTGTGCAGCTTTGACTAAGGTTGAATAATGCCCTTGCTATAGGTGTAGGCCATGACATACCTCATGAGGCCTGAGCTGAGAACTCTTTGCTATTACATTGCTAAGCGAGGCCTAGTCATTACTGTTCACCATCACAGGAGCAGGCTTTTTCGTTGATTCAAATCTCCTCACATGGCTCTTTCTCTCCCCTGATGCAGTACCTCATCGTTTGAGACCTCACCCCTGTGATGGTAAAGGTGAGCAGTAATGACCAGGCCTCACTTAGCAACTTCCTAGCAACATCCAGGGAGTCTTTTAGTCACGCATCATGATATACTTACAGTATCTCATAAAAGTGAGTTTACCTCTTACATTTTTGTAAATATTTTATTATATCTTTTCATGTGACAACACTGAAGAAATGACACTTTGCTACAATGTAAAGTAGTGAGTGTACAGCTTGTATAACAGTGTAAATTTGCTGTCCCCTCATAATAACTCAACACACAGCCATTAATGTCTAAACCGCTGGCAGCAAAAGTGAGTACACCCCTAAGTGAAAATGTCCAAATTGGGCACAATTAGCCATTTTCCCTCCCCGGTGTCATGTGACTCGTTAGTGTTACAAGGTCTCAAGTGTGAATGGGGAGCAGGTGTGTTAAATTTGGTGTTATCGCTCTCACTCTCTCATATTGGTCACTGGAGATTCAACATGGCACCTCATGGCAAAGAACTCTCTGAGGATCCGAAAAAAAGAATTGTTGCTCTACATAAAGATGGCCTAGGCTATAAGAAGATTGCCAAGACCCTGAAACTGAGCTGCAACATGGTGGCCAAGATGATAGAGCAGTGTAACAGGACAGGTTCCACTCAGATCAGGCCTCGCTATGGTCGACCAAAGAAGTTGAGTGCACGTGCTCAGCATCATATCCAGAGGTTGTCTTTGGGAAATAGACGTATGAGTGCTGCCAGCATTGCTGCAGAGGTTGAAGGGGTGGGGGGTCAGCCTGTCAGTGCTCAGACCATACGCCGCACACTGCATCACATTGGTCTGCATGCCTGTTGTCTCAGAAGGAAGCCTCTTCTTAAGATGATGCACAAGAAAGCCCACAAACAATTTACTGCAGACAAGCAGACTAAGGACATGGATTACTGGAAACATGTCCTGTGGTCTGATGAGACCGAGATAAACGTATTTGGTTCAGATGGTGTCAAGCGTGTGTGGCTGCAATCCAGTGGGGAGTACAAAGACAAGTGTGTCTTGCCTACAGTCAAGCATGGTGGTGGGAGTGTCATGGTCTGGGGCTCCATGAGTGCTGCCGGCACTGGGGAGCTACAGATCATTGAGGGAACCATGAATGCCAACATGTACTGTGACATACTGAAGCAGAGCATGATACCCTCCAGGCCGCAGGGCAGTATTCCAACATGAAATAAATAAAGAAGCTGAGGGTAAAGGCGATGGACTGACCAAGCATGTCTCCAGACCTAAACTCTATTGATCATCTGTGGGACATCCTCAAATGGAAGGTGGAGGAGTGCAAGGTCTCTAATATCCACCAGCTCTGTGATGTCGTCATGGAGGAGTGAAAGAGGACTCCGGTGACAACCTATGAAGCTCTGGTGAACTCCATGCCCAAGAGGGTTAAGGCAGTGCTGGAAAATAATGGTGGCCACACAAAATATTGACACTATGGGCCCAATTTGGACATTTTCACTTAGGGGTGTACTCACTTTTGTTGCCAGCGGTTTAGACATTAATGGCTGTGTGTTGAGTTATTTTGAGGAGACAGCAAATTTACACTGTTATACAAGCTGTACACTCACTACTTTACATTGTAGCAAAGTGTCATCTCTTCAGTGTTGTCACATGAAAAGATAGAAGAAAATATTTACAAAAATGTGAGGGGTGTACTCACTTTTGTGAGATACTGTAAATGGCCTACACCCATGGAAAGGGCATTATTCAGCTTTAGTCAGGGCTGCACAGTTTGTTTTTATCTACAGACACCACTTACCTGCATAGGCAGTTTTTGGTAACGGTGAGCTAATCTACTAATGACTCAGATTGATGTCGGGGCCAGAAATAAACCCATTCACAAAAATTCTCATACAGGATTATTTTATTGTTTGATATGCTTGCTAATACAATTGCAAACTGAAAGCAGAGAGGAAAGATAGATATACCGGAACAATAAAATCCAGGTTAGTCAAATGTCATACCTCGGTGTCATCCTGGTTATACAGCAACACTCCAAAGACATGCTGGTAGGTTACTCGGATCCTGTCTAAATTGGCCCTAGTATATGAATGTGTGTTAGGGACCTTGGGTTTTAAGCTCCTTGAGGGTAGGGACTGATGTGAATGTACAATGTATATGTAAAGCGTTGCGTAAATTGATGGTGCTATAAAAGTACCTGAAATAAATAACTAAATAAATAAAACACATTAGGAAGCAAACAAAAAAAACAGAACGTGTTTGTGTGCCTCATAGCAACCTTATGTTTCCTACTTATCTTGTCACATGTCCTGGTTGGTTTCTATGGGTGGGACTTTAAAATAGGAGAGAATACCACGTTTCACTTTCCCACGGTTGAGAAATTAACCACTTACGGACCGCTGCACGCCAATATACGTCCTAAGCTTGAAGAGGAATATAAGAAGCTAGCTGCCATAACCCCGGTATCCACTTCTTCGGCCGCTTTCCGATAAGAGTGGTCTCTGCAGCGGATTCACCGCAAGATCACTTTTGTCGGCGGCGGGAGAGGGGCCCCCCCCACCTCCCGCCGGCGCCTACCGGAGCCGTCGGAGGCGATCGGATCTTCACCCTTGCTGGGTATGGAGACAAGTGAGGGGAAGATGGCCCCCACCCGTCTCCATAACATTGCAGGGCGCAAGCAACGTCAAAACGTCACTTCCGCATGTAGCTCTAAAAGGGACTTTTTTTAATTTTTTTTTTTTTTTTTATGACAATTTTTTTTTTTTTTTTTTATGGCATTTTAATGTAAATATGAGATCTGAGGTCTTTTTGGCCCCAGATCTCATATTTAAGAGGTCCTGTCATGCTTTTTTTTCTATTACGAGGGATGTTTACATTCCTTGTAATAGGAATAAAAGTGACACATTTTTTTTATTTTTTTTTAAACAGTGTAAAAATAAGAAATTAAAGGTAAAAAAAATATGTTTTTAAACGCGCCCCGTCCCGCCGAGCTCGCGTGCAGAAGTGAACGCATACATGAGTAGCGCCCGCAATTGAAAACGCTGTTCAAACCACACATGTGAGGTATCGCCGCTATCGCTGGAGCGAGAGCAATAATTCTAGCCCTAGACCTCCTCTGTAACTCAAAACATGCAACCTGTAGAATTTTTTAAACGTCGCCTATGGAGATTTTTAAAGGTAAAAGTTTGTCGCCATTCCACGAGCGGGCGCAATTTTGAAGCGTGACATGTTGGGTATCAATTTACTTGGCATAACGTTATCTTTCACAATATAAAAAAAAAAAATTGGGCTAACTTTACTGTTGTCTTATTTTTTAATTTTAAAAAAGTGTATTTTTTCCAAAAAAGTGCGCTTGTAAGACCGCTGAGCAAATACGGTGTGACAGAAAGTATTGCAAAGACTGCCATTTTATTTTCTAGGATGTTAAAAAAAAATGTATAATGTTTGGGAGTTCATTTTCTAGCAAAAAAAACAGTTTTTAACTTGTAAACAGCAAATCTCAAAAAGAGGCTCGGTCCTTAAGTGGTTAAAGTTATGAAGGGCAGGGGTAGGCTCTAGTCTACAGGATCACTATCTATGTTTTTTCTATAACTTTCCAATGTGAAGGAAGGAAGCTGGCTTCAAATTAAAACTCTAGGAAAACAGCCAAACATACAGTTGAAATACATTCATGCCACTTCCTTCAACCACTTCATCCTCGGAAGGATTTACCCCCTTAATGACCAGGCCATTTTTTGCGTTACTGCACTGCGTTGCTTTAACTGACAATTGTGTGGTCGTGTGTCGCAGTACCCAAATAAAATTGATGTCCTTTTTCTCCCACAAATAGGGCTGTCTTTTGGTGGTATTCGATCACTTCTGCGTTTTTTTTTTGTGCAATAAACAAAAAAGACCGACAATTTAAAAACAATTACAAAAAAAATACAAAATTTTTTACTTTTTGCTATAATAAATATCCCCAAAAAGATGTAAAAAAAAAAATATTTCTTCATCAGTTTAGGCCAATATGTATTCTTCTACATACTTTTGGTAAAAAAAATAAAAATAAAACGCAATAAGCGTATATTGATTGGTTTGCGCAAAATTTATAGTGTCTACAAAATAGGGGATAGATTTATAGCATTTTTATTATTATTTTTTTTTACTAATAATGGCAGTGATCAGTGGGACTGTGACATTGCGGCAGATAGAAAGGACACTTTTTTTTGGGAGCAGTGACATTTATACAGCGATCAGTGCTATAAAATGCACTGATTACTGTTTAAATTACACTGGCAGGAAAGGGGTTAATACTAGGGGGCGATCAAGGGGTTAACTGTGTTCCCTAGGGAGTGTTTCTAACTGTGGGGGAAGGGACTGACTGGGAGTACAGAGAGATCGCTGTTTCTAATCACTAGGAACAGACGATCAGACTCTACTCCCCTGACAGAACGGGCATCTGCTTTGTTTACGCTGGCAGATCCCCGTTTTGCCTCCCTGTGGAACGATCGCAGGTGGCCGACAGACCTCTGGCGTACCGGTACAGCGATTCACGCAATAGAGCCGCCCTGCCCTAGTGGCGGCTGGTCGGCAAGTGGTTAAAGGGTTAGTGCACCTTTAACTTAAAAAGGCGCCTGTAGATAAAACCAAAACTATGCAGTTGAAAAATGTCCTTGCTATAGGTGTAGGCCATTTACATACTTCGTGAAGCCTGAGCTGAAAACTCCCAGGGCGTTGTTAGGACGTTGCTAAGTGAGGCCTAGTTATTACTGCTCACCTCCACCATCACAGGAGTGAGCTTTCAAACTCTGAGCTCAGAGCTACTGCATCAGGGGAGAGAAAGAGCCATGTGAGGGGGCCTGAATCAAAGAAAGTGCTCATTCGTGTGGTGTTGAAGGCTTCGCTTAGCAACATACTAGCAACATGTGTGGGAGTTTACAGGTCAGGCTTCATGAGGCCATTTACGGCCTACACCTATAGCAAGGGCATTATTCAACTTTGGTCAAAGCTGCAGAGTTTGGTTTTATTTACCGATGTTCCTCATCTGCATAGGCGGTTTTTTAATAAAGGCTTGGAAGGCATGCAGCTTTCCCTATAATGTGACCGCTATGATTGGCTCTAACAGCGGTCACGTGATCAGGAACCGATCTTGCTGGCTTCCAATCAGAAGCTGCGACCAGGAGAGCTGTCAGTGACTTCTCAGTCGGTGTGCTGGAAGTAGCCACAGCTGGGCGTTAGGGATCAACCTTGCTGCGCTAGGCAGTCAACAAGAGATAAAAAGGGTGGTACACCTTTATCAAAAAACTGCCTATGCAGGTAAAAGGGCACCTACAGATAAAGAACAAATGGAGCAGCTTTGATCAAAGTTAAATAATGCCCTGGCTATAGGTGTAGGCCATTTACAAACCTCCTGAATTATAGCTGAAAAACTCCCAGAAGTAGCATCATCCCTTCCTGCCTTGTTGCTAGGAAGTTGTTAAGACACTCCCAGCTGTTACTGTTCACCCTTATTATCATAGGAGTGAGCTCTCGAACAGCTACTCTTGTCCAATTCAGCTTCAGTAAGCTCAGAACTACTGCGACTAGGGGTTGCCACCTTTTCATCATGTCAAACCCGAACACTTTAGCGGCGCACAGCAATTTTTTTTTTTATAGTATAAACTATATAAATATTTTTCTATTAGATAACATTTTTAGTCATATGAAGTTAATAACAAGACTCCCCCTTTACATCAGAGTCCACAGAGTTCCCCTTTTACATCTGAACTCGCAGAGTTCTCTTTCACTGTAAGGGGGGACTCTGCAGACTCTGACATAAAGGATGCTCTGGGAACCCTGATTTAAGGGGGAACACTGAGAACTCTGATTTATGGAGAGGACTCTGATGTAAGGGGGAACACTGTGGCTTCTGGTGTAAAGGGGAACTCTGATGTAAGGGGTGCTCTGAGAACCCTGAATTACCTTAGTGTACTCACTCAGAGGCAGGAGAGAGAAGGGGGGAGACTTCAGTCACACACAGAGATGGATGGTGAGCTCACTCACCCCTTGGCAGTCAGCACCGCTCTCATCCAGATGTATCTGAGGCTGCTGGACTTTCCTTTTCTGAGGCACATCCCTGGGGATTGGAGTGTGGGCAGTCACAGAGGCGGAGGGGCGGGAGTAAGAGATGCAGATCAATCCCTCACTCCCCTCCCATCTGTGTGTGTGTTTTGGGGGGGGGGGGGGGGGTTGTTAGTGTTGGCTTTGGGCAGCATGTAAGAGAGTATAACAGACACTCTCAGCTAAGACAGCTGCAGGCAGCAACCCTGGTGGGAAGCCATAGTCCAGTCTAAATCATGTGTCCGGGTTTCAGGCAGTCCGAAACCCAGGACGCATGATTCCGAACCCGAACTGTCCGGGTGAATCCCTGACCGGTGGCAACCTGAACTGCAACAGGGGAGTGAGAGCATATGTGAGGGGGTTTGAATCAGCTTGGAGTGTCTTAGCAACATCCTAGCAACAAGGCTGGACGGAATGATACTATCTCTGGGAGTTTTTCGGTTCACGAGGTATGTAAATGGCCTGCACCTATAGCAAGGGCATGATTCAGCTTTGGTTAAAGCTGCACAGTTTGTTTTAAGCTACAGGCACCCCTTGTTTGCATAGACAGTATTTTGGTGAACTAATCCTTTAACTGTGTTATACATGCTAATTTTTTTTAGCCATCTGTTCCAACTCCTTCTGACAGACAGCATAGCCAGGTCCCTGATCTCCAGTGCTGAACCCTGGTCAAAGAAATACCCCTAGCCTACTGATTGGACCATGCCAGGGCACCAGTACCCTGAATCTCCCCTCCATGTTGACAATGTTGTACTGAGATCAGAGTGAATAAGATTTTTTAGCCGGCAATATTGAGCATTGGTTAGTGCCACATCCAATAATTGAGGAGAAAAGACAAAATCCCCTTGTGGTGGGCACGATCAATTTGGAAATGTATTTAAGGTTTCATTCAGCTGGTGGATGCCAAGGCGAGTGGTCATAAGTTAAACTAATCAAAAGCCGTGGTTAGTGGTTTTCTACAACACCACCCTCCACACATCCCTGTGACATTATGCATCATCTACAGGGCTTCCCTCTCCTTTGGCCCCAGTGGATCCCCAAGCTCTTCCTGTCCCTCTGTTTTTTTTTGGGGGGGGGGGGGCTGGGTCAATGGTGAGCCGTTTGTCTCTTAGGCTTGACATGGACATCTTTTCATAAGAACGCTACTGAGGATTTCTAGATTGAGAAATTGAAAGCATACTATGCTCTCGCATGTTTTTAAGTATAACATATCGGAATGTTATACCGTCACAATGTATAATATAAATTCTTCTTGCTAATATATCCCCCTGAAGAAGGAGACAACCTGTATCCTGAAACGCGTTGGGTGCAACAATTATAGACTGTACTACATTTAAATGACAATGTTGTAGATATGTTAAACATTCCGCGTTTTTACATGTTTTTTACATATCATATTTAATAAATATTTTTGAAACCTTAAATACATTTAAATTTCAGCACCATTAGCGGTAACCCCGAGCCACACTTGGGATTACATCTCAGGATCCTGGTGTGGTATACTTACCTTGTTCCTATGATCCTGCGATGTCCCCCCGCGCTGTCTGCGGGCTCCGTCCTCTGCCCGAAGCCTCTCTGTGCCGGGCTCCTTTCCCTGCGAGCGTCGCGACGCACGGGGGCGGAGCCTGGCGGCAAATAAAAAAAAATGTCAAAATCAAAACACAGATTACATTACTGTATGAAATCATTTCACTTCCCTTCTGTCTCCAGTGCTTTGCCCAGTGCCCTGCATGCAGTTTTATATTACATATACTGTTCTTTCTGCCTGGAAACTTGAGATTGTCCATAGCAACCAAAAAGTGTCCCTTTAAAAAAGTGGCTTTAGACCAGCTAGAAAACAGCGATAGTAAATTAGAACACTTGCCGAATTGAGCGATAGTGAATCGTGGGGAAATGAATTTTATTATTATTATATTATTATTTTTTTAATTATTTATATTTATTTATTATATTATAATTTATGATTTTGTGTTTCAAACTTCATCATACCCGGGATATCTACTAGACTCTTGGTGGACAGATCTAAGTGTGTTATTGCTAAGGATTACAGACCTACATTATAAAACGCCAAATTTCTATGCAAAATAATTGTACCGCTTTGAGACGCAAAAATCTGAAATAATCATACCGCCAGGGAGGTTAACTGCCCCAGGTTTCCTGTTTCAAGGTGTCTCCTTTCTCTTGCAGCGTCCTCTGGAGCCATCCTTGTTTGCAGGGACTGGAATTGCGTCTCCCTACACTGTGTGCATCAATAGAAACACATAGCCCCCTAGCCTAGGATGGTAAGGCACTCCCTTTGCCCCTCCTTACTCTAAGTTCATAGACTGGCTGAGACTGCACTGTCCACTGTTAACTCTTTAACTCTTCCCTGTGACATGCAGAAATTCACAGAAGCAGCATTGAGAGAGCAGAAGCCAACAGCACTGCAAGATGTAAACTGCAAATGCTGGGGTAAGAATTTTAACAAATGGTTTACTGGAGAATGTCTTTTATTGTACTGGGGGTGGGGGGGTTGATTTACTAAAGGCAAATAGACTGTGCACTTTGCAAGTGCAGTTGCTCCAGAGGTTAGTAAATGAGGTAAAGCTTAACTTGCCAATGAATACCCAATCACGGACAAAGAAAATTTAAAAAAATAGATTTTTGCTCGCATGTGATTGTAAGTCAGAAGTCAGTAATATTGTGCTGGAACTTCAGTGCTTCTCCCCGGAACCGAGGGCTCCCACACGCATGCACGGGAGTGACATCATCGCGGTTCTGGCCACTCACAGCGCTGGAGCCCGCAAACCCACAAGAAACACTGGGGAACATGTCAGCCCCCTCAGCAGTGACCGGACGCCACTGCGGGGGCTTCGTTCTAAGGTAAGTCCTTCATAATGGGCATACTAGCACATTATGCCATTCTCTTGCAGGTTTTTTTTTTTTTTTCCAGCAGTTTACTACCGCTTCCAGCTTGTTCAGTTAAAGCAGAGTTCCACCCAAAAGTGGAACTTCCGCTTATTTTGCTTCCCCCCCCCCCTCCGGTGCCACATTTGGCACCTTTCAGGGGGGAGGAGGGAACAGGTACCTGTTTTTGACAGGTCCCTGTCCCCACTTCCGGGTGACGGCACCGCCCCTCGGATGTTCGGCCCCCCCTCCTCTTCCCTCCGCCGCCGGGCCAATTAGAAAGTGCAGCGTGCTTCGCGAATGCGCAGTAGGGAACCGTCTGTGAAACCAAAAGGCTTCACTGATGGTTTCCCTTAGTGGAGATGGCGGCAGCACCCGACAGCCAATCCGAAGATCTGCTGGGGTGCCGACATTGCGGGTTCCCTGGACAGGTAAGTGTCCTCCTTATATTAAAAGTCAGCAGCTACAGTATTTGTAGCTGCTGACTTTTAATTTTTTTCCCCCAGGCTGGAATACCTCTTTAACCCATTCAGTCCCGGAAGATTTTACCCCCTTCCTGACCAGAGCACTTTTTGTGATTCGGCACTGCAACGTTTTAACTGACAATTGCGCGGTTGTGCGACGGTGTACGCAAACAAAATAGACGTCCTTTTTTTCCAACAAATAGAGCTTTTTTTTTTTGTGGTATTTGATCACCGTTTTTATTTTTTGCGCTATAAACAAAAAAAGAGCGACAATTTTGAAAAAAAAAGCTATATTTTTTACTTTATGCTATATAAATATCCCCAAAAATATATAAAAAACTAATTTTTTCCTCGGTTTAGGCCGATACGTATTCTTCTACATATTTTTGATAAAAAAAAAAAATTGCAATAAGCTTATATTGATTGGTTTGCACAAAAGTTATGAAGTGCTTACCCTCGAAGGAGCGGCTAAATAATTGTTTTATCCGTAATTCACGTTTACCACCCAACCCATCGCAGCCCATAGATTCGAAAACACAGTCCATAATGCTTTTTCTCTTGCTTTATTAATTAACATGAACTGGGATGGGAGAAGGACTTCTTTTGAGATGCTCTTTCATTGCATTATCATCTTTCCACTTGAATCTAATGGAAGAACTAGAATCAATTGCGGATAATAGGAAACCACTTTGTATGATTTCTTCCATCAGGGAAGATGGAAGTAGATTTAATAGAGAATAATTGATAAAGAGTCACTCTGAATAACTTCTTCATCTGCAGAACTTTTCAAGAACAGTCTGTATCTCTATATGTGTGCTTGCAGCTTCACCTCTACCTTTTTACCACTACTTCCCATCTACATGCACATCTACTTCCAAGTTGAGATAAGAAAAAGTCACCCTGAATAACTCCTCCCACCCGACTGATTGGAATCCTGGGGCATTGCTGAACCCAAAGTCACAGGCCATCACCGCTTGTCTCACTGACTTGCGTACCAACATCCCTCAGCCTCTGGCAGTACCCTTCCATTGGGCTTTCACTCATGTGATCAATAGTCCATGTGCCACTCATAAACGATCGATCACCCAGTTTTCTTGCGCTTTGTTGCTACTTCTCCTGCAATGATTCTTTGTTCCTTTTTCTCCTTTATGGCCCGTTCCCTACCCCGCAGGGGCAGCCAACGACACCAGCGACTACATGCTGTAAGGTGTCGTCTCTTCCTCCATGGAGACCGGTTCCCCACCCTTCTCGCAAGGGGGGAACTCTGTTGGCTCCCCGGAGGGGGAACCTCTCCCCTCCAGGAACCAGGCTGGCTTCTCCACGCTCAAACTGGAAGAACCCCCTCTAAACCATGTGACCCGGCTTTTATATGAGAGTCCCGGGCATTTAACAAGCAAATTAATGATTGGCCGAGACTAGCATACAAACTCCCTGCCACTCAAATGAGAAATTAACAAACAGGACCGCTGTAATAGCACAAGCCTGCTTAAATTTACCTGACATTGTAACCCAACAAAAAGGTCACCTACCTAAAAGTAGGTGCCCGCTACAGTTATAGTGTCTACAAAATAGTGGATAGTTTTAGGGCAATTTTATTATTATTTTTTTATTAGTAATGGCGGCAATCTGCGATCTTTATCGTGACTGAGACATTATGGCGGACACATCAGACACTTTTTTGGGACCATTGTTATTTATACAGCGATCAGTGCTATAAAAATGCACTGATCACTGTGTAAATGACACTGGCAGGGAAGGGGTTAACCACTAGGGGGCGATGAAGGGGTTAAGTGTGTCCTAGGGAGTGATTCTAACTGTGGGGGGGAGGAGCTACCTAGGACATGACAGCGATCACTGCTTCCGATGACAGGGAGCAGTAGAAGGTTTAATATTATGTCATTATCAAAAATGGATAAGACAATATTATAGCCTAACTTTTTAATGCACCACCAAAGGTCATGTGAATCCCAACAGTCGTTGGTCTAATGTCTGAACTCATAAATTGTTTCCAGTCATAGTCAAAGCTCTGCTTTGTGTGGCTTCTCACCCTTCTGACTCATAATGCCTAACAAGTGAGTGTAAATCTTCCACAACTAGGCCTGCAAGGTAATATTACAGGTCCAACCTGTCTATAAGTTATATTTTAGCTATAGGTAGCTACAGCAGGTGTGCAGCCCGAGACCTCAATTGTGGAGATCTCACCAGTGGAGTCCCCGAGAGATGTAAAACAGTCCAGTGATTAAACTCTCCAGCCTCTACCAAAAAACTGCAATATTAATTAACCTTTTTCTTTTGGATTATTTATTTTGCCTAAGCTAAATCATGTTTTTTTTTCTTTCATTTTATTATCATTCTACCAAAGCAGAATGCTCCACTACAATGGCGTCCCTAGGGGGCTGCCAGAGGGGGCCCTGACCCCCCCCCCCCAACATTATGCTGTGCCCCACCATGTGCCCCCCCCCCCCCCCAATTTAATTTTTTTTTTTTTTTTTTACAAAAAATCAATGTCTAAGAGGGAGAGAGTCCCCAGTCAGCTCCTGTGGGTGATTCCTCCCCCCTCCCTCTGCTTGCTGACACTGCATAATGCAAGCGCTCACACAACCATGGCCGCCCAATCTGCTCCTTCCCCTGCATCCTCATTGGCAGGGAGAAGTGCGAGTTGCAGGAAGGACTTCACCAGGACTCTCAGTTACTGAAAAAACAGACTGATTTCTCCCATCCTTAGGACAGGAGAACCAGCCTGTAAATTCCAAGAGATGCCAAACCATCGCTGTCAATAGCAGGGGCAGGACAGCAAGAGGAGGCTGGGGAACCCCACAGTGGCAGAACACCAGGGCCCGGAGGCAAGACAACCTTTGCTACCCTGATAGTTCTCCCACTGCTTTGGACCCTTATATTTTCTTGGTATGCTGGTGACATAGATCTCTTGTTTTCTGCCACCCTGGGGGACCCCAATACAGTAGGAAGGGAGCTCACTGCAGAACATGTGAAAGGGCCGTTGTGGGGTCGTAGTAAAGGGCCCTAGTATATATTTATATATCTATATATATCTATATATCTATATCTATCTATCTATCTATCTATCTATCTATCTATCTATCTATCTATCTATCTATCTATCTATCTATCTATCTATCTATCTATCTATCTATCTATCTATCTATCTTTCTATCTATCTATCTATCTATCTATCTATCTATCTATCTATCTATCTATCTATCTA
Organism: Lithobates septentrionalis; assembly: GCA_037952835.1. NCBI lineage: Eukaryota > Metazoa > Chordata > Amphibia > Anura > Ranidae > Lithobates > Lithobates septentrionalis. The sequence continues at coordinate 976,610 of JBBDGP010000289.1, read as the reverse complement.
TCTATCTATAGATAGATAGATAGATAGATAGATAGATAGATATAGATATATATGCATTTTATAGTTGCCCCCCTACTTTTGTCCCTGTCCCCCCATGTGCCCCCCCTAAATATGAAAGCTGGAGACGTCACTGCTCCACTATTAATGTATGCCACCAGTCATTTAGAAATGCTCCTGACACACCCCTGAATTGGCATGTGAAAAATTAATTTGACCCATGACCGTGGGAATTTCCTGATGACACATGGCAGTTATGCAATTTAAATGAAGTCATCTGCTCCAGTACCTCGTGAGTAAACAAAGGAAAAGAAAGTAGTGTTTTCATTAGTGGAGCGCTGATATACATCACACTATGATGACATACATACAGAAGATAAGTAGAGGTGCCTCTAGCTTGTCATCATACAACATACTAGATTATTGAAGGCCTTGTGCAGAACTCCACATATTGTCTGAACTTCTTAAGGTAAGAAAACTAGCAACAGCACTAGATACCGAGACTTGCACTTGCATATTGATTCCTAATTTGTCTTCTGCAGTGTAAAAAATATGGGTAACATAGGGTAAAAAAAATAAACAAATGTTCACTAAGTATCTGCCGTTGATTCCTTGCAATATGTATGCTTTGTGGACGGGGAAGTAGGAATAACTCATGAGATGCTTCATTGCAAGGCAAATCAATGCCAGTCATTGAATACTTAAAGGCAATACAACATTGTCTCCACATGGTTGTGGGCTCTTCCGCAAATAATAGGGATGGTGCAGGTGGAACATTGTATTTTGGTACAGCGGAAGAAAAATTAGATTGACTCTTAAGATGTGTAGCCTTCTAGTATCTATGTGTTTGAGGCACCAGAGCTAAAACATCGAGCATTTCTTTCGAGAAAGTTTTCCTAGCTCTGGTTTCTTTGACTGATCCAATCTCTAAACAGTTAACATCTCTTATAAGGAAGTTCTCCTGGGTCTGGTCACATTGATCATTCTGACCTCTGAAACATCCACCATATGGTCTAAGAACTTTCTTTTGGGTCTGGTCGCATTGACCTTCCCAATTTCTAAAACAATCAGCATCTCTTCTGAGAAATTTCTTCTGGGTCTGATTACATTGATTGACCTGAATCTCTAAAACATTTAGTACCTTTTGGTCTTTAAAATGTTCACATCTCTTCTTAGAAAGTTAGAAAGTTCTCTTGGGTCTGGTTACATTGACCTTCCCGATTTCTAAAACACTCAGCATTTCTTCTTAGGAAGTTCTCCGGGGTCTGGGTACATTGGCCATATTGATCTATAAAGTATCCAGCATATGGTCTGAAAGAAGTTCACCTAGATCCGATTACAATGACCGACCTAAACTCTAGTCATTTTGTTGTACTGAAATTCTTGTTTTGTGACCTTGAATTACTTTTGCTTGGTTGAGGTTCAGTTGGTTTCTAGGACAAGTTTACTCTAGAGGGGTGGTGGCCATGTCTAGACGATGTGACAGGTTTATTCAAGAGAGGTGGTGGCCAAGTCTGAGTGATTGTTGTACTGAAGTTAATGAACTGTTCTGTACTTTTGACCCGTCTTGCTACACCTGTTAGTAAAACGAAACCTTAACTATGTTGAGAAGCAAATGGAGTCTCCACCACTATGAGCAGTGTGTTTTATTAGGGTGCCTTCACATTTGTGATTGTACCCTGTCTGCGATCAGCTTTGAGAAACCCAGTGGGGGTTCTCACGATTAGTTGCTTTCAATAGGGCTGACTACTCGCAACTCATTGTAGGAATCCCTGCTCGGGCTCTTGCAGCTGATCACAGTCAGGGTGCATTTGATCCCTAACGTAATTTTGGCTTGACTCAATGAAGAACTTAAGCGAAAACCTTCAGTAATGAATGTACACAGCAAATAGCCATTTACCAGTGTGATTTTTATGATGAGAAACATCTATAGAAAAAAAATCTTTAGGGAAGATTTACACTTGTTAGTTGCAGCAACGCACGTTAATGCTTGGGTATATATGCATTGTGGTGCTATTCATTCAAAACTGTAACTATAGTGTGCCACAAAGCAGAGATGCAAGTACCTTGTGCTTTGTAGTGTGCTGTTCACCAAAAATAGTTCAGGTGTGTTATTTTCTGCAATGCATTGATGAGAGCGGAAACCTCTTAAAGCGGTGTTCCACCCGCAAATTTTTTTAAAAAAAGTCAGCAGCTAAAAACACTGTAGCTGCTGACTTTTATTAAAGTGGTGTTCCGGCCGAAATTATATTTTTTAAATAAAAATACCCCTATAATACATAAGCTTAAGGTATTCTAGTAAAGTTAGTCTGTAAACTAAGGTCTGTTTTGTTAGTTTATAGCAGTAGTTTGTTATTTTATAAACTTACAGCAGGCCGTGGCCATCTTAAGTGTGGGCATCTGAAGCCAGACTGTATTTCTTCCTGCATCTCATCCTTGCAGATCTCGCACATGCTCAGTGCAGCACAAGCAGTGTAATAGGTTTCAGGTCAGGTTTCCATAGCAACGGTAGTGTCAGAGGAATTTGCCGCCCCTTCCCAGAAAGCATTGCAAACAGGAAATGATGCGATGGGCCACGGCCAGGGAGGAGGAAGTGAAAAATGAATACAGCAGATATACAGTAGGTGCTGAGAAAAAAAAATTAAAAAATATCCAATTCGTTTACAGTGCACAGTTTAGTGAGGGATGCTGAAGAGTTGTAAAAGTGGGTGGAACTCCACTTTAAGGACACTTACCTGTCCAGGGAGCCCACGAAGTTACAAGAAAAAAAAAATATTTTACCTAGCCAAAAATGAGCGGTGGAGAGGTGATCTTTCATTTAAGACCACCTCTCAAAATTGGGTGGAACTCTGCTTTAAAATGGGCAAAGTAGCTGTGCACACCCAGGAACTGCTTCCACATACACACTGCTTCCATACAAAGAGCAAGGGTCTACAGCATGCTGACAGGGGATGGGCTTTTCTACTTAGGCTGCGGTTGATTTAGAAACAAAATGAACCGTAAGACACTGAACACCTTGGGGGACATTAACAATGGTAACTGGTGAAAGTAGCATGTGCATTTTGACCAAGCAGGTAGACCTGTTTCAGGTATATCTGTACCACCTGCACCAGTCTCTGTTATAAAGTGTAAAAGAAACTGCCACTAGCTTTGCACCTAATTAACAAAGAGATTGGAACAGTTTTCAATATAGAAAACTTCCTCAGATTCCCACCAGATTGGACATGGCATACAGGATTAGGGATGAGCCGAATACCTCCAGGTTCGGTTTGCAGCAGAACATGCGAACAGGCAAAAAATTTGTTCGAACACTGTTCTATGGGACAAGAACATGAATAATCAAAAGTGCTAATTTTAAAGGCTTATGTGCAAGGTATTGTCACAAAAAATGTTTGGGGACCTGGGTCCTGCCCCAGGGGACATGTATCAATGCAAAAAAAAGTTTTAAAAATATATAAAATTAAAAATAAAAAATTCCGTGGCTGTCCCTCTAAATTCCATACCAGGCCCTTCAGGTCTGGTATGGATATTAAGGGGAACCCCGCAGCAAAATTTAAAAAAAAAATGGCGTGGGGGTCCCCCTCAAAATCCATACCAGACCCTTCAGGTCTGGTATGGATTTTAAGGGAAACCCTGCGCCAAAATTTTTAATAAAATGGCGTGGGGGTCCCCCCAAAAATCCATACCAGACCCTTATCCAAGCACTCAACCTGGCAGGCCGCAGGAAAAGAGGGGGGGGATGAGAGCGCCCCCCCTCCTGAACCGCACCAGGCCACAAGCCCTCAACATGGGGAAGGTGCTTTGGGGTAGCCGCCCCCTTTGCCAGGTGGTTGTGGGGGTCTGCAGGCGGGGGGCTTATTGGAATCTGGAAGACCCCTTAAACATGGATCCCGAGCCCCCCCCTGTGTGAAATGGTAACGGGGTACAAATCTACCCCTATCATTTCACAAAAAAAGTGTGAACATGGTAAAAATGATGGCTTGGGGACAAGTCCTTTATTAAAAAATTAAAAAATAAAAATGTCCCACAAAGTCTTCTTTTCTTGCTCCGCCAATGGACCGAAAAAGAAAAAAAAAAACCTTGCACGACGCCCCCGATTCGCCTCCATGGGAGGCACCCGCCATAATGACCGTCCTCTCAGGTGACAGTTCTTTTATAACTGAGGGCGGGGCCACATGGTGACGTCGCCGGGTGACCCCGCCCTCCTCTGATGCACGGGGACATCCCTATTGCTTCCTCGTAGCGTCAGAGGGGGGCGGGGTCACCCGGTTAAGTCACCGGGTGGCCCTGCTCCTGACACACCCCTGAATTGGCATGTGAAACATTCATTTGACCCATGACCGTGGGAATTTCCTGATGGCTTCACAACATAGTTAAGGTTTCGTTTTACAGGTGCAGCAAGAAGGGTCAAAAGTACAGAACAGTTCATTAACTTCAGTACAACAAGTACTCAGACTGACAGAAAATGTTCTCAATGGGGTCACATGCAAAAATTGTAAGTGGTTCTAAAGGCTTACAGTTTTTTACCTTAATGCATTTACTGCATTAAGGTAAAAAAACCCTTCTGTTTCCAGGATCCCCCCAGCCCCCCAAACACTTACCTAAGTCCGATCTTGATCCAGTGCTTCAGAGCAGCAGCGCTCTCCTCTGTCTCCCTTCTCACAGGTTGCATGTTTTGAGTTACAGAGGAGGTCTAGGGCTAGCGATCGCGGCGATACTTTACATGTGTGGTTTGAACACCACTTTCATATGCAGGCGCTACTCACATATGCGTTTGCTTCTGCACGTGAGCTTGTCGGGATGGGGCCCGTTTTAATTTTTAATTTTTTTATTTATTTTACCTTTTATTTTTTATTTTTACACTGTTCTTTAACCGCTTCCCGACCGCCTCATGCAGATATACTGCGGCAGAAGGGCATGTACAGGCAGATTAACGTACCTGTACGTTGCCCTTTAAGAGGCGGCTTGCAGGCGCACGCCTGCCGGGAGCTCCGTGAGTGAGATTGCAGGTCCCGTGGACTCGATGTCCGCGGGGAGAGGAAGAACGGGGAGATGCTGATGTAAACAAGCATTTCCCCGTTCTGCCTAGGGACAGGACACTGATCACAGCTCCCTGTAATCGGGAGCGGTGATCTGTGTCGTGTCACACATAGCCCCTCCCCCCCAAGTTAGAATCACTCCCTAGGACACACTTAACCCCTACAGCACCACCTAGTGGTTAACCCCTTCACTGCCAGTCACATTTACACAGTAATCAATGCCTTTTTAATCGCACTGATCGCTGTATAAATGTCATTGGTCCCAAAATAGCGCCAAAAGTGTCCGATCTGTCCGCCATAATGTCACAGTCACAATAAAAATCGCTGATCGCCGCCATTACTAGTAAAAAAAAAAAATTATTAATAAAAATGCCATAAAACTATCCCCTATTTTGTAGACGCTATAACTTTTGCGCAAACCAATCATTAAACGCTTATTGTGATTTTTTTTTTACCAAAAATATGTAGAAGAATACGTATCGGCCTAAACTGAGGGGGAAAAAAAAATTTATATATTTTTTGGGGATATTTATTATAGCAAAAAGTAAAAAATAATGTGTTTTTCTCAAAATTGTCACTATTTTTTTGTTTATAGCGCAAAAAATAAAAACCGCAGAGGTGATCAAATACCGCCAAAGGAAAGCTCTATTTGCGGGGAAAAAAGGACGTCAATTTTGTTTGGGAGCCACGTCACACGAACGCGCAATTGTCAGTTAAAGCGACACAGTGCCGAATCGCAAAAAGTGCACTGGCTTTGGCCAGCCAAATGGTCCGGGGCTGAAGTGGTTAAAAAAAATAAAATTGTGTCACTTTTATTCCTATTACAAGGAATGTAAACATCCCTTGTAATAGAAAAAAAGCATGACAGGAGGTCTTAAATATGAGATCTGGGGGTCAAAAAGACCTCAGATCTCATATTTACGCTAAAATGCAATAAAAAAAAAAAATTGTCATTTAAAAAAATGCAAAAAAAAAAATGGCCCTTTAAGAGCTATGGGCGGAAGTGACGTTTTGACGTGGCTTCTGCCCTGCATTGATATGGAGACATATCAATGCAGGGCATTGTCTCCATACCCAGCAAGGGAGAAGATCCGATCGCCTCTGCCGACGGCTCCGGTAAGCGGCGGGGGGCACCGGAGCGCGGCGGGTGTGTCTCTGCAGTGAATCTGCCGCAGAGACCACTTTTACCTTGAAGCGGACCGCCCGCTGAAGAAGAGGATACCGGGGTTATGGCAGCAAGCTGCTGCCATAACAACGATATTCCTCTTCCAAGTAACAACGTAAAACTGCGGCGGGCGGTCCGTAAGTGGTTATCTGTGCAGTAATCCAGTGTGAGACTTTCCCTCTGTGTAGGAGCTTCCTGTAATAAAGACCGCTCACCGCTGCTCTCTCTCCTTGTGCAGGGTGACTGGTCTTGTCTCCGCCCACTCCTGTAGTTCCTGTAGTGGGTGGGACCGGGTGGGACCTCTCCCACAGCATTGCTCTCTGCACAGGCTATGTGCAGCACAGTGATGATGTCACTGCTATTTTTACAAAGTAATAACTGTGTTTGCAAAGGCATTGGTGCATACAAAGTGAATTTATATCCTGAAAGTTTTTATGTCCAGTGTTCAGCTTTAATAACGCCACATCTGAATGAAATGTATTCTTTTGTGAATTGAACATTTTTATCAATAAATGACCATGATCTACAATATTGCTGTAAAATAATAAATCTTTTTTTTTAAAGCGGTTGTATACTGCTGGAAGTTTTTTTTTTTTTTTCTTCCTGCAAGGTAAAGTCATAATGTGCTAGTATGCATCTCATACTAGCACATTATGTGAAACTTATCTTATAATAAAGCTGTTTCAACAGCGATGTCAGTGCTGCAACCGCTTCCATTTTCACCAATCTTGCTTCCGGGTTCGCTGGCTTCCGCTCTGTGATTGGCCGGAGCCACAATGACGTCACGGCACAGGGCTCGGAAGGAACCGCACCCGTGGCCGTTCCTTCAGAGTGCATGTGCCAGTGATGTCGCTGGCTGAATGTAATGTAAATATCTCCTAAACGGTGCGATATTTACACTACATATACTGTAGTTAAGCCTTATTATAGGCTTATCTATAGGTAAATGTCAGCAGAGGAAGTTTGCTTTCTCTTTAACAAATTGATTAAAACAGAAGGTAACCTTTTTTCTGATTCAAACTTTATTGTTACACTTTGCACTCATGCACACATGTGATTGCATTTTTGTGCACCTTGTAAAATAAATGGATGTTTATTTAGACTGTAGACCAGTGGCGTCACTAGGGGGTGGCTTTTGGGGCTATAGCCCCGAATCTGGGGCCCATAGCCCCGAGGCTCTGCAGGGGTCCCCAAGGGGAGGGGAGGCTCTCTGGGGACCCTGAACTAAGTGGGGGGCTCTCTGGGGACCCTGATGCAAGGGGAGGCTCTCTGGGGCCCCTGATTTTAATGGGGAGGCTCTCTGGGAAACCTGATTTAAGGGGGAGGCTCTCTGGGAACCCTAATGTAAGGGGGGCTCTCTGGAAACCCTGACGTAAGAGGGGGGCTCTCTGGGGACCCTGAAGCAAGGGGGAGGCTCTCTGGAGACTTTGATGTAAGGTGGAGGCTCTCTGGGGACCCTGATGTAAGGGGGTGCTCTGTGGGGACCCTGATGTAAGGGGGGCTCCCTAGGGACACTGATGTAAGTGGGGGGCTCTCCTGGGATATATACACACACACACACACATATATTACTGTATATACATGTGTATGCCCACCCAAGCATATGACTTTCTTTACCATGCTGCTATGGGCTCTAGCCCCAGATCTTTTGTAGACCTAGCAACGCCCCTGCTGTAGACAACTCAGTAAAGCAAGTCTACTTTTTCTTTTTTGTCCCTCTCCTGCCTCCCTCCCTTCTTTACACAAGAAAAAAAAATGTCTTACAATTTTCACTTTTGGGTTCATTTTTGGGCTGCAAGGCATGACTTCCTTGTGCCCAGCATAGGCCAAGCTCTGCTGCCTCCTGGGATTGCTACGGCTCAGCTATCCCAGGAGGAAGTGTTTTATATGCAGCTTTTTTTCCCGCACATGCGCACAAATGCCGCAAACTCTATGGTGCCCATCTAGCAGAAGTTGGTGGCACTTGTGTGCATGCACTATACTTGAAAGAGACTATCGGCGCATCTGCGCACAGGCCATTAAAAATGGCGGTGTAGAAGAGGGCCAGAGGAGGGAGGGGGTGCAACCTGCATGGTGAAGTTCCGCTTTAAGTCGTTAGTTCATTCAGAGAAGTCTTGTGTGTGTCACCTGACTCATCAGTCAGATTGCAGTTTCGTTTGAGAGGATTTCATGACTCCTTAGAACACGCAACGTGCATAGACGTAGCCGAGGGCATGAAAAGGAAATGTCTGGCCAGACACAAACATCCTTGCCACAAACATCCTTTTTGCAAGATACTATTACATTTAAAGGAACACTATACTACATAATAACCTCCCCTGAAAACTTAATGCTGATTCAGCGGCTTCAGGGCATCAAGCTAGGGGTCTTCAAAATACGGCCAAAACGACATATCTTGCTCTCTACAACATTTTATTCAGCCTGCAGAGAGGGTGAGGGGCATATCCTAAATATACATCAAATGAGGATTCAGGTCAGCTGAGGTCCCCCCGCTGCTGCATTGTCATTATCCTCGTCGTTGGTTGCTAGCCGCTAGCAACCTAGCAACCGATGATGTGCTTGCCCCAGCATTCACAAGAGGACAGAAGTTCCTCCATTCAGACCAGCTCCATCTCCTAGCTTCCTCCCTGCTGCTACAATCATGCTGTAAGCCATACAGTGGTAAGGAGACTCTGAGTGCTCTCATAGTAGGGTCTCTCACCAAAGAGGAGGAGTTAAGGGTGCTGTTGGGGGACCCCAGCAGAGGTGGTTGTGGCTGCTCTGTGCAAAACCATTGTACAGAGCAGGAAAGCATGGCATATTTATTATTTAAAAAAAATTAAGGCTAAGGCCCCTTTCACACTTGTACGACAGTCGTACGACTGTGGACCTGACATGCATCCGACTTCAATAAATAGGCATCCGACTTTGATCCCCCGACAATAACAGGCACTGTCATGCATGAATCTTTAGGGGGAACTCTACTCATAATGTAAAAAAAAACGGCATGTGTTCCTCCTCCAAGAGCCTACCAGACCCTTCGGCCTGGTATGGATTTTAGGGGAAGCCCCACGCTGAAAAAACGGCTTGGGGTTCCCCCCCAAAATCCATTCCAGACCCCTATCCGAGCACACAGCCTGGCAGGTCAGGAAAGGGGATGGGGACGAGCGAGTGCCCCCCCCCCCTTCTGAACCATACTAGGCCACATGCCCTCAACATGGGGGGTGGGTGCTTTGAGGCAGGGAGGGCCCTGCGCCCCCCACCCCAAAGCACCTTGTCCCCATGTTGATGGGGACAAGGGCCTCTTCCCGACAACCCTGGCCATTGGTTGTCAGGGTCTGCAGGCGGGGAGCTTATCGGAATCTGGAAGCCCCCTTTAACAAGGTGCTGTGGAGTGGGGGGTGCAGGGCCCCCCTGCCTTAAAGCACCCACCCCCCATGTTGAGGGCATGTGACCTGGTATGGTTCACGGAGGGGGGGTGCTCGTTCATCCCCACCCCATTTCCTGACCTGCCGGGCTGTGTGCTCAGAAAAGGGTCTGGAATGGATTTTGGGGGGACCCCCACGCAGTTTGTGAAAGGGGCCTAAAGGAGTTGTAAACCCTTGAGGTTTTTCACCTTTCTATGCCTTAAAAATACGCCCGCATGAGTGCGCCCCATGGAAAACGTCCCTCCGTGGGCTCACTCGATGAAGAGGAGAAGCCAGGAGCGCCACCGCAAACTTCAGTGGGTATCAAGCCAGGGATCCAGCCAGTGGAGGTGACGCTTGCAGAGCAGCCTTTTGTGCCAAGCCAGGGACCGAGCAGGCCAGCGGGGGTGAAGCCTGAGGGGTATCTTAAGTGCCAAGCTAGGGACCGAGCAGAGAAGCGGGGGTGACGCTTGAGGAAGATACCACTGTGAAGATTGAAGGAGCTCAAGGGATTTAGTGACAGTGAATCAGCGGGCCAAGCAAGAGACCGGGAGCTCAGTGGGCTGAGGAACTACAAGGAGTGATTGTAGTGAAAGTGAAAGAACTGTTACGCTTTGAGTTAGGAACTGTTAAAGACTGTTGCCATAGGAGACAGCATTCCTGCACATGCAGATGTGGCACCTTGCTAGATTCCTTTCCCTACATGGCTGTCCTCCTATTGAAGTCTCAGAGACAGCCAATTGATCTTGCAACTACCTGAGGGTGCCCTGGCCCTAACCCACTCTCCCCCATAAAAGTTTGTTAAGAGAAATAAACTTTCTTTTGCATTCAAGAAGTGTCTGGCACCCAATAACTTTAACTACTCTGCACCCACCATGCCTCAAAACCCACTACATAACAAACCTTTACAATCACTTTAACTTTGAAGAAGTGTTAAGGGTACCTCACTTCATCCAAAGCTGGAAAAAATTGGCTGGAGTTGGACTTTAAAGCTGAATTCAGAGATAAGAAAAAAGGGACTCTGATGCAAGAGGCACTCCTATGTAAGGGGGATCTGTTGAGGACCCTGATGCAATGAGGGCTCTGAAGGGGCCAGGAAAGTAAGCACCCATGTATTCTGCATAGCTGGTTTACTTTATCACTTCAAATCATATACCTGATATCCCTGGCATGTCACATTCTAAAGTTATCACCATTAAAGCTAAATTCTAGGCAGATTAAAAAAAAAAAAAAAATAATGCAACTTTGTAATCTTTAATACATCGTTGAATGTATTTTTTAATTACAATCAGTGTAGGTACCTGAACATGACCTGGTGTCAGCCTTTTGCAGTCCTTGTACTGCAGGACTGGAGTGTGGGACGAAGAAGCAGCACAAGGAGCCAATTAGTTCATGTGCTGACAATGAGCGTGCTGATAGGAAGAGAGAGCAGAGTTACAGAAATGAGCTGATCACTGTGCTGCTTCTCTTTTCTCTGTCCAGTCACAGACTTGGGGCAAGTCCGGGATGACTTAAGTTCAGAAGTAAGTGGGTTGAAAGATGCTGGTCATTAGACTGAGGACATCTAGTGGCAGAAAAAAGTACTGCAGGGAAAATTGGATTTTAGTATTTTATCTTTTTTATGGGCTATTCATGTTTATCTTGGCATTTTTGGCTGTAATTCAGTGTAAATAGCTCCAGGCAAGTACCTTTACTTAGGCTGATATAATGTCATCAGCCTGTTGGGGGCAGGAGGAAGCAATGCTTCGGTCTCTTCTTCCCAGTGATCAGATTGTAACATTGTAACTTTGCAGCAATTCATAAAGTGTGCTTATGTGCAAATATCTCTGCTGCCTACAACATTTATAATTCTATACAATGTGTAAAAACAGTGTTTCAATATTTTAACATACATTGTTAAGATTATTTGGATTAAAGTTATCTTTTTTACATGCATAGCTAAAAATATTAAATAAAACTACAGGTTAGTTTTTCTTATTTATTTATTTAATTGTTGGTTTATTTGGCCACTTCTGTCTTTTGTTATTATTCATAGAAGGAAAGATACTTTATGGTTAAGATGGTTAGTCTTATCCTCTTTCTATACAAATACTTCATTCATCAGCTAATGACATTACTGAGGTGTCACGAGGATTCAGTGGCTGTTTCTTTATAAAAATTCAGCCCTTCTTTATGGAGCTGGCCCGTGTCTTGTGCACCTACTGTGACCTTAATGTCAGGGGACTTTCTCAGAACGTTTGGAAATTTTCTGGGACTTTTCCCCTGTACTGGGACTGGTCATCATGTTCTGCTGCTATGGCACACATAGCCAATCCCAGAGCAGAGTGTTAGCAGTTTTGGGTATTTAGGAGCTGTAGGAACTAGGTGATTGCTCAGTGTGATGGACTGAATTAAACTGAGCATGTTGCGCCCCCTAGCAGTAGTTTATAAGCTAGGTCCTACACCAGAGGAGCTACTATAAATCACGAGGATGAGGTGTCTGGGTTATCTCCTCCTTGCAGTTGGATGGGTTAATTTCCATACTGCGACCTCTCTGGCCTGCCAGGTTGTGAATGGCTATATGGCCGTAAACAGCAGCAGCCCACAGTCCATGGGTGGAGGCTGTGAGGTTGTTGCTGTTTTGAGCCATAAGATTCTGCTGTTGTCCTCAAGAGAAAGAGACAGGCCCGTGGAAGCTACACCTGTATTTGTACAGAGACTTAATGTGAGACTTAATGCGCCCAAAGCTCCCATAGGCCCATCATTTTCACTTGTGCTTCAGGACAGCAGCAGAATGTTCTGCACCAGCTTCAAACTGCAGCCTGGGGGCTAAACATGGCCCTTTGCTTGCCTTTATCTGGCCCTATTGGCACTATTCCACCCACTGACACCAACAATGGGGCAGAATTTCTTCCACTGACGCCAATGACACCAATGATGGGGCAGAATTTCTTCCAATGACACCAATGATGGGGCAGAATTCCTTCCATTGACACCAATGATGGGGCACTATTCCTCCCACTGACACCAAAGATAGGGCATTGTTTACTCCCACTGGACGCCAGGACATTTTCTTTTTCAAAGGGTTTTATTGATAATCATAGCAATTTCACAGTTTAACAGTGTAGATAATGCATCATGAATAAACATAACATAAAGTTTAGCATCTTATAAATAAAATAAGTATGCTAGTAAATCAAAGAAAAACAAAACAATAAGAATATAACAGAGGCTGAAAACTGTTTTCAGAGGGAGGTTAAAGCGGAGTTCCACCCAAAAGTGGAACTTCCACTCATCGGATTCCCCCCCCCTCCGGTGTCACAGTTGGCACCTTTCAGGGGGGAGGGGGGTGCAGATACCTGTCTAAGACAGGTATCTGCACCCACTTCCGGGAATAGACTCCCATGGGAGTCACGCCCCCTCCCGCACTCCCCCGCTGTCTCCTGGGAAAGACACAGGTCCCAGGAGATAGCGGGGACCATTGAGAAAGCGCAGCGCGACTCGCGCATGCGCAGTAGGGAATCGGGAAGTGAAGCCGCAACGCTTCACTTCCTGATTCCCTCACTGAGAATGGCGGCGGCAGCACCCGAGGATCGAGGGACGGTTCGGTCTCGGGTGCCGACATCGCTGGACCCCGGGACAGGTGAGTGACCTTATTTTAAAAGTCAGCAGCTGCAGTATTTGCAGCTGCTGACATCTAAAAAAAAAATTTTTGCGGGACCCCTGCTTTAAAGAAGAGCTAGGGGCAGAGATTAGTTAAGAAGGGAGGAGAAAATAATAAGGGGAAAGGAGAGAAGAGGAAGAAAGTGGGGAGGGTGGGTCCTCGCGGTGGGGAGCAAGAGTGCATTAAATCCAAAGAAGGGTGCTATCAAATCTGGTGGGTTTAGTATATTCGACCCATGGCCTCCATACCTTCAGGAACTTATCATGGGTGTCCGAAAGGACCGCAGTCAGATTTTCATTAACCATTATATCGTCCAAGCGATTCTTAACCACCTCAAAACTTAGTGTCTGTGTCTTCCATGCCCTAGCTATCGTTAGTTTGGTTGCAGTAAAGAGTTGCAGAGCCAGCTGGCGCTCCGGGCGAAGCAGCTCCGCAATTGGGTTGCGGACGCCAGGACATTTTCTACTCCCACTGCTCCTACTCTGGCCCCCTAAAGTCTGAAGCACAGTAAACTGGCTCTTTGTGTAGAAAGTTCTACACTTTGTCTGATTCCCTAAGGACCACAGGAAAATACACCAGTACACCTGCGTTCGCTGTTCACAAGACCCCACAGGGGTATATAGACCACTCATGCCATGCAAGTTGGGAAACTTTCTTTTCTGCTTACTTTACTGAATGGTAATATGGCATTACAGGGTCCAAATAATGATAACATATTCAAATGTTAATATTTTGTCCATAGAGTTAATTAATCCTGTGATGAGGTTACATGGCCACCAGTGATCTAGATCTGCATCCTGAGCCATGGACTGCACTCACAGAACTATACTCCTGAATGACTAGATTAGGCCCTGAGTTGGGGCCTGGAAGTAGACGCGTGGCTTGTTTACAACAACCTTCTGGAGCTCTCCATGGTTCTGATTTTCTCATACACCAACCACCTAGCAGCTCCACCCCCAGTAAATATTACCAGCAAGGGGAAGAAAAGCCCAGTGTAGACAGAGCAGAGCCAAACCCAGAAAGCAAAGCTAACTCCCTCTTTCAAGCTGGCCCAGATTTTCACGCTATTACAGGTGGCCCTGTTCTCTGGACCATCATCCTCCACTACCCAACAAGCCAGGGCATGGCAAATTAGAACATTCATTAAATATTTTTTTTTTAAATTGACAAAATGAATGGGGCAATGTAAACATTGACAACTGATAATTATGGATGAGTGATGACAATTTGGCTCACCACTACTCACCCTCTCTACCAGCATACCCGTGTTTTTTGACTATCCTCTGTTGAATGTCTGTTGTCTCAGATCACCTCTTCTAGGATATTTGTAGTCTAACTATTATTATTGTTATTATTATTATTATTATACACGATTTATACAGAGCCAAAAGTTTACGCAGCGCTTTACAATGTAGAGGGTGGACATCTAACTATCTCCTGTTGCATGTCTACCATCCCTGCCCATCTCTTGTAGCATTCTCACAGTCTTTGACAATCTCCTGTAGATTGTCAGAGAGGCCAAATGTAGAAGTGTAGATTTTTTAAAGGGTTTGTAAAAGCAGTGGTTTCATGTAATGTGTTTCTATTCTATGACTGCCTCCTTAAGCATGTCCCCAGTCTTCAACAACTGTAGTGTGTTCCTAGTCTCTGACCATGGCCTTCGGTATATCTTCAGTCTCTGTCCATCACTTCTAGCATGTCTACAGTCTCTGACAATCCCCTCTTGCATGCATGCAGTCTCCAGCCACCTTTGCCAGCATGTCCTTAGTCTCTAACCATCTCATCTTGCAGGACTGTAGGCTTTAAAAATCTGTTGCATGTCAGTAGTCTCAGACCATCTCTTCTGGCATGCCCTCTACTCCTGTGGTATGTCTGCAGTCTCTAACAATCTCTTGTAGCATTCCCATAGTACTGAATCTGACCATCTCTTGTTGCATGTATGTAGTCTCAGACCATCTCTTCTAGCATGACCTCTCCTCCTACAGTATGTCTGCAGTCTCTAACAATCTCTTGTAGCATTCTTATAGCTTCTGGCCATCTCCTCTAGCATGTCTGTAGGCTCAGACCATGTCTTCTGGCATGCCCTCTCCTTCTACAGTATGTCTGCAGTCTCTAACAATCTCTTGTAGCATTCTTATAGCTTCTGGCTATCTCCTCTAGCATGTCTGTAGGCTCAGACCATCTCTTCTGGCATGCCCTCTCCTCCTACAGTATGTCTTCAGTCTCTAACAATCTCTTGTAGCATTCCCATAGTTTCTGGCCATCTCCTCTAGCATGTCTGTAGTCTCAGACCATCTTTTCTAGCATGTTCTTAGTCTGCGACTATTTCCTTCAATATGTCTACGGTCTCTAATAATCTCTTGTATCATTCCCATTGTATCTGACTATCTCTTGTTGCATGTCTGTAGTCTCAGACTGCTCATCACTTCTAACATGTCCTCATTCTGTAACTATCTGTCTGCATTTCCAAAGTCTCTGACTATCTCCTGTTGCGTGTAAGTAGTCTCTGATTATCTCCCGTTGCCTGTCTGCAATCTTTGACTCTTTGACTTTATCTCTTAAGCAATGCCCTTAGTCTCTAATGGTCTCCTGTTGTATGTTTGCAGTCTCGGACATCTTTCTGTAGCATTACATTTACTAAATAATATGTGTGGCCCTAAAGTGATGTCAGGGGCTGCTCTTGAAGCTCCCTGTACCAAGGAAGTTTGCCACCATTGCTCTAACCCTTCTCTGCTCTATCAGAATAAAAATAAAAAGTTTTGTCTGGAGTTGGACTTTACAATTTACATTTTTTATTCGAAAAAAAAGAGACCAGAAAAGAAAAATATTAAATAATAATATAATAAATAAATTACAGGACAATACATGTTATTTGTGCTGACATCTTGTTTATAGTCTATAAATAATTATGCATTACATTCCCAATAGTTCTGCTTTGACATGTAGGGTGTAGCTAAGGGAAAAAACATAAAAAGGGAGGGAGGCACCATGGGTTGCATTGCTCTTAGGTAAAAGGTAATCTGGTCCAAGTTCTAAAAATGTTTTCAGTGAGATAACCACCATTTCTTCAAAAAAGTTCTGATTTCTTGTAAATGCCGTGATTTTTATTTATTTTTTCCTTTGTAACGTGTAGCGCTTACGTTAATGAAAGAAAAATATCACAGACTCGTCAGGCCTGTGGGTTGTTATTGGGGAAGTTGAGGAAATTCTGAAGTTCCTGCTATCATGTTTTATTAGCCAGCTTCTCAGCAAAACAATTGGAGCACGAGAGCAATTAAATACAAGCTGACTTGTAAAGTATAAAGTAATAAGAAAAGCGCTAATCCACACACAAAAAAACTTTCCAATCTGAAATGGTGAATACTACCAATTATAACATGTGTATATATGTATTTAAACCAATTGTTCAACATTTGCATGTGTACATGTATATGTGTTAAACCAATTCAATATGCAATATCTATAAAATGCTAGTGCTTAATATTAACCCTATGCAGCATACTATGAAGTTGCTGAGATAAGGTGCAGAAAAGATCAAAAATGTGCAAAATTGAAAATAATATATTAAAATAATAAACAACTAATACAAAATAAGTCAAAATGAATAAACAGTCTTTCCTTATGTGATTATCACAAAAAACGCAAAAAGCAAACTTCATGTGAATCCTTCACCGCTCTCTCTCAATTGGACTCCCCAGATGAATAATTAAATATATCAACTGGAGGAAAACACTCTCCACAAATGGTCATCAATCAGAGTTTTTCTCTCAACGATTACAGCATATCATGGGAAAGACAAAGAAAAAGGAAGGAGGCTTCCATAGCGTAAAGAAATATCTCACAGGCTTGTTAAAAGACTATTTGCATTCCACTCATATTTAAAGAGTGCCTGCCCGACACTAGGGGGTAGCATGCTCACCTCCACACCTCCAGACCTGTCATGGACTGCAAGTGTGAACTGGCAATCACGATGTCCTCAGCGGCCTGGCCCTGCTCTATGTCCGTTTTGTTGTGTGACGTCTTCAAGGAGCAGCACTGACTTGTAAAGTATATCTCAGATAAAAATACTAGAAATTTCTTGAAATTAGAACGTTCAAAGAAATCATCAGATTTGTAAATAGAGAAAGCCTAATTGAACTCTTGCTATAGACACACATATACAGCAAAAAATATGAGGCTCTTTTATATTTTTTACACTGCTAACTGCTGAAGGAATGGTTATAATGCCCCGTACAAACAGCACATCCTACAGTCGAAATACCCCCACCCCCCACCTCTCCCCAATTTCACCCCCTCCCCACTTTCACCCCCTTACACCAAACAGCACATCCTACAGTCGAACCCCCCCCCCAGCCCACCCCTCCCCACTTCCACCCCCCTTCCACCCTTCCCGAACACTGTTCTAATCAACAGCTCTTGCTCCATTGCCAGAACTGTTGATTGGTGTACTGTTTGGGAGGTGGGGCTGTCGGGATCTGTATCATTTGCTGGTGGCACTGTGGTTCCCAGAAGATCGTAGTTCCAGTGTCCACCAGCTGGTGTCTCCCAGCAGCCAGCACCCCAGTCATCAGTTTCCATCTGATGCTGGCTGCTGGGAGGGTATCTAGTCCATCCTCTAAATTTCCTTGGTGCTTCAGTGTTTTGCCCCGCTATCCAGATACTGCTTGCTGTTTAATCCTGAATCTGATTTCTGCCTCTGTCTTGTACCTGTATCTTGTATCCTGCTGCCTTGTATCTGCCCCCCTTGTTCCTGATCCCAGTCTTGGTTCCCCCGTTCCTTGCATCTCTGGTATTACCCTGTTTTTCTGTGTTCCCCGTTTTGTATATATTGTATATCGTTGGTTTTCAAGTTAGGCTTTCTTTTACTTAGGTTGGTTGTTAGGTATTTTGTCATTTGGTTATGGTTCACTTGTATCTTCACGAGTGCTGTATTTTAAACTTGTGTAAATCATATATACTGTAGTTTGGTCTCAGTTTCTTAAGTGCAGCTATGCAAATCTGGCCATCCCTGCAGTCGTTGTCCCTGACAGGGTGTTGGGCCGCAGGAGAGCCATGCTGCTTTTTTTTTTTTTGCTTTTTTTTAGAGGGCTGTGATCTTACTCTCCTAAACGTTGGTGGCACAGTCACCCCCCCCCCCCCCCCCCTCGGTCTTGAACACTGCACTAATCAACAGCTCTCTTGCTCCCTGACCAGCACTGTTGATTGGTGCAGTGTTCTGGGGAGGGGGGTGTCAGGCTGCAGAAGAGCTGGGCTGCTTTTTTGTTTGAGAGAGCTGTGGTTTGACTTTCCTATATGTTGGTGGCACAGTTGGACCCCCCCCCCCCTGGCTTTTTTCCCAAACACCGGCCTAATCAACAGCTCTCTGGCTCCATGACAAGCACTAGTAGTGTCAGGTTGCAAGAGAGCTGGGCTGCTTTCTTATTTGAGATAGCTGTGGTCCGACTCTCCTATATGTTGATGGCGCAGTTGTACACCCCCCCCCCCCCCAAAACACTTTCCCAAACACTGGTCTAATCAACATCAACAGCTCTCTGGCAGCTCTCTTGGCTGGTGCAGTGTTTGGGAGAGACCACAGAAGAGCCATGTCAGACCACAGGAGAGATGCGCTGTTTCTTTGTGTGACAGAGCTGTTGTCCAACACTCCTATATTTTGGCAGTACAGGTAATTTTAACTTTTGCTTCAACATTTAGCAGTGCAACAAGCCCTCTGGGAAACTGACACTCCCAGCAGTGTAGATGTCCTGGGTCCTCTGTAGCTCTCACTGCCTGTGCTGCACTGTTATCAGCCTTGCCCAGTTCTCCTTTACTTGTGTTATGGAGATGAGAAAAAGGGGATTGGTTCTGTAGTCCAAATCCGTACGTGAGCATTGTCACCCTAAGACAAGATGTATACTACTGGTAGAAATTGAGAAAAAAAAAACTAAAAAAAGAAATCTAATGCAGCCAGCGTACCAAAGGGTGAAGGGCTGCAAGATACACTTGAATTTGTAATTCTTCAATTCAAAGCCACTTCAATGTGAGGGGCAACTACACTGACCACCAATGTTAGGGGGCATTTCTCAACTGACCATTATTTTAAGGGGGTACTACACTGGCAACCAATGGAAGACGACATTTCTCCTCTGACCAGTGACCACCAATGTAAGGGGGCACCTCTCCATTGACCACCAATGTAAGGGGATATTCTCCATTGACCACCAGGGTGGCATTTCTCTATTGACCACTAATGTAAGGCCACATTTCTCCACTGATCCTCAAGATAAGGGACCCTTCTCCACTGACCATCAAGGTAAGGGGGTATTTCTTCAATGACCACCAATGTAATGGGGCATTTCTACTGGGACCACTAAGGGACAATATTTTAACTAACCACCATCATAAGGGAAAATTTCTCCATTGACCACAAATGTAAGGGAGAATTTCCCCACAGACCTCCAGTGTAAGGGGTCCTTCTCCACTGACCATTAATATAAGGCAGGGGTCTCCAAACTTTCTAAACAAAGGGCTGGTTTACTGTATTTCAGAATTGTCCATCCATCCACTTTTTCTCTCTCTTAGGAGGCCAAGATCTATCAGCAAAATCCAATCTCTATTCTAGAATGAGAGAGACCTAGTATTCCGAACACTGTGGGCATTGGGAGTAGAAAAGGTCCCAACGTCAGGGAGAATAAACAATTCCCCATCATTAGTGTCAGTGGGAGGAATTGCGCCCCATCATTGGGAGAAAATTGTGCCCCATCTTTGGTGTCTGTGGGAGGAATAGCGCCCCATTGTTGGTGTGATTGGGCCCCATTGTTAGTATCATTGGGAGAAATTGTGCCCCATTTTTGTTGTCATTGGGAGAAACTCTGCTCCTTCATTGGTGCCTCATTGTTGGTATTAGTGGATGAAAATAGTGCCCCAAGAGCCAGACAAAAGCAAGCGATAGGCCGCATCTGGCCCCCGGGCCACAGCTTGGAGACCCCTGATGTAAGGGAATACTTCTTCTTTGACCACTAATGTAAGGGTTGTTTCTCCATAAACCACCATAGGAAGGGACAAATTTTCTATTAACAACAAATGTCATCAGCATTTGTCCACTGGCCACCAATGTAAGGGTTATTTCTTTATTTACTATCAATGTAATGGAGCCTTTTTGCCATTGACCACCAATGTAAGGGGGCAGTTCTACACTAACCACTAGTGTAAAGGGGTGTTTCTCCACTGTCCCCCAATGTAAAGGGCACTTTCCATTGACTACAAATAAAATGGAGCCTTTTTTTCCCTTGACCACCAATGTAATGAGGCATTTTTCCATTAACTACCAATGTAAGAGGGCATTTATCCATTGTCCACCATTGACCACCATTGTTCCTGAAAATTATTTTGATATACAGAGGGGGTACCAAAAAAATGTCACCCCTGGTGTCAAAATAAGCTAGAAGTACCACGGGTGGTGGCCAGCATGATGTATGTTTGTCCTTTTGGTAAACTAACAAAATTCTATGATTCATTGAGTAATGACCCTTTTATAAGTATGCAATCTCTTAATTTTCCCATAGTTCCTCTTTAGAAATGTAAACCATGTTTATTCAGACAAGAAATGAGGTAATTATTCATCTGTTACTCATCTTACAATATTTTTTTTTTTATATATTGTTCTTAAATGTCAAATCTTCTGCCTTGGAAGAAACCCAATTTTAGGGTTGAATTAACGTCAAACTCCAGAAAATAATTAAAAAAACATGTCTTTTCACTTTAGAATGGTCAAAGTTAGTTATATTGAAAGCTGCATTTACTGCATCTAGAGATCTGCTGGGGATAATAAAAATCTCAGCTATCTTCATAACAGATTTACTGTCAGCTTTGATCTCTAGGGATTTGCTGCTGTGACTTGCCATCTTCTACAGTTCAGGAGTAGTCCTTGCTCTCCCCTCTTCCTACCTCCTCACCTATTGATAAAACCTCTTGTTCTCTATTTATTTATTTATTTATTACAGGTACTTATATAGCACAGTCAATTTATGCAGCGCTTTAGATATATATTTAAAAAATTCACATCACTATTCACAAAATACAAGGCATTCTATGATTGGACAAGGGAAAAGGCGGTGTGAATGAACAACAAGACTGTCCCTTGTCCAATCACAGAATGCTTTATATTCTGTGAATAATTTACAAGAACCAGCATACAGCTGATATAGAGCTTCCTTTCTGCTAAATGAAAGTGGTAAATATGAAAAATTAATATTTCATTTTTGCAATTATCACCAAAAGTATTGGGACGCCTGCTTTTACACGCACTTTAATGGCATCCCAGTGTTATTGGATATACCCTACATTAACAAATGTATTGGGACGCCTGCCTTTACACGCACATGAACTTTATTCCCAGTCTTAGTCTGTAGGGTTGGCCCACCCTTTGCAGCTATAACTGCTTCAACTCTTCTGGGAAGGCTGTCCACAACATTTAGGAGTGTGTCTATGGGAATGTCTGACCATTCTTCCAGAAGCGCATTTGTGAAGCCGTCCACTACTGTGGACGAGAAGGCCTGGCTTGCAGTCTCTGCTCTAGTTCATCCCAAAGGTGTTCTATCGGCAGGGCCGGTCCCAGGCGGGTGCACGGGGTGCAGTGCACCCAGGCGCCAGAGAGGTGGGGGCACTGAAGCGCCAGAGTGCTCCCCTCCCTCCTCCTTCTCCCCTCCGTGCTTCTGGACACTTCTGGATAGCTCTGTCCGCAGGTCACCGCCGCGGAGCGGACGCTGTGCTTTTCACTGCTAGAGCCCGTCCCCCCTCCCTCCTCCTCCTGTCAGAGGAGAGCAGCCGCCGGAGATCGTGTGTTGAGAGAGACCAGCCGCGCAGTGACTTAGCTGGGGGGAGGAGGGGGGAGAAGGGGGGGGCGGCCCATGCCTGCAGCCTGACACAGGTTCTCTCCTCTGTCTCTCACTCCCGCCTAAGCTCCTGCCTGTCTCGATCTGTTCTTCACCCGGGCGGCACGGCTTCACACTGTCCTCTCTAGCTGCCGCACGGGTGTTATGTGTCTGTACTGATAGAGGGAGGTTTGTCCCTGGGGCGGTCTGTACTAATGGGGGGTTGTCCTGGGGGGTCTGTACTAATGGGGGGTTGTCCTGGGGGGTCTGTACTAATGGGGGGGCTGTCCTGGGGGTCTGTACTAATGGGGGGGCTGTCCTGGGGGTCTGTACTAATGGGGGGGCTGTCCTGGGGGTCTGTACTAATGGGGGGGCTGTCCTGGGGGGTCTGTACTAATGGGGGGTTGTCCTGGGGGGTCTGTACTAATGGGGGGGTTGTCCTGGGGGTCTGTACTAATGGGGGGTTGTCCTGGGGGTCTGTACTAATGGGGGGTTGTCCTGGGGGGTCTGTACTAATGGGGGGTTGTCCTGGGGGTCTGTACTAATGGGGGGGCTGTCCTGGGGGGTCTGTACTAATGGGGGGGTTGTCCTGGGGGGTCTGTACTAATGGGGGGGTTGTCCTGGGGGGTCTGTACTAATGGGGGGTTGTCCTGGGGGTCTGTACTAATGGGGGGTTGTCCTGGGGGTCTGTACTAATGGGGGGGCTGTCCTGGGGGGTCTGTACTAATGGGGGGGTTGTCCTGGGGGGTTTGTACTAATGGGGGGCTGTCCTGGGGGGTCTGTACTAATGGGGGGTTGTCCTGGGGGTCTGTACTAATGGGGGGGCTGCCCTGGGGGGTCTGTACTAATAGGGGGGCTGTCCTGGGGGTCTGTACTAATGGGGGGGTTGTCCTGGGGGGTCTGTACTAATGGGGGGGTTGTCCTGGGGGTCTGTACTAATGGGGGGTTGTCCTGGGGGTCTGTACTAATGGGGGGTTGTCCTGGGGGGTCTGTACTAATGGGGGGTTGTCCTGGAGGTCTGTACTATTGGGGGGCTGTCCTGGGGGGTCTGTACTAATGGGGGGTTGTCCTGGGGGGTCTGTACTAATGGGGTGGCTGTCCTGGGGGGTCTGTACTAATGGGGGGGTTGTCCTGGGGGGTCTGTACTAATGTTGGGTTGTCCTGGGTGTCTGTACTAATGGGGGGGTTGTCCTGGGGGGTCTGTACTAATGGGGGGTTGTCCTGGGGGGTCTGTACTAATGGGGGGGTTGTCCTAGGGGTTTGTACTAATGGGGGGTTGTCCTCGGGGGTCTGTACTAATGGGGGGGTTGTCCTGGGGGTCTGTACTAATGGGGGGTTGTCCTGGGGGTCTGTACTAATGGTAGGTTGTCCTGGCGGTCTGTACTAATGGGGGGGTTGTCCTGGGGGGTCTGTACTAATGGAGGGGTAGTTGTCTTGGGGGGTCTGTACTAATGAAGGGGGGTTGACCTGGGGGGTCTGTACTAATGAAGGGGGGATTTGTTCTGGGGGGGTCTGTACTAATGGAGGGAGTGTTTGTCCTGGGGGTCTGTACTAATGGAGGGGGGTGTTTGTCCTGGGGGTCTGTACTAATGGAGGGGGGTTGTCCTGGGGGGGGTCTGTACTAATGGAGGGGGGTTGTTCTGGGGGAGTCTGTACTAATGGAGGGGGGTGTTTGTCCGGGAGGGTCTGTACTAATAAAGGGGGGATGTCCTGGGGGGGGTTGTACTAATGGAGGGGGGTTTGTCCTGGTGGGGGGTCTGTACTATTGGAGGGGGGTTTGTCCTGGTGGGGGGTCTGTACTAGAGGAGGGGGGGTTTGTCCTGGGGGGT
The DNA here is from genome assembly GCA_037952835.1 of Lithobates septentrionalis. Lineage (NCBI taxonomy): Eukaryota > Metazoa > Chordata > Amphibia > Anura > Ranidae > Lithobates > Lithobates septentrionalis. Next base: position 952,702 of record JBBDGP010000289.1, on the reverse strand, counting down.
CTGTACTAATGAAGGGGGGATTTGTCCTGTGGGGGTCTGTACTAGTGGAGGGGGGGTTTTCCTGGGGGGTCTGTAGTAATGGTGGGGGTTTGTCCTGGGGGGTCTGTACTAATGAAGGGGGGATTTGTCCTGTGGGGGTCTGTATTAGTGGAGGGGGGGTTCTCCTGGGGGGTCTGTACTAATGGAGGGGGTTTGTCCTGGGGGTCTGTACTAATAGAGGGGGGTTTGTCCTGGGGGTCTGTACTAATGGAGGGGGGTTCTCCTGGGGGGTCTGTACTAATGAAGGGGGGCTTTGTCCTGGGGGGGATCTGTACTAATGGAGGGGGGGTTGTCCTGGTGAGGGTCTACTAATGGAGGGGGGGTGGTTTGTCCTGGGGGGGTCTATACTGATGAAGGGGGGGTCTGTACTGAGAGAGGGGTTTATACTTAGTGGGGGGTCTGCACTGACGAAGGGGGGTCTATACTTAGTGGAGGGGGAGTCTGTACTGAGGGGCGACTAAAGTTGGTGGAAGGGGGGTGACACCATGTTATACCGCACCTGATGACACCAACACTAGTGACGTCACTGCAGCTGCGGGCTCTCCTTTCGCCCCTTCCCCTCCCTCTCCCTCTCCTCCGCACATGCACTGCTATACTAGCGAGCGGCGCTGGCCAGCACAGCCTTCCACTATGTTTCTTCCCCCGCCTTTATATCAGCCAGGGAAAAATAGAATAGAAAAAGGAGAAGAGGATTGTGGGACATGTAGTCCCAAGGACTGGCAGCCCCACTGTAACACGGAAACTGCAGCCCACACAGCAGGCTCAGCTGAATGGGAGAGAGAGAGAGAGATACAGGAGCCTGGGAAAGCTTTCAGGGAAGTACACCCAGGACTCCAGAGGGAGAGGGCAGTGCTGAGGGAACACCATCAGAGAGGAAACCCCACTGCCCTGCGCCACCAGAGGGAAAGACACACAGCCTGGTGCCATCCCTGGCAGAGAAAGGAATGGAGTCATTGCCAGAATACAGATCTGGGTTCTACCCAGCGGAGTCACCATGGGCAATTCAGAGTGAGCTGACTCCTGATCAGAGGAACCATCGCTGGGTCAGGTGAGAGGGCCGATCGGCCATTATCTACTAACGTCCATAGGAACTGCAGTCTCTGACCATCTCCTGTATCGTATCATGTCTTCAGTCTCTGACCTTCTCTTGTATCATGTCTTCAGTCTCTGACCTTCTCTTGTATCATGTCTGCAGTCTCTGACCATCTCCTGTATCATGTCTGCAGTCTCTGACCTTCTCTTGTATCATGTCTGCAGTCTCTGACCATCTCTTGTATCATGTCTGCAGTCTCTGACCATCTCCTGTATCATGTCTGCAGTCTCTGACCATCTCTTGTATCATGTCTGCAGTCTCTGACCATCTCTTGTATCATGTCTGCAATCTCTGACCAGCTTCTGTACCATGTCTGCAGTGTCTGACTGTCTCTTGTATCATGTCTACAGTCTCTGACCATCTATTCTATCTTGTCTGTAGTCTCTGACCATCTCCTGTATTATGTCTGCAGTCTCTGACCATCTCCTGTACTATGTCTGCAGTCTCTGACTGTCTCTTGTATCATGTCTACAGTCTCTGACCATCTCCTGTACTATGTCTGCAGTCTCTGACTGTCTCTTGTATCATGTCTACAGTCTCTGACTGTCTCTTGTATCATGTCTGCAGTCTCTGATCATCTCCTGTACTATGTCTGCAGTCTCTGATAATCTCCTGTATTATGTCTGCAGTCTCTGACCATCTCCTGTACAATGTCTGCAGTCTCTGACTGTCTCTTGTATCATGTCTACAGTCTCTGACTGTCTCTTGTATCATGTCTGCAGTCTCTGATCATTTCCTGTACTATGTCTGCAGTCTCTGACCATCTCTTGTATATCATGTCTGCAATGTCTGACCAGCTTCTGTACCATGTCTGCAGTCTCTGACTGTCTCTTGCATCATGTCTACAGTCTCTGACTGTCTCTTGTATCATGTCTGCAGTCTCTGATCATCTCCTGTACTATGTCTGCAGTCTCTGATCATCTCCTGTACCATGTCTGCAGTCTCTGATCATCTCCTGTACCATGTCTGCAGTCTCTGACTGTCTCTTGTATCATGTCTGCAGTCTCTGATCATCTCCTGTATTATGTCTGCAGTCTCTGACCATCTCCTGTACTATGTCTGCAGTCTCTGACTGTCTCTTGTATCATGTCTGCAGTCTCTGATCATCTCATGTACTATGTCTGCAGTCTCTGACCATCTCTTGTATCATGTCTGCAATCTCTGACCAGCTTCTGTACCATGTCTGCAGTGTCTGACTGTCTCTTGTATCATGTCTGCAGTCTCTGACCATCTCCTGTACTATGTCTGCAGTCTCTGACCATCTCCTGTACTATGTCTGCAGTCTCTGATCATCTCCTCGACCATGTCTGCAGTCTCTGATCATCTCCTGTACCATGTCTGCAGTCTCTGATCATCTCCTGTACCATGTCTACAGTCTCTGATCATCTCCTGTACCACGTCTGCAGTCTCTGATCATCTCCTGTATCATGTCTGCAGTCTCTGATCATCTCCTGTACCATGTCTACAGTCTCTGATCATCTCCTGTACCACGTCTGCAGTCTCTGATCATCTCCTGTATCATGTCTGCAGTCTCTGATCATCTCCTGTACCATGTCTGCAGTCTCTGATCATCTCCTGTACTATGTCTGCAGTCTCTGATCATCTCCTGTACCATGTCTGCAGTCTCTGATCATCTCCTGTACCATGTCTGCAGTCTCTGATCATCTCCTATACCATGTCTGCAGTCTCTGATCATCTCCTGTACTATGTCTGCAGTCTCTGATCATCTCCTGTACTATGTCTGCAGTCTCTGACCATCTCTTGTATCATGTCTGCAGTCTTTGACGTATCCTGTATTATATCTGGGGACTCTTTCTAACAGAAGCCCTCTCTGTGTGCATCAGAGAGACTCCCCTCCAGGTCTCATTAGTGTTCTCTCTTCCTGTATTTTCTTTATTGTTAAGAGATCATGGGAGGATTTCAAGGTAACAAAGACTTCTTAGAGGAGCAGCTCTGTATTTGAGTCGTTGCCATAGAATCGTTTGTAAAGGGGAGAAGTTGGTAAGATGACCACGCCCATGTGGGGGCGCCAGAAATATTTCTGCACCCAGGCGCCGGTGACCCTAGGATCGGCCCTGTCTATCGGGTTGAGGTCAGGTGCAGGCCAGTCAAGTTCCCCCACCCCTAACTCTCTCATCCATGTCTTTATAGACCTTGCTTTGTGCACTGGTCCAAATCATTTGGTGGAGGGGGGATTATGGTGTGGGGTTGTTTTTCAGGGGTTGGGCTTGGCCCCTTAGTTCCAGTGAAGGGAACTCTTAAGGCGTCAGCATACCAAGATATTTTGGACAATTTCATGCTCCCAACTTTGTGGGAACAGTTCGGGGATGGCCCCTTCTTGTTCCAACATGACTGCGCACCACGGCACAAAGCAAGGTCCATAAAGACATGGATGAGCGAGTTTGGGGTGAAGGAACTTGACTGGTCTGAACCTGACCTCAACCCGATAGAACACCTTTGGTGAAGTAGAGAGGAGACTGCAAGCCAGGCCTTCTCGTCCACATCAGTGCCAGACCTCACAATTGCGTTTCTGGAAAAATGGTCAAACATTCCCATAGACACACTCCTAAACCTTGTGGACGGCCTTCCCAGAGGAGCTGAAGCTGTTACAGCTGAAAAGGGTGGGCCAACTCAATATTGAACTCTACGGACTAACACTGGTATGCCATTAAAGTTCATGTGCGTGTAAAGGCAGGCGTCCCAATACTTTTGTTAATGTAATGTATATCCAACAATCACACAAAATAACAAAACAACTATAGAAAAATAATACTTCATATACACTTTAAAGGAAAAAAAATCACTTTCATTATAACTCTATATCATATGTTCCTCTTTTTCAAAGCAATTTTACAAACTAAAGTGGAACCTAAAGTAGATCTATAACTAACTTTTTTTTTTTGGCTGGATAGAGTAAGGAATTGTTAAATCACCCATCAGTTTTTTTTACAGCTGTGTCCCATCGAGAACATTTCCTTTCACTTCCTGCCCTAGGGACACATCAGAGAATTAGAGGAAATCTCTCCTAAGCGACGTTACTCCCCTCTTAGAAAGTTGTCACTGGAACAAATGTCCCAATTTAAAATAAAAGCCATCTATTTCTGTTACAAGGAACACGCACACACATGTGAGGTATGACCGCAAATCTTAGAGCAATAATTCAAGCGCTAGACCTCCTCTATAACTCAAAACAGGTAACCTGTTAAGGCATTTAAAGCGTCGCCTATAGAGATTTTTAAGTACCATAATTTGACACCCTTTCACGAGCGTGCACAATTTTAAAGCATGACATGTTAGGTATATATTTACTCTGCGTAACATCATCTTTCACAGTTTACAAAAAAATGGGGTATATGTTGTGTTTTCTATTTTTTTTTTTATTCATTAAAGTGTATTTTCTCCAAAAACGTAAATACATTTGCAAAGTCACTGCGCAAATACTGTGTGACCTAAAAAATTGCAACAATCGCCAATTTATTCCCTAGGGTCTCTGCTAAAAAGAAATGTATAATGTATTGGGTTTATAAGTAATTTTCCAGAAAAAAATACTGATTTAAACTTGCAAACAAAAAGTGCCAGAAAAAGCCTGGTCATAAATGACTTTTCCCTTTCTATTTGCCAGATTATTGTGCTCTCTCCAGCCAATATCTTGCTCCTTTTGCTCCTGCTGCCTTCTGTATCTTCGTTACCACTCATTACCAACCTTTGGCTTGTTCCTTGACTATGCTTCTGCTTGATCACAACTTGCAACCATTTGTTACCAACCTTTGGCTTGTTTACTGACTATGCTACTGCTTGATCCCTACCTGTCTGCTACTGGACCCTGGCTTGCTCATCTCCTGGTGGGGTGATCCTGAGGACCCTCATCCAGTATATCTAGTAGCCTTATTGCTGCCTGCAGGTTTTACTGGGACTGTATTCATGTGCATCATCGGAAAACTGGGCATCAATGCTAGCCGGCTATATAGATAGGACTAAGGACTATCTTCCCCATAGCTGCTCCACAGAGACCTTTGCTTATTGCTTATATTAAGAGGTTCCTCTCAGGGGACATTGCATCATATCCTAGCCATTCTCTTAGAGTGCACTCAAAACTAGTTATAGTATTTTTATCCACACTGCAGTTATTGCTGCTATGCACTGTTTTTTGCTGACTTTACTGGTTAATGAGTTAATTTAAGTCAAAGGTTCATAACTCTAAGATACTTTGGCTTAGTGATTATACTGTCTAGCAGACTGTGTCTGAAGCTACCCTTTATCTTCTCATTTATGCTTATACCACCATTTACTACCGTGTTTCCCTGAAAATAAGACTGGGCGTTTTATTAATTTTGGCAACAAAGGATACAGTAGGGCTCATTTTCAGGGTAGGTCTTATCATGTAATGTGTATTTGCTAATTCCTGTGCCCCCGGTCTTCTCTTCCCCTCTCCCTCCCTGCCTGGCAGCTCAGGAGTCATTAGCATTTATGTCAGGAACGGCGTCATTGCTTGGTTCATCTGCTGGTGGCACTGTTGTGTTCAGCACCAAAGGGTGTAGTTCTGGTGGCCACCAACGAGAGTCTCCCAGCCAAGTTACTAACGGACAATCAAGTTACACCTGATGCGAGACTGCTGGACTATATAAGCCCGTCCTTAACCAAGGTTTAGCACTTCAGTATTCCCCATGCAAGCGTGATTCCTGCCTGAGCCTGACCTGTACTTGTCTGTCCTGGACCCTGTATCTTGTATCCGTACCCTGAGACCTGTCCCCTGGTACCTGTTTCCTGTTCCCCTTTATCTGTTGTCCCTGTTTTGTTCCTTGCATTTGTATATACTTTAGTTACAGTAGTTAGTTAGTTAGTTAGTTAGTTAGTTAGTTAGTTAGGTGTGTATAGGGTTGCCGTGTTCTTGTGCTTCTTTTTCACTTGTTTGGTTATGTTTATTTGTTTTAGTTGTTTAAGCGTGTCTTTTTCCTTAATAAATACATTTATTTCACTTACCCATCTGTTCCTGAGTCCTTTATGGTGCAGCCTACTGATCTGATCACCCCGTGCTGGATACCTGTATGTGGCATCCCTGACAATTTAGCAGTATGAATTTAGTAATCCCCAGTGAGAACCGAGTTAAAGTGGCTGTAAAATCCTAGAATCCACTCTATTATATTATTATATAATGTACAATGTGTGTGTTTCTGTAATATTATTGTGCCAAATACCTTAGTTAGAGCTCCGCTGGGCGCTTACGTGACCCGCCAGAGCTCTCTTCCCCACTCCGAGCATTGGAATTTTTTTATTTTTTTTTGCATTATTGCAAGAGGTCCTGTCATGCTTTTTTTTTCAATTTCAATAAGGGATGTTCTCATTCCTTGTAATAGGAATAAAAGTGACATTTTTTTTTAAAAACAGTGTAAAAATAAAAAATAAAAGGTAAAATAAATAAGAAAAAAATAAATAAAATTTAAACGCGCCCCGTATCGACGAGCTCACGTGCAGAAGCGAATGCATATGTGAGTAGCGCCCGCATATGAAAACGGTGTTCAAACCACACATGTGAGGTATCGCCGCGATCGGTAGAGCAAGAGCAATAATTCTAGCCCTAGACCTCCTCTGTACCTCAAACATGCAACCTGTAGAATCTTTTAAACGTCTCCTATGGAGAATTTTAAGGGTAAAAGTTTGTCGCCATTCCACGAGCGGGCGCAATTTTGAAGCATGACATGTTGGGTATCAATTTACTCGGCGTAACATTATCTTTCACAATATAAAAAAAAATTGGGCTAACTTTACTGTTGTCTTATTTTTTATTCAAAAAAGTTTATTTTTTCCAAAAAAAGTGCACTTGTAAGAACGCTGCGCAAATACGGTGTGACAGGAAGTATTGCAACGACCGCCATTTTATTCTCTAGGGTGTTAAAAAATGTATAATGTTTGGGGGGTTCTAAGTAATTTTCTAGCAAAAAATACTGTTTTTAATTTAACTAAACAACAAATCTCAGAAAGAGGCTCGGTCCTTCAGTTCAGTTCAGTTCACTTAAATGTAAAATAAACCTGTAATAAGACTTTTCCCTTTCTAGGGGTCAATTTCCCCAATGCTCTTCGGTACTGAATTCTGTAAGTATTCACACACTTCCTGGTGTGTAAGAAACCTGGCATAGTAAACCACCCTCATTATAATTTATCCAGCTGGATTGTTCGTCACTGCAGAATATACCAGCCAGGGGGAGCAACTATAGTGAGCTGCAGGGGAAACAGGTATTCAACCCATTTGACCAATCAGATACTTGCAGAGGATGTGAACAGTGAAGCGGCATGTGCAGTGCCCTGTAATCATGGCATTGGTAATAACCCCTCAGCACCTAGTCTTGGGCACATGTACATTAACTCCCCAGCTCCCAGTCCCAAGACCAGTGCCCAATCCCTAATTACTCACAGCAGATCAGAAGCCAATCAGCGGGTGCTGGCCAATGGATGTCGCCGAACAGTGGCACCCACCGAACATCGGGAACAGAGCTGGACGGGGCTCTGTCAGTAAGTGTAGCACCCTCTAGTGTGCTAGAAGTTGCTGTTTTCTTTGAGAAAAGATACATTTCCAGGCTTGGCTGGCAGCAAAGCCTGGGTGTGTTTTTGTGATCTGGGTTGGGAGTTACCTAGAATAGAGCTGGGTGACTCACAGGTGATGTCACTAGGGCCTCCCACTTCTTTCCAGAGTCTTCAAGTGCTTTCTGGAAAGAGAGGTGGGAGAGGAGGTGGAGCCACTTGGGGTATTCTGAGGAACACTGACCAATCCCCAATCTGGATTGGCAGGGGGCAGGCCTCCTTAAATACCCAGGGTCAGCCCAGCTGGGGAGGAGTTGAATGGATGGAAGATGGAGATGGCGTGTTAGGCGGTTGGGCCTTTAAGGGAGCTCCCCAGTCTGGGGGGGTGACCTTGGGCCTGGTCTTGGGTGCGGATTGGACCCTCTTACAACCCACAGAGGTGTCCTGACCAGGAGGCACAGGAGGAGCAAGAGAGGACAGCAGGAGAACGCAACGAATCCGTCAGACATTCCGATCATGTGTGGGCTTCATCTGACCTTTTCTGTCGAAAAATCTGACAGACCTTAGAAATAGAACATGTTTCAAATCTTTCCGACGGACTCGATTCCTATAAAAAAAACGTTCGTCTGTATGCTAGTCCGACGGACCGAAAACGACGCAAGGGCAGCTATTGGCTACTGGCTGTTGAACTTCTTTTTCTAGTCCCGTCGTACGTCATCATGTTCGAAAGGATCAGACTTTGGTGGGATCGTGTGTAGGCAAGTTCGTTTCGTCGGAACTCCGTCGAAAAGTCCTTCGTGGTTCAGTCCGACGAGAGGTCCGCTCGTGTGTACGCGGCATTAGTGTCCGACTGTCCTCTGCAATATTGCAGTCCCGCTATATGTCACTGCTTCGCCGCCATTACTGGTATAAAAAAGGAAATAAATAGATATAAATTCCAGTGTATACACCATAGTTTGTAAACGCTATAACTTTTGTGCAAACCAATCAATATACGCCTATTGATATTTTCTTTTTACCAAAAATATGTAGAAGAATACATATTGGCCTAAATTTATAAAGAAATAAGATTTTTTATCACTCTTTATTGGATATGTTTAATAGCGGAAGGTAAAAAGTCTTTTTTTTTTTTCAAAATTGTCGGTCTTTTTTTGTTTATAGAGAAAAAAATGAAAACGCAGAGGTGATCAAATACCACCAAAAGAAAGCTCTATTTGTGGGAATGACAGACATTTTATTTGGGTACAGTGTTGCATGACTGCGCAATTGTCAGTTAACCTCCCTGGCGGTTTTCCCGACTGTGGCTCGGGGTTAAATTTAAGTACCATTAGCGGTAACCCCGAGCCACACTCGGGATTGCTTTGCAGGATCCTGGTGCGGTGTACTTACCTTGTCACCAGGATCCAGCGATGTCCTCCCGCTGTGTCCATGGGCTCTGTCCTCCGCCGCAAACTCCTGTGTGCCGGGCTCTGTTCCGTGCGAGCGCCGCAACGCAGGGGGGCGGAGCCCAGCGGTAAACTCAAATAATTGAAGATTCATAACACATACAGTACAGTGTAATCTTACAGATTACAGTACTGTTTGAAATCATTTCACTTCCCTTTTGTAGCAAGTGCTTTTGTCTAATGCCCTGCATGCACTTTTATATGATATATACTGTTCTTTCTGCCTGGAAACTGGAGATTGTCCACAGCAACCAAAAAGTGTCCCTTTACGTCAAAAGTGGCTTTAGATCAGCTAGAAAACAGCGATAATAAATTAGAACACTTGCAGAATTGAGCGATAGTGAATCAAGGGGAAATTCATTTTATTATTATTATATTATTATTTTTTATAATTATTTATAGTTATTTGTTATATTATAATTTATGTTTTTGTGTTTTAAACTTCATCATACCCGGGATATCTACTAGACTCTTGGTGGACAGATCTAAGTGTGTTATTGTTAAGAATTACAGACCTTCAATATAAAACGCCAAAATTCTATGCAAAACATATCTACCGCTTTGAGACGCAAAAATCTGACATAATCATACCGCCGGCGAGGTTAAAGTAACGCAGTGCCGTATCGCAAAAAATGGCCTAGTCATGAAGGGGGGCGGGGTAAATCTTCCCGGAGGTCAAGTGGTTAAAGAAATAACACAGATTTTGATTTCAAGAGACTATTGTTTATTTTGGTTAAAATTGCATAAAATTGCAGGATTTTATGAAAGGAGTTGAGCTTTCACATGCGTTTTAGTTATAAGGGAAATAAGCGCGGCGCTTTTTGTGATTAAACAGGCTGGCACAACCATTTACTCCAATGCTTCTCCTCTGGGCGTGCAACAGTGCGGGAAAACACCAAGAACTTTCCGGAATCTGTTGAAACTCTAAACTTGCTCTGCTGCGCAAAAAAAAAAAAAAAAAAGCACTTGTTTACAGCGCAAGGGTCCCACAAGTGGGAGGGTTTAAAGGTAATTTCCAGCGTAAGAGTAAATGATGCTGATTTTGAAGAGCGTCCAAATTTTTATATCATTCTGGCTGAGCAGGTATAACGCTGGAGTTCTTTTCCTCTTCACACACTGACCTTTCCGAGTTTTCTTCCTCTATTTTACTTTCATGTAAAGCCAGACCTCTTCCTCTTTTTACTTATGCTGAAAAATAACTTTTTGTGATACGGCTTTAGGAATATCTGTTCTCCGTGCAGCACGGCAGCTTCTCCGTCATATAAGAGGACACTGTGTGCTAATTCTAGGAGAATGCAATACCCACATATAAATAGAATGCCAAGACTTACACAATAGTTCTGTGATATATAAATTAGGCCGCAGGCTGGTCAGAAAGAGTCAGAAAGAACAAAATTAGGGCAAATTCAGCAGCATTTTCTGTGTGCTTAAACTATTCTATGCATGTTATCTACCTGTAAATGCCTCTTTTGCGTAAGCCCTGAAAATGCTGTTGGGTGCCGCCATCTTGGATCGCATAAGCTCCTAACTGTCCCTGATTTCGAGGGACTGTCCCTGATTTGGATTTTTGGCTAATTCACCTTTAAGGGGGTGTGGCAGGGGGCGTGTCCTATGCCTACATACGTTTGGTAGTAGGTGTCCCTCATTCCCATCTCAAAATGTTGGGAGGTATGTGGATGTGCGTCCATAAAGGGCGCAGAAGCGCCACCCCCTCTCTCCTGGCACTGCTCTATCACCATAGATAGATTCATGCATTGCATGAATCTATCTATGGTCGCCGCTGACACCCCCCATTCAGGTCTCCGGCCCCTTTTCGGGTGCCGGGCACCTGAATTACAGCGGCGGGGTGTTTTTTGGAAGCACCCAATTAGAGCCATAGGCTCTAATAGGCGCCCAAAAAGGTGAACAGCGGGCGCAATGCTGTGCGTTCGCTGTTTACTCAGCTGTGTGTTAGCAAAGCGAACCGCCTCTCGGTCAATCAGGTGCTCGGGTCTGTTACCTGTCACCTGATTGGCTGATACGTCAGGCGCTGTGATTGGATGCCTGATAGAGAGGACGGAAGAAGACATTGAGGAGCGTGCAGGACACCGCCGCTGACCCGCTGCGAGACAGGTAAGTGCCGGGCGATGCACACTGGCAGCATTTGATGGGGCACAGTAGCGGTAATTGATGGGCACACTGGCAGCAATTGATGGGCACACTGGCAGTAATTGATGGGTACAGTAGCTGCGTTTGATGGCACAGTGGCTGCGTTTGATAGCACAGTGGCTGCGTTTGATGGGCACAGTGGCTGCATTTGATGGGCACAGTGGCTGCGTTTGATAGCACAGTGGCTGCGTTTGATAGCACAGTGCCTGCGTTTAATGGGAAAGTGGCAGCATTTGATGGGCACAGTGGCTTTTTTTTAGATGGGCACACTGGCTGAGTTTGATGGGCACAGTGGCTGCATTTGATGGCAGAGTGGCTGCAATTGATGGTTTTTTTTTCAGTTTGTTTGCGCTGCCCCCCCCCCCCCCCCCCCAACAATTTTGAGCACCAGCCGCCACTGATCATTTGTTTGTTTGCTGAACTGTGAACAAGTCGAGCTCTAAGATTTTGGATTCTCTATTACTTTATGTCTTGGTGACCATGGTTAATTCGACAGACAGGGTGAAACTTCCCCAGTAAGGACACAGATGGCAAAAAAAAAAAACCTAGACAGGGACTCTAATCTGCCCTCACTCTATCCACTAAAAAGTCTGGCTTTTCATACAATTTAAAGGGAACCTCTAACTAGAATTACAATAGGTGCATATAAATAGCCAGGATCTTACTTTTAGTAGGGGAATACTAGAAAGCATGTAGCCAGTGAAGACTGAGAAGTCTGAACCCCTCTCCTATGTGACTGTTCCAGCCCAGTAAGTATTATAAAAATTTAAAATCTTTTTGGTTCCATTTTTCAGATAAATTAAGAGAATATTTTGGTTTCAGCGGAGCTGTAGTGTTTTTCTTGATTGCACATGTGGATTACTTATTAATAACATCTGGAGTTTCCTTTTAATGTAATTACAGGGGTTTTGCGTCAGTTTATCTCTCATCTCACCCTGTGCTTCCTGAATATTTGAACTTAAAAGCTGAATTTGTTTTGTTACATATTTCGGAGTTTCTTTTTTAGCAATGCCGTCCCTCCCTGCACTGTCATAGGGACAGTCCCGGCAGAATGTACTGTGATCTTCGTTGGCCCCCTACAACCTCTAATTAACCCAAAGAACAGGAAGACACAACATGTGCCAGCTCACTAAGGCCCCTTTCATATGGACATTGTCAGTACTGAAAAAACAGGTTGTTGAGGTATTTTTAAAGAGCCTCAGATACCCGTTAAAACCCAGAAATGGATAGTGGATGGCCCCCTGTACACATGCCCTAGCTACGAGAACTTTGGGTTGATTTACTAAAGGAAAATAGACTGTGCACTTTTCAAAATGCGGTCGTACTCTGCAAGCGCAGCTGCTCCAGAGCTTAGGGAATGAGCAGAAGCTTTGCTGACTTCCATCATCCAATCACGTGCAAGCAAAAATGCTGTTTTTTTTTATTTTCCTTGCACATGATTGGGTACGCATAGCAAAGTGAAGCTTTACCCTTTACTAACCTCTGAAGCAACTGCGCTTGCAGAATGCAACCGCACTTTGCAAAGTGCACCGTTTATTTGCCTTTAGGAGATCAAGCTCTTTGGGATTGATCTACTAAAGGCAAATAGACTGTGTACTTTACAAAGTACAGTTGCACTCTGCAAGAGCAGTTGCTCCAGAACCTCTTGCATGTGATTGGGTATTCTTTGCGAAGTGAAGCTTTACCTCATTTACTAAGCTCTGGAGCAACTGCACTTGCAGAGTGCAAAGTCTATTTGCCTTTAATAAATCAACCCATTTGTGTCATGGCAAGGGGAAAAAAAATGTAGGGCATGTTGTGTTCAGCAGGCGATATCGCCTGCCAACTTACTCCAAAGAAGTGAATGAGACCATGCCACAACCGTGTCCAATGGGTGAGGTTGCAGCACATTGAGGAGGAATTTTAATGCAAAATCACTCTTCAAACAGGCATGTGGGAGGCAGAATATGACCTCCTGATCGTCTACTAACTATGGACCAAATAGCCAATGCCATAGGGTCTGCCATAGGGTCTAGCCAAGTAGCACAAGGGACTAAGCAAGGATATAAAAAAGAGTAGCCATGGTCTTCAGAGTTATCAGGCATGGAGCGTTGTGCAACATCGGTGTAGTCAGTATCCAGAGGCGAGTGGTGGTCGGGGAAGGCTCCAGACGAAATATAATCCAGTTTAAGGCAGAGGTTGGGGCTGGAGGCAAATGATAAGCATAATCCAAGGATAGGTATAGGTCAGGGCAGACAGCAGATGATCCAAGGTCAAGCAGAGGTTAAGGCAGGTAGAAGACAAAAGTGTAATCCAGGAACAAGCTATAGGTCAAGACAGGTTAGCGTGGATCAGGATCAAGGTTCGCATGGTAGAGCATGGAGCCTCTGTAAGAAGTACCATCACGAAACCGAGACCCTGGGCTTGTGACGTTCAAATAGGGTGCACAGCACCACCACGAGTCAATGGGAGAAAATGGGGGCAAATGAGGCTAGGCTGGCAGAGCCATCTCGCAACAAGGACACAGCCTGAGGGGACCAACACTCCTGGCCAATACAGGAGGAGGAGTTGTTGCAACCAGAGCAGGGCTTGTTGCCTGGCAATGGGTGCTCCTGAAAGCATAGCTCCCAACTGTCCCTGATTTCAAGGGACTGTCCCTGATTTGGAGCAATGTCCCTCTGTCCTTCATTCCTCCTCATTTGTCCTTTATTTTGGTCTGATCTATATAGTTGTATATAATATGCACTTTTTATCTATCAAAAAGTGTTTTCCAGTACTAAACCTTTCATCTGATTTCTAAATTGCTGCATTTGTAAATTCCAAAAGCCAATATAAAGGAATAGTAATGGCAAACAAAGCACCTATGGGTTTAACCAATCTTGATTTTTTGTACAATTCTCCTTTAAAGGGGGCGTGACAAGGGGTGTGTCCTATGCCTGCATATTTTTTGCTGTTAGATGTCCCTCATTCCCATATCAAAAAGTTGGGAGGTATGCTGAAAGGGTTGCTAGGGTGGCAGATCGGGGACCTACAGGGAAGAAGACACAGGTGACACAAAAGCAGAAGTATGTGAGAGGCTCCTAGCATGCCTCTGCAGTTGGTCATAGAACTGAAATGACAGTTCCTTAATTAATCCAGCATTTTCAGCTACTGATGAGACAACTGATTTTGGTGAAATTCTCAGTAAATGCAGCTAAAGTGGAAAATATCACTTGCATTTGCATAAAGAAGTGTTTTTTTTATTTGTTTGGGGGTGTATATAAAGGGTATGTCAAAGCAAAAAAACAAAAAAAAACTATATACACCTATTATATCCTAAAAAATAAACAAAAATAAAAATTAAGGTAATTTTTTTTATTTTGTGTTTTTTACCTTTTTTTGTGCATTTAAATGTAATTCATAAAAAGAAGCATTAGACTAATAATGGGTAATTTTTTTGACACGTGAAAAGGTCCAGGTTATTTGAAAGAAGCTTCTGTAACCCCCAAGAAGCACTCCAGTGAGTTTTGGTGAAATTTTAAGAAAGTGGAAACTTTCAGTTTTGCTCATCCCCGGTGCTAAATTGCAGCACGTAGATAAGAACTAGCCACAGAATTTCTGCCACAGAGCTTCGGAAATGTATTTTTGTGTTTAAAGCTGAACTCTGGGATTTTTCTTAAAAATACACATGCTGTAGGGTTCCCCCCAATACTGCAAGGGTTAGTCGCTTGTTAAGTCTAGGGGTAGAGGAATAAGCCGTAATTCTTACCGAATGCCTCGCTTCTGCATGCTTATGGTGCAGAACTCTTCCCTCCAATGGTCTGGGTTGTGGGCGAGCCTATACCATCCTCATGTACCATGCATTGTATGTGAAGATGTCAAAGTGTGACCACTGGCTGGAGGGCCAAAGAGAAGCGGTTTTGGAGGAATGGTTGCAAAGCATGGTGGAGGCCTGAAGGACTGAGTAATAAGTTAAGTATTACAGCTTATGGACTTAACCACTTGCTGACCCTGGCTTTTTCTAACATGTGTTGTTTACAAGTAAAAATCTGTATTTTTTTCTAGAAAATCATTTAAAACCCACAAACATTTTATACATATATATATGTAGGAAGGCCAGTATGGTGGCCTGAATTTATGGGAGGAGCCCGGGGGGTATTTAAGCAGCCCGCTCACCTGTGGTGCTTGTCGGTTTCCTGTGCGCGATATACGTCACTAAGCCGACTATTCGATATACCAGCGTCCGCAAGTTCTTGCCTCGCAAGTTCCCGTATTCGATACTCCGTACTCAAAACTTTCGAGTCAGCGTTTTTCGTTCCTAGTTTGTACCACGCGTCTGGCTTGGCTGTCGCAGGTAAGGTCCCGTCGGACTTTTCGTTTTCATATCATGTCACAAAACCGTGAGTTCAAATTTCGTTTCACCCGCATCTCACAAACTGCAATGTCTATCGCTCGTACTTTCGATATGTTACAAATTCGACAGCACAGCGACGCTGACGTCGCTTCATTTCTAGCATGTCGGTATCGATAGACAGCCATAGCCAGTCGCAAGTTGTAAATTATCAAAGCAAGTTAGTTCGATACCAATCATTTCTCATTTCTGAAACATTCTAAACTCATTTCTGACATTTCAAATCATTTCTGAAACATTCTAAACTCATTTCTGACATTTCAAATCATTTCTCATTTCTGAAACATTTCTAAACTCAATTCTGACATTTCAAATCATTTCTCATTTCAGTCACCTACCGCGCTCCGATTCGAATCCAGTCGCACCAAAGATGCGCCGATTCGTTCCGGTGTGCCCCAGTTATTACGGCCTCATTTCTATACATGCTCCAGAGTTACGTTATTGTCAATTGTACCTCTGTCATGGTTATCATTTCATTTCCATGTATCACGTTCCGACATGAAAAATGCACCGATTCGTCTCGGCGTGCCCCAGGATTGGCCTCATTTCTATACATGCTCCAGAGTTACGTTTCATCAGTCATCGGTACCTCTGTCATGGTTATCATTTCATTTCCATGTATCACGTTCCGACATGAATTCAGTCGCATGAAAAATGCACCGATTCGTCTCGGCGTGCCCCAGGATTGGCCTCATTTCTATACATGCTCCAGAGTTATGTTTCCTCAGTCATTTGTACCTCTGTCATGGTTATCATTTCATTTCCATGTATCACGTTCCGACATGAATTCAGTCGCATGAAAAATGCACCGATTCGTCTCGGCGTGCCCCAGGATTGGCCTCATTTCTATACATGCTCCAGAGTTACGTTTTATCAGTCATTGTACCTCTGTCATGGTTATCATTTCATTTCCACGTATCACGTTCCGACATGAATTCAGTCGCATGAAAATGCACCGATTCGTCTCGGCGTGCCCAGGATTGGCCACATTTCAGTACATGCTCCGGAGTCCGATTCGCAGTCAGTCGCTACAATAGCACGACCGATTCGAGCCTCCGTCATGGCAAACGATATGTTACACCCTCACTTACCGCGCTCCGTTTCGAATCCAGTCGCATCTCCGATGCACCGATTCATTACGGCGTGCCCCAGGGCTCGGCCTCATTTCTGATACATGCTCCAGAGTCCGGATCATAGCTAGTCACAGACATCGGGGGATTGATCCATATCGCTGTCATGCAATTTCTACCATTTCACTCCCACAACACATCACCGTTTCGAAACCAGTCGCATCTGAGGTGCACCGATTCGTCACGGCATGCGTCACTGGTTCTGATCGCATTTCATATCTATACCAGAGCTCGGTTAGTTGCCAGTCGCTAACACGGCACAACCAATTCGAGCCTCGGTCAAAATAATCATTTCTCTCATTTCATTTCATACTGCACTCCGATTCGAATCCAGATGCATCTAACAGGCACCGACTCGTCCCAGGATCACCAATATTTTCAGTTGCCTCATTTCAATACATGCTCCAGAGCCCAGTTCACGGTCGAACAAATCATGACACGACCAGGCCGGACCTCTGTCATGCAGTTCATTCATTTCATAATCAAGGCAAACATTTCGAATCATTTCATTGTCACAAGATTGCAAGCACCATACAGATCATTGCTTCAAGTTAGTTAGCAATCCCTTCACGAATTGTCACCACCTTGGCCTTTGGCATGCTGAGAGACGTTCTATGCTCAGCCGCCCCCAGCAGAAGGGAAGAGCTGGATTGTATCTCCATACGGTAGTAGACTTGGGCCACAAGTATGGAGGATTTTCCTTTTACGAGTACCACCGTTCCTTTTCCGCAAAGGCTGCCGCCAGACTCACACAGTTCCAAACAACAACAAATTGGAGTCTCATGGACACAGAGCTCTTCTGCTGCCATTTTTCCGGCTTACGCTCACCCCTAGGTGCGATTTGCCAGACCTCCACCCACACTGCCACCTGGTGCGCCAATGCGACTTTCAAACGTCCTTTCGAATTTCCCTCTACCTCCGGTGCAGTTCAGGGTCAGTCGGCCCCTGAACAAACGCCTCAGGTGGACAAATTCGGACGCCCAGTCCGAACCGTGGGAGGGGCAGCCATCTGCAATAATTACAAATTATGGGTCCTGCAACGTCAGTCAGTGCCGCCTACTCCACATCTGCACCTTATGCTAAAGAGCGCACCCAAGGAACTTGTGCGAAGTCAAACAGAAGAGGGCATGACTAAACCGAAGCAACGTCTTATGGCTAAGACTCTACCTCACCTCACATCCCACCCCCTCTCTGGCCACCTACCTTATTCAGGGCTTCACAGTAGGCTTTCACACCGGCCTCATTTCACTACCCCACAGTACGTACGAATGTGGGAATCTTCGCTCAGCAGCCATCGACGAACAAACCATAGATCGGCTCTTACAAACAGAACTAGACCGAGAGTACGTTATAGGCCCTCTCACTCAGCCCCCTTTCAGCACTTGGAGAGTCAGCCCTGTTGGGGCTTGTCAAGGGCAAATTCACAAATAAATTACGTTTGGTGTACGACCTGTCTGCGCCTCATTCTTCCCACATCCCCAGTCTCAATTCCCTGATTCCCTCCGAAGAATTCTCCAAAAAATATTCCTCCGTAGACATGGCGATACAAGCAGTCATCAAAGCAGCTACAGGTGCTTTCCAAAGCCGACATCTCGGATGCCTTTAAGCTCCTGCCTATCCACCTATCCCTTTGGTGCTGGCATGGCATCAAGTGGAAGGAGGCATATTATTTAGGCCACAAAACTGACGTTCGGTTCGAAGAGTAGCCCTTGGCTCTTCGACACATTCGCTCAGTCTCTTGCTTGGATACTGTTACACAAGGCTCAGTGACAAGAAGTCATCCATTACCTGGACGACTTCCTACTAATAGAACCTCCCAGCAAGCCCCCAGGAGACCTCGACAAACTCAGAGCGATATTCGGAAAACTCAATGTTCCCATCGCCGAGCACAAAGTAGAAGGCCCAACACATAACATCACCTTTCTCGGGGTCAGCTTAGACACCTGCGCTATGCAAGCCAGTCTCCCCCTCGACAAACTAACCCGCATTAAGGCGGTCCTTCACAAATTCACCCACACCAAGGGGTGTACCAAGAAGCAGTTGCAATCTCTCCTGGGAATGCTGAATTTCGCCATGCGAATTATTCCACAAGGCCGCACCTTCGTGCCACGCCTGCTGAGATTCCTGCCAGAAACACAAGACCCCGATCAGATCTTAAATCTAGACTCCGCAGCAATAGCGGACCTATCTATGTGGGACGAATTCCCGTCCTGGAATGGTATATCCCTAATTATACCCATGGTTTCAGCCCTGTCACCCCAGGTGGTGACAGATGCTCCAGCCACCACAGGTTTCGCGGCAATTTTTGGCCATCATTTGGTTTTCAGGACCCTGGCCTCAACAGATACTGTTGATACCCGGCTTTATTCAAACATCTTCCCTCTTCGAACTCTATCCCATAGTGGCAGCGGCACAACTCTGGGGTCACCATTGGACAGGGCAAACAGTAATCTTCACCACCGACAATCAGGCCACGGCAGACATCATCGACAAAGGAAGGTCCAAGTCCCTAGCAGTCATGTCCTTCCTGCGCAGATTGGTACAACTGTCCTTACAGCATCAGTTTAACATACACTGTGCATTATTCCAGGCAGATACAATTTAGCTGCTGACGTACTGTCACATTTTAACTACACCTCCTTTTCAGACAGATTCCCGGAGCCAATCCAGTGTCGGCCCCTATCCCTGCCTGGTCACAACTGACCCTGGACTAGTTCAACATTTACAAGGAGCAACGCAGCTCATCAATCACTCACTCTCTCATAACACAATTTCTCACATCCTGCCGTAAAGGACCAATAGATGTCAAACAGGTACTGGCCTTCATTTCATACTGCCACACTCAGCTGGCCTTATCGTACAATACCATTCGGCTATACCTAGCCGGCATACAACATTTCGTGACCCCGGAAGACCCCACAAAATCTTTACTGTTCTCATCACACGCTATACGAGCCATCCTAAGGGGCATCCAGAAACAACAACCAGAGATCAGCACTAAGCGCTTACCCATTACGGGGCCCATCTTCAGGGATATGTCGACTATTCTGGCTACTTCGCCATTCGGTCTGCTGCCCAGCACGGTACTACAAGCAGCCATATAGTTGGCTTACTATGGGTTCTTGCGACCTGGCGAATTCACCTATAACAACCCCACAGACCAAGTATTATGCAGACGGCACTTGCTTCGCCACCAAGACCATTTCATCCTGCACCTCGAGGTTTCTAAAACCCAGAAAACAGGCTCTGGAGTGGACATTCACCTCTACAGAACCAATAACAGCTGGTGTCCAGTCACCGTACTTAACCGTCTCCTCTCACTCCTGCCTGAACAACCGGACACCAGTCCTCTTCTACCATTCCCAGTTAAACCCTTAAACGCATGTCAGTTTGTAAAACACATAAGGATACTTCTCCGCAATCTTCACCTTAACCCCAGTCAGTACTCCGGACACTCCTTTCGCATCGGAGCAGCCTCCGCAGCATCCCGCCATGGGGTTCCAGACCACATCATCAAAAGACTAGGCAGGTGGAAATCAGCCTGCTTCGCCCGGTATATACCCAATCCTCAAGTAGAGATGGCACAGGCATTCTCCAAACTGGCTCAATGAATACCTGAAAACCAAAAATATTATACCCCTACCTGAATGTTTTTGCCCCCTTATTTTGGCATACCGGCCATTAGACCAAGGCACACTTTCAGGTCCATTTCATATGGTAAGTCCACACTTCCAGGTCTATTTCCGATGGTAAGTTTTATGTTAACTACAAATGTTATCTATGTCCATATCGGACATAGGGCTCCGACCATAAGTAGGAAGGCCAGTATGGTGGCCTGAATTTATGGGAGGAGCCCGGGGGGTATTTAAGCAGCCCGCTCACCTGTGGTGCTTGTCGGTTTCCTGTGCGCGATACCCACCCTCCCATCCCCATTTCAAGGCATTCATTTCATTATTTCATTTCTCTCTACAGAATAATCATTTCTTAAAACCAGGGTATGCCCCCTTATTTTGGCATACCGGCCATTAGACCAAGGCACACTTTCAGGTCCATTTCATATGGTAAGTCCACACTTCCAGGTCTATTTCCGATGGTAAGTTTTATGTTAACTACAAATGTTATCTATGTCCATATCGGACATAGGGCTCCGACCATAAATATATATATATATATATATATATATATATATATATATATATATATATATAGATATAGATATATATATATATATATATATAGATATATATATATATATATATATCTATATCTATAGATATAGATATATATAGATATATATATAGATATATAGATATATAAATATAGATATATAGATATAGATATAGATATATAAATATATATATAAATATATATAGATAGATATATATATCTATATATATATATCTATATATATACACACACAGTATCTCACAAAAGTGAGTACACCCCTCACATTTTTGTAAATATTTTATTCTATCTTTTCATGTGACAACACTGAAGAAATGACACTTTGCTACAATGTAATGTAGTGAGTGTACAGTTTGTATAACAGTGTAAATTTCCTGCCCCCTCAAAATAACTCAACACACAGCCATTAATGTGTAAATCGCTGGCAACAAAAGTGAGTACACCCCTAAGTAAAAATGTCCAAATTGGGCCCAAAGTGTCAATATTTTGTGTGGCCACCATTATTTTCCAGCACTGCCTTAAAGTGGTGTTCCGGCCGAAATTATACTTTTTAAATAAAAATACCCCTATAATACACAAGCTTAATGTATTCTAGTAAAGTTAGTCTGTAAACTAAGGTCTGTTTTGTTAGTTTATAGCAGTAGTTTGTTATTTTATAAACTTACAGCAGGCCTTGGCCATCTTAAGTGTGGGCATCTGAAGCCAGACTGTATTTCTTCCTGGATCTCATCCTTGCAGATCTCGCACATGCTCAGTGCAGCACAAGCAGTGTAATAGGTTTCAGGTCAGGTGTCCATAGTAATGGCAGTTTCAGAGGAAGTTGCCGCCCCTTCCCAGAAGGCATTGCAAACAGGAAATTATGCCATGGGCCGCGGCCAGGGAGGAGGAAGTGAAAAATGAATACAGCAGATATACAGTAGGTGCTGAGAAAAAAAATTAAAAAATATCCAATTCGTTTACAGTGCGCAGTTTAGTGAGGGATGTTGAAGAGTTGTAAAAGTGGGTGGAACACCACTTTAACCCTCTTGGGCATGGAGTTCACCAGAGCTTCACAGGTTACCACTGGAGTCCTCTTCCACTCCTCCATGATGACATCACAGAGCTGGTGGATGTTAGAGACCTTGCGCTCCTCCACCTTCTGTTTGAGGATGTCCCACAGATGCTCAATAGGGTTTAGGTCTGGAGACATGCTTGGCCAGTCCATCACCTTTACCCTCAGCTTCCTTAGCTAGGCAGTGGTCGTCTTGGAGGTGTGTTTGGGGTCATGTTGGAATACTGCCCAGTGGCCCAGTCCCGAAGGGAGGGGCTCATGCTCTGCTTCAGTATGTCACAGTACATGTTGGCATTCATGGTTCCCTCAATGATCTGTAGCTCTCCAGTGTCGGCAGCACTCATGCAGCCCCAGACCATGACACTCCCACCACCATGCTTTACTGTAGGCAAGACACACTTGTCTTTGTACTCCTCACCTGGTGCCTGCCCCACACGCTTGACACCATCTGAACCAAATAAGTTTATCTTGGTCTCATCAGACCACAGGACATGGTTCCAGTAATCCATGTCCTTAGTCTGCTTGTCTTCAGCAAACTGTTTGAAGGCTTTCTTGTGCATCATCTTTAGAAGAGGCTTCCTTCTGGGACAACAGCCATGCAGACCAATTTGATGCATTGTGCGGCGTATGGTCTGAGCACTGACAGGCTGACCCCCCACCCCTTCAACCTCTGCAGCAATGCTGGCAGCACTCATACGTCTATTTCCAAAAGACAACCTCTGGATATGACGCTGAGCACATGCACTCAACTTCTTT
This sequence comes from Lithobates septentrionalis, assembly GCA_037952835.1. NCBI lineage: Eukaryota > Metazoa > Chordata > Amphibia > Anura > Ranidae > Lithobates > Lithobates septentrionalis. Next base: position 929,970 of record JBBDGP010000289.1, on the reverse strand, counting down.
GGTCCACCATGGCGAGGCCTGTTCTGAGTGGAACCTGTCCTGTTAAACCTCTGTATGGTCTTGGCCACCACACTGAAGCTCAGTTTTAGGGTCTTGGCAATCCTCTTATAGCCTAGGCCATCTTTATGTAGAGCAACAATTCTTTTTTTCAGATCCTCAGAGAGGTCTTTGCCATGAGGTGCCATGTTGAACTTCCAGTGACCAGTATGAGAGAGTGAGAGCGATAACACCAAATTTAACACACCTGCTCCCCATTCACACCTGAGACCTTATAACACTAACGAGTCACATGAAACCGGTAAGGGAAAATAGTTAATAGGGCCCCATTTGGCCATTTTCACTTAGGGGTGTACTCACTTTTGTTGCCAGCAGTTTAGACATTATTGGCTGTGTGTTGAGTTATTTTGAGGGGACAGCAAATTTACACTGTTATACAAGCTGTACACTCACTACTTTACATTGTAGCAAAGTGTCTTTTCTTCAGTGTTGTCACATGAAAAGATACAATAAAATATTTACACATATGTGCGGGGTGTACTTACTTTTGTGAGATACTATATATATATATATATATATATATATATATATATATATATATATATATATTTAGCAGAGACTCTAGAGAATAAAATGGCGGTCATTGCAATATTTTATGTCCCACTGTATTTGTGCTGTCTTACAAACCCAATTACGGTATTTTGGAAGAAATACACTTTAATGAAAAAAAAAAAAAAAAAACATTAAAGTTAGCCCAATTTTTTTGTATAATGTGAAAGATGATGTTACGCTGAGTAAACAAATACCTAACATGTCACACTTTAAAATTGCGCATGCTCGTGGAACGGTGACACTACAGTACTTTGATTAGAATCAAAGATTTATTAAAAGGACAAGACAATTGCCAACCATCACAAGATGGTTGATAAAACAAGCATTTAGGGTAGAAATGTCCATCCCAGAGCCTCTCCAGATCATCCTGATGCCATGCCTGTGTTGTCTGTGCTAGCCTGGATAGGAGCAGGAAGCTAACACAGACAACACAGCTTGCACGTGAGGCAGCCATGGCATCAGGATGATCTGGAGAGGCTCCGGGATGGACATTTCTACCCTAAATGCTTGTTTTATCAACCATCTTGTGATGGTTGGCAATTGTCTTGTCCTTTTAATAAATCTTTGATTTTAATACTGCCTTTAGTCTGGCGCCCCTCTGTCTCTGTTCTATCTAAACAGTGCTGATTGGCCCTGTGCTGATCACATGCACCCTCCCAAGAAAAAAAAAAAGGGTTAGGGCCAGGACACCCTTAGGTATTTGCAAGTTCAATTGGCAGACTCCGAGACTTCAACAGGAGGACAGCCATGCAGGGAAAGGCATCAAGCAAGACGCCACATCTGCAAGTGCAGGAATGCTGTCTCCTATGGCAACAGTCTTTAACAGTTCCTAACTTGAAGTTTACCAGTTCCTTTATCTTCCACTACAATCAGTCCTTGTAGTTCTTTAGCCCAATGAGCTCCCGGTCTCTCACTAGACCCACTGATTCACTTTCACTAAATCCCTTGAGCTCCTTCAATCTTCACGGTGGTGTCTTCCTCAAGCGTCACCCCCGCTTCTCTGCTCGGTCCCTAGTTTGGCACTCCAGATACTTCTCAAGCTTCACCCACGCTGGCCTGCTCGGTCCCTGGCTTGACACACAAGGCTGCTTTGCAAGCGTCACCTCCACTGGCTGGGGCCCTGGCTTGATTCCCACTGAAGTTTCCTGATTCATCACCATCCCTGGTTGGTGAGAATACTACTCCAGTACTTGCTTCAGTTACTCACTGTGGTCCCTGGTAATAAGGGGGATAGTCCCTTACTGGCGACAGCTTCCCCTCTACCTCTGATCACGACAAGTTCTCCGGCTGAAAGAACCATAGCTTTTGGTTGGACTGCAACCCTGCACTGCTCTCTTGCTTCTGGATAGGCCTTCAGACAGCCTAGCAGCCCCAATCTCTGGCCTAGTAGCCAGGGCAATACAAAACACGTCCACCCAGAAAAACCGTCCATGTGGCACAGAACAGTGATCACCTGACTCCACCCAAATATATAGGTGCTCCCAGCAGGCAAAGGGATCCAAGAAAACCCCTGCCCATTGGCTGAGATACCCCATATACCCATAACCTGACCTTGGGTTGCCCTTCTCATATCTAATACCACCAAGTACCCGGCCACCTAGTGGTAGAAGAGAAAAGTGCAACAAGGCCAAACTTAGGGAGAAATCAACATCTCTAACAATCAACCACCAGGATAACTACTCCTGGCAAGTAAATTTGTGAGGAGCAACCCTGCCTAAACTCCTGGGTACTACATCTATAACCAGGTGTCAATGCGGACTGAGCAGTTTAGAGGGTCATGCAGAATTGAGGACCCATCATCACCAGAGCCTCCTGTGGGGGTAAGTGCTACACCGGCTTCGCACTGCGGTTTGTCCGCGGTGCAGGTGTATCCACAGTTTTTGCGCATTTTACCTGCGTTTACTAGCTGTGGTCCCATAGACTTTGGGACCTGCATGCAGCATGCAGGACTTTTGGTGCGCTTTCAAAAAACTCATCAAAAACATGCAACCTAATACAAAGTCTATGGGACTGCAGCCAAAATCGTGGGCAAAACGTATGAAAACCACGGATACACCCACACTGGGGCCAGACCACACCAGTGAAAGCCGGTCTTACCGAGCAGTTAACTCATGCAGAACAGAAGGATGGGGGCGGGTGCCCACTGCAAAGTATTTTTTACAAAAAAGAATTTGGCGTTATAGAAAACCCTCATCCACATTCCACCTGTAGCAAGGTTCCAGGCCTCCTCTAGTCTAATGAGAACCTTTAGAGACAAGAACTGCTGACATCCTTCTATGTAGAGTGGGTTGTGAGGCATAGTGGGTGTAATGCAAGGTAGATTCATGGGCGCCAGACACTTCTTGAATGCAAAGAGATTTTTTTTCTCTTAAACAGAACTTCGGGAGAGAGGGTTAGGGCCAGGACACCCTTAAGCAGTTGCAATGTTAATTGGCAGACTCCAAGACTTCTACAAGAGCACAGCCATGCAGGGAAAGGCATCCAGCAAGACGCCCCATCTGCATGTGTAGGAATGCTGTCTCCTTTGGCAACAGTCTTTAACAGTTACTAACACAGGATGTAACAGTTCCGTCACTTCCACTACAATCACTTCTTGTAGTTCTTCAACCCACTGAGCTCCCAGTCTCTCTCACTAGACTAGATGATTCACTGCCACTGAATCCACCGAGCTTTTCTAATCTTCACTGTAGTATCTTCCTCAAGCGTCACCCCCGTGTCCCTGCTGGGTCCCTAGCTTGGCACTCCAGATACTTATCAAGCTTAACCCCACTAGCCTGCTCGGTCCCTGGCTTGACACACAAGGCTGCTCTGCAAGCATCACCTCCGCTGGCTGGGTCCCTGGCTTGACATCTGCTGAGATTTCCTGTTTCTTTACCGTCCCCGATTGGTGAGAATTCTGCTCTGGTACTTGCTTCAGCTACTCACTGTGGTCCCTGGTAATAAAGTGGATGGTCCCTTAGTGGAGACAGCTTCCCCTCTACCTCTGACCAGGACAGGTTCTCCGCCTGACAGAACCGTCACTTCTGGTTGGACTGCAAACCGCAATCCCAACCCTGCGCTGCTCTCCTGCTTCTGGATAGGCCTTCAGACAGCCTAGCAGCCAGATATTCCCTTGATAGGCCCAAACTCCGGCTTAGCAGCCCGGGAAGTACAACACACGTCCACCCAGACAGCCATCCAGGTGGCACAGAACCCCAATCACCTGACCCATATATATAGGTTCTCCCAGCAGGCCAAGGGATTTAAGAAAATCCCTGCCCATTGGCTTAGACACCCCATATACTCCTAATCTGTCCTTGCTTTGCCCTTGTCTTGCCCTTGTCTTGCCCTTGTCTTGCCCTTGCCTAAACATCAGGGTGCTACACTCCCTATTCAGATTTTCCACTTTATTTTTTAATACTCATTATTGACCTTATTGTGTACGTTATTGCTTTCTAATTCTTTGTATTGCTCAGAAAAGATAAACCTGTGGGAAACAGGCTGTCGTAGGGGCAGCTCATTAACTTGGAACTCCAGTCATTTTCGGGTGTTTCCTTTGCATTACATAACACGAAGGTTCATAAGAAGTCTGTGTGTTTATCTATGGGTTCAGGTTCTGCAGAAAAGATTTTGCAGGAATAGGGAAGGAAGAGAATGGGGAGATGGAAAGGAATGAGAGCGTGGCACGCTAGTCTCTGAAAAGGTGCTAATCATACGTGTCCTGGAGGCCACCACTGCAGACCTCTGCTTCTGAAAAGGCTTCCTGCCTGGCCATCAAATGCCCTTGCTGTGCACATGTAGTGCAAAGTGGATTTGACTTTAGTAAATCAACCCCTCTATTTTCCTTTAGTAAACCAACCCCCATGTGTCAGCATGTTTACCCCTAAGCATAAATTCCCCCTCCACCAGGAAAAATCCATCCCCTGCTGAAATCCCCCCAAATCATCTTTCCCGGCAACCCCCCCCCCCATGTCCCCTCTTGGAACAATTCTTACCTCCCGCTGCCCCCAAAATTCCCCACCCAACACAACAAATCCCCTCCCCCACAATCTCCAAATGATTGCCCCCGCCCCGCCCCGATACCACAGTGCCTAGGGCAGCCGCCCATCCTGCCCACCCCTTGTCCTGGCCCTACTTTGGAATGCAACTTTGACACAACTTTGGATGGATGCAATTTAGATGTGACTGTTGCATCTATAACATTCAGCTACGACTTTCATTCAACTTTTGAGGGTTAGCACTGAAGTCTGTGGCCCTCAAGTTGCATAAAAGTCAGACCAAAGGAGTGCATGATTGGTAATCATTGGAAAACATGCGGTACGACTTGTCATGCAACTTTAAAGTCCAAAGTCGTATGTACATTTTTTGTATGCAATTTAGTATCTTGTATAAAAAATGTTTTGATCATTCAACGTTTCTAATTTTATTGTAACATTGTAACAAGTTCATGTAACATTTTTGTTATTATGTGATGTTTTGGAATTTGTGATATACCCACTTGAAGGCCAAGCCTTTTCTGGTACTTTTTGTTTACATGTAAAATCCATTTTTTTTCCTAGATAATTACTTAGGACTCCCAAACATTATATATTTTTAAAGCAGAGGCCCCAGAGAATAAATTGGTGGGTTTTGCAATTTTTTATGTCCCACAATATTTGCGCAGCAGTTTTTCAAATGCAATTTTTGGAAAAAAATATATATTTAGAATTTGATGCAAGAAAAAAAATGCAATATATAACCCACTTTTTTTGTAAAATATAAAAGATGATGTTACGCTGAGTAAATAGATACCAAATATGTCACGCTTGTAAAATTGTGCACGTCTGTGCAATGGGGGCAAACAACGTATTTTTCACTATACATAGGCGACACTTTAAAAGCCTTTACAGGTTACCACTTTAGATTTGTAAAAAATACGTGCAGCGCTAAAAAAATATATAAGTGTGTCAAACATGAATATGTAAATTAGTGACTATAAAACAACTATAAAGTAATAATGATCAACACAATAAACATTGGTGAGGTGTATATAATGTCCCAAAGAAATGTGTTAGGTATGGATATGTCCAGGAGTAAAGTCAAAGACTAGAGTCAATTCATATAGGTAGAAGATGTCTTCTCAAACACAGGGGGTGCTTGGATACATGATGTTGACTGAAGACTGGAAAACACATCAATCACAGACGACATGTCATAAGTATCTAGAGTTAGGTACTTTTACCAGATCCAGTGGGACGTATCAGCCATATAGCAGTACGTCTGTCAGAGCTTGTGTAAGTAGCCTCCCGTGAACTCTCCCCAAAAGGTTCACCCTTCGGTTGCGATCTCCGAAAGGTAGATAATCACTTGGGTCACGATCACCGATAGCCAGGGCAGTCAACGGTGGGGATGGTCAGCTCACTCCCACACTCTCCGGTTCCGGGCAGGTTCAGAAGGTCTCCAAAAACCAATCATAGATGAAATCATGGAGAAAAAAGAAAAAAGGGGCTCCACATGGCGTAGGTCAAAAATAAAAGGGATTTATTGAATAAAAGCCTTACAAGATAAAACGTGATCACTGAATAAAAATAGGTGGCAATGTGGAAAGCTTAAACGCCCTACGCGTTTCGACTGAAAAGCCTTCAACTGGGGCATGAAAAGCTTTTTTTGTTTTTTCTGTTTGAGTGCGTGCAGGACCGAAGAGGGCACGTTCACCTTTGTACGCGAGCCTGGGGGGACGGGAGCACTTTAAAATTTTTTATTCAAATATTAATATATTTAAAAAAATTTATTTTTACACTGTTGCTTTAATTTTTTTTTTTTTAGCACTTTTATTGCTTTCACAAGGAATGTAAACATCCTTCTTGACAGAAAAAGACGCGTGACAGGTACTTTTTATACAGGGATCTGGGGTTTATAAGACCCCAGATCCCTCTTCTGCCCTTGAAAGCATTCAAAACACCAAGATCTTTGTTTTTGAATACTTTAAATTTTCCAAAAATACGCTGTTGACATCCTGGTAAACCGGAATTGATCTCATGTCATCACTTTCAGGTTACCATAGCGGAGACACGATCAAAGCTGATCCTGGCCTAGTATGGGTCTCCAACCTGCGGGCAGACATGCCAGCTGGTAGCTCAGGTCTCCTGGTGGGACGGAAGAGCCTGAGAGAGCCACGGAAGGCGTCGGGAGGGGGGACGTCCCCTCCCGCTGCTTGTAATAGCAATCGAGCGCCTAGTTTTTTTTTTGATCTCCACATTACCAAGAGGTCTGAGGCCATGCTTTATTATCTCCAATCTCCATGCCCTGCTGCTAGGGAGTATGCGAGAAGCAGTGTCCATATGGCTTAGGGCTACCCGGGCCTTAAGGGTCCAGAAATGTCTGATATTACAAAAAAAAATTTGCGATTTCCAACAACCCCCAAAAGATTGACCTCACTAGGGGTGCACTTAGACCTTCAAATTATTTAAAGTGTTCCAGTGCTCTCTCCCATGGCTTTCCTCCTTCCCATGGCCAACTACCCTGAGCTAAGCTCCATCGAAGCTATTTAAGGGATCCTGCCAGAAAGGAAATTAAATTATCCTCCTTCCTGGAAGGATTTTCGTTTCCAATCTTTTTTTATTAAAGTTTTAACAATTTGAACATGAAAAACCCCATAAAAATATAAAATTACAACGCATTATTGACTGTACACTAAGTCTAGCGAGTATTCTTTTGGAGTTTTCTTTTTGTTTTTTTGGTTCCAATCATTTTATTAAAGTTTTAACAGTTCCTGGAAGGATTTAAAAGGAAAAAAATACTTAAGTGGGCCACCAAGGTGACCATGCTTACACACTGCCTGTATTAAAAAAAATATATATCGATGCATTATTGAAGATATGTGAGATAAATGAGAAGTTGCGCTGACCCCAAAAATAAAAAATGTGAACAGGTGATGAATAGCTGCTGGCACCCAAACAAACCAAGTTTCATCAAATATATAAAGAATACGTGCAGCGCTAAAATGTGAGTGAATCAAAACCTAAATACACAAAATAGGTGATACAAATAAGAAATAATGTGGTTCTATACACTTCAGCTTTCCACATTGCCACCAATTTTTATCTAGTGATCACTTTTTATTCTGTAAGGTTTTTTTATTCAATAAATCCCTTTATTTTTGACCTACGCCATGTGGAGCCCCTTTTTTCTTTTTTCTCCATGTTTTTCTCCATGATTGGTCCCTTTGAACCTGCCTGAAACCTGAGAGCGTGTGAGAGAGCTGTCCACCTCCACCGTTGACTGTCCTGGCTATCGGTGACCGTGACCCAAGTGGCAACCTCGCTGATCGGAGATCGTGATCGCAGGGAGAATCTTTGGGGAGAGTGCACGGGAGGCTACTTCCACAAGCTCTGATAGACGTACTGCTATATGGCTGATACGTCCCACTTGATCTGGTAAGAGTACCTTACTCTAGATGTTTATGTCCTGTTGCCCATGATTGATGTGCCTTCCAGTCTCCAGTCAACATCATGGGTTCAAGCACCCCCTCTGTCTGAGAAGACTCCTTCCATGCATTGACTCCAGTTTTTGACTGCAGTCTGTGGAGTTCAACATATTGCTACTGGACATTTTTATATCTCACACATTTTGTTTGGACATTTATATACACCTCACCAGTGTATAGTGTATAGAACCACATTATTTCTTATTTGTATCACCTATTTTGTGTATTTAGGTTTTGATTCACTCACATTTTAGCGCTGCACGTATTCTTTATACATTATTGAAGATAGACAACTGAAGGGTCAGTGGTTTTTATGCTTCAGATCAAGGGCTGGTTGCATCTCGAAACAGAGCAACTAGAAGTGTTAAAAAACAGGTCAAAAGAATGCACTGCTATTGTCATTGCCATTGTTTTTTAATTGCCGGAACATTAGCTATATACCAATTTCAGGTCTTAGTTGGAGTTGACTTTTGAATACATAAAAAATTGACATTTGCAACTTTTTGATATCTTGCAGAACTTTATCTGAACCGGGATAATTCCACATCTCGTCTGGTCCTTATTATCGGTCTCCCAGGTACTTACCATCTACTATTGGTAAATGATGTTCTTCCACAGGTCCTTGTTCCATGAGTTACTCTTAGCTGGAAATTACCATTTTCCATTAGATTGGAATTTACCAATAATTACTTGGAATATGACAAATATGTCTTCATGTTTGTTCTTTTTATGCTTAGAATTCTTCATAATTAGCCACATTATTCTGTAATGCAGGTTCCCCTTCCGTGTTTATAGGTATTTCAAAATATATCCTAAAAAGCTCCAGTATGCATACAAAGCAGATAATTATTTTAAAGCCCCGGTGCCCAAGCCATGGCCCAAGGGCCTCATTTGGCTCTGTGGTATATAATGTGCGGCCCTCGGACCTCAGCAATCTGTAGTGGGAACATTGATTAGGGTAATAGCATTGATCTCTACTAGTCTCAGATGATATAGATATGTTCCCAGTTTGGTATTGTCTTCTGCAGCATATCATCAGCCAAAAACGTATCCTGTCCACACTCTCTGACCCTCATTTTCTCTATTAGGTCTGCAGTCTCTGTCAGTCCTCTCAGGCATTACAAATGTAGCGCTATCCCCTTTAGGGTCGCTGGATTTGGGGCCCCCCTACTCCATCACAGCCAGGCAACTTGCATACAGACACAGAAACCAGTCCTTGGGTTTGTTTTGTTGTTTTATTAGGGGAATAACAACTTGGATAGGGATGATAAGTTATGGGATGCCCAAAATTGAATGGACAAACGTCACTATATACTACTTGCAGGAAAGAAATTTATCCTAGACTGTACTCCCTCTGGAATAATTTCAGTCCTTACAATACCCAGTATCCCAACTGTTTGCAGGAGCTCTAGGTCCCCTTTCAGAAAATATCAGCCCTCCTGGCTGCCTTGAAAAGCAACAACCGGACTGCAGATCATTTTTTCTATATTACTCTACTCAGCCAGTAACTGTGGATCGAGCACCTGAGAGCTCTGCTATCTATGTGGTATATGGGTAGTAGCACTGACTTTTCTGTTTATACTTTGCCTTGAAAAGTGTCCCAGAGCAAGGGTTTTAGGTAAGCTGTGACACTGTCCCTTTACAGGTTGGCTGATTAGTGTATCTGACTGCCTTCTCCCTTGTTTGCCCTGGGGATGATAGTTAGATGTACTCACACTGTCCCCTTGGCTCCTGCTGCCTTGGTTAAGACAGCTGTTCAGACCTCCTTCTGTACAGGTCTTCCCATGCTAGCCAGGGTGTCACTTGGATGAGATTGAAGCGTGGTGAAGATCCCTCTTTTCAGCTTCTTCTTCTTCAGCTCAAGCCTGGAGGCAGAGTCCCCCAGCCCTGGGGTCCCCTCCCAGGCCTCACGATCCTCAGCATTCCATCATCCAACCAGCAACAGCAACCATAACTGGCCAGGCTCCTCAATATTTAAAGTGGTTGTAAACCCCATTCATGAAATTTGACCTAAGCACATATATCTGTAGTGTTTCCTTATTTCTCTCTAAAGCTCTAAATGCAGTGTCTTTCTGCTGCTCCGTTCTTCTGGTTTCAGCAGACACACGAGATAACAGCAGCTGAAAATTTGTGTCAGGGAGGGAGCTTAGAGATAGATAAGCAGAGAGCTTGTCCATTCAGGGTACAGCTCTGCATGTCCCTTCGTTACTCTGCCTATGTGGAGGGGGGGGGTGTGCCTTTCCTCCAATCAGCTCTCACACAGTGTAAGCCCAAACTGCCCTCCCACTGCTGGAAGAGGAAGAAAGATTTGTAACACGATCTGCACTTTCCAAAGAATGTAGAAAGGGAAAGACAGCATATATACAAGTAAAACATATGTAGGGAGATATGTTTAATCGGTGTACCATCTGAGGCTATTCACTTCACTGGGTATAGAAGAGCGTTTACAACCACTTTAAAGGCCATCTCCCCACCTTCTGGGCCATCCTTGCCCAGGGATTGGCAGAGATCTCTTGAATATTTAGGCTTCCATTTCTATACCCCCTCCCACTAAGTTCTGGAACTTTGCAGAAGCTTCCAGAAGTCAGGGGGAGGTACTAGAAGCCCAGACTGCGGAGACTGCCAGCTGACCTTGATCTGAACCCACAGCAATTACCCAGTCTCACTTAAGCTACTGCGAGTCAACAACTTTGTACACTAGTGCAAGCTACACATATATTGAACATTATGTGAGGACCTTTTGGTGATGTCAAGGGCCACATTGAGGCGTCCCTTAGCACATAACTTGTCAATCACTGGTTTAAGGGTTCTTGTACACGGTACTGATGTATGAACATCAGATATTCCTCATAGAAAGGTTCTGCTTAAGCTACATTCACATCTAGCATAAAAGTTCCTGCGTAATTATCAGTAAATAATTACATAAAGTGGTCCTGTTTTTTTTTTCCAAAACTATCTTGTGTTTTTGCAAGCCAGAGTTTCTCAAACACTTTAATAGTACCAAGAAGGTGCTGCCTTAACTCCCCCCCCCCCCCCCCACCTCTGGTACTGGTCATGGCATTTGAAGACCTCGTGATGATTTTTTAGTATTTCAAGGCTCCATTCACACTTGTACGACTCCAAAGTCAGGGAAACTTTGGAACAGTGTCGGGACAAGGTCATCTAGAGCCCAGAGCGAACATGCCAAACTGCGTCCACCTCAAGGATGTATGAACATTATGGGGGTTGAGTTACTAAAGACAAATAGACTATGCACTTTGCAAAGTGCAGTTTCCCTCTGCAAGTGCAGTTGCTAGGGTTGCCACTTTTTCTTCAAGCCAAACCCGAAAACTTTAGCGGCACATAGTAGATTTTTTTGGTTTTAGTATACACTATAAGATTGTAACAGACCTGGGACACCTTTGGGCACTCCAAAGAGAATAGTAATGCCTTCTGTCAAGCCCTGTTCCAAGCCATATTCCTGCCTTGTTCAAATTTTTTATTGGTAACAAATCAAAAAGCATGACAAAGGTTATTCATTTTTTTCAATTAATCAATACATCGTTGACAGTAAATAAGGAATTCCAACGAAACATCCCTGGCGGCACCGAGAGGTTTATAGCAGCAGTGAATTAAGCTCAAGGGAGAAATACCGTGTGGTAATCCTGATGGTGGTAAGAGTAATTTGTTGTATTGCTTTATCATACTACCAATAGGGAACTGAAGAAAAGAGGTTAGAAGGGAGGGGGGAAGAGGAGGGAACAGTCTAGAGAGAGAGAAAGAAGAAGAGGAAGAAGAGCTGCGAGGGGGAGGGAGGCTGAAGGCACTGCGAGGGACCCATGTCATAAGGTATCACTCAAGCTGGGGGTGTAAAGGGGAGTTCATATTCCTGTCTGAACATTGTGTCCAGTTTTCAGGTGGACTAAAACCCGGACACATGATTCAAAACCCAGACTGTCCAAGTGAATCCGGACAGGTGGCAACCCTAGCAGTTGCTCCAGAGCTTAGTAAATGAGGTAAAGCTTCACTTTGCAATTAGTACCCAATCACGTGCAAGGAAAATTAAAAAAAACAACATTTTTGCTTGCACATGATTGGATAATGGAAGTCTGCAGAGCTTCTGCTTATTTACTAAGCTCTGGAGTCAGTGCACTTTGAAAAGTGCACATTCTGGGGTTTATTTACTAAAGGCAAATCCACTTTACACTACAAGTGCACTTGGAAGTGCAGTCGCTGTAGATCTGAGGGGGACATGCAAGAAAAATTAAAAAAACAGCATTTTTGCTTGTATATGATTGGACGATAGAAATCAGCAGAGCTTCCCCTCATTTTGATCTCCCCCTCAGATCTACAGCGACTGCACTTTCAAGTGCACTTGCTCTGCACTTGTAGTACAAAGTGGATTTGCCTTTAGTAAATCAACCCCTCAATTTTCTTTGAGTAAATCAACCCCTATGTGTCAGCATGCTTACCCCTAAGCATAAATTCCCCCTCCTCCAGGAAAAATCCACCCCCCCCCCCCCCCCCCGCTGAAATCCCCACTCCCAGCTTAAAACCTCTATGTCCTCAAATCCCTTTCAGCACAAATCCCCCCCCGCACAAAAAAAACTCCTCCTACCCCTCAAATTTCCCCTCCGAGTACACATCCTCTCCACCTACTCCAAACACACCACCCACCCAGCACAAATCCCCCCTCCTAGTACAAATATGCCCCAATCATCCTTACACTGTTGCTTTAATTTTTTTTTTTAGCACTTTTATTGCTATCACAAGGAATGTAAACATCTTTCATGACAGCAAAAGCCGCGTGACAGGAACTCTTTATGGAGGGATCTGGGGTTTATAAGACCCCCAGATCCTTCTTCTGCCCTTCAAAGCATTCAAAACACCAAGATCTGTGTTTTTGAATACTTAAATTTTCCTAAAATGACGCAGTTGACATCCAGGTAAACCGGAAGTGATCTCATGTCATCACTTCCAGGTTACCATAGCGGAGACCCGATCCTAGCCTAGTATGGGTCTCCAACCAACCGGCGGACATGCCAGCTGGTAGCTCAGGTCTCCTGGTGGGACGGAAGAGCCTGAGAGAGCCACGGAAGGCGTCGGGAGGGGGGACGTCCCCTCCCGCTGCTTGTAATAGCAATCGAGCGCCTAGTTTTTTTGGTCTCCACATTACCAAGAGGTCTGAGGCCATGCTTTATTATCTCCAATCTCCATGCCCTGCTGCTAGGGAGTATGCGAGAAGCAGTGTCCATATGGCTTAGGGCTACCCGGGCCTTAAGGGTCCAGAAATGTCTGATATTACAAAAAAAATGTTGCGATTTCCAACAACCCCCAAAAGATTGACCTCACTAGGGGTGCACTTAGACCTTCAAATTATTTAAAGTGTTCCAGTGCTCTCTCCCATGGCTTTCCTCCTTCCCATGGCCAACTACCCTGAGCTAAGCTCCATCCAAGCTATTTAAGGGATCCTGCCAGAAAGGAAAATAAATTATCCTCCTTCCTGGAAGGATATTCGTTTCCAATCTTTTTTTATTAAAGTTTTAACAATTTGAACATGAAAAACCCCATAAAAATATAAAATGACAACGCATTATTGACTGTACACTAAGTCTAGCGAGTATTCTTTTGGAGTTTTCTTTTTGTTTTTTTGGTTCCAATCATTTTATTAAAGTTTTAACAGTTCCTGGAAGGATTTAAAAGGAAAAAAATACTTACGTGGGCCACCAAGGTGACCATGCTTACACACTGCCTGTATTAAAAAAAATATATATCGATGCATTATTGAAGATAGACAACTGAAGGGTCAGTGGTTTTTATGCTTCATATCAAGGGCTTGTTGCATCTCGAAACAGAGCAACTAGAAGTGTTAAAAAACAGGACAAAAGAATGCACTGCTATTGTCATTGCCATTGTTTTTTAATTGCCGGAACATTAGCTATATACCAATTTCAGGTCTTAGTTGGAGTTGACCTTTGAATACATAAAAAATTGACATTTGCAACTTTTTGATATCTTGCAGAACTTTATCTGAACCGGGATAATTCCACATCTCGTCTGGTCCTTATTATCGGCCTCCCAGGTACTTACCATCTACTATTGGTAAATGATGTTCTTCCACAGGTCCTTGTACCATGAGTTACTCTTAGCTGGAAATTACCATTTTCCATTAGATTGGAATTTACCAATAATTACTTGGAATATGACAAATATGTCTTCATGTTTGTTCTTTTTATGCTTAGAATTCTTCATAATTAGCCACATTATTCTGTAATGCAGGTTCCCCTTCCGTGTTTATAGGTATTGCAAAATATATCCTAAAAAGCTCCAGTATGCATACAAAGCAGATAATTATTTTAAAGCCCCGGTGCCCAAGCCATGGCCCAAGGGCCTCATTTGGCTCTGTGGTATATAATGTGCGGCCCTCGGACCTCAGCAATCTGTAGTGGGAACATTGATTAGGGTAATAGCATTGATCTCTACTAGTCTCAGATGATATAGATATGTTCCCAGTTTGGTATTGTCTTCTGCAGCATATCATCAGCCAAAAACGTATCCTGTCCACACTCTCTGACCCTCATTTTCTCTATTAGGTCTGCAGTCTCTGTCAGTCCTCTCAGGCATTACAAATGTAGCGCTATCCCCTTTAGGGTCGCTGGATTTGGGGCCCCCCTACTCCATCACAGCCAGGCAACTTGCATACAGACACAGAAACCAGTCCTTGGGTTTGTTTTGTTGTTTTATTAGGGGAATAACAACTTGGATAGGGATGAGAAGTTATGGGATGCCCAAAACTGAATGGACAAACGTCACTATGTACTACTTGCAGAAAAATAAATTTATCCCAGACTGTACTCCCTCTGGAATAATTTCATTCCTTACAATACCCAGTATCCCAACTGTTTGCAGGAGCTCTAGGTCCCCTTTCAGAAAATACCAGCTCTCCTGGCTGCCTTGAAAAGCAACAACCGGACTGCAGATCATTTTTCTACATTACTCTACTCAGCCAGTGAATGTGGATTGAGCACCTGAGAGCTCTGCTATCTATGTGGTATATGGGTAGTAGCACTGACTTTTCTTTTTATACTTTGCCTTGAAAAGTGTCCCAGAGCAAGGGTTTTGGGTAAGCTGTGACACTGTCCCTTTACAGGTTGGCTGATTAAAAATCTAATTTGTATTCTGCTACATATTTTTGGAAAAAAAATCCCAATAAGCATATATTGATTGGTTTGAGCAAAAGTTATAGCCTACAAACTATTATATATATATATATATATATATATATATATATATATATATTACTAGCAATGACGACGATCAGCGTCTTCTAGCAGGACTGCGATATTGTTTCGGACACTGACACTTTTTGGGGACCAGTGACACTAGCACAGTGATCAGTGCTAAAAATATGCACTGTCGCTGTACTAATGTCACTGGCTGGGAAGGGGTTAACATCAGGGGAGATCAAAGGGTTAAACGTGTGCCTAGCCAGTGTTTTTGTGTACTGTGGGAGGTGCTTTTACTAAGGGAAGGCATCCTGCTTTGCAGGAACACAGGATCCATGCCTTCCCTACTGACAGAACAGCAATCTTCCTTGTTTACATAGGCAGACCACCATTCTCCCTCAGTACAGAAGGATCACCAGGTGCCGGAGGACATAGGGGTTGATTTACTAAAGGCAAAAAAGACTGTGCAGTTTACACACTGCCTGTATTAAAAAATATATATATCGATGCATTATTGAAGATAGACAACTGAAGGGTCAGTGGTTTTTATGCTTCATATCAAGGGCTGGTTGCATCTCGAAACAGAGCAACTAGAAGTGTTAAAAAACAGGACAAAAGAATGCACTGCTATTGTCATTGTCATTGTTTTTTAATTGCCGGAACATTAGCTATATACCAATTTCAGGTCTTAGTTGGAGTTGACCTTTGAATACATAAAAAATTGACATTTGCAACTTTTTGATATCTTGCAGAACTTTATCTGAACCGGGATAATTCCACATCTCGTCTGGTCCTTATTATCGGCCTCCCAGGTACTTACCATCTACTATTGGTAAATTATGTTCTTCCACAGGTCCTTGTACCATGAGTTACTCTTAGCTGGAAATTACCATTTTCCATTAGATTGGAATTTACCAATAATTACTTGGAATATGACAAATATGTCTTCATGTTTGTTCTTTTTGTGCTTGGAATTCTTCATAATTAGCCACATTATTCTGTAATGCAGGTTCCCCTTCCGTGTTTATAGGTATTGCAAAATATATCCTAAAAAGCTCCAGTATGCATACAAAGCAGATAATTATTTTAAAGCCCCGGTGCCCAAGCCATGGCCCAAGGGCCTCATGTGGCTCTGTGGTATATAATGTGCGGCCCTCGGACCTCAGCAATCTGTAGTGGGAACATTGATTAGGGTAATAGCATTGATCTCTACTAGTCTCAGATGATATAGATATGTTCCCAGTTTGGTATTGTCTTCTGCAGCATATCATCAGCCAAAAACGTATCCTGTCCACACTCTCTGACCCTCATTTTCTCTATTAGGTCTGCAGTCTCTGACAGTCCTCTCAGGCAGGGGCGTAACTACCACCATAGCGACCCATGCGGGCGCTATGGGGCCCGCAGCCGAGTGGGGCCCAGTGAGGATGAGAGCACCGCCGACACAGTCTCCCAGCCAGGGGAAGAGAGAGGAGAGAAAGAGGCGAGCTGTCCGTATCAGCAGAGAGCTGAATTGCCCGATGTAATAGCTTTCATTAGAACTTCCAGTGTTCCCGGGGCTCACGTCACATAGCTCCACCTCTTGACCCGGAGCCTTTGATAGACAGAACGCCGATCCAATGCGGGACATGTGACGTCATCATAGGCGTCGGGCCAAGAGGTGGGGCTATGTGACGATGAGCCCCGGGAAGATGGGAAATTCAAATAAAAGCTATTACAGCGGGCAATCCCGCTCTCTGCTGATCCGGGTGGCTTGCCTCTTCCTCTGCATAGGTATGGCTGTATGGGACACAGGCAGACCAGGCTGTATGGAGCACAGGTCACGCTGTATGGGGCACAGGTCACGCTGTATGGGGCACAGGTCATGCTGTATGGGGCACAGGTCATGCTGTATGGGGCACAGGCAGACCAGGCTGTATGGGGCACAGGTCACGCTGTATGGGGCACAGGTCACGCTGTATGGGGCACAGGTCACGCTGTATGGGGCACAGGTCACGCTGCATTGGGCACAGGTCACGCTGCATGGGGCACAGGTCATGCTGCATTGGGCACAGGTCACGTTGTATGGGGCACAGGTCACGCTGTATGGGGCACAGGTCACGCTGTATTGGGCACAGGTACCGCTGTATGGGGCACAGGTCACGCTGCATGGGGCACAGGTCACGCTGCATGGGGCACAGGTCACACTGCATAGGGCACAGGTCACGCTGTGTGGGGCACAGGTCATGCTGTATGGGGCACAGGTCACCCTGTATTGGGCACAGGTCATGCTGCATTGTGCACAGGTCACGCTGTATGTGGTACAGCTCACGCTGCATTAACACTAGGGCAGCTGTGGGGGGGCTGTTTGCAGGGGGGCCCCATACAAGATTTTGCTATGGGGCCCTGCTATTTCTAGTTACGCCCCTGCTCTCAGGCATTACATATGTAGCGCTATCCCCTAGAGGGTCGCTGGATTTGGGGCCCCCCTACTCCATCACAGCCAGGCAACTTGCATACAGACACAGAAACCAGTCCTTGGGTTTGTTTTGTTGTTTTATTAGGGGAATAACAACTTGGATAGGGATGAGAAGTTATGGGATGCCCAAAACTGAATGGACAAACGTCACTATGTACTACTTGCAGAAAAATAAATTTATCCCAGACTGTACTCCCTCTGGAATAATTTCATTCCTTACAATACCCAGTATCCCAACTGTTTGCAGGAGCTCTAGGTCCCCTTTCAGAAAATACCAGCCCTCCTGGCTGCCTTGAAAAGCAACAACCGGACTGCAGATCATTTTTCTACATTACTCTACTCAGCCAGTGAATGTGGATTGAGCACCTGGGAGCTCTGCTATCTATGTGGTATATGGGTAGTAGCACTGACTTTTCTGTTTATACTTTGCCTTGAAAAGTGTCCCAGAGCAAGGGTTTTAGGTAAGCTGTGACACTGTCCCTTTACAGGTTGGCTGATTAGTGCATCCGACTGCCTTCTCCCTTGTTTGTCCTGGAGGGTGATAGGTAGATGTACTCACACTGTACCCTTGGCTCCTGCTGCCTTGGTTAAGACAGCTGTTCAGACCTCCTTCTGTACAGGTCTTCCCATGCTAGCCAGGGTGTCACTTGGATGAGATTGAAGCGTGGTGAAGATCCCTCTTTTCAGCTTCTTCTTCTTCAGCTCCAGCCTGGAGGCAGAGTCCCCCAGCACTTTGGTCCCCTCTCAGGCCTCACGATCCTCAGTACTCCATCTTCCAACCAGCAACAGCAACCACAACTGGCCAGGCTCCTCAATATATAAAGTGGTTGTAAACCCCATTCATGAAATTTGACCTAAGCACATATATCTGTAGTGTTTACTTATCTCTCTCTAAAGCTCTAAATGCAGTGTCTTTCTGCTGCTCCGTTCTTCTGGTTTCAGCAGACACACGAGATAACAGCAGCTGAAAATTTGTGTCAGGGAGGGAGCTTAGAGGTAGATAAGCAGAGAGCTTGTCCATTTAGGGTACAGCTCTGCATGTCCCTTCGTTACTCTGCCTATGTGGAGCGGGGGTGTGCCTTTCCTCCAATCAGCTTTCACACAGTGTAAGCCCAAACTCCCCTCCCACTGCTGGAAGAGGAAGAAAGATTTGTAACATGATCTGCACTTTCCAAAGAATGTAGAAAGGGAAAGACAGCAGATATACAAGTAAAACTTATGTAGGGAGATATGTTTAATCGGTGTACCATCTGAGGCTATTCACTTCACTGGGTATAGAAGGGGGTTTACAACCACTTTAAAGGCCATCTCCCCACCTTCTGGGCCATCCTTGCCCAGGGATTGGCAGAGATCCCTTGAATATTTAGGCTTCCATTTCTATACCCACTCCCACTAAGTTCTGGAACTTTGCAGAAGCTTCCAGAAGTCAGGGGGAGGTACTAGAAGCCCAGCCTGCGGAGACTGCCAGCTGACCTCGATCTTAACCCACAGCAATTACCCAGACTCACTTAGGCTACTGCGAGTCAACAACTTTGTACACTAGTGCGTGCTACACATATATTGAACATTATGTGCGGACCTTTTGGTGATGTCAAGGGTCACATTGAGGCGTCCTTTAGCATATAACTTGTCAACCACTGGTTTAGGGGTTCTTGTACACGGTACTGATGTATGAACATCAGATATTCCTCACAGAAAGGTTCTGCTTAAGCTACATTCACATCTAGCACAAAAGTTCCTGCGTAATTATCAGTAAATAATTACATAAAGTGGTCCTGTTTTTTTTTTTTCCCCAAAACTAGCTTGGTGTTTTTGTAAGCCAGAGTTTCCCAAACACTTTAATAGTACCAAGAAGGTGCTGCTTTAACCCCCCCCCCCCCCCCACCTCTGGTACTGGTCATGGCATTTGAAGACCTCATGATGATTTTTTAGTATTTCAAGGCTCAAATTACACTTGTACGACTCCAAAGTCAGGGAAACTTTGGAACAGTGTCGGGACAAGGTCATCTAGAGCCCAGAGCGAACATGCCAAACTGCGTCCACCTCAAAGATGTATGAACATTATGGGGGTTGAGTTACTAAAGGCAAATAGACTGTGCACTTTGCAAAGTGCAATTTCCCTCTGCAAGTGCAGTTGCTAGGGTTGCCACTTTTTCTTCAAGCCAAACCCGAACACTTTAGCGGCACACAGTAGATTTGTTTTGTTTTAGTATACACTATAGCAGTGATGGCGAACCTTGGCACCCCAGATGTTTTGGAACTACATTTCCCATGATGCTCATCCACTCTGCAGTGTACTTGAGCATCATGGGAAATGTAGTTCCAAAAAATCTGGAGTGCCAAGAATCACCATCACTGCACTATAGGATTGTATGAGACCTGGGACACCTTTGGGCACTCCAAAGAGAATAGTAATGCCTTCTGTCAAGCCCTGTTCCAAGCCATATTCCAAGCAATAGCACCACTGATGTAGTGAGAGCAATTATCATAGAGCCATAATTCATGGTTAACTTTAAGCTGCTAACCTGTAAAGGTTTTAACCACTTCAGCCTCGGAAGGATTTGCCCCCTTAATGACCAGGCCATTTTTTGCGATACGGCACTGCATCACTTTAACTGACAATTGCACGTGCGACATTGTATCCAAGTAACATCGATATCCCTTTTTCCTACAAATAGAGCTTTCTTTTGGTGGTATTCGATGATCTCTGCGTTTTTTTTCTTTTTTTGCGCTATAAACAAAAAAGGCCGACAATTTTGATAATTACTTTCTGCTATAAAACATATCCAATAAAAAAAATAATTAAAAATCTAATTTGTATTCTGCTACATATTTTTGGAAAAAAAATCCCAATAAGCATATATTGATTGGTTTGAGCAAAAGTTATAGCCTACAAACTATTATATATATATATATATATATATATATATATATATATATATATATATATATATATATATATATATATTACTAGCAATGACGACGATCAGCGTCTTCTAGCAGGACTGCGATATTGTTTCGGACACTGACACTTTTTGGGGACCAGTGACACTAGCACAGTGATCAGTGCTAAAAATATGCACTGTTGCTGTACTAATGTCACTGGCTGGGAAGGGGTTAACATCAGGGGAGATCAAAGGGTTAAACGTGTGCCTAGCCAGTGTTTTTGTGTACTGTGGGAGGTGCTTTTACTAAGGGAAGGCATCCTGCTTTGCAGGAACACAGGATCCATGCCTTCCCTACTGACAGAACAGCAATCTTCCTTGTTTACATAGGCAGACCACCATTCTCCCTCAGTACAGAAGGATCACTGGGTGCCGGAGGACATAGGGGTTGATTTACTAAAGGCAAAAAAGACTGTGCAGTTTGCAAAGTGCAGTTGCACTCTGCAAGTGCACTTGCTCCAAAGCTTAGTAAATGAGTAGAAGCTCTGCTGACGTCCATCATCCAATCATGTTCAAGCAAAAATGCATTTTTTTTAATTCTCCTTGCATGTGATTGGGTGCTCTTTGCAAAGTGAAGCCTTACCTCATTTACTAAGCTCTGGAGCAACTGCACTTGCAGAGGGCAACTGCAAAGTGCACAGTCCTTTTGCCTTTAGTAAATCAACCCCATAGAGTCCACGGTACCTGCCGATCAGCTCCTCCTGTGTATAATCACACCAGGAGCAGGCCGCCGGCAGCGCCTATAGCTCCCAATTGTCCCGGATTTCAAAGGGGCTGTCCCTGATTTTAAAGCCTCTGTCCCTCTTTCCTCCTCCTTTGTCCCTCATTATTATAGTACAACCATCCACCCTAATCCTATTTGCCATTCATCTGGGCATCAGAGAACCCCTGTTTGTGATGCTGGAGGGAAACTCCCAGACACACCCACCGCAGGCTTTTTTTTTTCTCTTTCACATAGAGGAAGGTGAGAACAACCATTCAGCTAGTAAAGTCAGATCTTCAGAGGAAAGATTGACCCATTCTGTGTCAATAACAAACAAATGATTATTATCCTAAAGGCATGCCTCCCAACTTTTGAGATGGGAACGAGGGACACCTATTAGCAAAAGTATGTAGGCATAGGACACGCCCCCCTGCCACACCCCCTTAAAGGAGACTTAAACACAAAAAAAGATTAGTAAATCTCACAAGTGCTTTTTTTTACCACTACTATTTCTTTATATCGGCTTTTTACATTTACAAATGCAGCAATTTAGAAAGGGGGTGAAAGGTTTAGCTCTGGGAAACACTTTTTGAAAGATAAAAAGTGCATTTTGTATACAACTATATAGATCAGACCAAAATGAGGGACAAATGAGGAGGAATGAGGGACAGAGGGACATTGCTCCAAATCATGGACAATTGGGAGCTATGCTAAAGGATAAGTATGACTTTCTTCTGCCTTGTCTGCCTGCTTGTTCCAAATCGAAATGTATTTCACCACCTCAACACCAGGCACTTTCACCCCCTTCCTGCCCAGGCCATTTTTTAGCTTTCCCGGTCATGCAATGCTGTACCCAAATTAATTTTTTATAATTTTCTTCACACAAACAGAGCTTTCTTTTGGTGGTATTTAATCACTGCTGGGTTTTTTATTAAAAAAAAAAAAGACAGAAAAAAAAGAAAATTGTTTTTCTTAGTTTCTGTCAGTAAATTTTGTAATAAGTAATTTTTCTGCTTCACTTATGGGCACTGATGAGGCGGCACTTATGGGCACTGATTAGGTGGCACTATTATGCCCTTCACTGATGGGCACTGATAGGCGGCACTGGGGAGCACTTATAGGGGGCACTGGTGGGCACTGATAGGTGGCACTGCTGGGCACTGATAGGCGGCACTGGTGATCACTGATAGGCGGCACTGGTGATCACTGATAGGCGGCACTGGTGGGCACTGATAGGTGGCACTGATGGGCACTGATAAGCGGCACTGGTGATCACAGATAGGTGGCACTGATGGGCACTGATAGGCGGCACTGATGGGCACTGATAGGTAGCGCGCATAGGCGGCACTGATGGGCGGCACTGATGGGAATTGATAGGCAGCACTGATGAGCAGGCACTGATGGGCAGTAAAAGGCAGCACTGGCAGGCACCAGTAATGGGCAATGATTTGTGTCATTGATTTGTGTCATTGATGGGCACTCGTGAGCACTGATTGGTGGCACTCATGGGCCATGGGCATTGACTGGTGCCCTGATTACATACCCCGTTCTCCCCTGTGAGAAGATGATGCTAATCGGCTCTCCTTACCACACACTCTGTCAGTGTGGGGCGATGAGGGCCGATTACCGGCACTTCCTGTATTTACATGTGACCGGCCGGACACAGCCAATCACATGGTTAAAGAGCTGCTCCAGCGGCTCTTTACAGAGATCGTGGTCACGCCGCGGCTGTTTTGGCGCGTCGTCATGTGACGTCCACCCAGAACGAGAGCCGCACCGTCCCTCCGTCATTTGACAGTGGGCGGGCGGCAAGTGGTTAAGAGAACCAGTCTGTCCAACTATAATGGATTGGAAAAGGGAGATAGAAAAAATAATGGAAGCAGAGAGATGGATACATAGGGTCAAAGACCAACAGAATATATTTAAAGATACATGGGCAGGGTGGCTGTATTACTCCTCAGAAATAGGGGTGTATTAAACCCTTTTGGGGGGGAATTGCTGCGTTATGGATCGGATAGTCTATGAGATGCGTCTGGTGGGGGGGAAATTGGGAGGAGTTGGGATTTTTTTTTTTCGTTTTTTTTGTGTTTTTGTTCCTCCTCTGGGAGGCACATTGGAGAGATGATTGATGTCATTAAAGGAAGAGGGTTAGTAAATTGGGCACGGGATGGGCAACACGTAATGGAATCACATTAAGAAGGGTAGATTGAAATAAAAGGTGGAGAGGTATGAAAAAATGAAATAGTAGAGTGAGATTATATTAAATTAAAACGCTAAACGTAATAGGACATGAAAATAGTAATTTGAAATTATACACTTTTTTAATTTTTTTATTTATTTATATATAATATATATGTAATATATATATACATATATATGTAATATATATATATATATATATATATATATATATATATATATATATATATATATATATATATATATATATATATAGATAGATATATATATAGATAGATAGATATATAAATATCTAGATAGATATCTAGATAGATATCTAGATAGATAGATAGATAGATAGATAGATACTGTAGATATCTATCTATCTATCTATCTATCTATCTATCTATCTATCTATATCTATAGATATATATATATATATATATATATATATATATATATATATATATATATATTTTTTTTTTTTTATTACGTAATTTTTTTTTGTTTGTACTGTTGGTTGTTTGACACATGTAAGAGGGCGCTGTAAAGCCCCCTTCTTAATTATACTTTGAATAATGTTTTGCACAAATTGAGTTTTGATTATGGGTAGGTAAGTGGGTGGGCTTTCTCCTTTTTTTTTTTTTTTTCTTTCTCTCTTTTTAAGAGGACAAGGATCCGATGTGTTTTCTCGGGGTGGGGGGGGGGTTAGTGTTGGATGTTAATAAAAAGATTTATATAGATATATTGTGCAATGTGTATTTCTATGTTGTATGTTGAAATTTGTCTTAATAAAGAAAAAGTGATTATAAAAAAAATAAGAGAACCAGTCAATAGACCATTTATTTCACCAATACTCTTCCCATAAGATTATATTTGAACTAACTAGCAGTAAACTGGAGGGGAGGAAAGAGGGATGTAACAAAACAGAAGGTAAACAAGTTGTAGCTGCGCTAAACCACCACTAGATGTCAGCACAATAGACAGTTTGATACAGCAATAGAAAAAAAAAAATGAAGTGAGACGGAACATAAAAATATTATGGCACATAAGCGTATAAAATGCTTAATTTTTCTGTGTCTTTGCCGGCATTTTATTGAAGTTGGTGATAGGGACTCTTTATAAAGGCAAGAAACAGCCAGGAAACGAAAAAAGTCAGCTGAGCCCCCCCCCCCCACCCCCATATTTCTAACAGTAAAAGAAACATTATTTTAGATTTTCCAAACATGCCATCACAGCAGATGTTTTTGGTACTTCGATGCCACATAAAGGGAAGTCAAAGCCACCATCCTCAGAGAAACTTCCTCTATTCCTTCGCCATGACGCAGAAAAAATGCCTTTCTTTTGAAAACTTCTTAGGCTGAAAAAGCCGGAGAATGTTCTGCCCGGGTACACTGCAACTGGCCGACCCATCTCTGTACTTCTATTTACACGAGAAATGACAAACTAAACAAACAAACCGCAGAGAAATAAATCGCAAGGAGCTAAAAATCCCCTTTATACAAAGTAGCCCGGGCTCTGGAGGATCACATCACAGTCATTCCTGGCCTGTGTGGGGGTGGGGAGGGCGTAAGATTTTAGAGAAAGTAAAAAGTAACAAAAAAAAAAAAAAAAAGGCAATGAACCGGAAAAAAAAAAAGCGTTCCATAATTAATCGATGAGAGACTGTGTTAGGTTTGCTGTGCTTGGCTAACTGCAAATTAAAAAAAAAAAATTCAAGGTAAAATTTTTTTTAAGTGATTTGGTGCAATAAAATGAAACAGAGCAGTATTAAACCCTAACACAAACAATTATTATACTGCAGCTTACTGATTCCTAGGCGTGATGGCTGCATTAGAATTCTTTTTTTAGGCTTTCTTTCTTCTATTTTCATCAGGTGATCCAGCCAGAAAGTCTGTTGTTTTTTTTTTAAAAAAAGCACAAGCTCCCCAGTAGAATGTAACACTTTATAGGGATGGAACAAACCACTTAACCTCTTCAGCCCCGGAAGGTTTTACCCCCCTAACCACTTCCGGACCGGCTCACGCCGATGTACGTCGGCACTTTGAACAGGGATATCGTTGTTATGGAAGCAGCTAGCTGCCATAACCCCCGG
Source organism: Lithobates septentrionalis (assembly GCA_037952835.1). Classification (NCBI taxonomy): domain Eukaryota; kingdom Metazoa; phylum Chordata; class Amphibia; order Anura; family Ranidae; genus Lithobates; species Lithobates septentrionalis. The sequence goes on along the minus strand of JBBDGP010000289.1, from coordinate 904,336 downwards.
TATCTTCTTCAGTGAGCGGTCTGGTTTCAGATAAAAGTGGTCTCAGCGGCGGATTCGCAGCAAAATCACTTTTATCGGCGGTGGAAGATGGTCCCCCCTCCCGTCGCTCTCCGATGCCCTCCGCCGCTTACCGGAGCTGCCGGCAGCGGCAGAGGCGATCAGATCCTTCTCCCTGTTAGGTATGGAGATGAGTGAGAGGAAGATGGCCCCCACCCGTCTCCATACCATTGCAGAAGCGACATCAAAACGTCACTTCCGCCCATTGCTCTTAACCGCTTCCCGACCAGCCGCCGCAGTTTTACTGCGGCAGAATGGCACAGGTGGGCGAAGTGACGTTACCTTACGTCGGGCACCCGGCGACAGTTGGATTAGTTTCAGAACCAATCAGTCTCCAGGCCAATCATTTCTGCCCTGGACCTGCTGATCGGTCCTGACAAATGAAATCCTACCCTGACTGTGTAAGTGTAAACACAGGCAGGGGAAGTGATGTCAGCTCCCCTTGTGGAACTCTTTTCCATTCCAGAGAGAGGAGAGAGGACATCCAAACGTGAGTTGCACCAACACTACACTGACACAGTACACATAGGCACACATTTCATCCCCCGATCGCCCCCCCCCCCCCCAGTTAACCCCTTCACTCCCTGTCATTGTGTCACCCAGTGCAATTTTCATACTTTTTTGAACACTGTACTGGTGTCATTTGTGACACTAATCAGCGTTAGGGTACTTAGTAGTAGCCCCAGATAGGTCTAAGGACCCCCCCTAATAAAGGTTTAACCCCTTGATCACCCTCTGTCACCAGTGATCACTGTATAGTGTTAAGGGTGACGCTGGTTAGTTAGTTATTTTTTTCTTTGACACAGTGGACCACCCCCTCCTCCTCAAAAAACTCCACTCCTTTGGTCTCCGTGACTGTACTCTTCGCTGGTTCTCATCCTACCTATCCCACCGCTCCTTCAGTGTCACTTACAACTCTACTTCCTCCTCTTCCTTTTTCCGTTGGGGTCCCCCAAGGTTCTGTTCTTGGACCTCTCCTTTTCTCAATCTACACCACCTCCTTGGGTCAGTTGATTGCCTCACACGGCTTTAAATATCATCTCTACGCTGATGACACCCAAATCTATCTCTCCACCCCCCAGCTCTCTCCATCTGTCTCCTCACGCATTACCAACATACTAGCAGACATATCAGCCTGGATGTCACATCACTTTCTCAAACTCAACCTATCCAAAACCGAGCTCATGATATTTCCTCCCTCAGGTGCCACTTCCCCTGATTTCCCTGTCAAGATCAACGGCTCAACTATCAACTCATCTCCCCAAGCCAAGGTTCTAGGTGTAATCCTGGACTCTAAACTAACCTTTCGACCCCACATTCTATCACTATCCAAAACTTGCCGCCTCAATCTTTGCAACATCTCCAAGATACGCCCCTTCCTAACCAATGTCACCACAAAGCTTCTAATCCACTCCCTGGTCATCTCCCGCCTCGACTACTGCAACTCCCTCCTCATTGGTTTACCTCTAAATAGGCTATCCCCACTTCAGTCCGTCATGAACGCTGCTGCCAGGCTCATCCACCACACAAACCGCTCAGCGTCTGCCACACCCCTCTGCCAATCCCTCCATTGGCTGCCACTCAGTCACCGAATTAAATTCAAGATACTAACTATAACTTACAAAGCCATCCACAACCTGGGCCCCAGCTACATCTCTAACCTAGTCACAAAATACCAACCTAATCGTTATCTTCGCTCCTCCCAAGACCTCCTGCTCTCAAACTCCCTTGTCACCTCATCCCATGCTCGCCTTCAGGACTTCTCCAGAGCCTCCCCCATCCTCTGGAATGCTCTACCCCAATCCGTCAGATTTTGTCCTACTTTATCCACTTTCAGATGATCCCTGAAAACTCATCTCTTCAGAGAAGCCTATCTGGCCCCCACTTAACAACTCTACATGTATCTTCTCAATCAGCACATCACCCACAGTTATTACCTCTTGTATCTCTTGACCTTCCCTCTTAGATTGTAAGCTCTAAGGAGCAGGGCCCTCTGATTCCTACTGTATCAAATTGTATTGTATTTGTACTGTCTACCCTCAAGTTGTAAAGTGCTACGTAAACTGTTGGCGCTATATAAATACTGTATAATAATAATAATAATAATAATAATATAGCGTCACCCTCCATATATTACCCAATAAAGGTTTAATGCCCTGATCGCCCGGCGGGTGATATAAGTTAGGTTTTAGCGTCAGTAAGGGTCTGCGTTGCCCCAAGCAGCGTCAGATTAGTGCCAGTAGCGCTAACCCCCACGCACGCAGCATACACATCCCTTAGTAGTATAGTGTCTGAACGGATCAATATCTTTGATCTGATCAGAACTATGTTAGCGTCCCCAATAGTTTAGCGTTCCCAGCCCACCCAAGTGCAGTATCAATCGATCACTGTCACTTACGAAACACTAAACACATAACTGCAGCACTCGCAGAGTCAGGCCTGATCCCTGCGAACGCTAGCAGGTTTTTTGGTAGCGTTTGAAGCAGTCGCTGACAGTCAGGTGCTCTTTTTTCCTGTGATTCACACTAGTGTTACAGTACATTACAAAAATGTCCAATCGAAGGTACACTAGTGAAGAGGCCTACACGTTTTTGAGCATGATAGATGAGAGTGAAGAGGAACTCACCCATCTGTCAGATTCAGGCTCAGAACACGAACCTGTAGACAGCAGCGGCACCCTGACAGATGGCAGGGACCATTACTCCGTGGTCAGAGCTAAGGTCAGGCGTACCTGACCCCATTCTTCTGCTGTCGTTGAGGTGCAAGAACCGCAGGGCTCTGGCATGGAGCAGAGAGCCAGTACTTAGTGATGCTCATCCTTCTGGTGAACTGGCAAGCACCAGCGGCACTACATCCTAGTAGTACATCCAGCACTGCAGTATCACGTGGTGACGTGGCGAGTCCCATAAGTGCAGTTCAAGCTGGCAAGGTGGCAAGCACCACTAGTGTCCCGCACCTAACAAGAAGAAGACAAAGACATGCCCATCGAGCCCATAGTGCCCTTCCTGCTGCATTTGCCAATCCGAATTGGGAGCCTTCCACTTCTGCAGCGCCTGTACTTCCCCCATGCACTGGGCAACCTGAAATTTAGGTGGAAACAGTTGATTTTACATCACTTGATTTTCATTTGCTGTTTTTCACGGAAGATCTCTATAGCTCTATTGTGGACCAAAGCAATTTGTATGCTGGTCAATTCATCGCCACTAATTCCCAGTTGACCCCTGCCAGAGATTGGAGACCTATTAAGGTATCCGAATTTAAGACCTTCCCGGGCCTATCCCTCCTCATGGGCATAACTAAAAAAAGTGAGCCACTGACCCAATTCACCATATGCCCTTGTTCTCTGCCTCCATGACCAGGATACAATACGAGCAGACCTTGTGGTTCATGCATTTCAATGACAATGAACTCTGTCATCCTTGCGGTGACCCTGAATATGATTGGCTCTACAAAATTTGGCCCCTGGTAAACCACTTCATTCACCAGTTTACAGCCTTGTTTACTCCCCATCAAGTTGTCTGCGTTGAGGAGTCCCTGATTACGTTTTCTGGCCACTTGTCATTCAAACAGTACCTTCCCAGCAAGCGTGCCAGATACAGGGTCAAGATGTATAAGCTCTGTGACAGGGCCACAGGCTATACATATAGTTTTATGGTTTATGAGGGAAGAGATAGTCACGGGGAGACCGAGAACTGCCCAGACTACATAGCTGGTAAGATTGTGTGGGACTTGGTGTCACCCTTATTCGGAAAGGGGTACCACTTGTATGTGGACAATATTACACAAGCGTGACACTTTTTAGTCACTTGTTTGATCGTGGATTTGGCGAATGTGGCACCGTGCAATCTAATCGCCAGGGCTTTCCCCAGCAGCTTGTAGATTCCCGTCTTAGGCTGGGGGAGAGAGCATGCTTGAGATGTAATCATTTGCTCGCTGTGAAGTGGAGGGATAATGAGAATGTTTTTGTTCCATCCTCCCTTCACGCAGACACAATGGTCCAAATTCAAACGGCGACTGGTGTTGTGGACCAGTTGTTGGCGCCGTACCTAATTGCCTGTAAGGCCAGACGTTGGTACAAAAAAGCGTCTGTATATTTATTACAATTGGCTCTGCTGAATGCTTATGTGCTATACAGAGCTTCAGGATGAACTGGATCCTTCCTTAAATTCCAGGAAGAGATCATCAGAGCCCTTCTGTTTCCAGATAGTGCTGGGGCCCAACTTCCCAATCCAAAAGGAGTGAGCTGGCTGCATGAGAGGCATTTTCCGTATGTCCTCCCTGGTACCTCTACAGGCCCTACCCAAAGAAATCTCCAAAGAAGATGTTGTGTCTGTAGAAAGCGTGGATATAGGCGTGACACACACTTTTATTGTCCCTCCTGTCCTGACCAACCTGGTCTTTGCATTGATGAATGTTTCAAACGCTACCACACACTAGTGAAGTATTAGCATAGGGTACAGCATTGCACAGTCCTAGGTCACATTTACACAGGGTCTCGAAAGATGAGATGGCCATCACATTTTGAGAGACCCTAATCTGGAACGTTTACAGTTTATATAAAAGTACAAAACAAAAACAAAACACAAAAAAAAAATAAAAAAAAGACAAAAATAATTGTGGTTTTATTTTTTTTCTCTCGCTATTGTTCTCTCTCTTATGTTCACTTTCTATTGTGTGCTCTATTGTTCACTCTCTATTGTTCTATATCTATTGTTCTCTCTCTATTGTTACTGTATTTTAGAACTGTAGCGTTTTATTTTTACTATGTTTTATTGTAAAATAAAGCTGCAGCATGGGTTTATTTATTCTGACAGCAACAGCGTTTGCTCCCATGATGCGTAAAGCCGTGACTCCATCGCTGTAGGAGGTGATTTCACCACCACAGTTAAAAAAAAGAGCCAGGGGCGGACTGATAACTCATGGGGCCCCCGGGCAATAGGAGATTATGGGGCCCCCGGGCAATAGGAGATTATGGGGCCCCCAGGCAATCAGAGAGTATGGGGCCACACAGTATACACACACACAGTATACAATCACACAGTATACACATACATGTACACACAGTATACACAGACAGATGTAAAAAAAACACAGATTTATACATACTGTCCCTGGTTTTACTGAGGCTGGCAACCCTGATGGGGCCCCCTAGTGGCCCAGGGCCCTCGGGCAGTGCCCTAATCGCTCAATGGTCAGTCCGCCCCTGAAAAGAGCATATATGCCAAAGCATGGGGGCAGGGGTGGAGGAGTGATTTGCTCCTAACATTAGGGGCGGATTGCTCCCATGCTTCGGCATATATATTTTAGGCACAGATTGAAAAAATCAAGTTGTTTTATTGAGTTAATGTTCTATCGTTACCATTGTTTGCTTTTCAGGTATGCCATTCAGCTGCAGCACTGATTTATTCATCTTGACAGCAACAGCGTTTGCTCTCACGATACGAAAATCAGAGGCTCCAGCGCTGTAGGTGGTGATTTCACCACCAAAGTTAAAAAATGGTGCATGTATGTCCATCATTAGATGTGGGTGGATGAAGGGTGGTATTCTAATGGTGGGCATACCCACGATCAATCTCTTTTTTATCGTTTAGCCCACAGGCTGCATGAAAAAAAGAACATTACAATATAAGCCCAACAAGGACCAGCAACGTACTGGTATGTTGCTGGACTTTGAGTGGTTATACCAGAATGATGCCTGCAGGTTTAGGTATCATCTTGGTATCATTCTTTTCAGCCAGCGGTCGGCCTTCATGTAAAAGCAATGCTAGCAGCTAATTAGCCTCTAGACTGCTTTTACAAGCAGCGGGAGGGAACGCCCCACCCTCCCACCGTCTTCCATGGTTTCCTAGGGCTCTCTTGTCCCACTGGGGACCCTGAGAATGCAGCCGGTGGTTCTGCCAGCTGACAATGGAGCTGATCGAAAGCTATGAGCATTTCATGTCTTAGGTTTCGCCGGATATAAACAGCGCCATTGGGAAATTGGGAAAGCATTTTATCACACCAATCTATTTTTTTCAAAAAAGAGTATCTGTCACTACCTATTGCTATCATAGGGGATATTTACATTCCCTGAGATAACAATAAAAATGATAAAAAAATAAATAAAAATGAAAGGAACAGTTTAAAAATAAAATAAAAAAGCAAAATAAATAATAATAAAAAAAAAAACACCCGTCCCCCTGTGCTCACACGCAAAGGCGAACGCAATCGTCGGTCTGGTGTCGTATGTAAACAGCAATTGCACCATGCATGTGAGGTATCACTGCAAAGGTCAGATTGAGGGCAGTAATTTTAGCAGTGGACCTCCTCTGTAAATCTAAAGTGGTTACTTGTAAAGGTTTTAAAGGTTTTTAAAAATGTATGTAGTTTGTCGCCGCTGCACACTTGTGCGCAATTTTAAAGCATGTCATGTTTGGTATCCATGTGCTCAGCATAGGATCATCTTTTTTATTTCATCAAACATTTGGGCAATATAGTGTGTTTTAGTGCATTAAAATTAAAAAAAAGTGTTTTTTTTTTAAATTGCATTTGAAAAATCGCTGCGCGATTTGTAGGGCCTTTGCTTTTAAAAAATATATAATGTTTGGGGGTTGAAAGTAATTTTCTAGCAAAAAAAAATTTTTTTTCATGTAAACAAAAAGTGTCAGAAAGTGGTTAGAAGAGTGGGTGATGTGTGACATAAGCTTCTTTTTTTCTAGTAAACTTTCTTTTATTTAAAGGTTAAAAGCATTTACAGAAATCTTACAGTTATACAATGAAAATTTGTAAAGCCACAGTATACCGTTACATAGAAAATTCAGTCACTTCGACATAAATGTCATCATCATGTGCGATGTGGATATGTTTTTCCATTTCGCAAATTCTAATAAACCATTCTTTGAGTGTGTGTATCTGCGTTTAACTCCAGTACAGTGGAGCACAGTGGCAGTGGCAGCACAGTGGTGTAGTGGATAGCACCCTTGCCTAGCAGTAAGAAGGGTCGCTGGTTCGAATCCCAACCACGACACTACCTGCCTGGAGTTTGCATGTTCTCCCTGTGCCTGCGTGGGTTTCCTCCGGGTACTCCGGTTTCCTCCCACACTCCAAAGACATGCTGGTAGGTTAATTGGATCCTGTCTAAATTGTCCCTAGTATGTATAAATGTGAGTTAGGGACCTTAGATTGTAAGCTCCTTGAGGGTAGGGACTGATGTGAATGTACAATGTATATGTAAAGCGCTGCGTAAATTGCCAGGGCTATATAAGTAACCGAAATAAAATAAATAAAAAGTACAAGGGGTTGCACTGTTTCGCTGCGTTAATCATGTGCATTGCTAGAGATTAGTGGTAGGATTTGTGTGGTAAGGGCCAATGGTGGCGTAAGAGTTGGGCTGGGGAAAATTCTAGATCGTAGGAGGTAACCTGGGAAGTGATGCGGCATACTTCTTTCCAAAAAGTTTGTAGAGGGGTGCAGGACCACAAGATCCCCCTGTCTTGATGGCATCTCCAACAGGTTTTTAGTGTAGCGGGGTTAAATTTGCTTAGAAGGGCTGCTGTGCGGTACCATCTAGATTGTATTTTGTATCCATTTTCCTGCGTAGTGACGTTAGTTGACCCTTTATGGATATTCAGGAATATCAGTTCTTTGTTGAGAGTGAGATGGAGAGGTCTTTCTCCCAATTTTTGCAGGCTAAGCTTTCATTGGCCTGCAGGTCTGCAAAAATGAGATTGTGCGTGGAAGATATCAGGTGAGATTGGGGTGTCTTCTGGGTGCATAGCCTGTCGAAAGGGGTAAACTGTATTGAACATTGCAAATCTTTGTACAGAGATTTTAGGTAGTGGGCAAGAAGTAGATATGCCCGGGGGGGGGGGGGGGGGGAATAGGTGGCTTTTCTAGTCGGGTGGAGAGTTGGGAGGCAGTCAGGAGTTTACTCTGATGAAGGAACTGGTGGTTCCTGATTTGATCTTGTGGCCAGTTGTCGGTGAGATAGTGGCAGTGCATTCCTGGAGGGAAGTCAGGGTTTAGTTTAACTGGGGTCAGTGGTCCATGGATGAAAGATATGGCGTCTTATGGAAGCAATGTAAGGTAGGTCCTATTAATGGATGAAGACGAATTTCCGAAGGAATGTGACATGGAGTTATCCATGGTAGAGAGTCCAGGGGCAGGGTTGTGAAGGATGCTTCCAGGGAGACCCAGTCTTTGTGAGGGGAATGAACATTCCAGTCCACTATCCTAGTAAGGTGGGTAGCTGTGTAGTGGTTAAGAAGGACTGGGAGGCCTATACCTCCAAGTCGATTTGGTCGGGTAAATTGCTAAAAGCTGATTCGGGTTTGCGCCCCCCCCAGAGAAATCTGCAGCAGATATTTTTGTATGTTTTAAAGAAGGATAGTGGGATTTGTATGGGAACCGTCTGCAGGATGTATAACAGTCTTGGCAGGACGTTTATCTTTAGGATTGCCGCTCTGCCAAACCACAAAAACATTGGTTTGTTCCAGTTTTTGAGGTCAGAGGTTAGTTTATTTAGGAGGGGTAGGTGGTGTTTCATATATAGGTCTGGGAGTTTGGAGGGAATTTGTATACCTAAGTACGTGATTGACTCGTGTTTCCACTGACATGGAAAATTCTCTTTGCATTGATCTACTAAGTGTTGTGGTAAGGATATGTTGAGGGCAAAGGACTTAGAGAAATTAATTTTGAGGTTGGAGAGAAGTTGGAAGTGTTTAAATTCTGTTAGTAATACTGGTAAGGTGGTCAGTGGTTTTACTAGGAACAGCAGTATGTTGTCTGCGAAGGCAGCGTATTTATATTCTCTGTTGGGTGTTTGAATTCCTTGGATATCTGGGTTGAATTTCGGTTTACAGAGGAACGGTTCGAGTGTGAGTACAAAAAGGACAGGGGACGGGGGCAGCCCTGTCTCATCCCGTTACGGATGGGAAAGGCATTCGACAGAGTGTTGTTGACACACACTTTAGCTGATGGACCCGCGTATAGGGAGAGGATCGGGCCGTACATGTGTGGGCCTATGCCTATAGCTTGTAAGACCACTTTCATGTAGTCCCATTCCACTCTGTCGAATGCCTTTTCCGCATCTAGGGACAGGAAAAAACCTTTTTTGGTTTGTTTGTGTCATCAGATGGTATAGGTTAATTGCCTTAATGGTATTGTCCCTAGCTTTGCGACCAGGGATGAAGCCTACTTGGTCTTGGGAGATGATAGAGGGGAGGAGTGGTAAGAGTCTGTTTGCTAGTATCTTGGAAAATATTTTGATGTCCACATTCAGTAGTAAGATTGGTCTGTAGTTTCCTGTTTGTGTGGGTTTTTTTCCATCTTTGGGGATGACTACTATGTGGGCTTCCAGCATCCCACATGTGAGAGGGTTTGAGGGAGAGCGGGATTTGAAGGCATGTAAGAAGGGGGTTTGGAGGGTATCTGAGAACGTCTTGTAGTATACCACGGATAGACCATCTGGGCCTGGACCCTTACTGGGTTTTAGTTGTTTTATTGCTTGTTCCCATTCTTTTATGGTGATCGGGGATTCAAGAGCTGTGGTGGCGTCTTTTAAAATGTTCCCTGGGGCAAATTGGTCCAGAAATGATTTGATCTCGTTAATTCTTTTAGAGGGAGGAGTAATGGGGGGGTTGGTTATGCTGAGGTTGTGAAGGGAGGAGTAGAATTTTTCAAATTCCTGTGCTATGTCGCTATTTTTCGTGAGTGTCTTACCTGTAGTGGAATGTAGTTGGTGTATTGTGTTGCTGGCTTTCTTCTTACGTAGTGCTTGAGCAAGGAGGTGGCCACACTTATTTCCGAACTCGTAAAAGAGTTTCTGTGATAAGGTGAATTTTTTTCTGAGGTTATGGCCTAGCTCCTCCTTTATGCGTGTACGAGTTTCGATAAGTTCTAAGTGGGTTCGTTGAGCTAAGTTGTACTTGTGTAATGCTTTGAGCTTTTTAAGTTTGGTGAATAAGTCAGCACGTTTGGTTTTCTTTTTTCTTTTAAGTGCTGCTGTTAAGGAGATCAGTTTACTTCTTACTACAGATTTATGTGCCTCCCATTGTGTCAGTTTTGAGGTGTCTGGAGTGTCGTTTTCGGTGAGTAATTGACTAGATATTTGTGAATAACTTGTTCCTTTATTTTTTCTGTCAGGATGGTTGGGTCTAGTCTCCATATGTGTGTGTGAGTGAGTTTGTCAGGGAAGGTGAGTGTAACTGAGATGGGGTGGTGGTCAGAAAATGTCACCGGTTCCATGGTTGCCACTGTCAGAGTTGGGAGATCCTGTTGTGTGAGTCCATGAGAAAATACAGTAACATATTTGTAGGTTATAACATACCTTAATTCTTGTATACGAATAGTGTGAATGAAGAGTCATGTTGCGGTTTAGAACCATTCAAAACTTTTAACCTGTAACCTGAGATTTGAGGTTTACATGACACATACCGAAAAATATGAAAGAATGGAAATCCTGTCAGAATAGAAATATAGTAGTACTCACCACATATATTAAAGGGGGTGTGATCAAAAAACTATGTATAAAGGAAAAATAAAAAACTAAATGACCAAGGCACACCAAACAGAGTAAACTACAAAAAAGTTTATTAAGCTATACAAAGCTGAACACAGAAAAAAGTGTACACAACCACCCCTAAAAGACAGATATGGTGGAAATACCGGTAAGGGGATCCCACCAATCTATCTGTGCCCTCCCTGTAAACGGTATATAATCCCTCATAAAAAAGGCGAGGAAGTCCGCAAGTGGGGGAGGATCCTCCCTACCTCAATAGATAGCACACCCCTATAGCACCTATGAAACCCCCTACTACCTGAGATGGCGGGCTGAACCATACAGTTCCTGAAGGGACAGCGTGATAATGCAAATGCACTAGATATTCACGCTGTTCCCAGACACAAACAGCTCAATGGCTAGCCATGGTATCTGCAGTCAGTCAGTCAAAGGAAAAAATGGGTGGTAAAAAATGGGTGGTAAAAAATCAATTGTGTATTGGAATTGTGTCCCTAGCTAGCATTTATTCAGCTATTCAGCCGTGAAGACATTTTGTCTTTTAATAGACTCTCAAGCATATGGGTATAGTGCATATCTATTCACTCACTTGTCCCCATTTGTGTGGTTACACACCACTTTTATATCCAGCGGCAAAAACTATACTGGACACTTGATATATCCCTGTTTCTAATAACACAGGAAGATACTTTTGGATGGACTTACATCTCAGGATACAATTTTCTACCAGGCGGAATTAGGCCCCTTTGTTTCATCCTATATCACAGCACTTTATCATCATATATATTCTTTGTCCTTCCATTGTTTTTTGTTTTTGTCCAACTTGTTCCTATTTTTTACCACCCATTTTTTCCTTTGACTGACTGACTGCAGATACCATGGCTAGCCATCGAGCTGTTTGTGTCTGGGAACAGCGTGAATATCTAGTGCATTTGCATTATCACGCTGTCCTTTCAGGAACTGTATGGTTCAGCCTGCCATCTCAGGTAGTAGGGGGTTTCATAGGTGCTATAGGGGTGTGCTATCTATTGGGGTAGGGAGGATCCTCCCCCACTTGCGGAATTCCTCGCCTTTTTTATGAGGGATTATATACCGTTTACAGGGAGGGCACAGATAGATTGGTGGGATCCCCTTACCGGTATTTCCACCATATTTGTCTTTTAGGGGTGGTTGTGTACACTTTTTTTTCTGTGTTCAGCTTTGTATAGCTTAATAAACTTTTTTGTAGTTTACTCTGTTTGGTGTGCCTTGGTCGTTTAGTTTTTTATTTTTCCTTTTTACATGACACATAGTAGAAAACAAAAACATTAACAATATTATTAACAATACTAGTAATAGTAACATCCGTAGAAATTATGTGTAGGTCTTCTGATTCCGAGGGGGGTATGCTCAGCCCTGGTTCAGCGAGCAATAACTTTTGTATCGCTCGTCTAATCCAAATAGGGAAGTAAGTAGTGTGTCCTGATAGTGTGCGTTTGGGAGTATGTGTTTGCTCCTGTGAGTAAAAAGGTCTAATGTGTAGTTGGAAGTATTGTGGAATCCTTACCTGTGCATATCCCTCTCGGACGTCATATCACACTATCATATCCGGGAACGTAAGGGAGATAAGTACCATGGTCCACTATGGTAAAAACAATCAGAATGACATGTTATTTGAACATATTATCATACAGTTACTGCACTTAGAGGAAGTGAGAGGTTGATGAGAATAAAGCTCGAGGAAGGGGGAAGGGTCAAGGGTGGTGGGCAGGTTTGGGGAGAGGGTAAAAGGAAGATGGAGAAGAAGAGGGGAGGGGGTGGGTGGAAATAATGGTTTCTCAGGGCAGAATTGGAGTGGTTTGGAGTTAGTCCACTGCTATTTGAGGTACCTGCTAGGGATGGTACCATAAGGCTGTAAGGCAGGAGTCCAGAGAGCTACTTGATCCCAGGTAGTGGAAGGAAAAAATAAAAGTAGATTAGATTACTAGTCTTCTGTATTATTGCTATCGATGAGGAAGTATTTGGCTCACGCCTTTTGTGCGGTGCTGTAGAAGAACGGTAGGCGTCCAATTAAGTTTTGTGAGAGGGCTATTGTAGAGGAGTAGACCTTTCTTCTTGCATAGGGATAAGTTGTGGGATTTTTTCTTTTTTTTCGTCCTAGGGCAAGGGAGGATCACTCGGGCATTGTGATTCAGTGCAGTTTTCTCCCTTTGTGAATGGTTGGTCCAATGGTGAGGCTTAGGAGTCTACGGTGTGGATTTTAAATATAGTTCTGGGTATGCATCTTTCGGAAGTCCATTTCGTCATCCATTGTATATGACATAAGCGCAGACTATGCTGTTCCTTGCTGTATGCAGTACAGGCTAATTTACTTGGTGTTTGAGTTCCGTGCCTTAGTTGTGCAGTGAGGAGTAAGCTTTGTCGGGCATAAAGTGCAGAGCTTTTTGCAGAGAGGGGGACAGCTGGCGGAGTTTTGGCTGGGGTTTGTAGTCTCTAGTAGGGATGAGCTTTATGTTCGGGTCGAACATGAGTTCGACTTGAATATTGGCTGTTCGCCCGTTCACAGAATAGCGAACAATTTGGGGTGTTCGCAGCAAATTCGAAAGCCGCAGAACACCCTTTAAAAGTCTATGGGAGAAATCAAAAGTGCTAATTTTAAAGGCTTATATGCATGGTTTTGTCATAAAAAGTGTTTGGGGACCTGGGTCCTGCCCCAGGGGACATGTATCAATGCAAAAAAAGTTTTAAAAACGGCTTTCTTTTCGGGAGCAGTGATTTTAATAATGCTTAAAGTTAAACAATAAAAGTGAAACATTCCTTTAAATTTCGTACCTGGGGGTGTCTATAGTATGCCTATAAAGTGGCGCATGTTTCCCGTGTTTAGAACAGTCCGAGAGCAAAATGACATTTCTAAAGGAAAAAAAGTAATTCAAAACTACTCACGGCTATAATGAATTGTCGAGTCTCGGCAATACAGATAAAAGAAATCATTGAAAGAAACGGCATGGGATTCCCTCACAGTCCATTACCAGGCCCTTTGGGTCTGGTATGAATATTAAGGGGAAACCTGAACCAAATTTTTTTTAAAAATTGTGTGGGGGTCCCCCCAAATTCCATACCAGGCCCTTCAGGTCTGGTATGGATATTAAGGGGAACCCCGCGCCAACATTTTTATAAAAATGGTGAGAGGGTGCCCCTCAAAATCATTTTAAGGGGAACCCCACACCAAAATTAAAAAAAAAATTGGGTGGGGCTCCCCCCAAAAATCTATACCAGACCCTTATCCGAGAACGCAACCTGGCAGGCCGCAGAAAAAGAGGGGGGATAAGAGAGCGCCCCCCCTCCTGACCTACCAGGCCACATGCCCTCAACATGGGGAGGGTGCTTTGGGGTAGCCTCATCCCCACAACCCTTGCCCGGTGGTTGTGGGGGTCTACGGGCGGCTTATCGGAATCTGGAAGCCCCCTTTAACAAGGGGACGCCCAGATGCCAGCCTCCCCCCTGTGTGAAATGGTAACGGGTACAAATGTACCCCTACCATTTCACAAAAAAAGTGTCAAAATAGTGAAAATTACATGACACGGCTTGGGGGCAAGTCCTTTATTAAAAAATAAAACTGTCCCACAAAGTCTTCTTCTTCTTCTCTTTCTCTGCCAATGAACCAAAAAAAAAAAAAAAGCCGCACTGACCCGCCTCCATGGGAGGCACCCGCCATAATGACCGTCCTCTCAGGTGACAGTTCTTTTATAACTGAGGGCGGGGCTACGTGGTGACGCTGCGGGGACATCCCTATGGCTTCCCCGTAGCCTCAGAGGGGGCGGGGTCACCCAGGGACGTCACCGTGTGGCCCCGACCTCAGTTATAAAAGAACCCCATGGAGGCGGGTCGGTGTGGCTTTTTTTTTTTTTTCTTTTTCGGTCCGTCGGCGGAGCAAGAGAAGAAGAAGACTTCGTGGGACAGTTTTATTTATTTATTTTTTTAATAAAGGACTTTCCCCAAGCTGTGTCATGTAATTTTTACCATTTTGACATGTTTTTTGTGAAATGATGGGGGTACATCTGTACCCCATTACCTTTTCACACAGGTTAGAGGCCGGGATCTGGGGGTCCCCTTGTTAACAGGGGCTTCAAGATTCCGATAAGCCCCCACGCCCGCAGACCCCCACAACCACCGGGCAAGGGTTGTGGGGATGAGGCTACCCCAAAGCACCCTCCCCATGTTGAGGGCATGTGGCCTGGTACGGTTCAGGAGGGGGGGCGCTCTCTTGTCCCCCCTCTTTTCCCTTGGCCTGCCAGGTTGCGTGCTCGGATAAGGGTCTGGTATGGATATTTTGGGGGACCCCCACGCCATTTTTTTTTTTAAATTTGGTGCGGGGTTCCCCTTAATATCCATACCAGACCTGAAGGGCCTAGTATGGAATTTGGGGGGACCCCCACGCAATTTATTTAAAAATTTTGGTTAAGGGTTCCCGTTAATATTCTTACCACACCCAAAGGGCCTGGCAATGGACTGTGGGGGAATCCCATGCCGTTATTTTTCAATGACTTTTATGTATATTGTCGGGACCGACAATTCATTATAGCCGCGAGTAGTTTTATATGACTTTTTTTCCTTTAGAAATGTCATTTTGTGCAAGGACTGTTCTAAACACGGGAAACATGCGCCACTTTACAGGCATACTATAGACACCCCCAGGTACGAAATTTAAAGGAATATTTCACTTTTGCTGTTTCACTTTAAGCATTATTAAAATCACTGCTCCCGAAAAAACGTCCGTTTTTAAAACTTTTTTTTGCATTGATACATGTCCCCTGGGGCAGGACCTGGGTCCCCAAACACTTTTTATTACAATAACTTGCATATAAGCCTTTAAAATGAGCACTTTTGATTATTCATGTTCGTGTCCCATAGACTTTAACGGTGTTCGCGTGTTCGAACAAATTTTTTGCCTGTTCGCATGTTCTGCTGCAAACCAAACCTGGGGGGTGTTCGGCTCATCCCTAGTCTCAAGTGGTATGGGGCAAGTGGGCTGAGGTTGTGTTGTCCGTGTTAATAGTTTTCTGAGGGTTAGAGTTAAAGGAGGACATTATATCGGTTTCGGTGTGGTGGCCTCAAGATCAAAGATCAGAAGGAAGCTATCTCGCTTTGTGGGACCGTGGTAGGGTGGTTGTAACATAAGCTTCTAATGTTGTGCATAAAATGCCAGGACAGTTCAAAACCCCCCAAATGACCCCTTTTTGGAAAGTAGACACCCCAAGCTATTTGCTGAGAGGTATGTTGTGTCCATGGAACATTTTATTTTCACACATGTGGTATCCCCATACTCAAGAGAAGCAACAGAATGTATTTTGGGGTGTAATTACACATATAACCATGGCATGTTTGAACAATATATCATTTAGTGACAACTTTGTGTAAAAAAAAAAGAAAAAAAAATAGTAATTTTCCCAAAACTTGTGGCAAAATATACTTTCCAAAATTGGGTCATTTGGGGGGTTTGTGCTATCTTGGCATTAAGGGGAAGCAGTAGAATGTATTTTGGGGTGTAATTCCACATATAACCATGGCACGTGTGAGCAATATATCATTTAGTGACAATTTTGTGTATTTTTTTCTTGTCATTTTTCAATCACTCGTGACGAAAAATAAAATATTCAATGGGCTTAACATGCCTCTCAACAATTTCCTTGGGGTGTCTACTTTTCAAAATGGGGTCACTAGGGGGGGGGGGGGGTTGTACTGCCCTGCCATTTTAGCACCTCAAGAAATGAGATAGGCAGTCATAAACTAAAAGCTGCGTAAATTCCAGAAAATGTACCCTAGTTTGTAGACTTTATAACTTTTGCGCAAACCAATAAATATGCGCTCATTTTTTTTACCAAAGACATGTGTCTCAATATATTTTGGCCTAAATGTATGACTAAAATTTAGTTTATTGGACTTTTTTTATAACAAAAAGTAGAAAATATCATTTTTTTCCCAAAATTTTTGGTCTTTTTCTGTTCGTTTATATCGCAAAGAAATAAAAATCGCAGAGGCAATCAAATGCCATCAAAAGAAAGTTCTATTTGTGGGAAAAAAGGACGCAAATTTCGTTCTGGTACAGCATTGCATGACCGCGCAATTACCAGTTAAAGCAGCGCAGTGCCAAATTGTAAAAAGTGCTCTGGTCATTGAGCAGTCAAATCTTCCAGGGCTGAAGTGGTTAAAGGGACTTTTTTTTTTTTTTTTCAAACGACAAAATATTTTTTTTTTTATTGCATTTTAGTGTCAATATGAGATCTGAGGTCTTTTTTGACCCCAGATCTCATATTTAAGAGGTCCTGTCATGCTTTTTTTCTATTACAAGGGATGTTTACATAAAATAAAAGTGACACTTTTTTTTTTAAAAGAACAGCATAACAATAAAAAATAAAAAGTAAAATAAATAAGAAAAAAAAAAAACAACGGTTTTTAACATGCCACATCCTGCCAAGCTTGCGTGCAGAAGTGAACGCATACGTGAGTAGCGCCCGTATATGAAAACTGAGTTCAAACCAGACATGTGAGGTATCGTCGCGATCGGTAGAGCGAGAGCAATAATTCTAGCACTAGACCTGTAACTCAAAACATGCAACCTGTAGAATTTTTTTAAACGTCGCCTATGGAGATTTTTAAGGGTAAAAGTTTGTCACCATTCCACGAGCAGGCGTAACATGCGTGACATGTTGAGTATCAATTGACTCGGCGTAACATTATCTTTCACAATATAAAAACAAAAAAATGGGCTAACTTTACTGTTGTCATATTTTTTAATGCAAATAGTGTATTTTTTCCAAAAAAAAGTGCGCTTGTAAGACCGATGCACAAATACGGTGTGACAGAAAGCTTTGCAACGACCGCCATTTTATTCTCTAGGGTGTGAAAAAATATATATATATAAAGTTTGGGGGTTCTAAGTAATTTTCTAGCAAAAAATTTTTTATTCAACTTGTAAACACCAAATCTCAGACAGAGGTTCGGTCCTTAAGTGGTTAATGAGCAGAGAATTTTTTTGCGATACAACACTGCGTTGTTTTAACTGACAATTGCTCGGTAGTGCGACACGGTACCCAAACAAAATTTATTTCCTTTTTTCCCAAAAATAGAGCTTTCTTTTGGTGGTATTTGATCACCTCTGCGGTTTTTATTTTTTGCAAATGAAAAAAGAGCAACAATTTTGAAAAAAAAAACAACAACAACATTTTTTAGTTTTTGCTATAATAAATATCCCAATTTAAAAAACATATTTTTGGTAAAAAAAAAAAAAAAATAGCAAGAAGCGTATATTGATTGGTTTGCACAAAAGTTATCGTGTCTACAAAATAGGGGATAGATTTATTGCATTTTTGTTTTTATTTTTTACTATAATGTTGGCAATCAGCAATTTGTATCGGGACTGTGACATTGCGGCGGACAGATCGGACACTTTTTTTGTTTATACAGTGATCAGAGCTAAAAATAGGCACTGATTACTGTAGAAATGTCACTGGCAGGGGAGGGGTTAACACTAGGGGGCGATCAATGTGTTTACTCAGTGTGTGTTCTAACTGTGGAGGGGGGGGGGGTAGTGACTAGAGGAGGAGACATATCGCTGTTCCTAACTAATAGGAACACACGATCTGTCTCTACTCCCCTGACAGAACTGGGATTTGTTTACACACACAGATCCCCCGTTCTATCTCTCGTGCCCGAGAGAGGAACTGAAATTGCATTTAAGAATTTTCAAGAAATTTCATATGAAATAGTAAATTTCCTTGAAAATCTATTTTAAAAAAAGAAAAGAAAAGTCTATTTTCGAAATGGAAAAAAAGTAGCCCAGTGGGGCAACTCTGAGTACATCGTCGCATATGGCGCCTCCACTGTAGATCTGTATGGACACCTATTGACTGTCCTTTATTATTATTCATTGTAAGTGTCCCGAAATACAGTGCTTTGGGTAGGTTTGATATCTCATTTCAATTCCAATAAAAATAACTTAAATTTGAAAACAACTTCAACAATCAGCTTCAGAATGAGTAAAAAAAAAAAAAAAAAACACATTTGCAATAAGTTTTCCATTTCAAAATGGAAAACTTATTGCAACATTCTGATGTTTAAAAATAGACTTTTTTCCATTTCATAAAAATAGACATTTTGTTTCCGTGTAATAGATGTTTTATAATAGATCCAATAACATGAATGTGTATTATTGTGTATGAACTTTTATACTCTTTCACTTGTGTTTGTAACCCGGATGAAGGGGGAGTGTTGGAACTCCCCAAATAAGTATACTCCACTGATTAATCACTTGCCTACTAGGCACTTTCTCCCCCTCACTGCCCCGGCCAGTTTTCAGCTTTCAGTG
Source organism: Lithobates septentrionalis (assembly GCA_037952835.1). Taxonomy (NCBI): domain Eukaryota; kingdom Metazoa; phylum Chordata; class Amphibia; order Anura; family Ranidae; genus Lithobates; species Lithobates septentrionalis. The sequence continues at coordinate 885,440 of JBBDGP010000289.1, read as the reverse complement.
TTGTTGCACTTTGAATGACAATCGCAACACTGTACTCAAATCAAATTTGTATCATTTTTTTTGAGACAGATGGAGCTTTCTTTTGTTGACATTTAATCACCACTGGGTTTATTATTTTTTGCTAAACAAACAAAAAAAAATGAACATTTTGAAAAAAAAAAAAACTTTTTCTTAGTTTCTGTTTATAACATTTTGTAAATAAGTAATTGTTCTCCTTCACTGATGTGCACTGATGAGGCTGCACTGATGAGACAGCACTGATTTGCACTGATGGGGCGGCACTGATGGGGCAGCACTGATGGGCACTGATGAGGCGGCACTGATGAGGTAGCACTGATAGGCAGCATTGATAAGCGGTACTGATTGGCACTGACAGGCAACACTGGTGGGCACTGTTGGGGCTGCACTGATCACCAGGACACTGCTGCACTGATGTGCACTGATAGGCGGCACTGATGGGCACTGATGAGGCAGCACTGATGGGCACTGATGAGGCAGCACTGATGGGCACTGATGAGGTAGCTATGATGGGCACTGATGAGGTAGCACTGATAGGCACTGATAAGCGGCACTGATAGGCGGCACTGACAGTTATCACTGATAGGTGTCATTGATAGGCAGCACTGGTGGGCACTGATGAGGCAGCACTGATGGGCACTGATGAGGTAGCACTGATAGGCACTGATAAGCGGCACTGACAGTTATCACTGATAGGTGTCACTGATAGGCAGCACTGGTGGGCACTGTTGGGGCTGCACTGATCATCAGGACACTGCAGCACTGATGAGGCTGCACTGATGTGCACTGATAGGCGGCACTGATGGGCACTGATAGGCGGCACTGATGGGCACTGATAAGCGGCACTGACGGTTATCACTGGTATGTGGCACTGATAGGCAGCACTGGTGGGCACTGATGAGGCAGCACTGATGGGCACTGATGAGGTAGCACTGATAGGCACTGATAAGCGGCACTGATAGGCGGCACTGACAGTTATCACTGATAGGCAGCACTGGTGGGCACTGTTGGGGCTGCACTGATCATCAGGACACTGCTGCACTGATGAGGCTGCACTGATGTGCACTGATAGGCTGCACTGATAGGCGGCACTGATGGGCACTGATAGGTGGCACTGATGGGCACTGATAAGCGGCACTGACGGTTATCACTGATAGGTGGCACTGATAGGCAGCACTGGTGGGCACTGTTAGGGCTGCACTGATAATCAGGACACTGATTATCAGTGCCCTGATTGTTAGTGCATATGTCCCCTGTGTGGATTTGCTGGTTTTCAGCTCTCCTCTCCTCATGTTTTGTCAGTGTGAGGGGAGGATTCCTGATAAATGGCAAATCCTGTTTACATTCTGAGCAGCTGTGATTGGATACAGCTGATCACGTGGTAAAGAGCCTAAGGACAGAGCGATCACAGATCACTGCTGATGCGCACCGCAAGGGGGTGTGCAGGCAACGCGAGAATGGGAGGACGACATATGGCGGCCTCTCTGCAAAGTGCGACCACGCTGTAGCCATCATTCGTCTATAGCGCAGTGGCAAAGGGGATAGAGACCATTTTGAACGCTTTCACTATTCATGTGGCACCCTCGCTGCTTCTCACATATTCTTTTTTTTTTTATTGCTATCTTTGTCCCCGCTAGGAAGATTTACTCTCCCTGCTTTTCATGGTGACCAATGTCCCTGAGGCTAAACGTTAAGAGAGAATTCAAAACTTTCAGTTGCCAGATCAGCAGCAGAGGGGAAATCTTCCAAAGAAGACGCTTGTTGTGGTGACAGCTGTCTAAAAGGTGATTTATTTCGCATTCGTCAGATTTCTTCCTACATCTTGTTGTGTCTGCAGGACAAGAAGTAAAAGGAAATCTTTGGTACAGATGACAAGTGTAGCCAGGTGCTTGGCTAAGAATGAAGAGTGAGAGAAATACTGCCTGCAGCTACTCTCTGTAGCAGTTGCCCTGCGGTGCTGAACTGGTAACAGCTATAACAGCAAGAATAAGGAACTGTAACATTTCCGCAGCACTGCACTGTGGGAACTGTAATCTGGAGGGGAGAGACTCCACTGCAATCAAGCTTTTGAACTGCATTTCCCAGGGAGATACTGTATTTCCAGGAGGAGGGGAAAGAGCTGCATTTTCACGGGCTGTACAGGACACAGCTTCCTCTTGCTGTGAGGAAGACCGGAGAGTGCACATAGCTGTCCAGTGTGTACCACCACTGTTGCATAACAGTGGCCTGAGCACATCATTCAGAGCTTTGTCAACATCAGATGAGTGTTTCCCATCCTCCCTTTTCCCTCTTCTCACTCTTCCTTTTCTCTCACTTCCTCTCGTCTGGTTATTTATTTTGAGTTACAGTATCGCTATGCGACAGATTGGGTTTTTTTTTTTCAAGTTATTTTAAAAATCTTGGCATCTGGGGAGGTTCTCATAGACTTTGATGGCAGTGCTTGTTGGCAAAATTTGGATAATGGTGGGTTGGCCGATCTCAGTTATTGTCGTTCCTTGCCAAAAGAGGTTATGTTTGTTACATGGTAGTAGTTTTAGGTTGTATTTGGCATACCTTGATAGTAAATTGTCCTGGAGGTGGTGTAGTGGTGGCCAGGGGCCTTAACATGGATATTTATGGCAGCTACAGAAGTTTTTTGATTCTGAAATGTGCCCTCAAAGACCATAAGCCGCTTTCACATGGGCGGACTATTTGGGTCCGCCTGTCAGTTTTTTTAGGCAGACCAGATCGGACCATCCATGGCTTTCAATGGAGCTGCAGGCGTCAATGGACATGTTGACACCTGCCGACATCTGATCCTATCCACCAACAATAGACTTCTGGGGGGATTTGTTTCCCATCTGTCTGGTGGATCGGATCGGATGACAGTCGAAATGTAAATGGACAGGTGGTCCGTTTACACCTGACTGCCCATAGAGGACAGTGGGCTGTGTCTGTTTCACATAAGTGGAGAGGACACGGACAAGCCATCAGTCTCAGCAGGTATCAGCTCAGATTATATTTGTTCTGTTTTATTATGTGTATATGGTTTTTGTACCTGTAGCACCCTCTTAGGTAGGTGCTAGAGAGAGAGAGAGTATCGTTTTTGTGTTTCCCTACCTAACAGGGGGGCTGTTAGGTAAATTTAGGTGCTTTCTGCCTACCAGGGAGCAGGGATCCATTGATAGGGTCTGCTCAGAATGCTTAGATGCTGCTCATGTTATCTGTCTGCTTCACACTGGTCCAATAGGATGAGGCGGTGGGAGGAAACCTGACAAATGGGAGCATAGGCGTAGTTACAGCCCTGGCTTTTGGCAGAAGAAGGTGCCTCAAGGCATGCTGGGTGACTGTATATATATCTAGGGCACATGTGCTGCTGCCCCTCCTCTGTACAGGCTGCCTTGCGGCCTCAGATAATCGACCTGAGGGTTGGAGCTGCAGGAGCTTCAACCCAGATGTCCTGCAGAGCTGACTAGAAGGGAGAAGCGTCTAGCAGGATCTGTTCCTGGCTACTGTGAGTACAGACCTGCGTTTAGGGGACTGTTCTGTGAGGGCCATCCCGTCAAGCTAGTGAAGTCAGTGGACAGGTGTCAGCCAAAGGGGATACTGGCGATTGTCTTGAAGAAGCGGGTTACATTGAGTCTGCTGCCAAAGCAAGCAAAGGACTTGTTCTTCCACATAGCTATAGCGTGGTCCAACAGGGAATCTGCTATCCAGTTCCATTTAATGGGTTCAAGTGAGAGTTGTCCTCGTCTGTGCATAGTTCACGTTGGAGTATCCCACTAATCCCTTCTCCTATCCAAGTTCTACCCATAAATGCAAAAAAAAAAGAAAAACAAATACCCTAGACCAGTGGTTCTCAACCTCAGTCCTCAAGTACCCCCAACAGGCCATGTTTGCAGGTTTTCCTTTATCTTACACAGGTGCTTTAAATATGAGTCAATGGTTTGGTATTTTGGACAGCTATTTTATTTTAAGAGAAATTCCCAAAACATGGCCTGTTGGGGGTACTTGAGGACTGAGGTTGAAAACCACTGCCCTAGACTGATCATTGGATAACTAACGGAAGAGTGTGCGGGTGATAGTGCTAAAATACACAAGTGTCTGGCTGAAGGATAATCAGAGGGAGGCCCAGGGAAGACTACATTCGGCAACCCTTACGGGGGCAGTGCTACATACTTATTTTGTAATTTTGTATTTATAAGAAATGGCTGCAATGGCCATTGGTCAACAAAATGGTTGCAATGGTCAACTCTCAAAAGAAAAACAAATCTAATCATTGTACAGGGTTTGTTTGGGTGTTGAAGGTAAATTCGGAAATCCTCGCTGTCTGCAATCACTTAGTCATGTCCTGTAGAAACAACAGAAAGTGTGAAGAAACCTCTTGAAATTGAGGGAAATCCCTCTTAGAAAGTTGTTATGAGGACAAGCGTGTCCACAGGAAGGATTCCCTCTATTCCTGTCCTGGTTACTCAACATTTTGGATTTCCTATCACTTTAGTTTTTAGTGACAATGGTTACCAGGATGAGCAGAGAGGGTGGATCTCCCCATTGGAGACTCAGACAGCAATAGAAAAATTACTGGGGATTTTACTCTTCATTACTCAGTTCAAAACTGTCAAAACGTTTGGTAGTTAGATACAGTGCCTTGAAAAAGTATTCATACCCCTTGACATTTTCCACATTTTGTCATGTTACAACCAAAAAACGTAAATGTATTTTATTGGGGTTTTATGGGATAGATCAACACAAAGTGGCACATAATTGTGAAGTGGAAGGAAAATGATAAATGGTTTTCAACATTTTTTTACAAATAAATATGTGAAAAGTGTGGGGTACATTTGTATGGCGCCCCCCTGAGTCAATACTTTGTAGAATCAGCTTTCACTGCAATTACAGCTGCAAGTCTTTTTGGGGATGTCTCTACCAGCTTTGCACATCTAGAGCAGTGTTTCTCAACTCCAGTCCTCAAGGCGCACCAACAGGTCATGTTTTCAGGATTTCCCTCAGATGAAACGGCTGTGGTAATTACTAAGGCAATGAAACTGATCAAATCACCTGTGCAAAATAGTGGAAATCCTGAAAACATGACCTGTTGGTGTGCCTTGAGGACTGGAGTTGAGAAACACTGATCTAGAGAGGGACATTTTTGCCCATTCTTCTTTGCAAAATATCTCAAGCTCTGTCAGATTGGATGGAAAGCGTCTGTGAACAGCAATTTTCAAGTCTTGCCACAGATTCTCAATTGGATTTAGGTCTGGACTTTCACTGGGCCATTCTAACACATGAATATGCTTTGATCTAAACCATTCTATTGTAGCTCTGGCTGTATGTTTAGGGTCGTTGTCCTGTTGGAAGGTGAACCTCTGCCCCAGTCTCAAGTCTTTTGCAGACTCTAACAGGTTTTCTTCTAAGATTTGCCCTGTATTTGGTGATGTGCAGTGGTAGTTTTCCGCCACACATAGCATTTTGTTTTTAGGCCAAAAAGTTCAATTTTGGTCTCATCTGACCAGAGCACCTTCTTCCACATGTTTGCTGTGTCCCCCACATGGCTTCTCACAAACTGCAAACAGGACTTTTTATGACTTTCTTTCACCAATGTCTTTCTTCTTGTCACTCTTCCATAAAGGTCAGATTTGTGGAGAACACGACTAATAGTTGTCCTGTGGACAGATTCTCCCACCTGAGCTGTGGATCTCTGCAGCTCCTCCAGAGTTACCATGGGCCTCTTGGCTCTTCTCTGATGAATGCTCTCCTTGCCCGGCCTGTCAGTTTAGGTGGACGGCCATGTCTTGGTAGGTTTGCAGTTGTGCCATACTTTTTTCATTTTCGGATGATGGATTGAACAGAGCTCCGTGAGATGTTCAAAGCTTGGGATATTTCTTTATAACCTAAACCTGCTTTAACCTTCTCCTCAACTTTATCCCTGACCTGTCTGGTGTGTTCCTTGGCCTTCATGATGCTGTTTGTTCACTAAGATTCTCAAACCTCTGAGGGCTTCACAGAACAGCTGTATTTTTACTGAGATTAAATTACACACAGGTGGACTCTATTTACTAATTAAGTGACTTCTGAAGGCAATTGCTTCCCCTAGATTTTAGTTAGGGGTATCAGAGTAAAGGGGGCTGAATACAAATGTACCCCACACTTTTCCATACCTCCCAACTTTTGAACTTCAGAATGAGGGACACTTTAGGGAGGAAGCGACCAACAGCGCACAACGTGCACTGTGGCAAAAGTGGGTGTGGTCAAACTCTTAACAGTGGGAGAGGTTTAATGGGTGTGGTTAAACAAAACCCAGGTTTCCTTGTACCTCTAAAATATGCTTTGATTGCTGTGCCACAAGATAGAGTCTCACGGACACATGCAAACCCCAGTACTATTATTTAAACAGCAAGACAGACAGATGGCAGGAGAGTGCAGGGGCTCAGCTGTAGTACTTACCTTCCACTTTGATCCGAATGGACGATGACAGGTTCTCTTTACTGCCAGACACCCCTAGGTGACTAAACCTCCTCTCAGATCTCCTGTAGAGGGCCCCAGAGCCCACACACTGGACAGATCCAATCAGAGAGAGAGATCTCACCAATACATACAGAGAGCTGAGGGGGAGGCCAGCCTGACACATCATTTCCCCCCCACCAGCACAGTGAGTAGATGGAACCTCACACAGCATGTAATACCCAGGAAGTGATATCCTTAGCACTGCACATAGTGATAGCACAATCACAAACATCAAGGCTGCAGACACACAAACCTCCTCAGAAAGCAGCTGACATGCTGGGACCTGTATTCCCTCCTGTGAATGGCTCAGATATCCCACCAACCAATCAGAGTTTAGCCTCCTCTCACCTCACATTCACCTCCAGTGTTCTCCCTGTGCATAGTACTAACAGAAGCTGCTCATGCTGGAAAGGACCTAGGGGGAGGGGCGGGGCTGAGATAAAATGTGCTAGAGGGGAGGGGCCGCTGTGTTCTGTCTATAAGCGATGAATGGGGAAGTGTAGTGTGCGGATGTGATAAGGAGGGGGAGGAGCACTCCATGCTTATGATGTACAATAGGAGCCGCTCTTTCATTACACTGGTTATTTGAGAGAGGGGGCGGGTCTGAGTTGCAGTCCCGCCCATACCCGACATCACATCTTGGATCTGACAGGTGAAGTCTGTCATCGGAACTGCACACTGCACATCCAGCTGGTTTCCCAATCCCTGGCTGTTTACACTGCTGCAGGTCCTATCTAGTCACAAGTTGATATACAACATAAGCAACATAATTATGTGATTATGCGGGACAAACAACCCTTACAGCGGGATAGCGGGACAAACATCTGCATGCGGGAAAGTCCCGCCCAATCCGGGACGGTTGGGAGGTATGCTTTTCACATATTTATTTGTAAAACATTTCGAAAACCATTTATCATTTTCCTTCCACTTCACAATTATGTGCCACTTTGTGTTGGTCTATCACATAAAATCCCAATGAAATACATTTACGTTTTTGGTTGTAACATAACAAAATGTGGGAAATGTCAAGGGGTATGAATACTTTTTCAAGGCACTGTATACTTTGTATCGTAATGTCATTTCAAAAGTTGTATTCAATCTTTTCAAATCTGTAGCTTTCTTTACATTAACACCCGGTGATGCAGCCATAAAGGTCTATGTCACTGCAAAGTTCCTAGCCTCCTAGAGAGACACATGCCCTACGGTTGCCCATCCAGAAACCTCAACCCTTAGAGGGCCATCAAGTCTGCCGCAGAGTCCCCTAACCCCCTCCACAACTCCCATCCCCCGCAGTGACATCTCGGGGGGGTTATTTTCCCATTTTTTATTAGTTTATGCTCATACAATAAAAGTATGGGAATGCAAAATATGCATTCAATTCTGGATGGAACTAGTTTCATCCAGAATTGAATACATATTTTGTATTCCCATACTTTTATTGTATGAGCATAAACTTTTTTATTACTGTTGGGGCATGGAGGGTTGTGGAAGAATTTACAAGGCTCTGGTTTCAATAAGGCTGAGAACCAATGCACTAAGGGGTGAATTTATTTAAAAAAAAAGCATAGCAATTTGCCCAGTGAAAGCAATGGCATCCCAGTCTTGATCTGTAGGCCCGCCCTTTGCATCTATAACAGCTTCAACTCCTCTGGGAAGGCCATCCACAAGGTTTAGGAGTGTGTCTATGGGAATGTATGACCATTCTTCCAGAAGTGCATTTCTGAGGTCAGGTACTGATGTTGGACGAGAAGGCCTGGCTCGCAGTCTCCGCTCTAGTTTGTGCACTGATGGGCAGTCATGTTGGAACAGGAAGGGGCCATCCCCAAACTGTTCCCACAAAGTTGGGAGCATGAAATTTTTCAAAATGTCTTGGTATACTAATGCCTTAAGAGGTCCCTTCACTGGAACTAAGGGGCCAATCCCAACCCCTGAAAAACAACCCCCACACCATAATCCCCCCTCCACCAAATGATTTCTACAAGTGCACAAAGCAAGGTCCAAAAAAGAAATGGATGAGCGAGTTTGGGGTGGAGGAACTTGACTGGCCTGCACAGAGTCCTGACCTCAACCCGATAGAACACCTTTGGGATGAGTTATGCCCCGTACACACGGTCGGATTTTCCGGTGGAAAATGTCCGATCGGAGCGCGTTGTCGGAAATTCCGATCGTGTGTGGACTCCATCGGACATTTTCCATCGGATTTTCCGACACACAAAGTTTGAGAGCAGGATATAAAATTTTCCGACAACAAAATCCGTTGTCGGAAATTTCGACGGACAAAGTGCTACGCATGCTCAGAATAAATAAAGAGATGAAAGCTATTGGCTACTGCCCCGTTTATAGTCCCGACGTACGTGCTTTACGTCACCGCGTTCAGAACGATCGGATTTTCAGACAACTTTGTGTGACCGTGTGTATGCAAGACAAGTTTGAGCCAACATCCGTCGGAAAAAATCCCAGGATTTTGTTGTCGGAATGTCCGAACAAAGTCCGACCGTGTGTACGGGGCATTAGAGTGGAGACTGCGAGCCAGGCCTTCTCGTCCAACATCAGTGCCTGACCTCACAAATGCGCTTCTGGAAGAACGGTCAAACATTTCCATAGACACACTCCTAAACCTTGTGGACAGCCTTCCCAGAAGAGTTGAAGCTGTTTATAGCTGCAAAGGGTGGGCCAACTCAATATTGAACCCTACGGACTAAGACTGGGATGCCATTAAAGCTCATGTGCGTGTAAAGGCAGGCGTCCCAATACTTTTGGTAATATAGTGTACTATAGCGTATTTGTTCTGGGCGAATGGTGCAAAAAACGAACATTATTAAAGCATAACTCCACTTTTGTTGAGAAAAATACATTTCTGATCTCTGTACATTGCAAGGATTATAACAACCTTTGTTGCAGAGTCCTACCTTTTGTTATTCTGGAGAAATCCGTGTGTGTTTGTCTGTGCCTCTGTGCCGAGTGGGTCTAATGGGAGTGGTTTCATAATTATCTGTCAGCTGTGGCAGCTGCAGGGCACTAATGAGGAAATCTGCTGGGCCTGCATCCCTTTAGATGTGCTGCTATTGGAAATATCTCACCAAAAATGACATTTTTGTTGCAGGGGATGCCTGAAATCTGACTTGTATCTTAGTGCAGACTTCTCTGAAAATTGGTGAGCCAATCACACAAGCAGGAAGTGATGTTTCTGGGGAGTGGTCAGTACACACTCTGTACACAGAACAACTCCATGTAGCCATATTGCATGGCTTTATAGAAAATTACAGTGGCTGCAGACTGAAAAGGAAATTTTTAATAACATTCCATTACAATATTACTTGTATCGCAGTTGTATACGCTATATTATTTTTTCTTTATTTGCTATTCCCCCCCCGCCACGAAAGTGGAGTTACCCTTTAAGCTATTTCCTATGCTGGTTGAATGTTTTCCATTGATTTAAAATGGAAACTACCGTAATTGGCCACTAGATGATGCTAAGTTTTATAGAAAAAGCCTACGATGCATAGCGTCATCTAGTGGGCAAATACGGAATTGATCATTTTAAAACAATGTAAAACATTCGTGCAGCACAGGAAATAGCCCAATTTTTAATTTTTTTTTTCCTAATTAGCACTGAACAAATGAACATGCACTTTCACTAGGTGGATTGCGACATTTTTTTTTAATACCAGATCAGATGTGACAAAACGTGCAACTGCTAGCTGGGTTTTGGGGGTCATTAAGAAACAATAGCACTGCAAGCATGTTTAGGTGCGTTTTCAGTAACGTGCGCAGAAACGCACATTTCCGTGCACGTTCCCGGAACGAGCGGGTGTGAATGGGTCCTTAACCATTAGCTAGCACAAGGCCACCGGAGTCAGTAACTGGCTCTACCCTGTGCCGCCTCCTCCATATTCCGGGCAAAGCTTCCCCTCTCAGCTGCTGGAAATAAGGGTCACTGCTGGGAATTCTGGGACTTTTGATGAGTAAGACAGAATGATGTCATAGGTATAGTCATACATGGACTGAATATGAAAATGTTGATTTGGTTAATAAGATACAACATTTAATAAATGACAGAAAAAAGGACATGTGAAAGCTGAATGTAAAACAGTGTGTAGGAGTTGGCACAGGGGGATGCCGGTGAGAAAAAAATCCCCCCCCCCCCACCTCTAAAACAGGAACATTCATTGTTGCAGATTCAACAAGAGAAACCGAAGCTGCAATGAGGCCTCATTCACATGGGCACTGAGGTCCATAGTCCGTGAATGGGCTGCTGTTGCATGTAAGTGTATAGGGACACATTGGCTAATACAACAACACAAAACAAAAACTCTTGCGCATAAATGTGTAAGCCCAACAGTTCAAAGTTCTCGATGGATGGTAGCTTTCAGCCTTGCTGCCCTCAAGGATAGGGAAATCCTAACATACAGACAAAAAACAGAAAAGAGAGGGCGCACCGGCCTTGTGCATTATCTTTAAAAAGGTTTATTCAAAACAGAAAACGTAAAAGTACTACTCACAAGGGTAGATAGAAATCACGCATATTAGTCAAATGATGGTAGCAGTCTCCAGACCTATGGACAAGACGTGCAGACCGCTGCTGGCTGACGCGTTTCGAAGGCAGCACCTTCTTCTTCAGAGCCTAACAGTATCCATCTCTTACGGTACCTTAAATAATGTGCTCATCAAGGGAGCACAGACCAAACTGACCTAGGAGCCACTCCCATAAAGTGGGCAGTCAAGAGGCGGGCCCTGACACAGCACCATAGTAACCATTTGTATACACATATACAAAAAAAAAAAAAACGCACACACAAAAAAACGCACAAAAAAACGCACAGAGAAAAAAAAAATGCACACAAAAAAATATATATATGTGTGTGTGCGGGGAGCGCAAGTGCACGGATCTATAGTGTGATGAGTGTCATAAGGGGGGGGGGGGGGGGGGAAGGGGGGGAAAGGGGTGTTTGTAATGTGCACATAGTGTGCGATACAGTACACCAGACAACCAGGCAATCTCCAATCCTAAATCTTACAAATGCGGCCACCTGCGCAAACAAAGAAACCCAGCTATCAAATTAAATACAAGATCAAATACAATAATCTGCACCATGAACAGCGCACACTAGACTTCACATGAGACTATGATATATACCGTATATACTCGAGTATAAGTCGAATTTTTCAGCACATTTTTTTGTGCCCCCCTCGACTTATACTGGAGTCAAGCACTTTTCTGCAGCAAAAAATTTCATTTTCCGAACCGATTTTGGGGCCCCGTATCTCAGGGCCAGTTGGTGCTAGAAACCCCACATTTGGTATGCAAACCCAGTGGACCTAGTACTACAACATATCCGAAGTTCCTAGCACTAAGTGGCCCCGAGATACGGGGCCCCAAAATCGGTTCGGAAAATGTCATTCTCTGCTGCAGAAAAGTGCTTGACATTTTCTGAACCGAATTTGGGGCCCCATATCTCAGGGCCACTTGGTGCTAGGAACCCCAAATTTGGTGTGAAAACCCAGTGGAGCTGGTACCATAAAATATCCAAAGCTTGGGTTCCTAGCACCAAGTGGCCCTGAGATATGGGGCCCCAAAACTGGTTCAGAAAATGTCATTCTCTGCTGAAGAAAAGTGCTTGACATTTTCTGAACTGATTTTTGGGGCCCTGTATCTCGTGGCCACTTGGTGCTAGAAACCCCAGCTTTGGAAATTTTATGGTGCTAGTTTCACTGGGTTTGCACACCAAATTTGGGGTTCTTAGCACTAAGTGGCCCCGAGATACGGGGCCCCAAATTTGGTCAACTGTGTCTATCTGCAGCAATGTCATTTCGGGACCCTTTGAGTTCAGAGACCCCAAATTTTGGCTGCAGCTAGGGGGCATCTAGGAACCCTTAACTACCGAGTTTGAAGTTCAGGGGACCTATGGCTGCAAATGGGCACAGTGAGGCATGCAAATGGGCACAGTGATGCTGCAAATGGGCATTGTTGACCCTCTTTTCCACTTACAGTAGCTGTGCATTTCTCACCCTCGTCTTATACTCGGGTCAATAAGTTTTTCCCATTTTTTTGTGGTAAATTAGGGCCTCGACTTATACTCGGAACGACTTATACTCGAGTATATACGGTAAATAAATAAATAAATAAATCACCAGGACCCATCCACACTTGTCCTCCAAGGAGATGAATGATTTAATCTCCATAGTGTGTAAAAATATATCACAGATCTTACCTCAAAGACGCTGTGTAGCTGCAGGCGGCGGTTGGAACGCATGCCATATTCATTACATGTAGTGCGGTCCAGGGGGCGAAAGTAGAAGCTCCGTATCGCTTCCTGATATTTTTACACACTATGGAGATTAAATCATTCATCTCCTTGGAGGACAAGTGTGGATGGGTCCTGGTGATTCATTTATTTATTTATTTATATATCATAGTCTCATGTGAAGTCTAGTGTGCGCTGTTCATGGTGCAGATTATTGTATTTGATCTTGTATTTAATTTGATAGCTGGGTTTCTTTGTTTGCGCAGGTGGCCGCATTTGTAAGATTTAGGATTGGAGATTGCCTGGTTGTCTGGTGTACTGTATCGCACACTATGTGCACATTACAAACACCCCTTTCCCCCCCTTTCCCCCCTTCCCCCCCCCCCTTTATGACACTCATCACACTATAGACCCCTGCACTTGCGCTCCCCGCACACGCACACACATATATATATATTTTTGTGTGCATTTTTTTTTTTCTCTGTGCGTTTTTTTGTGTGTGCGTTTTTTTTTTTTGTATATGTGTATACAAATGGTTACTATGGTGCTGTGTCAGGGCCCGCCTCTTGACTGCCCACTTTATGGGAGTGGCTCCTAGGTCAGTTTGGTCTGTGCTCCCTTGATGAGCACATTATTTAAGGTACCGTAAGAGATGGATACTGTTAGGCTCTGAAGAAGAAGGTGCTGCCTTCGAAACCCGTCAGCCAGCAGCGGTCTGCACGTCTTGTCCAGAAGAAGGTGCTGCCTTCGAAACGCGTCAGCCAGGTCTGGAGACTGCTACCATCATTTGACTATTATGCGTGATTTCTATCTACCCTTGTGAGTAGTACTTTTACGTTTTCTGATTTGAATAAACCTTTTTAAAGATAATGCACAAGGCTGGCGCGCCCTCTCTTTTCTGGTTTTTGTCGGGACACATTGGCTACATGGGCAGAGATGCTCCTTCCAATTTGACAGGCGTGCGGGTGATGGTGAGCGCCCCCCAAATGCTGACCGTGTACATCTGGAGCCATGCACACGTGCACTTGTAAAACTGGGACAAGCGGCTGCCTCCATGCAGCGTCTGCATCCTTCTACACTTACATGGTGCTAATTCTAAGATGAAACAATCAGTGCCACAAGTAAAAAAAAATTGTGATGTTTAAATAAGATAACCTAATAATAAACGTGCACAGCTGCTAAACACTCACCACACTAATTTCAAAATGGATAGTAAATAAATAAATGTAGCGCTATGTGTAAAATTATAAATATAAAGTGCAAATCTCTAAAAAAAATAAATCCTACATATAAATGAATAGTCCATAAAATGAAAAGATAAAACATGAAAAACTCTTCTTGTGATCAGTGTATCCACACAATTCCACCACAGTTCGTCCTCAAAAGGAGTACACACCACCAGGAAAAATGCGCGCTCACCTCCCAGATGAGTCAAAACTCATATGCGGATCTCCCCACGAGCTCTTTGCTCTCACTTCCTCTTCCCAATCAATGGTGGGTAATCCAGATGGCTCTTTTCTTAATGGTAACTCAGCTCATTAATATCCAAAGAAGCGGATCATCTCCCAGCTTGGCTCAAGATTCCATAGTACTTCCTCAGTACTATCTAGTACAGGGGTCTTCAAACTGCGGCCCTCCAGGTGTTCAGGAAGTTCAATTCCCATGATGCCTAGTCATGTCTGTGAATGTCAGAGTTTTACAATGCCTCATGGGATGTATAGTTCTGAAACAGCTGGAGGGCCGTAGTTTGAGGATCCCTGATCTAGTATATATCTAGTATATAGTACTGATCTACTGAGGAAGGCCTGTGATTGGCCGATACGCGTCTAGAAGGGAGGAGCTGATAGTCACGTCCAGCCAGGCACTGTGTATGTGGACACGGCGGTGCTACTCTGGAGGTTTTTATGTGATTTTAAAAGTTTTTATCTTGTAAGTGCAACTTCTCTGTTTGGGGGCTTTGAATACATTTGTATACGGAGAGCACTATGGTCTCTATACTTATTATTTACATGTCCCGAACTCATGGAATCTTGAGCCAAGCTGGGAGATGATCCATTTCTTTGGATATTAATGAGCTGAGTTACCATTAAGAAAAGAGCCATCTGGATTACCCACCATTGATTGGGAAGAGGAAGTGAGAGCTCGTGGGGAGATCCGCATATGAGTTTTGACTCATCTGGGAGGTGAGCGCGCATTTTTCCTGGTGGTGGTGTGCACTCCTTTTGAGGACGAACAATCAACGTGGTGGAATTGTGTGGATACACTGATCACAAGAAGAGTTTTTCATGTTTTATTTCTTCATTTTTTCATTTTATGGACTATTTATTTATATGTAGGATTTATTTATTTTAGAGATTTGCACTTTATATTTATAATTTTACACATAGCGCTACATTTATTTATTTTAGAGATGTGCACTTTATATTTATAATTTTACACATAGCGCTACATTTATTTATTTACTATCCACTTACATGGTGCCTCCTGCACGCAGCACCTGGTGCTTCAAGCTGCGTGAACACATGGCCCATCTATGGAATGCGGGTATCTGCGCCCATGTAAGGGCCGGTGTTCTGCCGAGAAAGTTCCGCTTGGCGGATAAGGACCCCCCTCTACTGCGCAGGCGCAGGATCCTGCGGAAATAGCCGAAGGTGAAAAGGGGAAAATCAGCTGTACACGGTGCCTGTAAGAGGGCCCCTCACGGGCTCCCTTCGCTCCGCTCTTTTTTATTCCCCCTCTAGGTCCACTTGGATGGTGGGGAAGGAACCTGGACCCAGGGCGCAGGCGCCGTGTACAGCTGATTGTAGATTGTGAGCTTCGGGTATCTCCGGCGGCTGATAGTAGTTCGTACTGTGCAGGCGCTGCGCCTGCGCAGTACAGGGGGGTCCTTATCCGCCGAGGGAACTTTCTCGGCAAGACACCGGTTCACACCAGAATCGCACAGGATCGCAGACCCCTGCAGCGAGATTTGGCAGCCCATACAGTAAAACTTTGGTTTGAGTGCGTTTTGCAAAACAAGCTAAATTTTTAAATAAATTTTGACTTGATATACAAGCGATGTCTTGATATACAAGTAGCGTCATATCACAACTGAGTATAAAAGAGAAGAGAGGTGCCTCTAAGTGTAGCAATATGGTTACATTTAATGAAGGTACAACATTTAGCAACATATTGCTACACTTAGAGGCGCCTCTCTTCTCTTTTATATTCTGTAGCTCCTGCTGGATTTTGCTTCTAATTCCCTTGTAAATGGACATTTTATGGTTACACAACCTGGTCACATTGTTATAATCTTTTTCTATGGACTATAAACTGAAGGACTTATGAATAAATGGTTGTGGAACGAATCATTGGAGTTTTCATTATTTCTTATGGTGAATTTTGCTTTGATATACAAGTGCTTTGGATTACAAGTATGTTTCTGGAACAAATTATGCTCGCAGTCCAAGGATTTACTGTACATTTAAATGGGCTGCAAATTGCACCAGAACGCATAAATGTAGTGCATGCTCTACTTTAAAAAAAACATGCTGCACCAAATCACATGGCACTAAGGTACCATGCGATCTGATGCCCGCAAACGCACTGCATTTGCGATCTGCGTTTTGGGGTGCTGTCAGGGTCAGGTCAAGGGGTGGGTGCCCTGGGCGCAATGGTTTATTGCAGGGAGGGTGCCCTGACCCTAACCCTAAGGGAAAGGGTGGGGGGGGCGCGGTTTGGCATCTTTGCCCTGGGCACTGGATGACCTTGTCTTGGCACTGGGTGCTGTTACCCATATATTGGCACCTGCAGCAGATCGCAAAGGCAGTGTGTTTTGAACGCGATGTGGGAAACACATACATACCCTCGCTACTTTTTGACATGGGAATGAGAAACACCGATGAGAAAAAATACGTAGGCATAGGACACACCCCCTGCCACGCCCCTTTACAGAAGAATTATAAAAAAGAATTAGTTAAACTCACAAGTGTTTTTTTTTTACCACTTCTGTTCCTTTATATTGGCTTTTGTAATTCACAAATGCAGCAATTTAGAAACTGGATGAAACGTTTAGCATTGGGAAATACTTTTTTGAAAGATAAATAGTGCATTTTATATACAACTATAGTATCTCACAAAAGTGAGTACACCCCTCACATTTTGTAAATATTATATCTTTTCATGTGACAACACTGAAGAAATGACACTTTGCTACAATGTAAAGTAGTGAGTGTACAGCTTGTATAACAGTGTAAATTTGCTGTCCCCTCAAAATAACTCAACACACAGCCAATAATGTCTAAACCCCCGGCAACAAAAGTGAGTACACCCCTAAGTGAAAATGTCCAAATTGAGCCCAAAGTGTTAATATTTTGTGTGGCCACCATTATTTTCCAGCACTGCCTTAACCCTCTTGGACATGGAGTTCACCAGAGCTTGATAGGTTCCCACTGGAGTCCTCTTCCACTCCTCCATGATGACATCACAGAGCTGGTGGATGTTAGAGACCTTGCGCTCCTCCACCTTCCATTTGAGGATGCCCCAGAGATGATCAATAGGGTTTAGGTCTGGAGACATGCTTGGCCAGTCCATCACCTTTACCCTCAGCTTCTTTAGCAAGGCAGTGGTCATCTTGGAGGTGTGTTTGGGGTCGTTATCATGTTGGAATACTGCCCTGCGGCTCCGAAGGGAGGGGATCATGCTCTGCTTCAGTATGTCACAGTACATGTTGGCATTCATGGTTCCCTCAATGATCTGTAGCTCCCCAGTGCCGGCAGCACTCATGCAGCCCCAGACCATGACACTCCCACCACCATGCTTGACTGTAGGCAAGACACACTTGTCTTTGTACTCCTCACCTGGTTGCAGCCACACATGCTTGACACCATCTGAACCAAATACATTTATCTTGGTCTCATCAGACCACAGGACGTGGTTCCAGTAATCCATGTCCTTAGTCTGCCTGTCTTCAGCAAACTGTTTGTGGGCTTTCTTGTGCCTCATCTTTAGAAGAGGCTTCCTTCTGGGACGACAGCCATGCAGACCAATTTGATGCAGTGTGTGGCGTATGGTCTGAGCACTGACAGGCTGACCCCCCACCCCTTCAACCTCTGCAGCAATGCTGGCAGCACTTATACGTCTATTTCCCAAAGACAACCTCTGGATATGATGCTGAGCACGTGCACTCAACTTCTTTGGTCGACCATGGCGAGGCCTGTTCTGAGTGGAACCTGTCCTGTTAAACCGCTGTATGGTCTTGGCCACCGTGCTGCAGCTCAGTTTCAGGGTCTTGGCAATCTTCTTATAGCCTAGGCCACCTTTATGTAGAGCAACAATTCTTTTTTTTTTAGATCCTCAGAGAGTTCTTTGCCATGAGGTGCCATGTTGAACTTCCAGTGACCAGTATGAGAGAGTGAGAGCGATAACACCAAATTTAACACACCTGCTCCCCATTCACACCTGAGACCTTGTAACACTAACGAGTCACATGACACCGGGGAGGGAAAATGGCAAATTGGGCTCAATAATAAAAAATAATAAATAATAAAATATTTTCAAAAATGTGAGGCATGTATTCATTTTTGTCATATACTGTATACAAATCAGACCAAAATGAGGGACAAATGAGGGGGGGGGGGAGGGACAGAGGGACTTCCAAATCAAGGACAGTCCCTCGAAATCAGGGACAGTTGGGAGCTATGCACCCATGGATCGCACCTTTCCAGCTCTCGCAGCAGATCGCCAAGGCAGTGCGCTATGAACGCGTTGCAGGAAGTGCGCGGAACGTGCCTTAATCACACTGTGTTCTGCGGTGAACTGACTCTAAAAGAGGCCTGTGGTGTAGGAAAAGCAAATTCCGTGTGTGTTTCCCTCACTGAGTTCAAAATGCTCTGCCTTTTGAACTCGGAATAATTGATCGATTGTCCACAACCCATTCAATCAATATGCCACACACACAGGTATGTGGATTTTGATTGAGAGTGAAGATACGAGTTGTAATAGCAACCGTAAATTATCGATGGCATCTCTGTTTCCACCATGTAATCCCATAATCTGAATAACCTGATCGGTCAGAATACAATTGTATGTATAAGGAAAGTATCTCAGTGCTGCCGATCAATGCAACGTGATCGATCATTTCCGACTTCAGAGGAGCATCAGTTTTAGACGCACGCCTAAGCCTTGCTGTAAAGGG
The DNA here is from genome assembly GCA_037952835.1 of Lithobates septentrionalis. Taxonomy (NCBI): domain Eukaryota; kingdom Metazoa; phylum Chordata; class Amphibia; order Anura; family Ranidae; genus Lithobates; species Lithobates septentrionalis. The sequence goes on along the minus strand of JBBDGP010000289.1, from coordinate 866,519 downwards.
GTATATTTATAAAGCATTGAATGTAACTCTTAACAAAAATCCATTGCAGGTGAATCTTCCTGGCGCGTGTTTTTTATATGAAAGTGATTGATTCCCCTTCAGTAAATGTTTGGTGAAGGTCACATTTTCTGCTGTATAAACATATCCCTGAGCCAGCACCTTTTTCTTATAGGGAAGGGTTGGAACATTGGTTAGGTTTTTGTTTGTGAGAAGATTCATCTTCTCTGTTTGCCTGGGTCACAATTGTCACCAAGAGAGGAATTTTGAGCAAATCCAATATTTTACTGTTGTCACCAGAACAAGAGGTGAAGTCATTTCTCTCCTTTATTTTTGAATTAGGTTTTCTTGACCCATTTAACTCTGAGCACAAGAAAAAAAAACGTTTCTTGTAGTTGGCCACCAGGTTTGCACACATCTCAGGAAGGATTTTGTCCCACTCCTCTTTGCAGATCCTCTCCAAGTAATTAAGGTTTCGAGACTGGCGTTTGGTAACTCGAACCTTCAGCTCCCTCCACATATTTTCTATGGGATTAAGGTCTGGAGACTGGCTAGACCACTCCATGACCTTAATGAACTTCTACTTGAGCCACTCCTTTGTTGCCTTGGCCGTGTGTTTTGGGTCATTGTCATGCTGGAATACCCATCCACCACCCATTTTCAATGCCCTGGCTGAGGGAAGGAGGTTCTCGCCAAAGATTTGACGGTACAAGGCCCTGTCCATTGTCCCTTTGATGCAGTAAAGTTTTTCTGTCCCCTTAGCAGAAAAACACCCCCCAAAGCATAATGTTTCCACCTCCATGTTTGACGGTGGTGATGGTGTTTTTGAGGTCATAGGCAGCATTCCTCCTCCTCCTCCAAACATGGCGAGTTGAGTTGATGCCAAAGAGCTTGATTTTGGTCTCATCTGACCACAACACTTTCACCCAATTCTCCTCTGAATCATTCAGATGTTCATTAGTAAACCTCAGATGGGTCTGTACATGTGCTTTCTTGAGCAGGGGAACCTTGCAGGTGCTGCAGGATTTCAATCCTTCACGGCATAGTGTGTTACTTGGTGACAATTGTTTTTTTGGTGACTATGGTCCCAGCTGCCTTGAAATCATTGACAAGATTCTCCCGTGTAGTTCTGGGCTGATTCCTCACCGTTCTCATGATCATTGAAACTCCAAGAGGTTAGATCTTGCATGGAGCCCCAGACCGAGGGAGCTTGACAGTTATTTTGTGTTTCTTCCATTTGCGAATAATTTCACCAACTGTTGTCACCCTCTTACCAAGCTGCTTGGCGATGGTCTTGTAGCCCATTCAAGCCTTATGCAGGTCTACAGTCTTGTCCCTGATATCCTTGGACAGATCTTTGGTCTTGGCCATGGTGGAGAGATTGGAATCTGATTGATTGATTGCTTCTGTGGACAGGTGTCTTTTATAGATGTAAAAAGCTGAGATTTAAGCCCTTTAAGAGAAGGCTCCTAATCTCAGCTCGTTACCTGTATAGAAGACACCTGGGAGCCAGAAATTGTACTGATTGACATGGTATCGTACAGCAGGCACATATCAGGAATATGAAATGTTAGGTTCACATATTCTTTATTCGTTAAACCTAGGGGTACAGGGATAAGGAGTAATAACTTCTTTATTCCTCACTCCTGCAGGCTCCCTACATCCATGCAACCGCTCCTCTCTAAGGTGCTCCTGGCCATGGTCGCACTTTTGCCTCCTCTTTGTACAATGCATGGGTAATAGCACTGCATTGCATGTGTGTGAACATGCTGAGGGCTTGCCTGAGCAGGGTTGAGGTGCATATTACACCCTTTTCAGCTCTCCCTAGACCTAACTGGCATTTAACTCTTATGCCCCGTACACACGATCGGACTTTGTTCGGACATTCCGACAACAAAATCCTAGGATTTTTTCCGACGGATGTTGGCTCAAACTTGTCTTGCATACACACAGTCACACAAAGTTGTTGGAAAATCCGATCGTTCTAAACGCAGTGACGTAAAACACGTACGTCGGGACTATAAACGGGGCAGTGGCCAATAGCTTTCATCTCATTATTTATTCTGAGCATGCGTGGCACTTTGTCCGTCGGATTTGTGTACACACGATCGGAATTTCCGACAACGGATTTTGTTGTCGGAAAATTTTATATCCTGCTCTCCAACTTTGTGTTTTCGGAAAATCCGATGGAAAATGTCCGATGGAGCCCACACACGGTCGGGATTTCCGACAACACGCTCCGATCGGACATTTTCCATCGGAAAATCCGACCGTGTGTACGGGGCATTACAGTTTAAGGGGGACGGGGCACTGTAAGGTTTTTTTTTTTTCCCCTCTATCTAAGAGTTGGGCTTCAATCCTCTGTCCCATGGACTTTTGCCACACCAGCTTCAGTAAAGATGACCGGCCAGTTGCAGCCTCTCCATATGCAGTCAGCCAGTCTTGTTGCCACCCCTTAATAATGATGTCATCATGCCTACTCTGTATTCAGGGCAGGACCCAATGACTAAAATGTTTTAAAGCAAAGAGGCATCATCAACCTCATCAAAATGAAATGTGGGTGTTGCCAGAAGTAGCAGCACTGAAGACCAGAAGACTGGGACGTTGGATCTTGGATAAAGGTAAGTATAGCTGGGTAATAGAGACTATAAAAAAAAAAGATATATTCATTGAGAGTGGGTTGTGGGGTAAACACTAATGTTTTTTTTTTTCATAGACTTAGGAAACTTTCTTCTATTGCAGTGTTGTGTGTCCTTGTGCAATGGAAAGTCAGTCTTTACTATTTTAATTTGCTCAAGTAGGTTGTACATTGTGGGGACTTCCAAATTAAATTTGTGCTGATGTTATAAAAAAAGAAGAATGTCCTGGGATCCTTGGTTTCCTTTGTCTCGTGAAAATAACCATTAGGCTGTTGTGTGTTGTACACTAAAAGGAAACTGAATAACCAAATACAGGAAGTCAATGTGCTTTGTCAGTAATATTAACTTGTAGGACGTGACGACGTGAGTGCAGCAAGTGACATAAGGAGTTTTGTGTTACACAGCATTAAAGACCTATTTATAATCGGAAGTCAACACACCTCATCTTTGTAGCAGGTCTGTACTTAGCATGATGCTTGTTGGTCAGTGTCTAGGACTGTGCCAAGACTCCACGTTTATAAACCATGACAATGTTTTCTAATGTTGTTTTTTTCTTCTGTCCACATTTGGACATATAGTATACGACCAATATGTGGGGACACCTGACCATTACACCTACCTAAATGGCCTGAAATGTGTGGACTCCACTGCAAAATGATTGAGTTCAAGTTTTTCCAGTGAGGGGTGCTGTTAATGGTACAACACACACAGTATAAATACATTGTAGACAATTGTGATAAGACTCTTTTCTGTTCCAGCATGACTGTGCCCCGGTGTACAAAGCCAACCACGTGAAGACATGGTTTGATGAGTTTGGGGTGGAGGAACTCATACGGCCTACACAGAGCCCTGACCTCAACCCCACTGAACACCCTTTGAGATCATTTGGAACATGGAGCAAGGTCTTCTCATCCAATATCAATACCTGACCTCACACATTCTCTATTGGCTGAATGAGCACAAATTCCAACAGTCTCATTCCAAAAGTATGTAGAAGGCCTTCCCAGAAGAGTAGGATCCTACATAGCAATGGGAGGAGGGCAACTCCATATTAACCGCCTGCTGACTGCCCTATATTTATTTTATTTATTTATTTCAGGTACTTATATAGTGCTGTCAATTTACACAGCGCTTTGCATATACATTATACATTCACATCAGTCCCTACACTCAAGGAGCTTACAATCTAAGGTCTCTAACTCACATTCATACATATACTAGGGACAATTTAGACAGGATCCAATTAACCTACCAGCATGTCTTTGGAGTGTGGGAGGAAACCCACGCAGGCACAGGGAGAACATGCAAACTCCAGGCAGGTAGCGTCATGGTTGGGAATCGAACCAGCGACCCTTCTTACTGCTAGGCGAGAGTGCTACCCACTACACCACTGTGCCGACCACCTATAGCAGTTTTACGTGATTCGGCTCTTCCGGGTAGGGCAGATGCATGCGCTCGCACCCAGCGGCGGGTACCATGGACTCGATGTCCACCAATACATGCTGATTGTTTAGTACACAGGTAGAACAGTGATCTGAAACAAGGCAGCTTGCCGCTATGTCAGTAGGGTAGGCATTGATCCTTTGTTGATCCAAGGACACGGATCTATGCCTTCCCTTAGTAAAAGCACCTCCACCACAGTAAAAAAAAATCACTAGCTAGGCACGCAGTTAACCCTTTGATCACCCCTGGTGTTAACCCCTTTCCAGCCAGTGTCATTAGTATAGTGACAGTGCATATTTTATATTACGGTAAGCGTAACTGCTCCTACCATTTTTCATCTGTGGATACAAAGTACCGGAATTTCACCTCTGAGACCTATATGACATCCATGATTATTTTCTCATCCATCTAGAATATATATTATTTACACTGTTGGACATTTATATGATCATAATGTTTACTTAGCTGGACATTTATATGGTCACGAATCACTATCTCTCTATAGGAGAATCACATGTTTTCCCTTTTTTCTACATATGGTCCTCACATCATCACGTTATATGTTTGATTGTTACACACTCACGATGTGTTAACCAACATGGTTATTTATGTCTAGCGCTGCATTTTTTATTTACTGTATTAGTGTCACTGGTCTCCAAAAAGTGTCAGTTAGTGTCCAAATTGTTTGCCGCAATATCACAGTCCCGCTATAAGTCACTGATTAAAGGCAAAAAAATGTAAAGAAGGAAATGGTCAGATAAGGAGTGTGGGAGACGTTTACATAACAGTAGAGACAACAGGAACTGGCAGTATTGGATATTTAATGGTATAGGTCTGCCCTTTGGAGATCTGTTGGCCTACTCCTAGAAAAAGGCTATAGCTTCTGAAAGAGACAAGTGGCAGGTAAACAATGCTGGGTGGTAGTTTTTGACCATATTTTTCTTAACAAACATAGTTTGTGTTACTAAATTTTTAAACTCAGAGAAGGAAAGAGCTGGAGACTGTCAAGCTCTTCCTATTACTCTTTTTTTATAGCTGTAAAACTATATACTGTAAGTAGTGCACAGCTTTTTGAGTTGACCCTTCTCCTTAGAAGAAGGAATTAGAAGAAGGAGTGCCGCTTTCATCACTGGGCAGTGGCAGTGTGTCCATATGGGCGCCGCCCCCTCTGTCCTGCCACCCCCTCTATCAGCAATAGATAGATTCATGCATTGCATGAATCCTACTATGGCCTGAATTACAGCGGCGGGGGGTGTTTTTGAAGCACCTGATTAGAGCCATAGGCTTTAATAGGCGTCAAAAAAAGTGACCTGCGAGCGCCATGCTGGGCGCTTGCAGGTCACTCAGCTGTGTTAGAAAAGCGAATGAATATTCGCTTTCCTAACACTAAAGCACAACTCCGCCAATCAGGTGCTCGGGTCTGTTACCTGTCACCTGATTGTCTGAAACGACAGGCGCCACTATTGGATGCCTATCAGGAGGAGAGGACGAGAGATGAGGATGGCAGGAGACGCACGAAGGACCCCGCTCGTCGCCATCACCAACTGCCCTACCAAGACAGGGTAAGTGCCGGGCAGACGGCAAGTGGGCGGGGAGGGGATCACACTGGGGGCATTCAAGGACACACTGGCAGCATTGAATGGGCACACTGGCAGCATATGATGGGCACACTGGCAGTATTTGATGGGCACACTGGCAGCATTTATGGGCACACTGGCAGCGTTTGAAGGCACAGTGGCAGCATTTGGCACAGTGGCAGCATTTGGCACAGTGGCTGCATTTGATGGGCACAGCGGCAGCATTTGATAGCACAGTGGCAGCATTTTGCACGGTGGCTGCAATTGATGGGCACAGTGGCAGCGATTGATGGCACAGTGGCTGCATTTGATGGCACAGTGGCAGCATTTGATGGCACAGTGGCAGGGTTTGATGGGCACAGTGGCAGTGTTTGAGGATACAGTGGCAGCGTTTGAAGACACAGTGGCTGCACTCGATGGCACAGTGGCAGCATTTGATGGCACAGTGGCAGCATTTGATAGGCACAGTGGCAGCGTTTGATGGGGACAGTGGCAGCGTTTGATGGCACAGTGGCTGCAATTGATGATTTTTTTTCAAAAATTCCCCCCCCCCCCCCCCCCAAATATTTTCAGCACCAGCCGCCGCTGTCACTGGGTGACATATTTGGCTTTCTCTGGAACTCACCAGAGAACTGGTAGTCAGCCACCCCATTCTGCATTCTTCACGGACGAGGTTTGGAATGTCTATAAAATATATTTTTTTGAATTACAACATAATTTATCCTTGAATTTCACAAGTCTACCAGCAGTCAGAATAGCGTATTTGACCTGATCAAAATTCTACTGAGGAGAAGATTGGGATTGTAGGTTTACAAAGGGAAGCAGTTGGAAGTTTGAGCAGAACGGCCCTATAGATATTATTATAGATAGTATTATACCTAACCTAGAGTAGCTCTAATGACTTCAATGGGAACATAGGGAGCTTGAAACTAGGAACATTGCATCTTCATCCCTGCGGATGGTAATAACTGTTTAAGAATCAATTTGAACACCAGTCCCAGACTGGATTGAAAAGGAACTACGACCAATCAGGTTATGATAATCATCTCTGTCCTTATTGGGGAGATTTTTGCTTATTTCCTGTCAAAACAAGAAGTAAAGGGGGGATTCTATCCAGAAGGGACACGGACCAAAACAAAACCCACTATTAGTAGAGTAAGGAGGAATTAGATCTTCGTACTGTGCTTTTATTGCTTTCTGTGCATTCCTGTCCCGGTGACAACCCAACACCCCATTTCTTATATGGGAGTCACAGGGAGAGAACGTAAGGCAAATTCTTCTGAGTGGAGTCAGAGACAGAAATAAAAAACCTGATAGGATAGTTAAGTTCTTCATATTATTTATAACTAAAAAAAAAAAAAATTACTGTACATCTCTTTTTTAATATTACATGAGTAAAATATTAGATTAAAGTATAAAGTTTCATTAGTATGAACTCGTGTAATAATTATTGTTTGTATGTATAAGTTTTTATTATCTGTGTACATAAAGACAGCCCTTTTGAAAACAGAAGACTGCAAGATGTGTTTTATTAATGCCAAGTAGGAGGTACCCCAAAATATTATAATTTATTAAAGATGACGTGTCCCTTGTTGGTTTGTGTTAAATGTAAATTTAATTCTAGTTCCACTTTGAAGCTGAATTCCAGGATCAGTAAATTTTGCCTAAATCCATTCATCCTGTGTATTCTTCCTTGAATCTTGGTATGCTTTGTGTATTTCCCTCTGTGAAGGAGCTTCCTGTAATAAAGACCGCTCACTGCTGCTCTCTCTCCTTGTGCAGGGTGACTGGTCTTGTCTCCGCCCCTTCCTGTAGTTTACTGCAGGCAGCCTGTAATGGGTGAAGCCTACTGGGCCCCTCCCACAGCTCTGCTTTCTGAACAGGATATGTACAACACAGTGATGATGTCACTACTACTTTTACAAAGTAATTGCTGAGTTTGTAAAGGCATTTGGTGCGCATAAAGTAGATTTACATCCTCTGTGGCTATTGAAGACTACATACAGTTGTGTTCATAAGTTTACATACCCTGGCAGAATTTATGATTTCTTGGCCATTTTTCAGATAATATGAATGATAACACAAAAACTTTTCTTTCACTCGTTGTTAGTGTTTGGCTGAAGCCATTTATTATCAACCAACTGTGTTTACTCTTTTTAAATCATAATCACAACAGAAACTACCCAAATGACCCTGATCAAAAGTTTACATACCCCCGTACTTAATATCGTGTATGGCCCCCTTAACCTCAATGACAGCTTGAAGTATTTTGTGGTATTTGTGGATGAGGCTCTTTATCTTCTCAGATGGTAAAGCTGCCCATTCCTCTTGGCAAAAAGCCTCCAGTTCCTGTAAATTATTGGGCTGTCTTGCATGAACTGCACGTTTGAGATCTCCCTAGAGTGGCTCAATGATATTGAGGTCAGGAGACTGAGATGGCCACTCCAGAACCTTCACTTTATTCTGCTGTAGCCAATGACAGGTCGACTTGGCCTTGTGTTTTGGATCATTGTCATGTTGGAATGTCCAAGTACGTCCCATGCGCAGCTTCTTGGCTGATGAATGCAAATGTTCCTGCGGTAATTTTTGATAACATACTGCATTCATCTTGCCATCAATTTTGACCAAATTTCCTGTGCCTTTGTAGCTCACACATCCCCAAAACATCAGCGATCCACCTCCGTGTTTCACAGTAGGAATGGTGTCATAGGCCTTGTTGACTCCTCTCCAAATGTAGCGTTTATGGTTGTGGCCAAAATGCTCAATTTTGGTCTCATCCCTCCAAATGACTTTGTGCCAGAAGGTTTGAGGCTTGTTTGGTGTATTGTAAGAAGGATACTTTGTGGCATTTGCGTAGTAATGGCTTTCTTTTTGCGACTCGACCATGCAACCCATCTTTCTTCAAGTGCCTCCTTATTGTGCATCTTAAAACAGCCACACCACATGTTTTCAGAGAGACCTGTATTTCACCTGAAGTTATTTGTTGGTTTTTCTTTGCATCCAAAACTATTTTCCTGGCAGTTGTGGCTGAAATTTTAGTTGGTCTACCTGACCGTGGTTTGGTTTCAACAGAGCCCCTCATTTTCCACTTCTTAAATAGAGTTTGAACACTGCTAATTGGCTTTCTCAATTCCTTGGATATCTTTTTATATCCCTTTCCTGTTTTATACAGTTCAACTACCTTTTTCCCGCAGATCCTTTGACAATTCTATTGTTTTCCCCATGACTCAGAATCCAGAAGCGTCAGTGCGGCACTGGATGAAAGATGCAAGGGTCTGTCAGGAGCCCAGAAACTCATTGACCTTTTATACACACACTAATTACAAGCAAACAGATCACAGGTGAGGATGGTTACCTTTAATAGACATTTAAACCTTTTTGTGTCAACTTGTGTGCATGTTATCAGGCCAAAATCACAAGGGTATGTAAACTTTTGATCAGGGTCATTTGGGCAGTCTCTATTGTGATTATGATTTAACCGGTTGAATACAGGGCAATTTCACCCCCTTCCTTCCCAGGCCAATTTTTAGTTTTCAGCGCTGTCGCACTTTAAACGTCAATTGCGCGGTCGTGCGACGTTGTACCCAAAAAAAATTGACGTCCTTTTTTCCCCACAAACAGATCTTTCTTTTGGTGGTATTTGATCGCCTCTGTGGTTTTTATTTTTTGCGCTATAAACAAAAGAAGAGCGACAATTTTGAAAAAAACACAATATATTTTACTTTTTGCTATAATAAATATCCCAATTTTTTTTTTTAAAAAACAAATTTTTTCCTCAGTTGCGGCCGATACGTATTCTTCTACATATTTTTGGTAAAAAAAAATCGCAATAAGCGTATATTGATTGGTTTGCGCAAAAGGTATAGCGTCTACAAAATACGGGATAGATTTATGGCATTTAAAAAATATATATATTTATTTATTTATTTTAGCGGCGATCGCGATTTTTTTTCGTGACTGCGACATTATGGCGGACACATCGGACACTTTTGACACATTTTTGGGACCATTCACATTTATACAGCGATCAATGCTATAAAATTTCATTAATTACTGTGTAAATGTGACAGGCAGTGAAGGGGTTAACCAGTAGGGGGCAGGGAGGGGTTAATATATTTCCTAGGGAATGATTCTAACTGTAGGGGGAGGGGACGCACAAGGGGAGGAGACCGATCAGTGTTCCTCCGTTCTGGGAACACAGATCGCTCTCCTCAGAGCTGACAGGCTGTGGATCTGTGTGTTTACACACACAGATCCACGGTCCGGCCCGGTTAACGGGCAATCGCGGGTGCCTGGCAGACCTTGCGGCCGCCGGGCACACGCACCGGGTCCAGAGCAACGCGGCGGGCGCGCGCGCGCCCCCTAGACGGCCGGGAATCCCAAGACGTCATATGACGTCCACCCAGGATGGGAGATCCCATCCCAGGACGTCATATGACTATAGGCGGGTAGTGAAGTGGTTAAAGAGAGTAAACACAGTTGATTGATAATAAATGGCTTCAGCCAAACACTAACCACGAGTGAAAGAAAAGTTTCTGTGTTATCATTCATATTCTTTGAAAAATGGGTATGTAAACTTATGAGCACAACTGTACATTTGAATAAAAGTTTTGTGACCAGAGTTCTGCTTTAAGTTTTCTAATAGGTTCATCTTTGAAACTATCTAATGGATGCACCTTGACTGATTCATATGTAAATATAAGATTTATGACATTTGGAAATTCCCCAGAGGGAACTACAGACTGGACTAATGCAAATACAAATTGGGGAGTGGCATACCTGATGTATCTCTACATATTATCCCTCCCATCAATTCTCTGGAATATAGTCAGTCACAGTCAGCACAGTAACAACGATGCTGTATACCAGTGTTTTAACCTACCAGATTGAAATTTACTGACACGACAACCAAAATTTACTGGCACAGCCACGTTTTTACTGGCATTTCCAAAGGTTTCCAAAATTACAGTTTTAACTGCAAATTTTACTTCTGGAGCCTCTGAAAAGCCAATGCAAATATTGGTTTCTGAAAGGTAGTACTTACAAAAGTGTAGACATGCTCACCATATGCTTGGGCCTAGCAATTGCTTTGTCATAGACAGGGATCTGTATCTACTGAGAGAGGTGATTACAGGGGTGTGCCCGAGGCTACATGGAGCCACAAGGGTCCCAGAGGTGCACTAGGAGTCACTAGATGACCTGACCCCGCCCCAGCCCCCCACCCCCTCACCCCCCCTCTTGCTTGGCATAGCATTTGATTGACAGCAGCTGGACCCAATGACTCCCAGTGTCATCAATCTGTCCAATGAGCAGGGAGACAGCGGTGAGGTGCTGCTCTTGTGCACATTGCTGGATCAGATCGGGCTCAGGTAAATATAAGGGGGGGGGGTGGGGGTTGGGGGGGATTTTGCGGCACAGAAGGTTTTTTAATCTTAAAGTGGGGTTCCCATTTAAAAAATAAAATTAAAAGTCAGCAGCTACAAATACTGCAGCTGCTGACTTTTAATTGGACACTTACCTGTCCCACGGTCCAGCGATGCGGGAGGGATCGAAGCCCCGCTCATCTCCCCCTCCGTTCGGTGGTGCCGGCATTGCAACTGTGGGCGCCGGGCTGTGGCTTCACAGCCGGGCACCCACTGCGCATGCTCGAGCGGCGCCACGCGCCGTGATTGGCCGCTCAGTCATCTGGGACCTGTAATGGGTCCCAGATGATTGACAGGAGGGAGGGAGCAGAGCTGAGCCCTTCCTGTGCCGAGGGGAAGTGATGTCACCAGCCCAGGCACTGAAAGAGGCAGACTACGAGGGACCCCCTAGCAACAGGCATTTAGAGGTGAGTAAAAAAAAAAAATTTCCAAATTTTAGGCACATTCATGTACTTTTTTTTTGGGTGGAACACCACTTTAATGCATAGAATGCATTAAAGTGAAAAACCTTAAAAGAGAAGTATGGGGTTCTTTTTTTTTTTTCAGAATCATACATACCTAGGTGAATGCAGCATTGGTCCGATGCTGAATCTGTCCCCTGCCGGATCTAAAACTGAGAGCTGAGCGATGAAACACTGCCGATCACTCGTTTTTCAGAGCTCCCTGAGCAGAGAGCTGTTTACTGTCAGTCACAACCTTCTGCTCTGTCCCCCCCCCCCCTCACTCATTGCAGCGCTGGGCCGTGGAGGGGGTGGGAGCGGCTAGCTCAGGCTTTTAGCGGCTTGCTGAGAGGCTGAGCCGGGTGCTGGTCCAGGCACGTGGGCGGATACTGGCTTCATGGCCGCGATCTTGTTTGAGCCTGGACCAGCTCGGTGACGTCAGCCAACCGCGGGCTTCACAGGAGTGCAGAACGATCTGCACTCCTGTGATCCACATGAGAGGTACAGCCAAACAAGCTTTTTCCTTTTAAGGCTTTAGAACCACTTTAACAGGACCAGTAAACAAAGGGGATCTCACAGACAGCAATGAATACATGAGAAGGTGTCAAACACTTCACCAATCTATGCAATTTAAAAAAGATAGTTTTGGCATTAGATATTCTTTTTTTCTTTTTTGGTAGAATTAAATGTTCATAAAAGAATAATACATTTTGTAGAACACAAAATTCTATCACACAATTTCGTATAAAAAATGACTCATGCTTTTTTTCCCTGCATTGTGTACATTCTGAACACCCTTTCTGTGTGCACAATCCATCAGCAACTGAACATGACAGTTTTATTGTGAATCACTGCAGTATTACACTATGCATTGTTTTGGCTACTTATAGTCCAATTTGACAGCATACATGAAAGGGCGACAATACCAAAACTAAATTAAGTAAATATTGTTATCCTAAAAAAGGAAATGACTGATTTAAAAAAAAAAAAAAGAAGCAGGAAATATATATAAAAAAGGATAAGTGTTTGACGTAACAAGAATTTGTGCAGCAACATAGTCTAGGTGTTTGGTTTACTGTAGATACACAAGAAGATAAATTATAATTTTAGCTACTGTGTTTTTAAAGTTTAAACTATATATAGAGCACAGTCTTTGTTTGATCTATAAACATCTGGTACATGAAAAAGGATTCCTCCAAGCACTATGGGTCATTTAAAGAGACAGTAAAACAGCAGCTGGCGCCACAGTTCCCTTTATCTAAATGATTCCTTGGACTTTGAGAACTTATAATGGAGTAGTCACTGCTGTTATGACTGATTTGAGTTGTGTGTATTATTATTATTAAAGCGGTTGTATACCCGCTGTCTTTTTTTTTTTTTTTTCTACACCTGTAAGGGAAAAGGCATAATGAGCTAGTATGCACTGCATACTAGCTCATTATGAGATACTTACCTTGGAACGAGGCACCGGCATCTCACCTGGTCCATGCCGAGGGAGCTGACATCTCCCCTTGGCGTGTCTTCCGGGTATCGCGGCTCCGGCGCTATGAGTGGCCGGAGCCGCGATGTCGTCACTCCCGCGCCTGCACACGGGAGACTTCTGCCCGGCAAGCTCCAGAGTTTGCCGGGCTGTCAGCGGAGAATCCCCTGTGCGCATGCGCCACTGCAGTCAGCGGCTCATTGCAAGGGGAAAATCTCCTAAACCTTACAGGTTTAGGAGATTTTTTTTTACCTACAGGTAAGCCTTACTATAGGCTTACCTGTAGGTAAAAGTTACAAATAAAGGTATACAACCACTTTAAGGTACTTGTATAGCACCATCAATTTACACAGCGCTTTACATATACATTGTACATTCACATCGGTCCCTACCCTCAAGGAGCTTACAAACTAAGGTCCCTAACTCACAGTAGTCATATACTAGGGCCAATTTAGACAGCAACCAATTAACCTACCAGCATGACTTTGGAGTGTGGGAGGAAACCAGAGTACCCAGAGGAAACCCACGCAGGCACAGTGAGAATATGCAAACTCCAGGCAGGTAGTGTTGTGGTTGGGATTCGAGAGAGACTGCTACACACTACACCACTGTGCCGCCCATTAGTGTATTAAATTGTAACCTCTGCCTTCCTTCATAAATTGTACTATCTCTTTATAATGTAAAGAGCTGTGCAAACTGCTGGTGCTTTATAAATCCTGTAAAAAATAAATTTAAAAAAGTTTGTTTTAGCAAAGGTGAAAGCTAAAGTGGCTGATTCAGTGAAAAGGGGCTATGCGCGCCATCTACTGGCTGAATAGAGTATTGCACACTATGAATATGCAATATTTCTTATTAATCTGATGAACAAAAAGGGAAACACATTTTTTTTTAATTTTACCCCTTTCAGCTCCGACCATAATAAATAAGGTGAAAAAATACATATAAAATTGCTATACATTAGCGGGCACAATAACATTTCTGAGGACTGACGCATGGTTAGTGGAGCAGTTTTTTTCTTCTTTACAGAAGACTTTTCAAAATCCTGTGTTTGCAAAATACAAATCACTGTTTAATGTGAGATCTTCACACAATAGAAATAAGAGACGTTCTGATTTGTTAGCAGGATTAAACCAGCAACGCATTTCTTTAAATGTGCTAATCCTGGGAAGTTCTTATGTTAGAAGACATTATCATTAGTATAGTAAGGTAAATTGGTATATAGTCAAGGCCCCTCTCGCTAGTTATTTATTTATTTTTTTTAAAATATATTTTATTAAGATTTTGAGACAAACAAACGGTAACACTTGGTTGCTACAGTACATCAACATCACATCTAGTTGAATAAGGCGTCCGACAGCGTGAGTTGCCAGATTACATAGCAGTGATAAAAGTATAAAAGTATACAAATGGTCCTCCTCAGAGGGAAATAGACTGTTAAATACCATAAGATATACAAGCCTGGAATTGCAGACAAATGGGTCTAGGAGCACGCTATTCTAATCAGTAATTTGACCTGACAGTTACTGTAAAACCATGTTTATTATGAAATATTCATTTTCTCCATCCATTTACGCCAGACTTTATCAAATTTCAAGGGACAACCTCTGTTAGCATATGTGTCTTTGTATAACGGGAGGTTCCCATTAACTAGATGTTTCCACTGCGTAATTGATGGAGGGTTAGATTTTTTCCACTGCATTGCGATATTTTTCCTGGCATAGAAGAGTAGTAGACTGATCAGTGTGCGTTTGGCTATGGTAGGAACAAGATTTTCTAACAAGCCCAGAATACATATCTCCATCAGAGGAGAAAGGTTGGTTGAGGCCACCTTGTTAGTTAGATCAAGTACCTCTCTCCAGTATTGTTGTAATCTTGGGCAGTGCCAGAAGATGTGTGCGAAGTCTCCTGGAGATATACCACATCTCCAGCATTCCGGAGAGTGCTGGGGGTTCATAAGGTGTAGTCTATGTGGGGTAAAATAGGCCCTATGGACAATTTTGAATTGTACCACTCTGTCTCTTATGGAAACGAGTGACCTGAAGGGGAAATCCCAGACGTCATCCCAGTCATCGTCGTCCAACGCAGGAATATCGCGTTGCCAACGGGACCAGAGTCCATCTAGAGATGGTAAGGACGCAAAGATCAGATGCGCGTATAAACGCGAAGTAGGTTTTTCAGCGCAGCTGTATCGGAGCGTCCTCTCCAGCTCGGATTGAGTCAGGGTGCAAGAGGAGTGGGGAAATTGAGCAGCAAATGCATGTGCCAATTGAAAATAGC
Organism: Lithobates septentrionalis; assembly: GCA_037952835.1. NCBI lineage: Eukaryota > Metazoa > Chordata > Amphibia > Anura > Ranidae > Lithobates > Lithobates septentrionalis. The sequence goes on along the minus strand of JBBDGP010000289.1, from coordinate 851,243 downwards.
GGAACTGGTAGTGTTTCGGTAGGTTATACATTACGGACAGCTGGTCGAAGGAAAGTAACGAAGTCTGTGGTATAACATGTGATATTAGTTTGATGCCGTATTTAGTCCATAATTGGGGGTCTGAAAGCTTACAGAAATGTGGTAGATTGGGGTTTGACCATAACGGGGTGTTGGGGGAGGGTTCAGAGAGATTGTGTTTACCAATATTAAGACCTGTTCTCCATGCTCGCAGGGTAGTGTGCATGGATGGGGTTAGTGGGTGAGGGGCGCGTGGACCTCTATGTATTAAAAGCTGGAGGGTCTCCCAGGAACCCACCACTGTAGCCTCCAAAGCTGAGGCCGCATTGGTTTTGTCAGGGACTAACCACCAGACCACCGTCACTAACTGTGAGGCTAGAAAATATTTATAACAGTCCGGGAAAGCCATGCCGCCCTGAGATGTTGGCCTCATCAAGGTAGACAGTTTGTATCTAGGTGGGGTGGGGCCCCACAAGAAATCTGAGAATTTTTGGTTGAGTTTGGTGAAGAATGATTTGGGGATCCGCTGCGGGGAATGACGAAAAAGATAGGTGAATTTGGGAATAATTTTCATCTTGAGGAGATTTACTCTACCCCAAACTGATAGAGGTAAATTGCTCCATGATTTGAGTTTAGGTCTCATATCATCCAATACTGGATCAAGATTTAGCTTAATGAAATCCTGGGCATGAGATGAGACCTGAACCCCAAGATATTTGAAGGTGTCTACCCATCTTAACGGGCTGTCAGGGGGAGAGGTGTTCTTAGCCTCCTGATCTATCGGAAATAGGGTGGATTTTGACCAATTAACCCGCAAACCTGTAACTTCAGAGAATGTGTCTAGAACTGAAAGTGCTCCTTGGAGCGATGGGCCAGCATCTGCGAGAAAGAGGACCATATCATCTGCGTACAGGGCTACCCTCTCCTCCAGCAAGCCAACACGCAGCCCCTTAATATGGGGCGATGTACGTAGGGCTTCAGCAACTGGCTCAATGGCTATGGCAAACAAGGCCGGGGAGAGAGGGCAGCCCTGTCTAGTTCCCCTAAACAGTCTGAAGGGAGATGACAAACTGGAGCCAAGACGTATCGAAGAGGTGGGGCACTTATATATAGTCTGTAACCACGAAATGAACTGTAGTGGAAAGCCCATTCTCCGGAGAGTTTCCCAAAGAAAGGGCCACTCCACCGTATCGAAAGCCTTCTCTATGTCCAATAGAGCAATGGCCCTCGTCCCCGAATTACTATGCTGGGTATGGATATTTGTGAAAAGTCTTCTGAGATTTACATCAGTAGATCTCTTGGGCATAAAACCTGTTTGGTCGGGATCAATTACTGATGGCAGCAATGGATAAAGACGGGAGGCCAGGAGTTTGGTTAAGATTTTAAGATCATTATTCAATAATGCGATCGGTCTGTATGATGCACATAGCTCCGGATCCTTGGGGGGCTTATGAATTAAGGTCAAATATGCCTGATGCATTGATGGAGGTAAATCACCCTTGGACAAGCAGGTAGTATACAGCTGGGCTAGAATGGGTGCCAGCAGCTCGCAGTGAGTTCGATAAAAATCAATTGGGAGTCCGTCTGGCCCTGGTGCCTTGCCGGTGGGGAAGGAGCGGATAACATTTAAAACTTCCAATGCCGTAAAAGGCTGGACCAGTGACTGTCTCTCCTCGTCCGAGAGCCAGCCGAGTGCCAGCGGATCTAAGAGGTCCCGCAGTGACTCGGGTCGGAAATCGGAGGGGAGAGAGGAGTCATAAAGCTTCCCATAAAAAGCACCGAAAGCCTCCAATATTGCAGACTGGGACGTCACTACATCTCCCTCAGAGGAGCGTAGACTGGAGACAACAGTGAGTGGATGGTCATGTTGAGCCATCATAGCCAAGAACCGACCGTTCTTGTCCCCTTGCTCAAAGAACCGCTGTCTACCTTTGTGTATGTCTAGCCTGGTGACCTCTGACATATGTATGTTTAATGCACTCTGCGCTGCATTGAGCGAATCAAAGTGAGAGGGCGAGGGGTCTGCACTGAACGCTGCATTCTGATCATCAACTGACTGTTGGAGTAGCTGAGTTTGTTGGCCCTGCTGTTTCTTAACACTGGCTATGGTAGAAATGTATAGACCTCTGGTGTAGGCCTTGAATGTGTCCCAAACTATTTGCGGAGATGAAGATTCCCTATTGTGATCCCAAAAATCTGCCAATCCGGGCGGGATAATGTCAGCCACCTCAGGGTGAGAGATCCACTGTGCCCCCAGCCTCCACAAAGCCGCATCACGACATGCAGACGAGCGGAACTCCACAACCAGAGGGCTATGATCGGATAGGCCACTAGGAAGATAGGAGGCCTCCACTACGTCTGCTAACAGCGATTGGTTGGAGAAAGCTAAGTCTATTCTTGAGGCAGTCTTGTGGGAAGCCGAGAAGCACGAGTAAGCCCTAAGGGCAGGGTGTCTCCATCTCCATATCTCGTCCAAGCCCATTGCCTGTGCCCAGGAGAGTAAGTCAGAGTTGTGGTTTTTAGGAGGGGCAGGTCTATCCATGCTTGGGGAGAGAATAGCATTAAAATCCCCCATTACCAAAAGTTTCCCGGGGCAAAAGGGGGCCGCTTTCTCCAGGACTGTATAGAGAAAGCCTGGAGAAAAGGGTGGAGGTATGTAAATATTAATTACAATATATCTCTGAGACCAATGTCTAAACACCAAAATAACAAATTTACCCTGGGGGTCCGTGCATACTTCCTCAATTGTACATGGGAATTTCTTGGCAATTAATATTGAGACCCCCCTTGCATAGGAGGAGTATGTAGCATGGACGGACCTCTGTATCCAGGGTTTTTTAAGAGTCAGGACCTTGCTGCCTGTGAGGTGAGTCTCTTGGAGAAGAATAATATGAGGGGAGTGGAGTTTCAGGTATTTGGTTAATAGTGCGCGCTTGAATTTGGAATTCAGGCCTCTGATATTCCATGAGAGGACAGTAAATTTTTCAGTTAGGGAGGTAGCCATATGTAGAAGGGGAACCGATGTAGAACAGGATAGTAGGAGGGGCATATGAGAGGGCAACTCACAGACAGCAAAATCCCAGAGTACCCCCACCGTGTGGCGGTAGCAATTGACCACTGCAGCAACCATTTAGACACTAACAATAAAAACAACAAACTAAAACATAAACGACCCAAGCACAGAGTGCTTATCCTACTAATTCCCATCTCCTCTCCAAAAGAGAGAAAAAAAAAAAATAGAACCGGGGAGGAGAGCGGGAATAGTTTTACCCAAAAAAGAAAAAACAACCTCTAACTGTAGGTATACCCTTAAATAGGGTTATCACCCTGTAATGTTTTTACTGCAGACCAGTCCGTGGTCTTGGTAGGGGGGGTGGGAACTTGTTCTATTCCCCTCAACTGTGGGGTGATATACCGCCTCCAAATGGGGGTAGATGGAGGGGGAGTGCAGGAGGGGGAAGAGAGGGATCTGTTGCGTGGAGATCCTGTTGGGGTAGTTGTGTAGTTCGCTCAACAGGAGGGCGAGCAGTCCGGCTCTCAATATAGTGCTCAGTTCACACACACGGTGAATGACTTATCCAACTGGGGTTGTGGAATGAGGTAGGGACATAAGAAAAAAAAAAGGGGAAGGGAGAAAAATAAAAGTCCAGCGAAAAAGAAAAAAGTATGGGGTCAGGTTGCAGTGCAAATGAAGATGGGGTCAGAATCTCAGCGTGTCATTCGGAAATTTTGAAAAATGGAGATCCGCAGTAGGTAACATGACCCCAAGGGTAAGTAAGGGTTATTGATGGTAGATCCAAGTGGAAAGGGGGGAAAATAAGAGGATTGGGGCTTGCCGGTTAATTAAGTCAAGTCACAGTACCTGGGGATACAGAGCTGAAATTTAGCCACGACCATCCAGCCAGGAAAGAGCTGCCTCAGGATCCATGAAGAAGTGAGCTCTTTCGCCATCAATCACACGAAGCTTGCTAGGGTAAAGTAAGCTGAATTTTATTCCTTTGTCTCTCAGGCGTCGTCTTGCTTCCGTGAACGATCGGCGTCTTTGCTGTATCTCTGGGGAATAGTCAGGAAAGAGCATTATCTTTGCATTGTTGAAGCGTAATTCTTGCTTCTCCCTGGCTGCAGCAAGCAGTTTATCCCGGTCTCTGTAGTTCAGGAGCCTAAGGAGGAATGGTCTCGGCGGGGCTCCGGGTATAGGGGGAGCAGGGGGAACCCTGTGGGCACTCTCCACTACATATGTAGGAGGCATGGCAGGGATATCCAGGAGAGAGAGGAGGAAGGATTCTGCAAATTCAGCCGGTTTAGCCCCCTCTGCTCTCTCAGGGAGACCTATGACACGGATGTTGTTCCTCCTCAGTCTGTTCTCAGTGTCTATGGACTTTTCTTGCAGGGCTTTAACTTGCAATTGCAGGGCACGGAGGTCCCGGGAGTCAGCTCTGGTATCATCCTCTAGCTGGGAAATGCGGCCTTCAGCCTCAGCGAACCGGGACCTAAATTTGTCCATGTCATGCCTTATAAGGCTGACATCCGTGACTAGATGGTCTATCTTAACCATGACAGAGTCATTGCCCGTTTTTATAGCAGCTAGAAGCTCTGCATGTGAGGCTGCTTGTGCTGCAGACAGCTCAGAGAGGGTTTGTGTCTGTGTACCAGCCGACATTGTGGAGATAGGAGGCCTCGTCTACAAGATGGCGGCGGCCGAGGAGCGAGTACAGGCAGCGGATGATGAACGGGTCTTACCCGGAGGTGGCGGGGGGGTCCGCTTGGTGCTGTAGGACCTCTTGGACCCCAGGGTGCCGGATTAGGTGGAGGTAGATGAGATTTTCGAGCCAGGATCGGTATCAGGATCTATGTGAGAGCGGAGCTCAGCCGCAGCACGTCTTCTCCCCTTCACATCCGGCCACGCCCCCCTCCTCTCGCTAGTTATTTAATGGGGTCATGGAGTGCCAACCCTAAATATATAAATTGGAAAGGGAAAAGGAAAATGTGTTTTGGGGCGTTAAACGGTAACCTCCAGACATATGAATTATTGCACAAATTAATAAAATCTCATTTATTGAAAATAAAGAAAGAGAAAAACATATATACGTAAAAAAGGGGGGAATGAAATATACACCCCTAAGACAGATAATACATTTACAGCAAAACATTACATAGAAGCAATCAACAGTCAACATGTTTTGCGGTTAACATACACATCCGCTTCTTCAAGGCTTGTTTGCTTCTTAATTTGTTCAACATCTGTTTACAAACAAAAACATCAATATGCAGTAAACAAACATATACATAATCCAAAATATGTGACACATATTAGAAGGGAAAAAGAAAAATTGTTGTATCACCCCCCGATTATTTATTTATTTCAGGTACTTATATAGCGCTGTCAATTTACGCAGCGCTTTACATATTCATTGTACATTCACATTATTCCCTACCCTCAAGGAGCTTACAATCTAAGGTCCCTAACTCACACTCATACATACTAGGGACAATTTAGACAGGATCCAATTAACCTACCAGCATGTCTTTGGAGTGTGGGAGGAAACCGGAGTACCCAGAGGAAACCCACGTAGGCACAGGGAGAACATGCAAACTCCAGACAGGTAGTGTCGTGGTTGGGATTCGGACCAGCGACCCTTCTTACTGCTAGGTGAGAGTGCTACCCACTAGACCACTGTGCCGCCCCAATTACTAGCCCTGCCTTTACCCCATCTATGCATCTCCTTCCTCCTCCTCCTAGGCCAATAAGATCACTTCTCCTTTCGGAGAATCAGTGTGACAATAGCGAATGTGCATTCGCTATTGTCACACAACACAAATGGGTTGGCTCGGGGCGCAGAGCAGTGATGTGCGAACTTGGTGCTCTATTGACTGTGGTAGGGATCACGCAAAATTGTCAATGTCGTCACTTTCAGTGTCCGATAACGAATTTCACCACGAATCACTATCGCTCAATTCTGCAAGAGATTCAGATTCACTATCGCTGTTTACTAGCTGGTCTAAAACCGTTTTTTACATAGAGGGACGCTTTTTGGATGCCATGGACATTCTCAAGTTTTCAGGCAGAAAGAATGACAGAAAAAACGGTATATATAATATAAAAGTGCAGGCAGGGCACTGGACAAAGCACTAGGGACAAAACTGATGTGAAATGATTTGATACACTGTAATCTGTAGATTACATTACTGTATTATGTGTGTTATGTTTTTGGTACTTTTTGAATTTGCCACCGGGCTCCACCCCCCGATGCGACGCGACGCTCGCAGGGTACGGAGCCCGGCACAGTGAAACATCGGGTGGAGGACACAGCGGGAGGACACAGCAGGATCCTAGGGACAAGGTAAGTTACCTGCACCTGGATCCTGGGATGCAATCCCGAGTGTGGTTCGGGGTTACCGCTCTTGGTACTGAAAATTACCCCTGAGCCACACTCTGGATTACCGTAAGGAGGTTAAGCTCAAAGGGGTGGCTGGAGTCTGGGCTGAAGCTGCTATTCATCTCACTTCATGCACATGGGCCTGCTTCATGATGTGCGGCTTATGGATCTTGTCCTTTGACAGCACTGCTGCTCTCTTTGGTCTTCCAGACCACAGGTTGCTCAGGGTGCCTCAGCCTTCACCTTGCTGTACAGGCCAACTCCTGACCCCCGATAAGGTTTGCCCAGCACCCCGGTGTAATAGAGCATATGATCAACTGCAAATCTACCCTCCATTTTAAAAGCTTGTTTTTAAAGAATTTTACGTGCCTCATCTTACACTTCTTTCTTGTTAGAGTTTTAGACTTTTTTGTTTGAGCCAAGTTTCAATGAAAACTTTCTCTGTATGACTCATTGTGTTTAGGCTGATTCTCAGAGTCTATGCAGATAAGCTACCTTTGTAAATTCCTTTCAGCTGCCTAAAACTAATGATGAAATAAAATCTCTCTGTAGAAACCTGGTTAACCCTTAGAAACTTAGGAGCGAGTTTACCCCTCCCCTCTTTTGCTGTAACTCACATAAAAAGATATTATTCTTAATAAAGATTTTAGACTCACTTTGCACACAAAAGCTGTCTGTTGTGTGTGTGTCATTAGGGTCTCCAGAATTCTGACGGGGTGGCTGTGGATTACCAAGGGTGGTCGGCTATCTATCTATGCTATCACCCGGGTTCTCAAACACTCCTTGGGAATTCAAACTTCTTCCAACCTGCTAGTCACCTCAGCTTTCCCAGTCTCCTCGGACCCGGGTGCAGAGGCGGCTCTAGGCTTTGTGAGGCCTTAGGCAAATCTGAGACATGAGGCCCCACTCACATCCATAATTGGAAAAATAATTCAAGTGATAAAAATTAGCTGTATAAATTGCATATATTAAGATTTTTAAATTTTATGAACTATGAATTCACCGTCTATAGAATTCTCTCTAACCAATTCTTCTTTAATCAAATATATACATATATTACATATATATTATATATTACACGCATATTTCTCCATTTACATGAAGTTCAAGTTAATATAACCCAGCCAGAACAGAGTTACCTCATATATTAGAATGTCATAAACAATGTATTGACACCCACAGCGGTTCGCAGAAGGCAGTGCGAAATGGGCAAATTAAGTGGCCGCGAGGCCCCTGTGGGGGCGAGGCCTAAGGCGACCGCCTAATTTGCCTAATTAGAGAGCCGCCTCTGCCCGGGTGACTTTCCCAGTCTTATAGGCATGAAGACCCCTCAACATGGGGTCTCGTCTCCCAAGCAAGTCACCCTTCCTGGCTGGGGGACAACACTCTATTCAACAAAGGCTGTGTCCCGGAATGGCAGCAACTGCCCAGAGCTACTCTCAGGCCTGGCTTATAACGACCCAGCACACTTGTGCACTCACACAGGCTGCAGGCGTCTAGCAAAGCCCGGACACAGGATTGAAGGTTCCGTCCCACCCAAGATGCTTTGAAGCCTTCCAACTCCAGGCCCCTGACCCGGAACTACCAAACGTGGAGAAAACATGCAACACAGTTTTCTCCACTCACAGTAAACGCACAAGAGCTTCTCAAACCTAAACGTTGACGATTATGTGTCATCTTTACATTCTTTTTCTTATTCCCACACTGTGGCAAGGCCTCACACTGTTACTGTACACCCCGTTCTGGTTTTATTGGCCATCAGTGGCCCACTGGGCAGACTTTCCTGCAATTCCTCTCCTGTAGACACAGCACGAAGGAACCTCTCCAAAGTGAGAACATTTTTCTCTTAGTCGGTGGTTTCCGTACCAAGTGTTCCGATTGAATGACTTCCCCTCTGTTCCAGTGACAACTCAACATTTTTGGATTTTCCATCACTTTCTGACCCATGGAGAATGAGCAATAGAACAAGTAGACAAGGTAAATCACACAGACAGCAATGTAATATATCGGAAGGGGTCTGATCCTTCACCAATCTATCCAATTTATAAGAATAGTTTTGGTTTTAGATACTAAATAATAATACATTTTGTAGAACACAAAATGTATAAAGATCATACCTGTTAATATTTCCTATTAATTTTATAAATAACATTTCCTATGTAAAATATGACTCATACTTTGTTCTCCATATTGTGCGCACATTCCAGCAGCGACTGAATATGACAGGCCAACTATAGTGAATCATGCTAAAACTATGCATTGGCTTGGCTGCTTATAGTCCACATTGACAGCATGCATTAAAAGGTGACAATGTCAGAGCTGAATTAAGTGAAAAGTGTTACCTTAGAAAAGGAAATGACTGATTTAAATAAAAGCAGGAAATATATTTAAAAAAAAGCATACGTGTTTTACATGACAAAAATATGTGCAACAACATAGTCTAGCTGGGCAAGTTTATTTCAGCTATTTTTAAAATTTAGACTTTAGGGTGACAATACCAAAACTAAATTAAGTGAACATCATTATCCTAAAAAAAAAAAATAAAACGACTGATTTAAAAAAAAAAAAAAAAGCAGGAAATATATAAAAAAAAAAGGATAAGTGTTTGACGTTACATAGTCTAGGTGTTGGGTTTACTGTAGATACACAAGAAGATAAACTATAATGCTATGCTGTTTTAGCTATTTTTAAAGTTTAAACTTTTTGCTAACTATATATAGAGTACAATCTTTGTTTTGTCTATAAACCTCTAGTACATGAAAAAAGATTAAGGGTCATTTAAAGAGACGGTAAAGCAGAGCAGCTTGCTCCACAGTTCCCTTTATCTAAATGAATCCGAATCTCTGGACTTAGTGGACTTATAATGGAGGAGTCACTGCTGTTATAAATTATTTGAGTGGTGGTTATTAGATTGTAACCTCTTCCCTCCTGTATTAAATTGTATTGTGACTGCACTGTCTTTATAATGTAAAGCGCTGTGAAAACTTTTGGCACTAAATAAATCATGTATGGTTGTAATAATAATAATAATAATTATAATGGGTCTGCTTTAGCAAAGGTGAAAGCTGAAATAGCTGAATCAGTGAAAAGGAGCTAGGAGCACCATCTACTGGCTGAGTAGAATACTGCATATTATGAATATGCATTATTTCTTATTAACCTGATGAACAAAAAGGAAAACACATTTTTTTTTTTTTTAAATTAACTCTTCCAAGGGCTGACAATTATAAATAAGGCGAAAAAATACATACCAAATTCCTATACATTAGTGGGCAGAATGTAATTTAATGCGGGCCGACGAACGACCAGTGGTGCCGTTTTTTTCTTCTTTACAGAACACTTACAAATGCAAATCACTGTTTAGCGTGAGATCTCCACACAACGGCGTTAAAAGACGCCCTGATTTGTTAGTAGGATTAAATTACTCTAGATGCCCTGAGATGTAACCTGGTTAAACAAGCTACACACTTCCTTTAACCATATTAATCATGGGAAGTTCTTATGTTAAGTAACATCCTCATTAGTATGCTTAGGTTTAATCAGGTTATGTGACTCGATGTCCTCCCATTCTTGCCACGCATGGGTGCCCGGAGGGGCGCGTGAGGCGATTGGTGGTGCGTTGTATCCCTTAAAATAAATGGCGTGCAAAGTCTTACAGCTCTGTTTCCTTAGAAAGCAGCCACAGCCTGAGTAGAAAAGCCTGGTCCCTGTACCTTTCGAGTCAGAACTAGAGCTCTCCAATCAGAAAGGGCCATGCTCCATGTTGATTGGGGAAGGGGGAGGGGGGTTTAGGTGGGGCTGTGTGACGATAAGCCCCGGGAAGACGGGAAATTCAAATGAAAACTATTACAGCAGGCAATCCCGCTCTCTGCTGATCCGGGTGGCTTGCCTCTTCCTCTGCACAGGTGAGGCTGTATGGGGCACAGGCAATGCTGCATTGGGCACAGGTCATGCTGCATTAGGCACAGGTCACGCTGCATGGGGCACAGGTCACACTGCATTGGGCACAGGTCACGCTGTATGGGGCACAGGTCACTCTGTATGGGGCACAGGTCATGCTGTATGGGGCACAGGTCATGCTGTATGGGGCACAGGTCACGCTGTATGGGGCACGGGTCACATTGTATGGGGCACAGGTCACGCTGCATTGGGCACAGGTCACGCTGCATGGGGCACAGGTCACTCTGTATGGGGCACAGGTCACGCTGTATGGGGCACAGGTCACGCTGTATGGGGCACAGGTCACGCTGCATTGGGCACAGGTCACGCTGCATTGGGCACAGGTCACGCTGCATTGGGCACAGATCACGCTGTATGGGGCACAGGTCACGCTGCATTGGGCACAGGTCACGCTGCATTGGGCACAGGTCACGTTGCATGGGGCACAGGTCACGCTGTATGGGGCACAGGTCACACTGCATTGGGCACAGGTCAAGCTGTATGGGGCACAGGTCACTCTGTATGGGGCACAGGTCATGCTGTATGGGGCACAGGTCATGCTGTATGGGGCACAGGTCACGCTGTATGGGGCACGGGTCACATTGTATGGGGCACAGGTCACGCTGCATTGGGCACAGGTCACGCTGTATGGGGCATAGGTCATGCTGAATTGGGCACAGGTCATGCTGTATGGGGCACAGGTCATGCTGTATGGGGCACAGGTCACGCTGCATTGTGCACAGGTCACGCTATATGTGGCACAGGTCACGCTGCATTGACACTAGGGCAGCTGTGGGGGGGGGGGGCTGTTTGCAGGGGGGCCCCATACAACATTTTGCTATGGGGCCCTGCTATTTCTAGTTATGCCCCTGATTGCTGATCCTCCCTCTGGTGAATGATACAGGATGCAATGGGGTTGAATTACTAAAGGCAAAAAGACTATGCACTTTGCAAATGCAGTTGCTTCAGAGCTTAGTAAATGAGCAGAAGCTCTGCTGATTTCCATCATCCAGTCATGTGCAAGCAAAAATTCAGTTTTTTTTTTATTTTCCTCAAACGTGATTGGGTGCTCTTTGCAAAGTGAAGCCTTACCTCATTTACTAAGCTCTGGAGCAACTGCACTTGCAGAGGGCAACTGCAAAGTGCACAGCCCAGGTTCCACCTCAGGACCTCTAGTACTCCCACTGGTGTCCCTGGCGCCCTCTGTTGGGGAATACTCCCTTGTGGTTCTACTAGGACCCGGCACACACGGTCCGTCCAGTCTGGACCAGGAGCGAATACGTGTTCAGCGATCTGTCCCCTCCTTCATATATTTTTTAAGTGGATGCAGTAATCTATAATGGTAAACAGCAAAAGTGCAGCGCTATATATGTAAATGTGACATATGAAGAAATATGAATGAGAACCCACCAAGTGACATCATATCAATCAGTAGATGCATGAGTAGAATCAATCAATCAAAAAAAAAAAAACTTTGTTCACAAGTGCATGTGAAAAAATATATAGAAAAAAACAATATATGTAATAGTCCAAAATATATTATTAGAGTCCACAAAAATAAAAGGAAAAAACCCTCGTCCAGGAGAGGTGTGATAAGAAGTAGATAATCCACCAAGGAGTGTGTGAGTAAGGTCTGCATACCAGACGGCGATGACTGCTATTACAGCAGTCTCGCCCAGCATAGGGATTATGGTCTCCCAAAACCACAGATACAGAGCGGGACCAGTAGCTTTAACACTCGATCATGACCGGAAATAGAAAGCAGAACACATCCATAGCGTAATAACGTATGATAAAAGGTTTTTAATAAAATAAAAGAATTGCACTTACAATTTAGCAGAAAAAATGTGGCATGAGAGGTATCAAACACAGCAGCGGTGTCTCCGTGTGCCGCGATTCACTTCCTGTACTGCAAAGCCCGTCCGAGAACGTGATGACGTCACCGTCGTAGGCTCCTCCCTACGCGTTTCGTCACGAATGGACGTCGTGTTTGATACCTCTCATGCCACATTTTTTCTGCTAAATTGTAAGTGCAATTCTTTTATTTTATTAAAAACCTTTTATCATACGTTATTACGCTATGGATGTGTTCTGCTTTCTATTTCCGGTCATGATCGAGTGTTAAAGCTACTGGTCCCCCTCTGTATCTGTGGTTTTGGGAGACCATAATCCCTATGCTGGGCGAGACTGCTGTAATAGCAGTTATCGCCGTCTGGTAAGCAGACCTTACTCACACACTCCTTGGTGGATTATCTACTTCTTATCACACCTCTCCTGGACGAGGGTTTTTTCCTTTTATTTTTGTGGACTCTAATAATATATTTTGGACTATTACATATATTGTTTTTTTCTATATATTTTTTCACATGCACTTGTGAACAAAGTTTTTTTTTTTTTGATTGATTGATTCTACTCATGCATCTACTGATTGATATGATGTCACTTGGTGGGTTCTCATTCATATTTCTTCATATGTCACATTTACATATATAGCGCTGCACTTTTGCTGTTTACCATATTTTAGGAGTCAGATACTGGACTTTTGTAGGTGCTGGCAGCTTTTTTTCTTTCACAACTCTGAGCGCAGCTTTGACTCTATTTTGGTTTTTTTTTATACATTTTACACTCTTTAGTAATCTATAATGCCCTCAAGCAATACTACATGGTCAGTACTTACCTTCTATTATGTTTTCACCACAATGGTCTTTTTTATTTTTTATATTTACGTTAACAATGATTGTTTTACTGTTTCACCCTAGGCTCATAACAGTTTTTTTTTAAATTATAGACATACCTTTTGTTGTACTGATTCCAAACAGACACCCCTGAATTAGAGTGTATATCTCGAAACGCGTCGGACACTCCTTGTATGTGTGTTCCATATGTACAGGAGTCCTATGATTGTGAATTTCATTTTGCATTGCATATTTGTTTGTATCACGCATCCTGTATTCCCTTGTATATCCACTTTGTGTTTTGTAGATTTGTTGGATCTATACCCCTCATTGACTAATAAAACTCACTTTCATTACAAATTCATGCTCTTTATTACTCCAGAGTAGGTTTCTCCTTTTAAAGTCCCGTTAGAGGAACAAATTCCCATTTACCTAGATTATTGGGGATGTGGGATAACCCTACTCTCTAGACCAACTCAGCACCACCCCTTTAAATTTCTGACTTCAGTGCAGGGGAGACATCAAGGGTTAAATATATTATAACAACATAAAATGGAGATTTCGATTCTGACAAGTGCCGTTTTCTGTCTGGTTCTCTTTAAAGTGAACTGATGCCTTGCCCATGCAGTTTGTGGATGACTGGCCATCACATTCAAAGGGAACTTATTGAACATTCCATTCCAAAAACCATTAATATGGAGTTGCTCCGCTTCTCTTTGTGGCTAGAACAACCTTCACTTATCAGGGAAAGTTTTCCACAAGATTTTGGAGCGTGTCTGTGGGAATTTGCACCCATTTAGCAAAAGGAGCAGGCACTGATGTTGGATGAGAAAACCCGACTCAACATTGGCATTCCGATTCATCCCAAAGGTGTTCAATAGAGTTGAGGTCAGGGCTCTGTGAAGACCACTCAAGATCTTTCACACCAAACTCATCAACTCATGGGGTTGATTTACTAAAACCGGAGAGTGCAAAATCTGGTGCAGCTCTGCATAGAAACCAATCAGCTTCCAGTTTTTTTTTGTCAAACCTTAATTAAACAGCCTGAAGTTAGAGGCTGATTGGCTACCATGCACAGCTGCACCAGATTTTGCACTCTCCAGTTTTAGTAAATCAACCCCCATGTCTTTATGGGGCTGGCTTTGTGCTCTACAAGGTTGTAGGAGCACAATTATCTAAAATATCTTTGTACGCTATAGTATTAATAGTGCCCTTTCCTGAAAACACTTGAATGAAATCATTTGGATGTCTGCATGTGTTTGGCTATATTGTATACTCTCATTTAATTAACCACTTAAATACCGGGCACTTTCCCCCCTTCCTGCCCAGGCCAATTTTCAGTTTTCTGTCTCTGTTTAAGTGGCAATTGTTTTTCTTTGTTTCTGTTATAAAATTTTGTAAATAAGTACGTTTTCTCCTTCACTGATGGGCACTGATAAGGTGGCACTGATGAGCAGGGATGAGGTGGCTCCAATGAGGTGGCACTGATAAGGTGGCACTGATGAGAAGGGATGAGGTGGCACCAATTAGGTGGCACTGATGAGGCGGCACTGATGGGCACTGATAGTTGACACAGATATGCAGCACTGATGGGCACTCATAGGCGGCACAGGTGGGCACTCATAGGTGGCACAGATGGGCACTAAAAGGCAGCACGGATGGGTACTTATGGGTGGCACTGATAGGCGGCGCTGATAGGCACTGATAGGTGGGCACTGATGGGCATTGATGGGCACTGATAGGTGGCACTAATGAACACTGATGAGTGGGACTGATTAACACTGATTAGGAGGCTCTGCAGGTATTGCTGGTGGGCACTGATTGGCATCATGTGTGGGCACACATTGCCACCCATGGCTACCAGGGATGCCATACCTGAGGGTCATCAGTGGTGACCATCCCTGGTGGTCCTGGTGGCATCCCTGGTGGTCCTGGGTGAGCATCAGAGGGGGGGCTGCACTGATAAACTCCTCTACTACTGTCAGACGCGAGTGAGGAAAAGCAGATAAACGTCTCTTCCTGTTTATATCGTGATCAGCCGTGATTGGACATGGCTGATCATGTGGTAAAGAGTCTCTTTACCTAGATCAGAGTTGGGGTATGTCAGACGATTGCCGCATCGGCTTGTTATCCTGACCACGTCATATGACGTCCAGTCAGGATATCACAACCACTTTGCTGACGTCATTTTGCTATATGGCGGGCGGCAAGTGGTTAAATTCCTTACCACTCCATTTCTTGGATGTGTACTGAGGAATGCCTGGTACAAAAGTTGATCTCATTTGAAGGACTTTTTGAAACATTTAAAGGTTAAGAGCATCAAATACCTTTAGTGCTATCAGGAAATCTCATCCTTCATCAAGCCGGCCGCCTAGTACATTGTCTTCTGATTTCATTACCATTGACTGCTCAAGCCCTGAAGAAGGAGGAAGCTTTTTTTTTTTCTTCCCTGAAACACATTGGATGTATTTGATGCTCTTAACCTTTAAATGTTTCAAAAAGTTCTTCAATTGAGATGAACGTTTGTACCAGGTGCTCCTCAGTACATATCCAAGAATTTACTGTCTGGTGAGTGCTTCCCTTTTCACAATCTATGAGGTAGTAGCCTAGGACCAAAACAGAATCCATCTATGTTTTATCTCAACTATGAGTTTGCTTCTTTGAAGGAGAAAAAAATCACTTTACAGTAGATCCATGAGATCCAACTTTCACGTCTATCGATCCAGCGATATCACGCACACATCCGTTAGACTCCATTTGGCTTTTGGGAGCAAAGAGTTATAGAAGTAGGTACTTCCTGATATGAGGAACACGTAAATAGGTCCCCTTTTTTTTTCCATATAACTGTGCTCCTGATTTCTGATTGGACACTCAGATACCATCATTGTCACAGGGACTTAGACAACCCTCAGTCCTGAGTAAGCTCAAACTAGGACAGAATTAGTCTTGTCTGTTATCTTCTGTGGTTGAGCAGCAGGTCAAGGAAGGTGCACCTGTTGCTTTGCCCTACATAGACTAAGCATATACTCAATAAAAATAAAAAATAAAAACCTACGCATTGTTATTGATTAAAGGTGTATTGTAATAAGTGTTACCCAAAATTTTTGTTATCTATTCCTTTTTTTTTTTGCATAGATTTATGAAAGGAGAGTGAACATCAAAAAGGGGAATTCTCCTTAATAAGAGGAAGATCTCCTCCTACACTTCTCCTACACGTCAGAGCGTCCTCTACTTCCTTTTGCATTTTTACTATTCACCCAGACTCTCAATACTCAGTCTCACTTTGACCTGAGCCGGGAAAGTCCTATCACAACTCATTTGGATTATACTAATTTTTCAGCTACCGGGACTCGAGAGCTGTAAGTATCTCCTAATCTTTCTTATTGATTTACTGGCCTGCTTCCACGAACCAGAATTTCAGGTTTTACTGGCACATGCTTTATGCTGGGTTTGTATTTTTATCTGCACTTTGGACGCATTCCCACTTACTGTACAATCAAAATAATAATACGTGATAAGTGCTGAAGCTGAAGACTGTTTAATGTAGCCTTTCTCAGCCTTTTCAACACAGAGGAACCCTTGAAATAACTTTACAGTCTCAGAGAACCCCTGCTAAAATTTACTATATCTACAAAACATGATACATTAGTGTGATGGTCAGTAGGAAGAGTACTCCTAACACTTGTGGTCATTGTGAAAAATGACCCCCCCCCCCCCCCCCCCTTTAGATAGTGAAAAAGGTCAATGGTGTCAGTGGGAAGCTATCTGAGGGGCAGAAATTGCTCATTGCTTAATGAAGCCCTAGCAACCTCTGGAGGAACCCTAGTTGAGAAACCCTGGTTTAATGGATCAGAAAACCTAAAACGAAAGAGTCTATTTATTAGAAAGAACTTGTTAACTGTAACTCATCAATGACACCTGTTCCGAAAAATTGCATATTTTATATTTTTAAATGTATTTTGAGTTACCTGTTGGTCTATGTTATTGACTACTGACTAATAGGTATTGGGTACCAGTGATCTTCCCCGAATCCCCCCACCCATTCTGACCCTTGTGGCAGGTGTAATCTCTTGGCATTTGGACAAGTTGGTCCCTCTCTGTGCTACTGTTGTGTGAATGAAGAGTGCAATGGATGTCACATTTGTTACATAATAATGGCTGGTAGATTATTTATTATTTATTGGATTGCACATTATCATCCTGTTTTTCTCTATGTACATAATTGATTGTATATTAGGCACTGCACTTTTTTATCGATTATTTTTGTCACAGCACACACATGGGAATGTGATTCAGCTGCTGTTTTAACAGGCATTGCACATTGGGTGTAACTTAAAAAGTTGATCTATTAGGTGTTTTTAAATGTAAGTTTCCATTTGTCTTTCAATAAATCTTTGATTGTTTAACCTCCCTGGCGGTTTTGCCGAGTGTGGCTCGGGGTTAAATTTCAGCACCATTAGCGGTAACCCCCGAGCCACACTCGGGATTGCATTGCAGGATCCTGGTGCGGTATACTTACCTTGTCCCCAGGATCCAGTGATGTCCCCCCGCTGTGTCCGTGGGCTCTGTCCTCCGCCCGATGCCTCTGTGTGCCGGGCTCCGTTATCTGCGAGCGTCGCGACAGAGCCCGGCGGCACATTCAAAAAATTGAAAAATCATAACACATACAGTACAGTGTAATCTTACAGATTATATTACTGTATGAATTTATTTCACATCCCTTTTGTCCCCAGTGCTTTGTCCAATGCCCTGCATGCAGTTTTATATGATATATACTGTTCTTTCTGCCTGGAAACTGGAGATTGTCCATAGCAACCAAAAAGTGTCCCTTTACATCAAAAGTGGTTTGAGACCAGCTAGAAAACAGCGATAGTAAATTAGAACACTTGCAGAATTGAGCGATAGTGAATCGTGGGGAAATTAACTTTGTTATTATTATTTGTTGCAATTATTTATATTTATTTATTATATTACAACTTATAATTTTGTGTTTCAAAATTTATCATACCCGGGATGTCTTCCAGACTCTTGTTTGGACAGATCTAAGTGTGTTATTACTAAGAATTACAGGCCTACAATATAAAACGCCGAATTTTTATGCAAAACAATTGTACCACTTTGAGACGCAAAAATCTAACAATCATACCGCCAGGGAGGCTATATATACTACACTATGGGAGGCATTGACTTTATTCCCACATGTCGTCTGGAATCCTGAGGGAAATATCGAGAGGTGATAGCCAGGAGTCTGGAAGTGGGGGGGGGATCACCATCACCGGGGATATCCTTAAGGCTGATTCATAATTTTATGGTGGTGAGAGTTCTGAGCACTGAGCAGCTGTGTGAAGTTTCAGCATTGCTCGTTTAAAGGGGATCGTTTTTGAAGGACTATTTATTTACTCACTTTAATTTTGGAGTTTTGTTTTTTTTTTATTTGACTTTTTATTCACTTTGCACCTTTCACTTTATTAGTGGAGATATAATTGAGCTTGTCACTCTTCTACATGGGATGTTTATCTATACATATTCATATTCACTTGCAGTTTATGTTGAAAAAATTGCGCTGATCACTTTATATAAATTTATTAACCACTTCAGCCCCGGAAAGATTTGGCTGCTGAATGACCGGGCCATTTTTTTGCGAATCGGCACTGCGTCCCTTTAACTGACAATTGCGCAGTCGTGCAAAGTTGCACCCAAACAAAATGGATGTCCTTTTTTCCCCCACAAATAGAGTTTTCTTTTGGTGGTATTTGATCGCCCCTGTGGTTTTTATTTTTTGCGCTATAAACAAAAAAAAGGGACAGTTTTGAAAATAACACAATATTTTGTACTTATTTGCTTTAATATCCCCATTTTTTTTTTAAAAAAGCAAATTTTTTCCTTAGTTTATATATATTCTTCTACATATTTTTGGTTAAAAAAAACGCAATAAGCGTATATTGATTGGTTTGCGCAAAAGTTATAGCGTCTACTAAATAGGGGATAGATTTATAGCATTTTTATTATTATTATTTTTTTACTAGTAATGGCGGCGATCTGTGATTTTTATCGGGATTGCGACATTATGGCGGACACATCGGACACATTTTTGGGACCATTGGCATTTATACAGCGATCAGTGCTAAAAAAATGCACTGATTACTGTAAAAATATCACGTGGCAGGGAAGGGGTTAAACACTAGGGGGCGATCAAGGGGTTAACTGTGTTCCCTGCTACGTGTTTCTAACTGTAGGGGGAGGTCACTGACCTACAGTAGAGCAAATGACAGATCGTGGTTACTAGAAACTCACGATCTGCCTCTCCTCACAGAACAGAACGAGGATTTGTGTGTTTACACACACACACACATCCCTGTTCTGCCTCTCGTGCTCGCGATCGCTTGTGGCTGGTGGTCATCGTGACCGTCGGCCACGAGCATCAGCACCACCGCAGTGCAGCGTGTGCGTGCGCCTGCTATCTCTATCCCGCGAGCCGACTTACAGCTACGACAGCTCGCGGGATCGTGCCGACCTGCCACAGTAAAATTACAGCGGCTGGTCGGCAAGCGGTTAATAAATCTTGCCGTTTACATTACAATCTGTGGGTACTACTTTGGCATTTCAAGTGACAATGTGATTATATATACAGCAATTCTTCCATCACAATTATGGGCTTTAATCTGTCATTAAATCGGAGTTCCACCCAAAAGCGAAACTTCCACTTTAAGCACTCCTCGCCCCCTGGCATGCCACATTTGGCACGTCATTTTTTTTGGGGGGGGGTACCTAGTTTTGACAGGTGCCCAGCTCCCACTTCTGCCCGGGCCGCCTAGGCGACTCCTCCTCTCTCCCTCCCTTCTGAAATCTTCTGGGACGCATCACAGGTCCCAGAAGACTGCCGGCCACTGAAAAGGCGCAGCGCTACTCGCGCATTGCGCGGTGCACACCCGACTGTGAAGCCGCAAGCTGTCACTGCCAGGTGCCCACACTTGCAATGCCGGTGCCGCGGAGAGGAGGGGGAGAGGAGCGAGGCTTTGGGGAGCCCGCGTCGCTGAACTGTGGCACAGGTGAGTGTGTGTTTATTAAAAGTCAGCAGCTACACTGCTTGTAGCTGCTGACTTTTAATAAACTTAAAAATGACTCGAAGTCCGCTTTAAATTTTCCGAAAGGAAATGGGTAAAACAAAGTGAGTTTCAAGCAGTTCTTTGTCAGCTGAAACTGTTGTTCTGTTAACTAGTTCCTGTTGGATGGATTACTATATAAAAGGAGATTGAAGTAGATGATTTAACTGTGATTTTTGGCGTGGACATACCAACATATCAGAGGTACCGGTGCTGCTTCTGTATATAAATTTTATATATATACTATATAAATATATATATATGTATGTGTGTGTGTGTATATATATATATATATATATATGTATATATGTGTGTGTATATATATATATATATATATATATATATATATATATATATATATATATGTGTATATATATATATATATATATATATATATATATATGTATATATATATATATATATATATATATATATATATATATAGATCTATCTATATATCTATATAGATAGATATATCTATTTTTTTTTTTTTAATTATTACGGGTGCTTATATAGGGCTGTCAATGTATGCAGTGCTTTACATATATATTTGTTACATTTACATCAGTCCCTGCCCTCAAGGAGCTTACAATCTTACATTCCTAACTCACATTTATACATACACATAGTGGGGTTGATTTATTAAACTGGAAAGTACAAAACCTGGTGTGGCGGTGCATGATATCCAATCGGCTTCTAAAATCAGCGTGTTCAATTAACCACTTCAGCCCCGGAAGCATTTGCCCCCTTAATGACCAGGCAATTTTTTGTGATACGGCACTGCGCCGTTTTAACTGACAATTGCGCGGTCGTGCGACGTTGCACCCAAACAAAATTGTTGTCCTTTTTTTCCCACAAATAGAGTGGGAATTTGGTGGTATTTGATCACCTCTGCGGTTTTTACTTTTTGTGCTATAAACAAACAAAGAGCGACAATTTTGAAAAAAAAAATGTTTTTTTTTTTTTTAGCTTTTTGCTATAATACATATCCACAAAAAATATATAAAAAAACAAATGCATTCATCAGTTTAGGCCGATATCTATTCTTCTACATATTTTTGGTAAAAAAAAATTACAATAGGCGGATATTGATTAGTTTGCGCAAAAGTTATAGCGTCTACAAAATAGCACATAGATTTATGGCATTTTTAATATTTTTTATTTTTTCACTAGTAATGGTGGTGATCTGCGATTTTTAGCGGGACTGCGACATTGTGGCGCACAGATCGGACACTTTATTTGGGACCATTAACATTTATACAGCGATCAGTGCTATAAATAGCCACTGATTACTGTGTAAATGTCACTAGCAGGGGAGGGGTTAACACTAGGGGGCGATCAAGGGGTTAAATGTGTTCCCCCAGCGTGTTCTAACTGTAGGGGGGGGGTGGCTTACTGGCACCTGACAGAGATCACTGTTCCTGATCACTGGGTACAGTAGATGTCATGATTCCTGTCAGAACGGGGAATCGCCTTGTTTACAAAGGCAGTTCCCTGTTCTGCCTCTGTAATAGGTGATCGCGGGTCGCCGGCGGACATCGAGTGCCTCTGCGAGCCGCCGTACAGCTACGGCGATTTGCGCAGAAGAGCCAGCCTGCTGCCGTATAACGATGGTGGCTGGTCGGCAAGTGGTTAAAGTGGTTCCAAAGCCTCAGTCCATTCCTGGGAAGTGACTAGGTCACCTTGGTCACGGTTGCATATCCATTTTGCGGGGCCTTTTCAAGGACAGATGTTTTGTTTTTGGTGGTGATTCCTTCTTAAAATGGCTGGAAGTTGCATCAGTTACATCCCCCACCTTAGCCACTGTCATAAGAGTTTTAAGGCGGCTGTTTGCTACACATGGTTTGCCAGATACAATCGTGTCTGATAATGGAACGCAATTTACCTCCTCAGAATTCAAAACCTTTATGGCAAGCAATCTTATTCGACATGATACGATTGCACCATTCCACCTGTAGCACCCTCTACCTTAGGTAGGTAGGTGCTAGAGTAGGTTTTTTGTGTGTACTGTCAGTGCAGGTAAATTTGTTTTAAGTGCTTTGTTTTTGATCTGGGGGCAGGGGAGTGGTTTAGTGTAGCAGCAGGTGACTGACATGTGCCTCAGCTTTTGGGCGCCTCCTCTGTTTCCAGTGAGAAGCTTCTGGAAAAGAGGTAGGGCAGAGTGCTGGAGTGACATGTGGTGTATTTGGAAGCCCTGACCAATCCCCAGCTAGGATTGGCACGGGGCAGGCCTCCTATATATACCCATGGTCAGTCTGTTGTGGGAGGAGTTGTCGGGTGGAAGAACTGAATGATGGCGTATTAGGCTGTGGTGGCCCTTGAGGGACCCCCTTTCTGGGGGGGGGGGTGTACCACAGGCCTAGAGCTGGGAGGGAGCCTCTCTCTACACGGTCATTGAGAGGTGTCCTGGAACAGGAGCAGGAGGAGGTGTCAGGGCTGTGCTTAGCCCTTCCTTCTCTGAGATGGCCGTTCAGCTGTCGGCTAATTGCCAGCTCCTATCTCTCCACAGTGACTCACCTGTTGATCTTATTCTCAGTCCTGCCTACTTAAGCCATTCCAGTCCGGATAATCTCTGCCTTCGCCTTGGTCACATCTCTAGAGACGCTCGCCTGTGTTCATGTTAAAGACTTGCTTGGCTGACATTCCTTCTGGCTCCAGATCCTGCTTGCTGTGCTACTATGATTTTCTCTGGCTCCCTGACGTTTTGGCTTGTCTGACTATCCGGTTCCTGAACTCTGGCTATGATTTACTCTGTTTACCTTTTTTTATTATTATTAAACAAGTGTGATTTAACTGTACTTCTGTCTCAGTCTGATTCATGGTTTCTGACAGGAGGACAGTTGGGAGCACTGCTGGACAAGTCATTCAGGAGGGATCTTTGTCGGGGTCGGAGAGTGAGAAGCACAGTGAGAAGCTGTGGGAGAGACATGCCAGGTTTGGATGTGGAGCCAGAGGGAGAGACTGTGGTGTTGTTGAAGTTAATTTGCTGCAGCCAGGAGGGTTGGCAGGATTTGCATTCGACGTGCTGGGAGCAGTAGTCCACCAAAGATCAGTTAGCACAATTATCTTCTTCATCTAAAATGGCTACTAGGAAAATGTTAGGACTTATGCAGAGTGAGGCCTAGCCATGTGCTAATGGTGACAGGAATCTAGAATTGGGCAGTGAAGGAAAGCAAGTGATCTCAAGTAGTGTGCCGGAGGAGATGTACAGACAAAGAGACTGTCAGTTTAGATTCAACCAACTTTATTTTCCATTTAAGAAGTATTCATCATTGGGCATCCCATGTCCCTTTTCCCCCATTCAAGTTTAATCCCCTAATAAAAACAACAAAAACAAGCAAGAGACTGTTCATTGACTGGAGAAAGTGTGTCTATAATGGATGTCTGACCAAGCAGGGTGATATGTGTGGATGTTGAAACACGCAGCGACCCCACAGGGGCACCGCTACACACCCGTCATCAAATGGTCAAGCTGAACGTATGGTTCAGACCACCGAAGAGACTCATTGAAGAGAATTGTTCAAGGAGATTGCAAACAGAGACTTCCAAAGTTCCTTCTCCAACAACATGTGACAACAAGTTCCTTCTGCAACAACATGTGACACCAAGCACTGGTTGTAGCCCAGCAGAGCTCCTAATGAACCGTCATCTAAAAATATGCTTGGACCGTTTACAGCCTGATCTGACATCGGAGTTACAAGAAAAGCAAGAACTGCATTTTAAAAAGGATGCTAATGTCTCTGTGAGAGTGTTTGAGCCTGACAGTGCTGTCTATGTCAAAAACGATGCTGCTGGACCTCGTTGGATACCGGCAAAGGTGCTTATGACTACAGGACCTTTGTCATACAAAGTACAAATTACTGATGGTAGAATATTACGAAGGCACGTTGATCAGATCCGAGAAAGAAGTGGTGAAATTGTGCCTGCTGCTGGTTCTAGTGGTACTGGGATTCCAGTGATGCCAGATCATGGTGAACCATTGGTTGCTACAGGTGCTATTCCTCCAGGAAATGTTGTTGCAGAGCCAGTTTCCCTCAGTTCCTCTGACACAGCACAAGAAGAAGAATTGCACCCAACTGAGGGTCCCAGGGAACTGTCTCAAACAGTGGTCCTTATGCCGCGTACACACGAGCGGAATGTCCGACAGAAAAAGTAGACGGAAGCTTTTCATTGTATATTCCGATTGTGTGTAGGCCTCATCGGACTTTTCTTTTTTGAAAATTCTGACGGACCTAGAAATAGAACATGTTGTAAATATTTCCGAGGGAACCAATTCCTATCGGGAAAACCGCTCGTCTGTTAGCTGTTCCGACGGACCGCTCTGAAGCAAGTACGAGACGGAAGCTATTGGCTACTGGCTATTGAACTTCCTTTTTCTAGTCCCGTCGTACGTGTTGTACATTATTATTATTATTATTTTGTACATCACCGCATTCTTGACGGTTAGACTTTGGTGTGATCATGTGTACGCAAGACAGTTTCAGCGGAATTCCATCAGAAAAACCTTCAGAGTTTATTCCGACGAGAAAACCGGTCGTGTGTGTAGCGCTGGTAGATTTTTAATCTACCGCTGATAGGTAAATCTAGTGGGTCATTTGTTAGAGGTAGTCAGATTTGCCTCTGTTCCAGCTTGGCTGAGTTGCATGTAGTTCCACACTGTGCCGGTGGGTGTTGTAGTCACCATGGGCCAGTGTTGGAAAAGCAACGTGTTGAAGCGTATGAGTGCTCCTCTGTCCCGGAGACAACTCGGTGGAGGTGGTCCTCCGAGTTGCATTCTGGGAGAGGGTATTTATGGGACAGACGCCATGTTTAGGGGTTCGTTTTCAGCCACCTGCTGGCCCTCCTGGCCGACAGGTATGTGTTAAGAGTACCACCTCGTGGTCCTCCGTTCCGGAGGCCCACGTCGCTGCGGCATGTGGGTGGGCCCAGAAGCCTGTCTGGGGCCTACCACGGCAGCAGAGGAACGGTCCTGAGCTGTCTATCCTGAGTGAAGAAGCTGGACAACCGAGGAGATCCCAGGGGAGGACCCGTCATGGAAGGATCATGCAGAGTGCTGGTCTGGAGAGGGGCCTGGTGACTCGGTTGGAGGACGTATCCTGAAGTAGTCTTACTGCATAGTACTGCCGGGTTGGCTTAAAGGTTCAAGTGCTGTGTCTGACATTCATCGCAAACCAATACATCCTGTGGCAGAGGATCGTACGGGTTTCATTCCAAACAAGTCTGTGGCAGAGACTTTTGTTCGTGCTACGTACTGGCTGCTAGGCAAGTGAGAGATGTCTATCCAGGCGGGCAAAGATTAGATCCTACAAAAAAAGGGGAGACTATTCAACTACAAGTGTTCAATTCCAAAGAATGTTCTGAAGAATACTACTGAAAGGTATTTGAGCTTCCCTGCAGCTTTCCTTCTGCCTCTTTCCTGCTACTTCCTTTATTTGTTCATTAAAGCATTGGAAAAATATACTCGAGTGTTCAGTGCTTGCATCGCCCAGAGATAAACTCAACGAAACCCTAGACCCGGTGCTGGTGAAACAGAGGTGTCGAGAGTGAAGGTAACAGCCCGCTTTAAACCAGCAGCTCCACCGAGAGTTATTGCTACATGTGTATGCGGCATTAGGCGTCCAAGGAGAAATATTCACCTTTCCAGTTATTTTAAAGACTTTGAGGTGCAGGGGGAAGGAGTGTTATGTATTAGTGTGTTATACTGCTCTCCATCCAGTAGGGGGAAGCATTGTAAATATGTTCACGTGTGTATATTTCTGGTAGAGCTATGTAATTCCTTAGCATCTATGGTTCCTGTGTGTTATTAAAGCGGTTGTATACCCCTTTTTTACATTTTTACCTACAGGTAAGCCTATAATAATAACTACACTGTTTAGGAGATATTCACCCTGCATACAGCTGCTGACATCAGCAGCGCATGCGCAGTGAAGGTCCGGCGTATCGCGCCAGAAAGTAGGACTGCCGCGCACCACTCACAGCGCCGGAGCCGCGATCCCGAAAGAAACGCTGAGGGGAAAATGTCAGCTCCCTCGGCGGTGAACGGGATGCGATGCCGACGCATCGTTCTAAGGTGAGTATTTCATAATGAGCTAGTATGCGGTGGATACTAGCGCATTATGACTTTGCCTTACAGGTTGTTGTTTTTTTTTCGCTTGCAGGTATACAATCGCTTTAAGTAAAGAAGTCCCGTGAATGCCTGTCCATGTCTATGTTTCAAAATAATTTGTAACCATTTCCAGACATCCCAACCTGCAAAAACTGCAGCCTGATCAGTGCCAGTTAAAGTTTGCAGTTTTTGACATACATAGGCATACTGTGTCTCTTATTTTTCTTTTTTATTAGTAAATGTTTTTTGAATGAGTACTGTGTGCTTCAGAGAGAAGGGAGAGTGCAAAACTGTAAGTGCTGGAACATGGAAACTTCAAGTTAAAGCGGTTGTATACCCGCACATCTAAAAAAAAAAAAATCCCTGCAAGGAAAAGGCATAATGAGCTAGTATGCATCGCATACTAAGCTCATTATGAAATACTTACCTTAGACCGAAGCCCCCATATTGCAGCCTGGTCCACGCCGAGGGAGCTGACATCTTGCCCTTGGCATTTCTTCAGGGTTCGCGGCTCTGGCGCTGTGAGTGGCCGGAGCTGCGATGACGGCATGCACGGGAGACTTCTTCCTGGCAAGGTCCGGCAGCGTCTGCCAGACCTTCAGCCGGGCATTCAGAGCGCATGTGCCGCTGACATCAGTACGCGGCACTGATGGGTGAAACTGATGGGCATTGATAGGCTACACTGATATGCAGCACTGATGGGTACTGATAGGCGGCACTGGGGGGCACTGATAGGTGGCACTGATGGGCACTGATAGGTGACACTGATGGGCACTGATAGGTGGCACTGATGGGCACTGATAGGCGGCACTGATATGTAGAATTGATGGGCACTGATAGGTGGCACTGATGGGCACTGACAGTCGGCACTGATGGGCACTGATAGGTGGCACTAATAGGCATCGATAGGCAACACTGATATGCAGCACTGATAAGCATGATAGGTGACACTGATGGGCACTGATAGGTGGCACTGATGGGCACTGATAGGCGGCACTGATGGGCATTGATAGGTGACACTGATGGGCGCTGATAGGCGGCATTGATGGGCACTGATAGGTGGCACTGATGGGCACTGATAGATGGCACTGGATAGGCAGCACTGATGAGGTGGTACTGACAGGCATTACTGATTGGCATCTAAAGGGCACTTACAGGCGTTAATGATATGGCCTGATTGGCACTTGTGTGGGCACTGATTGGCACTTGTGTGGGCACTGATTGGCACTTGTGCGGGCACTGATTGGCACTTTTATGGGCACTGCCTGGCATTATTGATGGGGCACTGACTGGCAGCTGATGGGCACTGATTGGCAGCTGATCTGCACCTCTCATGGGGGCTGTGCTGATAATCAATGTGCTGATTATCTGCGCAGACCCCCCCCCCCCTCTGACAGGAGTGCTGCCGATCGGCTCTCCCTGTCAGCGTGAACTGAGGAATGCTGTTTACCGGCACTTCCTGGTTCACGCTGCGATCAGCTGTGATTGGTCACAGCTGATCACGTGGTAAGAAGCCTCTGCTCCGGCATGTTATCCTGAAAGGTGTCATATGAGTGAGGATAACAAAACCACCTCCCGGCCGTCATTCTGCTATAGGCTGGAAGTGGTTAAATACACAAACAATTGCTCCAGTTTTGGTCAATCTCCCCCCTTAGTAAACAAGGAGAAGTTCTGCTGAATTCCATGATATGTAAACATTTCTCTACATTCACTAAGCTGATGGAAAACCCCCTTTTCTCTGTGCAACTTCCCTTGCAAAAGGAACATTCTCTTTTTTTTAATCTGTTATTAATAATGGAAAAAACATCTGGTCATTACTCAGGCTGTCTTTGTTTGTTTGCTATCAAAGGAAGTGCTTACAGTGCCTTAGGTAAACGCGGCCCCCAGCCCCCGGGCCCCCAGCGCCCGGCTCACCCACCCACTGGCTTCCACATTGGGGTTGGTCTACTCAAAGCAATATTAAACCTGAAAGCAAACATTTATTATATTGCAGTTTATCAATTCTTAGGTGTGATGGCTGCATTCGTTTCCTTTTTTGGGCTTTCTTTCTTTTCTTTTTTCACCTGTTAATCCAGCCAGCAAGTCTGTTGTTTTTCACAGCACAAACTCTCCTGTAGAATTTATCAGTTTACAGGGATGAGACAAACCATTTAACACCGGCAAGGGTGATTTAAAATGATCCACTTTTATTTATTCGTGCAAAACCTTTATCCCAAAAGGAAAAAAAAAACCTGTTTGCTGTAACTGATTATGAAGTGTGAGCTGGAGTTTGGCTTTGATTTGTTCGTGTATTTAAATCTGCTAATACATTTGACACTCCCCTTCCACCAGACTGACGGTGCTGCTGTCTGCTGTGCCTCCTGGGCTCATTCCTCCAGATTTGTGTCTCACGGATACTGTCCAGATCACAGCTGAAAACAGAAAGGAAAATGTCTAAAAAAAAAAAACAAGAAAACAAATGCAGCCACCACATCTAATGATTGGTAAGCTGCAATACATTCCATTTTTGGTTTTAACTACTTCAATACTGGGTACTTTCCCCCCTTCCTGCCCAGGCCAATTTTCAGCTTTCAGCGCTGTCGCTGTTTAAATGACAATTGCGCGGTCATCCATCACTGTACCCAAACAGGAAAAGAAAGACCGAAAATTTAGAAAAAAAAAGTTTTTCTTTTGTTTCTGTTATAAAATTTTGTAAATAAGTAAGTTTTCTCCTTCACTGATGGGCACTGATAAGGCGGCACTGATGGGCACTGATAAGGCGGCATTGATGAGGTGGCACCAATGAGGTGGCACTGACGATGCGCACTAATAGGCGGTACTGATGGGCACTGGTAGGTGGCACTGATGGGTGGCACTGATATGCAACACTGATGAGCATTGATAGGCGGCACTGGGCACTGATAGGCGGCACTGCTGGGCACTGATACGTGGCACTGATGGGAACTCATGGGTGGCACTGATGGACACTAATAGGCGGCACTGGGCACTGATAGGCGGCACTGCTGGGCACTGATATGTGGACACTGATAGATGGCATTGATAGGCATCACTGATGGCACTGGCAGGCATTGGGGATGGGCACTGATTGGCATTTCCCTGGTGGTCCTGGCGGCATCCTGGTGGTCCAGTGTGGTGGCATCCGAGGGGGGGCTGTGCTGATAATCAATCAGCAACTGCACTTTGCAAAGTGCACAGTCTTTTTGCCTTTAGTAAATCAACCCCACAATGCAAAAGTGGTGCAATCAATGAGACACAATGTAAAAGTGGTGCAAACAATGAGACACAATGTAAAAGTGGTGCAATCAATGAGACACAATGTAGAAGTGGTGCAATCAATGAGACACAATGTAAAAGTGGTGCAATCAATGAGGCACAATGTAAAAGTGGTGCAATCAATGAGACACAATGTAAAAGTGGTGCAATCAATGAGGCACAATGTAAAAGTGGTGCAATCAATGAGACACAATGTAAAAGTGGTGCAATCAACGAGACACAATGTAAAAGTGGTGCAATCAATGAGACACAATGTAAAAGTGGTGCAATCAACGAGACACAATGTAAAAGTGGTGCAATCAACGAGACACAATGTAAAAGTGGTGCAATCAACGAGACACAATGTAAAAGTGGTGCAATCAACGAGACACAATGTAAAAGTGGTGCAATCAACGAGACACAATGTAAAAGTGGTGCAATCAACGAGACACAATGTAAAAGTGGTGCAATCAATGAGGCACAATGTAAAAGTGGTGCAATCAATGAGACACTTAACTAAAGACAAACAGACTGTGCACTTTGCAAGTGCAGTTGCTCCAGAGCTTAGTGAATGAGAAAGCTTCACTTTGCAAACAATACCCAATCTGAACCCTTGTTGCTAGGCAGTCTTCCTAATCTGCCTCTTCCTATTCCGCGGCATGTTCTGCTCCTCGGTGAGCGGCCCCGTTGCCTTCTGGGAACTGTATGTGTTCCCAGAACACCACGGGGCCACTCACAGAGCGCAGCGCCGCTCGCGCGTGCGCAGTAGGAAACTGGCAGTGAAGCCGCAAGGCTCCACTGCCTGTTTCCCTTACCTAGGATGGCGGTGCCGGGACCCGAGAGCCGAGGGACGGGTCGGCCTCAGGTGGCCGACATCGCAGGCACCCAGGACAGGTAAGTACTTATTTAAAGTCAGCAGCTTCAGTGTTTGTAGCTGCTGACTTTTAATTTTTTTTTTTCAGGGACGGAATCCCGCTTTAAATGTGTCACTTTTACGCTGGGGTTGATTTACTAAAGACAAATAGACTGGGCACATTGCAGTTGCTCCAGATCTTAGTAAATGAGCAGAAGCTCTGCTGACTTCCATCGTCCAATCATGTGCAAGCAAAAATGCTGTTTTTATTTATTTATTTTTTTACCTTACATGTGATTGGGTATTCTTTGCAAAGTGAAGCTTTACCTAATCTACTAAGCTCTGGAGTCACTGCACTGTCTGTTTGCCTTTAGTAAATCAACCCCAATGTAAAACTGGCACATTTAGAACTACATTTGGTGCACAAGTCGCTGTCAGAACTAAACGTGTTGCAAATGCTTCATGAATTTAGAGCAATACCTTAATAAAAGTGAAAAAATGTTAAATCCACCCCACCCAGGATTTGTGGCTAGCACGTGGTTAGCTGACTGAAAATCGTTTTGCAAAATGAACAGGAGTCAATGTCTTTGAGTCATTGGCTCAGAACTGAGAAGCACAAAGTAACTTCTATTTTTTATTCGGTCTTTCCTGAACGGCTTGCTGTGAGTCAGCAGCTCAGAGAATAATAAGTGCAGTGAGTCAGAATAATAGAACAAGAAGGGTTTCAGTGGCAGCTCCGAAATTTTCATATGGCAAGTTTTACTTTAAAGGGGAACGTATTAAAAAAAATAGCTAAAGCCGGCTATAGACGGATCAAAATTCGACCTGTTTATCAGGAACCAGCCTAATTTCAATCCATCAATCCATCAATCCATCCGTTGGAGGGACTCCAACGGAAAGATCCTCAACTCATGCATAGTTTGGAGATAGATAAAGATAGATAAAGAATACGTCATTGTGTAGTATTACTGATATTCAAAACGTTTATTAAAAGTTATCCAGTATACTCACAAACATAGATGTAAAACTCGCATGTCAATCCATAAAAACAGCAAGAATGTTTAATATGACGAAACGCTTTGGGTGGAGCTTGGTTACGTGACGTCACCGCACCGTGAAAGTCTGCATTTTTTATGGTTGGAAACATTCTTGCTGTTTTTATGGATTGACATACAAGTTTTACATCTATGTTTGTGAGTATACAGGATAACTTCTGTGTTCAGTCCCCTCTCGATCCAGTGATGTGCACCAGAGCCTTGGCTGACCGAGGTCTCTCTCCCCTTTGGCTGAGACACAGAAGCGGAATACATTGGCTCCCACTCCTGTCAATCACAGCCAGTGAGGCAATGAGGAGAAGCAGGGGCAGGGCCAGGCTGTGACATATGTGTCTTATGGATGCAGGGGCTCGGGAACGAGCACACACCAGTGCTACCATAGCAAGCAGCTTGCTACTGGGGGCGCTGGTCAGGGGGGAGAAGCCAGGAGCACCAGCGGAGGGGACCGAGAAGAGGAAGATTGGGGCTGCTCTGTGCAAAACCCCTCCACAGAGCAGGTAAGTATAACATGTTTATTCATGCAAAGTGCTCTAGAGGTTCTCCACCAAGAGCAAAGCACACACTGACCCTTACCCTCAGTAGTGAACCTCCTTGTACAGCGGTCAAACACATTCAATTAACCCAGCCCCAAGCCACAAGATCCACAGGATCACCAGTTTGTCTGTAGCCTCACTGACAGGAGGGACTCCAACGGAAAAGATCCTCAACTCATGCATGGTTTGGAGATAGATAAAGATAGATAAAGAATACGTCATTGTGTAGTATTACTGATATTCAAAACGTTTATTAAAAGTTATCCAGTATACTCACAAACATAGATGCGTTTACATACTCAAAACATAGAAACTATTAGATAATCACCTGAATGACCGCAACATACAGGGATATATAATGTAATACTGACACATAATCACACACATAGGTTGGACTTGATGAACTTGTGTCTTTTTTCAACCTCACCTACTATGTAACTATGTAACTATGTAAGATGTAAAACTCGCATGTCAATCCATAAAAACAGCAAGAATGTTTGATATGACGAAACGCTTTGGGTGGAGCTTGGTTACGCAACGTCGTCGCCGTGGAAGTCAGCATTTTTTTATGGTTGGAAACATTCTTGCTGTTTTTATGGATTGACATGTAATTTTTACATCTATGTTTGTGAGTATACAGGATGACTTTTAATAAACTTTTTGAAGCAGGTGTATTGTGGATATATAGCATGTTTGTTATTTCTTTTCTTTAAAAAAAAAACTTTTAATATCACTTTAAAGTGTTAGTTCACCTGGTTCAGAAAAAATAAAAAGGTGAACTAACACTGCACACCCTTCTAACCCCCCCTCCCCCCCGCCGGTCCTCGCTGTACTTACCTCTGGGAATGCTGAGCTCTGTCAGTGCTCAAGCAGCCAGTCCAGTGGTCTGAGGATTTTAAATCCCTGCTCTTCTCCCTCTTCTCTGTGCAGTGCTGCTGGGAAAGGAGACTGAAGAGAAGGGATTTAAAATTCCTGGACTGCTACACCGGCCACTTGGGTTTTTTTTCTGACTAGGTAAACTAATACTTTAACCTTTTTCTGCCATGGCATCCCTTTAACTTGGTCTTTACTCCCAGAGGGCGGGAAGGGCTGCCAAATCATGTGAATACTGTGATTGGCTGTCACAGTGATCACATGATTGGGAGATGGTTACTAAACAGCGGGAGATGTCTATGCTAAGAGCATGTAGAGCACTCCCAGGAAAAAAACCTTGGTCATCCATGGATGCATATATGCAGCGCGTGGGCATTAAATCCCACCTTGTTTGCCCTTGCACATATGTATTAACCACTTCAGCCCTGGAAGATTTTACCCCCTTCCTGACCAGAGCACTTTTTGCGATTCGGCACTGCATCGCTTTAACTGACATTTGCGCGGTCATGCGACGTTGCACACAAACAAAATTGATGTCCTTCTTTCCCCACAAATAGAGCTTTCTTTTGGTGGTATTTGATCACCTCTGCGGTTTTTATTTTTTGCGCTATAAACAAAAAAAAAAGCGACAATTTTGAAAAAAAAAACAATATTTTTTACTTTTTGCTATAATAAATATCCCCCAAAATTTATAAAAAAAAAAAAATGTTTCCCTCAGTTTAGGCCGATATGTATTCTTCTACATATTTTTGGTAAAAAAAAAAAATCGCAATAAGCGTATATTGATTGGTTTGCGCAAAAGTTATAGCGTCTACAAAATAGGGGACAGTTTTATGGCATTTGTATTATTATTTTTTTTTTATTAGTAATGGCGGCGATCTGCGATTTTTATCGTGACTGCGACATTATGGCGGACACATCGGACACTTTTGACACTGTTTTGGCACCATTGTCATTTATACAGCGATCAGTGCTATAAAAATGCACTGATTGCTGTGTAAATGACACTGGCAGGGAAGGGGTTAAACACTAGGGGGCGATCAAGGGGTTAAGTGTGTCCTAGGGAGTGATTCTAACTGGGGGGGGGGGGTGGGCTTCAACTCAAATGACAGCGATCACTGCTCCCGATGACAGGGAGAGGTGATCTCTGTCTTGTCACAAGGCAGAACGGGGAAATGCCTTGTTTACATAGGCATCTCCCCGTTATACCTCTCCACGCCGCAATCGCGGGCCACCAGCGAACATCGAGTCCCCGGGACCCATGGGCACGCTCCCGAAAGGCGACAAATTTAAAGGGATGAACCTGTACGCCCATTTGCCTGCCTGCGCCATTCTGCCGACGTTTATGTGTGTGTGCGGCGGTCGGCAAGCGGTTAAGTGGGCTGTAAGAAGTGAAGATACCAGGAATCAGGGCTTTTTTTGTTCAGAAAATAGGTGCAGGTCCTCCTTCCTTCCGAGTCACCCGATTGCAGGACAGCTGTGTAGAGGGGAACATAGGTGAGCGGAGTGGAAGTGGGAACCTGTCAGAAATAGGTACCTGATAAAAAATCCGATCCAGGCGGGGGAAGGGTGGGGAGGATGAGCGGAACTTTCTTTTGTAAGGGAAGTTCCCATTTAAACAGGTTTCTTTGTGCCTAGAACATGTCCATTACAATATGTACTAGGGTTGCACCGATACCGGTAACTGTCCGGATGGTATTTCCACAAGCACTTTTACTCATGCAAATGCTCCGATACCCAAAATGATATGTTACAGTGCAATTTGAGCCCATACAAATTGTAAAAAAAAAATCTCATGAAATTTTAACAGAATGCGTTGTCCTCTCCGAATTACATGTGGTTTCCCCACACCGCTCCTGGCTTGTCATAGTGACTTCAGCCTGAGTTCACAAAGGAGCGGTGCGGCAAACCGCATGCTATTTGTACAGGGGTCGCGTCGCATACGTTTCTTTGCAGTGCGATTTGAGCCCATTCATTTTGTATGGTCTCAAATCGCACCGCAAAGGTATCAGTACTCGGTATCAGTGAGTACTTGACTGAAAGTGTCGGTACTTGTACTTGCCGGTTAAAAAAAAAAAACAGTATCGGCGCCTCCCTACTACCCTGTTTCCCCGAAAATAAGACCTAGCGTGATTGTCAGTGATGGCTGCAGTATAAGCCCTACCCCCCAAATAAGCCCTACCCTGTTTCCCCGAAAATAAGCCCTACCCTGAAAATAAGACCTACAAACTTTAACTAGGGCTTATTTGGGGGGTAGGGCTTATATTGCAGCCATCACCGACAATCACGCTAGGTCTTATTTTCGGGGAAACAGGGTATGTACAGATTTTCCCCGAAAAGAAACCAGATTTACAATCAGAATTTTTGTTTGTTTTTTTGGTCATAAACATTTAACTAAAGTTTAGAGCTGATATAGCAAATAATCACCAAATTCATCATTTAAAGTGGTTGTAAACCCTCCCTAATGACTTTTACCTATAGGGAAGCCTAGAATAAAGCTTACCTATAGGTAGTGGAAAAATCTCCTAAACGCGCGCCGCTTAGGAGATACTTCACTTGTAGTTCGCCGATGATGTAATCAGCGCATGCGCTGTGAAGAAACAGGCCTCCGTGTCGTTTCTTTCCCTAGCGTGTGCTGTTACTGACGGCTCCCACGCGCATGTGCGGGAGTGACGTCGCGCGGCTACGGCCAGTCAGCGAGCCGGAGTCCGCGGCCCCCGGAAGGAAGAGGGGCGAAGATGGACGCGGCCTGCACAGGGGACAGCGATGGATTCGTTTGCAGGTAAGTGTCACATAATGGGCTAGCATGCGATGCATAATAGCCCATTATGCTTTTAATTTGCAGGCTTTGCAGGGACCAAAAGAGGAAGCAAAAGCCATCAGGGTTTACTTCCTCTTTAAAGTGGTGGTACACCCGGTACAACCACTTTTACCTACAGGTAAGCCTATATTAAGGTTTACCTGTAGGTGCTGGAAATATCTACTAAAGCATGGATTTACGGATTTACCGTGGATTATATTTACAAAAAAAGCCATGCGCCAATGTCTATGGTGCATGCGCACTTGAGAAAGGGCAGATCGTGGCGTTTCTATAAGGGGTCATGCCGTGACTGGCGGCTCCTGCGCACACGCACGGGAGTGACATCACTCGACTCTGGCCAGTCACAGAGCCGGAGTTTGCGGTCCCGGAATGAAGAGGGCTGAAGATGGACACTCCCTGCTAGTGGGGACAGCGGTGACATCGCTGGCTTCGGTTTCAGGTAAGTGACACATAATGGGCTACTATGCAATGCATAGTAGCCCATTATGCTTTACCCTTTACAGAGAAATAAAGAGGAAGTAAAACCCACCATGGCTTACTTCCTCTAAGTGGAAGATAACAAATCATAAGGTACATCAGCAAATGAACGAGCCTATCATAAGGTAGAAAACGCATATAACACATTGTACAATTGGTACTATTCTTGACCCATAAAAAATGAGTTTCTATACTAAGATACCGCGTCAATGATTACCCTATGAAGAAGAGGAGATATATTATTATATTATTATATGTTTATAAATATTTTATTCTATCTTTTCATGTGACAACACTGAAGAAATGACACTTTGCTACAATGTAAAGTATTAAGTGTACAGCTTGTATAACAGTGTAAATTTGCTGTCCCCTCAAAATAACTCAACACAGCCATTAATGTCTAAACTGCTGGCAACAAAAGTCAGTACACCCCTAAGTGAAAATGTCCAAATTGGGCCCAAAGTGTCAATACTTTGTGTGGCCACCATTATTTTCCAGCACTGCCTTAACCCTCTTGGGCATGGAGTTCACCAGAGCTTCACAGGTTGCCATTGGAGTCCTCTTCCCCTCCTCCATGACGACATCACAGAGCTGGTGGATGTTAGAGACCTTGCGTTCCTCCACCTTCCGTTTGAGGATGCCCCATGGCTGATCAATAGGGTTTAGGTCTGGAGAAATGCTCGGCCAGTCCATCACCTTTACCCTCAGCTTCTTTAGCAAGGCAGTGATCGTCTTGGAGGTGTGTTTGGGGTCGTTATCATGTTGGAATACTGCCCTGCGGCCCAGTCTCTGAAGAGAGGGGATCAAGCTCTGCTTCAGTATGTCACAGTACATGTTGGCATTCATGGTTCCCTCAATGATCTGTAGCTCCCCAGTGCCGGCAGCACTCATGCAGCCCCAGACCATGACACTCCCACCACCATGCTTGACTGTAGGCAAGACACACTTTGTACTTTGTAACTTCTTATTAATTTACTGTGATCAGGAAACCAATATAAGCGGCGCTGGTGATAGTGATGAAAATGGCCCTATATTAGACCAGTGAACTGCAGTGATATAAAGAGTGTAGATAATCTGTATCAACCATAAACAATCTTCATAAATTCACCCTGTATCATGAATCTGTGAATCCACAAAAAATGAAATAAAATAAAATTTAAATTAAAAATAGTGATAAAAGTTCATAAGTAGAAAGAGCAGTGAATAAAGTCCATCCAATAGAAAAGACACAGTGATAGATGTGTAGATTTCTAGAGATGTCCACCAAAAAATCAAAAAGTGCCAGTGATTCCTCTCCCTTTAGATTCAAAACTCACCGGATAGATGTGCCTCACACTCTCGTGTTTTGGCAAATGAGCATAATAACCCCACAATCAGGATTAAACGGGAGACACCTCAATCAGATTATGATGGGAGATCCAGATTTCATCCGTGAATATGCCATTTCATTCCACATGCAAAAAAAAATTCACTGATAGTGTAGTACCGTAAAACCAGGTTTAATGATAACTGTGTAAAATCCTTCAAACATAGCACTCACATAAAAACCTCTTTAAACTGAGCAAACAAGATCACAGCAAATCCATATCAAAAATCCTCCTGTGTAAACGTCCAAACACAAATGTAATGATGGTCACAGCGGACCCAAGGTATGCGGAAGGGGCTCTCACCACCACTCGCTGATCTACGCTGCCTCAGGTTTGGAATCCCCGCTCTCACTCTCAATACAGCGCGTCCTACGTCATACGCTGTTACAGATGGATGCCGTACAGCCACGCCCCGACATGTTTCGTCATATCCGACTTATTCATGGGATTGGCTGTACGGTACGGCACCTCCTCCCTTTATATTCTGCACGTCTCACCCGGCTAGAGGTTACGTAGCTCGCATTTCCGCTCACCCAGTGTCCCCGCGGCCCCAACACATCCCGTATTGGAGTATTTACTTACAGCCAGGAAAGCAGATACATACAAACATACATTTGCAAATGTTACTCCGGTAACATCATATCCCCTTACAAATGATGTGATATACATCAGCACAATTAGGTTTCAATAGCGGACTTATATAAGTAATGCATGCAAATCTGAAAATGACATAAAGGTGCAAACAAATTAATGTGATTATAAATGCATATCCTTCATGACATAATTAAAAGTGCAAGAGTCTCATACAAAATTTAAACATTTAACATTCTAGTCTGTAACCGATTCATCCAGTACCTTTCTATACCTGCCATGGTAATGACATTAATACAAGGTTTAAATGTATATGCATAATTTCTTATTCTATTAGTGCCCTTCAGTGTATGGGCAATCTCAAGCTTAAAACCACATTAAAATATATGTAAATATAATATAAACACTCTTAAACTTAAAGATAAAAAATATATAGACTAAAATATAATAAAAACAAATCAGATGAGATTCAGGCAAGTGTTCTTTGTATATCGTGGGTGACCCTAGTGAAGAATACCCTTCAGGGGATACCATGATCCACTGATTCTCATGAAAGGATCATTACAAATAATTAACTGTATATCATCTCTCTGTTCAAATACTCCCAGTACCCAATTATGCAGAGACGATCTACAAAGAAAAAAGAAAAAAATTCGGAAAAATGTTTAGGGTCAGTATTCCAAGAATGGTCAAATCCATTGTTGTGCACCAAGGATGAACCATTCATCATTAATCTTTCAGGTAAAAGATGTCATAAAGTGGGGTATGAACACACCAATTAAAAGCTGTAAAAGTGTACAATCAGAAATTATTGATAAAACAATTTAAGTCCACCTCAATATTCAGGCCTCTGGGCGAAAGACATTTTAAGCGGAATATCCATAGGGTCTCCCTCTGAGAGAGATCCCTCACCCTATTCGACCCTCTCCATGATGGGTGTACACAATCTATCCCACAGAATTGTACCAGTGAGGGGTCCTGGTTGTGTTTCTCTCTAAAATGTAACGAAACGCTGTGGTACTTAAAACCATTTTTGATATTAGTGAGGTGTTCAGATATACGAATTTTTAATAGTCTCTTCGTTCTCCCTACGAAATTGCACTGAGCTGGAGGATTATCACACACAAGTTAAAGTTCTGAAAGACAAATTTGTACAAAAGGGCTACCAAAAACAAATATTGGAAAAAACTATACAGGAGATAGCTACCATACCTAGGGACCAATGTTTCAGAAACAAACAACCAACGGTGGGAACTAACCAACATCAAATGAGATTTATCACAGGTTTTCATTTTCAGTACAGAGATGTGGAGACTATTTTTAAAAAGCACTGGCACATTTTGAGTCGGGACAGACAATTAGGGGAAATTTTACCTACATCACCCAAATTTGTCTATAGGCGAGCCCCCAATTTTGGGGATCAAGTAGTCAAAAAAATCCTGGATCCACCAGGTAAACAGACCTTGAGTATTGATCAAAAAGGTTTTTTCCCATGCAGGAAATGTGTATGCTGCAAAACTGTAAGGGTGTTGAATAGGGGTATGACAAGGGTTACCAATGTTGATCAAGAAGCTTTCGAGATTAAGGAATTTATTACCTGCAATTCTTCGCATGTGGTGTACCTTTTATGGTGCCCATGCGGATTATTATATGTAGGGAGAACGAAGAGACTATTAAAAATTCGTATATCTGAACACCTCACTAATATCAAAAATGGTTTTAAGTACCACAGCGTTTCGTTACATTTTAGAGAGAAACACAACCAGGACCCCTCACTGGTACAATTCTGTGGGATAGATTGTGTACACCCATCATGGAGAGGGTCGAATAGGGTGAGGGATCTCTCTCAGAGGGAGACCCTATGGATATTCCGCTTAAAATGTCTTTCGCCCAGAGGCCTGAATATTGAGGTGGACTTAAATTGTTTTATCAATAATTTCTGATTGTACACTTTTACAGCTTTTAATTGGTGTGTTCATACCCCACTTTATGACATCTTTTACCTGAAAGATTAATGATGAATGGTTCATCCTTGGTGCACAACAATGGATTTGACCATTCTTGGAATACTGACCCTAAACATTTTTCCGAATTTTTTTCTTTTTTCTTTGTAGATCGTCTCTGCATAATTGGGTACTGGGAGTATTTGAACAGAGAGATGATATACAGTTAATTATTTGTAATGATCCTTTCATGAGAATCAGTGGATCATGGTATCCCCTGAAGGGTATTCTTCACTAGGGTCACCCACGATATACAAAGAACACTTGCCTGAATCTCATCTGATTTGTTTTTATTATATTTTAGTCTATATATTTTTTATCTTTAAGTTTAAGAGTGTTTATATTATATTTACATATATTTTAATGTGGTTTTAAGCTTGAGATTGCCCATACACTGAAGGGCACTAATAGAATAAGAAATTATGCATATACATTTAAACCTTGTATTAATGTCATTACCATGGCAGGTATAGAAAGGTACTGGATGAATCGGTTACAGACTAGAATGTTAAATGTTTAAATTTTGTATGAGACTCTTGCACTTTTAATTATGTCATGAAGGATATGCATTTATAATCACATTAATTTGTTTGCACCTTTATGTCATTTTCAGATTTGCATGCATTACTTATATAAGTCCGCTATTGAAACCTAATTGTGCTGATGTATATCACATCATTTGTAAGGGGATATGATGTTACCGGAGTAACATTTGCAAATGTATGTTTGTATGTATCTGCTTTCCTGGCTGTAAGTAAATACTCCAATACGGGATGTGTTGGGGCCGCGGGGACACTGGGTGAGCGGAAATGCGAGCTACGTAACCTCTAGCCGGGTGAGACGTGCAGAATATAAAGGGAGGAGGTGCCGTACCGTACAGCCAATCCTATGAATAAGTCGGATATGACGAAACATGTCGGGGCGTGGCTGTACGGCATCCATCTGTAACAGCGTATGACGTAGGACGCGCTGTATTGAGAGTGAGAGCGGGGATTCCAAACCTGAGGCAGCGTAGATCAGCGAGTGGTGGTGAGAGCCCCTTCCGCATACCTTGGGTCCGCCGTGACCATCATTACATTTGTGTTTGGACGTTTACACAGGAGGATTTTTGATATGGATTTGCTGTGATCTTGTTTGCTCAGTTTAAAGAGGTTTTTATGTGAGTGCTATGTTTGAAGGATTTTACACAGTTATCATTAAACCTGGTTTTACGGTACTACACTATCAGTGAATTTTTTTTGCATGTGGAATGAAATGGCATATTCACGGATGAAATCTGGATCTCCCATCGTAATCTGATTGAGGTGTCTCCCGTTTAATCCTGATTGTGGGGTTATTATGCTCATTTGCCAAAACACGAGAGTGTGAGGCACATCTATCCGGTGAGTTTTGAATCTAAAGGGAGAGGAATCACTGGCACTTTTTGATTTTTTGGTGGACATCTCTAGAAATCTACACATCTATCACTGTGTCTTTTCTATTGGATGGACTTTATTCACTGCTCTTTCTACTTATGAACTTTTATCACTATTTTTAATTTAAATTTTATTTTATTTCATTTTTTGTGGATTCACAGATTCATGATACAGGGTGAATTTATGAAGATTGTTTATGGTTGATACAGATTATCTACACTCTTTATATCACTGCAGTTCACTGGTCTATTATAGGGCCATTTTCATCACTATCACCAGCGCCGCTTATATTGGTTTCCTGATCACAGTAAATTAATAAGAAGTTACAACATTTATTTTTTAAAGTGGCAGCTGTGAAAGGTTTACACCTTTTTTTGACACATGAATACACTTTTTTGTCTCACATCTAACGTTAGAGACATTTATTGTCCTAAGCGCAGTAGTAGGTACTCAGGGCGGGCGCCAATTACTTGATTACCAACGATCACACTTTGTACTTTGTCTTTGTACTCCTCACCTGGTTTCCGCCACACACGCTTGACACCATCTGAACCAATTACGTTTATCTTGGTCACATCAGACCACAGGACATGGTTCCAGTAATCCATGTCCTTAGTCTGCTCGTCTTCAGAAAACTGTTTGTGGGCTTTCTTTGTCTTGTGGACCTTGCACAAAGCAAGGTCCATAAAGACATGGATGAGTGAGTTTGGGGTGGAGGAACTTGACTTGCCTGTACAGAGTCCTGACCGCAACCCGACAGAACGCGTTTGGGATGAATTAGAGTGGAGACTGCGAGCCAGGCCTTCTCGTCCAACATCAGTGCCTGACCTCACAAATGCGCTTCTGGAAGAATGGTCAAACATTCCCATAGACACACTCCTAAACCTGCAAAGGGTGGGCCAACTCAATATTGAACCCTACGGACTAAGACTGGGATGCCACTAAAGTTCACGTGTGTGAAAAGGCAGGCGTCCCAATACTTTTGGCAATGTAGTGTGTGTGTATATATAAATATAAAAATATATATATATATATATATATATATATATATATATATATATATATATATATATATATATATATATATATATGTTTTATATACACACACACATCATCATATTTACCCCAGCAATCAGCCAATGGTGAAGCGCCTTTCTTGTGCTGTCAGGTGACTAATCACACTATGTACAGTACAGCGCTGTCGCCTTAAGATAAGTCTGTGATGTCACCCTTGCCTTACCAGCAGCAGAGATTTCCTTGAAATTGTATTGCAAAATGCGGCTTAAAAATCACATGGCAAGCCGTAAATGATACCGATATATAAAAATAGTGCAAGTCCACATACAGTAAACTTAGGGATTTTTTTTGCATTTACGATTACTTTACCTTTGGAAGGAATTGCACAGAGCAACCCCAAACCTCCACTTCTCAGGTCACCCCTGCTTGCGCTTCTGGCTCCTCTGCTTTGACAAGTGCCCCCAAAGGAAGCCACTTTCTATGGGGGCACTCATGCGGGCTCACTCCCGAGCCACGCCTGCATCGATAGACAAACAGCAGGGCTTGGCCCTGCCCTCCCTCGTCACTGGCTTTGATTGACAGCAGTAAGAGCCAGTGGCTGCCGATGCCTTTGCAAAGCCAGTGAGACCAAAAGGTGAGGGGGGAGAAGAGCTGCAGATGCTGGGCTCAGGTAAGTATGGGGGGTGGTGGGTAGGTGTGAGGAGGAAATACTACTACCTAATCATTTTTTGACTTAATACAAGGAATGCATTAAAGTAAAAAAAAAAGTTTAGGCTTTATAACCACTAACCAGGCTTTATAACCACTTTAACTGATGAAAGTCTAGGGTTGGAGCAATAAGATACTTACCTTACTCCTTGCTGTGGCAGGCTTCTGGCACTCTCCTCTCCAATGTAGCAGATTGTGAGCGAGCTGCCTCTGTCCTCACGTGTACAATGCAGGACTATTGGTCCTGCGTTGTACATGATAATGTCAGAGTACAACTGCTGGCTGAAGCGCTGAAGATAAAAAGCTTTGAAGGACTATTTGCACAGCAGAACGGAAGTCAGTTGGCGCAAAGAATACGGTAAGTAGACCAGCTTGTTCCTCTACCTCTAGACTTTCTAAAAAATTACTCCTGCAATGTTAGGGGTGGGGGAGGGAGCATTGCAAGAATATATTTTATAATGTTTCAGCTTAAGGCTCTGTTTCCACTAGTGCGACTTTTCATGCGACTTGGGACTGAAAAGTCGCATGACAAATTGTTTCCCATGATTTCCAATGAGTACAGTTCATATCTGTGCGACTTCAAGTCGCAGCGACTTCAAAGTAGTTCCTGCACTACTTTGGTCCCACTTTGATGCGACTTGAGGTCCATAGATACAGGCATTGCTTCAAATCGCGGTAAAAAGTCGCGGTGAAATCGCGGTAAAAAATCGACTTTGGGGACGCACTAGTGGAAACATAGCCTTAAGGTTGGATGTCACTGGTCATTTTCACAAGGACTGACTTTGACTTTCGATAGGAATAATCGATCTATCGCCAACATGATATGGATCGACACGGGGAAGTGAATTTTAGTAGGATAATAAATACGGTTGTAGTCATGATCAAAGTATCTCAGTGTAGCTGTCTGATGCAAAATGAACAATAATATTCCGCCTTGGCCGATCTGATCTGGTCAAATTTTAGTCTAAATCCATGGGAAGGGAAGTTATAGCTATTTGATTGCTTGCAGATTCGCAAAATGAAACAAATAAAGTATTAGGTTTTATAAAGTCAAATAAACAAATAACCCCATTGCAGCAAGTAAAGAGGTGTGATCCCAAAGGATCCTTCCAGGCAAACCTGCCCTTATTCTATCCACTGCCATATACACTATATTGCCAAAAAGTATTGGGACACCCCTCAAAATCATTGAATTCAGGTGTTCCGATCACCTCCATGGCCACATGTGTATAAAATCCAGAACCTAGGCATGCAGACTGCTTCTACAAACATTTGTGAAAGAATGGGTCGCTCTCAGGAGCTCAGTCAATTCAAGAATGGTACAGTGATAGGTTGCCACTTGTGCAATAAGTCCATCTGTGAAATTTCCTTGCTACTAAACTGCAGAGTCAATAGCTACAGACCTCCAAACTTCATGTGGCCTTCAGATTAGCACAACAACAGTGCATAGAGAGCTTCATGGAATGGGTTTCCATGGCCGGGCGGCCTCATCCAAGCCTTACATCACCAAGTGCAATGCAAAGCGTTGGATGTATTGGTGTAAAGCACGCCGCCACTGGACTCTAGTGGAGACCTGTTCTCTGGAGTGACAATTTAGACTTCTCTGTGGCAAACTGATGGACATGTCTGGGTTTGGCAGTTGCCAGGAGAACGGTACTTGCTGGTCTGAATTGTGCCAGGTGTAAAGTTTGGTGGAGGGGGGATTATGGTGTGGGATTGTTTTTCAGGGGTTGGGCTTGGCCCCTTAGTTCCAGTGAAGGGAACTCTTAAGACGTCAGCATACCAAGACATTTTGGACAATTTCAT
Organism: Lithobates septentrionalis; assembly: GCA_037952835.1. Lineage (NCBI taxonomy): Eukaryota > Metazoa > Chordata > Amphibia > Anura > Ranidae > Lithobates > Lithobates septentrionalis. The sequence continues at coordinate 806,254 of JBBDGP010000289.1, read as the reverse complement.
GCTCCCAACTTTGTGGGAACAGTTTGGGGATGGCCCCTTCCTGTTCCAACATGACTGCGCACCAGTGCACAAAGCAAGGTCCATAAAGACATAGATGAGGGAGTTTGGGGTGGAGGAACTTGACTGGCCTGCACAGAGTCATGACCGCAACCCAAAAGAGCACGTTTGGGGTGAATTAGAGTGGAGACTGCAAGCCAGGCCTTCTCTCCAACATCAGTGCCTGACCTCACAAATACGCTTCTGAAAAAATGGTCAAACATTCCCATAGACACACTCCTAAACCTTGTGGACAGCCTTCCCAGAAGAGTTGAAGCTGTTATAATTGGGAAGGGTGGGCCAACTCAATATTGAACCCTACGGACTAAGACTGGGATGCCATTAAAGTTCATGTGCGTGTAAAGGCAGGTGTCTCAATACTTTTGATAATATGGTCTATATTCCAACTTGGAGACTCTCAAAAATATAGAGTTAGGACCGCAGTATATACAGAGGATATGTAGGCACTGCAACTTCCACAAATATTTACAAACGAAACCCTCCGCTTTTAATGTGAATTGTTAGACAGGGCCAATTTGGTTTTTTTTTTAAGGCTAGCTAGTAAGTGTGTTGGGAAATCTTGTGTTTGTTTGTGATATGCATTGCCCTTCCATGCGCACCTTACTGTAAAATCTAGTTATAAATTAGGGTGGTTGCCATCCTTTTGCATAGCTCATCAGTCTGAGGAGGACTGCTTTGGCATCTACTCCTCTCTGCCAATCCCTCCACTGGCTTCCGCTCACCCAACGAATTAAGTTCAAAATACTAACAACTACTTACAAAGCCACCCACAACTCTGCCCCCAGCTATATCACTAGCCTAGTCTCTAAATACCAACCTAATCGTCCTCTTCGTTCCTCTCAAGACCTCCTGCTCCCTAGTTTCCTCATCACCTCCTCCCATGCTCGCAGGGACGGACTGACCATTCGGGCACTGCCCGAGGGCCCCATGCCACTAGGGTTCCCCATCAGGGTTTCCAGCCTCAATAAAACCAGGGACAGTATGTAAAAATCTGTGTTTTTTAAAAATCCCAAGATTATAGCTGCCCCGCCTCTCCAGTACCTTTTTCAGTGTGTGTATGTGTATTCTGTGTGTGTATACTGTGTGTGTGTATATTGTGTGTCTGTGTGTGTGTATACTGTGTGTGTGTATACTGTGTGGCCCCATAATCTATTGCCTGGGGGCCCCATAATCTCCTATTGCCTGGGGGCCCCATAATCTCCTTTTGCCCAGGGCCCCCATAATCTGCTCCTATTGCCCAGGGGCCCCATAATCTCCAATTGCCCGGGGGCCCCATGAGTTGTCAGTCCGCCCCTGCATGCTCGACTCCAGGAATTCTCCAGAGCCTCTCCAATCCTATGGAACTCCTTACCCCAATCTATCCGATTATCTCCTACTCCTACTACTATATTTTAGACAATCCCTGAAAACACTTCTCTTCAGAGAAGCCAATCCTACACACACCTAACAACTGCATTTTCATTTTCTCCATCACCTCATCCCCCACAGTTATTACCTTTTTGTTCCACTTGACCCTCCCTTCTAGATTGTAAGCTCTAACAAGCAGGGCCCTCTGATCCCTCCTGTATTGATTTGTACTGTAACTGTACTGTCTTGACTCCATGTTGTAAAGCGCTGCGTAAACTGTTGGCGCTGTAAAAATCCTGAATAATAATAATAATCTATGTTAGTGAGATGGAGGGGAGCTGGTGGGGGGTTCATAGGCGTAAAGAGATCTGGGGGGGGGGTCTAATGGTATAAGGGTGCTGAAGGATTATGAAGGAGAAGGTAAGGGGCTCCAGAGGGGTATTGAGTAGGAGATGGGAGGTGCAGGGTTAGGTAGTTCCCCCGCCCTATGTGTACTCAGTTCAGCTCTCTTTCTTGGTGCTGCTCCCCCTGATATGAAGGCAGCCTCGCCTTCCTGCCTCTGGTCATGTTATATGCCACCCGGCAAGTGGAGCTGGGAAGACCAGTCTGCTATCACTCCCCAGTGGCACCACGCTGAGACAGAGGTACTGTATATTGAAAAAGAAAAGGGTTTTGGGACTATATATGAAGCGAGAACCAAAGGGGTACCTGCCTCCATCCCTGTCATTGATTTATAAGAAGGAAGAGAGCAAGAAGTGGGACTTTTTATGAAGCACACGGCAGTAAATAAAGAAGTCTAGTGACTGGGGGGGTTATGTTTATTTTATATTGTATGATAGGATATTTTTGGGCATGAAACCTCTGAACAATAAACTTTTTATCACATGCAACATAAGTTGCATAATGGTCCACAATCCAATAGACCAGGGTTTCTCAACCAGGGTTCCATTGAACCATAAGGTTCCTCCAGAGGTTGCTAGGGGTTCCTTGAGCAATTAGCAGTTTTTGCCTCTCAGATAAGTTCCCACTAACACCAATGGTCTTTTTGGGCTATCTACAAGGAGGTAATTCTTCCCAATGACCATAGTTATAAGGAGCATTCTTCCCTATGACCATCACATTAATTTATCATGAGTTGTAGATAAAGTAATTTTTAACAGGGGTTCCCTGAGGCCAGAAAGTCATTTCAAGGGTTCCTCTGTGTTGAAAAGGTTGAAAAAGGCTGCAATAGACATTCATATATATTACAAACACAAATGGCAACTGATGCATTTATATACATAGCCATGATGCAGTTGGGGCCTAATTGTCCCGAATGACCTTCCTTGTTTCCTCTCAAAATTAAAAGAGGGAGGGGGAAAAGGGGGGGGGGGGGATAACAGAAATACTGTGGTGAACTGTGTAGGTATGAGTTAGATCATAAAGAATCTTGTTAATCCATGATTGAAATGATAGTAAGAGTTGATGGCTCAACGCGTTTCACGGTGTTATAGCCGCTCATCAGGAAACCATAGAATATATCTAGAAAAAAAAGAACATACATGTCTAGATCTAGTCAAAAATTATGATTTTGGAAAATAAAACTAAAAATAGGGGCAAAAAATAACAATTATACAAAGAAAAGATTCTCAAAGGTTGTAAAAATAGAGTAGTAGCTGGTGAATGTGGGTGGATGACCCTAATGTAGGGTGAGAGTGGTAATCCCAAAAAGGGATCCATGTGAGGAAAATTATATATGTTGTGTGTGTATATATATGTGTGTATATATATTTATGGTCCGAGCCCTCTGTCCTGAGAGATATGAAGCACATAAACACGTCACAAGACGAACAACATAAAATAGACCTGAAGTGTGCCCTGGCCTGCTGTACGGTAAACCCAGGTCTGCTGGGCGATATGCCAGAGAAGGGCGCATACCTTAAAAGTAAATGGATGTTTCTGTAGAGAAATTGTCTTAAGAGAAGTACCCTGAGAAGGGGAATAGGTGGGTGGGTACCGTGCACTGGAACCGACACAGACCATCGTGGGTGGTCTGGTTAAATACCCACCAGGCTCCTCCCATAATTTCAGGCCAGCATACTGGCCTTCCTATTTATGGTCGGAGCCCTCTGTCCTGAGAGATATGAAGCACATATACATGTCACAAGACTAACAATATAAAATAGACCTGAAGTATGCCCTGGCCTGCTGTACGGTAAACCCAGGTCTACTGGGCGGTATGCCAGAGAAGGGCGCAAAAAGACTTGGTTAGGGAGGTAATTATTTATTTAAGTTTACTGACATACTACAGGGCAAGCTTGCTGAAGGCTCGTGACATTTCTGCTTGTGGATTGGGGATGTATCGAGCGAAGCAGGTGGATTCCCACCTGCCCATTTTTCTGATCACGTGGTCCGGGACCCGTTTCATGAGGCTGCTGATGCTGCTCCAATGCGGAAAGAATGTTCAGAAAAACGGCTTGGGTCAAGGCTTAAGTTGCGCAAAAGGGTCCTGACGTGAGTAGTGAACTGGTTGGTACCTAGAGGGCTAATCGGGAATGGTAGCAATGGGCTGTCCTGCGAGGGATCAGACAGATGAGCTAATAACTGATCTAGAATGGCTATGGGGCACCAGGCATTGTGAGTTCTGAAGAGCTTGATGTCAACCCCTGGACCGGAGTGTTGTGTCTTAAACACCGCAAGGTGCAAGATGAAGTGACTGTGGTGACGCGTGAGGTGGCGTCTACGTAACATCCTACGACTGGGGCAGGGGACTGTGAATTCGCTGGGGCGTAGAAAGCTGTTGAATGCCAGGTAGATGGCTGCTTGGATGACCAAGCTGGGTAATAAGCCAAAGGGGAACGTGAGAGGATAGTGGACATGTCTCGGGATATGGCACTGGTGACTGGTAAGCGTTTGCCGCTGATTTGGGGCTGTTGTTTGTGAATGCCTCGCAGGATGGCCTTGACCGCATGGGCAGCGAACAAAGATGGTTTGGTAGGATCTTGTAAGGAGGTGAAATGCTGGATGCCAGCTAGGTAGAGTCTAATGGTATTGTGTGACAATGCCAGCTGAGTGTGGCAGTACGATATGAAGGCCAGGATGTGATGGAGATCTCCTGGTATTGCCCCGGGTTTAGCAGCTAGAAACCTGTGATAGATCTTGCAGGCAGTACGGTAGGCTTTCAGACAGAGATAATGACAGGTTAAATAGACTAGTAGCGTCGTGAAGGTGTCTCTTCAATCCAGGGTTAGCTGCGACCAATGTCGGATAACAGACATGGTCGGGTCGGCTCCAGGTTCCTGCAAAAAGAATGTTGTAAAGTTAAGATGAGATATAGCGTCGGCCGAGGTGTTGCATTTGACTGGGATGTGGACACAGAGGATGTTAAATTGGTGCTGTAGTGACAGTTGCACCAGCCTGCGTAGGAAGGACATGATGGTCAAGGACTTGGACCGGCCTTTATTTATGATACTGGCTGTGGCTTGATTGTCTGTGGCAAATGTCACTATTTGTCCTGCCCAGTTGTTGCCCCAGACTTGAGCTGCTGCAACAATGGGGTAGATCTCGAACAACGAGGAGGATTGACTGAACCCGGGAATCAAGAGTATTTCTGGCGGCCATGGTCCTGCTAACCAGTGATGGCCAAAAATTGCTGCAAAGCCTGTGGAGGCTGCGGCATCCGTGACTATTTGGGGTGAAGTGGGAGATGCTGACGGAATGAACATCAAAATGCCGTTCCAATTTGTTAGAAAATCATCCCACATGGCCAGATCAGCTATCGCTCCTTCGTCTAGTTTAAGGATTTGGTCAGGGTCTTGTACCTGGGAAAGGAACACCAGGAGGTGGGAGACAAAGGATCGCCCTTGAGGGATAATCCTTATGGCAAAGTTAAGCATGCCAAGCAGGGATTGTAGTTGCCTCTTAGTGCAGCCTTGAGTACTGGTGAAGGTATGGATGACTGTCCTGATGCCGGTCAACTTGTCGGGAGGCAGGCTAGCCTGCATGGCACGAGTGTCGAGTATGACAGCCAAGAAGGTGACGATCTGTGCCAGGCTTTCCACTTTCTTTTCTGCTATAGGCACTTTAAGATTGTGGAAGATCTGTCTTAGGCTGTTTAGATCTACTGGGGGCTTTCTAGGTTTCTCTATGAGTAGGAAGTCGTCTAAGTAGTGAATGACTTTCTGACAGGACGCGTGATGTGAGAGGATCCAGGAAAGGGCCTGAGCAAATGTGTCAAACAGCCATGGGCTGCTTTTGGAGCCGAAAGTTAATTTGGTGGCGAAATAGTACGAGCCTTTCCACCTAATTCCGTGCCATCACCATAGGTACGGTTCGATTGGTAACAACTTGGAAGGCAGAAGAAAAATAAAGGATAGGACAAGGAACGACAGTCATAGTGACAGCTAGTTGGCGTGCGAGTGTGACTTTAGAAAACTCAAAAGAATGCGTGACAACCGAGGTGAGCCAGGAGGTGACTGGTTAGGTAACCGATAGCTCGGGTGTGGTCTGTGCTCGGCACAGACTAATGAACCAGACCCCCCCCCAGGGCGGACTGGGGCGGGTAGCTGAAGTCTGGTATTCTAATTAGGAATGTTGTGATCTGTAGTTTATTGACGTATGTTCATTCTGCTAACGCTTGCACTGCCAGCAAGGTGAACGTTAGGTGACCTTGTCTGCTTGGTGAAAGATCTCGGATCGCTCTTCAAAAACAGAGTGGAGTGCACAGAAGTATGTGACAGTTGTATGTGACAGTTGCTAATGCCTCGGGAGCAAGTCAAATCGTGTATGTGACGTAAACATGTCGTGAAAGAGTGTTTTTTTTTTTTTTTTTTAAGAGAAAAGCAAAGGAGGATCCCTTTGAATTACGCACCTGACTTGAAGCCCTAGTAGTGGAGTCTTGGTTGGGTCGACTTGGGTCGACCGGGAACCTGTAGTAGGGGTGACATAGTAAAATTTTTATTTATTTATTTATTTTTTGAGAAGGGGTGCTAAGAGCTGTTCGGGGCAGAAGTTGGCCCCCTGGTGAAGAGATGCAAGCCCTCAACAATTTTTTTTTTTTACCTGAGGAAGATACTGTCCAAACCTGGTGCAGGATGGACCAACTGGAGAACTCCACTGACTTGAAAGGGGAAAGTGATAAAGAAATCGGTGAGTAGCCGTGTTGCTACTGGAGATGAGTGGCCGTTTTGAGCCATTTGCGTAAATGTTTGCAGCGACTGCAAGTAAGCAGCCTTTGGAAGGCGAAACAAAGTTTAGCAGAAATTTTATTTATGTAGGAATAACCGTGCGCAGCATTAGTACAAATAGATGGTGTGAGTTGTGTATGTTTATGCATGAAAGAACGGAAGGTTTAGGGATGCGAATCGTAAGTACTACTGTATTCGTGTTGTTGATGCGACTAGTTCGAACCGGGCTGGAGTGTGAGTGTCGTTGGTATTGTTTGTGAGGGATCTGAATTGTTGAGCCGGTGATGCGATTGGGTTCGGATCGGTTGGTGAAGTTGTATTGCCAAGGATCCAAATTGTTGAGCCTGTGCTACGACTGGACGCGGATCGGTTGGTGAAGTTTGCATTGCCGAGGATCGGAATCATTGAGCCTGTGTGCGACTTGACTCCGATCGGTTGGTGGGGTTGTATTGCCAAGGATCTGAATCATAGCGCCAATGATATGACTGGACTCGGATCGACTGATGGTGATAGTGGTTGAAAGCGCTTGTGTTTGCCGAGGATCCGAAAGCGTAGTGCCAAAGCTGCGACTAGATTCGGATCGGCTGTTGGTGAGTGTTTGATATTCAGCAAGAGGTGTAGGGAGTCAGTTAGGTGAGGTGGGTGTTTCGTAGGAGGTGTAGGGAGTCAATTAGGTGAGGTGGGTGTTTTGTAGGAGGTGTAGGGGGTCAGTAGGTGAAGTGGGTGTTTCGTAGGAGGTGTAGGGAGTCAGTAGGTGAGGTGGGTGTTTCGTAGGAGGTGTAGGGAGTCAGTTAGGTGAGGTGGGTGTTTCGTAGGAGGTGTAGGGGGTCAGTAGGTGAAGTGGGTGTTTCGTAGGAGGTGTAGGGAGTCAGTTAGGTGAGGTGGGTGTTTCCTAGGAAGTGTAGGGAGTCAGTTAGGTGAGGTGGGTGTTTCGTAGGAGGTGTAGGGAGTCAGTTAGGTGAGGTGGGTGTTTCGTAGGAGGTGTAGGGAGTCAGTTAGGTGAGGTGGGTGTTTCGTAGGAGGGGTAGGGAGTCAGTTAGGTGAGGTGGGTGTTTTGTAGGAGGTGTAGTAATTCAATTAGGTGAGGTGGGTGTTTCGTAGGAGGTGTAGGGAGTCAGTTAGGTGAGGTGGGTGTTTCGTAGGAGGTGTAGGGAGTCAGTTAGGTGAGGTGGGTGTTTCGTAGGAGGTGTAGAGAGTCAGTTAGGTGAGGTGGGTGTTTCGTAGGAGGTGTAGGGGGTCAGTAGGTGGAGTGGGTGTTTCGTAGGGGGTGTGATGTGTGGGACAAAGGTTCGAGACCATGCGCCGCTAATGCAACTTGATTCGTAAGTGAGTCCGTACTGTTCGTAATGCCTAGTTGGCTAACTACGAATGGTGCCGATCGGAGGCTTATAACGTAGTCGTTAGGTCGCGGATGCGACTGGCTCGACTAAGGGACAGAGCTAGGCAAAGGTGCGAATACATGCGACTGACATAGTAAGACTTACGGCAGTTTACAAGGGCAGGGGGGCATGGTAACATAACGATTCCATTTGTATAGGAACGGTAACAATAAGTCCTGCCTGCGACAGCGACTGTAACGGTCAGAAACCTGCGAACGGGGAACTGCGACGCGCTGGATCTCGAGAGCAGGAACTCACGACGTGCGGTGAGTTAGCAAAGTCGGCCTGGTGACGTAATACCGCGCACTGGAACCGACACAGATCATCGTCCTTCCATAATTTCAGGCCAGCATACTGGCCTTCCTATATATATATATATATGATGTATAATTTTTATTTTTTGCCCTTATTTTTAGTTTTTAGTTTTATTTTCCCGGTTTTGTCCCCAGATTGGATTTGAACAGGGGCTGGGGCAATTTCAAAGACAGCCCGTGCAGAATTAAAAAAAAAATCTGAATTGTACCCCCCTCCTCTGCTGCTCCTACTAGCTTATGGGGGTTTATTTTTTTCCAATATCTGTGCCCCTTTCTGATGATCATGTGCTGTTTGGAGCGGAGGGACTATTTCTTCAGTTTCGGGCGCATGCCCACTCAGCTCCGCTCGTATGTCTCAAGTCCCGGCCAGCCGCCTGCCTGTTTATTGCCTTGCCTTCTCTGGTGGAGTGATCTTCCTCTGCTCCCCACCCAGTAGTAGCCGGGGCCTGGAGAGTAAAGCCCCATACACACTATCAGATTTTCTGCTGATTTTTGTCTTCAGATTTACCAAAACCATGTAGTGCAAGGGCCTGCCTGATTGCATACAAATTGAAACTCCTAAGGTTTGAACTCATATTATATGGTTTTGGTAAATCTGAAGGAAAAAATCATCAGAAAATCTGATAGTGTGTATGGGGCTTTAGACCTGACAGGCTGTGAGGCGGGCGGTGGTGGCGGAGACTGGCAAAGAGTCGCCGATTGCTGCCATTACTAGTAAAAAAAATATATGTCCCCGGATTTCATTATAAAAATCTGGTCACCTTACTTTAGTGTCCGTTTTGAATTCCATGGTGTTTTTTTTTTTTTTAACTTTGTCCCTTCAGTAAAATTCCTCTCACTTTCTGTCCTATTGACGCCTTTATTGACGTTGAAGATTGAAGTGCGCCGACAACGTATTATTCATCTGATTGCTTTGCGGTGCCACCTTGTTGATTTAGCACCTTGCACTTGTGTGTAAAACCTGCGGGAGTGAGAAATAATGTGAGTAAAGCTGATTTTTATTGTTACTCATCTAGACAAACGTAACCACCTCAGTACCGGGCACTTTCACCCCCTTCCTGCCCAGACCAACTTTCAGCTTTCAACGTTGTCATTCTTTGAATGACAATGGCGCAGTCATACAACACTGTACACAAATTACATTTTATCATTATTTCCCACGAATAGAGATTTCTTTTGGTGGCATTTAATCACCACTAGGGTTTTATTATTAAAAAAGACCAACGTTTTTGAAAAGAAAAAAAGTTTTTCTTTGTTTCTGTTATCAAATTTTGTAAATAAGATAATTTTCTCCTTCACTGACGGGCACTGATAAAGCCACACTGATGAGCTCTGATAGGTGGCACTGATATGAAGCATGGATAGGTGGCACTAATGGGCACTGATAGGTGGCACTAATGGGCACTGATAGGCAGCAATGATAGGTGACAATGATATGCAGCACTGATGGCCACTGATAGGTGCCAATGATAGGTGGCACTGATGGGTAATGATATACAGCACCGATGGGTTCTAATAGGCGGCACTTATAGGTGGCATTGATGGGCACTGATAGGTGGCACTGATGGGCACTGATAGGTAGCACTAATGGGCACTTATAGGTGGCATTGATGGGCACTGATAGGTGGCACTAATGGGCACTGATAGGCAGCAATGATAGGTAGCACTGATATGCAGCACTGATGGCCACTGATAGGTGGCAATGATAGGTGGCACTGATGGGCAATGATATGCAGCACTGATGGGCACTGATAGGTGGCACTGATGGGCACTGATGGGCACTGATAGGTGGCACTAATGGGCACTGATAGGCAGCAATGATAGGTGGCACTGATATGCAGCACTGATGGGCACTGATAGGCGGCACTGATAGGTGGCACTGATGGGCAATGATATGCAGCACTGATGGGCACTGATAGGTGGCATTGATGGGCACTGATAGGTGGCACTAATGGGCACTGATAGGCAGCAATGATAGGTAGCACTGATATGCAGCACTGATGGCCACTGATGGGTGGCAATGATAGGTGGCATTGATGGGCACTGATAGGTGGCACTAATGGGCACTGATAGGTGACACTAATGGACACTGGTAAGCGGCAATGATAGGTGGCACTGATGGGCACTGATAGGTGGCACTGATGGGTGGCATGGATAGGCAGCACTTATGAGGAGACACTGACAGGCATTACTGGGTGATGTCCGAACTGTCAGTTTGCAGTGTGATATGTGAGCTGAAAAGGTGTCATTAACAATGTATTGACACTCCCAGCAGTTCGCATAGGGCAGTGTGAACTGCAGTGCGAGTTGGGGTGCGATGCGGGAGCCCGCAATGGATTCCCAGTGTTCCCGCATTGCACAAGTATGAACCGAGCCTAAAGGTTTCAATCATGTCTCCCCTTTCCCTTCTTTCCTCCAGACTATACGATTTTTTTCTTTAGATGCATCCCCATGCATTCTGGTGCATTTTTTAATGCATTTTGTTGCCTTCCAGTACAGTTCTGTGCAGAAAAAAATGCAGCATGTTCCACTTTTTTTTTGCGCTAGAACTGACCGCACTGGTTTGAACTAGGCCATTGGAACCCATATGATCTACTATCCATGCGTTTTTGATGCAGAAAAAAATAAACTACTGGACTGCAACTGTGAACCGCCCCACAAGCGTCTCATAATGATGGTTTCATTGGAATGGACTGCTGTCTTTTTTGGTAGCTAGAATATTACTTGTTCAGTAACGAGTTATTGTTGTTTTCATTGCAGGCAGCCATCAAAGATGACTAAGACTCTGATTTTTTACATAATTTTCCTACTAAACGCAGGTAAGTCAATTATTGAAATGATCGTTTATAAAATGTACAGCGACAAGACGCAGAAAGCACACTGCTAAATCTGAGCTGATAACTTCCTTATACAGTGGAACCTTGGATTGCGAGCATAATCCGTTCCAGGAGAATGCTTGTAATCCAAAGCACTCGCATATCAAAGCGAGTTTCCCCATAGAAGTCAATGGAAAAGAAAATAATTCGTTCAGCATTGACTTCTATTACATGCAATACCGCATGTGGCCAGAGGTGGGGGGGCGCTGGACAGCCTCGGAAACACTCGGGAACGGAGTATTTCCGAGTGATTCCGAGTATTTCCGAACGGCACCGAACCGTTCCGAGTGTCCCCCCGCCCCTCTGGCCAAATGCGGTACTACACCGCCCATTAGCTTGAATTCTGCCTGTTTTGCGAGACAACACTCGCAAGCCGAGTCAGAATAAAAATTTTTAAAAAAGTTGCTCGTCTTTCAAAACGCTCGTTAACCGCATTACTTGTAAACCAAGGTTCCACTGTATAATTTTTCAGGAAATGTTTTGCAGCTCCTCGCTCTGGGAATAAATATGGCAAATTTTAATTTGTACCGTACTGCGAAGTGCCACAATCGATTTTTGAAATGAAGTAGGCGAGGCCCTTTGTAGAGATAATGGGGCTGTTTTACTAAAGGCAAATCCTGTAAACTGTGCGTTTTGCAAAGTGCAGTTGCTCCACAGATTAGTAAATGAGCAGAAGCTCTGCTGACTTCCATCATCCAATCACGTGCAAGCAAAAATGCTGTTTTTTTATTCTCCTTGCATGTGATTGGGTATTGTTTGCAAACTGAGGCCTTACCTCATTTACTAAGCTCTGGAAAAACTGCACTCTGCAAAGTGCACAGTCTGTTTTAGATATGTGCAATTCGTTTAGTACCAAATTCGTTTTATTAACAAATTTTGACAAATTTGTTAATTCCGAAATTTCCAAATTTTTCAATTTATGAAATTTACGAAATTTCCGAATTTCCAAAATTACAAATTTCCGAATTTCGAATTTTCGAATTTCCGAAATTACGAATTTTCGAACTTCCGAAATTACGAATTTCCGAAATTACGAATTTTTAAATTTCTGATAATTTCAGATTTCGGAAATACGTAATTCGGAAATTTGAAATTTCGGAAATTCAAAATTTGGAAATTCGAAATTCGGAAATTCGAAATTTCATAAATTTAAAAATTCTAAAATGTGGAAATTTGAAATTCCAAGAATAAGAATGAAAATCTGAAAATTAAAAAGAATGAAAATCTGTAAATTCGAAAATCTGAAATAATAACTAACTAATAATAAATATTAAATTGTAGGTATTGGAATTTCCTTTCAAATTTGGCTGTTTGTGAACGTAACAAATCCAAATTTATCTGAAGTTACGAATTATCCGAAATAACGAATGCCGTATCTAAACAAATGGAACGTAACAATCTAATAATAATAACAATAATAATAATAAAACCTTTTTATTATTATTATTTATTATTAATTTGTTCCATTCCATTTGTTTAGATGCGGCATTCGTTATTTCGGATAATTCGTAACTTCAGATAAATATGTATTCGTTACGTTCACCAACAGCCAAATTTAAAAGGAAATTCCAATACCTATAATTTAAAAGTTCGTTATTTCGAATTGTACTGATTTTCTTTCTTTTTTTCGAATTTTCGAATTTTCGAATTTTGGAATTTCCGAAAATTCAGAAATTTGGAATTCGAAAATTCGGAAAATTCGGAAATCCCAAAATTCAAAATTCGGAAATCCGAAAATTCCAATATTCGGAAATTTGAAAATTCAGAAAATCAGAAATTCGGAAATTCCAGAATATGGAAAACAGAAATTTGGAAAATAGGAAATCCGAAAATTGGAAATTTGAAAATTCGGAAATCCGAAACTTCGGAAATCCGAAAATTCGAAATTTGTAAATTCGGAAATGTGAAAATCCAAATTTTCGAATTTCCGAAAAAAGCAAAACAACGAATGAAATGAAAACGAACACATTTTTTGTCAGTGCACATATCTAGTCTGTTTGCCTTTAGTAAATCAAACCCTATGCATCCCCATGAAAGGTTATCAATTTAGAGTCTTCTTAATTTACCCTTATTTTTTATTTAAATCTGAGTTTGACATGCCTACCGCATAACTTTTTGTGTGCTACTTATAAAACATTTGCAGCATAAACGTCAGGAACATCTTTGCAAACTGAACAAATTTCACTGCATGTTTTCAAATACAATAACTCCACTTTCATCAGTTTCATCTAGTGGCCAAATAGTGGTATATCTTCTCTTGGAGCTATTTTAGAAAACAGTACCACATTTTGGCCACTAGATGGAGCCGATGATACAGGAGTTAATCTATTCAAAAACATACAGTCAAATTTTGATCAGCTTGCACAAATCTTTTCTGACATTCGCACAACTCATTTTGTATAATTTGACCCCTAAGTTCAGAGAATAAGAGTAAAATCTACTCTAATTAAAAAAAAAAAAAAAAACAGAGCACAGTCTACCCCTAGGTCGACCATAAATAGGGTGATTCCATCCTGGATTTGGTAGCCTGAACCTTCCTCCTGGAGAGAAGGAAAATTTTTGTGCGTACTGCGTGTGCATCAGATCCCTACATCACAGTCGGTCCTAGGCCTATCAAGAAGTGCAACTATCTGCTCTTCAGGTTTTCTGGCCTGCCGGGCTGCATGCCCGGATAAGGGTCTCATATGGATTTTTACGGCTTTTTTATTTTATTTTTTTATTTTGGTGTGGGATTCCCCTTAAGATCCATACCATACTAGGGGGGACCCCACACCATTTTTTTTTTCACTTTTTTTCCGGCAATTTTATATTTTTATTATTCAGCTGTCAGCGGGAAAGCCCATTGACAGCTGATGTGACTCATCGGTTGTTAGGGATGCTGCAGCCGGGTTCCTGTCCCCGCTGCTTAACAACCAGCTTTTAGTGTGCCCTGATTGGGCAAAGCTTTGCCCAATTAGGGTGCAGAATGCACTCTGCAGGGTGGCTGTGTCAGTTTCATTCCAGGACACTGTCCCGGGAATGAAGGTGACTGGGACTCGGGACAAACCTGCAAAATACGGGACTGTCCCGGGCAATGCGGGACTGTGCCCGGGACACATAGTCACCCTACTCCAATGTGCTAGGTTAATGTTCGCTGGGTAAAATGGAACATGCTGCATTTAAATGCAGTGCAACTTGCTGCATACACACTACAGTCTGCTTCGGCATGCATTAGGGGAAAAAAATAAAGTATTTTGGTTTCTGCTGAGGGAAAAAAAACACAGCAACACAATAAGCTAAGGAAAAAAAGCATAGAAAAAACATGCCAGTGTGTGCGTTTACCTACTTGCTGTAGTTGTACTGTGGCAGGTTGGCACGGCTGTGCGAATCGCCGTCATTGTACGTCAGCTCTTTAAGAGGCTGTAGCAGGCGCAAGCCCGCACAGCGTCCCTGGAGCCACGATCGCTCCACACAGAGCCAGAACGGGGATCTGTCCATGTAAACGGACAGATCTCCTGTCTGACAGGGAATTAGAGAGAGATCTGCTGTACCTAGTGATTAGGAACAGCGACCTCTCTCTACTCCCAGGCAGCCCATCCCCCCCACAGTTAGAAACACCTCCTAGGGAACACACTTAACCCCTTGATCGCCCCCCTAGTGTTAACCCCTTCCCTGTCAATGACGTTTATACAGTAATCAGTGGCTATTTTTTAGCTCTGATTGCTGTATAAATGTCACCGGTCCCAAAAAAAGTGTCAAAAGTGTCCGATTTGTCAGCCACAATGCCGCAGTCCTGCCATTACTAGTAAAAAAATAAATAATAAAAATACCATAAATCTATCCCCTATTTTGTAGACGCTATAACTTTTGGGCAAACCAATCAATATACGCTTATTGCGTTTTTTTTTTGTTCGTTTTTTTTTACCAAAAATATGTAGAAGAATATATATTGGCCTAAACTGATAAAGACATTTGTTATAGCAAAAAGTAAAAAATATTGCTCTTTTTTCAATCAATGCAGTATAACCAGTGCCCATCAAGGCAGTGTGACCTGTGCCCATCAATGCAGCCTGACCTGTGCCCATCAATGCAGTATAACCAGTGCCCATCAATGCAGTGTGACCAGTGCCCATCAATGCAGCCTGACCTGTGCCCATGAATGCAGCCTGACCTGTGCCCATCGATGCAGCGTAACCAGTGCCCATCAATGCAGCATGACCAGTGCCCATCAATGCAGTATGACCTGT
Source organism: Lithobates septentrionalis (assembly GCA_037952835.1). NCBI lineage: Eukaryota > Metazoa > Chordata > Amphibia > Anura > Ranidae > Lithobates > Lithobates septentrionalis. Next base: position 790,890 of record JBBDGP010000289.1, on the reverse strand, counting down.
GCCCATCAATGCAGCGTGACTAGTGCCCATCCATGCAGCCTAACCTGTGCCCATCAATGCAGCCGGACCAGTGCCCATCAATGCAGCCTAACCTGTGCCCATCAATGCAGCCTGACCTGTGCCCATCGATGCAGCGTAACCAGTGCCCATCAATGCAGCGTAACCAGTGCCCATCAATGCAGCATGACTTGTGCCCATCCATGCAGCGTGACTAGTGCCCATCAATGCAGCGTGACCAGTGCCCATCAATGCACCGTGACCATTGCCCATCAATGCAGCGTGACTAGTGCCCATCAATGCAGCGTGACCAGTGCCCATCAATGCAGCGTGACCAGTGCCCATCAATGCACCGTGACCATTGCCCATCAATGCAGCGTGACTAGTGCCCATCAATGCAGCATGACTTGTGCCCATCCATGCAGCGTGACTAGTGCCCATCAATGCAGCATGACCAGTGCCCATCAATGCAGCGTGACCAGTGCCCATCAATGCAGCGTGACCAGTGCCCATCAATCCAGCCTCACCTGTGCGGAGGAAGAGGTAAGCCGGCCGGATCATCAGAACGGGGATTGCCCGCTGTAACAGCTTTCATTTGAATTGCCAGGAGGCGGGACTGTGTGACGGTGAGTGCTGGGAACACGGGCAATTCAAATGAAAGCTCTTACAGTGGGCAATCCCCGTTCTGATGATCCGGCCGGCTTACCTCTTCCTCTCCTCTCTCTTCTCCTGGCTGGGAGAACGTCTCCCATTCAACCCCGCCTGGCGGCGGTCCTCACCCACCCCCTCCGAGGCGGCCCCACACCCGCCAGCAATCATTTCCCACTTGCAAAATGCGAGGAGGCGAATGGAAAACTTGAGGGCTGGTCTAGGCACAGGTACACTTCAAAGTGCATTTTCAATTTTGTTCAGTTAACCTCGTGACCTCCGGAAGATTTACCCCCCCTTCATGACCAGGCCAGCGCTGTGTTGATTTAACTGACAATTGCGCAGTCATGCGACACTGCAGCCAAATAAAACGTATGTAACTTTTTCCCCACAAATAGAGCTTTCTTTTTGTGGCATTTGATCACCTCTGCGATTTTTATTTTTTGCGCTATAAAAAAAAAAAAACAAGAATTTTGGGAAAAATAAACAATAATTGTTACTTTCTGCTATCAAACATATCAAAAAAAAAAGAATTTCTTCATAAATTTAGTGCTATAGTACCAAAAGTATTATATATATTTATTTGTATTTTCCATATTTTTTATACATTTAGCATGAAATTAATTATTATTTTTCCTTTCACTATTTGACCTTTGGTTATACTACGAGCTGCTCTATATCTGGTTATATTTACAATTGTGGTTTCCAGATTGCGCGGCTTAGAGATTTTTTACCTTCATTTATACATTTGTACCAAAAGTATTGGGACGCTTGCCTTTACACGCACATGAACATTAATGGCATCCCAGTCTTAGCCCGTAGGGTTTAATATTGAGTTGGCCCACCCTTTGCAGTTATAACAGCTTCAACTCTTCTGGGAAGGTTGTCCACAAGGTTTAGGAGGGTGTCTATGGGAATGTTTGATCATTCTTCCAGAAGAGCATTTGTGAGGTCAGGCACTGATGTTGAACGAGAAGGCCTGGCTCACAGTCTCCGCTCTAATTCATCCTAAAGGTGTTCCGTCAGAGGTCAGGACTCTGTGCAGGCCAGTCAAGTTCCTCCACCCCAAACTCTCTCATCCATATCTTTATGGACCTTGCTTTGTGCACTGGTCCAAATCATTTGGTGGAGGGGGGATTATGGTGTGGGGTCGTTTTTCAGGGGTTGGACTTGGCCCCTTAGTTCCAGTGAAGGGAACTCTTAAGGCGTCAGCATACCAAGACATTTTGGACAATTTCATGCTTCCAACTTTGTGGGAAAGGTTTGGGGATGGCCCCTTCTTGTTCCAACATGACTGTGCACCACGGCACAAAACAAGGTCCATAAAGACACGGATGAGCGAGTTTGAGGTGAAGGAACTTGACTGGTCTGCACAGAGTCCTGAGCTTAAACTGATAGAACACCTTTGGGATGAATTAGAGCGGAGACTGCGAGTCAGGCCTTCTCGTCCAACATCAGTACCTGACCTCACAAATGCCCTTCTGGAAGAATGGTCAAACATTCCCATAGACACACTCCTAAACCTTGTGGACAGCCTTTCCTAGAAGAGTTGAAGCTGTTATAGCTGCAAAAGGTGGGCCAACTCAATATTGAACCCTACGGGCTAAGACTGGGATGCCATTAACGTTCATGTGCGTGTAAAGGCAGGCGCCCCAATACTTTTGGTAATTTAGTGTAATTTATGTTGATTTTGAGAGCGAAGTTCTGCTTTAACATAACTCCCCCCCCCCCCCCCCCCATTGTTATTTTTATAGCTTCTATGGTAGGTGGCGCCAAAAAAGCCAAAGGAGTCGCACTAGTCAATGGCGTAGCTGAATTCCGGTGCACGCTTGAAAAACTTAAAGGTATCCCCGAAGTGAAAGTGGATATCTACTGGCAGCGAGGAGATGACGTTCTCAGCATGAAGTCCGAAGGTGACAGAAGTCCCCATATCAGCAGCAGGTATCGCAACCGCACCTTTTTAGAGGGCTACAAAGACCTGAAACTGGTCAATGTGAACTTCGAAGACCAAGGACTATATGAATGCTACGCGTTTCATGTGGATGGAGGAAAGCGTGAGAAAGTTGATGACTGTACCTACCATCTGGATGTGCTTGGTAAGTGCTGTTGTTACTTTATTATACTTTATGAAACTGTCACCTGTATAAACAACTTGCTCTGATAATAGATTGTTCTGCATGGGCGGTCTGTAGTCTGTATCCCCGCCCAGCCTTGCAAAAGACCCCGCCCACTTCAGACCACTTTTTGCACCATGCTTGAATATGGGGGTATAATTGGAAATCAAATGGGCAGGGCTTAACGTGGTATTAAACCCAAAGCCAAAAATGTAGGCTCCCCCCCCCCCTCTGTTTTCACCTGGTGATGTGGCCATTAACACACCTCCTGTATTACTGAGACACAACTCTGGAGGAATAAGCACAGCAGACAGGAGCATTCTCAGTCAGAGGAAACTGGGGGGGGGGGGGGTGTTAGATGTACTAGCAGATTTAGATATACTAACAAATTGAAGCCAAAACTCCAGCTCACACTTTATAAGCAGTTACAGCAATTGTTCTTTTGTTTTTCTTTTTTTGGGATAGAGCTTTTACAGAAAGAAATAAAAGCTGATCATTGTAAGCACCAGTGGCAAATGGTTTGTCTCGTCTCTGGAACTGATACATCTGCAGGAGAGCTCGTTCTTTTGAAAAACAATAAAATAAATAAAAGTCAGCAGCTACAAATACTGTAGCTGCTGACTTTTAATAATCGCACACTTACCTGTCCCAGGGTCCAGGGATGCGGGGGGAACGAAGCCCCGCTCCTCACCTCCTCCTCTCTGCGGCGCCGGCATTGTCACTGTGGGCGCCCAGCCGTGGCTTCACAGCCGGGCACGCACTGCGCATGCCTTGACTGGCCGGACAACCATTTGGGACCTGTGACGTGTCACAGATGATTGCCAAGAGGGAGGGGGGAGAGGTGAACTTGCTTCCGGTGCCGCGGAGCTGGAACCCTCTAAAAAAAAAAAAAACAGGGTTTCTGCCCCCCCCCAAAAAAAATAACATGCCAAATGTGGCATGTCAGGGGGTCGCCTTCCCTTAAAGCGGAAGTTCCATTTTTGGGTGGAACTCCTCTTTAAGCTGGTCACATATTATTCAATGTTCTTATTTAATTTCTTTTAGGGCCAGTTCACACCATAGAAACGCAGTCCAGATGCGTTCCGGATGATTTCTGCATGAGCGTTTTTGATGCGTTTTTGGTGCGTTCCAGTGTTTGTTCTTTCTCCCTCTTTTTTCTTCACCTTAAATAAGGAAATGTGTGTTCCAGTGCGTTTTTTGTGTGTTTAGGTGCATTTTAGTGCGTTTATATGTGTTCCAGTGCGTATTTTTTGTGTTTAGGTGTGTTTTAGTGCGTTTATTTGTGTTCCGGTGCGTATTTTGTGTGTTTAGGTGCGTTTTAGTGCGTTTATATGTGTTCCAGTGCGTTTTTTGTGTGTTTAGGTGCATTTTAGTGCGTTTAGGTGTGTTCCAGTGCGTTTTTTGTGTGTTTAGGTGCGTTTTAGTGCGTTTATGTGTGTTCCAGTGCATTTTTGCTGCGTTTTACTGCGTTCCAGTAGTGTTCAGTGCAGAAAAAATGCAGCATATTCTACTTTTTTTTTTTTTTCTGGAACTGGAACGCACTTGTGTGAGCTATGCCATTGAGAACCAAATGAGCTACTATCCATGCGTATTTGAGGCAGAAAAAAATTGCACTGGACTGCATGTGATGTGAACGGGTCCTTAGATTTACCTTCAACTATGTAGTGCAAGGGCCATACCAACTAAAAGTGTTTAGATTTGAGCTCATGTTATATGGTTTTGGTAAATTTAAAGGGACTTTTTACAAGAAAATGGAATAATATATGGCCAGCCTTACTGGCTGGATCAATAGATGAAAATATAGCAAAGAAAGCCTAAAATAGGAAACAAATGCAGCCACCACGTCTAAGAATTGGTGAACTGCAATATAATAAATTGTTTCTGGGTTTAATAACGCATTGTGGCGGAAACGTTTAACACCCAGCTTATTTCTTACATTTTGTGTCCCAATGGGGGAGATTTCTCTTGACTTGGATCCAAGAGGAAGTGAAAATCTCAAAAAGGTGAAAGGAAATTCCCCTCCTAGACAGCTAACACTAGAATAGGTGTCTCCATGTAAAGATTTACCCTCATCTCTTGTTCTGGTGACTTAAACATTTTGGATTCCCCATTACTTTGTGTATTGTTGACACCAGCATGAAGAGAGAGGGTTCATCTCCCTGGTGGGGACACACACTCACCGGCTACTTTATTAGGTACACCTTGCTACTACCGAGTTGGGCCCCCTTTTGCCTTCAGAAATGCCTTCATTCTTCGTGGGCGTGGCATAGATTCAGGGGTCAAGTCCTGGGGAAAAAAAAAGTACGGGAACTCACCCAAGACCCCCCCCCACCTCAAAAATACAAAATGTGTGTATATCGCCTTTACATCAGGGTCCGCAGAGTTCCCCCTTGCACTGTAAGGGGGAATCCTGGAGACTCTGATGTAAAGGGGAATTCCGGGAACTCTGCCCCCTTCACTCCCCCCCAGTAATGTCCTCTTTCCCCTTCACTCCCCCCCCCAGTAATGTCCTCCACCCCCTTCTCTCCCCCCCTGTAATGTCCTCTGTCCCCTTCACCCCCCCCAGTAATGTCCTCTGCCCCTTCACCCCCCCCCCCAGTAATGCCCTCTGTCCCCTTCACCCCCCCCAGTAATGTCCTCTGCCCCCTTCACCCCCCCCAGTAATGTCCTCTGCCCCCTTCACTCCCCCCAGTAATGTCCTCTGCCCCCTTCACTCCCCCCCAGTAATGTCCTCCGCCCCCTTCTCCCCCCAGTAATTTCCTCTGTCCCCTTCACCCCCCCCAGTAATGTCTCTGTCCCCTTCACCCCCCCAGTAATGTCCTGTGTCCGCTTCACTCCCCCCCAGTAATGTCCTCTGTCCCCTACATCCCCCATTAATGTCCTCTGTCCCCTTCACTCCCCCCCCAGTAATGTCCTTTGTCCCCTTCACTCCCAACCCCCCCAATAATGTCCTCTGTCCCCTTCACCCCCCCCCCCCCAGTAGTGTCCTCTGTCCCCTTCACTCCCCCCCCAGTAATGTCCTCTGGCCCCTTCACTCCCCCCAGTAATGTCCATTGGCCCCTTCACTCCCCCCCCAGTAATGTCCTCTGGCCCCTTCACTCCCCCTCCAGTAATGTCCTCCGCCCCCTTCTCCCCCCAGTAATGTCCTCCGCCCCCTTCTCCACCCCCAGTAATGTCCTCTGTCCCCTTCACCCCCCCCCCCCAGTAATGTCCTCTGTCCCCTTCACCCCCCCAGTAATGTCCTGTGTCCGCTTCACTCCCCCCCAGTAATGTCCTCTGTCCCCTTCATCCCCCCATAATGTCCTCTGTCCCCTTCACTCCCCCCAGTAATGTTCTTTGTCCCCTTCACTCCCATCCCCCCCAATAATGTCCTCTGTCCCCTTCACCCCCCCCCCCCCCCCAGTAGTGTCCTCTGTCCCTTCACTCCCCCCCCAGTAATGTCCTCTGGCCCCTTCACTCCCCCCCAGTAATGTCCATTGGCCCATTCACTCCCCCCCAGTAATGTCCTCTGGCCCCTCCCTCCCACCCCAGTAATGTCCTCTGGCCCCTTCACTCCCCCCCAGTAATGTCCATTGGCCCATTCACTCCCCCCCAGTAATGTCCTCTGGCCCCCTCCCTCCCACCCCAGTAATGTCCTCTGTCCCCTTCACTCCCCCCCAACAATGTCCCCTGTCCCCTTCACTCCCCCACTAATGTCCTCTGCCCCCTTCACTCCCCCCCCCACTAATGTCCTCTGCCCCCTTTCACTCCCCCCAGTAATGTCCTCTGTCCCCTTCACTCCCCCCCCCAGTTTTGTCCTCTGTCCCCTTCACTCCATCCCCCAATAATGTCCTCTGTCCCCTTCACTCCCCTGCCCCAGTAATGTCCCAGTAAATATAAAGAAATAGAATAAAACAGAATAGAATAGAAAATAAGATGGAGTGAAACAGAATAGAAAATAAAGGAATAGAATAGAATAGAATAGAATAGAAAATAAAATGGAATAACACAGAATAGAAAATAGAGGAATAGAATAGAATAAAACAGAATTTAATAGAAAATAAAATAATAGAATGGAATAAGACAGAATAGAATAAAACAGAATATACAGAAAATAGATGAATAGAATAGAACGAAAAATAATAGAATAGAAAATAAAATCATAGAATTTACTAAAACAGAGTAGAAATATAAAGAAATAGAATATATTAATACAGAATAGAAAATAAAATGGAATGGAATAAAACAGAATAGAAAATAAAGGAAAAGAATATAACAGAATAGAATAAAACAGAATATAATAGAAAATAAAATCGAATGGCATAAAACAGAATAGAATACAATTATCTAAATTCGAATTTGAACATTAATTTGAATTTAAATTGGAAACATATTGTAATAAATACAGTAAGGTATAAAAGTGAAATAAAATGATGATTCCTACTGAGGATGCTAGTTTATAGAACAGAAAAGAATAGAAAATAAAGAAATAAAATAGAATAGAATATAAAAGAATAGAATAAAATAGAATAAAGTAGAATAGAATGAATATAGCCATGATCTGAAATTCAAATTGATTTGAAAATAAGGAATATTCAAAACAAATTGTGAAAACAATCATTCTAACATAACGAATATGTTTAAATGAAATTAATAACAAATTAGCTTAGCAAACAAATCTGAAACGAAAAGAAACTATTTTTTAATCTCTAGTCAGCACTGATTAGCTCCTTGTGCTGCTTCTTCCTCTCACACTCCAGCCCTGCTGTATAGGGACTGCAAGAGGCTGATATCCGGTCAGATTCAAATAATTACACTGCTTATATTTAAAAAATACATTTAGCGCAACTAAACCCATCGATTTATCAGTTTTTAAAAAAAACTGTTACATGCCAGGAACGTAACTGTCACATTTTCTTGTGCTTCCAACCAAACTGTCAAACCACCCAATGGCTGGTGTCATAACTGATCACATGGGCAGCGCCATGGCAGTTGCAGATCAAACAGAAGCAGCTTCCTCGGCTGTAAAGGATAGGAGGGTTTAGTTCCACTTTAATGGTTACCGCTGCATTCATGTCTATTTATATCTGCCTAGAGCTTAACGTTAACAACTCAACTTTTTTTTTTTTTTTTTTTTATTACAGCCAATTATAGTGAGCCAGAAATCAGCTACGAACCTTCTGTCCAGATAGTAGATAACGGAACCTCTATGCATTTCAAATGCAGCTCGGGTCATGGATTCCCCCAACCACAAAGAATCATCTGGGAAACGTCTTCTGGAAACAGAACTAAGATATCGATTAAATCTCCTGAAATTAAAAACATCAATCAAACATTTAATGCTTCCAGCGAGTTTTTATTGAAGGTGGAGGAAGACGTCAACATTACCTGTGTACTGGAAGCCCACCACAATGTGACCTCTAAAGTCCTGCAAATAGGTGAGCGGGGGATGGGGAAATCCAAGCACATGTCCTAACTCTAAATCAAGGACCCCAATATCCCCCCTAAGCTGTGAACTCTATCTCTATGGTTCAACCATTAAGAATAGCCAGATACGAACATAGGTGTGCGCAGCCTATTGCATTAGGGTGTGCACCCCAAAGCTCAAACACACATCTGTGTGCATGTATACTGACAGTGTCAGTATGGCAATGGATGGTGTCAGTAGGGCAGTGGACTGTGCCAGTAGTTTTTATTTTTTTTATTTCTTATTCTTTTATTATTATTATTTCTTTTTTTTATATTCTAATTTACAATATATATTTTTTATTATTATTATTATTTTTATTTTTTTATTTTTTTATATTCTAATTTACAATATATATATATATATATATATATATATATAGATATATATAGATATATATATATATATAGATAGATAGATAGATAGATAGATAGATAGATAGATAGATAGATAGATAGATAGATCTATATATGTATATATATATATATATATATATATATATATATATATATATATATATATATATATATATATATATATATATATATATATATATATATAGATATATATATATATATATATATAGATAGATAGATATATATATAATTTAAATTAGAATAAAAAAAAGAAATAATAATAATATATATATGATATATATATGTAGATTTATTTTTATTATTATTATTTTTTTAATTCTAATATATATATAATATATAATTTAATAAAATAATAATAATACAAATAAAAATAAATCTACATATATATATATATATTATTATTATTTCTTTTTTTTTAATTCTAATTTACAATATATAAATTATATATATATATATATATATATATATATATATATATATATATATATATATATATATATATATATATTTTTTTTTTATATATTGTAAATTAGAATTTAAAAAAAAGAAATAATAATAATATAGATATGTAGATTTATTTTTATTATTATTATTATTCTAATTCTAATATATCTATATATATATATATATATATATATATATATATATATATATAAATAAATAATAATAATAATATTATAAAAAATAAAATTATATATATATATATATATATATATATATATATATATATATATATATATATATATATATATATATATTGTAAATTTGAATTAAAAATTTTTTTTTTAATAATAATAATAAAAATATCTATATATATATATATACATATATCTAGATATATATCTATATATATTTTTATTATTATCATTATTATTATTTTTTTATATTCTAATTTACTATTTTTATATATATATATATATATATATATATATATATATATATATATATATATATATATATATATAATTTTATTTTTTATAATATTATTATTTATTTATTTTTTTTATTATAATTTGTAATATTTTATTTTTTTTGTATTTTTTTTTAGGAGCCCTATTAGGTTGGGGGCTTTGGTGAAATTTCAGGGGTCGGAAAAGGGAGAATCTGTGCCACACAGGGTGATTAGGATGTGCCCTGGCACATCTGGCACACCCTGTGCGCACGCCTATGATTGCGAATCAAGTGTGTAAAGAAGAAATAGTTGTATTTATTTAATTCTTACCCCGGAGATTGCAGTTTACAACTTTCAATACTGCTGGCTCCTGCTATCTTAGTGCTGCTTCCCTAAACTTCCAGTCTTCACAGGAAAGGGTTAACAGTGAACAAGGGGGTCTGGAGTAAACCTGTTCGTTTGGAAAAAAACAAAAAACAAAATAAAAAAATTATTTGTTTAGAGAAGGGAGTGGGGAGAAGGAGAGAGGGGCAGGGGAGTGTCTTACCATCCTAGGTTTTGGGGCTGTGTGTATCTATTGATAGATACAGTCTAGTCCATGCATACAAGAGTGGTTCCCACAGGGTGCTGCAAGAGAAAGGAGCAACTCTGACACAGGCAACCTGGGGCAGTGGTCATGGTACCAGCTTAACCCCTTACATAGTTACATAGTAGGTGAGGTTGAAAAAAGAAGACACAAGTCCATCAAGTCCAAACCCCCCTTTAAGTGGTTTGCTATGCTGGGAGGTGGGGCAGGGCTTATGGCCATGTGACCGCCATGATTGGCGGTCACATGATCGGAAAAGTCCTGGTCGCAAACAGCAATCGGGAACTTTCCATGAGCCACTGGTCACTATGCTGGGAGCGTGCAGGGCACGCACTCTCGGCACAACACTGTCGGCGCTAATGCACGCAAATATGCATATGCTCTGCACTAGGAGGTTTAAGTGGTTGTAAACCCCTATATATACCCAGTGAAGTGACTGGTCTCGGGTGATACACAGAGATGAAACAAATCCTTCTTCAAGTTGTACCTATTTAACTGTAGCACTCTTTCCTCCATAGCCATTCACATAGCTCCCAACTGTCCCTGATTTCGAGGGACTGTCCCTGATTTGGAATAGTATCCCTCTGTCCCTCTTTCCTCCTCATTTGTCCCTCATTTTGGTCTATATAGTTGTATATAAAATGCACTTTTTATCTTTCATAAGGTGTTTCCCGGTGCTAAACCTTTCATCCAATTACTAAATTGCTATATTTGTACTTTTTAAAAGCCAATATAAAGGAATAGTAGTGGTAAAAAAGCACTTGTGAGTTTAACTAATCATATTTTTTGTAGAATTTTCTTTTAAGGGGGCGTGGATACTTTTGCTAATAGGTGTCCCTCATTACCTTCTCTAAAAGGCGGGAGGTATGCATTCAGAGTCCAGAACTTATACAGAAAACAGGGGGCGGGATCTGATGTCACACACTGCACAGTATAGAGCAGAGAGCTGAGTGTAATCTGGGACCTAAGTGGAGGGAATGGACACACATCCCTCTGCATAGTCTCATAGAGAAGCATGCAGAGCTGAGGCTTTCAATCACCTGCTGTGTGCTATAGGGAGAAGGGGCCATCTCCCGGGATTGCTTTGTGTTGGCTTAGACCAGGGGTGCCAAATTCAATTTCATCACGGGCCGCATAAGCAGTATGGCTTCTCTCAAGGGGCTGGTTGTATCTGAGGTGAGCTATGTGCAGGGTTCCGAAGTGCATTACGTGCAGAGTTCACGACTAGGCTATGTACAGAGTGCAGGGTCCAGGGTGCGTTATGTACAGAGAGCAGGGTTTAGGGGTTCACTATGCACAGTTTGCTACCCCAACCTCCCTTACAAAGCTTCCTTGCATCTTCTTCACCTACATGGCCCGGCTCTAGTACCTCCCTGTCTAGGCAGCTCTACTACCGGTGTATTTGGCTCTAGCACCTGCTTGTGTAGGCAGCTCTACTACCTGTGTATTTGGCTCTAGCACCTTCCTGTGTCGGCGGCTCTACTATCTGTGTATTTGGCTCTAGCACCTCCCTGTGTCGGCGGCTCTTCTACTGTATCTGTATTTGGTTCTAGCACTTCCCTGTGTAGGCGGCTCTACTATCTGTGTATTTGGCTCTAGCACCTCCCTGTGTAGGCGGCTCTACTATCTGTATTTGGTTCTAGCACCTCCCTGTGTAGGCGGCTCTACTATCTGTATTTGGCTCTAGCACCTCCCTGTGTAGGCGGCTCTACTATCTGTATTTGGCTCTAGCACTTCCCTGTGTCGGCAGCTCTACTATCTGTGTATTTGGCTCTAGCAGCTCCCTGTGTAGGCGGCTCTACTATCTGTATTTGGTTCTAGCACCTCCCTGTGTAGGCGGCTCTACTATCTGTATTTGGTTCTAGCACTTCCCTGTGTCGGCAGCTCTACTATCTGTGTATTTGGCTCTAGCAGCTCCCTGTGTAGGCAGCTCTACTATCTGTATTTGGTTCTAGCACCTCCCTGTGTAGGCGGCTCTACTATCTGTATTTGGTTCTAGCACCTCCCTGTGTAGGCGGCTCTACTCTCTGTATTTGGCTCTAGCACCTCCCTGTTTAGGCGCATCTATTATCTGTATTTGGCTCTAGCACCTCCCTGTGTCGGCGGCTCTACTATCTGTATTTGGTTCTAGCACTTCCCTGTGTAGGCGGCTCTACTCTCTGTATTTGGCTCTAGCACCTCCCTGTTTAGGCGGATCTACTATCTGTGTATTTGGCTCTAACACCTCCCTGTGTCGGGGGCTCTACTACCTGTGTATTTGGGTCTAGCACCTCCTTGTGTAGGCGGCTCTACTATCTGTATTCTGGCTCTAGCACCTCCCTGTGTAGGTGGCTTTACTATCTTACATAATAGAAAAAGGTGTATGAAAAAATACTGCGCTAACTAGTGAAAGGGAGCAGCTACATACAGTATGACAAAAACAATGAATACATAATAGAAAAAATGTAGCGCATGGTAAATATGTATGTAATCAAAATACAAAGAGTATTACTCAATTGTACTTCAATCCAAAAAGGTGTTGGTAAATCATCAACCAAATAACATATAATGAACACAAAGTCAATAAATGAGTGGATGGGTAAGGAATGTAATGTCCCACTGCATGGAAATATAGATATAATCCAGAGGAAGATGATGTTCCAACAATTGGCAGAAGGTTAAATCTGCGGAGAAAAACACATCAACCAGATGAAGAAATCATGGGAAGGGTGGTATGTAAAAAACTCTTACCAGATCCTATAGACTCCCTTGTCAGGTGAGCAGTGTGCCACCCAGGGCATAGGGAAGATGTCCCAACACTCGAACCGTCTAAGCTGGACACTGCGTAGATCTCCGGGGGTCACCAGGTAAGTCCTCGCAGTAGGTAACCAGGATACGGATCAGAAAGACAAAGGCAAAGACATCCTTCGTAGAACTGGAGTGAACACTTGATCTCATTCAGATGGTATGTGGAAAGAAAAAAAATGCCTCCACATGGTGCAGATAAAAAGGGGATGTTTGTTATTGCTAAAAAAACTTTACAATAAAAGCGTGATCACAACAAGATAAAAAGGAAGAATGGGCAACATGGAGGAAGATAAATAGGCCCTATCTTCCAACCCCCCACCATGACAGATCAAGACTGGTGTCTTGGGGTGATGGGGCTGCTGGTCCCCCTAGTAGTACAGAGGCTGCCAGTCATACTAGCACAGACCCAAGCAGAAGGACAACTAAGGCTTAGTCTAGGGATGTCTTTTTAAGGCTTGTTGCAGAAAATTGTTAACAGGAGGAAGGGGTTTAGGGTCACGGGGTACTCCACAACATTCAACAGCAGCAGGAGGATAAACTGTTCTCTACTCTCTTAATAGTAGTTTTCTGGAGGAAATGGTCAATATATTTAGGGCCCCTCTTCTGGCATTTGCAAAACTATTAGTCCCCAATAAGATCCTTACTCACAGTGTAGGAGCTGTCTACCCCCCCCCCCAACCGCCACAGGTAGATCTTCAGTGGTGAGGCGGCAGTTGATAACAAATCCTTCTCCAGATGAGGACTCTGAAGCAGTGCCCTTCAGCAAGTATACAACAACAGTCTCTTCTCTCTCTCACTGATTCTTCTCCGGGGGGCAGCAGCCCCTGGAGCACTGGAACCCTCCCAAGCAAGGAAAGAATAATCTGCTCAGGCCTCCTGCACATTGATCACCTCCCCAGCAACCTTCTGGCTGTCCCCTTCCAGGCACTGGCTAGGGCACTTGTGTCAAACACAAGGCCCAGGGGCCGAATTCAGTATGTCAGGTCATTCACGTTGCCCGCGCACCCAGGGCTTTTTTTTCAGCCGGAACTGAGAGAAACTCCATTCTGCCACCTCCAGCTCTCGTCCTCCACTTTCCACTCACCATTATCTCTTGTAAACATAGAAGCCTTCTGTGTTTACAAGGACAGCTTTACTCTCAGTGGCTCTCACAGATCCCTTCCTGCCTTGCCCTGCACTCACAGTGGGACAAGGGAGATGCAAGGTCAGTGTTGGATGGGGCATCACGTGGTAAGCTGGACTGTGAACCCCATCTGCACCTGGGTGCACAGATGCCCACCAATGATCTCCCGTCAAGTGGAAGAGAGAACCAGAGCCACCTACACTGCCGTGAGGAACTTTTTTTTGGGGGGCGGGGGGGGGGGGGGCTGGGGGGAGATGAGGGCTGTGGAGGGAGAAGTTTGCACTGGTAGGGGATGGGGGAAAGTGGTGTAAAGGTCAAAGACGAGGAGGGGTGGAAGTGAGATGTAGACAGCCTGTGAAAGAGAGTTGAATCCCTAAACTATGCACTCTGTATGCAGTGTGCTCCTGAACTCTGCACTCTGTGCATAGGGCACCCCTGAAACTGCACTCTGTGCATAGGGTGCCCCTAAACTGCACTCTGTGCATAGGGCACCCCTGAACGCTGCACTCTGCGCATAGGGCACCCCTGAACTCTGCACTCTGCGCATAGGGCACCCCTGAAACTGCACTCTGTGCATAGGGTGCCCCTAAACTGCACTCTGTGCATAGTGCACCCCTGAACCCTGCACTCTGTGCATAGTGCACCCCTGAACTCTGCACTTTGTGCATAGCGCACCCCTGAACTCTGCACTCTGTGCATAGCGCACCCCTGAACCCTGCACTCTGTACATAGCGCACCCCCGGAGCTCACACATAATGCACTCCTGGTATTTATTTCTCCTTTAAGATCTTCGAAGGGTTAGTGAAATTTGATCACACCCCACTGTTTGATGTATTTCGACAGATGGGTTGCGTTTCTGCTTTTATTTGCTGAGAAAAGCCCTGGATACATTTTTATTCTCTCACAGATACAACCGGACCTTTGAGAGGAACCATAATGCTGATGCAGCCCTCAATGAAATTCAGTTTGACAGCCCTGGGCTAGGACATAATACATTCCCATTAAATCTTCCTCCTTATGCTCTGAAAGCTTCTCTCAGAGGCAGAGGGAAGAAATCAACTTACAGCTCAGGAATCCTGATCAGACCAAACAATCAATTACCACCCCACTCACTACAGTGGAGTCAAAAATCAAATGTACCTAGCAGCCTAACTAGGAGGAACGCTAGACATGCTTGGCAGGTGCAACCAGGTCCAGGGGAGGGAGATTGGTGAACATATGTCTTTTAGACCCCTGATGTCTCATTAAAGAGAACTTGTCACCAAATAAAAGACATCACATAGAGGACTGTTTGTCTCCTATCAGGGGCGGATCCGGGGGGGGCAACAGGGCAATTGCACCCCCCAAGAAAATATTGCTGACTCTGAGGCTGAGCGCGCCCCGAGAATGTCCCACGGTCGGGACAAGTCACAGCTATTCTCATCATTAGGCATTACTGCACACACACTCAGAACTGCACTCTCCGCCCCCTGTACCTCCCCCAGCAGCTTTCCAGCCTCTCTCCTGCAGGCTGCTGCTTGAGTGTGTGCCCTTCTGACTCCCCCAAGTGTGTGCCCTCCTGATCCCCCCAGTGTGTGCCCTCCTGACTCCACCCAGTGTGTGCCCTCCTGATCCCCCCAGTGTGTGCCCTCCTGATCCCCCCAGTGTGTGCCCTCCTGATCCCCCCAGTGTGTGCCCTCCTGACTCCCCCCAGTGTGTGCCCTCCTGACTCCCCCCAGTGTGTGCCCTCCTGACTCCCCCCAGTGTGTGCCCTCCTGACTCCCCCCAGGGTGTGCCCTCCTGATCCACCCAGTGTGTGCCCTCCTGACTCCCCCCAGTGTGTGCCCTCCTGATCCCCCCAATGTGTGCCCTCCTGATCCCCCCAGTGTGTGCCCTCCTGATCCCCCCAGTGTGTGCCCTCCTGATTCCCTCAATGTGTGCCCTTCTGACCCCCCCCAGTGTGTGCCCTTCCAACCCCTCCCCCAGTGCATGCCCTCCTGATCTCCCTGGTGTGTGCTCTCCTGACCTCCCCAGTGTGTGCCTTCCTGACGCCATACCGTGCTCTCCTGACCTCCCTGGTGTGTGCCCTCCTGACCCCGTACTGGGCTCTCCTGACTTCCCTGGTGTGTGCCCTCCTGACCTCCCCGGTGTGTGCCCTACTGACCCCATACTGTGCTGTCCTGACCTCCCGCCGGTGTGTGCCCTCCTGACCCTGTACTGTGCCCTCCTGACCTTCCTTGTGAGTGCCATCCTGACCTCGCTGTTGTGTGCTTTCCTGACCCTCGCCCCCCCCCCAGTTCTGTAAGCAACACCTTATTTTCTGGCAGTGCCCCTCCCGAGACTAGACTCTGGATCCGCCCCTGTCTCCTATGTGATGAAAGAAAAAGTTAAGTAAAAACAAAATATATTCTCTATGGTTTCTGCTTTCAGAAAATATATAATGTTTTGGGGGGGTTTATGTAATCTTCAGGCCTGTGTGCAAAAAAAATAAATGCAAAAACAGCTCTGGCAGCAAAAGGGTTAAACACAAAATGTTCTGCATTACTCATGATACAAGACTCTACTACTTTTATTGAGCTGAAAAAAGTAAAGTGTACAAAGTGTATCAGTTGACAGATGCATTGTCAGTGTTTACAGTGTTACATTTTTCACTGTCCATTAATAAAAACAGAGCATTCCGTAGAAACAAGCTTAGTCTGTTTGGTACCGGTTTCGTATTTGTTATTTTGCCTTCTTTATAGAGTAGTATTTTGTAGATTTCATATATCCAGCACAAAGATAACAATCATATGTTGAGTATTTCTCAACCAGGGTGTCACAACAAGCATGGGACCCAGTCTGCCGTGGATCAGCGACATGAGTTGCCGTGGTTGAGGGCGGACTGGCCCACAACAGCCATTGACTTTTTGGGTCAGGATGCAAGGTATCATTCGTTGATGTGGTGACGGTGGACCACGGCAAAGCATAACGCTGATCCAGGTGGAATGCAGGGCCATGCCCAGCATTCAGGAGATGGAAGTCCTCTTCCTCCACCAGACCACCTCTACAGCCCTCTAACGCTCTGCTGGAATCAAAAGATAGGCCTCTGATGTGAAGAGGGGACTGTATGATTGGGGGCGCTCTGTGATGGGGTACTGCTGTGTGACTAGGAGGGGCTATATGATAGGGAACTTTGTGATTGGAGTGCTCTGTGGTAAGGGTACTGGATGACTAGGGGGCTATAAGATGGGGAACAAAGTGATGGTAGTGGTGGACTATAGCAAAGAATGAGGCTGATCCATGTGGCCTGCAGGGCCATGCCCAGAATTCAGAAGATGGAAGTCCTCTTCCTCCACCAGACCGCCTCCACACCCCTCTTATACTTTGCTGAAATCAAAAGATAGACCTCTGATGTGAAGAGGGGACTGTATGATTGGGGCGCTCTGTAATGGGGTACTGTGTGACTAGGGGGCTATATGATTGGGAACAATGTGATTGGGGGGCTCTATGATTGGGGAATGCTGATGTGATGGGTTGACTCTAGGGTGATGGGGAAACTCTGACATGATGTGGTGTCTTTGATGTGATGGGGGGGCTTGTGTATAGGGGGGCCTCTGAAATAAAGGGGTGACACTGTGATGGGGGCTCTCATGTATAGGGGGGCCTCTGATCTGATAAGTGGACTCTGATGTGATGGTGTAAGCCTCTGACCTGTTGTCGGACCTCTGATGTGAAGGAGGATCTTTGATGTGATTGGGGGACTTTTGATGTGAAGGGTGGGCTCTGATGTTATGGGATTCTCTGATGTGAAGGGGTGGGCTCCAATGTGATGGTGGGGGTTTGATGTAAAATGGGACCTCTGATGTGAGCGGGGTTCTGATGTGAAATGGGGCATCAGATGTAATGGGGGGGGGGGCCTCTAATGTGAAGAGGGATCTCTGATATGAAGGAGGGGGGCTTCTGAAGTTATTTTCATCAAGGTGGTAGTGTGCATTGTCCTCAGCTCAGGTTTCCCATTGATGAGTAACATTTAAGTCTTTTACACTTTAGAGTTGGGTGCCCCAAGATTTTTCATACTTTTAGAGGGCGCCAAAACCAATGGTACAAAAAGCGCTGCTCTACAATACAAGCATATGCTGCTCAATACTATACATGCAGTTTTCACTGAAGTTTTCATTATATGCTCTGTTTCAATAGCCCAGGCCTGTGACAGGTTTACATGGTGATTTTGCATGGAATGGAACTAATGTGACACAAGCATTTAACCATACCTCCCAACTTTTTGAGATGGGAATGAGGGACACCTATCAGCAAAAGTATGCAGGCCTAGGACACACCCCTTGCCACACCCCCTTTAAAGGAGAATTGTACAAAAAAAA
The DNA here is from genome assembly GCA_037952835.1 of Lithobates septentrionalis. NCBI lineage: Eukaryota > Metazoa > Chordata > Amphibia > Anura > Ranidae > Lithobates > Lithobates septentrionalis. The sequence goes on along the minus strand of JBBDGP010000289.1, from coordinate 772,583 downwards.
CAAGATTGGTTAAACCCACAAGTGCTTTTTTGTTACCACTACTATTCCTTTATATTGGCTTTTGGAATTTACAAATGCAGCAATTTCGAAATCAGATGAAAGGTTTAGTGCTGGAAAATACTTTTTGATAGATAAAAAGTGCATTTTATATACATCTATATAGATCAGACCAAAATGAGGGACAAATGAGGAGGAAAGAGGGACAGAGGAATCATTGCTCCAAATCAGGGACAGTCCCTCGAAATCCGGGACAGTTGGGAGCTATGATTTAACGCCTGTTGTGGCACTGTACCATTGATTTCAATGGGTGAGTTTCACGGGTGCCACCTGTCGATCTTCATAAGCTGAGTTAAATTGGCTGCGACCATTAAGCAAAACATCATGGCCATGGCATGTGTATGCCCCCCCACCATCTGCCCAGCCAATCTCAACTCTTAATTTCCTATTGTGGGCTGACAACACTCAACATTTTTGTGGATTGAATGGTGTCAAATCTGCCCATTGCCTTTTGCAAAACTACAACCACTACTACTGTCTTCTTATCCACAGCATATGGACTACCTAATTGACTTGTAGTCTAAGAAAAGAACAAGGAGGGCTAATTAGTCTCTTAGAGGGAACAAAGCAATTTTTGCACTTATAAAACAGATCTAGCAAAACTTTTTCGAGGGTGAATTTAACATACCAAAAAGGGCAAACAAAAGAATTTCATTGGTGGGGTTTACATACACATTGAATTGTTTCGTATTGTATGACTGTCATAATGCTACCTAACAGCTAACTCCTGCCTGAATCAAGACTACTAAAGTATTATTTCTTCACAGTGGTGAAAAGAGAGATTCCGCCAGACACTCCAGACAGGAGTCTCAACATCATCATCATTCTGAGTGTCTGTTTCATTATTTGCTTCACGGCTACAACACTTACATGGGCAGTCTGTAGAAAAAAAAAGCAGAGTCGGGCCAGTAAGTATCCTTTCTGTTTGTGTCAAGCAAAGTTATCTATTTTCCCCACGTACGGACATTATATGTGATGTGATATAAAAGTCTATAGCTTTATAAAAAAAATAAAAAAAACAAGATTCAAAATCATCAACCATTTTTTTTTTTTCAGTATAGTCCCCTAAAGTGGAACTAAACTCTCCTTTACAGCTAAGGAAGCTGCCATCTTGGCCTCTGATCTGCAATTGCCATGGTGCTGCACATGCTATCACTTTTGACACCGGCCATTTGATGGCTTTGCAGCAGGGCCAGATCTAGCCTATCTGATCTGGGGGTGCAGTAAAAAAGCCATGGGGCATAATGTCAACACCGTGTGCGAGTCACTGACAGTCTGTCACACAGTGTCACAACGTGGGAAATACTTGTATGAGGCTGCCATTAGATTAGGATGATCAAACAGAACCTTGCCCCCTTACATCGGATGTCTCTGTCAGAGTCTCACTTCACATCAGGGTCCCCATCAGAGTGCCCTCTTGCATCAGATGTACCCATCAGAATGCCCTCTTACATTAGTGTCCCCCTCAGAGTGCCCCTTACATATGATCAGTTATCCCCATTACAGTGCCCCCTTACATCAGGTGACCCCATCAGAGTTTCCCCCTTACATTAGTGTCCCCATCAGAGTTCCCCCTTACATCAGGTGTACCCATTAGAGTGCCTCCTTACATCAGGTGTTCCCATCAGAGTGCCTCCTTACATCAGGTGTACCCATCAGAGTGCCTCCTTACATCAGGTGTACCCATCAGAGTGCCTCCTTACATCAGGTGTACCCTTACATCAGGTGTTCCCATCAGAGTTTTCCCCTTACATTAGTGTCCCCATCAGAGTTCCCCTTACATCAGGTGTCCCCATCAGAGTGCCTCCTTACATCAGGTGTACCCATCAGAGTGCCTCCTTACATCAGGTGTTCCCATCAGAGTTTTCCCCTTACATTAGTTTCCCTATCAGAGTTCTCCCTTACATCAGGTGTACCCATCAAAGTGCCTCCTTACATCAGGTGTCCCCATCAGAGTTTTCCCCTTGCATTAGTGTCCCCATCAGACTGCCTCCTTACATCAGGTGTACCCATCAGAGTGCCTCCTTACATCAGGTGTACCCATCAGAGTGCCTCCTTACATCAGGTGTACCCATCAGAGTGCCTCCTTACATCAGGTGTACCCATCAGAGTTCCCCCTTACATCAGGTGTACCCATCAAAGTGCCTCCTTACATCAGGTGTCCCCATCAGAGTTTTCCCCTTGCATTAGTGTCCCCATCAGACTGCCTCCTTACATCAGGTGTACCCATCAGAGTGCCTCCTTACATCAGGTGTACCCATCAGAGTGCCTCCTTACATCAGGTGTACCCATCAGAGTTCCCCCTTACATCAGGTGTACCCATCAGAGTGCCTCCTTACATCAGGTGTCCCCATCAGCGTTTCTCCCTTACATTAGTGTCCCCATTAGAATTCCCCCTTACATCAGGTGTACCCATTAGAATGCCTCCTTACATCAGGTGTACCCATCAGAGTGTCCCCCTTACATTAGTGTCCCCATCAGAGTGTCCCCTTACATTAGTGTCCCCATCAGAGTGCTCCCTTACATCAAGTGTTCCTATCAGAGTGTCCCCCTTACATTAGTGTCCCCATCAGAGTGTCCCCATCAGAGTTCCCCCTTACATGAGGTCCACCCATCAGAGTGCTCCCTTACATCATGTGTCCCCATCAAAGTGCTCCCTTACATCAGTGTACCCATCACAGTGCCCCTTACATATCATCAGTTATCCCCATCTTATGCCTCCTTGCATCAGGTGTCTCCATCAGCGTGTCCCCTTACAGCAGGTGTCCCCATTAAAGTACTCCCTTACATTAGTGTCACCATCAAAGTTCACGAATACATCTGGTGTCACCATTAGAGCACCTCCTTACATCAGTTTCCCTATCACAGTGCCCCTTACATATGATCGTTTACACCCATCATAGTGCCCCCTTACATCAGGAGTCCCATCAGAGTGTCCCTTTACATTAGTGTCCCCATCAGAATTCCCCCTTACATCATGTGTCCCCATCAGAATTCCCCCTTACATCAGGTGTCCCCGTCAGAGTTCCCCCTTATGTCAGGTGTCTCCATCAGAGTTCCCCCTTACATCAGGTGTCCCTATCAGAGTGCCCCCTTACATATGATCAGTTATCCCCATCCTAGTGCCCCCTTACATTAGGTGTCCCCATCAGTGTGCCTTCTTATATCAAATGTCTCCATAAGACTGGCTAATGAATTGGGGATGCACTCTCAGAGACCTGGGGAGGGGCACAACTAAAATCTGGGGAGGCACAGCCCACCCCAGCACCCTCCTAGATCCAGCCCTGCTTGACAGTTTGGTTGGGAGCAGAAGCAGCCGTGACAGTTATCAATCACAGCATGCCTGGAATATAACGGTTTTGGGAAACTGTTAAATCGATGAGTTTAGTTCCGCTTTAAGAGCATAGTCAATTATTTTTATTATTATTAACCTGGATTGAGTGTGGACGAGGTAAAAACAGGAGTGTGCCTTGGTTAATTGTCACCTAGGGTTGCCATTTTGATACCACCCCCCCCCCTTCCAGATGCCACCCCATGTTTGCCCCCACTTTAGTTGCTAGGACACTAGCACAGCATCCCATTACTCAGTGGTACAACCGCCAGCATCCTGTGCAGTTGTGCGTCACAGGTAATTAAGATTACAAGGATGCAGGTGGCTTGACTGTATAGCATCATTGGTGCATACAGGTGCCTGCACCATGACAGCTAATGACGCTAGCTTCCTGGCAACCAGCTTAGTAACATTGCCATGTGTATAGCGAGGCCTTAGGCGGCCGCCTAATTTGCCTAATTAAAGAGCCGCCTCTGGTTGGTGTGTGCGGGTTAGGCAAATTAGGCGGCCGTGAGGCCCCTGTGAGAGCGAGGCCTTAGGCGACTGCCTAATTAAAGAGCCGCCTCTGGTATAGAGAGCAATGTTTCTAAGCTGCAGTGAGGACTAAGTGTCTGAACACTACAGCCTCAGTGCTGCCTGTCTACGAGTGCCTCACTTTGCCTCATTGGCAACACGCTCTGGGGTAGAACATCTGGCAGGTTTTTACTGTAGTCCGTGTCCCCATTGGACACAGATAGAAATAGGAACCTGACAGATTTTCTGCACACTCTCCACTACATTCCACAAAAGTTAGGGTTCGTTCATGAGAGCCCGCACTCTAAATGCATGCATGCTGGTGTACGCTGTAGGGGACGCTGTGGTGCATTGTTACAACCCTTTAGATGGTTTACATCTTTCTTTTAACTTGACACAAATCCATGCACTCCAGCACTGCACTGTAGTAACATGCAGCGATGTGCGTTGTGCTGCATAAAATTGCAGACATGCGCACTGCACCTCACCAAAGGGGTTATGGTGTGCATAGGCACATAAAAAACACTTGTTTTCTATGTGCGTTTGTGTTTAGCCTGCATTAATCTATGCGCTTCAGTGTGGCTCAACCCACATGATGTGAATGATAACCCAAGCTGGAGAGAATAAGTCCTCGTTCACACAGGGCATATCAGTGCGTACACCTGTGTGATGCCATGTTTACCCTCACAAGGATGCACAGGTGTTTCATGCACTGTATTTCTACTACTATGCTACTGTGATATTCATCTGCAGCCAGTGGCGTCGCTAGGGGGTGGCTTTTGGGGCTATAGCCCCGAATCTGGGACCCATAGCCTCGACTCTCTCTGCAGGGGTCCCCAAGGGGAGGGGAGGCTCTCTGGGGACCCTGATGTAAGTGGGGGGGCTCTCTGGGGACACTGATGCATGGGAGAGGCTCTCTGGGGACCCTGATGGAAGGGGGAGGCACTCTGGGGACCCTGATGCAAGTGGGAGGCATAGCCATAGCCCTGACTCTCTGCAGGGGTCCCCAAGGGGAGGGGAGGCTCTCTGGGGACCCTGATGTAAGTGGGGGGGCTCTCTGGGGACCCTGATGTAAGTGGGGGGGCTCTCTGGGGACCCTGATGCAAGGGGGAGACTCTCTGGGAATCCTGATTTAAGGGGTAGGCTCTCTGGGGACCCCAATGTAAGTGGGGGGTTCTCTGGGGACCCTGATGCATGGGAGAGGCTCTCTGGGGACCCTGATGAAAGGGGGAGGCACTCTAGGGACCCTAATGCAAGTGGGAGGCACTTTGGGGACCCTAATGCAAGGGAGAGGCTCTCTGAGGACTCTGATGTAAGGAGGTGCTCTCTGGGGACTCTGATGTAAGGGGGGGTCTCTGGGGACCCTGATGTAAGTGGGGGGCTCTCTGGGGATATATATACACACACATGTATATTACTGTATATACATGTGTATGCCCGCCCAAGCGTATGACTTTCTTTACTACACTGCTATGGCCTCTAGCCCCAGATCTTTTGTAGACCTAGCAACACCCCTGTCTGCAGCTGATGCATTTCAATAGCAGTTCCTCACCCACATGGGAATTTCTGCAGATAGTTGTGCTGCATAAAATTGCAGACATGCGCACTGCACATCACCAAAGGGGTTATGGTGTGCATAGGGCACATAGAAAACACTTGTTTTCTATGTGCTTTTGTGTTTATCCTGCATTAATCTATGCGCTTCAGTGTGGCTCAACCCACATGGTGTGAATGATAACCCAAGCTGGAGAGAATAAGTCCTCGTTCACACAGGGTGTATCAGTGCGTACACCCGTGTGATTCCATGTTTACCCTCACAAGGATGCACAGGTGTTCCATGCACTGTATTTCTACTACTATGCTACTGTGATATTCATCTGCAGCCAGTGGCGTCGCTAGGGGGTGGCTTTTGGGGCTATAGCCCCGAATCTGGGACCCCTAGCCCCGGCTCTCTGCAGGGGTCCCCAAGGGGAGGGGAGGCTCTCTGGGGACCCTGATGTAAGTGGGGGGGGGGGCTCTCTGGGGATCCTGATGCAAGGGGGAGGCTCTCTGGGGACCCTGATGCAAGGGGGTGGCTCTCTGGGAATCCTGATTTAAGGGGTAGGCTCTCTGGGGACCCCAATGTAAGTGGGGGGTTCTCTGGGGACCCTAATGCATGGGAGAGGCTCTCTGGGGACCCTGATGGAAGGGGGAGGCATTCTGGGGACCCTGATGCAAGGGAGAGGCTCTCTGAGGACTCTGATGTAAGGAGGTGCTCTCTGGGGACCCTGATGTAGGGGGGGGGTCTCTGGGGACCCTGATGCAAGTGGGAGGCACTCTGGGGACCCTGATGCAAGGGAGATGACTTTCTTTACTACACTGCTATGGCCTCTAGCCCCAGATCTTTTGTAGACCTAGCAACACCCCTGTCTGCAGCTGATGCATTTCAATAGCAGTTTCTCCACAACATGGAAATTTCTGCAGATAGTTGTCTATGTAATATACAAAATATAACAATGACATACCAAGCAGCCCAGTGAAACTTCAGTATCATTGTTTTGCTGGTGCTTTATGTAAGTATAGAAGTCTGACAGCATGTGGATCCAGTTCTTGTAGTAAAGAGTATGACGTATAACGGAAGGAAGATCTGCAGAGTCAGTTTGTTTTTATGATGCTGGGAAAGTACGGGGAATTCCAGGCATTCCATTTCAATTTCAGAATTAAAAAGATAAAGAAAGCCATTCCATCGGATGAATTATGCATTCATCCGATATGTAATATGTAATATGTATTTTTTAGGTTACCACACCACTGAGGGTAGGCTGGTGGCGGAGCAGTCCCCCTAATTATTGGTTGAGCCATAAAACATGACAGTGATGATGTCATGATGATGTTCGTAAAACAGAGCAACGCTCAGGCTACCTGTTGCTCCTCCAGTGTATTTCAAGGCTCCATTCACACCTATGCAGTTTTCTTTTGAGCATTTCTGCAGTGCTTTTTGCAGTTTTTTTTACCACGTTTTGCGTTTTTGGGGTTTTTTTTTTACTTTTTTTTTTTTTGGAAAATTTGTTGTTGGGCAGATTGAAACGCAAATAGCGGCAAAATGCTTTTCTGCAGCTTCTCCATTGAAGTCTATTGAAGCAAAAAAAAAAAAAAAAAGCACCGTTATGCATTTAAAAAACTCCCCGACCCTTTCCAAAAACGCAGAGGCACAGAAATGCATTGATATGATAATGTCCTGCGTTTCTGCACAAAGCATGAAAAAAACGCATTGGTGTGAATAGAGTCTTAGCTACCAAAACCACTACCTTCCCATTAAACAGGAGGGATTGTCACTGTCAGGGGCGATCGCATTTTTTACACTTGTGGGATAGAAGATATACAAATCTGGTTTTTTTTTGTAACTATAATTATCTGCCCCCTGAATGTGCGCACGCTTTGCTGTGCATTTTTTTGCAACACACACCAGTGCAACTGTGCACCTGTATGGTGCGAACATGGAACATAGAAAGCAATTGTTTTCTCTGTGCCCTGATGTTGAGCCTGCATTGAACAATGCTGATCAGCGCAAGTCAGTGCACCTCATTTGAATGAATCCGAAGGCTAGGTTCTATGCGTGTCGGGAAGGTTACGGAAAATTGCACACTTTCCTTACATGCGAGAAACACACTGCCTTTTAGAAGATGTACAGCAAGTTAATAGCAACCCCATGCAAGTGCCATGCAAACTGCATGGCATTGCAGCACTATGCAGTTCGGTGCCACATGTTTTTGGAATGGAAACAGGGACTTCTTCATTTTTGCTTTTTTCACGCATAGGGCAACCCATTGAAGTGAATGGGCTGCCCTACACGCGATGCATGGGAACGCGCTGAAAACACACAGAAAAAGGCACCACTCTCCGAAGCACCTGTAGGCAGGGCCAGTGCTACCACTAGGCAAATGAGGCAGCTGCCTAGGGTGCACTGCTGCCTAGGGCACCTGGCCACTGGTGTTCCTACCCTCTTCTCTCTGCAGCAAGTAACTTAGTCTCAACATCAGCAGGCAGCCGCCGCTCTGTTCGCACATAGTGTCAGAGGCACAGCTACGACGGAGGACTCTGTCCCAACTCCCGAATGAATGGAAGCAAGCAAACATTCATTGATGGGCGCTGGTAGGCTGCATTGGTGGGCGCTGGTGAGGCTGCATTGATGGAAGCTGGTAGGCTGCATTGATGGGCGCTGGTGAGGCTGCATTGATGGAAGCTGGTAGGCTGCATTGATGGGCGCTGGTGAGGATGCATTGATGGAAGCTGGTGAGGCTGCATTGATGGGCGCTGGAGAGGCTGCGTTTATGGGCGCTGGTGAGGCTGAATTTATGGGCGCTGGTGAGGCTGCATTTATGGGCGCTGGTGAGGCTGCATTTATGGGCGTTGGTGAGGCTGCGTTTATGGGCGCTGGTGAGGCTGCATTTATGGGCGCTGGTGAGGCTGCATTTATGGGCGCTGGTGAGGCTGCATTTATGGGCGCTGGTGAGGCTGCGTTGATGGGCGCTGGTGAGGATGCATTGATGGGTGCAGGTGAGGTTGCATTTGATGGGTGCTGGTGGGCTGAATTTGATGGGCGTGTCATTAAAAAGGTGGGGTGTACATGGGCAGGGCAATGGGGGTGGAACAGGGGGGCGGCAAAATTATGAAAAATGCACCAGCCCTGCCTGTAGGTGTGAACCACGCCTGATGTTAGTGTGTATTTTTCTTTTGACCTGGATTTAGAGGAAGAAGGTTGAATGATGCTGGCCATCAGACTGAGGACATCTAGTGGCAGACAAATATACTAGGAAAGGATTGTAGTGGAATACTGCATCAAAAGCTGTATTTATGTTATCTTTTATTACTTCATTCATTTTTTTTAATCTTTTTTATTTACTGAGGAAATTAAAAGTGATCTTAAAGGCAGATTTTTTTTTTCTTTTAATGACAAACATGTTATACTTACCTCCTCTGTGCAGTTATTTTGCACAGAGCAGACCCGATCCTTCTCTTCTCGGGTCCGCCACAGGCAAGAATAAAACCTGTCATTCATCTAAGACGCAATGTGACTTTTTCTCCTTAGGCCTCTTTCACAGGGGCATTCCGATCAGGTCAGCCTGTCAGTTTTTTCAGGTGGACCTGATCGGAAAGGTCCATGTAGCCCCATGGACTGGTGAATGTAAAGGCACTTGTTTCCGTTTACACCCGCCTTCCTCCGGGGGCACCCAGGTCCAGAAAGAAAGTCAGAAAAGGACTGCATCCTCAAAGGGTGAAGTCCATTTACGCCCAGGTGCCCAGGTGCCAAAGTCCATTTTGTCCACGTTCTCTGGGCAGAAACTGAATGGCCACAGATGTGACATCCCTCCCGTTTGGCTCTGGTCAGCAGGGGATCTGTGAGCAGATCTGTGAGCAGATCCCCTGCTGATCAGAGCGGACTCTGCTCCATGTGAAAGGAGCCTTAGGATATTAATCTGAAACCCAAGTATAAAAACATTTTTATAGTGTATTTTTTTGTTTTCTGACGCGTAGTATGTGTATATTGTTTAAACTGATAATGTCTCTATTTACAGGGGTAAATGGGTGCAGCAGAGGCCACCAAATGGGACCGGTAACAGCAGTCTCTCAGTACGTATGACATACATTCTATATTATGAAGACTCTACTGAGATCATTTTCTTATAGTGGAGAGGTTTTTTGGTCCTTTTTGGGCCACTTCCCATAACCTTAGAGCCCAACACGGGCAAAAAAGAAAAGTGGGATTGTGCCCTCACTGCACGGGTCAACTGCTCATTTTGTCCAGGGGAGAGGAGAAAGCCTATCCACTTGCCGACCAGCCGCCGCAGTTTTACTGTGGCAGAATGGCACGGCTGGGCGAAACGACGTTATGTAATGGCGCTTCGCCCTGTGGCCGCTTTTTTGCCCCCCGGAGCTGATGCGAGTGCCCGGCGGTCGCGATCACCGCCGGGCTCCCGCGATCACCGCCGGGCTCCCGCGATCACCGCCAGGCTCCCGCGATCACCGCTGACACACCGAGAACCGGAATCTGTGTGTGTAAACACACCGTTTCCGGTTCTCTGAGGGTAGAAGAGACAGACCGTTTGTTCATACGCAGTATGAAGAGCGATCTGTCATCTCCCCTACACAGTCCCCTCCCCCCTTCAGTTAGAACACAGAGAGGGATCACAGTTAACCCCTTGATCGCCCCCTAGAGGTTAACCCCTTCCCTGCCAGTGACATTTTTACAGTAATCAGTGCATTTTTATAGCACTGTTCGCTGTATAAATGACAATGGTCCCAAAAATGTGTCAAAAGTGTCCGATGTGTCTGCCACAATGTCGCAGTCCCATTAAAAATCGCAGATCGCCGCCATTACTAGTAAAAAAAAAAAATATTATAATAAAAATGCCATAAAACTATCCCCTATTTTGTAGACACTATAACTTTTGCGCAAACCAATCAATATACATTTATTGCGTTTTTTTGTTTTTTTTTACCAAAAATATGTAGAAGAATACATATCGGCCTAAACTGAGGAAAAAAAATTTTTTTTTATATATTTTTGGGAGATAATTATTATAGCAAAAAATAAAAAAGATTGCGTTTTTTTTTTTTTCAAAATTGTCGCTCTTTTTTTATTTATAGCGCAAAAAATAAAAACCGCAGAGGTGATCAAATACCACCAAAAGAAAGCTCTATTTGTGGGGAAAAAAGGACGTCAATTTTGTTTGGGTGCAAAGTCGCGCGACCGCGTAATTGTCAGTTAAAGCGACGCAGTGCCGAAATCGGTCAGGAAGAGGATAAAATCTTCCGGGGCTGAAGTGGTTATACTTAATTCAGCTGTGGACTGTTCCTGACATCCTCATGGTCCAGGGCCAGTCTTTGGGTGTGATGACATCAGGAACAGTCTACCACACAAGACTGCTAGGCTATTGGGGGGGGGACCACAGGGACTGTTCTTGAGGGAGGAGGAGCATAGGATTAGTTGGGTATATTTCTGTTCTCCTCACCCCTAGACAAAAATGAGACCCGTTCAGTGTGGGCACAGCCCCACTACATGGGAAAACTTTTTTTTTATGTACGAGTTGTTGGGCTCTAATGCCATGTACACAAGAGCGGACTTTTTGACAGCAAAGGTCCGATGGAATGAATCCGCCGGACAATTCGATCGTATGTGGGCTTCATCGGACCTTTGCTGACAAAAAATCAGACGGACTTTAGATTTAGAACATGTTTCAAATCTTTCCGACGGACTCGAGTCCGGTCGAAAAATCAGTTCGTCTGTATGCTAGTCCGACGGACAAAAAAAAAAACGACGCTAGGGCAGCTATTGGCTACTGGCTATGAGCTTCCTTATTCTAGTCCCTTTGTACGTCATTACGTTCAAACCAACGGACTTTCGAACGGACTTTAGTGTACGCGGCATTAACATTAGGCTTTCAAGCTGAACTCCAGCCTTTCTTTCAATTACATCTTTCTTTTAACCTAAAAACAAATTGGCACTTTATTCAAGTCTATGCACTTCAACACTGTACTGAGGTAACATGTGTGGTGCTGCATAAAATTGCAGACATGCTCACTGCACCTTTACTGAAATTGCTTGTTCTAATTTAACTGCACACTGCGAGCTTCTCACAATGTGCTTTTTTGGAAAGGCACATGACCGGATTTTACAGGTGCTAAAGATAAAATAGAACACTATTCTAAAGTTAAATAATTTTTATTTTGTATACAAAATAAAAAATATTTAATTTTAGTAAAGTGTTCTGTTTTGTCTTTAGTACCTTTAAAATCCCATCATGTGCCTTTCCAAAAAATTCTATACAAAATTCTGGGATGTGGTGCTTCTATCCTTGTATCTCTAGCAAATCTATCCAAAAAATGTTTCTCACAAGGTGCATTAGAAGCTGCCACAAGTCGGATGGAGCCCGCCTCGTTTCCTGGCTGGATGACATTCAGCATCATCTGCCTACAATAACTTTCCTTGGCCCTAGGGTTGCCACCTGTACGGGAATGACCCGGACAGCCCGGGTTTTGACAGCTGTGTCTGGGTTTCTGTTCTCCTGAAACCCGGACACAGCAGCATATGCTCCCGACAGTCTAGCCGGTGTGGTGGTTGTTCATACCTCCAGCCCCCCTCTCCCGCTCCAGCAGGGCTAATGGTTTTTGACAGCTTCACTGCCACTGGTGATGGTGAGTTACAGTTCGGTCCCGTTCTGGTCCCCCTTGCCCCTTTCAATGCAGCACTAGGCTAATGAAGCCTGAATGCTACTCACACTGCGCTCCAGGAAGGTGAGGGGGGTTTTGTCTCACACTAATTGGGGGGGTTTGGGGCGCTGATATATAAAAGGACTCAGGGCTAATGGGGGTCTCTAAGGGGGGGGGTGCTAATATTAAGGGATTCTAATTCAATCCAATGGGGGTATCACTTTGTAAGAAGGGTTACTGATCAGTGGCATTTCTAGGGGGGCTCATTCATACCATAGTTACCACTGGTGCTGATATAAGATGACTCTGAACTAATGGGGGATGCAGACTGCTGATTTTACCACCATTATCTCAGAGTCACCTTATATCAGGACAGCACCACAAACCCCCCGCTGTCGGCATTCTCCCAAACCATGCTGCTGTGATCACTGAATCACTGGAGCAAGCCAATACAAGGATACAGAGTCGTGGGAAACTCCAGTGAGCTTCAGATGAGCTGTCAGATGGGACGCTGTGACCAATCACGGCGTTTCTGAGGCTTAACCACGCCCCCATCATCAGAGGCTGGCAGCTCACTGGAGTTCCCCAAAGCTCTCTCTATCCTTGTACCGGGTTCCTCCTGCGATTCAGTGATCAGAGCAGCCTGGATCAAGAGAGTTCTGACAGCTGACTTCACAGAGACTGTGATCTATGCCTACCGCTCTGTTACATGTGTGAGTGCAATACAGATTGTTTTCAAACATTTAATTTAGGAAAACATACTGCACCAGCGGCTACCTGGCGCCTCTCTCTCCTTTCCAGTTCGTCTCCTCTGGAATTGTCCCCATGCCCTGCCGCACCGATCCCCCTGTCTGTCCGGGTTCCCCTGTGCTGGGGCCCCTACAGGAGGCCCAGTGGTACCCACTGTCGGCAGCCCTGGGGGTACTGGAGGGGAAGGAGGATTTGTGCTGGTAGGGGAAGAAGATTATTTGTATTAGGAGGGGGTGAGTGAGGATAAGTGCTGAAATGAGGAAGAAGGGGCTATTGTGTTGGGACTGGGTATTTAGGGGATAGTGGAGGGGGACATGTGCTGTGAAAGGGGGAAGATGATTTGTTTTGGGGGGGATTGTTCTGGGAGGGGGAGAATAGATTTTTGCTGGTGGGGGGTGGAGGATGAGCATAAATATTAATGCTGGATTTTTTTGCAGGAGAAGGAGCGGGGATTTTTGATGACAACGTAATGTGGTGGAGGAGAGTATTGCTCACGGGGGAATTTTGCACTCTTCTTACCCCTACACTGTGCATTACACACCCCTGACTCCAGCACTCTTTTTGTTTTGTACTCATGACTCCTAATATGCATTATACACTCCTGTCCCCTGCATTCTGTGCATAAGACTCACAGGCTCTTTCACACCTAGACGTTCCAGATCGCAGGTGGAATAGAAACATCTTTGGCTGACAGGCGTCTCACGATTCTGTTTGATTAAGCTGCGCTATGTCAAGCGACAATCGCAAAATTGTGCCGCGATTGGGGTGCCATTGAAAGTAACGGGTTCACGAGTGCGTCCCATGATTTGCGGCGATTCAGGAATCGCGGGCAGAATAACAGAACTCCTAGGTGTGAATGGAGCCACGCTCACTGTTCACTGTGGTACACTAAGCTGCATTACTACTCTCCTTTCTCCTTGGGGAGTCCAAAAGTGCCCCAGGTCTTTTACAATCTTATAGTGTATACTAAAAAAAGAGAACATGCCGTCCGCCGCTAAAGTGTTCGGGTTTGGCGTGAAGAAAAAGTGGCAACCCTACCTGGCCTGCTCCTTTCATTAATTGGATTTCGGTTCTCTCAATTATAGAGGCTCAGCATCACATGTGGGTGTTACCTAGGGTGGTCTGCATGCAAATACAGCATGCTTGTAAACACCCACTCCTCCAGTTTTCCATGTTCCTTCTCTCTCCCTAACAGATGGCGCTCTATCCCTGACTTACTTCTATACTGCAAGTGCGCTGAATGACGCAGAAATTGCTATTTAAACACTTCTGTATCAAAATGGCTGCCTAAACCTTAATGGGATTGTGGCATCCAATAGGAGATACTGGCATCCCTAAGATGGTTGCTTGGAGCCCCCAAATTAGTCTCAGATGGCTTCCTGTCAGTCCAAAGAAGAAGAACAGTACCACCCTAAAATCACATACAAACTGCAGCCAAAAACCTGCCTACACCAGCATCTATAAATAAAGCCCCCCCCCCCCGATTCATGGTATTGTAGCAAGATAGTCAGAATAAGTGGTAACAATTTCCAGAAGGATATTTTGACAATGGCAGTCTCCATATATCTTGTATGATGTTTCCTTTAATTACAAGCCCCTTTCGTTTTTTCAGGGAGCAACATATCCTGATGTCTGCTGAATAAGAGACAGCAACCAGCTGATCAAGGAATACGAATAATCAAGACACATTAGGAGAATTCTGTTTTGTGGTCCTAGTTCTCTGTATGTTTACATTTCCAGAATGTCTTGGAAAACATCAGTTAACATCCTAAAAGTTGAACTCTGATGCAGTGTAATCCTCTGATTCCATAATTAATTTTATAAAACCATAGAGATCCCAGGAAACATTGCAGATATTGAAGCTACACGAATTATGGACTGCTCTAGAAAAAAAATGTGTTTATGAAAGCCATTCTGCCTGGAAACTCCGATACTGAAAGTGCATGGAATTTGGAGATTACTCTAGAACATTCTAAACTTGCGTGCTGTACTCTGATTTTTATTGTTCCATAGTTATCAAAAGGGAATTGTACTGTCACTGGGAAAGCAAGACAATCTGGCATCCTAACAAGGTCATCAAAACAAGATGTGGTTTCCAAATTCCATCTTTAAACATTTTGGAGAATAGATCCTCTGCAGGTCGAGGGAAGCCAGTTTGCACACATTTCTTACTTCAAAGGGACCATTTCTAGAGGAGAAGCTAGGATCCATTCATCCCATTCAACTAAACATATTCTGTTTGTTCATGTAATGTTGAAGACAAATTACTGCTTAGCCCAGCGACTTCTTCAGTTAATTTTCAGGGTTTCATGTTCTCATGTGTCAAGAGGTTGACATCCCTCAAATTTGCAAAAAATTTCTATTCATGAACAAACAAAACAGTACCCTAGACATGCTCAACTAATGTTGATAAGCTGGACTTGCAAGGAAATGTTTTCTTTTTCCTGGAGTGTTTCTTTGTTCATCTTCATGATTTGGACCTGAATGAAGGTGTTGTGGAAGGAGCGACCAAAACTAATCATCGTAATGTGCCAAGATAAAAGAAGAGTTCTGGTTGGTTCCTATAGATTGTTGTGTACTGCACATCACTCCTTGTCCAAGGGATCGTTGTTTAAACTTCCTGTACTTATAATGTGAACCAAGGAAAGGGAATGGACATGGAGCAAGAAAATCAGGCAGTTTGGGTTATTTGGATAAAGGGAATTGATTTTAATTTGACATGGGGCTTGCTAGTACTGGGATAGCACCTGTGTACCACACCCAGTGTGGACCTCATGGTAGGAGTTTTGTGAGTTGAACCAATATTCAGTGCATTAGACCCTGGAAGATCTTTGGGTTACTATTTTCTTCAAAAAATGTGATCCTACCTGAAAAAATTAACTCCTACACTGTGCAGGGCCAACAGGTCAAAAAAAGTATTTGGTGCACCATTATATACGGTAGTTAAGCGCACCAAATGAATCTGTTAACCTTTCCTATGGAAAGGGTGTGCTTAAAAATTTTTCATAATATTGTTTCAAGGTACTGGTACTGGAAGTCATTAAGCCCTGAATTTAGGGCTCCATCTCAATGTGGTACTCAGTACAACCTCACCCTCTATCTCAGCGCTTTTTTTTTGCCCCTTTACAATAGGTAAATCATTGTATGGTATATTCTGCTATCTTATATTAGCTGCTATATTGCATATGTATTTTTCTGCTGTTGTGTTCGGTGGTGGTATTGTATAATGTATTGTATAAACATCAGTTCTTTCACTAATGTTTAGAGCCTTTAAAAGCCTTCTGTTGATGCATTCCTTTTTAACTAGTGACCATAATATTCACCCTTTTCCTGACATATGTAGGTCATGCTGATTGCATATTAAATGATCAGCCATATAAAATAGATATTTTGATTATGAAACCTAGTGGCCTGATACACCCAGTGACTGCTTATATGTATCGGAGACTCCAGCAGAGAGAAATCTCTGCTACTATTCCGGGTTCTCTTCCTTCCCACCTTGGGGTTTTGGGTCTTTTTCATTTTCACCTGTTACATTATTCATATTTTAAAGTTAATCTAGGTGCTCAGGCCACCAGGGGAGGTGAAAAGAACTTGAATCAAGTAGCGCTTCCCATTGGTTTTCCAAACAAACCGTTAGCATCTCTAGTTTTTGGTAGACACTTTAACTTGTGTTTTTTAAGAATATTAACTGTATTTTATTTATATAAAAATATGTAAGCTATTTTTTTTTATTACCAAAGCTTTCCCTTGTGTCTTTCTTTCTGCCAGTATTCTGAGTAATGTTCTCTTGCATGAATGTTGCAATTTTCTGTGACAACAGAATAAGTAATTGGTCAAATATCACTCGCTTACTGAACAAATGTTGTAACCATTGGTATATGTGTTGAACAAGAAAAACCGAATACTCTATCAAACAGCCTAGTATTAAAGCCCAACTCTGGGCAAGTTGTTCCCCCCCCCAACCCCAACACTCCCATCACCTTTCTAGACGAAGCCCCATTTTTTTTCCTATACCTAACTTGCCTCCAAAGCTGAACATTTTTTCAAGTCTAAATGAAGTCATCACATGGCTTCATCTGGCTCGAAGATCTTTAAAACTCCAGTAGAGCTGGAGTTAGAAGTTGAGGAGGCCAGTTGATGGCCAACACCATCAACCAGCCTCCTCAACCTCTAACTTTAGCTCTGTTGGAGTTGGAAGATCTTCGAGCCAGATGAAGCCATGGGATTACGTCACTCAGACTTGAAAGAAGATTCCAGCTAGCCGGTTTGGTTGACAGGTCTTCTTAACAGGAAATGCTGCCTCTACAACATTTAGCAGGTGTAATTTTCTAATCAATCAATGGTGAAAATAGTTGGGGACCAATTAAAGAATTGTCTTGGGGGCACTTAAATCAGTTTTAGAAAATACCTTTAAATAGCCAACTTTTTTCCCTTTAGCTGTCTTGCTTTTGTACCCTTTTACTCCCTCTCCCCCCCTAAAGCGGAGTTCCGCCTCCAAAAAAAAAAAAATGAAAATCAGCAGCTACAAATACTGCAGCTGCTGACTTTCAAAATAAGGACACTTACCTGTCCAGGGCCCCCGAGATGTCCTCACCCGAAGCCGACCCGTCCCTCGGCTCTGGGTGGAGGAGCCGGCACCTTAAGTAAGGAAATCAGGAGGTGAAGCCTTGCGAGTCTGCACATTCTGACTGGTCCCTGCTGTCTTCTGGCACCTGTGTATCTCCCAGAAAGCAGGGGGGGCAGAGGAGGGGCCGGACATGGCGTAGATCGCCCCGGATACAGCGGCGATCCTTCTCCGGAAGTGGGAGCAAATACCTGTATTATATTCACTATTTTTGGCCATGTGTTTTTCGTCATCTAGCAATATTTTATAATTACTCTGCAATCCAAGAAGCTTCTGCTGCACATAATCCTTGAATAACACTTGATCCATGCGCCAACTTTGAGGCATATCCCAGGGTCATAAAATCAAATCAAAAACTTATTTTACAGTGATATTAAAGGTTATTTTAATTTAAATAACAAACATATTATACTTACCTGCTTTGTGTAATGGTTTTGCACAGAGCAGCCCGGATCCTCTTCTTCTCGGGTCCCCTCGTCTGCACTCCTGGCTCCTCCCCCTTGACCATTCCCCACATTAGCAAGCCATTTGCTATTGGGCACTGGTGCATGCTCGTTCCCGTCCATAAGACACACAGAGCCGTGGCTCGGACCCACTCCCTGGTCCCTCCTTATTGGCTGACAGGCTGTGATTGACAGCAGTGGCAGCTAATGAAGAGGGCGAGACTCAGGAAAGCCAAGGCTCCTGTGTACATCGCTGGGGGGCTCTGTTGAGTGTTGGGGGGGGGCTATGGGGGTAGCAGCACACAGAATATTTTTTACCTTCATGCATGGAATGCATGAAGGTAAAAAACATTCAGCCTTTACAACCACTTTAGGTATCCTGCACCTGTTATTGCGCCAAAGAGCAGCCCCTCATTAGCCTCATTATTTTACCTTTTCCTTCATAGAAAGAAAAAAAACAGACAGTGGGAAATAAAAATAGTTTGGCTGCAAAATAAATTTCTTTAAGATCACTCCCCCCCCCCCCATTTCTAATTAATATCAAGAGGTGGTGGGAAAATTTGGTTCAAAGCAACAACAACAAAAAAAGTTCATGTGCAATATTGAGATAAGCTGGAGAAGATGGTGATGGTGGGATAAGGGGAAATTGGAAAGTGATTGACCAAACTGTTTATTTATAGTATATGCATTTTTTTTATGTTTAACAGTTAACTGAACTCTTGCACCTTAGCCAGCTTATTGGCATTTCCTGCTTGCAATTTATTTTTATTTTTTTATTTTTTTGGTAGCTTGTTTTTAGGAGTTGTAAAAGAGTGTCACACTTTGGGAATTAATTATAAAGCAGTGACTGTGACATTCATCATACAATCACTATACATAAAGCATATGCACAGTGAAGACACTCCTGGAGTGATGTATTAGTAAATTTCAAATTCACTCCTTTATATATTTAAATATACACTATATTACCAAAGCACATTTGTGAGGTCAGGCACTGATGTGGACAAGAAGGCCTGGCTCGTAATTCATCCCAGAGGTGTTCTATCGGGTTGAGGCCAGGACAGTCAAGTTCCCCCACCCCAAACTCTCTCATCCATGTCTTTATGGGCCTTGCTTTGTGCACTGGTTCGCAGTCATGTTGGAACAGGAAGGGGCCATCCCCAAACTGTTCCCACAATGTTGGGAGCATGAAATTGTCCAAAATATCTTGGTATGCTGATGCCTTAAAGCCTCATACACACGATCGGACTTTCCGACGGGAAATGTTCGATGACAGGCTGTTGGCAGTAAATCTGACCGTGTGTACGCTCCATCGGACAATTGTTGTCGGACTTTCCGCCAACAAATGTTGGCTAGCAAGTTTTAAAATTTTCCGCGGACTAATGTCTGTTGTCAGATTTTCCAATCATGTGTACACAAGTCCGTCAGACAAAAGTCTAAAGTACAAACACGCATGCTCGGATCGGTCGGTCTTGTAAACTAGCGTTCGTAATGGAGAATTAACGTTCGTGACGTGGCGTGGCGAATTATGAAATCTCCAAATGCAGCGCACAATTCTCTTCTTTAATGGGATAATAATGAAGCTGCTTTGCTGGTGATACTGATGGAGTTGTTGCAAACAAATTTTCAAAGGCTTTTTTTTTTTCTAGTGATATCAAGAATAATATTATTATGCTTTTTTTTTTTTTATATGGCCAAGTTACCACAACACCATTATCCCCGTAGTTTTTAAGATCAAAGATACAACTATGTTGGTGTCCCTTGTCAATTTTACATTGTATTTTTTTAATAGGTAACTGCCTACTCCCAAACTGTCATTTGAAGTAAAACACATAGCCAAGTATTATTCTACACAATTTTTTTATTGTGCATTAAAAAAAGAAAACAAATAAAATTAGACATGCAATCTGCCAATAGAACTTGACAAAAAATGCATTCTATGCATCCAAAAATATAGAAAATATAACAAATCAAATCATTATTATTCAACCAAAAAAATAATGTCAAAGCAATAACTCCAAGGCCAACAATAAATAACACGTCATCTCCTCCGATTCCGCAACATGGCTGATTGACGGCCGTTCAGAAACAAACTGAAAGGCGCGAACTGAAAAGCGCAAATCAACACTCACCGAACTTCTACTAACACAAAATTATCAGAAGGAGCCCAAAGGGTGGCGCTAAAGAGCTGAAAAAACAACATAGTACGTCACTATGTTCGTAATTGTTGGCCAACAATTGTGAGCCGTGCGTATGCAAGACAAATTTGGGCCAACGCCCTTCGGACAAAATTCCACGGTTTTGTTGGCCAACAATCCAATCGTGTGTACGAGGCATAAGAGTTCCCTACACTGTAACTAAGGGGCCAAGCCCAACCCATGAAAAACAACCACACACCATAATCCCCCCCTCTGCCAAATGATTTGCACCCATGCACAAAGCAAGATCCATAAAGACATGGATGAGAGAGTTTCGGGTGGAGGAACTTAATAGAACACCTTTGGGATGAATTAGAGCAGAGACTGCGAGCCAGGCCTTCTCACCCAACATCAGTGCCTGACCTCATAAATGCGCTTTTGGAAGAATGGTCAAACATTCCCATAGACACACTCCTAAACCTTGTGGACAGCCTTCCAAGAATAGTTGAAGCTGTTATAGCTGCAAAGGGTGGGCCAACTCAATATTGAACCCTACAGACTAAAACTGGGATGCCATTAAAGTTCATGTGCGTGTAAAGGCAGGCCTCCGTTTGTAAGATACTATATATATATATATATATATATATATATATATATATATATATATATATATATATAATGATAATAATATATCTATATATTCTATAGATATATGTAAAAAGTTCAATGGAAATTCATCTCTTCAGGTCAATGCAACTACTTTTCACTATAAGGCTGGGTTCCCACCATTGCGAATTGGATGCGGGATCCCTGTATCCAATTCACAATAGCAGGAGATTTTGACCGGCTCTCTATGAAGCCGGTTCAAATATCCCTGCAGCGGGCTGAAATCGGACCTGAAACTGTGAACCAGCAAGCACTGGACCCCTGCTGTGGGCCGAGCCTAAAGCTCTGCGTAAACTGTGGGCGCTATATAAATCCTGTATTATTATAATAATAATAATAACAATAATAATTGCAAAGCATCATTAAAATACGGGAAGCTAAAAAAGAAAAGTCTAAGGACTATAATTTCATGTCCCCTATTTCAAACATTTAACCTCTTAAGGCACTGTAAATACCTTATGCATTAAAATGCAAATAAAACAATCCAAGTAATGTTGGTGAGCAGTCTCTATGCATTTACATGCATTGAAAAAAATTTAAATAATTAAGAAATATAAAACTGTGTGTTCAACTGCATAGATGTGAATTGGTCCCTTTAATCATATTTCAATTTGGAAGTCATGCCTTTATCATGCATTTTAACTTTTAATTAATAGAGAATGTAGATGGCTTCTGTATATATTTTTCTTGTTTCAATATTATAGTCGAGACAAAAAAAAATTAATTGTAAAGCCCAACTCCGCTTTAGACTTTAAATACTGTTTTTTTTTTTTTGCAATATACACCAACGTGGAATAGATTTTTAGTTGAACACCAATGGAAAGTTCACATTTTGCACTGAGCACAACTGCAAAGGGTTATGGTTTAATATTTGTTATCTTATTAATCATTATACTGTATGGTATTATACCAATCCCTGATCACACTAACGTTCCATTTGCTGCAAATATTGTAAAAAATATTATTTCAGGGGTTCCCCGAACATTTTTTTCGAGGGCTAAAAATGGCTGCTATAGAGTGTGACTTGAGTAACAGTTCTGAGTCTGCTGGAGCTGCTAACATCCCAGCAGCAGTCTCAGGGCTTTTGGATGCCTACACAAGGGAGGCTTTTACAGGTAAAATATATGCATAAAATAAAATAAATGCACATATAATCATATAGGATTTATTTGTTCAAATGAATGGTGTGGCAGACAGGGTCTCTTTAAATGACCTATGCTATTCCTTTAGCTATCCCTTCTAACAGTGCCTGTACATAAAGGCTGTTGTAAGCTTTTTATTAATCCCCCTAGCCTGTCACAACTCAATTGGAATCCCTAGATAGCAGCTGTGAAATTCTTTGTAAAAATCAACGGTATGTATGCCACAGTGGTCGGAATGGTCAATGGCATGATTGGTTATTGGCAGTACTGTGAATTATCAAGTGTACAGTACTAGTACCAGTGAAGATCAGTGGTGTTGCTACTAACAGTTAGTTATACTCAAATGCAGTGGCGGCCCGTCCATATGGGGCGCAGGGGCGCGGGCCCCCCCAATCTATGCGCCTGGTCCCTAATCTACATGCAGTTAACCGGACACATGGATTTCAATGTTTTGTGTTTTTTTTTAAGCATATGATTATAGCCTGAGGCTGAGGGTGGGTTTGGAGCGCAGAATGCTGAGCCCTGAGCCCACCCAGTTGTGTAGCAATAGTGAATTAATATTCGCTATTGTCTTCCTGCAGGAGACGGATGGTGAAGGCGCCGATCAGAGGCAGATGAGGAGGATCCGGGCACAGGCTGCTGCTTTTTGATCAGGGGCCATTGCTTCTCCTCACGTCCAATCAGGAAGCGGGTCCTGAGAACCGATTGGCCAGGGAGTCTTAGGACTCCTTGCCAATCGGGTCTCAAGACCCACTTCCTTTTCAGCTGGGAGGAGAAGCAATGGCCCCTGAGTGAGGAGCAGCAGCCTTAGCCCGGATCCTCCTCATCTGCCTCTGATAGGCACCTTCACCGTCCATCTCCTGCAGGGGGGGCGGGTGTCATTGCTGCCTTCCGGTATGTCTCCCGCGTGGGAGGGGGATCGCCGCCTTTCCATATGTCTTCCATGGGGGGAGTGGGTGGCGATAGTTTGCACCAGCCACCACTGCTCCACTGGACTTGTTCTGTAATGTTGAAGATATTCCACATCTTATTCAAGAAGCCTCTTTGATTCTAATGAGGAAGTAAAGAAGATGCATTAGAACTGAACAAGCTGCTTAAATAAGCTTCAAAATCTCTTCAACATTATAGAATAAGTACAGTGTAACTAACCAAAACTATTGATACCCTGACATTGAATAATGGAATAATGAGAACCTTCATAGACATCCATGGTGTTGACTTGGCAGTTTCATTCTTAGGAAAGCTAACTGTCACAATTGCTTGTGCTCCCAACTAAACTGTCAAACCATCAAATGGCTGGTGTCATAACTGATCACATGGGCAGCATCATGGCAATTGCAGATCAAACAGAAGCTAAAGTGGCAGCTTCCTTGCCTAAAAAAAGGATAGGAGGGTTTAGTTATGCTTTAATATAATTGAAAAAAAATCTTTTTTGTTGTTGACTTGATGATCAAAATAAGAAATTATATTTTTGGCAGCTGCTAAACAGTTTTTTGGTCAACATATGAAGGATAAAAATCTGTACGCCTTTTTTTTTTTTACTTGTGTCTTCTATTTTTTTTATAATGCAGGCATTGTTGTAATATGTGTAGTGTTACTTATTTTTTAATTAATTTCTGTGTATGCATTTATTTCCATTATGCCTTTGTTTTTTCTTCTGTGTTTGCATTTACATATATTTCTACATTTTTAAAATAAATTTATTTATGGCTAAAGTTGTTTGTGTCTGTTTTTGCAGCCTAAATAAATTGCATTTAGCATTTTGTAAATCACGGGTAGAAAAAAAAGTGTGTAACTATGCAATATTCAGATGAAGCAATACAATAAAGCAGGGGTTGGCACACAAGCAGCTCTATTTATAAATGCAAATTGCTATCGGAATGTCTAAGCATTCCCACAGCCATCATGAACAATCCTCATAATCTGTCTACATCGGTGTTTCTCAACCCTTTTTCAGTCAAGGCACCCTTTAAAATGATGGAAAGTCTCGAGGCACCCTCCAAAATTATGGACAGTCTCAAGGCACCCTCCAAAATTATGGACAGTCTTGAAGCACCCTCCAAAATTATGGACAGTCGCGGGGCACCCTCCAAAATTATGGACAGTCTCGAGGCACCCTCCAAAATTATGGACAGTCTTGAGGCAACCTCCAAAATTATGGACAGTCTTGAGGAACCCTCTAAAATTATTGACAGCCTTGAGGCACCCTCCAAAATTATGGACAGTCTTGAGGCACCCATTCTAGAAATGTAGTAACTATTCTAAAAATTTTACATAATATCACAACAGCAATACATATAGGACACACAACATTAAATTTATTCTTCCAAAGCAAATACACTTTTGCACAATGGTAATGACTAGTATTCCGATGTTTCTCTTCTCCCTCAATTTCTCTCAATCTCAAAGCTGATGGAGAGAGGCAAGGGAGGATCAAACAAGGATGATATGCCGGCAGCTGACATCCTTCTTATCAACTGATGTCATTGGTCGTTAGGAGGTTGGCAGCTAGAAGGCTGTAATGGTGCACAATAAAAACCTGTGGCTTTGTGTAACTAAAAGGCAGGTTTCATCCATCCACTGGCTTGTATGCAATTTTTAGGCATTTTGCCAAGGCACCCCTGAAGAAACCTCAAGGCACCCTGGTTGAAAAAAGCTGGTCTACATGTTTATGTCCTATGATCGTCAGCTCCATCTAATGACCATAATGCAATGTTTTCCTGACTGAGGTAATTTAGGAAATTTGTATTATAGCCACTAGAGGGAGCTGACGAACATAGGAAACATATTAGACACACTATGGGAATTGTTTGTGTTGCTTTTTAGTTTTTATAAATAGACCCCTAAGGGGGAGATTTACTAAAACTGGTGCACACATAATCTGGTGCAGCTGTGCATAGTAACCAATCAGCTTCTAACTTCAGCGTATCCAATTAGGTTTTGACAATAAGACTGGGTTCATACATCCCCATGGATAGTTGCCACCATGCTTCTCGGCTTAGGTCAGTACCTAAAAGCCAGTACATGAGGCTGAAATGCAATTGTACCGAACAGGATGAATTTTTAGTACAGGCAGAGACCCTTACACAGAGATTCCTGGAGAAAGGGTTATTCAATGGAGTCCCCATCGGATACTCTCCATCAGTTTAAATTGGTAGACAGGGAAGACCTTTTGAAGGAGAGGCCTTTGAACCAAGAGGGAGATAACACCTTTAAGAATCCTTTCATTACGAGTTTCTCCAATCAGCATCAAAATATCAAGCATATTGTTAATAAACACTGGCACATCCTGGGTAATGATAAGATATTGAGTACTATTCTGCCAGCTAGACCCCAGGTAGTATTTAGGGGCGTTCCCTCCTTGAGAGATAAATTGGCCTCTAATGTTCTCGATCCTCCCACCATTAAACCCAGTTTTTTCACTGAACTGATCAGTGCAGAAAATGCCAAGTTGGTTCTCTTAATGGGTGCAAAACCAGGAGAACGACTAGGTTAATTTCTAGCTGTACCTCTAAGGAATATAAAATAGAACCTGCTCTACCTTGGGGTAGTATACTTACTGCAGTGCCCTTGTGGACTGCAGTATGTGGGCAGGACCAAACGTCCCCTCCAAGTACGCTTGAATGAGCACATTAATAATATCCGGAAGGGGTTCACCAAACACTTTGTCTCCAAACATTACCTAACAGTACATAATAGAGACCCTACCAATACCATCTTTTTAGGGATTGACAAATATAGCCCCCTTTGGAGGGGCAACTCCTTTGTTAGAAGTATTTCAAAATTGGAGATGTCTTGGGTTCATAAGATCAAGTGTTATACCCACCATGGTTTGAATATCGATGTAGATGTTAATGCCTTTATAGATAATTCTTAAGTGATATCTTCCTGGTGTCTTCTTAGGGTGTACCTAACACACATTTCTTTATTATGGTTTTTGTTAGCAGTTTTAATCCCATGTATTATGTGAACTCAGTCTGAGCCTCGGATAGTTTTTCCATGGGAGATTATTGGCCATTTAATGGAATATCAGTGGCCGGTGTTTTCGATTACAAGCCAATGTATTTCCTATAGTGTAAAGATATTTGCATTTTTTGGGTGATATCTATGAGGATCAACTATTGGACACCAGGATGCTCTTATGAGATTGGTATCTTTTAGGTTTCCAGTATGGTTTCCTTATGTGATATCCATGATATCAGTTTTGGCTGTGGATGTCATATGAGACATGAGTCTCTATATATTCCTAATTTTGTGATATCTTTCGATTTGTATTTTATTTTTATAATTTTTGTATTTTTCTTTTTCTTATTGATGTATATTTTTTACAATTAAATGTTCTTTATAAATAAAATAATATTTAATATATAATATTCCTTAGTAATAAGGAAGAGCATCTTCTTTGTTTATTTATATTACAGGTTCATGGCTGCCATCCTAGATTATCATTAGGTCTAGCTACATGGAATATGCATAAGAGTTAAATAATGCCCTTAGTGCTGGATGTTATATATATTTTTAGGGGCTATTTACCTATTCATATATAACTATATAACTGGGCCAATCATCAGGACAGTTGTGATGTGTCCGACGGTGTGACAATTCTGTGGCCGTTGTTCCCATCACTATCTACTATGTCCCTCGGGGAGTGGGTTCTTCTTCTTAGACTTCCCACAATCAAAATGGCGCTAATAGCGTCAACTACTCGAGGCTCAAACCGAGGCTTAAGTGGGTGTGTAGACTATTTATAGCGGTGCCCTAGTATGCCGCCCGTGCCCCAGTACGCCGCCCGTGCCCCAGTACGCCGCCCGTGCCCCAGGACGACGTCAGATTAGTGACATAGCGCGTCGGGTGGAGCGACATGCTGACGTCACCACTCTAGTTTTATGTCACGCTTGTACGGGCGCGTTGTACTAGTGTTAGCCGGCTCTATTTCTTATGGACTTTTTAAACATGTACATTCTATACTTATAAGCACAAATTTTTTAATTTAATAAAATACCACCCGGTTTTACCGATAACGATTCCTCTTTATTCTGTTTTTGGATTGGTATGAACACTTACATCGAGCTGATTCCAGTGGCTGGCTACTGATCATTGGACACATCCATAGTCTCCAGGAATGCTTGGCTCATCGGCTATCGAAGGTACTAGGAGGATTGGCTAATACCCAGGCCCTGGCTGGGTATTAGCCACAAGCTCAAACAGCTTGTGCAGCTGGTAAGCTCGCACTCTATGTGGTGGTGGATTCACGTTGTCTTACAAAAGTCACGGAAGATTTCATTACACTGTGTTTCCAAAATCACTTATCCACTTACTATTGGAGGATTTAAGGACTGTTGATATATTTTACAGATTTTTATTCTCTTTTTATTTTTATTTTTATATTCACTCCCATCGGTTTATACATCAGAAACATGGGGCACTCACCATTTTTTCCCATATATGCATTTACCATCTCCCTTTTATTCCTCTTTTTGCATTTTTATTTTTGATTTAGTATATATTCTTTTGGATCCACTTATCAGACTGATCCATTCACTTGCACATTATTTGTTTACTTATCAATTTTATGAGCACAGCTCCTAATGTTTTGTACATTATATAATACATTGTATACATATAGGATACATTAAATAATAAATTGCATACATGCAGGACACATTATATAATACATCGTATACATACAGGATATATTATATAATAAATTATATACAGTACATACAGGATACATTAAATATAACATTGTATACATCCGGGATTCATTATATAATACATTGTATACATGCAGGATTCATTATATAATGCATTGTATACATACAGGATCCATTATATAATTAATTGTATACACACAGGATACATTATATAATACATTGTATACATACGGGATCCATTATATAAGACATTGTATACATACCGGATCGATTATATAATATATTGTATACATAAAGGATACATTATATAATACATTACATACATACAGGAAACATATAATACTTTGTATACATACAGGATCCATTATATAATACATTGCATACATACAGGATCCATTATATAATACATTGTATACAGTACATGCAGGATACATTATATAATTGAATTGTATACATAGAGGACCCATTATATAATACATTTTATACATACAGGATACATTATATAATACATTGCATACATACAGGATGCATGATATAATACATTGTATACTTACAGGACCCATTATATAATATATTGTATACATACAGGATCCATTATATAATACACTGTATACATAGAGTATACAATATATAATACATTGTATACATACAGGATACATGATATATAACATTGTATACATAAAGGATACATGATATAATACATTGTATACATACAGGATATATTACATAATACATTGTATAAAAGTAAGTAGTATACCGCTCAAGGTAAAGACCCCTTTGCTTCATCGTCACTGCACATGACAAGGGTGCCGGCCCTGCATGCAACAGGAAGTACGTAGTGAAAAAAAGTCCGGATGGCCGCACTCCAGCGAAATCACCTTTACTGATTCATATAAAACAGTGGTTCTCAACCTGGGGGTCGGGACCCCCTCGGGGTTCAAATGATGATTTGCCAGGGGTCACCAAATCCTTGGCTGTTTCTGAAGCCCGCACCGCTTTTCCAGCCTTTTTGTGGCCGCCCAGCAGGGCTGTCCCTGGAGCTCGCAGCCACCCACTCAGCCTCTTCACAGCCGTCCATTCAGTTCACGGCATGACTGGGGGCAGAGACTAGAGGTCAGCTGACTGGTGAGAAATGTGAAGTGGGAGGGGCTGAAGGAGACCCTATCTCCTGATTTTGGCATAGGTGTCACTGCTACGAGACACTACAAAGTTGGAGACAGAGTGAGTAACACTACTTGTGATTATAGTTGCCATTAAAAGTCCCCACTACAGTTCTCAGATCAGCAGATGACCTTGATCAAGAGAACCTAAGTTGGCTGATCAGAACTCCCCGCCAACATTGCCACTCATCTCATTCCCCCCCACCAAGGAGTAAGAGAAGGAATAAAAATATAGAATACATGGAAGGGAGAGGAAAAGAGGGGGGGGACAAAGAAAAAGGGAGAGAAA
Source organism: Lithobates septentrionalis (assembly GCA_037952835.1). NCBI lineage: Eukaryota > Metazoa > Chordata > Amphibia > Anura > Ranidae > Lithobates > Lithobates septentrionalis. Next base: position 743,623 of record JBBDGP010000289.1, on the reverse strand, counting down.
GAATAAGAGAAAGAACAAGAAAGATGGCTAAAAAGAGGGATGGGGGAAAAAAACAAGAAATTAGGATAGAGAGAGATAAAAGGGAAAGAAAGGAGAACAAAGAGAAAGAGTGGTACACCCTAAAATGTACCATAAGGGGTTTTAATACTGTACAAGTGGAAGGGACTCAGAGAGCACTAAATGTCTGTGGGTTAGGGGAGCAAATTACTTGTCTTGCCTTGTGTGCTGACAACCCATGCTATGAAAATAATTTGGGGGTCTCCACAACTTGGGAAATTTTTATCTTATTTATTATCTTATTTATTTTTAAGGGGTCACGGCACTAGAGAGGTTGAGAACCACTGATATAAAATATCAGTCCATATAGAAAATCAGATGGCAGAATATACAGCACAGCTAACGAGTTTCACATCTTCTCTAGTGCTTAGTCTTAGCTGGAGTGCAGCCATTCAGACTTTTATTCACTACATAATTGCTAAATATTAAATTTTAGATTAAAGAAAATTTGTATCAATTAACAAATATTAACAAATGAATGAATGGATTAGATCTTTATAGAATAATTGAGTTGTAGAGATATATATATATATATATATATATATATATATATATATATATATATATATATATATATATATATATATATATATATATATATATCTTCTAGATATGGATAAAGTGAAATATATGGACTTTTATGTTTATGTGAAAATATACATTTTATTAATAATCTGTGCTTCTCTTTGGAGAACTAACATATGGTATTAATTAGCTCTCACCTTCCCCCATAGGGGAGAAGAAAGGTTTCCCCTTTCTTAAGATGAAAAAGTTCATGTATATATGAGAATATAAATTCTTTATATTACAACATTTTTTGAATAGGATATTAATAAGACCATTGGGTTTTCAATGAATATAATATACATACTGATTTATGTAGTCTAGCTCTGAGGAAGGGGGTGCGCCCCTGAAACTGTTCTGTGCATGTCCATGCACTGTGTTTATGGCCTTTTGTCAGCTGTATTTTGTGAGTATCCACTTTTATATAAAAATTTCTTATTATTAAATTATCCTTGGTAATGCACTAGGTGTGCGCGCCATCCATTTCTGTTTGTTTTGTAGTTCCTTTTGTAATACCCCATCTGAGGAAGGCAGTATCCACCCAGTTTTGGATACCATATATACCTTTCACACCACCATTTTATCTGACATCTGTTACTCCACACCTTGGAAGACCTATTAGTGCTGGAAGTGACTGTGTTTTTTGTATCTTTATGTAGTATTTGATACAGGTGTTATATTGTATACGTTTAATGTTTTCACACATTGTTCTTGCCCACTCCTCAGGAATGTCAAAGCATAGAGACTGAACAACCCCCAATAATTGCGTGAGAGGTGGGAGGGAAGCTATGTCTCATTAGAAGAGTCTGTAGGACAAGCCCTTTTAAATATAAAGTGGGGGTCAGATTTTAGGAGTAAAAGCTAGAAACAGAAACACAGTTGGGCAGACTGATTCAGGCAGACATTGAAGGAAGCTACCACAGCTTCACACACACACACACACACACACACACACACACACACACACACACACACACACACACATCTGATTCAATCTTAAGAATATAATTACATTATTGATGTTATTTTTACATTTTACATTTTGATATTGTTTCCATAATTTTAAAGGGTGCCTAGATATTGTTCTTGTAATATTTTGCTATTTTATTATTAAATCAATTATTTAGTTTTTACACGAGAACTGAACGGATTTTCTTGGAACTTTCCTCATCAATATAATTTACAGAATATCGATATTAATACAGAAATAACGGTATTTTAACAATAATACATTGTATACTTATGTAGCGCTACCTCGCGGGGGCCACTGGTATTAACTGGTTCTTCACTAAAAGTACAGAGGCTGCTTATCCCCTCAAACACTTTGGCTCAAATAAAGCAGTCTAGGGGTTGCCTTTTTAGAATTTATTGCTTGTAGACCTTCAAACATAGGAAGAGTTGGGGCATTGGTTACTTCAAAATGATTAGTACTTAGCAATCAGAGGGCAGTCTTCTCCTTAAGAATTTGTGAGTGTTGGATAATCTAATTCCTCACAGCGGGGGACCATAAGGCAGGTTTCTAAACAGTCTAAGGCCTCACAGCTGTAGACCATGTGGCAGGTCTTTGTTGGCATCTGGCTGCTTTGCACCAATGCATAACTGCTGGTACCCTGTGCAAGCTCTGGAACCCTACACAGTCACAGGGATCAATTTAGGGTCTTTACTCACAAGTACCCAACTGCCACCTTCATGCTTCCTACAGACATGGGCCAGTGAGTGAGAAAGTCCTTCTGTAGACCAGTTCCCCTGTTGCCACCCGTCCAGGATTCAGTCCAGGTTTTAAATCATGTGTCCAGGTTTCAGACCGCCCGTAACACCCGGACACATTGTTCAGACCCGACTGTGCCCCCCCACAATTTAGGCATGCCTGGGCACACCCTAATCACCCACTGTGGCACATATTCCCCCTGCTGCCCAAGTTGCACACCCCCATGCTCCCCAATTAACCAAGAACCAAAAAACGCCAAGTGCATAGGCCTGCTCCCTTCTCTCTCCTACCTCTGAGCAAGTGAGTACACTAAGGTAAGGGGGGCTCAGAGGTAAGGGCTGCTCGACAGACTCTGATGTAAGGGCTGCTCTGTGGACTTTGATGTAAGGGGGGCTTTGGGAACCATGATTTAAGGGGGAATGCTGAGAATTCTGATGTAAGAATTCTGATGTAACCCCCTTACATCAGAGTCCCCTTTTACACCAGAGTCCACAGCATTCCCCCTTAAAAAAAATAGCTGTGTGCCGCTAAAGTGTTTGGGTGTGGCTTGTAGAAAAGGTGGCAACCCTATGCATAGTCCATGGACTGCCTGAAGGCAGCAGCCCCTCTGGAACTCTCCTGTGGGGAAAGAAACCCAACTCCCCAGTGCTTCAGACTATTTATCACCTTTCCAGCCCCCCACAATGGATTGCCTGGAGCATGATAAATATTCAGGCGCTTACCAGTCAAAAATAGATATAAAAATATGCAAACTCATTGTGAGATATAAAATGCCATTAATAAGTGCCATAAATATTAAGCGCCTCATATGTAAACCTCACACATGAGTACCATAAACTCGTGTCTCTGTATAGACTAAAGATTCACGAATTATCATCATATACAGTTGCAATAAAAAGTATTTGAACCCTTTTGGAATAATATGGATTTCTGCACAAATTGGTCATAAAATGTGATCTGATCTTCATCTAAGTCACAACAATAGACAACCACAGTCTGCCTAAACTAATAACACACAAAGAATTAAATGTTACCATGTTTTTATTGAACACACCATGTAAACATTCACAGTGCAGGTGGAAAAAGTATGTGAACCCCTAGACTAATGAGATCTCCAAGAGCTAATTGGAGTGAGGTGTATATATATAAAAAACACACACCAGTTCTGGGTTTGCTTTTCACAAGAAGCATTGCCTGATGTGAATGATGCCTCGCACAAAAGAGCTCTCAGAAGACCTACGATTAAGAATGGTTGACTCGCATAAAGCTAGAAAGGATTATAAAAGTATCTCCAAAACCCTTTCTGTTCATCAGTCCATGGTAAGACAAATTGTCTATGAATCTAGAAAGATCAGCACTGTTGCTACTCTCCCTAGGATTGGGCATCCTGTAAAGATGACTGCAAGAGCACAGCGCAGACTGCTCAATGAGGTGAAGAAGAATCCTAGAGTGTCAGCTAAAGACTTACAAAAGTCTCTGGCATATGCTAACATTCCTGTTAGCGAATCTACGATACATAAAACACTAAACAAGAATGGATTTCATGGGAGGATACCACAGAGGAAGCCACTGCTGTCCAAAAAAAACATTGCTGCACGTTTACAGTTTGCACAAGAGCACCTGGATGTTCCACAGCAGTACTGGCAAAATATTCTGTGGACAGATGAAACCAAAGTTGAGTTGTTTGGAAGAAACACACAAACTATGTGTGGAGAAAAAGAGGCACATCACACCAACATCAAAACCTCATCCCAACTGTGAAGTATGGTGGTGGGGGCATCATGGTTTTGGGCTGCTTTGCTGCGTTGGGGCCTGGACGGATTGCTATCATCGAAGGAAAAATGAATTCCCAAGTTTATCAAGACATTTTGCAGGAGAACTTAAGGCCATCTGTCCACCAGCTGAAGCTCAACAGAAGATGGGTGTTGCAACAGGACAACAACCCAAATCATAGAAGTAAATCAACAACAGAATGGCTTAAACAGAAGAAAATACGCCTTCTGGATTGGCCCAGTCAGAGTCCTGACCTCAAACCGATTGAGATACTGTAGCATGACCTCAAGAAAGCGATTCACACCAGTCATCCCAAGAATATTGCTGAACTGAAACAGTTCTGTAAAGAGGAATGGTCAAAAATTACTCCTGACCATTGTGCACGTCTGATCTGCAACTACAGGGAACGTTTGTTGGAAGTTATTGCTGCTAAAGGAGGTTCAACCAGTTATTAAATCCAAGGGTTCACATACTTTTTCCACCTTCACTGTGAATGTTTACATGGTGTGTTCAATAAAAACATGATAACATTTAATTCTTTATGTGTTATTAGTTTAAGCAGACTGTGATTGTCTATTGTTGTGACTTAGGTGAAGATCAGATCACATTTTATGACCAATTTGTGCAGAAATCCATATCATTCCAAAAGGGTTCACATACTTTTTATTGCAATTGTATACAGTATACCTTCATACTGAAATCTGAAAACATGTATCATACTTCAAAACCACATTCAATTCCTTAGTGCAGAACCAAATGACAAAAGTCCCAATATAAAAAAAGTCCCACTAAAGAATCCCCTATGTGCAAAATAAAGTGACTAGTGCTCAAACTTTACAGTCTTCAGTGTTCATTTGTGCAAAAACTCCTTGCTTTCCTCCTTTTTTCACCGCACTCACCGGAGTATGATGACCCCTTATACACTATAAGTGGGTCTGTCTCTTTTGATGCTTCTGGTGACCCCACTCTGTTTGAAAGGATTTTCCGCTGTGCTCCTCCGTTATAAGTGCATGTATGGGGAGATAAAAAGAGCCGAAGCAGCATCCAATGGCGTAATTCAGTTTTATTTACTTCATAAAAGCACACATTCACAATGTTAAGATGCTCACATTATACAAGCCAAAAACGCTCAGGCTACTTCCTATACTCATCTGTGTTCCACCTGCCAGAAATGCAAAAGCGGAAGTGACGCCAACAAGTCCCGCCAAACATGTTTTGTTACACTGATGTAATCAGGAGTGGGTTCATTACTGTATATAATACATTGTATACATACAGGATACATTATATCATACATTGTATAAATACAGGATCCATTATATAATACATTGTATACATACAGGATCCATTATATCATACATTGTATAAATAAAGGATACATTATATAATACATTGTATGCATACAGGATCCATTATATCATACATTGTATCAGGGCTCAAAATTTCAAGTCCTGAGCTACTAGCCAGGCCTCAAGGGCTACTCACCACCAGTAAGCCACCCAACCCCTACCCTGCCTCGCCCCTAATTCCTCCCCTAAACACGCCCTCATAAATTATCTCATGAAATGACACTTAAACGTTTTATGCAGAATTAAGTTACAAAAGTAAAGATTAACAACAACTTTATCAGTGAAGCCTCACCTGTGCTCATCAATGCAGGCTCACCTGTGCCCACCATTGCAGCCTCACCTGTGCCCATCAATGCAGCCTCTCCTGTGTCCACCATTGCAGCCTCACTGTTCCCACCATTGCAGCCTCACTGTGCCCACCATTGCTGCCTCACCTGTGCCCATCAATGCAGCCTCACTGTGCCCACCATTGCAGCCTCACCTGTGCCCACCATTGCAGCCACACTGTGCCCACCATTGCAGCCACACTGTGTCCACCATTACAGCCTCACTATGCCCACCATTGCAGCCTCACTGTGCCCACGATTGCAGCCACACTGTGCCCATTGCAGCCTCACTGTGCCCACTATTGCAGCCACACTGTGCCCATTAAAGCCTCACTGTGCCAACTATTGCAGCCTCACTGTGCTCATTAAAGCCTCACTGTGCCCACTATTGCAGCCTCACTGTGCCCATTTCAGCCTCACTGTGCCCACAATTGCAGCCTCACTGTTCCCATTGCAGCCTCATGTGCCCTCTATTGCAGCCACACTGTGCCCATTGCAGCCTCACTGTGCCCACTATTGCAGCCTCACTGTGCCCACTATTGCAGCCTCAATGTGCCCACTATTGCAGCCTCACTGTGCCCACTATTGCAGCCTCACTGTGCCCACTATTGCAGCCTCACTGTGCCCATTAAAGCCTCACTGTGCCCACTATTGCAGCCTCACTGTGCCTATTTCAGCCTCACTGTGCCCACAATTGCAGCCTCACTGTTCCCATTGCAGCCTCATGTGCCCACTATTGCAGCCACACTGTGCCCATTGCAGCCTCACTGTGCCCACTATTGCAGCATCACCGTGCCTACTATTGCAGCCTCACTGTGCCCATTGCAGCCTCACTGTGCCCACTATTGCCCACTCGCCTGGGCAGAGGAATGCATGACTGGAGGAAGCGGAGAGCTGTGGGATCACAGAGCAGGATAGCATGCTGTTACAGCTAACATTGCAATTGTCTCCGCTCAACATAGCCCTGCCTCCTCCTGACCCCGTACCTGTGATACACAGAATGCATCCCAGCATTGGACCGGCGTTCTGTCTATCACAGGCACAGGTCAGGAGGAGGCAGGGCTGCGTCGAGCAGAGCGGAGACAACTGTAATGGTATCTGTAACAGTGTGCTATCCTGCTCTGTGATCCTGCGGCTCTCCTCTAACTCCATGCTCTCTTACCCTCGGGGCGATCACTGGGAGAACAGCTCCCGATCAACTTGCATACCCGAGGTGTTCGCCCCCCTGCTCCCAGGCAGCCTAGCTTGCAAGCCCTCATTTTCCATTAGGCGAGAGGAAAATTTGAGGGCTACATTGTATACATACAGGATCCATTAAATAATACATTGTATACATACAGGATCCATTAAATAATACATTGTATACATAGAGGATCCATTATATAATACATCGTATTCATACAGGATATATTATATAATACATTGTATGCATACAGGATACTTTATATAATACATTGTATACATACAGGATACTTTATATAATACATTATATACATACAAGACACGTTATATAATACATTGTATACATACCGGATCCATTATATAATACATTGTATACATACAGGATACATTATATAACACATTGCATACATACAGGATACATGATATCATGCATTGTAGACACACAAAATACATTATATAATACATTGTATGCATACAGGATCCATTATATAATACATTGTATTCATACAGTATACATTATATAATACATTGTATACATAAAAGATACATTATGTAATATATTGGGGTTGATTTACTAAAACTGGAGTGTGCAAAGACTGGTGCAACTCTGCTTAGAAACCCATCAGCTTCCAGGTTTTATTGTCAAAGAGTAATTGAACAAGCCGAGGTTAAAAGCTGATTGGCTGCCATGCACAGCTGCACCAGATTTTGCACTCTCCAGTTTTAGTAAATCAACCCCATTGCATGCATACAGCATACATTAGATAAAACTTTGTATATATATATATACAGGATACATTATATAAAACTTTGTATATATATATATATATATATATATATATACAGGATACATTATATAATACTTTGTATACATATACAGGATACATTATATAATACTTTGTATATATACCTGATACATTATATAATACATTGTATACATACAGGATACATTATATAATACATTGTATACATACGGGATGCATTATATAATACTTTGTATACATACGGGATCCATTATATAATATGTTGTAAATATACAGGATCCATTATATTAGGGATATGCAATTATTGGACCTCCAGCTGTTGCAAAACTACAAGTCCCATCATGCCTCTGCCTCTGGGTGTCATGCTTGTGGCTGTCAGAGTCTTGCTATGCCTCATGGGACTTGTAGTTCTGCAGCAGCTGGAGGACCGCTAATTGCATATCTCTGCATTATATCATACATTGTATATATACAGGATACATTATATAATACTTTGTATGCATACAAGATACATTATATAATACATTGTATACATATGGGATGCATTATTTAATACATTGTATACATACAGAATACAATATATTATACATTGTGTACATACAGGATACATTATATAATACATTGTATACATACAGGATGCATTATATAATACATTGTATACATACAGGATGCATTATATAATTCTAGAGGAGAAAATAGTAAACAAAGAAAATGTGTATATAAAAATAAATAAATAAATAAAAAATGTAGAAAGGACTGGGCCAGGGTTTGATCTAAGTCAGTGTGAGGGTTAGCATTGGGGGTCAAGGTTAGGGTCAAAGGTCACAATAAAAGTCAAATGTCAGGGTCACTGTATTTTAGGTAGGATTAAAAAAGCAAAATGTGCACTATTGTCTCTTAGTTAAAGTAATGCAGTGCCGTATCACAAAAAAATGGCCTGGTCATGAAGAGGGGAGAGGGGTAAACCTTCCGGAGCTGAAGTGGTTAAAGGAGAAGTACAGGCAAGGTTCGTTTGGCTGTACTTCTCCTGTGGATGGCAGGGCAGTTCATTCTGCACTCCTGTGACACACTTTTAGCAGACAGCAGGCTGAAGTCCGCTGTCAGATGACGTCACAGAGCCATGAGAGCTTTAGCTGGCCGCTCCCGCCCTCTCCACAGCCCAGGGGGGGCAGAGCAGAGAGCAGGTGATTGACAGGCATCATCTCTCTGCTCAATGAGCCCTGAGAGCAATCAGCCGTGTTAGATTGCTCGTTTTTTAGTGTTAGCGGCTCCGGGGGACCAATGCTGCATCCAGCTAGGTAAGTATGAATTAAAAAAAATGGACAAAAAAAACCATACATCTGTTTAAGGCACTTGCCGCCCGCCCACTGTCAAATGACAGAGAAGCAGTGCGGCTCTCGTTCTGGGTGGACATCATATGACATCGCCGCAGAATGGCTATTCTCGCATGCCCCCAGGGGCATGCAATGTGACGATCGCAGCCGCGTCATGTTGCTAGGACAATCTCTGTAAAGAGCTGATGACGCGGCTCTTTAACCATGTGATCCGCTGTATCCAATCACAGCCGGTCACATGTAAATGCGGAAGTGCCAGTAATTGTCTCTCATCGCCTCACACTGACGGAGTGTATGGCGAGGAGAGCCGATCAGCGGCATCTCCTCACATGGGCCACCCGGACAGGTAATCAGGGCACTGATCATCAGTGCCCTGATTATAGTAAAGCCCCCCAGTGCCCATGAGTGACACTAATCAGTGCCCATCAGTGACACCAATCAGTGCCCATTAGTGGTGCCAGTCAGTGCTGACTTTCAGTGCCTGCTCATCAGTGCTGACCATCAATGCCCATCAGTGCCGCCTATCCGTACCCATCAGTGCGGCATATTAGTGCCTCCTCATCAGTGCCACCTAATCAGTGCCTATAAGTGCCGCCTCATCAGTGCCCATCAGTGAAGGAGAAAAATTACTTATTTACAAAATTTACTGAAAGAAACTAAAAACAACTTTATTTTTTTCGAAATTTTCGGTCTTTTTTCTTTTGTTTTGTAAAAAATAAAAAACCCAACAGTGATTAAATACCACCAAAAGAAATCTCTATTTGTGTGCAGAAAATGATTAAAATTGTCATTTGGGTGCAGTGTAGCATGACCGCGCAATTGTCATTCAAAGTGCAACGGCGCTAAAAGCTGAAAAATTGGCCTGGGCAGGAAGGGGGTGAAAGTGCCCGCTATTGAAGTTTGTTAAAAAAAAAGAAAAGATCGAAAAAAAAACAAAAACATCAAGAGATATCCATTACCATATACCTTATGAATGTTTGATTTGATGTGAAAAAAAAGCAGTATAATCCATCTGGATATATTAAGAACTGATGGTATGTACAGTTTTACTAACACATGTCAAAGTTGCAAAATTGTGTTGAGGCATTAAGATTTATCCTCTGTCACTAATGGGTTAATGTCATGTTATTTATTTCATCATGTAAAAAAAAAAAAGGCTACTGTAGCCATTCGAACTGTCACCCAGTATTACTATTTTATCGGCTAGTACAAGGAGCGAGGATGACAAATCCTTTAGTTAAGTCATTGTAACAAAGTCCTTCACATTCCCAAAATAATCTGGGAATTTCCATCACCAGATAGACTTGCAATGATTGCTCATAGTCCAATTTGGTCAGAGGACTTGAAGAATGGGATTTTCCATAACACGCCTTAAAGAATAAAGAAAAGCAATACAGTAACGGAAATATTCTTGGAAAGACAAACACAGTACAGGTATTGTCATGGAAAATGTGACATAAAAGTTGTGTTCCACCCTAAAAAAAAAGTCATGATGGTGCCTAAAAAAAAATTAAAAAAAACATTTGGATATTTTTTTTTTTTTACTTACCTCTAAATGCCTGTTGCTAGTCTGCCTCTTTCAGTGCCTGGGCTGGTGACATCACTTCCCCCTCAGCACAGGAAGGGCTCAGCTCTGCTCCCTCTCTCCTGTCAATCATCTGGGACCCATTACAGGTCCCAGGTGACTGAGCGGCCAATCACGGCGTGCGGCGCCGCTCGCGCATGCGCAGTGGGTGCCAGGCTTTTAAGCCACAGCCCGGCGCCCCGAGTTGCAATGAACGGAGGGGGAGACGAGCGGAGCTTCGATTACCCACATCGCTGGACCCAGGGACAGGTAAGTGTCCAATTAAAAGTCAGCAGCTGCAGTATTTGTAGCTGTTGACTTTTAATTTTTTTTTTGACTGGCCCTCCTCTTTAATTGGGTTCTCATCACCATTACAAATTTAAAGGGACTTGAAAATAGTTTTAGTTTAATTATTGTTTTTTTCTCAATGTTTATAAGCTCTTAAACTCTTGTTTTTTTATCATATCTTTATTTTACAAATAAACTTTTTTTTAAAAATATGACAAAGAATTCCTAGAGGGTTATAGGTAAATTAAAGTAGATGTAAACTCAAAAGTCAGTTTAACCACTTCAAGACAAGGCCTGTTTCTGACATTTGTTGCTTACAAGTTAAAATCAGTATTTTTGCTAGAAAATTACTTAGAACCCCCAAACATTATATTGATTTTTTTTTTAGCAGAGCCCCTAGAGAATAAAATGGCGGTTGTTGCAATATTTTATGTCACACTGTATGCGCGCAGCGGTATTTCTTGGATGGGGTAAAGGGAACATGGGATGCCCAGATGAATAGCAAAAATAGATAAATAATTGGTTGTAATCTCTATCCAGAGACTTTAAAGCTTAAGACTCCTCCAGCACAACGCTTCTTTAATGACCTGTTATGCCGCATACACACGAGCCGAATTTCCGTCGAAAAATCTTGGATGGTTTTTCCGACGGAATTCCGCTCAAGCTTGCCTTGCATACACACGGTCACACAAAAGTTCTCTGAACTTTCGACCGTCAAGAACGCGGTGACGTACAACACTACGACGAGCCGAGAAAATGAAGTCCAATGCTTCCGAGCATGCGTCGAATTGTTTCCGAGCATGTGTGGTTTTTTGCGTGTCCGAATTGCATACAGACTAACGCATTTTCGACCAAAGGTTCACATCAGAGTTTTGCTGGCGGCATTTCCGATCGTGTGTACGGGGCATTGCTTTCTCTACTGTGTGATACTCAGTTCCTGGCACAGCTAGCACATGGTTAGGTCCCACTCTGAATAAGGCCTAACAGTTAAGGATCAGCAATTTGCTGGCAGGAGACTGCAGACCCCTTTGGCATAGCTCCCAACTGTCCCTGATTTTGAGGGACTGTCGTTGATTTGGAGCAATGTCCCTCTGTGCCTCTTTCCTCCTCATTTGTCCCTCATTTTGGTCTGATCTTTATAGTTGTATATAAAATGCACTTTTTATCTTTCAAATAGTGTTTCCCAGTGCTAAACCTTTCATCCAATTTCTAAATTGCTGCATTTGTAAGTTTTAAAAGCCAATATAAAGAAATAGTAGTGGTTAAAAAAAAGCACTTTTAGATTTAATTAATGTTTTTTTTTTGTTAATTCTAGTTTAAGGGGGCATGGCAGCGGGCGTGTCCTATGCCTACATACATTTGCTAGTAGGTGTCCCTCATTCCCATCTCAAAATGTTGGGAGGTATGCCTTTGGTGTACCAACCAATAGCATTAAAGAACAAGAGTCTTTTCTGCTAGCTGTACTTTGGTGGACTACTGCTCCCAGTCAGTTCTGTGTGAACTCTGCCAGCCCTCCCGGCTGCAGCAGCCCGGCTTCAACGCCAGCAACATTACAGTCTCTCCCTCTGGTTCTACATCCACGCCTGCCATGTCTCTCCCAGATCTCCCGACTGTGCCTGTCACTCGCCGAACCACAGATGGATCCCTCCTGATGATTTGCCCAGCAGTGTTCCCCACTGTCTTTTCCTGCTCCTGTTCAGGACACCCCTCATTTGGGTTGTATGGAGGGGTTCCTTCCCAGCATTCTCAGAGTCCCTGCCCAAGGTCACCCCCCCAGATAGGGGGCTCCCTCAAAGGCCCCCACAGCCTAACACTTCATCACTCAGTTCTTCCACCCAACAACTCCCTCCCTAGCTGGGCTGACCCAAGGTAAGGAGGCCTGCCCTCTGCCAATCCTTTTTGGGGATTGGTCAGGACTCCTTGCCACACCCCAGATGGCTCCACCTCTCTTCCCCTCCTCTGCTTCCAGAATCTTCTGAGAGCCAGAGGGAGGTAACCAAGAAGTGACACTGCCAGTAAATCCCCAGCCTACACTAAACCACTCCCCAGCTCCCAGATCAAAACAAACAGGCCTAGCTGAAAGCTAGGCCCGCCTTAATTTACCTGCACTGGCCACAACTCTAACTCTAGCACCTACCCAGTGCTGTCTCTTGGCCTAGGTCGACAAGGCCCAGGCCTAGGGAGGCACTTTGTGGGGGGCGGCAAAATAGCAGAGACCTGTGTTTTGCTAGTGCAGAAATCACAGACCCCTTTTTACATCAGTGTCTTCAGTCCCCCCCCCCCTTCACATCACATCACAGACCCACTTTTACATCAGTGTCCTCAGTCCCCCCTTTACATCACATACCCCCTTTTACATCACAACCAATTTTACATCAGTGTCCTTAGCCCAGTGCTAGGACAAGGCCATTTGGTGCCCAGGGTGAAGATGGCAAACTGCGCCCCCCCCCCCCGTGTATAAAGAAAGAGTCAGTGTCCTTTCAAAACTAGAAAACACTAAAAACAATACAATACAATACTGTAGCTGCAGCCCCGTCGCAGTATATGTACTGCGGCAGGTTGCCAAATGGTTAAAATTTTAGTTTACTTTAAAGAAAATTTGTAAGGTAAACTTACATTGGATCCCCTCCCCATCCCTCCTAGTCCTGCTAACCTGGAGTCCAGCGTTCCCCCCGCATTGACACCTTTACATTACACAGCCCCCTGCACCACTTTACATTACACATCCCCCTGCGCCTCTGGGCCCCTTTACATTACACAGCCCCCTGCGCCTCTGGGCCCCTTTACATTACACAGCACCCTGCACCTCTGGACCCCTTTACATTACACAGCCCCCTGCACCCCTTTACATTACATAGCACCCTGCACCTCTGGGCCCCTTTACATTACACAGCCCCCTGCGCCTCTGGGCCTCTTTACATTACACAGCACCCTGCACCTCTGGACCCCTTTACATTACACAGCCCCCTGCACCCCTTTACATTACACAGCACCCTGCACCCCTTTACATCACACAGCACTCTACACCTCTGGGCCCCTTTACATTACATAGCCCCCTGCGCCTCTGGGCTCCTTTACATTACACAGAACCCTGCACCTCTGGACCCCTTTACATTACACATTACACATTGCCCATCAGTGCCGCCTCACCCATGAACAGTGCCCATCAGTGCAGCCTGATCACTGCCACCTCACCAGTGCAGACAGTGCCCATCAGTGCAGCCTGATCAGTGCTGCCTCACCAGTGCCCATCATCAGTACAGCCTGAACAGTGCCGCCTCACCCGTGCCCATCAGTGCAGCCTGATCAGTGCCACCTCACCAGTGCCCATCAGTGCAGCCTGATCAGTGCCGCCTCACCCATGCAGACAGTGCCCATCAATGAAGCCTGATCAGTGCCGCCTCACCAGTGCCCATCATCAGTGCTGCCTGATCAATGCTGCCTCACCAGTGCAGACAGTGCTCATCATCAGTACAGCCTGATCAGTGCCCATGGAATGTGGGGGGGGGGGGGGACAGCTGGGGGTGTGTCAAGGTCTGGGTCTGTGTTACAGCTAGGTACTTACTTTCCTTGCACGGCCTCTTTGGAGGGGGTGATAAATCTCAGTCACTTCTTCTCTTTTCTGCCACTCCTCAAGCCAGCGCCCGGTCCCAGCCCACAACTGCTCAGGTCACGCGTGACGTGCCAGCTGCCTCTGAGGCTCCTGGGAGGTGGGAGTTGTAGTCTGCTGCGCTGCTGAATTCCTCCCACCGCCAGGAACTTCAGTGAGGCCAGACTACAACTCCCAGAGTGCAGCGCAGCAGCAGCCAGCCAGCCAGTCGACGGCTAGCACTGTATAACACAGTCCCACGTCACAGCCTGGGAAAAATAAAGTAAAAGTAACAGACAGCGTTGCGGCCCTAAGTTAGGCGGCCTGGGGGGAGATTTCCACCATGCTGCTATGTTAGTGCGGGGGAGGGGGGTGGCCGAGAAGTCAGAAGGCCTGGGCTCGGTGGCATTGTGGTTGTTTGCAGGAGTTTTTTTAACGTCCTGCCAGCAACCGCTCCAGTGTGAAAGCGCTCGGGCTTTCACACTGAGACTGCAGGGGAGGCGTTTTACAGGCGCTATTTTTAGCCCAAAAGCGCCTGAAAAACGTCTCGGTGTTAAAGGAGTCTTAAGGCCTGGCTAATCGCTCATGACACATTCACATCCGTCCCTGCCCTCAAGCAACTTACAAGTAGGCACTTGGTACCCACTTTTAATGTACAGGGAGGGAGAGGTGGACCCTAAAGAGGAAGGGGTGTGGTTTACAGATGACTGGGTAGGTCTTAAACAGAAAGGGGTGTGGCCTTGACAGGAAGGGGTGGGGTATATTTAAATTAGGGGGTGCACAAGTTTAGTCAGGCCTAGGGCAGCACAAAACCTAATACACCGCTGCACCTACCTAAGAGAGCTACACAAGTTTTCCTGACACCAAGAGAAAAATGGTGATAGGGGAGGAACCTACAGCTGATTGACAGCCTCAGCTCTCTTCCTGTGAGCTGTATGAAGGGGGAGTTCTTCCCTGCAATCAGCTCTCACTGAGCATTGCAGAGTGTAACTTTACCTCTCCATCCCTTTTTTTCAGAACTCTCAGGCCAACGTATAAATTTAGCACTTTAGCAACAGATGTAGAAAGGAGCAGATATACATCTACAACTTATGTAAAAGGATTAGTTGCATCCCTGTGTATCGTCTGGGGTTAGTCCCTTCACTGGGTATATGGTAGGGTTTACATACACACTTTAAGCACAGCAAAAAAATAAAATAAATCAGGTCTTCTGCCCTGCCAGATTGGGCTGTGTTGTGTGGCAGAGCTGTGTAAATCTCAGAACTGGATAGACAGAAATACAGATCCAGGTAAAACAGTTCTCATGTATGTATTTCTTCTGTATCTTTAGCTGATTCTCTGGAGTGCAACTTTAAATCACCTGATTACCAGGAATCAACTCTAACTTGCAGGCTTTTATAGAAAATGAGAATGGGTTGTCCCAGCTACCCATGGAAAACAACGACTTGGTGTCTAATGAATAGTTTCAGATTCTTTGAAAAAGAATGACATAATTGAAGAATGATGGGAGGATTCCAAGCATTAGTCGGTAAAATCTTTTCCTTTCTAATTACTAGGGCAAGACATCTAGATGAAGGTTCCCAGGTCTGTTGTTGTCCAAGTGTTGAAGGCGTCAGATTGGTGCCACCTACAGCGTGCTTAATCATTCCACAACCCGTTCAAAGGCTCAATAAACTTAAACGAATTACTGTACCTATATATTTGCCCTGGTAGGATGTTAACTCCTTTCGAAATCACAGTTTATAAAAAAAACATACAGTTTATGTGTAATACTACTTTAGGTTAGCTGGAAGAAATGAACATCAGCTGTCTCTTAGTAACCGTTATGGACAACAGAATGATGGGTTTCCCCATAAGCCTGGGTGTAACAAGCCAAGTTCTTAAGTTTCTCATCAACAGTTTTGGAGTCTAGAAGATAACAAGAAGATTCCAGTACATGGACATAAAATCACTTCCTTCTTCATGGGGACTTCCCAGTGTAAGTTCTCAGAAATATAGCTAACATGGCCATCCAAGTGTTCAAGGTCCAATTTCGTAAAGTTTAATATTTGATCTGAATAAGCCCCCTGGTGGTTCGATATGTCTTAAAAACAACAGTTGTATATTATATTATGGATTTTATAAAATTATTTCCGTAATTTCTTTCCTGCCCTATCTTTATGTCAACACATTCCTCTGACCCCATAGGACCACCATTAGCTAACCTACACAAAAGAGCAACCAGAACACCCCCTGCATTCTGTCCTTCAAGCACAAAAGACACCACAGTACAGGATTGACATGAAGATAGGCCAGGAAAGGAAAATGATGGTAATTATATAGGCAGGTGCAGTCTGTCCTAACATCTGTAGGTGATGCTGGATCCAGGGACATGCAGTGAGGTCAGTGGCTGGTGAGGTCAGTGGCTAGTATCAGAGCCAGATACACACAGGTTACATATTCACAAGTTACATATTCGATTCTCATATGTAGGCCAGGGGTCTCCAAACTTTCTAAACGAAGGGCCAGTTTACTGTCCTTCAGACTTTAGGGAGGCCGAACTGTGGCCACTGGAAGTAGAAGAATGTCCCGGCATCAGAAGGAATAAACAATGCCCCATCTTTGGTGTCAGTGAGTGAAATAGTTTTGGCCAGCTCAGTAGATTGCTTTAAGAAAGGCCTGGATTCTTTCCTAAATGTACATAATATAACTGGGTACTGACATTTATAGGTAACGTTGATCCAGGGAAAATCCGATTGCCTCTCTTGGATCAGGCAGGAATTTTTTCTTATATTATTCTTTTGATATTTTTTATTTTATTTTTTATTTTTATGGTTGAACTAGATGGATTTGTCTTTTTTCAACCTGACTAACTATGTAACTGTAGCAGTGTGTTGCCACTAGTTACTAAAATCCACCATATCACCCTGCTGCCAGATCTCCAAATATCACCTCTGAGACAATGAAAAGTGGTTTGCTTTGTTTTGTTTTTGTTTATTGGGGGGTATAACTTGGTTGATGGAAAAGGGTATATGGGATGCCCATAGAACGAATTACTTTGCCATCATATTTATAAATTAGAACTTTGATTGAGCCTTGAAGAAATGATGCAATTGTATAACATCTACAGTCTCTTCCCTGCATCACCATGCAGATTATTGCTCCTCCTCTGTGTAACTCCTGCAGACTATTGCTCCTAGGAATCCTTCCCTCCTGCACAAACTTATACTGTAGAACATTATGATTCTTGTCACATCCTCTTCTATATGCAAAAGAACCCACTCTGAATAGTCTCTAATGGTTGCTGCTACTAGGCCAGAGGCCTGCAGTACCTCTCCCCCGAGGGCCTAGTAGTTTAATAGCATGTGCTGAACAGTGGACTACTGTTCCCAGCTAGCCCAGATTGCAAATCCTGCATCCTCAGGCCGTATCGATTTGACACTATTCACCACAGTTTCTCTTCTGATCCAGGACTCCTCATCAATGACTGTGTAAAGATGAGGACTTTATCCATGACCGTGTAAGGATGAAGTTCCCTCACAGACTCCCTGGCATTACTCCACATCCGGCACTCCACTGTGGTACACTCACCGACCTTTCTCTGCCCCGAGTCCATGATGGAGAACTTACGTACATACATTCCGACATCTTCTCCTGCCCCTCTGCTCCAGGAACTCCTCATCAGTGACCGTGTAAAGATAAGGACTTCACCCATGACTGTGTAAGGGTGAAGTTCCCTCACAGTTCTCCCGGGCCTCCTCTTGCAATCGACGCACCCCCCCAGATGGGGCGGCCTCCTGCTGTTGTCTAGTACTCCATGCTCCACTTCACTCGGCCAACAACTCCCCCCAGTGGCCTGTTACCTCAGCTTATATAGGAGGCCTGCCCCCTGCCAATTCCAGTTGGGGATTGGTCAGGGCTCCTCACATGAGCTGCCTGCCGCTCCAGTTCTAGGCCATGCTCCTCTTCCAGAACATTCTCACTGGAAGCAGGGGAGGCGTCTCAGAACTAAAGTACAGGTGGTCACACACACTGCTGCACTAACCACTCCCTGCCCCCCAGACCAAAAACAAACAGGCCTAGCTTGCAGCATAGGCCTGCTTAAATTTACCTGTACTGACAGAACCCACCAAAAATCCTTACTCTAGCACCTACTTATGGTAAAGGGTGCTACATAACTATGTAATAGTGACCCATCGTTGGTGTCATTGGGAGTAACTGTTCCCCATTGTTGGTGTCATTAGGAGGAATTGTGCCCCTTTGTTGGTGTCAGTGGGGGGGAACTATGCACCATTGTTGGTAGGGATGAGCCCGATGTTCGAAGTCGAACGTAAGTTCAACTCGAACATTGGGTGTTCGCCTGTTGGCCGAATAGCAAACAATTTGGGGTGTTTGCGGCAAATTCGAAAGCCGCGTAACACCCTTTAAAAGTCTATGGGAGAAATCAAAAGTGCTAATTTTAAAGGCTTATATGCATGGTATTATCATAAAAAGTGTTTGGGGACCCGGGTCCTGCCCCAGGGGACATGTATCAATGCAAAAAAAAGTTTTAAAAACTGACGTTTTTTAGGGACCAGTGATTTTAATAATGCTTAAAGTGAAACAATAAAAGTGAAATATTCCTTTAAATTTCCTACCTGGGAGGTGTCTATAGTATGCCTGTAAAGTGGCGCATGTTTCCCATGTTTAGAACATTCCGAGAGCAGAATTACATTTCTAAAGGAAAAAAAGCAATTTAAAACTACTCGTGGCTATAATGAATTGTCGGGTCCGGCAATACAGATAAAAGAAGTCATTGAAAAAAATGGCATGAGATCCCCCCAGTCCATTACCAGTCCCTTTGGGTCTGGTATAAATATTAAGGGGAACCCCGAACCAAAATTGCGTGGGGGTCCCCCCAAATTTCATACCAGGCCCTTCAGGTCTGGTATGGATATTAAGGGGAACCCCGCGTCAATTTTTTTTTAAAAAATGGCGTGGGGTCCCCCTCAAAATCCATACCAGACCCTTCAGGTCTGGTATGGATTTTAAGGGGAACCCCGCGCCAAAAAAAATGGTGTTGGGGGTCCCCCAAAAAATCCATACCAGACCCTTATTCGAGCACGCAACCTGGCAGGCCGTAGGAAAAGAGGGGGGACGAGAGAGCGCCCCCCCCCCCTTCTGAACCGTACCAGGCCACATGCCCTCAACATGGGGAGGGTGCTTTGGGGTACCACTTTTTTTGTTTCACTTTAAGCATTATTTAAATCACGGCCGTTTTTAAAACTTTTTTTTGCATTGATACATGTCCCCTGGGGCAGGACCCGGGTCCCCAAACACTTTTTATGACAATAACTTGCATATAAGCCTTTAAAATTAGCACTTTTATTTATTCATTTTCGTGTCCCATAGACTTTAACAGTGTTAGCGTGTTCGAACAATTTTTTTTCCTGTTTGCATGTTCTGCTGCGAACCGAACCGGGGGGGTGTTCGGCTCATCCCTAATTGTTGGTGTCAGAAGATGAAATATTGCCCCAGGGGCCAGATAAAAGCAAACAATGGTCCGCATCTGGCTCCCCGGCCGCAGTTTGGAAACCACTGATGTAGATGATTGCAGTTCCACTAGTTCTACTCACTTAACAAAAATATTTACAAAGGCTGTCCCTTTAAGATGTTTTTCAGTCATCCTTTTTGTTGATGCTGGAAACAATATTACTAGAAAAGATGACACCAAAGATTGTAGAAAAAATAAAACATGTCTCTATTTTCTGAAGCCAGAAATATAACAGTACTATTCAGTAATAAGCAAGTAAACAATAAAGGATTCAGGGTTATTTACTAAAAGGTGAAATGCAGGAGAATTTAAAACAAACAGGAAAACAGTGAAACAGTCCAACTAATGCAATCAGATTCCCCCATACAAATAAGTGTCTGGTGAAAGGAATCCATTGGACAGCAAATTTTTATTTTCTTATTTCTGTAACAGCCCTGTAATGGCTGAGATTTCACTGGTCAGGGCAGTTACAGAATGCAGACATAAAAAATAAAAATTACACTGTGCTCTATATAGCTACTAACAGTCCTGATTTTATTAAAACAAGTCCTTAGGTTGGTTAAATTAGTAAACTATGAGAACTAATAAAAGTGCTATATATATAATATAACCCGAACCATTCTCTGATTATATATATTATATATAGCACAGCGTTTCTCAAACTGTGTGGCGTGGCACACTAGTTAGCCAGGGCACATTTGCATGTGTACCGCGGGGAGCCTGGGAGCCGTCACTGTAACAGTCGGGCCGGGGGCACGGCCGCATCTCAAGTGCAGAGGAAACTAAAACTCCCAGAGACCTGGAGTCTTGGAGGCAAAGCGCAAAGGAGTTGGGACACGTGACTGGCTCAGGCTGCGAGGCTGGGGCGCTGGCAGCAACGTTACCCCAGGACCATCACCCCCAAGGAGGCCGTGGCATGCAAAGACCTGCTGAGCTGCCAGGTAAGAGGCCCTGACGCCCCCAGCTGAACACTCATTCCAGCCCCCCCCCCGCTCTAATCTTAGTCCGTAAAGTTTAATATGGAGTTGGCCCACCATTTGCAGTTATAACAGCTTTAACTCCTCTGGGAAGGCTGTCCACAAGGTTTAGAAGTGTGTCTATGGGAATGTTTGACCATTCTTCCAGAAGCGCATTTGTGAGGTCAGGCACTGATGTTGGAGGAGAAGGCCTGGCTCGTAGTCTCTGCTTTAATTCATCAAAAAGGTATTTTATATGCACTTCTGGAAGAATGGTCAAACATTCCCATAGACACACTCCTAAACCTTGTGGACAGCCTTCCCAGAAGAGTTGAAGCTGTTGTAGCTGCAAAGGGTGGGCCAACTCAATATTGAACCCTACGGACTAAGACTGGGATGCCATTAAAGTTCATGTGCGTAAAGACAGGCGTCCCAATACTTTTGGTAATATAGTGTATATTCCCAACATATATATGCAACCTATGGGGTTGATTTACTCAAACTGGTGAGTGCAAAATCTGATGCAGCTGTGCATGGTAGCCAATCAGCTTCTAAATTCAGCTTGTTCAGAGTTTGTGTGCTCCAGTTTTAGGAAATCAACCCCTATGAGTCTTCCATCTATATACTGTATCCACATACTCTCCCGTTAGGCCCTTCATCTCATCAATTTAGCAAGTTTAATCTTCCCTGATATATCCATTCTCCTCATTCACTATGATCTAGAGCAGGGCATTCCAAACTGTTGGCCTTGGGTCAAATCCGGCCCGCTGCAAGATTTTATGCAAACCTCTTATGAAAAAGGGGGTGCTGTTGGGAACCCTGATGGGGACCCTGATGTAACAGGGGGCTCTGAAGAGCATTCTGATATAAATGGGGACACTGATGTAAAAGCAACTCTAATATAAGACGAATTCTCATGGGGACTCTGATGTAATGGGAATTCCAATATGAAGGGGACTCTGATAGAGACCCTAATATAAAGGAAACTGTTAAAAGGGGAGCTCTGATGGGGACTGTCATGTAAGTGAGGACTCTGATGTAAAGGGAAGTCTGAAATAAGGGGGCTTTGATGGGGACTCTGATGTAAGGCGGGACTGTGATGGGAACTCTGATATAAGGAGGTCTTGGGTGAGCTACATTTTTTTGGGAATTCTTTTTTTTGTGTTGTTCTTAACCATATGCCGATTAAATAAAATACTCAAAGTAAAACATATTCATTTATTTATAAATTTTGTAATTTAGTGAACAATTTTTTTGTTCTACGAATATTTGTAAAATAGTGAAAAGTTACAATTATTGTGTGTGACTCTGGGTATGCTTGCCACCGTCCTTATTAATTATATCTGAAAAAACACAATTGCTCTTTATAGGATTTTGAAGGGAACTTCTAACCAAAAAAAAGGTATATTAATATAGTTACATAGTTATAGCATAGAATGACACATAGATAATAATACAAAAGAGATGCGGCGCTAAAACATATTTAAAAGCTATGAAATAAGTTAATATAAAATAATCAATACTAGTAGTGCAAGATGAATATAAACAATATCATACACTAATGTCCCAAAAATTAATTGAAGACAAATATTTGAATAGATAAATGAATAGAGTCCAAAACCAAAAAGAAAGTCTGTGATAAATTAAGAAAAAGTGCCAGAAAGGGCCACAACAAAGATGAGGATGCAGTGGGGAAAATCTTCTGTGGTTCCTCACACCCGAGGTGGAATATCAGATATGCTTACCAGATCCCGTTGACCGCTATTACAGCAGTCAAAAACGGCACAGGGAAATTTTTGGGGCTCCCCACAACCTCAGCTTAATGGTACCGATGAGCGACAGATGATATCTCAGGATTCAAAGAGAAAAAGAACAATCCATCGCGTAATACAGTCTTCTCAAGGTAGTTGAATTCTGCTGCTGTCTCCCTGAAGAAAAAATACACATGATCTTTCCATTCCACAGCATTGACAAAATATGGATCTTCGTTTTCAATCCAAACAGGGCTCCTCTCTCTCAGATTCCCTTCTGAGTCTCAGGCCAGAGCTCTGGCCTGAGACTCAAGGGAATCTGAGAGAGAGGAGCCCTGTTTGGATTGAAAACGAAGATCCATATTTTGTCAATGCTGTGGAATGGAAAGATCATGTGTATTTTTTCTTCAGGGAGACAGCAGCAGAATTCAACTACCTTGAGAAGACTGTATTACGCGATGGATTGTTCTTTTTCTCTTTGAATCCTGAGATATCATCTGTCGCTCATCAGTACCATTAAGCTGAGGTTGTGGGGAGCCCCAAAAATTTCCCTGTGCCGTTTTTGACTGCTGTAATAGCGGTCAACGGGATCTGGTAAGCATATCTGATATTCCACCTTGGGTGTGAGGAACCACAGAAGATTTTCCCCACTGCATCCTCATCTTTGTTGTGGCCCTTTCTGGCACTTTTTCTTAATTTATCACGGACTTTCTTTTTGGTTTTGGACTCTATTCATTTATCTATTCAAATATTTGTCTTCAATTAATTTTTGGGACATTAGTGTATGATATTGTTTATATTCATCTTGCACTACTAGTATTGATTATTTTATATTAACTTATTTCATAGCTTTTAAATATGTTTTAGCGCCGCATCTCTTTTGTATTATTATCTATGGTGGGATTTGGAGACTAGATCTCGATGCAGGCTACTTAGATTTCACCACACTGTACATCTTTATGTTTCACCTTGAGCGCAGCTTTCACCTTTTGTTTTTGCCATAGAATGACACATGTATAGGAGTCTGAAGAGGCTGCACACCCCGATACAAGTATTTGAAAAAAATGGAGACTTCCCAATGGGGTTTTTTAGCAGGAAATATGAGTCAAAGGAGTTCATAAAAATTATTAATTTTATTTATCACAAGACAATTGGACATCACTGTAGTACAAAAGATAAAATATGAGCTCTGGTGTACACAATGCGAGACAATTTAGACTCAGAGAAGAATCAAACAGTGGATGATACCACGTAATGTAATTGGTAAACAAAATACATCAGAGGGTATTGCCTCACAGTATTAATTTGTAAATATACTATCCGATGTTTGGAAATGCCCCAATGCATTTCGACCTTAAAGGTTATGATCTTCTTCAGGGGGTTCTTACATTTCTATAAATACATCAAAAAGGACCGATATCAGCATTACAGAAAATGATATGTATACTGAGTTTGGTAATCACACTGTATTTACCCCTTCCACCAAGACTGCTCGCTTATCCAGAGACTTCTCTTTGTTAAAAAACACAAAAGGGAGACAGAGGGTTCCCCCAGTGATGATCCCGGACCTCGCTTGAGAATTGTGCTCACCTCCGCCCCAAGGGGGCAACCCCGGCCCGTGAGGCTTACAAGTGGTCACAGATGGGTCAGCCCCCCATAGGGGAAACTCATAGACCAAAAACACCTGAAAATTATTATAATTATAACAATTAGTCTACTGTACAATTATTATATTGTTATTTTGACGTGGGTTAAAGAGATTAATATACAATAAAAAATAATAATAAGGTAGAAAACGACATTTATAGCTATTTTAAACTAGGAAAGATCTCGAAATATATGAAAAGAAAAAACATAGGTCTGGTTCATGGTACAACACCCAATTAAAAGGCACCTCATCCCCTACGTAGTAATGAAACAAAGAGGGAAAAATTGAAGGGATTTTTACGGTACCAAACAAAATAATGAAAAGAAATATATAATGACTTAAAATTGGCAAATTGGATTTTATTGTTACACACAATTTTTATAAAATGACAGAATACAAAAGAAAAGTTATTGACAATAATAACAATGATGTGGTGGTTATATAGTAGATAGGTTCAAGCCAAAATGAATAAATATTGCACACTAGCCCAGCTAGTGGGATGGGATGCTCATATTTTTATTGCCCCTTCTATAGTGGATCAAAAAAAGATGTAGCGTGCATTCCTTAATTGCATATCCATAAAATTGGATTAATAGGACAAACTTGATAAAAACACGTGTGAGTGAAAAAAGAAATGTGCAAAAAAACGCAAAAAAAAAAAGCTAAATCAATCAAATCAATACACGGTAGTGAAATGTGTAAAAATATTGTGTATTAAAGGTGTCATGAGTGAGTGCAATGATAAAGTGATGGTGATAAGGAATTAAAATCATGTAGTCTAGCAGCATGTGTAAAGCACTGGCTGTCGGAACCAATAAAGACAAAATAAATACTTGTGATGTGAAGGTGAAGACATTAGTAAGTAATAACAAATATCTGGTTATTTTGTAGAAATTATGAAGGCACTGTGACATACACAGTTAGATGCACAGTGTCTATCTGTTCAGATCAGGAGCATACAAGTGCCATATCTGAGTAGGGAAGAGTTTATATTAAATAACTAGATGGACAAATTAGCAATCATGCAGCAAAGCAGTCTGTTGGGATCTATTCTTACCCGAGAGTCTGGAAAAGTATGTCAATGTGCTCACATCAGGGGTCAACTGAGGAACTCTGATAGAGTGCACCTCTTATTATACCCTTGTCAATAAGTACTTACTTGATTGCAGGTGTGTAGCATTTGGTCATAGGCTGATTCCCACTTTGGGGGGGGGCATCAGGCCGCCTCCGTCATAACTAGCGTGACTGTAGAGGAGCAATGTACAGGGATTCCCCGCATTTCAATTCAGGAAAGACCAGCTAGGATGAGGTGGCTATGGCGGCATGGATATAGAGGGAGAGGCTGGTGGAGAAAGCATTTTGTGATATTTATACTATATTGAGTCATTGTTCCCTGTAAACCCTGGTATGAAATCAACCCTTCTCTTCTTCGGGTATAATAAGTATGCACAGATATATGTGTCTGTTGGGTGCCAATACCGATAATCAGAAATCCCTATGTCCTCTTTTACCTTTTGCATGCTGCTGTGCCTATTTATCCTAGGCTGGTCTTTCTTTCCTGAAAGTGGACCCGTAAAAAAAAAAAAAAAATTGTATATAGTTTTTTATATTTGCTCAGACTACTAACCATCTTTTCCACAATATACAGTGGGGACGAAAAGTATTCAGACCCGCCTAAATTTTTTACTCTTTGTTATATTGCAGCCATTTGCTAAAATCATTTAAGTTCATTTTTTTCCCCCTCATTAATGTGCACACAGCACCACATATTGACAGAAAAACACAGAATTGTTGACATTTTTGCAGATTTATTAAAACAGAAAAACTGAAATATCACATGGTCCTAAGTATTCAGACCCTTTGCTCAGTATTTAGTAGAAGCACCCTTTTGATCTAATACAGCCATGAGTCTTTTTGGGAAAGATGCAACAAGTTTTTAACACCTGGATTTGGGGATCCTCTGCCATTCCTCCTTGCAGATCCTCTCCAGTTCTGTCAGGTTGGATGGTAAACTTTGGTGGACGGCCATTTTTAGGTCTCTCCAGAGATGCTCAATTGGGTTTAGGCCTGGGCTCTGGCTGGGCCATTCAAGAACAGTCACGGAGTTGTTGTGAAGCCACTCCTTCGTTTTTTTAGCTGTGTGCTTAGGGTCATTGTCTTGTTGGAAGGTAAACCTTTGGCCCAGTCTGAGGTCCTGAGCACTCTGGAGAAGATTTTTGTCCAAGATATCCCTATACTTGGCCGCATTCATCTTTCCCTCGATTGCAACCAGTCGTCCTGTCCCTGCAGCTGAAAAACACCCCCAAAGCATGATGCTACCACCATCATGCTTCACTGTTGGGACTGTATTGGACAGGTGATAGCAGTGCCTGGTTTTCTCCACTAGGGATGAGCCGAACACCCCCCGGTTCGGTTCGCACCAGAACCCGCGAACGGACCGAAAGTTCGCACGAACGTTAGAACCCCATTGACGTCTATGGGACTCGAACGTTCGAAATCAAAAGTGCTCATTTTAAAGGCTAATTTGCATGGTATTGTCCTAAAAAGGGTTTGGGGACCCGGGTCCTACCCCAGGGGACATGTATCAATGCAAAAAAAACTTTTAAAAACGGCCGTTTTTTCGGGAGCAGTGATTTTAATGATGCTTAAAGTAAAAAAAAAAAAGTGAAATATTCCTTTAAATATCGTACCTGGGGGGTGTCTATAGTATGCCTGTAAAGTGACGCGTGTTTCCCATGTTTAGAACAGTCCCTGCACCAAATGTCATTTTTAAAGGAAAAAATCTCATTTAAAACTGCTTGCGGGTTTAATGTCATGTCGGGTCATGGCAATATGGATGAAAATCAGTGAGACAAACGGCATGGGTACCCCCCAGTCCATTACCAGGCCCTTTGGGTCTTGTATGGATATTAAGGGGAACCCCGCACCCAAATTAAAATAAGGAAAGGTGTGGGGCCACCAGGCCCTATATACTCTGAACAGCAGTATACAGGCGGTGCAAACAAGACAGGGACTGTAGGTTTGTTGTTAAGTAGAATCTGTTTGTAATTTTGAACATTTTTAACGTGTTTAGCTCCAGCCAAAAAATCTTTTCTAAGCTTTTTGGAAAACATAGGGAAGGGTTATCACCCCTGTGACATTTGTTTTGCTGTCTTTCCTCCTCTTCAGAAGATTTCACCTCACTTTTTTGTCCCAATGAAAAATGTTTTTTGAAATTTTGGGTTTTTTGTGGAACAAGGATTGGAAAGCATCAGTGGAAAGGAGAAATTGTTTTCCCATATTAACTCTTACAGGAGAGAATTTCCCTTCCTAGGGGTAGATTTCATCTCACTTCCTGTTGTCTCCTTCCGTTTGCAAGTAGGAGTCGTTTGTAAGTTAGATGTTTGAAAGTAGGGTCCTGCCCTATATACTCAGCAGAAATTTGGGCCTTAGGTGTTGCTGTGGCCACAACACTGTAAGCCCTCACAGGGCCCTGCTGTGAAATATTAGATCAAGAATTGTAATTACATGCCCCTGTTGAACAGAAGCTGAAAAATTAGGCCTTAGGCACTGGTGCTGGTGCCACAACACTGCAACCCCTCACAGACACTCTAGTTGGAACGCAGGAATGAGCCCTGCTGCAAAGTATTGCTTCAAAAATTGTAATTACACGCCCCTGTTAGACAGGGGCAGAAAAATTGGGCCTTAGGCACTGGTGCTGGTGCCACAACACTGCAACCCCTCACAGACACTCTAGTTGGAACGCAGGAACGAGCCCTGCTGCAAAGTATTGCATCAAAAATTGTAATTACACGCCCCTGTTAGACAGGGGCAGAAAAATTGGGCCTTAGGCACTGGTGCTGGTGCCACAACACTGCAACCCCTCACAGACACTCTAGTTGGAATGCAGGAACGAGCCCTGCTGCAAAGTATTACATCAAAAATTGTAATTACACGCCCCTGTTAAACAGGGGCTGAAAAATTGTGCCTTAGGCACTGGTGGTGGCGCCCAGAACCAAAAATGTTCTTACAAGCTATCAGCGTGATGATTGAGGAGGAAGAGGATAATTACTCAGGGATAGTCACTCAGCATCAGCATAGGCAGTCTTTGAAGGGATCTGAGATTTCAAAAAAAATTATTCGGTTACATCAGCATCAGGTGCTTGGTAGCTGGTGGTGATCCAAGACTGATACATTTTTATGAAGGTCAGTCGATCGACCGAGTCGGTGGACAGACGCACCCTGTGATCGGTTACCACGCCTCCAGCAGCACTGAATGTGCGTTCCGAAAGAACGCTGGATGCAGGACAGGCCAGTAGCTCAATTGCATACTGTGCAAGCTCTGGCCAGTGATCCATCCTCAAGACCCAGTAACCCAGAGGATTTTCGGTGGGAAAGGTGTCCAAGTCTGATCTTGCCCCTAGGTATTCCTGCACCATGTAAAACAGACGCTGGCGATGATTGCTGGAACCGATCATACCTTGGGGCTGCGGACCAAAAAATTGTCTGAACGCATCGGTCAGACGGCCACCTTCTCCACCGCTCCTTCTTTGACTGACCGAAGCCTCAGCAACACGTTGTCCAGAAACAGGAGTTTGTAACCTCCCAGTCTCTGGGAACGCGTTGCACAGACCTTTCTGCAAGGCCTCCCGAAGATGTTTCATCCTCTGTTCCCTCTGCGATGGCAAGATAAGGTCCGCAACCTTACCCTTGTAACGTGGATCAAGGAGGGTTGCCAGCCAGTATTGGTCCTTCTCCTTGATACCACGAATACGAGGATCCTTACGCAGGCTTTGCAGGATCAGGGAGGCCATGCAGCGTAGGTTTGCTGAGGCATTCGGTCCGGAGTCCTCTGGGTCACTAAGGACAACAACGTCCGCAGCCACCTCCTCCCAGCCACGTACAAGTCCATGTGTTCCTTGGGACTGATCCCTTAAAGACTGCTGCTGATGCTGAGTGCCAGGCTCCACCTCCATACTGACACAATCTTCCTCCTCCTCCTCCTCCTCCTCGTCCTCCTACTGTGTGATCGGCGGGCACGCAGGAACACTGTCTGGATAAAGGGGGCCTTGAGAGCTAAGGAAGTCCTCCTCTTCCTGCCTCTGTTCTGCCTCAAGTGCCCTGTCCATTATTCCACGCAGCGTGTGCTCCAACAGGTGGACAAGGGGGACAGTGTCACTGATGCATGCACTGTCAGTGCTCACCATCCTCGTGGCCTCCTCGAATGGTGACAGGACAGTGCATGCATCCCTGATCATGGACCACTGGCGTGGGGAAAAAAAACCAAGCTCCCCTGACCCTGCCCTGGTGCCATAGTCGCACAGGTACTCATTGATGGCCCTCTGCTGCGTGTGCAGCCGCTGCAGCATGGCCAACGTTGAGTTCCACCTGGTGGGCATGTCACAGATTAGGCGGTTCTTGGGCAGGTTAAACTCCTTTTGGAGGTCCGTCAGCCGAGCACTGGCATTATATGACCGGCGGAAATGCACACAGACTTTCCTGGCCTGCCTCAGGACATCCTGTAAGCCCGGGTACTTGCCCAAGAACCGCTGCACCACCAAGTTAAGGACGTGAGCCAAACAGGGCACATGGGTCATTTGTCCCTGTCGGAGGGCAGAGAGGAGGTTGGTGCCATTGTCGCAAACCACCATTCCTGCCTTAAGTTGGCGTGGCGTCAACCACCTCTGAACCTGCCCCTGCAGAGCTGACAGAACCTCTGCCCCAGTGTGGCTCCTGTCCCCCAAGCACACCAGCTCAAGCACCACATGGCATCTTTTGGCCTGTGTACTTGCGTAGCCCCTTGAACGCCTACGGAGAACCGCTGGTTCCGAGGAAGAGGCCATGGAGGAAGAAGAAGAGGAGGGGGTGGAGGAGAGAGGTGTGTCACAATCAGCATTTTGGAGGCGTGGTGGCGGAACAACCTCCAACACTACTGCACCTTGTCCTGCATCCTTCCCAGCTGCCAGCAGAGTCACCCAATGCGCCGTGAAACTTAGGTAACGTCCCTGTCCATGCCTGCTGGACCATGAGTCAGCGGTAATATGCACCTTACCACTGACCGCCCTGTCCAGCGAGGCATGGACATTGCCTTCCACATGCCGGTAGAGAGCCGGAATCGCCTTCCGTGAGAAAAAGTGGCGTTTGGGTACCTGCCACTGAGGAACCGCACATTCCACAAACTCACGGAAGGGGGCAGAGTCTACCAACTGAAAAGGCAGCAGTTGAAGTGCTAGCAATTTTGCCAAGCTAGCATTCAACCGCTGGGCATGTGGATGGCTGGCAGCAAACTTCTTTCGGCGGTGCAGCAGCTGGGGCAGGGAAATTTGCCTGGTACAATCTGACGTCGGTGTACCAAAAGCAGATTGCCCACAAGTACTTGGCTGTGACACACCTAATTCTACACATTCATTCCTCTCACTGCAGGTCTCAGAGAGGACTGAAGGTCTAGTGGGGTTGGAAATCTCAGCTGATGAGGAGCAAGGAGAGATCCTCTTTGTTCTTTGGTGTGGGTCTTTTAGATACGCTTGCCAACGAACTGCATGGCAGGTCAACATATGTCTGGTCAAGCATGTGGTACCCAAGCGGGAGATGTTTTGGCCACGCGAGATACGCTTGAGACATATGTTGCAAATAGCAGCGGTGCGATCTGATGCACTTGTCTCAAGAAAGGCCCACACCAAAGAACTTTTTGAATAACGCGCAGAGACTGCAGCGCCCTGCACATGTGGAGCTTTGGGGTGTGATGCAGTCAATGTGCTGCCCTTAGGCTGGCCCCTGGAGGGCATCCTGCCTCGTTGGTGATGTGCCGCCTCCTCCTCCTCCTCCTCCTCCTCCTCTCTCCTATCAGGCACCCACGTTGAGTCAGTGACCTCATCATCCCCTCCCTCCTCATCACTGGAGCAAACCTGGCAGTATGCTGCAGCAGGGGGAGCATGACTGCCAGATTGCTGTCCTTCTTGGGCACCCCCTCTGTCCGTGCTCATGTTACTGCCTTCATCGAGCTCAGTATCATCATCAGAGCCTTCCAAACGCTGGGCATCCTCCTGGAGCATGTACCCAACACTGTGGTCAAACAGTTCGAGGGAATCCTCAGGAGGACATGGTGGAGCTAGGGAAGGAGTCATTGATGACATTGAGCTGAGGGAAGAGGCCGCTGCTTTGCCAGACAAAGCACCCTGGGCATGGGTGAGAGAGGATGAGGAGGATGAGGACGGCTTGGTCATCCACTCGACCAAGTCTTCCGCATGTTGCGGCTCAACACGGCCAGCTGCCGAAAAAAAGGCCAAGCGTGTCCCATGGCCACGTGCTGATGAGGATGCACCGTCTCCACGACCAGCACTAGACACAGAGCCTGCTTGCCCTCTCTTATTGGCTTGTGACTGTCTGCCTCTCCTTCTTGGCCTTCCAGACATACTAATGGCCTGTAGCTGCACTAAGCTGGGATAGAACACCTGTAATTTTCTTCAGGTAGCTTTATATACTGTAACCAGACAAGCCTGCCTGTCAGTAGGAAGATAACAGGAACAGATCTAGCTGAACACTGTGAGCAGGACGCACTGCACTAAATGTAAATAGCAGGAACGGATCTAGCTGAACACTGTGAGCAGGACGCACTGCACTAAATGTAAATAGCAGGAACGGATCTAGCTGAACACTGTGAGCAGGACGCACTGCACTAAATGTAAATAGCAGGAACGGATCTAGCTGAACACTGTGAGCGGGACGCACTGCACTAAATGTAAATAACAGGAACGGATCTAGCTGAACACTGTGAGCAGGACGCACTGCACTAAATGTAAATAGTCTAGAAGATAACAGGAACGGATCTAGCTGAACACTGTCAGCAGGACGCACTGCACTAAATGTAAATAGCAGGAACGGATCTAGCTGAACACTGTGAGCAGGACGCACTGCACTAAATGTAAATAGCAGGAACGGATCTAGCTGAACACTGTGAGCAGGACGCACTGCACTAAATGTAAATAACAAGAACGGATCTAGCTGAACACTGTGAGCAGGACGCACTGCACTAAATGTAAATAGTCTAGATGATAACAGGAACGGATCTAGCTGAACACTGTGAGCAGGACGCACTGCACTAAATGTAAATAGCAGGAACGGATCTAGCTGAACACTGTGAGCAGGACGCACTGCACTAAATGTAAATAACAGGAACGGATCTAGCTGAACACTGTGAGCAGGACGCACTGCACTAAATGTAAATAGCAGGAACGGATCTAGCTGAACACTGTGAGCAGGACGCACTGCACTAAATGTAAATAGCAGGAACGGATCTAGCTGAACACTGTGAGCAGGACGCACTGCACTAAATGTAAATAACAGGAACGGATCTAGCTGAACACTGTGAGCAGGACGCACTGCACTAAATGTAAATAACAGGAACGGATCTAGCTGAAAACTGTGAGCAGGACGCACTGCACTAAATGTAAATAGCAGGAACGGATCTAGCTGAACACTGTGAGCAGGACGCACTGCACTAAATGTAAATAGCAGGAACGGATCTAGCTGAACACTGTGAGCAGGACGCACTGCACTAAATGTAAATAGCAGGAACGGATCTAGCTGAACACTGTGAGCAGGACGCACTGCACTAAATGTAAATAGCAGGAACGGATCTAGCTGAACACTGTGAGCAGGACGCACTGCACTAAATGTAAATAGCAGGAACGGATCTAGCTGAACACTGTGAGCAGGACGCACTGCACTAAATGTAAATAACAGGAACGGATCTAGCTGAACACTGTGAGCAGGACGCACTGCACTAAATGTAAATAGCAGGAACGGATCTAGCTGAACACTGTGAGCAGGACGCACTGCACTAAATGTAAATAGTCTAGATAGAAGATAACAGGAACGGATCTAGCTAAACTGAATACAGTGTATATATATATATATATGCAACACCTGGGATGCATATATATACAAAATACACTGTAAGTGCAGCTAACTGACTGACTGTTCTGCCTAATCTATCTAACTCAAATCAAATGACACTGTCTGTCTCTCTCTCTATCTCTCAGCACACCGGAACACACACTACACAGGGCCGCCGTGCAGGCAGCCTTATATAGTGTGGGGCGTGTACTAAATCCCCTGAGCCATAATTGGCCAAAGCCACCCTGGCTTTGGCCAATTACAGCTCTCTCTACTGACGGCGCTGTGATTGGCCAAGAATGCGGGTCATAGTGCATGCTTGGCCAAACATCAGCCAGCAATGCACTGCGATGCCGCAGTGAATTATGGGCCGTGACGCGCCACACGAATTTGGCGCGAACGGCCCATATCGTTCGCAATTCGACGGACGGTCGAACAGCCGATGTTCGAGTCGAACATGGGTTCGACTCGAACACGAAGTTCATCCCTATTCTCCACACATACCGCTTAGAATTAAGGCCAAAAAGTTCTATCTTGGTCTTATTTCTCACCATCTTGGAATCCTTCAGGTGTTTTTTAGCAAACTGCATGCAGGTTTTCATGTGTCTTGCACTGAGGAGAGGCTTCCATCGGGCCACTCTGCCATAAAGCCCCGACTGGTGGAGGGCTGCAGTGATGGTTGACTTTCTACAACTTTCTCCCATCTCCCGACTGCATCTGTGGAGCTCAGCCACAGTGATCTTTGGGTTCTTCTTTACCTCTCTCACCAAGGCTCTTCGCCCCCGATAGCTCAGTTTGGCTGGATGGCCAGCTCTAGGAAGGGTTCTGGTCGTCTCAAATGTCTTCCATTTAGGGATTATGGAGGCCACTGTGCTCTTAGGAACCTTAAGTGCAGCAGAAATTTTTTTGTAACCTTGGCCAGATCTGTGCCTTGCCACAATTCTGTCTCTGAGCTCTTCAGGCAGTTCCTTTGACCTCATGATTCTCATTTGCTCTGACATGCACTGTGAGCTGTAAGGTCTTATATAGACAGGTGTGTGGCTTTCCTAATCAAGTCCAATCAGTATAATCAAACGCAGCTGGACTCAAATAAAGGTGTAGAACCATCTCAAGGATGATCAGAAGAAATGGACAGCACCTGAGTTAAATATATGAGTTTCACAGCAAAGGGTCTGAATACTTAGGAACATGTGATATTTCAGTTTTTCTTTTTGAATAAATCTGCAAAAATGTCAACAATTCTGTGTTTTTCTGTCAATATGGGATGCTGTGTGTACATTATGAGGAAAAAAAATGAACTTAAATGATTTTAGCAAATGGTTGCAATATAACAAAGAGTGAAAAATTTAAGGGGGTCTGAATACTTTCTGTCCCCACTGTACCTCTTTTGCTCAGTATAAATAACCAATAAATATGATTATACATATGAATACTGATACTAACATGTTAGACTATTGGCCATTATGACAAAGAATCAATGAGTGAAACTTAAAGATTTAATATTATATTTTTATTGTCTGTTTCCTTCAGACCCTGGACCTTTGCGGTTTTGTCCTCCCTTTGCCCCTTCGGATGTCCATGTCGAATAAATAAATAAATTGTAAAAATTTCAATTGTAAAAAAAAAGAAAAAAAGAAATAAAAACGACTGATACAGTCCACACATCATCAGTGCTGCATATTAGTGCCACTGTCACATGACATTAAAAAAAAGTATCTGTAATTGGTATTGGCGAGTACTTGAAAAAGGTATTGGTACTTGTACTCGGTCTTCAAAAAATGGTATCGGGACAAACCCTAGTTACAACAGCAAGAAGTGTGATCCAAATGGTATCCCCCACAGCTGATGATTTGACTGTCAGTTATTGGATTACTGGTTGGCCCACCCAGCTTAGGGACTCCAAAACGTTTTGAAATATTGATTACAATTATATTCAGGGATAAGATACCACTCTGGAATATAAATTATATTTTATTATCCACATATTACGATGTATACATAATAGTTCAACCATCATAATACAAAAAAAAAAACTTACATAATTTGTTGCACCAGTCCTATAGGGAAAAAGGATAGTCCAGATCCATGTTTGTAGACTCCCAAGTCATCGGGACCCCATAAATGCATGCAGAGAAAACCATCCTATTGCAGGCTGTTAAGGCATATACAATGATAATAAATTCTAATGTCTCTGATGACTTGGGAGTCTACTTACATGGATCCGGACCTTCCTTTTTCCCTATGGGACTGGTGCGACAAATTATGTAAGTTTTCTTTTTGTATTATGATGGTTCAACTATTATGTATAAATTGTAATATGTAAATAGTAAAATAGCATTTATACTCCAGAGTGGTATCTTATCCCTGAAGAAGATAGGTGTTATAAATATTTCGAAACGCATTGGAGACCCTAAGCTGAGTGGACCAACCAGTAATTAAAATGATACTCTGGTGTAAAAGAAAAAAGTTAAATTCAAGTATCTATTTATAACTCAGGAAAGTCCCTTCTATTGCTCTCAGCCTCCTCCAAATATCAAAATTATTTTTATCTTTGCTGCTGTGATCTAACTTCCTGTTATATCAGGGATCTCCAAACTTTTCAAAGGGCCAGTTTATTGACCTTCAGACTTTACATACCTCCCAACATTTTGAGATGGGAATGAGGGACACCTACTAACAAACGTATGTAGGCAGAGGACACGCCCTCTGCCACACACCCTTAAAGGAGAATTAACCAAAAAAAGGTTAATTAAATCCACAAGGACTTTTTTGTACTAATACTATTCCTTTATATTATCTTTTAATATGTACAAATGCAGCAATTTAGAAATTGGATGAAAGGTTTAGTAGTGGGAAACACTTTTTGAAAGATAAAAAGTGCATTTTATATACAACTATATAGTTTAGACCAAAATGAGAGGGGAGGAGGGACAGAGGGACATTGCTCGAAATCAGGGACAGTCCCTCGAAATCAGGGACAGTTGGGAGCTATGGACTTTAGGAGGTTCGGATTGTGGACAGCAGGGGCAGGAAATGTCATAGGCTCAGCATGAGAATAAATATGGTCTCAGGGTTGGTGGTCAATAGGAGTAGAAGTAGTGTCCCTATTAGTAGGAGGAACAGTATCCTATCATTGGTATCGGTGGAAGAATTAGTGCCCCATTGTTGGTGTTAGTGGGAGGAATAGTGCCTTATATCAGTGGGAGGAATAGTGCCTCAGGGGCCAGATAAAAGCTAGCAAAGGGCCACAGCTTGCCCTCGAGCCACAGTTTGGAGACCGCTGTGTTAGAGAGTGGCTATGTTCGTTCTCCATTGTCCCACTGTATGTAGGAATGTAGCCACCCTATCCTGCTCACTCCCGAGATGGACTATAAACTATGAGATGTGTAGTATATATAGAGCAGTTTACATGACCACAACTACTGTGCACTGCTCTTTCCGAGCAAACAGAAGTGGGGGGGGGGGGGGGGTTGAGGTTTGGGAGCTCACGGAGGATGTTACAAGGAGTGCAGAAAAACACAGAAGAGATTTAATAAAAAATAGATGCAGAAAAGAAAAAGAGCAGCGCCATCTAAGTGCAGCAATAATAGTACATTTTATTCCAAGGATAAATGATAAAACTCACAAGATCACAAAGATGTCAGCACATGTGGTAATATTACTGGGTTCTTCCACTTCCTAGGGAGGACGGGCTGCGGTAAGGTATGAGCCTGAGGTTGCCACTGGTTCTGACTGCGCTGGTGGCTCCCTACACTTCCTGGGACTCGAGTACACTCAGACAGAGCTGCTGACGTCACTTTCGGGTTGAGGGTGGAGTTGAAGGTGCGCACGTTCGGAGCATGCATGCTCCTTTGTCGGGCATTCGATTTGACCATCTTAGAAGTGGCCGGACGTGTCAAAGCGGTGCCACGGTAACGGACCCACAATACACCTATGCTAAACTAAAACGCATACGTACCAACATTTTGAGATGAGAATGAGGAACACCTACTAACAAACGTATGTAGGCATAGGCCCTCTGCCACACCCCTTAAAGGGAAATGAACCAAAAAAAAGTTAATTAAATCCACAAGGACTTTTTTTACCACTAGTATTCCTTTATATTGGCTCTTAAAATGTACAAATGCAGCAGTTTAGAAATTGAATGAAAGGTTTAATACTAGGAAACACTTTTTGAAAGATAAAAAGTACATTTTATATACAACTATGAGGATGAGGCCAAAATGAGGGACAAATGAGGAGGAAAGAGGGACAGAGGGACATTGCTCCAAAATGGGGAAAGTCCCTCGAAATCAGGGACAGTTGGGAGCTATAAAAAACGCGCTGAAAAAAGCATTTAAACACTGGTACAGAAAATACACAATCTGATCCTGGCATCTATAATAAAATATAAAGCATACTAGAAAGACTGAATGGTAGCTCAATAGAATAAAAAGGCACAAAATCGGATAGCACATGTCACAGCATTGCATTAATACAGTAGTAATAGTAAAGTGGACAATGTAAGAGAATAATGTGCATATGAAGAAGATCATGATAATGAGTGAGAAATAATGAAATAAAAATTAAAATAAAATTAAATTAAAAATAAAAATAGGGATATAAATAAAAATAAATAAAAATAAAGATAAAAATAGAGAAAGAGATAATGAAAAGATGAAAATGAATATAACTCAATATTGTCCACAAAAGACATGGGGGGTTGGTAAGTTACTTACTATTGCAGGGTGTCAGGAGATGAAAAATAGATTACAGAGCAATTGGGGTCGATTTACTAAAACTGGAGAGTGCACAATCGTGTGCAGATATGCATGGTAGCCAATCAGCTTTTAACTTCAGCTTGTTCAGTTAAACTTTGACAAAAAAAAATAGAATGGAATGGAAAAAATTCAGAGCTGCACCAGATTTTGTACTCTCCTGTTTTAGTAAATCAACCCCATTAAGTATGGATGTTTATAGATTTTATTTTGAAGAATAAGGATATCATTTAGTGTAAAAAAAAATATGTGCAAAATTCTATTATTTAGTTTTGAACTTAATTCATAAATAAAGAAATGATATACAAAATAACACAATGTATTCCTTTACCAGAGAGCTCTGAAGAGTGCAGTGTTGCTGCCATCTTGGGGTCAAAAATGAACGATACAGGTAGCCAGATTCTGAAGCCGTTGTGATGACTCTAGCCGACCAGATTACTGCAGTGTATACAAAATCCACAGAGCTTTATCGTTTAGCAAAAAAGATCAAAAATGTTTGTCTGATCTATCAATCAGCTTCCTCTAGGTCAGGGAGTCTCCAAACTTTTCACTACAGAAAAACCACAATTTATAGGACTTTGAAGGCAACTTCTAACCAACAAATAATATATAATAGCATTTATTTTCTTAATTTAAAAGGTTTTAAACACATATGTTACATCACATGTATAAAAAATTGTACAAAATTGGGTTGCAACTAGGGTTGTTCCCAGGCCCCGATTTACTCCCTTTGCCACCCCAAGGCCGGATCCTTCAATGCCGCCCCCCCCCCCCCCCCCCCTCACCACCACCACCATTCTCATCCTTTATCGATGACTGCTACAATAGATCAATTAAAAACATATCTCCACACACGAGAATACTGAAAATAACTGGCTTTAATTGTACAGACTAAAAATACTTAGTCCCGGTAGCGATACTATTATCAGTATCGGCGGCGATCTCGAGCATTTGCCCGAGTACTTGTACTCGGGCAAATGCTCCGATGCTTGACCCAATGCCTGGGCAGTCAGGAATGGTCGGTGTGGCACTGGGGAAGAGTTACAATCACGATCACCCTGTATAAATTTCAATAAAGCAGCTGACAGCCGCTTCTCCTCCACTCCCTCATGTGGCTTTCAGCTGCTTTATTGAAATTTATACAAGGTGATCGGTAATTGTAATTCCCCGCACCGATCACTCCTGACTGTCCCCCATATTGTCCTCCAGTCCCCCTCTGTCATTTACTGGCTCCTTCTTTTACCGAATGCACGGAGTCAGTGATCACTGACTGTGCATTCATAACTGTCACTGAGCATCGTAACCTGTGTTTACGATGCTTCAGTTTATGAATGGAGAGGAGCCTCTGTCTCCTGTCTATTTATCTTCAGTGCAGCTGAGGCTGCAGAGAAAGGGACTGAGGAATCCCTGTCCTCAGTCTCTTTCTCTGCAGCCTCAGCTGCACTGAAGATAAATAGACAGGAGACAGAGGATCCTCTCCATTCATAAACTGAAGCATCGTAAACACAGGTTACGATGCTCAGTGACAGTTATGAATGGACAGCCAGTGATCACTGACTCTGTGCATTCGGTAAAGGAAGGAGCCAGTAAATTATAGATTTACCGGCTCCTTCCTCCGCTCTCCATCCTGACAGATGGAGGACAGAGGGGGATCGGAGCATGGAGGGGGACTGGAGGACAATATGGGGGACAGTCAGGGGTGATCGGTGCGGGGAGTTACAATCACCGATCACCCTATATAAATTTCAATAAAGCAGCTGAAAGCCGCAGGAGGGAGTGGAGGAGAAGCAGCTGCTTTATTGACATTTATACAAGGAGATCGATGATTAAAACAATTACCCAGCGCCGCACCGATCGTTCCTGACTGCCCAGGCATCGGGTCAAGCATTGGAACATTTGCCCAAATACAAGTACTCGGGCAAATGCTCGGGATCGCCGCCGAAACTGATACTAGTATCGGAACAACCAGGGCCGGATTTGCCACAAGGCCACCGAGGCCAGGCCTCGGGGTGGCAGTGGTGCAGGTGCCGCTCCTGCGGCGACTTCGCGGCCGCCCCCCCTTTCCGTAGCCCGTTAAAGTCGATTAAGGGCACTGGTGCCCTTAGAAAAGATGGCTGTGAGCCGCCCACTACTGCGCATGCGTCGTTCCAAAGCGGCCGGGCTTGGGAAGGCTCGTACACGCTCGGCCGGGTGGCGCATGCGCAGTAGTGTGATTGAGCCCGGCGCCATTTTTGAAAAGATCGAGAAGTAATGTCAGCGGTGTGGGAGAGAGATGACATCTCTCATTGCCCGCACCGCTGTTCTGCCCTCCTCCATCTGGTGGCAGCCAGGCAACGTGGCAAGTGACATCAACATCTAGTGGCAGCCAGGCAGCGTGGCAAGTGACATCTCCATTTGGTGGCAGGGTGGCAAGTGACATCTCCATCTGGTGGCAGCCAGGCAGTGTGGCAAGTGACATCTCCATCTGGTGGCAGGCAGCATGGCAAGTGACATCTCCATCTGGTGGCAGCGTGGCAAGTTACATCTCCATCTGGTGGCAGCGTGGCAAGTGACATCCCCATCTGGTGGCAGCGTGGCAAGTGACATTCCCATCTGGTGGCAGGCAGTGTGGCAAGTGACATCTCCATCTGGTGGCAGCGTGGCAAGTGACATCTCCATCTGGTGGCAGAGTGGCAAGTGACATCCCCATCCGGGGGCAGGCAGTGTGGCAAGTGACATCTCCATCTGGTGGCAGGCAGTGTGGCAAGTGACATCTCCATCTGGTGGCAGGCATAGTGGCAAGTGACAAGCGATGGTGGCAAGTGACACGCTCAGGGCTCCCAATGATTCTGCATTATGGTGAGTGGAACTATTTAATTTTACATTACAATGTAATGATAGAAATAATGTGTTTCAATCATCCTGACACCATACCAACCATGGTGCAAGGGATGATTGAAGCACTAACACCAGCCATTGCCCTGAAAAATTGCCCGCGAGAAATCCTTACCCCGCGTGCCTACCCTGAAGTATTTTTAGTCTGTACAATTAAAGGCAGTTATTTTCAGTGTTCTCGTGTGTGGAGATATGTTTTTAATTGATCTATTGTAGCAGTCATCGATAAAGGATGAGAATGGTGGGGGGGGGGGGGGCATTGAAGGACCCGGCCTTGGGGTGGCAAAGGGAGTAAATCCGGGCCTGGGAACAACCCTAGTTGTAACTCAATTTTGCACAATATTTTATACATGTGATGTAATATATGTGGTTAAAACCTTTTAAATTGAGAAAATAAATGTTATTATATATTATTTTTTGGTTAGAAGTTGCCTTCAAAGTCCTATAAAGAGCAATTGTGGTTTGTCTGTAGTGAAAAGTTTGGAGACTCCCCAGTAGTGTATTTAGGCTTTGTGCTGCCCTAGGCCTGACTAAACACGTGCACCCTCTAATTTAAATATGACCCACCCCTTCCTTTCAAGGCCACACCCCTTGCTGTTTTGAAATTTTCGAGTGGGGACACTAGTTCTGAGGGCCTGGGTGGGGGGGGGGCAATGGATTCCCTTAATTTGCATAGATTTCCTCTCACTTTCTGTTTGGCTATGGGGCAGGAAGTGAAGGGAAATCTCTGCAATGGGACAGGGATGGTAAAAAAATAAACTGACAGGGGCTATAACCCTCCCTTATTCTATCCAAAATGGAAAAAAAAGTGTTGCCTATAGTTATACTTTAAGCACAAATTTCTGATAAGTTTATGGAGAGGACTAAGAAGATATAACCATGCCAATGGTGCAGCAGAAAACATACAGCACAGTGAGGAAGGTTTGTGGTCCAGGATAACAGGACAGTCAAAATTAGAAGTGGCGCCCCCCCCCCCCCCCCCCACAGTTGCGGAATTCCGGCCGCCACATACCGGAAGAAGTGCAGCCACTTTATTGGGGAGCCAGACTAATTTGCCTGTCAACCCAGTCCACCCCATAAGACAGGCGCTACACTAACAGTGTAGCGCAAGCCAGCGGGGACTCTTTCCGTGCCGCCCCCCTGTAAAGTGCTGCCCTAGGCCTGGGCCTTGTCGGCCTAGGCCAGGATACAGCGTTGAGACTCCCTGACCTAGAGGAAGCTGATTGATAGATCAGACAAACATTTTTGATCTTTTTTGCTAAACAATAAAGCTCTGAGGATTTTGTATATACTGCAGTAATCTGGTCTGCTAGAGGCATCACAACGTCGTCAGAATCTTTCAACCTGTAACCTTCATTTTTGGCCCCAAGATGGCAGCAACACTGCACTCTTCAGAGCTCTCCGGTAAAGGAATATATTGTGTTATTTTGCATATCATTTCTTTATTTATGAATTAAGTTCAAAACTAAATAATAGAATTTTGCACATATTTTTTTGACACTAAATCATATCCTTTTTCTCCAAAATAAAATCTATAAACATTCATAATTAAGGGGGATGATTTACTAAAACAGGAGAGTACAAAATCTGGTGCAGCTCTGAATAAAAACCAATCAGCTTCCATTTTTTTTTTCTGTCAAAGTTTAACTGAACAAGCTGAAGTTAAAAGCTGATTGGCTACCATGCATATCTGCACAAGATTGTGCACTCTCCAGTTTTAGTAAATCAACCCCAATTGCTCTGTAATCTATTTTTCATTTCCTGACACCCTGCAATAGTAAGTACCTTATCAACCCCCCATGTCTTTTGTGGACATTATTGAGTTATATTCATTTTCATCTTTTCATTATCCCTTTCTTTATTTTTCTATTTTTATCTTTATTTTTATTTATTTTTATTTATATCCCTATTTTTATTTTTAATTTAATTAAATTTTTATTTAATTATTTCTCACTCATTATCATGATCTTCTTCCATATGTACATTATTCTCTTACATTGTCCACTTTACTATTACTACTGTAATAGTGCAATGCTGTGACATGTGCTATCCGATTTTGTGCCTTTTTATTCTATTGAGCTACCATTCAGTCTTTCTAGTATTATAGATGCCAGGATCAGATTGTGTATTTTCTGTACCAGTTTTTAAATGCTTTTTCCCAGCGTGTTTTACATAGCTCCCAACTGTCCCTGATTTCGAGGGACTGTCCCCAATTTGGAGCA
The DNA here is from genome assembly GCA_037952835.1 of Lithobates septentrionalis. Lineage (NCBI taxonomy): Eukaryota > Metazoa > Chordata > Amphibia > Anura > Ranidae > Lithobates > Lithobates septentrionalis. Next base: position 700,531 of record JBBDGP010000289.1, on the reverse strand, counting down.
ATGTCCCTCAGTCCCTCTTTCCTCCTCATTTGTCCCTCATTTTGGCCTCATCCTCATAGTTGTATCTAAAATGTACTTTTTATCTTTCAAAAAGTGTTTCCTAGTACTAAACCTTTCATCCAATTTCTAAAATGCTGCATTTGTACATTTTAAGAGCCAATATAAAGGAATAGTAGTGGTAAAAAAAAAGTCCTTGTGGATTTATTTAACCTTTTTTTTGGATAATTTCCCTTTAAGGGGTGTGGCAGGGGGTGTGTCCTATGCCTACATACATTTGTTAGTAGGTGTCCCTCATTCTCATCTCAAAATGTTGGTACGTATACGTTTTAGTTTAGCATAGGTGTATTGTGGGTCCGTTACCGTAGCACCGCTTTGACATGCCCGGCTACTTCTAAGATGGCCAAATCGAATGCCCGACGAAGGAGCACGCATGCTCCGAACGTGCGCACCCTCCACTCCAGCCTCAACCCGAAAGTGACGTCAGCAGGTCTGTCTGAGTGTACCCGAGTCCCAGGAAGTGTAGGGAGCCACCAGCGCAGTCGGAACCAGTGGCAACCTCAGGCTCATACCTTACCGCAGCCCTAGGAAATGGAAGAACCCAGTAATATTACCACATGTGCTGACATCTTTGTGATCTTGTGAGTTTTATCATTTATCCTTGGAATAAAATGTACTATTATTGCAGCACTTAGATGGCACTGCTATTTTTCTTTTCTGCATCTATTTTTTTATTAAATCTCTTCTGTGTTTTTCTGCCTCCTTGTAACATCCTCCGTGAGCTCCCAAACCTCAACCCCCCCCCCACTTCTGTTTGTTCGGAATGAGCAGTAGTTGTGGTCATGTAAACTGCTCTATATATACTACACATCTCATAGTTTATAGTCCATCTCGGGAGTGAGCAGGATAGGGTGGCTACATTCCTACATACAGTGGGACAATGGAGAACGAACATAGCCACTCTCTAACACGACGGTCTCCAAACTGTGGCTCGAGGGCAAGCTGTGGCCGTTTGCTAACTTTTATGTGGCCCCTGAGGCACTATTCCTCCCACTGATATAAGGCACTATTCCTCCCACTAACACCAACAATGGGGCACTAATTCTTCCACCGATACCAATGATAGGATACTGTTCCTCCTACTAATAGGGACACTACTTCTACTCCTATTGACCACCAACCCTGAGACCATATTTATTCTCACTCATGCCGAGCCTATGACATTTCCTGCCCCTGCTGGCCACAATACGGACCTCCTAAAGTCCATAGCTCCCAACTGTCCCTGATTTTTTTAGGGACTGTCCCTGATTTGTAGCAATGTCCCTCTGTCCCTCCTCCCTCCTCATTTTGGTCTAAACTATATAGTTGTATATAAAATGCACTTTTTATCTTTCAAAAAGTGTTTCCCACTACTAAAACTTTCATCCAAGTTCTAAATTGCTGCATTTGTACATTTTAATATAAAGGAATAGTATTAGTAAAAAAAAGTCCTTGTGGATTTAATTAACCTTTTTTTTGGTTAATTCTCCTTTAAGGGGGTGTGGCAGGGGGCGTGTCCTCTGCCTACATACGTTTGTTAGTAGGTGTCCCTCATTCCCATCTCAAAATTTTGGAAGGCATGTAAAGTCTGAAGGTCAATAAACTGGCCCTTTGTTTGAAAAGTTTGGAGATCCCTGATATAACAGGAAGTTAGATCACAGCAGCAAATATAAAAATAATTTTGAGATTTGGAGGAGGCTGAGAGCAATAGAAGGGACTTTCCTGAGTTGATGAATAGATACTTGAATTTAACTTTTTTTCTTTTACACCAGAGTGTCATTTTAATACTTCCAAAAGTATGCTATACACAAAGTTCCAGCACAGCGTGGAGCAGGCTTCAGTATGCAGCGGGTAAAATAAGTATGGAACACGCCACCATTTTTCTAGGTAACTATATTTCTAAAGGTGCTATTGACATGAAATGTTCACCACATGTCGGTAACAACCTATGCAATCCATACATACAAAGACACCAAAACAAATATATTCAGAAATTAGGCTATGTGTAATAAAATGGAATGACACAGGGAAAAAGTAACTGAAATTCAATTTATACTTCGTACAAAATCCTTTGTTGGTAATGACAGCCTTAAGACACCTTCTGTATGGAGAAAGTATTCACATGTGTTGCTCAGGTGTGATTTTGGCCCATTCTTCCACACAAACAGTCTTTAAATCTTGAAGGTTCCGTGGGCCTCTTCTATGAACTCTGATCTTTCCATAGATTTTCTATTGTATTCAAGTTAGGTGATTGGCTGGGCCATTCTAGCATATTTATTTTCTATCTTTGAAATCAATTGAGAGTCTCGTTGGCTTTGTGTTTGGGATCATTGTCTTCCTGAAATGTCCACTCTCGTTTCATCTTCATCATCCTGGTAGATTGCAACAGATTTTTATCAAGAATGTATTGATATATTTTTCCATTCATCCTTCCTTCAATGACATGAAGTTTGCCAGTACCGTATCCTGGAAAACAGCCCCACGCCATGATGTTCCCACCTCCTAACCGCCTAACTTTTTTAGGGGTGATGTGCAGTGCCATTTGACCTCCAAACATGGTGTGTTTTATGGCATCCAAAGAGTTAAATTTTGGTCTTATCTGACCAGAGTCTTGCGTGGTGTGGATTATGGCCCCAACAGTGCTTACTGGAACATTCAGAAGTTTAAAAATACCTCTGTAACCAATGCCATCCGTATGTTTTGCAACAATAAGGTTGCGAGAGACAGCTCTTTGCTTTTATCCATCAGTAGATGTTTCTTGTGTGACACCTTGGTAATGAGACACCTTTCTATAGGCCATCAGTTGAGAGTGAACCAGCTGATATTAATTTGCACTGACAGGGGGCAAAATTGCTTTCTAATTGCTGATAGATTTCAGCTGCTGTTTTGGCTTTCCATTTGCACCTCACTTTCTTCATGTGTTAAATACTTTTTCATGTATCATTCCATTTTATTACACATAACTTTATATCTGAACTTATTTGTTTTGGTCTCTTTGTACGTATGGATTGCATGGGTTGTTACCGACATGTGGTGAAAATTTCATGTCAATAGCACCTTTAAAAATATATTTACCTAGAAAAATAGTGACGTGTTCAATACTTATTTTACCTACTATATGTAGCGTTACTTCCATAGGAGACACAGAAACTACTTATCCAGGTCTTCCCAACTTCAGCCTCGCAGCCAGGCATACAACAGGCTCATTCACTCTCCCAAAACCAGTCTAGGGGATGTTGTTTTTGCTGTTTTTATTTTTGGAGAACTTGGCTAGGGATGAGGAAAGTGGTGGGATACGTCAAGATGGGAACTATGTACAACTGAGGACTCAATCTTCCCTTCTGCTTTAAGTAGTAGTAGAACCAGTTGAGCAAAGTCCCTTCTCTTTAGTGGACAATATCTGGACAGAGCTCTTCAGGAAATTAGCCCCTGTCCCCTTTAACAGACCCACAGCTGACTATACTAGGCACCAGAGGGGTAGCTAGAGCACAAGGTCAACAAGATCCTTCCAATGTCTGTACTCACAAGGCCCAAGGACAGATGGATGCCTCCTTCCAATCTTCCAAGCGATGTCTTCCAGTGATACCAGACAGATCTGTGGTAGACAGCTCTCTTCAGCCAGCTTCTTCTAAGCACCTAGGTCTCTGCTTTCCTCCCTCAGGTCGCCCACCTGAGGCTTCCACATGGCAGCCTGTGCCTGAGAGGGCAGTGTGCCTCCCTCAGGCTGGACTCCTCTACTCTAGGACAAGACCCAGAGCTCAGCGTGCTCACTGAATAAATACAGTCTCCCAGCCCGCCTTCAAAGCCTGCCTCTCTGGGATAGGCCGAGGCTGTATCCATATTTATGCTGCTATCTGCATAGCTTCCCACCCACTATCCAGAAACTTCTCAAGCCTCCTGGATACAGAGGAAGCTATAGACCAGATTGGCAGCAGCTGAACACACTGAGCAGACCTAACTAGCAGATTACAGTTTCACTGGGTACAGTGAGCAGAATGCTTTGGCCTACCAAATAATTTCAGCCACATTGCCTACAGTGTGGCTACTAAATTTGTCTATCAAAAGCAAAATCTAACAGCTTTCTAAGTATCCTAGCACCTACCTGGGAGGGTGCTACATCCACTTCCCACCAAAAATGGCTATGACCTCACTGGCCTGGGCCATTAGCCCTTAAAAAAATGTTGTACAAAATCGGGGGAATATCCGCTTACGTCACTTGCTCAGTCTCTTGGAAGAAGTTGGTAAAAACGAAACATGTCGGAATATGGATGGGCGTAAACAGGAAGTGAGGTAAGCGGAAGTGCCGTGACCGGAAGTGATGCCAGATTTGCAGCCGTGCGTGGTGGTAAGATGCAGGCGGATTTTTAAGTGTGACGGTTCACTCTATATGCAGTATTTATGAGTTTTAGGCCTTTTGTGATATACTAGATTACAAGAATTCGTCTGGCGACCCAATGTTTCTATGGAATAAAACACAGAGTTTGGATTTTATTACACTATTGGAAGTGTTTTTCTTAGCATGTTATGAACCTATTGATCATCCAGTGGAGGTTCTACCATCATCTTAATCCTTATAGGTGATTTAATACCAATGTTATCAATAAAATCTTTAGGTCAGTATTTTTTTAGCCTTAAGAAATCAAGAAAGTGTTTATCCTCCAGTCCTGTCTTGAGGACCAACATGTGTCACCGGCTGGAGGCCATTTACTCAAAACCTACAGCAGCAACAAGGGTCAATGAAGCCATGTCTCCTTTTTTCTTGCACTTATATGTGTCCTTTCCATAGAGTCCATTTTACGCCAAGTATCTGAATTCTTTATAAACACTGCATCAGGTGGTCTATTTTTGGCAGCAGCGACTGTAATAGCTACTGTGTTCACAGAGCCAGAGGAAACTAAAGCACGAGCGAGGGACAGGACGTGCTACATACTCGCTGTGTAATTCAATTGAGTTATTTTGGATATGTGTAGTATGTCCAGTGTCCACAACTGGTTAAGTTGACTTCCCTGAACTATATATTTGTTTCAAGTTACTTTGGGTTATCTTTGAGTGTGTCTAGATCCAGAAAAGAAAAACAGAAGTCTGCTTCCTTTTCCATTATTTTGGACCTAAACGTGACAGATCGGAGGTAGAAGGATGTAAAATGGGCCTCAACCCTACTGAAATCCTTGGGGATGAATTGGAAAGCTGAATGTGAGCACTCATCCAACATCAGTACTTGATCTCACATAGGTTTTTTTGGCCGAATGGGCACAAGTTTCAAAAGACACACTTCAAAATCTTGTGGAAAGCCTTCCCAGAAGAGTGCAGGCTGTTATAGCCACAAAGAGGGGGCCAACTACTCCATATCAGTGCCCCCACTGCCCATGTTTGTGGAATGGGATATCCAACAACTGAACATCGATGCAAAGATTCACAAACGTTTTGGCCACATAGTATATGCTATATTTGGTATGCTATACTGTCTATGTCACACAATGATGTGAATATTTTTTTAACCACCTCAATAGCCCAGATCTCTCCAATAAACCCCAGATCTCTCCATAAAGCGGACCTGGCATGGGGCATGCTTTAACAAGGGAGGTTGTTAATCCTTTGTGATAGAAATAAAGTTGATAAAAAAAAAAATTAAGATACAGTATAAAAAAAAAATGTAAATTAAATAATAAAATAAAAAACATTTTAAAGCACCATCATCCCTCATACTCATGCGCAAATGCAAACGCACACATAGGTCCCACACCTATATCTAGACAGCGATCGCACCACATGTGAGGCATCACCGCAAATGTCAGAGCGAGAGCAATAATTCTAATATCAGATGTCCTGTGTAAGTTTAACTCATTGCGCCGACCACCTTCCAGCCCTTTAAGAGTTCTAAAAACTGAGAGGCTGAGGAGGGCATTCGGGTCACGTGACCGCTGTGATTGGCTGTCACAGGGGTCACATGATCAGAAAGCTCCCAATTGCAAGTATGCATCAGAAGCTTGCCGATCCCTGCCAGCTACTCTGCTGGGAGCGTGCAGGACGCACTTTCAGCATGGTAAGTTGTAAACATGGGGCTGCATATATGCAGACTAGGGATGAGCTTCGTGTTCGAGTCGAACCCATGTTCGACTCGAACATCGGCTGTTCGGTCGTTCGCCGGATTGCGAACGATATGGGCCGTTCGCGCCAAATTCGTGTGGCGCGTCACGGCCCATAATTCACTGCGGCATCGCAGTGCATTGCTGGCTGATGATTGGCCAAGCATGCACTATGACCCGCATGCTTGGCCAATCACAGCGCCGTCAGTAGAGAGAGCTGTAATTGGCCAAAGCCAGGGTGGCTTTGGCCAATTATGGCTCAGGGGATTTAGTACACGCCCCACACTATATAAGGCCGCCTGCACGGCGGCCCTGTGTAGTGTGTGTTCCGGCGTTCATAGATAGAGAGAGAGAGAGACAGTGTCATTTGATTTGAGTTAGATAGATTAGGCAGAACAGTCAGTCAGTTAGCTGCACTTACAGTGTATTGTGTATATATATGCATCCCAGGTGTCAGGGACCTGTTGGCGCCGGACCGGCGCATGTGCGTACGCCAATGCGCCGACGCGCTCCTGCTCAGGCAATTCAGCAATCTCCAGCCGTTGCCGCGCATCAGCGCGGCGCTCGGGCGCGCGCGGGTGCGCGGCGCGTGTGTGTACGCGCGCGGGTGCGTGCACGCGTACGCGCGCGCGTTTGCATTAGCGCCGTTTTGGCGCCAAGAGGTGCATAAAAGTTCTCCTGTTGCAGGAATGCGCTGCTGTTTCGTCTCAGCTCTGTGGATCTGCTTAACCTGTACCTGATTGATTGATTACCTGTTGACCCGGCTTGTCTGACCATTCCTCCTTCTCCAATCCGACCCGGCCTGCCTGATTCTGCTACTGCATCTACCAATACCGTTGCCGACCTCTGCCTGCCTACCGACTCTGCCTCTGCCTGCTGTATTAACCGCCTTGCTACCTGCTGACCCGGACTGTTTGACCTTGCTAGTGCCTGCCGTTTGTTTGCCGTGCTGTTGCACCCTCAGCTCCAGCTCCAGTGACTTCTGCATCTGCACCTTCAGTACTGCAGTCTGCTGCTTCCTGTCATCACCTTACCTGCAGCCCAGCCATCCCTGGAGGGATCTCTACTCTGCTCCAGCATCAGAGCCTTCATCTCTAGCAGGCACTCCTACCCCACTGTGCTCTCGAGACCACTGTCCCCACTCCAGTGGCTCTTGAACCAGCGTTGTATGAGAGGTCTTCTCCTACAAGTCAGGCTCACTACCAGGTACCTAACAGTACGAAACAGCCATGACTGAGCCTGCAGGAGAGACCTCTCCGATGAAGGAGATCTGCACGCACCTTGCGGCCCTCACTCAAGCGGTGCAAGCTCTTCAGGACAATTATACCAGACTTGAGGGACAAGTTCAGAATCTCGCTGGCCCTACTCCCATGGTTTCCTCCTCACCCGCAGCTCCTACACCGCCTGCTCATGCTCCCTCCGTGGTGATGCTCCCACCTGAACCAAGGGTTCCCATTCCAGAGAGGTTTTCCGGGGATCGGACCAAGTTTCGGGCCTTCCGCAATGCCTGCCAACTCTTCTTTGTTCTACAACCTCGAACCTTTTCACTGGAAGCCACCAAAGTGGGGTTTGTGATTTCCTTGCTACAAGGGGAACCCCAGACCTGGGCTCACCGTTTACTGGAGGGGAGCTCAGCCTTAACCCAATCGTTACCCTCCTTTTTTGAAGCCATGGCTCAACTCTATGAGGACCCTCAGCTGACTGCCACAGCTGAGTCAGCCCTGTTCGCGCTCCAGCAAGGCCGCAGACCGGCTGAGGACTATGTCACTGACTTCAGACGCTGGAGCGCGGACACGAAGTGGAACGACGCGGCCCTGCGTCATCAGTTCCGCATGGGCCTATCTGAAGGCCTAAAAGATGAACTTGCTCGAGTTGGCATACCAGACACTCTTGAAGCATTGATTTCCTTGGCTATCCAGATTGATCGTCGTCTTCGGGAACGTCGATCCGAACGCTCTGCCCAGCAGACCCGCCCGGCCTGGATGACAGCACGAGCTCCGGTTCCTGCAGCACGTTACCTACCTTCATCCAGTATGAATCCAGTCAACATCACGCCCGACACTTCGGAACCCATGCAGCTAGGACTAATGCGACCTGCTTTGTCCCCTGAAGAACGAGCACGTCGTCGTCAACTTAACCTATGCCTCTATTGCAGTGGAACTGGTCACTATGTCCATAATTGCCCAGTCAAGATAAGTAAGCGCTCATCCTCTATGTCTACCAATCTCTCTGCCTTGTCTGCCAACTCTACCCACCTAGCCATTCCTCTCTCGTTACAGCTCCAGGAAGAGATAATTCCAGTCAACGCCATCATTGACTCAGGAGCTTGCAGCTGCTTTATTGACTTGACCTTTGCCAGCCAACATAACATTCCATTACGGACTAAAACCCATGGACTTTCTGTTTTCTTAGCCGATGGCTCCCGCATTAGATCTGGACAAGTAATTCAGGAAACTCTTCCCTTGCCTGCTACTACTTCTTCTCAACATAAGGAACTGCTGACCCTCGATGCCATTACATCTCCTCTTTTTCCAATTATCTTGGGCATTCCCTGGCTTCAAGCCCACAATCCGCACATCAACTGGGTCTCTGGAGAAGTAAAGTTTGTATCATGCTACTGTCAGAAACACTGTCTGGTGGGAGACTCCGATTCTTCAGCTACTCTGCTATGCCTTGACACTGACCAGAAACTATGCCAGTCCATACCTAAACATTACCATGAGTTTATCGATGTTTTTAGCAAGAAGGGGGCAGACTCTCTTCCGCCTCATCGCCCCTACGACTGCCCAATTGAGTTGTTACCAGGATCCGAGATCCCATTCGGACGTATCTTCCCTTTATCAGAGAAGGAGCAAGAGGCTCTAAAAACATATGTTGATGAGAACTTGGCTAAGGGGTTCATCCGCCACTCAACTTCCCCAGCAGGTGCCGGAATATTTTTTGTCACCAAGAAGGACAAGACCCTTCGCCCGTGTATAGATTACCGGGAACTGAACAAAATTACGGTTAAAAATCGGTATCCCCTACCCTTGATACCTGAACTGTTCCAAAAGTTAAGGACTGCGGTCATCTTTACTAAACTCGATCTAAGAGGGGCCTACAATCTGATCCGCATTCGGGCCGGGCATGAGTGGAAAACAGCTTTTCGGACCCGATTCGGGCACTACGAATACTTGGTTATGCCCTTCGGACTCTGCAACGCCCCTGCGACCTTCCAACACCTGATTAACGATGTTCTCAGGGACTTTCTAGACGTGTTTGTGATCGCATACCTGGATGATATCCTGATCTTTTCTGAATCTCTTGATCTGCATCGAGAACATGTCTGCAAAGTGTTGGGTCGCCTCCGTTTACACAGACTTTATGCAAAGGCAGAGAAATGCGAGTTCGAGCAACAAAGCATCCAATTTCTGGGACTAATAATCTCTCCAACAGGCATTAAAATGGATCCCCAGAAAGTATCCGCCGTGCTGGACTGGCCGGTACCCCTAGACAAGAAGGGGATTCAGCGGTTTATCGGGTTTGCAAACTTTTATAGAAAATTTATCAGGGGATTCTCGGCCATAATTTCACCCATCACGCAGCTGACCAAACAGAATGCCCGTTTCTCCTGGAACCAATCAGCTCAAGATGCCTTTGAGAATCTCAAAAAGCTATTTACCTCGGCCCCAATCCTCAGCCATCCTGAACCATCACTACCGTTCATTTTGGAGGTTGACGCTTCTGAAATAGCGGTGGGTGCAATACTATCACAACGAAGGGGCAGCAAAGACCTAATGCATCCTGTGGGGTTTTTCTCCCGTAAACTTTCTCCCGCGGAGAAGAACTACGATGTTGGCGACCGGGAGCTCCTCGCTATTAAAACTGCTCTGGAGGAATGGAGATACCTGTTGGAGGTAGCTTTGCATCCGGTACTAATATACACTGACCACAAAAACCTAGAGTACTTGAGATCTGCTAAACGCCTGAAGCCTCGGCAAGCCCGCTGGGCCCTGTTTTTCTCCCGTTTTTGTTTTCATATAACTTACCGGCCAGGCTCAAAAAATATCAAACCGGATGCATTATCACGCATGCATGACAACCCGAAGGACTCATCCATCCCCGACACCATCCTGCCCGCAAACAATTTTCTACTCTTGCAAACGGATCTGCTCTCTCAGATTAAAGGAGCATCTTCTGAGTCATCTAGGCCTACAGGGATTGCTCTGACATCCAGAGATGGATTGCTATGGAAGGGGAGTCAAATTTTTGTCCCTGAGGAAGTCCGGATCAAGGTCTTGACGCTGCTGCATGATCATCCACTAGCAGGCCATTTTGGGGTTCGCAAAACCCTGGAACTTGTGCAACGCACATTCTGGTGGCCCAATCTGAAGGACTTTTGTGAGAAATATGTCAGTTCCTGCCCTACCTGCACCCAGAATAAGACGTCTAGAAAACGAGCTTGGGGTCTGTTAAAACCTTTGCCTGTACCTGATAGACCCTGGAAAATGATTTCCATGGACTTTATAGTAGAGCTTCCATGTTCTGACGGGTGTTCAGCCATTTTTGTGGTGGTAGATCGCTTAACCAAGATGGCCCACTTCCTTCCATTAAGGGGAACTCCATCTGCTATTGAAACCGCCCGCATATTCATTAAGGAAATCATCAGACTACATGGAGTACCTGCAAGCATAGTTTCAGACAGAGGGGTACAATTCACCTCACATTTTTGGAGAGCCCTGTGTGAAATCCTAAAAATTGAACTGGCCTTGTCCTCGGCTTATCATCCCCAAACTAATGGGCAGACAGAGAGGACCAATCAGACTCTTGAACAGTATATCCGATGCTTTACTTCATTTACACAGGATGATTGGGTGTCCCTGCTACCCTTAGCAGAATTCGCATACAACAATGCCAAACATTCAGCCACCGGTCAATCCCCTTTTTTCGCCAATTATGGCTTCCATTTAACCTTTCTACCCGATTTCCTTGCAGAATCCTCGGTTCCGGCAGTGCAGAATACAGTGGATTTCCTCAACCACAACAACCAGCTGTTGCAAGAGGCGGTGTCCAAGGCCCAGACGGACAGCAAGAGAGCCTTCGATCGAAGAAGAAGAGGAGAGTTGAAGTTACAACTTGGTGATCAGGTATGGCTTTCTACTACCAATATCAAGTTAGCATGTCCATCTAAGAAGCTGGCACCTAGGTTTATGGGACCTTTTCCGGTTAAGAGAAAAATTAATGAAGTGTCTTATGAATTGACTTTGCCTGATTCTCTCAAGATTCACCCAGTATTTCATGTGTCTCTGCTCAAACCTGCTATACCTGATCCCTTCCCTAATAGAGGAACTAGACCTCCTGAACCCGTCTTAGTAGATGGAAGCGAGGAATTTGAGGTTGAGGCTATTCTTGACTGTAGAAGAAGACAAGGACAAAATCAATTTCTCATTAAATGGAGAGGTTACGGCCCAGAAAGTAACTCATGGGAACCAGACAGCAATGTGCACGCCAGGCGTTTAGTCCGCGCTTTCTTCTCTGCCCACCCTGAGAAAAGAAGGCGTATGGGCATCCGGAGGCTGCCCTTTGGAGGGGGGCAATGTCAGGGACCTGTTGGCGCCGGACCGGCGCATGTGCGTACGCCAATGCGCCGACGCGCTCCTGCTCAGGCAATTCAGCAATCTCCAGCCGTTGCCGCGCGTCAGCGCGGCGCTCGGGCGCGCGCGGGTGCGCGGCGCGTGTGTGTACACGCGCGGGTGCGTGCACGCGTACGCGCGCGCGCGCGTTCGCATTAGCGCCGTTTTGGCGCCAAGAGGTGCATAAAAGTTCTCCTGTTGCAGGAATGCGCTGCTGTTTCGTCTCAGCTCTGTGGATCTGCTTAACCTGTACCTGATTGATCTGTTTGTAATTTTGAACATTTTTAACGTGTTTAGCTCCAGCCAAAAAATCTTTTCTAAGCTTTTTGGAAAACATAGGGAAGGGTTATCACCCCTGTGACATTTGTTTTGCTGTCTTTCCTCCTCTTCAGAAGATTTCACCTCACTTTTTTGTCCCAATGAATAATGTGTTAGATTAACCACACTTTAAAGAGTTAAATTTATGAGTAATTTGGGTTTGTCATTATTATATGTTAATATATTTGATTATTAATTATTAGGTAGAATATTCTCCCATCACCGTATGGAGAATATGGAAACTCACAGTGTGAGTGACTGTCACGTTATTTACGTAGGAGTTGTTCGAAGTGGAATATCCACATATATTAGACTAATCACACCTTTAAGGGATTAATTTATGAGTAAAGTAGGGTATTTTATTTTAATATTTCATGTCAATATGAGTTTAAAACTTTTGATCACTCATAATTAGGCATTATCTGAATAAGGAAATAGGTGCTAAGAGGACGTGAGAGGTAGTTTGAAAAGCATGGAAGTTGCCTGAAGATCTCGGATCGTGGGGATGACCCTGATTCTGAGAATCTAGGATAATATAGTGGCATGTTTCCCTATAATATTAGAGAAATCAGGGACCCCCCTACCCTTAAAACCTCCATCAGGCACTGTGATCACTACATATAATGATATATTTATATGAGGAGAAAGATATAGTAGTAGAATTGCTTTATATATACATCTATATACTATTATAACCAGAGTTGGATTGTATTAGTGGTAGTGCATAATGAATAATGAATCTTTTTATTGTAATTTTACAACATTTTAAACTGTTATTTTTATATGTATATGTTTTTTTGTGTTTGATACACTCTTCACCATATGCAGTAGTGAATATTTTGAACCCCGTGTACTTTGCAGTGATTGAAGTGCCAGCATCTCTGTCTTTTTAACATGTATGCAAAGTACGCGCATAGATGAGTGTAGGGTTAATCTCACACTGCTATACTGATAAATGATATCTTAAGCCCATGATTTATGCTGTTTAGGTAGGGCGGAGTGAATGTACATCATGTGCATTTAGTTCCGTTCTTTAATGCTGGAGAAGTTGTGGCTGCGGGGACACGAGATGTGCGCAAGCGCGTTGAGGCTTCGTTAGTCAGGTGATGAGAGGAGGGGATAAAAGGAATGAGCGTCACACCACACAGCCAATCCCATGAGTAAGTCAGTGTGTGACGAAACATGTCGGGGCGTGGCTGTGTGACGTATTCCACCAATGACGAGTGACGCTGCCGCATCGTATGAGGAAGTGTTACACTGTTAGAGCGGTGAGACGCCGGGAGTAGGTGAGAGAGACATCGAAACGCCTGCACAGCTCGGGTCCGCCGTGACCACAACCCATATAGTGGCTGATCTGTATATATCTGTTGCTGTGCTTTGAAGATCGGTTTGCAGTGGAAAGTGTGTTATCTGCGTTTTTTACACTGGTTACATGTGAGTTTTATACTAAAGATTTGAAGTGCTTTTAATAAATTTTCAAACGGTTTTGCACTATTGGAGTATTTTTTGTATCTTTCACATATGGAACGATCCCTGCATACGATTCTGTTATTGTGATCTGCCAATGTGACCCATGTGATGTGGTCAACAAGCGTGTAAGCCTTAACACGAGAGTGTGGGCATTAGGAGTCGGTAAGTGGATTACCACAGGGAGTGGGATCACCAAGCACTGGGGTGTGGTGGAAGAAAAGAAAAGCAAGTTCACAGTGAAAGGACTATTATGAACTGATTTTTCATTTTTTCATTTTTTTTGGTTCCAATTTAACACTTGTCACTGGGTGGTTATTTAATTTATTTATTTATTTATCTTTTTGATGTACATAGTCGATGTGTATATCCTTTTTTTGAGGTGTTTTTGCATAGGATTAATTTAATTAGCGCCACTGTGTTTATTTCTGTGTTTAAGGTTATTTATTTTCACACTAAGAAACACTGTGTACAGTATTTATATCCTTTAAAGTGGCAGCTCTAGATTAATTTGAGTATAGGTCTAAGGCGCAGTGGTGGTAAATGAGATAGGAGGGCTATTTTTGTTACTCATATTACCAACGGTTGAGATTTCACTAAATGTAAATAACAGGAACGGATCTAGCTGAACACTGTGAGCAGGACGCACTGCACTAAATGTAAATAGCAGGAACGGATCTAGCTGAACACTGTGAGCAGGACGCACTGCACTAAATGTAAATAGCAGGAACGGATCTAGCTGAACACTGTGAGCAGGACGCACTGCACTAAATGTAAATAGCAGGGACGGATCTAGCTGAACACTGTGAGCAGGACGCACTGCACTAAATGTAAATAGTCTAGATAGAAGATAACAGGAACGGATCTAGCTAAACTGAATACAGTGTATATATATATATGCAACACCTGGTGTTAGGTACCTGGTAGTGAGCCTGACTTGTAGGAGAAGACCTCTCATACAACGCTGGTTCAAGAGCCACTGGAGTGGGGACAGTGGTCTCGAGAGCACAGTGGGGTAGGAGTGCCTGCTAGAGATGAAGGCTCTGATGCTGGAGCAGAGTAGAGATCCCTCCAGGGATGGCTGGGCTGCAGGTAAGGTGATGACAGGAAGCAGCAGACTGCAGTACTGAAGGTGCAGATGCAGAAGTCACTGGAGCTGGAGCTGAGGGTGCAACAGCACGGCAAACAAACGGCAGGCACTAGCAAGGTCAAACAGTCCGGGTCAGCAGGTAGCAAGGCGTTCGTGCGAACTTTCGGTCCGTTCGCGGGTTCTGGTGCGAACCGAACCGGGGGGTGTTCGGCTCATCCCTAATGCAGACGATTGGCGTCAAGGCCCACCTGCCGGGAACCACATGTATGCGTACTGCCAGCACCAAGGGGTTAACCACTTGCCGACCAGGGCACGACGATATACGTCGGCACAATGGCCCGGCTACGCAAATGGGCGTACAGGTATGCCCCCCTTTAAGAAGCGGCATTGTGAGCACGCATGTGCCCGCCGCGTGCTCCATGACCGTGCCCGCGGGACCGCAGACTTGATGTCCGCCGGTGTCCCGCGATCATGTCACGGAGCGGCAGAACAGGGAGAAACAAGGCATTTCCCTGTACTGCCTAGTCACAAGACAGAGATCTACAGCTCCCTGTCATTGGGAGCAGTGATCACTGTCATGTCAGTGGTAGCACATCCCCCCACAGTTAGAATCACTCCCCAGGACACACTTAACCCCTTCTTCGCCCCCTAGTGTTTAACCCCTTCCCTGCCAGTGTCATTTATACAGTAATCAGTGCATTTTTATAGCACCGATCGCTGTATAAATGACAACGGTCCTAAAATGGTGTCAAAAGTGTCCGATGTGTCCACCATAATGTCGCAGTCATGATAAAAATCACAGATTAATAATAAAAATGCCATAAATTTATCCCCAACTTTTTAGACGCTATAACTTTTGCGCAAACCAATCAATATTTGCTTATTGCAATTTTTTTTACCAAAAATATATAGAAGAATACATATCGGCCTAAACTGGGGAAAAAAATTAGTTTTTTTATATATTTTTTGGGGATATTTATTATAGCAAAAAGTAAAAAATATTGTGGGAAAAAAAGGACATGAATTTTGTTTGGGTGCAACGTCGCGCGACCGCGCAATTGTCAGTTAAAGCGATGCAGTGCCGAATCACAAAAAGTGCTCTGGTCAGGAAGGGGGTAAAATCTTTCAGGGCTGAAGTGGTTAAACTGGTAACCTGTAAAGGGTTTTTAAAGCATTGCCTATGGATAATTGAATGTACTGTCAACTAAAGAGGAAAAGTGCACAAGAAACAGCCACATCTGTAAGTATTGAGGAAACAAAATAAAATAGAACTAAGTATTACCAAAAGGGCGGATTTTTTAGGCTAAGAAACAATGGAGAAGAGACATACTATAAACAATCAAATTTAACAATTACATAGAATAATCAAATTTGGATAAAAAATGTAACATATATGCATCTATGCTTTTGTGCAGTGAGCCCCTGTACGTCTACGCGTTTCGCCGCTAGGCTTCTTCAGGACACAGCCAAGGTTCAAAGACGGAACAGATAAGAGAATATGTTTCTCTATCTTAATTTGGGATACAATGTCATATATAGCCACGATAGGATGAACGGTTCATTTAAAAACTATGAATAGATCCAATACCGCTGAGTCTATAAGCAGGGGCAGATGAAATTTTAATATTCCTGGTTTAAAAGAGGCAAAAAAGAGGGCCAGAAGGCGTCCAACATATAGGTCCTTAATTAGGTTTCAGCAGTGCTGATGGCTATGTAAAGCCTGACAGCATATCCCTGTATATCCAGGATTTTGGTCAAAGAGCATGCCCCTGGGAGACAGCAATCCACTGCACACAGTGAATTCGTGTGTAGTGGATTGCTGTCTCCCATCAGCACTGCTGAAACCTAATTAGGGACCTATATGTTGGACGCCTTCTGGCTCTCTTTTTGCCTCTTTTAAACCAGGAATATTAAAATTTCATCTGCCCCTGCTTATAGACTCAGCAGTATTGGATCTATTCATAGTTTTTAAATGCATTGTTCATCCTATCGTGGCTATATATGACATTGTATCCCAAACTAAGATAGAGAAACATATTCTCTTATCTGTTCCGTCTTTGAACCTTCGCTGTGTCCTGAAGAAGCCTAGCGGCGAAACAGGTAGAGGTACAAGGGCTCACTGCACAAAAGCATAGATGCATATATGTTACATTTTTTATCCAAATTTGATTATTCTATGTAATTGCTAACTTTAATAAATGTGATTGTTTATAGTATGTCTCTTCTCCATTGTTTCTTAGCCTAAAAAGTCCGCCCTTTTGGTAATACTTAGTACTACCTTATTTTGTTTCTTGAATGTACTGTCGTCTGTCACCATTCCAGGGGCGTGCACAATTTTAAAGCTTGGCATGTTTGTTATCTATTTACTCAACGTAACATAATTTTTTATATTTAACCAAAAAAGTGGGTATTATATTGTGTTTGTGTGCACTAAAATGTATGTAAGTTTTTTTCCCCAAAAAATGTGCATTTAAAAAACCACTGTGCAAATACTGTGTGACATAAAAAGTTGCAACACCCCCCATTTTATTCTCTAGGGCCTCTGCTTAAAAAAACATATAATATTTGGAGGTGCTAAGTCATTTCCTAGCAAAAGAAATGCAGATTTTTACATGTAGGCGAGAAATGTCAGAATTGGCCCAGTAGGCCAGTGGTTAATTTAATATATAGAGTCTCTTTTTTTTTTTTTCCAAGTACTGGGGAACGTAAAGCACACAGATAGACCTGGTCTATGTTAGTGACCAATAATTCACCACATTACAATAATATTAGTAACAACAAGGCATGCAGGAAAGCAGTAACACATAGTGCAGGAAGTATCACTTTAAAAATAGAGACATTGGCTGTGACCGTTTATTTCTCATCTTGCTCATCAGAACATCTCACCTGCAGACAATGTATTTTCTGGCTGTCCTAATGCTTCTATACCTGGGTGCAGCATCCTCAGGTGAGAGCTTTATATTGGGGAAGAGGAGGGGATGGGTGAAGTGAGGATTTAGGATTTGGAAGATGATGTTTGTGGTTTCATCCTGCAGTTTGCACCTCTTTTAGATGCTCATAAATATGGGTATATTTGTGGAACTGATCAGGTTGGAGAGCTAAATGGGCAACTTCAACTGAGCTTTTTTCGGCACCTATGGGGGCAAAATGTTAGACTTTTTTAAACTAAGGTGAATAAAGAAATGCAGACCAAACAGCAACACAGGTACATGACAAGAAGGGTAAACAATGTTGAAAATGCCTGTGTTGTATGTTACAAGGATTGTTATTTTAGGGTTCTTGCGTAACGTTTAGTATATTATTTTTTGGAGATACAAGAAAAACACATAGGGGTTGATTTATTAAAACTGGAGCATTCAGAATCTGGTGCAGCTGTGCATGGTAGCCAATCAGCTTCTAACTTCAGCTTGTCCAAACAAGCTTTGACAAAAAAAACCTGAAAGCTGATTGGTTTAGATGCAGAGCTGCACCAGATTTTGCACTCTCCAGTTTTAGTAAATCAACCCCTACTGCTATGTGTAATGTTGTATTTTCCATTATCTGCAGGTGTCTGCTTTTTGTAAAAAAAAACTTTACTGCAGTTCCTCCTTCATAGCTGCCAGATGCTATTCACAATGGCTGTCTTCTGGCTACTTTCTTCCAGCTGCTGCTACTGAGAAAAGTTGCACCTCTTGGTGGTAAAAGGGCACAACTTTATTCAGTAGCAGTTGCAGCTGTAAATCAGGGATATGTAATTGAGGGACCTCCAGCTGTTGCAAAACTACAAGTCCCATCATGCCTCTGCCTCTGGGTGTCATGCTTGTGGCTGTCAGAGTCTTGCTATGCCTCATGGGACTTGTAGTTCTGCAACAGCTGGAGGTCCGCTAATATCCCTGCTCTAAAGCCTCATACACACAGTAGGATTGTTGCCCAACCGAGCGTCTCATTTTTATCACAAGGGCGTGTGCCAGGATCTTGTCTTGCATACTAACGGTACACAATTTTCGTGCCACAAGCACGAACGTAGTGACGTGCTACGAGGAATTTCAGCTCTTGAGCGCCACCCTTTGGGCCCCTTCTGCTAATTTTGTGTTTGGTGAGCACTGATTCCGAGCATGCGTGTTTGTACTTTCAATCTTCTGTGTGACAGATTTGTGTACTGACCGAATGAAAATAAAACCGCTGTCCGCCAAAAATTTACTAGCCTGTTATCCAACATTTGTTGGCGGGAAATTGGACAGTTGTCAAAAGGCGTTTACTAATGGTAAGATTTTAGGACAACAGTCTGTCAACAGACAATCTCCTGCCAACAATCGTACCGTGTGTATGAGGCTTAAGAGTGCCAGAAGGTAGCCACTCAGGGCTGTACCCGTTGGCTGTGCAAGAGGCAGAGCAGGAATAATGTTTGCGAGATGTAGCCTGAATTAGGCTGAGTAGTTGCTGTTACAAGTCTGTATCCAGGCTGCAAGGTTCCTTAATCACTTCCCTAACAGGCCAATTCTCACATTTCTCTCCTACATGTAAAAATCATAATTTTTTTGCTAGAAAATTACATAGAACCCCCAAACATTATATATGTTTTTTTTTAGCAGAGACCCTAGAGAATACAATGGCAGTCATTGCAAATTTTTATCTAGCACGGTATTTGCGCAGCAATTTTTCGAATGCGTTTTTTTTGGAAATAAAACAGTTTTGGGCTTTAAAAAAAAACAAAACAAGAAAGTTAGCCCAATGTTTTTGCATAATGTGAAAGATGAAGTTACGCTGAGTAAATAGATAACTAACATGTCACGCTTAAAAATTGCACACGCTCGTGGAATGGCGCCAAACTTCGCTATTGAAAAATCCCCTTAGGCAACGCTTTAAAAATTTTTACTGGTTACATGTTTTGAGTTACAGAGGAGGTCCAGGGCCAAAATTGTTGCTCTCGCTCTAACGTTCGCGGCGATACTTCACATGTGTGGTTTGAACACCATTTTCATATGTGGGCGGGACTTATGTATGCGTTCGCTTCTGCGTGCGAGCCACGGGGACAGGGGCGCTTTAATTTTTTTTTTTTTATTGTTAATTTTACTTTTTTATTTTAGCTTGACACTTTTTTTCCCCCCAAATTTTTTTTGATCACTTTTGTTTCTATTACAAGGAATGTGAACATCACTTGTAATAGGAATAAGCATGACAGGTGCTCTTTACAGTGAGATGTGGGGTCAATAAGAATCCACATCTCACCTCTAGGCTTAGAAGCCTGAAATCAAAAAAAAAAAAAAAAAAAAAAGAAAAGATCACCGCTTCCCAGCCGAATCGGCTTTTTTGAATACAGAGGCTCTAAGCCGAGGACGTCATTTGGCGTACGGCGGGCGGGAAGCAGTTAAAGGGGAATTTCAGCTTAATTTTGAAAAGAAAAGTATGGGTTTAAGAAAAAAAAAAAAAATATATATATATATATTATGTTTACTTAAGTGGATGCAGCATTGATCCGATGCTGCATCTTTCCCCTGTCAGCTCTGAGACAGAGAACTGAACGATCAAGCACTGCTGATTGCTCAGCTCTCGGTCTTCAGTGAACAGGGAGCTCTCTGCTCTGCCCCTCTAGTGCTCTCTAATGTACTGTAGTGTTTCGCCATTCCAGAGGCATGCACAATTTTAAAGCATGACACGTTTGGTATCTATTTACTTGATGTAACATCATCTTTAATATTTTATTAAAAAAGTGGATATTTTATTGTGTTCGCATGCACTAAAATCAGGGTGGATTTGATTTAATTCACTAGTAAAAAGGCTTGATTTAAATCCACTCGATTTAAATCATAATTTTTAAAGAGCAACTGTCATCTCTGTCCCGTAGAGGCTCCTCCTCTGACCCGCTGTTGACTCACCGACAGTCCCATTCACTTTAATGTGGCGGCTGGTGATGTGGCGGTGACACAACAAGGTGAGGGACGTGGCGGCAGCAGGTGACTGGATGCCCGCTAACAGGCACTGCCATGATGGATCTGAAATGACAGGTGCTCTTTAAATGTAAGGACTTATTCTTGCTGGCAGTTAGAATCTTTAATATTTGCAAACAAAATGAATTAATAAAACAGTGATATCAGAACCGATTCAATCATACAGTTTGCAGTGTACATAGATTTGCAAAACAATGGGGTAAAGGAATATTCCTGAACTTTGTTTTATCTCATGGTTACTGTGAAATGTGTGAAAAGTGTGAATGCATCAATGCAGTGCATGTTATCTGAGCTTGCAGAGCTTGGATTCATTGAATGAGTTTACCAAAAATTTAAATATTGCAGAATATACAGCGTCATGCTATATAACTAAACTCCATTGCATGCTGAATAAACTGAATTATTAAAGTGGTTGTACACCCTGTACAACCACTTTTACCTACAGGCAAGCCTATATTAAGGCTTACCTGTAGGTGCTGGAAATATCTCCTAAACCTCCAAGGTTTAGGAGATATTTACAATAAAGCCATGCGCCAATGTCTACGGCACAGGCGTTCTTTAGAAAGGGCAGATCGTGCCGTTTCTGAAGGGCTCATGCTGTGACTGGTGGCTCCCGTGCACATGCGCAGGAGTGACGTCACGTGACTCCGGCCAGTCACAGAGCCAAATTTCGTGGCCCCAGAAGGAAGAGGGTGGAGATGGACGCTCGCTGCTAGTAGGGACAGCGGTGACATCGCAGGCTTCGGTTTCAGGTAAGTGACACATAATGGGCTACTATGCAATGCATAGTAGCCCATTATGCTTTTCCTTTGCAGGGAAATAAAGAGGAAGTAAAACCCATCAGGGTTTACTTCCTCTTTAATGTATCTTAAAAAGAAAACTATCTTCAGATAGATTTTTACTCAAAAAGCATTTTACTAATATAAATTTGATAAAAATCAAAAAAATGTCAACATAAATACATTTTTTTAAATTTTTTTTTTTTTTTAAATCATTGATTTTTATCTACCCTGACTAAAATTCATGAAAGATTTTTATCCCCAAAAATGTGCAGTTGAAAAGGTAAAAAA
This sequence comes from Lithobates septentrionalis, assembly GCA_037952835.1. NCBI lineage: Eukaryota > Metazoa > Chordata > Amphibia > Anura > Ranidae > Lithobates > Lithobates septentrionalis. Next base: position 678,925 of record JBBDGP010000289.1, on the reverse strand, counting down.
AAATATGTATACAGTATTATGCTCACCAACGATCCGATGCTGCATCTGTCCCCTGCTGACTCTAAGATGAAAAACTTGGAAAACCAAGATGGAAAAAGCGATCAAACACTGCTGATTGCTCCTCTCTTGGACTTCGGTGAATGGAGAGCTCTCTGCTCGGCCCCTCACTGGAGCACTGGGCTGTGAAGGGGCTAGTGTGGCCAGCTCAGTCTCCCAGCGGTTCGCTGAGAGGCTTATCCGGCTGTCGGTCCAGGCATCTGGGTGAATTCCGATCATACGGTCCGGATCTTTTCAATGCCTTGACCGGTTCTGTGACATCAGTCATCAGCAGGCTTTAGCCCACTGTTGGCTGAAAATGGGTCAAAAGAGTGCAGAACAAGCTGCACTCCTGTAATCCATGGGAGAAGTACAGCCAAAAAAAGCTTTGGCTATACTTCTCCTTTAAGTCAGCAGCTACAAATACTATTTAAAAATCAGGTACTTGCCAGAGCCTGGGGTCCAACACTGTCTTCCCAAAGCTGGTTCTTCCTACCACTGTGGATTGTTGGCACTGCTGCCTTGGACATGAGAGCTAGCTGTGGTTCCTGCAGCACTTTGCAAATGGTCCTGCAGCCTCCTGGGACATGTGTTGTGTCCCGGGAGACTGTGGGAAGGAAGTTGGTGGGACAAGGGATTAAAAAAAAGTACTCGCCGCCCCCCTCTCCCCCCCCCCCCCCCCCGAAAAAAAAAACTGTTACTCAATTACAGGCTGGGAGGGCGGAGAGAACAAACAAGACTTCACTTTTTGAGTGAAGTTCCGCTGTAACTGCAAAAAAAACCCCAAATCTTAGGAAAAGTTCATGGTTGAACTTGGATAGGTGGACCACCCGGAGAATAGGCAATGTGTCATTTAAACCGACCTGAATAGTTCAGAAAAAAAGTAAATAGTAAAAAAAATATATATACCCCCTGGGGTGTATATGGAGGGAGGTGCACTGTGTGGAGGGTGCACTGAACCAATTGTTGGGCTTTAAAAATTGAGAGAATTCTGCCAGATAATGAATTTTATATGGAGTCCACCATTGTTGTGACTTTGAGTATGGCATCGGTTGATACTGATCTATAGACCTTGATGGAAGTACTTAAATGTAATCCCAATATCTACATTGGAAGAAATGATATGTACTTTTTTTCAGGTGGTGCTGATGTGGTGGGGAGAAGAGGGAGTTCTACAGTTCTGAAATGTGGAGAGGATCCTGGAGACCAGTTAGTGGCCGTTGTATGGAAGGTCCATCACATTAATAGTTCTCAGTGTTACATCTCATATTTTGCAAACAAAAGAGGACCTAATGTACATCATGACTGCAGCCCGAGAATGAAGCTTACCAATATATCACTGACCATCCAGAACACCCAAATATCTGATGAAGGGAGCTACACTTGTGAATTGTCATTTCCTGAAGGGACCTTTATAAAGACAACCATTTTACAAGTATTAGGTGAGCATCATTTAACTCCTTTTATGTAGCTGATTTAATATACAGGTTATGGTGTAGTTTAGAACAAAGGCGTCTTATGCCATGATCTATAGATTCACATCAAATAATACTCATCTTGCATAACAGGACCCGGGTCTGAACCTGCGACCTCTGCTGTGTCTGGCGATGTATCTTCTTTCTGAGCCATCTGAGTTGCTGAGCTTCTCAGATCCATCAGACCATCCCGGGGCGATCCTAAGGACCACAACCTGGTATTAACACACAGGGCTGGTGCAAGGATTTTTTACACCCTAGGCCAGTGATGGTGAACCTTGGCACTCCAGATGTTTTGGAATTACATTTCCCAAGATGCTCAACTACACTACAGCAAGTGCAAGAGCATCATGGGAAATGTAGTTCAAAAGCATCTGGAGTGCCAAGGTTCGCCATCACTGCCCTAGGCGAAACCTCATTTTGATGCCCCCCTTGGCTCCACCCCCTTTGCCCTGCCCATGTATACCCACCTTTTTAATAAGGTGCCCATCAAATGCAACCCACCAGCACCCATCAAATGCAGCCTCACCAGCGCCCATCAAATCCAGCCTACCAGCGCCCATCAATGCAGCCTACCAGCGCCCATCAAATCCAGCCTACCAGCGCCCATCAATGCAGCCTCACCAAAGCCCATCAAATCCAGCCTACCAGCGCCCATCAATGCAGCCTACCAGCACCCATCAATGCAGCCTCACCAGCGCTCATCAAATGCAGCCTACCAGTGCCCATCAATGAATGTTTGCTTGCTTCAATTCATTCGGGAGTCGGGACACAGACACAGTCCTCTCTGACACTATATGTGAACGCAGCGGCGGCTGCCTGCTGATGCTGAGACTTATTTGCTTGCTGCAGAGAGAAGAGAGTAGGAACACCAGTGGCCGAGCTCCCAAGGCAGAAGTGCGCCCTAGGGGCTGCCTAGTTTGCCTAGTGGTAGCACCGGCCCTGTTAACACACACACAAACCCATCTCCACATCAGGAGCTCTGGCGAACACCAGCTAGTGCTTAGACACTGCATCTTGGGTGAGTCCATGTCTAAGGGGGGGTGGTCTGCCCCAGGTGCCACACACTGGGGGGGGGGGTGCCAGGCCGGCGCCCCCCATAAGTGAAGCAGTGACAGCGAGGGGGGGGCTCAGGCAGTGCAGCGGCGATGGATGTGAGCGCAGGGAGTGGCGAGCTGTGACAGTATGCAGTGGTGCCCGGGCTGGGTGCGGACTGTACCGCTACCCGGGTGACATGCTGCCGGATTGACGCAGGAGCAGGAGATATAGAAAACACTGTCTCTCTCTCTCCTGCACAGCAGGGGAGGGAGAGAGAGACAGTGGGCCAGCTCTGAATAGAAGACGGTAAATGCTAGCAGGTGATTGGTTGCTAGGTGATCCTAGCAACCACTCATTAGCATTGTTAATATGAAAAATTAACTCCAGCAGTTCCCGCCCTCTCTTCAGCGCTGCTGTGTCTCCCCCTCTGCGTGAGTAAGGTAGGAAGAGGCAGAGCTGTGTAACATGCAGGGGGTCCAAAGCTGGGGGGGTTATGTAATGTGCAGGGGTCCAGAGCTGCGGGGTGGGGGGTGGGTTGTGTAATGTAAAGGGGTCCAGAGGTGCAGGGTGCTGTGTGATGTAAAGGGGTCCAGAGGTGCAGGGTGCTGTGTGATATAAAGGGGTCCAGAGGTGCAGGGTGCTGTGTGATGTAAAAGGGTCCAGAGGTGCAGAGTGCTGTGTAATGTAAAGGGGTCCAGAGGTGCAGGGTGCTGCGTGATGTAAAGGGGTCCAGAGGTGCATGGTGCTGTGTAATGTAAAGGGATCCAGAGGTGGAGGGTGCTGTGTGATGTAAAGGGGTCCAGAGGTGCAGGGGGTTGTGTAATGTAAAGGGGTGCAGGGGGTTGTGTAATATAAAGGGGTCCAGAGGTGCAGGGGGTTGTGTAATGTGCAGGGGTCCAGAGCTGCAGGGGGAGACTGTGTAATGTAAAGGGGTCCAGTTGTGGAGAGGGGGTACAAAGTAGTGATAGAGAGATATAGGATCTGCCCCGGGTGCCAAATGCTCTAGGTACGCCCCTGCCTGCTGCTGCACTTATCCGGCTGGTCAGTGGGAGCCTCTCTACTGCGATAGCTACTTGCCTCCGGGTCTGACGCCTGACTGTGACAGCACAACCTAATGTGACCTGAAATATAAATTAATGTTATAGTTATATAAAATTAGGGTTACCAGATTTAACTAGGCTTACACAGCCACTTTCAAGCATGCCAACAAAATCACACCCTCATGTGTAGCCACAACCACAAAATAACACCTTCATTTTTAACACACACTGAAAAAAAAGGCATACATTCAAGATATAAAGACATATTACTTATAGCACCATGAAAATAGGAAGATGCGTAGCATACCGCAGTGAATTGTGGGTTTGGGCTTAAGGCTGCTTTCACACTGCGGCGCTTTACAGGCGCTATATCGCTAAAAATAGCGCCTGCAAAGTGCCTGTAAAGCGCCTCTCCTCTCACTCCAGTGTGAAAGCCCGAGTGCTTTCACACTGGAGCGGTGCGCTGGCAGGACGGCAAAAAAAGTCCTGCAAGCAGCATCGTTGAGGCGCTGTAGGAGCGGCTGATACCCTTTGCCGGCGCTTTTAACCCTTTTTCGGCCGTTAGCGGAGGTTAAAAGCGCCCCGCTAGTGGCCGAAAAGCGCCGCAAAAATGACAGTAAAGCCCTGCTAAAAATAGCGCCGTAAAGCGCCGACGCTTGGGTACTGCCAGTGTGAAAGTGCCTGAACATTTTAGCTGCCATGGCCATTTTTGCACATTTCAAAAATAATTTTAGGCCTGAAGATTAGTTAAACCCCCCCAAACACTATATGTTTTCTGAAAGTAGAAACCCTGGAGAAAATAATTCTGCAGTTCTCATTTTTCATATCACATTATATTTGCGCAACAGTTTATTAAGTTTATTTTAGGGCACAAAAAAAGGCAATATACTATATTACCTATTTTTTGGGGGAAAATTTAATAGATGAGGTTGTGCCAAGTTAACCTCTTGGCGCCGAGCGCGCAAGTATGCAGCTTCTCGGTGACCAGGCCTTGGCAACTAATGGTCACATATTTTTATGCAGTAGCGCCAACAGTGCTGTGCTGAGAGCACGCGCCCTGTGCGCGCCCGGTGGCTCACAGAAAACTCCCAATCGATCCTTACAATCAGGAGTTTTCCATTTATGTGACGGCCGTGACAGCCATTCATGATGGTCACATGGTCACATAGCAAACCCCTTAAAGGGCCATCGGCAGCCAGCACCAAGGGGTTAATAAATACCCAATATGTCAAGCTTTAAATTTGTCCATGCCTGCAAAATAACAGCAAATTTTGATACCCTATATTTTCCATAGGTGACACTTTAAAAGTCCCTACAGGTCATCAGTTTGGAGAACTGTAAATAACGGGCATAGAACTATTGCTCTCGCTCTGGTGTGCGTGGTAATATGTAACATGTGTATCGCAAGTGATGTTTTCATACCAAGGTGCCCCGACCATGTATGTTTATGAGTGCATGTGGGGGCGAGGCAGGCTCAACATTTTTTTTTTTTTCGTTTTGGGTGTAACTTTTTTTTTGTGCTTTTTTTTACTATCACTAAACCTTTATTTATATCACATAGGTACAAAGATTGTCAGCCGAACAGTGACTGCATTCAATTACAACTACCAGAGAACAGAACCTTGTTTACACACACATCCCCGTTCTGGCTCTCGTGCCCGCGATGGCGCGTGGCTATTGGACATCGCGGCCCGCCGCATTGTGTCTCCCGGCGGCGTGCGTGCACCTACTATGGCTCTTAAAGGAGCCAACGTACAATGATGGTGATTCGTGTGAACGTGCCGACCTGCCGCAGTATAATGGCGGCGGCTGGTCGGCAAGTGGTTAATCTTGTTTGGAACTTTAGAGTAATTTATAAACTTGTATGGACTTTATACTCACCTGGTGACAATGGACACCAACACCATGATAATTAAATTAATATTCCTATTCCTTCTGTATTGAACTGCATTGTAATTGTACTGTCCCCCTCTCTACATTGTAAAGTGCTGTGCAAACTGTTGGCACTATATAAATCCTGTATAATAAAAATAATAATAATATTCCTTCCATCTCTGTATCTCTCAGTGCCAGTGTCGGCTCCAGTCCTGGATGTTACGTGTCCCCAGAATGGCAGCACTGAGATCCCCTGCAGGGTGGACCCCTCCGTCTATCTGATAACGAATAAAGAGTCAATTGAATATAATGTCACCAACTCAGGGTGGACATTCCGGGTCACTGTGCCTTCTGTGTCACTGTGGGATTCCTGGAACATGAACTGTATGGCGAAAAACCAAAATAGTGAGAGATCCACCATTCAGATGTTCTACGCATGTTCAGGTAACAGACGTGTGTTCTGCCCCTGCTGGGTCCTGTTTAATAACTCTATAAGTACCAGTGCAATGTTCCTCCCTCATCCCTATTGTACTCGTCAGATCCCCGTGGCTGGAGGTCAGCTTGTCTGCCGCACCTGAAGGGATAAACTAGTCAAACAAGTTTATAATAGATTAGTCATGTGCAGAACGGAAACATTTGTTTAGTTTAGTTTCAATTCGTTATTTACATGAATTCATTTCGTTCATTTAATTCTTTTTCGCAATTTGTTTCATTTATTCGGGTTCAAATTGATTGGTTATTCACATAAATTAATTTGGTTAAATTTGTTCAATGTATTTAATTCGTTTTTGGAATTCATTTCGTTTTTTCAAACTCATTTCGACCGAATTCAAAAAATTTGAATCAATTGGAATTCCATTCGAAATCGAATTTATTCTATTCAAAATTTGAGTTTCTGAAGAAGGTTATATACTTTCTATTTTCTTCTCTTCTGTTCAGTAGTTTTTTCTAGTTTATTCTTTTCTATTTCATTTTCAATTCTATTCTTTTCTATTCTTTTATTTTATTAATCTAATTTATTCTTTCCTATTCTATTCAAATTCTATTCTATTTAAAAGTAGAATTTTGGAAGAAGGTTACATTTTTTCTATTTTATTCTGTTCTATTCTATTGTTTTTTCTATTCTATTCTTTTCTATTATTTAATGTTCTAGTCTATTCTCAGTAGTTTTTTCTAGTTTATTCTTTTCTAATTCATTTTCAATTCTATTCTTTTCTATTCTTTTATTTTATTAATCTAATTTATTCTTTCCTATTCTATTCAAATTCTATTCTATTTAAAAGTAGAATTTTGGAAGAAGGTTACATTTTTTCTATTTTATTCTGTTCTATTCTATTCTTTTCTATTATTTCATGTTCTAGTCTATTCTTTCATATTCTATGCTATTCTTTTCTATTCTATTCTATTCTATTCTAATCTATTCTTTTCTGTTCTATATAAATTTGAATAAATTCTATTCGAAATTTGAATTTGTGAAGATGATTATATTCTTTCTATTTTATTCTATTCTATTGTTTTTCTATTCTATTCTCTTCTATTATTTAATTTTCAATTCTATTTTTTTATTCTTTTACTTTAATAATCTAATTTATTCTTTTCTATTCTATTCAAATTCAAAATATATTCTATTTAAAAGCCGAATTTTGGAAGAAGGTTACATTCCTTCTATTTTATTCTGTTCTATTCTATTGTTTTTTTTCTAGTCTGTTCTTTTCTATTATTTCATGTTCCATTCTATTCTATTATTTTATTTTCTATTCTATTCTAATCTATTCTTTTCTGTTCTATATAAATTTGAATTAATTCTATTTGAAATTTGAATTTCCGAAGAAGATTATATTCTTTCTATCTTATTCTATTTTATTGTTTTTCTGTTCTATTCTCTTCTATTATTTCATTTTTTAATTCTATTCTTTTCTACTCTATTCTATTTTTTTATTTTCTGTCCAATTCCTTTATTTTTTTATTCTATCCCTTTATTTTCTATTCTATTTTTTCCATTCTTTTATTTTGGATTTGGTTCTGTTTTGCTCTATTCTATTCTATTCTTTTATTTTCTATTCTGTTCTTTTATTTTCTATTCTATTTTATGCTCTTATGAAATTCAAATTCAGTTTGAAAACTATCCAAAAACGATTCGAATTCATTTTGAAAACTATCCGAATTTCATCCGAAATTTTTGTTTCTTTATTACGGTTTCGTTTAAATTATTTACTATTGTAATTCGGAAATTTGGATACATCCATATCCCTGAATAACAGAAAGTTTGTCCGAATTTTGATTTGGAATGAAATGAACTGCACATGTCTATAACAGATCCACAGCAACAATCTCAGTACAAATACCTATAGAAAGATGTGTGCAGCCATATTACACATGAATGTAACTAGACACACAGCCATGACTATACTTTTCTGTTTCAAACGCCACTTTATGCATTGACATACCACTTTAGACCCCGTCTGTTGGACAATATGGTCAACTGCCTAGAGCGCCGGCGGGGGGACACCAGAATAGGAGGTTTGGAGCAGGTAAGTATACAGTGTTTATTATTTTTAGAGATATACAAAGAGCCTTTACACTTAAATTTTGATTCTGCAATAAGAAATACCCAGACAAGAATGTCGTTTTCCTTAACTGCCTGCTAAAGTATTTATGACTGCCAAAAGCCAGCTCTGCCAATGGAAGTTAGCCTTGCCATGACGGCTTTACAACACCTAATTGGAAGTCTTTAAGGCTTTGCAGATTCCAGGCCCAAAAGTGTTTATTTCACTTCAGCTATTTCAGAAATACCTGCATAATAGTTGTTTTTTTTTAACCGAGGCCTGTATAAACATACTGTAATGCAATGTATGATAGGCCTTACTGGAAGGTCTCTGGTTATCAGTAGTCTGTTAAGTAATGTAGATGATAGAATTGTTTTTGGTCATTTATGTGGCTTAATGGAAGTCTTTGGAAGTTGACAGACCCTCTTGAGTTGAGTAAGGTTTACTCAACTAAGCTGCTCAAGCTTTGAGAGTAGGGGTGGTCTATAAAATGTATCAGTTCTTTGTCTAACCCCTAAGATACAATTAACCACTGAATTTATTCTCTCTGGGGAAGAGGCGCTTGAGAGGGCATATGATTTCAATTTACAAATACCGTACTGATGACCACACAATACGGATAAAACTTTTTTGCGGAAGAGAGTTTAACAAGACACATGGCCACTCATTAAAATTAGAAGAAAAGAGGATTAACCTTAAACTACGTAGAGGGTTCTTTACTGTAAGAGTGGCAAGGATGTGGAATTCCCTTCCACAGGCGGTGGTCTCAGCGGGGGGGGGGGGGGGGCATCGATAGTTTCAAGAAACTATTAGATAAGCACCTAAATGACATACAACAACATACAGGGATATACAATGTAATACTGACATATAATCACACACACATGGGTTGGACTTGATGGACTTGTGTCTTTTTTCAACCTCACCTACTATGTAACTATGTATGTAACAATGTTTAAATCTGAATAGAAGGATTGAATGAATTTCTGAAAAAATGCCATCAAAAAAAGGCGGACTTTGTAGGCATGTCATGAGCCGGCGATTTGTAAAAAATATATAATCTTTATTACAAATGGTTAAAAAAAAACATATAACAAACAACAAAACCATATAGCTTGACAAGGTCAACAGATACCCAATAGAATAGACATGGAGGTATGGAACCTTATATGTAATAGTGTCCATAACAACTGCACAGGAGACAGCGCGTGTATGTATAGCAAAGAGTTAGGTCCATTAACTCCTCCATGCTTTCTTATCAACGCATTTCACAATTTGATAGCTTCCTCAGGACATATTGGGTAGGTGCTGATGGACCTTGCAGCCAGATATCGGTGATCTGGCAGGGACAGATAGGGTGTTGTTGTTTGTTATATGGTTTTTAACCATTCTGTAATAAAGATAATATATTTTTTTTACAAACCTCCGCCTCATGACATGCCTACAAAGTCCACCTTTTTTTGATAGAATTTTTTAAAAAATAATTTAATCCTTCTATACAAATATTGGATGTTGGCATAGTGGGGGTCCTCCTTTTCGAAGCTTAAATATGACAGTTTGTAGTACCCCTGTTAACTTTAGCAAAATAAAGGTGTCACTAAGTTTTCTTACTAAGTTTTGGGATGCCCAGACTTCATTACTGTCATATCAGCTTTTTGCAGTGTATCCTACAGTCTGATCATCAAAGCTCACAGAGAGGAGGGTCACTAGGAGACAATTGGGTAAGCTGCAGTGCATGAGCAAGAGCATGCCATTAGGAGGAGAGCGCATACTGGCAAAGAGATGAGCTCAACAGTGTGCTGCTTCTCTATTCACTGTCCAGTCACAGGGTTGAGAGGAGACCTGTACATGAAAGTGAAACTCCCAGCGGATCTACACCGTCCCGTTTTTTTTTTTTTTCACCTCCGCTTACCTTAAGATGGTATCTGCACATTTCCGAAACTCACTCACCCAGCAGATCCAACGATGTCATGCTGAGATCCTCTCATGCTCAGCCACAGCTCTGTCCTTCACCACCAAGTTCTTTCTGACATCATCGAGAGGCCCGCTGGCTCTTCTGGGTTCAGCGGCGAGCCTCCCAATGCTGCGCGGATAGGCCCGCCCCCTCCTCCTTTTCTGAATGGAAGGCTATGTTTCTGGGATATATGACATGCATATCCCGGGAGACACAGAGGTCAGTGTGCACGTTATTCTCCTAAGGCAACTGATGTGTATGGGGAGGGAGGTACGGACATTTGTGCTTAAAAAAAGGTAACCCCCCCCAAAAAAAACAGCGTGATACCAACAGAGGATGGAAGGAGGGGTGGAGTGGAGGGAAGAAGTGGAAGAGGGTAAAGGTCCACTTTCAGAAAAAATAAATCAGGTCTGCAAGGTAGGGCAGAGCTGTGTAAATATCAGGACTGGATTAAGTAATATAGAACTTTGAGAACTTGATCTCATATATGTATTTCCTCTATGTATGTAGCTGTTTCCTTGAAGACTAGCTTTAACAACCTTATCAAGATAACCAGAATCTCCAAACTGTTAATATTATAACTGCACTTCTAACTGTCCTACTAAATAATATGACTGTGTTTTACATATTGGTCTTCTGTATAACTGGCACAATATATCCCCAATTTTCTTTAAACATTGTATCTCCATTTATCAGAACATTCGACTGCGGTGTGGTCAAGCTGGGATCACCTCTTGTCACATGGTGTGGTCTGTGTCCTCTACACTGCGCTCCTCATCTACATAGTTTTTGACTGAACGAAGATGAAGAATGAGATGGTGAGGTGAGAGGACGATGAGGTATCAGACAGATATATCCATGGAACCAATGAAATGTAATCAACCAAAACAGCTTAGCGCAGCAAACATCAACATTTATCATCAATCTGGAAGTTGTACAAGGCCACATGAACAAGCCTACAACAAATAAGTAAAGACTTAAGAGCACTGACTTTTTTTCTCTCCATGGTACAAACTGAAATGAGAGTGCAGAATACACCCCCCAATATAGGATGTCTACAAGGAAATAACATTGTTATCAATAATGTATGTGTATGAAGGAACACTTTATGCCCAAAAGTTGAGGAAACCTGACCCTCGCAACTGTATGAACCTGTTAGACAACCCATTCCCCAATCTTGATAAATAATATGGAGTTGGTGCCCCATTTACAACAATAATTGCTTCTACAGCTTTCCAAAATATTTTGGAGCATGTCTGTCGGAATTAGTGTTCAGCCAAAAGTCAGGTTGGGTACTGATTTTGGATGAGAAGACCTGGTTTGTAAACAGTGTTCTGATTCATACCAAAGATGTTCAGTAGGGTTAAGGTCAGGTAGTAATGTTGCATGAGAAGAGCTGGCTTGTCAGGTGTCCACAAACATTTGGCTGTATAGTGTATATTTCAAATAATTAAGGCAAAACCTAGTAGGGACTTGTGCTGTTGGAGCCCAACAAAACCTTCTGGCACAAATATGACAGGAAGTCTTCCATTGCAGTGAATACATCCAGAAAAACACATAAGAAAGTTTTAGTCTCCTGGTTACTTATTTATATCATCAGCCCTGCTAGACTGAATCCCTCTCTGTCTATTTCCAGTCACTGATAACCTGGCTAGACACTTTGTCTAAACCAGGCGTCTCCAAACAGCAGCCCATGTGTAAGAGGGGTTTCATGGTTGGCTGTATTGGGCTCCAACAGCACAAGTCCCTACTCCCACTCCTGTCCTGTTAGAACATTATCCCTCCTGCTGTGGCCGAACCCTCCGCCATCCTGTGCCCCACTCCATGCCAGAGGCCTCCACATGACATTCCCAACTGTTGACCTTCATATTCCCAAAGGAAGGAATGTCCACACATAAAAGTAGTTTTGCTGCACATAAATTGGAAAGGTTTCCCCGTGGGGTTTTGTATTGCATCAAGAAATTCAAAAATGAATTGAAAAAATATAAATTTATTAGAAATAATAGTAACATACAAAGACATTAATTTATGTTAAAACATGAGCTCTGTGAATGAGGCTAATGCAAATACATCATAATACAGCCATGGGTATACATAAAAAATATGTCATGATATAGGAATATATAGTACTGGAAAACTTGACGCGTTTCGATCATTAACAGTAGAGGTCTTCTTCTGGGGGAAAGCGTAAAAGAAGTAGTTTTGCTGCACTTTACTGGTCGAATTCAGGAAATGGCATCATAGTCACATCACAATAACCTACATTCCGGAGTCACTTGACATTACACAGTCAATCACATTTAGTGGACGATCAACAGTAGTCACATGTGAAATGCATATGCAGCACCTCAGCAGTCATCTCCCTTGAACAGTCTCTTCTCCATTCATTAATACTCATAGGACTGTGCTCTCTGTAGTCACCTCCTCACTAGCTACACATCTCCCAGGGGCCCTGCAGGGAAACAGCCTCACACAGGGAACTCTTGGCCTGGCCTTAAGGCCTTTTGCAAATCCACCCTAGCTCCCACCTACATAAGGGACAGAAAGACTGCAGCCGGTTCTTCCTGAGTGCAAGTTTACTCTTCCTGGGCTCCTGCCATGCCCAGGGACTACATGCTCTGGTTTCATCCATATAGGTGTGGAGTGTTTACCTCCCATGCCCCAAGTATGCCTGTGCTCCTCCCTACCTGGGTTATATGTGGCTGCTGACTCACCCCATGACATCACAACTCAACCATAACTAAAAGGGGCCTAGCACCCGATGACTCTATATGCTGTAGCCAGACACTATTCTGGTACAGAAGCACCTAGTGACCAAATAGCTAACTGCACCTCCTGACCCGCGGACCAAATTTGGCCCGCTTCAAGGTTTTAGGTGGCACTTCGATGTAAATGGGGACTTTGATGGGAATTCTGATGTAAAGGAGAACTCTGATGTAAGCGGGGACTGCAATGTAAGAGAGTTCTGATGGGACCCTGTTGTAAGGGGGGACTCTGATAAGCTTAAGTCTATTTGGAATTTCTTTGCCTTGTTTTATTGAAGATTTTTTATGTTGTTATAAATAATTTCAAGCTGATTGGGTATGGGTACAGTGTAGAAAGACCGCGCAATTGTCATTCAAAGTGCGTCAGCACTGAAAGCTGAAAATTGGCTTGAGCAGGAAGGGGGGAAAGTGCCTGGTAGGCAAGTGGTTAACATATGGACAAATTTCCTTGCTTTAAAGCGGTTGTAAACCACTGAAGAATAATTTTTTAAAAAGCCTGTAACACAACGGTATAATGTGCTAGTATGCATCACATACTAGCACATTATGAAATACTTACCTTAGAACGAAGCCCTTCCAGCGGCGCCCGCTCACATATGTGATGGCTGACTCGCCAATGTGACAGGCTCCGGCGCTGTTAGTGGCTTTAATCATGTCAATTCCGCTCATGCGCGTGCGGAGGTGCCGTTTCCGGCACGGGCTTTGAAGGTCCAGCACTGTAAGCCGGACCTTCAGAGTGCATGTTCCGGTGAGGTCATCGGCTACATACACTCTAAATATCTCCTAAACGGTGCAGGTTTAGGATATATTCACAGTACCTATCCTTATTATAGGCTTACCTGTAGGTATAAGTGGTGTAACTAGGGTTTACTACCACTTGAAAGAAATTTTGTTGGAAAAGATAAAGCTCTTTGGAGAAATCTCCTCTCCATGTAAACATCTTGGTCTTCCCTATCGTATAGGAAGATTCTCACAGAAGCAAAACATTTATTCAGAAAATTTGCCTCAATGTAAAATCTGTTTAGTCATATGAAATGTATTATGGGAACAAATTTTGCTTCAAAAATCATCAAAGAATTTTGTTTAAGAATTTTTTTAATTTTTTTAATTTTTTGTTTATGTTTTTGTGTTTTCTAATTAGTCTATTAGTTCAATTTTGAACGAAAAGTTTAAGAGAGAGGAATGAGGACATTTGTTCTGGTTCAAATGCCAATATATTACATAGTTAAATACTGTGGTAGTTATTATTAGTCATTATTTTAGATTTTCGGGTTTTCGAATTTTTGGATTTTCATTCTTTTGAATTTTCAGATTTTCACTCTTATTTTAGGATTTTCAAATTTCCAAATTTCCAGATTCTCAAATTTCCTAATTTCGAGTTTTTGAATTTTCGAATTTCCGAATATCCGAAATTTCGAATTTCCAAACTTTTGAATTTCTGAAATTTCGAATTTCCGAATTCAAATTTTTGAAATTTCCAATTTTCCAATGTCCGAATTTTCCAATTTCTGAAATGTTCCAATTTCCGAAAATTTCCGAATTTAGAATTTCCAAAATTTTGGATTTCTGAAACTTAGAATTTTCCAATTTCCGAAATTCCAAATTTCCGAAATTCCGAATTTCCAAAATTCTGATTTTCCAAAATTCCGAATCTCCAAAATTTTGAATTTTTGGAAATTCGAAAATTTGGAAATTTGAAAATTCGAAAATTTGAAATTTCGTAAATTCGGAAATTTCAGAATGAACTTGTTTGTCAAAATTCGTTAAAAAACTAATTTGGAACTAAACGGATTGCACATGTCTACTCATTTCTGTTCTGTCTCCAGGACCAAAAATTAAGGAAGATCCCCCCATTGGGAAATAGACAAACAATATTTACCATCTTAGCACCAGCATGTTTCAACTCCATCATTACCAGGACATTTTTTCAGTTTTCAGTGCTGTGATATTGTGACTGACAATTACTCCGTCATGCAATACTGTACCCAAATGAATTTCCTAATAAACAAATTTAAGTTGCAAAACGTAAAGCTCTTTTGAGAAATCTCCCCTCCATGTAAACATCTTGGTCTTCCCTATCGTATAGGAAGATTCTCACAGAAGCAAAACATTTATGCAGAAAATTTGCCTCAATGTAAAATCTCTGTTTAGTCATATGAAATGTATTATGGGAACAAATTTTGCTTCAAAAATCATCAACGAATTTTGTTTAGTCCATATTGTGGTGTGGCAATGCAGATTGTTTTTTTATAAAAGACTTTGGCTAGGGGGGTGAACTTGCAAATCAAGGATGCTTGGAGACCAGTGGGTGACTGTTTGATTATTGTTTTATGTTTTTGTGTTTTCTAATTAGTCTATTAGTTCGATTTTGAATAAAAAGGTTAAGGGAGAGGAATGAGGATATTTGTTCTGGTTCAAATGCCAATATATAAAATTACATAGTTAAATACTGTGGTTAGAATAAAATTTGTTTTTGAAATTGGACTTTTTAAATCCAATGCAAAAAATGCTGCTGCCGCCAGGCATGTTCCATTACATTTCTCCATAGCAATTGCAGCACTTGTGAAGGTTTTCTGGGTAAAAATCGTGTCATTTAAACTCTGGGATTGATTTAAGTAATATATAACATATAATATGTGCTTTTTTTTACTGTGAGCAGAGCAAAAAAAAAAAAAAAAGAAGAAGCTTACTGTAAATGTAGGATAATGTGTCAATCCAGTGCCATTCAGAATGAGCCTTTCCGATGAATGTGCACTGTTGGTTACATTTTTCTGCTAATTCCCTCTAACGTTCTCTAGAATTCTTACATTGTGTCTGTCTTTACAAAAGATGTTTGTATTTTTCATGCTCCTCGGCTCCATCTAGTGTCCTAAATGTGTTATTTACTACAGCCCATAATAAAAGAACATTTGTTCAGAGGAGAAAATAGTCTAAAGAACATTCATTTTTTTTGTCCAATTTGCACAGAACCAACGTACATGCAGGACGATATATATATTCTAAATATAAACACTCGCGCTAATGGTGTAAAAACATAAAAAAAGATAGCGAATGTAGCTGCTATACACAAAGTGCTAAACACTTGAAAAACATAAATAAATACAGCGCTCACAAATATCATATATCACTCACAAACATCATATAAACAGAAAAAAGGAAAAATAGCAAACATAAAGTCCATGAAAAGTGACTAAAGTGCTCAAATCCACTGTGAAGAAAGTGCAAAGTGCTTCAGAGATTTTTAGGTGTACAGCGACACCCCCTCATGTGTCCTCACTCACCGGATCAAGACGACCCCCAGCTTTTCAGTCTAGGGGTCACTTCAGACTTAATAGTGGTATCCAGAGATGGCGGATTCATTGTCAGGTCATCAAATCAAAAAGACTTCTTAATGATGATTCTCAGCCGTAAACAGGTACCCAAAATGTAAAAGATGGACTTATAGTGAAGTACTGATAGTACTGATAGTGAAGTACAGAAAATAAAAAGGACCACTTTGATGCCGCCCTGTGGGAGGGCGAAACGCGTTGATGCCATTTCCGGCACGACTGACGTCACTTCCGGTCTTGTGGAACGAATGCCAGGGACGGCGTTTGTTGTACTTCCAGCTCCATTTTATGCCTGTTTTTAACTTACCTTTTGTAAGTATGCATTCCCATGCGCAGTAAAACTTTTTATTTGTTGTACTTCACTATCAGTCCATCTTTTTCATTTTGGGTACCTGTTTACGGCTGAGAATCATCTTTAAGAAGTCTTTTTGATTTGATGACCTGACATTGAATCCGCCATCTCTGGATACCATTATTAAGTCTGAAGTGACCCCTAGACTGAAAAGCTGGGGGTCGTTCTTGATCCGGTGAGTGGGGACACATGAGGGGGTGTCGCTGTACACCTGAAAATCTCTGAAGCATTTTGCAACATACATACAGATTCATTGGATAGATAGCTGAGTATTTATTTATTTATTTTTTTAATAAAGAAACCCCCTGATGTTCACTTAATGTTCAAAAAATGTAATCATAAAAGATACAAGGGGGCACACTTTACGCCCAGAGGGGGAGAGGTTTACCCTCCACATAGGAAAAGGCTTCTTTACAGTAAGAGCTGTGAATATGTGTAAAAGGTTTTCAAAAGAGCTAAATCCAACCAACTCTTTAGAGCCGGATCATTTCTAAATACACAACATATATCTGGCTACTCATTTTTATAAGGATGTAGAATATTAATACAGTCAGGAAGTTTCTGTCTGGCTTTGGGGATCAGGAAGGATTTTTTTTAACCTTTTAGAGCAAATTGAATTATTCTTTAGAAGAGCTTTTGCCTTCCTATGAATGATTTGGAGGTCTGAGGATGTAGATTTTATTTGTCTGGTGGTTGAATTTGTCTGATTTTTTTTTTTACAGCTTACTTCCGAAACAATGTAACAAAAGACATCTGTCAGCCATTTTTTTTTTAAATTGCGTCCTTCATCATCTGATGATGCATATTGTTTTTTTTTTTGGGGGGGGGGGGTTGTGAAATTTGAACTAAATTGCATCTCTCTCTCATCAGAGGATGAGTGCTGCTCAGTGCTCCAGCCAGGAATAAGCCATAAAATCTTTCTCTGCCGACAATCTTATTTCCAGACCTGGAGAGCGATGCAAATGATAGGTTGGCTCGCAGTTTGAAGCCTGAAATGGAGCTTTCCACCTGTGATTTTCCAGGGTTGATTGGCTTTTTGCCTGTCTAGTGAGTGGGCTTTGCTGGTCTACAATTAGATGGTGGTCTCCAAGAAAATGGTGTCACTACTGAGCATGCACGGTAGCGGCTTTGGGAAAATTTCAAATGGCACTGATACCATGCATGTGTACCTTTTTAGTGCTGACTTTCTGTGTTGCCTGTGCCAGGTTGGCTGGGGTAGCATGCATGTGTGCTCTCAAATCACTGACCATTGAGGATCGAAGGGGAGATCTCTCCTATGGTAATCATAAATAGCAATAAAAACCTGACAGGGCCCCTAACCATCCTCCTACTCTTATACAAAAGCAAAGAGCATGAGGTAAAGAGAGGTCGCAGGTGGCTGCCACAACCCTCCTCCCACACACCCCATTAGCAGGGTTTCCCTTCACCGACCCCACTGTTCCCCCCTTTTCTCCCCCCCTTTCCCCCTCCCCCCCCCTTTTCTTCCCCCCCCCCCCTCGCTGCCCCCCCTTTCCCCCCCCTTTTTTTTCCCTTCCCTTTCCCCCCCCCTTTTTCCTCCCCCTCCCCCCCTCCCCCTTTCCCCCCTCCCCCCCCTTTCTTTCCCTCCCCCCCTCCTCCCCCTTCCCCTCCCTCTTTCCTCCCCCTTTCCCCCTTCCCCCCCTCCCCCCCCCCCTTTTCTTCCCCCCTTCCCTTTCTTGCACACTGTTTCATTCTAGAGACACACCACTGGCACCCCCCATCCTACTCCTCTTTTTGATTGATTCCTCAGTCTTTCTGATCTACTTTACCTCATTATACAAAATTTATCTATTCAGGGTCTGTTTAGTCATCCCCTGTGTTCGCCGCAGGGGGAACCACTTGGGGCCATGCATACCCACAGGCAACCATAGAACGGGTGAGCTCATCCTTTTTTCTATCCATATTGTACATAATTTTGCAATGTATTGTCTAATGTTCTTGCTGCTTTTTTATGTTTATGCTTTTGTATAACCTCTGTATGATTGTATTTACCACAATTACTGTATGTTGTACCACAGATATTGCTCTCCTGAGGAAGCGGTAAAACCGCGAAACCGGTCGAGAATTCAAGCTCTATTTGTGTCTACCTCACTACGAGTTGTAATCTAATTGGTTGTATTTATTGCTTCCGTTTTCAAATTGCAACTGTATGTGACATTGTTACAATCTTTTAATCATGTTTTCTATTAAAATGGAATTTTTATACTTTATTATTGTTTCCTTCGCTTTCACCTTTCATTATAAATTTTGATTATACCTGGTACCGGAATAGTCCCCCCCTTTCCCCCCCCTCTTTAGGGGTTATTGCCTTTGTTGCATGGGGTATTGAGATATTGGCCGACAGTGGCAGCCACCTGCGACCTCTCTTTACCTCATGCTCTTTGCTTTTGTATAAGATATTTGGGATGATGGTACATGTACTTGTTTATATCTTTTTGATCTAAAACGCTCCCCCTTCCCATAACATCCTCCTACTCTACTCAAAACGTAAGAATAAAGTTTTCGCTGGGGTTCTACTTTAAAGCAAAAATCTTTTGCCTAAATGTATTCAGAATTAACGAAATGATACGAATGTCCATGTTTGAGATCATCCGCTGCGAACAGATGCCATCTAAATAAATGCACTTTTATACACTTCATTGTAAACTGGTAACATATTTAGAAATGAGCGATTTGTATATAGTATTCCTCCTGCAAAATTGCATTCAGACTCTTAGTACTAAAAGGTTTTTACAGTTTAATACTATATGCATCTCTGCTGATTTATTCAATTATATTTTCTTCTTAGCTACTGAAATGTCAAAGTGTGAGAATTAATTGTCTTGTACCTTCGCTTCTGTCTATGTGAAATCTGCTCACCATCCACCAGGTAGCAATAACATGCAATACACATACTGTATTCTAAATAGGAGAGTGCACAGCACCGAACCTATCAATATCTAAATAAAGAACCCCGTGCAATTAAAGCTCTTGAAAAAAGGAATAGATCATTCTTAATTCAACTCTCATTCCTTCAATGAATATAAATCACTTCAGTATATAATGTATATTGAAAATATGTGAAGCATTTGAAAATTCGGGTTTTCAAATTTCCGAATTCCGAATTTTCAAATTTTCGGATTTCTGAATTTTCACATTTTTGAATTTTCGAATTTCTGAATTTTCAAATTTCCGAATTTTGAATTCAGAATTTCCGAATTTTCTAATTCAGAATTTCCGAATTTTCAAATTCAGAATTTCTGAATTTTTGAAAGTCCAAAAATTCGAAAATCTGAAAACAAAAAAGAAAATCAGTAAAATTCAAAATAATAACTAACTAATAGTAACTAACTATTAAATTATAGGTATTGGAATTTCCTTTCAAATTTGGCTGTTTGTAAACATAACAAATACAAATTTATCTGAAGTTACGAATTATCCGAAATAACGAATGCCGCATTTAAACAAATGGAATGGAACAAATTAATAATAAATATTAATAATAAAAAGATTTTAGTATTATTTATTATTATTAGATCGTTATGCTCCATTCATTTAGATACGGCATTCGTTATTTCAGATAATTTGTAACTTTGGATAAATTCGTACTCGTTATGTTCACTAATAGCCAAATTTGAAAGGAAATTCCAATACCTATAATTTAATAGTTATTATTAATTAGTTATTATTTCAGATTTTTAGGTTTTCGGATTTTCAGTCTTTTGAATTTCCATTCTTATTTTCGGATTTTCAAATTTTCAAATTTTCAAATTTCCAAAATTTTGAATTTTCAAACTTTCGAATTTCCTAATTTCCAAAATTTCGACATTCCGAATCTCCGAAATTTCGAAAATTCGGAAATTTGAAAATTCGGAAATTCTAAATTTTTAGAAATTCGGCAATGTCTGAATTAACGAATTTAACAAAATTCGTTAAAAAACTAATTGGGAACTAAACGAATTGCACATGTCTGCTCATTCCTGTTCTGTCTCCAGGACCAAAAATTAAGGAAGATCTCCCCATTGGGAAATAGACAAACAATATTTACCATCTTAGCACCAACATGTTTCAACTCCTTCAGGACATTTTTTCAGTTTTCAGTGCTGTGATATTGTGACTGACAATTACTCCGTCATGCAATACTGTACCCAAATAAATTTTATATCGTGCCATGATTTACCTTGCACTTTGCTACACAAACCCCATCAATGTTTACTCAACCTGAGTTTGCACTTTCCAACTGCAGTCCACCCAGGCTGTCTAATAGCTCAGGTTCTGAGGGTCATTCATTTGTGTGTTTATATGAACTGGAATTGAACACTTCTAATAGCTTTGTTGTGTATGGCTCCTACATACAATGAAAGTAATTTACCGGGTTTTCAGGTTTTATTTCGTCTTTATGTGTTGCACAATTCAAAAAATGTTTCTCATAAAAATGTTTGAAAGGGAAAAAAACTTTTTTAAGAGTGTAAGGTAAATCTAACATGCATGCAGTAACTTCAGATGATCCATGCAGTAACCTCCTTAGTCAGTGGTATCCAAACTATGGCCCTCCAGTTGTTAAGGAACTACAACTCCCATCATGCCTAGTCATGTCTGTGAATGTCAGAGTTTTACAATGCCTCATGGGAAGTGTAGTTCCGCAACAGCTGGAGGGCCGTAGTTTGGACACCCCTGTCCTTAGTAATCGGCAGATGCATTTATAGAAATGAAAATTGAAATCCGGAAATTACACAAAATCTACCCATGCAGTGGATTCCCCTGAACTGCAAGAGTTAAACGTGCCTTTATTCTAGGGGTGCAGGGGTAAGGTAAGGTATTCACAGAGCTTCACTTTTTCCACATTTTGTTATGTTACAGCCTTATTCCAAAATGGGTTAAATTCATTATTTTCCTCAAAATTCTACAAACAATACCCCATAATGACAACATGAAAGAAGTTTGTTTTTTAATTTATTAAAAAAAAAAAATGAAAAAAATAACATGTACACAAAGAACTCACATTTACAGATGCACTGTCCTGGTGTATGCAGGTAAAGCATTTGTATGATAAAGATGGACAGTCCCTGGATCACTGAAACATCCGCAGATCCTCGGCTCTGTGTCCCCAGCTGCTCATGAACTGCTTCCTAGAGGTATGTAATGTCACAGGCTCCTGCTCGACGCGTTTCCTCACTGTACTTTTGATTATATCAAGAGGTCCGAGGATCTGTGGATGTTTCAGTGATCCAGGATTGTCCATCTTCATCATACAAGCGCTTTACCGACATGCACCAGGACAGTGCATCTGTAAATGTGAGCTCTTTGTGTACGTGTTACTTTTTTAATTTTTTATTTTTAATAAATTTGCTACGTTTTTAAACAAACGTATTTCACGTTGTCATTATGGGGTATTGTTTGAAGAATTTTGAGGAAGATAATGAATTTGTAAATGTGAGTTCTTTACTGTGGTTTTTTAAAAGTTGTTTTTAAACGGTAAAACACCATGTTGAGTTTTCTCCTGCCCTTATGACATATACAGTGCCTTGCAAAAGTATTCACCCCCCCCCCCCCTTGGCTTTTTACCTATTTTGTTACATTACAGCCTTTTTTAATCTGAATTATATGTGATGGATCAGAACACAATAGTCTAAGTTGGTGAAGTAAAATTAGAAAAATATATACATAACTATTTTTCAGAAATAAAAAAATGATAATTGGCATGTGCGTATGTATTCACCCCCTTTGTTATGAAGCCCATAAAAAGCTCTGGTGCAACCAATTACCTTCAGAAGTCACATAATTAGTGAAATGATGTCCACCTGTGTGCAATCTAAGTGCCACATGATCTGTCATTACATATACACAACTTTTTGAAAGGCCCCAGAGGCTGCAACACCTAAGCAAGAGGCACCACTAACCAAACACTGGCATGAAGACCAAGGAACTCTCCAAACAAGTAAGGGACAATGTTGTTGAGAAGTACAAGTCAGGGTTAGGTTATGGAAAAGAACATGGCACAACAGCAAACCTGCCAAGAGACGGCCGCACACCAAAACTCACGGACCGGCAAGGAGGGCATTAATCAGAGAGGCAGCACAGAGACCTAAGGTAACCCTGGAGGAGCTGCAGAGTTCCACAGCAGAGACTGGAGTATCTGTACATAGGACGACAATAAGCTGTACGCTCCATAGAGTTGGGTTTTATGGCAGAGTGGCCAGGAGAAAGCCATTGGTGTAAAAATACACTAAAGCGCTGATGTGAATAAATATTAAAATATAACTGAAAAATATAGCTGCAATTATATATGTGGACTGATACACAAACATAAAATATTTTAAATGGATAATTGCGCTAATATTAACCTCCTAATATTGCACAGTGTACCACCAAATTAAGTGAATAATTATATTTATATATAGAAGAAAGCCATTACTTTTAGCAAAAAACAAAATGGTACGTTTTGAGTTTGTGAAAAGGCATGTGGGAGACTCCCAAAATGTATGGAGGAAGGTGCTCTGGTCTGATGAGGCTAAAATTGAACTTTTTGGCCATCAAAAAAAACTCTATGTCTGGCGCAAACCCAACACATCACATCACCCAAAGAACACCATCCCCACTGTGAAACATGGTGGTGGCAGCATCATGCTGTGGGGATGTTTTTCAGCAGTCGAGACTGGGAAACTGGTCAGAGTTGAGGGAAAGATGGATTGTGCTAAAGCAGTAAAGAGGATCCCACTGACCAGCTGCTTAAAGTGTTAGGAGAAGATCACCCTGGCGGATGACACTGGCTCATCCGAAGCACAGGTCGAAGTGCTAACCGGTGTTCACCAAAGCTCCTGAAGATGGAGATGGGTTTTGCTGCATGTTAGTTGCAGGTCGCAGTCCTCAGGATCGTCCCACCAGGAAGTGAGCAAGCCGGGGGTCCAGTAGCAGATATAGCAGGTAGAGATCAAGCAAAATTGTAGTCAGTAAACAAGCCAAACGTTGGTAAAATATGGTCGCAGTTCAAGAATAAGCAGAAGCATAGTCAAGAAACAAGTCAAAGGTCGATAACAAATGGTAGTGGAGATACGGGAAGATAAGAGCGAGATATTGGCTGGAGAGAGCACAATAATCTGGCAAATAGGAAGTTCAGATGCATAGACTAAATCAGGAAGTTCATGGGAGGAGCAAAGAGTTCAAGGTTCCCAAAACCAAGAGACAGGGCAATAAATTCCAAACAATCAGTCAGTGTACTCTCTAGCATATCAGGTGGCTCAGCAAGCAGAGACATTGCTAGACACAGCTAAGGGTTGCAGGTGAAAACCCGGGTCCTGACAAGCTGTTTAGGATTTTTGTTGGGATCACCTATAGAGGGACTTAAAAAATAGACCAGATTAAGTCCAGGATTGAAAGATTTTCATAAATTTGGTAAAGTGGTAAGCGGTGGGTGGGGGTTAGAAGGCAGTGATATGTAAAAAAAAAAATATATATATATATATATATATATATATATATTTATTTATATACATACCTCCCAATGAGATGGGAATGAGGGACACCTACTAGCAAATGTATGTAGGCATAAGACACGCCCCCTGCCACACCACTTTAAAGGAGAATTAACCCAAAAAAAAGGTTAATTAAATCCACAAAGGCTTTTTTTACCACTACATTTCCTTTAATATTCGCTTTTAAATTTACAAATGCAGCATTTTAGAAGTTGAATGAAAGGTTTAGCACTGAGAAACACTATTTGAAAGATAAAAAGTGCATTTTATATAAAACTATATAGATCAGACCAAAATGACAGACAAATGAGGAGGAAAGAGGGACAGGAGGACATTGCTCCAAATCAGGGACAGTGCCTCAAAATCAGGGAGAGTTGGGAGATATATATATATACCGTATATTTCTTACTTTTCTAAAGTTCCCTTTCAAAATGGTAAGTTTTGAACCCCTTAGACCAGGGGGTATCAAACGGGTGGCCCTTCAACTGTTGTGGAACTACAAGTCCCATAATTTCTCTGCCTGTGGGAGTCATGCTTGTAACTGTCAGCCTTGCAATGCCTCATGGGACTTGCAGTTTTGCAACAGCTGGAGGGTCACCAGTTTGACACCTTTGCAGACTAGACTATGATCTATGTGATGGGTTAAAACCAAGGTGGATTCTGGTACAGGTCAGTCATGAAAGGATAGATTTCGCCCAGCGGTTAGTCACAAAAAGCTTTGTATAAGAGAACCTTTGTAAAGGTGACAGAAATGTTAAAGCGGTAGTAAGCTCAGCCGCCACATAAAAAACACAAAAAAAACGTATAAACGCACCAGTACATTGTAGTATACACATGCTGCCTAAAAATGGTTCCCTATATCTCATTTCATGTTTGTTTTTTATCTTACTTTTTATGTTCTCCTTTGCTGCTGAAGCCTACGCCATCTTATCTCTTCCATTCTGCTTTCATACTCTAGTAAACTTCTGCCCTTTCACCTCTATCCTTGCTGGTAAACTTGCGCATGCGCATTAGCCCCTTATCCAAGCCTTGGCTTTATTCACTGTTGCTATGGAAACATAGCCATTCATACAAATGCCATGCTCATGAGTGCCGATGTTCACATCCCCTATGACGTGTCAAGTCACATGGGTTTTTTTCAGTAACAAAACCACGGGTCAGAAATCTTGCGATAGTGCTGAGCAACGCTGTGAGTGCGTCATATCCGTCCATCAGATTTGGTAATGGAAGTGACGATCAGTCACCTGCGCATGCGTACAGCCGCTACCAGGTTGCCTAATCTGACGGAACACCTGCACTCAACAGAAGGCAGCGGACATCTTACTACACCCAGCTATGTCTTTAGTTTAACAGTCATTTTAACAATAAAGTGAGCGTATAGAAATAAATATAGTACATTGACATCTCTCATGCTGTTTGCAGGTTCAATTTTTAAAGGGTAAAGGTTTCACGCTGAGCAGTGGGGGGTGTACCAACATGACCTCCGCTACCTTCCTACTGCTTGCGTCCAGCTTCTTTAAAAATGTTTACATCAAATCACCATCACAGATGGCAATATACTATAATTATTTATATATATATACTCAGTTTATTGCTAAAATTACTCTTGAATTGAAGACATAGCTGGGTGTACTAAGATGTCCGCTGCCGCCTTCTTTTCTCTACAGTGTTCTGTCAGATTGGGCAACCTGGTAGCAGGTGTACGCATGCGCAGCTAATGGAATTTCACTTCCAATACCAAATCTGACAGGTCGCCGAATTTGACAGAACATTGGCATACTGAGCGTGCCGAGCCTGGGAGACAGAAAGCGCATGCGTCGGTGACATCACTACACTGGGAATCAGGCTTTATCTCCTGCAAGGCATATTTCCTGAGCAATAGCAAAAGACACAGACATGTAATTTACAGAATACTAGATAACATGGGGAAAACTTAGGAATGAACGTTTACTACCACTTTAACCACTGCAACTCCAGAAGGTTTACCCCCCTTTAAAGGCCTGGCCTTTTTTTGTGATACGGCACTGCATTACTTTAACTGACAACTGCGCGGTCGTGCAACGCTGTACCCAAATAATATTGATGTCCTTTTTTCCCACAAATAGAGCTTTCTTTTGGTGGTATTTAATCACCTCTGCGTTTTTTTATTTTTTACGCTATAAACAAAAAAGAGCGACAATTTTGAAAAAAAACCCAATATGGTGTATTTCTTACTGTCTGCTATAAAACATATCCAAAAAAAAAAATGGAAAAAAAAATCGAATTTCTTCATCAGTTTAGGCCAATATGTATTCTGCTAAAACAAATCCCAATAAGCGCATATTGATTGGTTTGCGCAAAAGTTATAGTGTCTACAAACTAGGGGATATTTTTTTTTAAATTTTTACTTATTTTTTATTTTTTACTAGTAATGGCGGTGATCAGCGACTTATAGTGGGACTGCGATATTGCGGTGGACAGTCAAGACACTTTTGAAACTTTTTGGGGACCAGTGACACTAATACAGTGATCAGTGCTAAAAATATATGCACTGTCACTGTACTAATGACACTAGCAGGGAAGGGGTTAACATCAGGGGAGATAAAAGGGTTAAATGTGTTCCCTAGGGAGTGCTTGCTAACTGTGGTGGAGGTGGCTGTACTGTGGGAAGGTAAAGATCCATGTTCCTGCTTAGCAGAAACACAAGATCTCAGCCTTCTCTTGTCACAGATCACCATTCTGCCTGTGTCCCGATCGCTGGGTGCTGGCAGACATCGCGTGCGCCGGGCCCGCTGACTGGCTCCTGCTGTGTCCAATCACAGCATCAGCAGGTCACCAGCGGTGCGTGTGTGTGCTCCAGACCCGGAAGAACATAATGACGTACAGGTACGCGATTCTGCCAAGAGCTGCTGCCTGCTGCAGTCAATGTACGTGGGGCAGTCGGCATCTGGTTGACTGGTTGCTGCCCGCCCACCATCAAATGATGGCGAGGCGGTGTGGCTCTCGTTCTGGGACGCCGTCATATGATGGCGTCCCAGAACAGCCGATCTCATGCGCCCGCGGGGGCGTGCAACGCGGAGAGCGCAGGAGCGCCGTGTTGCAAGGACACGGAGCAACCCCGAACTCTGTAAAGAGCCGCGTTGGCGGCTCTTTAACCATGTGATCGGCTGTGTCCAATCACAGCCGGTCACATGTAAACAAGGAAGTGCCGGTAATCGGCGCTCCTTGCCTCACACTGACAGAGTGTGTGGCGAGGAAAGCCGATCAGCGCCATCTTCACACAGGGGGACATCTAGGAATGTAATCAGGGCATTGATCATCAGTGCCCTGATTACAATATAGAAATACAGTGTCACCATACAGTGCCCACCAGTGCCCACCAATGCCAGCAAACAGTGCCCACCAGTGGCAGCAATCAGTGCCCATCAGTGGCAGCAATCAGTGCCCACAAGTGCCACCAATCAGTGCCCATTAGCGATGCCAGTCAGTGCTGGCAATCAGTGCCACCTATCAGTGCTGCCCATCAATGCCCATCACTGCTGTCAATCAATGCCCATCAGTGTCGCCCATCAGTGCCACCCATCAATGCCCATCAGTGCCCATCAGTACCGCCTATCCGTGCTGCCTATCAGTGCCAACCAGTGCCACCTATCAGTGCCCACCAGTGCCGCCTATTAGTGCCCATCAGTGCCACCTAACAGTGCCCATCAGTGCCGCCTACAGTGCTCATCAGTGCCACATATCAGTGCCACCTACCAGTGCCCATAAGTGCGGCATATAAGTGCCTCCTCATCAGTGCCCGTAAGTGCCGCCTCATCAATGCCCACCAGTTCAGCCTATTAGTGCCCATCAGTGCTGCCTCATCAGCGCACATCAGTGAAGGCAAAAAACTACTTAGTTACAAAATTTACTGACAGAAAAAAGTAAAACATTTTTTTTTCAAAATTTTTGGTCTTTTTTTTGTAAAAAATAAAAAACCCAGCAGTAATTAAATACCACCAAAAAAAGCTATATTTGTGTAAAGAAAAATGATGAAAAATTTAGTTTGAGTACAGTGTAGCATGACCAATTGTCAATTTAGTGCAACAGCGCTAAAAGCTGAAAAATGGCCTGGGCAGGAAGTGGTTAAAGTAGAACTAAAGACAAAACTTTCTTTTTTTTTAAATTTTGGAGAGAGTAAGGGAAAATTATAACCCTATTTTTTTGCCATCTCTATTCCATTGCGGAGATTTCCCTTCACTTTCTGTCCCATAACCACAACAGGAAGGGAGACAAAATCAATCCAAAGTGAGGGAATCCCTGGTTGCTACCAGAACTAGTGCCCCTATACTCCCCTCTATTACTTCTCTGATGACAACCCAAATTTGGGATTTTTTTTCACTTTCGGTAAACAGGTGTCAGGAGTGTCTAGTGCTCCTGCTCCTCATTCTGGCATCCTAGTTTGGGCTATGTTATTCTCCTTGTCTGTCTGTCTACCTGCAAGGTCAATAATGTGGCCAGTCTCTGGGTGGAGACCAAACCTGATTTAAGCCAGCCAAACCTTCAGTCTCATGCTTGTGATTGAGTGTGATAACGTGTGTAATATCTGATCAAGCTCCCTGTCTGTCTGTCCTGATCTGCTAGATTGGATTTCCCTGTGTATGACCTCGGATCGGATATTGACTATTCTCTGAACTCTGCCCGCCTTTTACCTGGACGATCGTTGATCCACTCTGCCTGTCTGCCAACCGCAAGTACTTGTTTGCGTTGCTCAGTTCGCGCCTGCCCTGGCATGGTAGCCAGGCACTATAGCATTGTGTATAAGTCCTGGGGGGCAACCGAGTAGGTAGGTCTGCTTGCCTTATGGGAAAGAGGGCTGCTATAGGTGAAGAACACAGTAGCCAGATATAGTGTTTGACCACCTGCGTTAGGGGTAAGTGTGACAACAGGACAATAGAAAAGGTGAATCACCCTAATGGGGGCACAAGCAGCAATAAAAACCTGACAGGTGTTTTAATCAATCTCCACTCTATCCAAAACCAAAAAATGTCTTTAGTTATGCTTTAAAGTGGATCACCCGGTAGTATTTCTAATAAAATATTATTATATATGTCAGTGTTTCTCAACCTTTTTTCAGTTGAGGCACCCTTTAAAATTATGGACAGTCTCGAGGCGCCCCATTCTAAAATGTAAAAAGCAAATCTAATAGACATGTGCAATTCGTTTAGTTCCGATTTAGTTTTTTAACAAATTTTGACAAATTCATTAATTCCGAAATCTCAGTATTTCCGAATTTTTCAATTTCTGAATTTCCAATTTTCAGAATTTCGAAATTTCAAATTTCCGAATTTACAAAAATTTGACATTTTAGAGTTTCGGAAATTCGGAATTTCGGAAATTTGAAAATTTGGAAATTCGAAATTTCGGAAATTGGAAAATTCGAAATTTCAGAAATTTCAGATGTGGAATTCGTTATTTTGGATAATTCGTAACTTCAGATAAATTTGTATTCGTTACGTTCACAAACAGCCAAATTTGAAAGGAAATTTCAATACCTATAATTTAATAGTTAATTATTATTTCCAGTTTTACTGATTTTCTTTCTTTTTTTCGGATTTTCGAATTTTCAAATTTCCGAATTTTCGAATTCCGGAAATTCGGAAATTTGAAATTTGAAAATTCAGAATGCGAAAATTTGGAAATTCAAAATTCGGAATTTGAAAATTCGAAATTCGAAATTTAAAAATTCGAAATTCGAAATTTAAAAATTCGAAATTTAAAAATTCGAAATATAAAAATTCGAAATTCAAAATGTAAAAATTCGAAATTAAAAAATTCGGAAATTCTAAATTCTAAATTCAAAATTTAAAAAATTCGAAATTCGAAAGTTTGGAACTTCGAAATTCGAAATTCGAAATTTGAAAATTTGAAAATTCGGAAATCCGAAAATTAGAAATTCGGAAATTCAAAAATTCGGAAATCCGAAAATCCTTATTTTCGGATTTCCGAATTTTCGAATTTCCGAACAAAGCAAAAAAAGAATGAAACGAAACCTAAAACAAACAAATTTTTTGTCAGTGCACATGTCTAAAATCTAATAGCCTTACATAATGCAGCAACATCCACACAAGTACTACACCCAATGTTAGAGGTGATTTCTTTTTCCAAAGCAAATACACTTTTGCACACTCGTACTGACTAGCATTCCAGTGTTTCTCCTCTCCCTAAACTTCTCTCCATCAGTCAGCTAATGTCATTAGCTGACTGATGCTGAAGGAGAGGGGTACAGGAGGGTCAAACAAGGATGCTGTGGAGGTGATGGACATACTCCTTATTAACTGATGACGTCATTGGTTGTTAGGATGCCAGTGTCTAGAAAGTTGTAATGGTGCCTAATGAAAATCCGTGACTTTGTGTAACTAAAAGACAGGCTTCTTCCACCTGCTGGCTTGTATACCTGGTTGAAAAAGGCTGATATATGTTGTGATTAAAAACATTATTACAAATAATTAAAACAAGAACTACATATACAGTTGTGAAGCTATAGTGTACCGCAAATATTAGTAGTTTTTTTCTAACCCCAAGTCTTTGTTCTTCCAACACTGATGGCTTTGTAGGTGACCCAATAACTCACCACATTACGTCATTTCAGAGAACTTAAAGACAAGCACACAGGAAGAGTAATCTTAATAATAGATGCGAGTATCGGAGGCAATGCACAAGTCTCTGTTCAATGTCAGAATGGCTCACCAAACAACATATCTGCTGGTTAATTTGCTTCTATATTGGGGTGTATCGCTCGAAGGTGAGAGCTTTATATTGGTCTGTTTAACCAACATATGTGTCCAGTCCTTTCTTGTACATTTTCAATGTCGAAAGAAGTTGGGGTCAGGTCTTGCAGAATTTACATTTTCATGTTATCATATAGTCTAAATGAGGAGGTGTTTATTTTAGTGATGGACAGGTAAATTAAGAAAGTCCCTCACAAGGCATCATATTTCAAATCTGTAGGAATGAACAAAATCAAGAGTTTTTTTGATTTGCTGAAAAACTTTGGATCAAGACATTTTTGCCATAATTTAACAATGTGAGCAAAATTCAACAAACTTCTGAAATGCAGTCATTTGTGAAGGCTAAAAATCCAAAGTGTTCCTGGTGGCTCTGAAGGATGCAATTTTCTTTATATGGCTCCCAAAAGTCAGGGAAGCTCCTTTCAACCACCCAAGACCAGGAGTTGACCTAGGGTTGTGCCTCATTAGCTGGGAGCATAATGTAAGTTATTGTTAGGAACATTTCAGATTGTAGTGATTGCCCATTTCGTGCTTGAATTTTGAATGTTCTCCATTTCTTGACTACATGTACAGTAGCTATGATTGTCTATTGGTTGTCCACATATTGTAACAGCTGCTTCATTTTTGCCCATGTATTATCACCATGTATTGCCCTTTCATTGTCACGATTGCCTGTTTATTGCCAACTTACTAAATTCAAAGTGTGAAAACCTTTTTATATCCTCAGATGTCAAGGACTCCTTCAAGGAGTTCTATTAAAAAAAAATAGATAATATGAATACTGATAATAGATAATAATAGATAATATGAGGCTGCTCAGGGTCCTGTCAGATCACTGTACAGAGACAACTCCTTCCACACACAGCTCAGCGGTCTTCTTCTGCAACATACTGCTCAGTGTAGGACTCTTCTGCCGGGGCTGGGCAAGCCACTTATCAGTTACTATTTTTCGACACCCTTATTTGATTTGTATAATTAGATGATATAAACCAAACTACAGCTTTGCTATCATTTTGGGACAAGCTGGCTCAAATGATCAATTTCCTTACTAATTGCTGTTCTTGCTGTCAGCACTATATTAACTGTAGGTAGCATGAGCTACAGTATGCAGAGCTGTGCTTTGGCCATGGTACAATGACT
Organism: Lithobates septentrionalis; assembly: GCA_037952835.1. Taxonomy (NCBI): domain Eukaryota; kingdom Metazoa; phylum Chordata; class Amphibia; order Anura; family Ranidae; genus Lithobates; species Lithobates septentrionalis. The sequence goes on along the minus strand of JBBDGP010000289.1, from coordinate 647,157 downwards.
TCCCGTTGCTCAAACAAAATCAAGCCTGGCTAAGTGCTGCTCAGCCATTCACAGTAAGCCTTGTATTTTATCGTTGAATACATTGAACTGGAATCATTCTGTAATGTTGAGAGCATTTTGGCAACCATCCATGTTACCTCCAAATCAGTTATAAGGAAGAAACATACATAGAAAGTGTGATTTTAATAGTTTGGGTTTTTTTTGTAATAGTTTGATACTAATTAAGCTCTGGAGACACTGTCATACTATGCTTCTGTTGTGCAAGCAAGGTATCTTCTGGCTGCCTTGCTGCTCCTTTACTGGGGTGTATCATCCTGAGGACAGAGGGGTCTGTGAGATTGTAGGTTCAGACAGTCTCCCAGACAGTATAATCACTATGCCAAAGTAACTTAGAATAGAGGTCTCTACCACTAGACTGGAATTAACTCATGAATCTTAATAAGCTGTAACTGCAGTATGAATAATAATACTATAAGTCTAGAGTGCACTCTAGGAGAATGGCTAGAATATGGTGTAATGTCCCCTGAGAGGTAACTGTAATGCCGAGTACACACGCTCGAACATTCTGACAACAAAATCCTGGATTTTTTTCGACAGATGTTGGCTCAAACTTGTCTTGCATACACACGGTCGCACAAATGTTGTCGGAAAATCCGACAAAAAATGTCCGACGGAGCCTACACATGGTCGGAATTTCAGACAACAAGCTCCCATCGAACATTTGTTGCCGGAAATTCCGAGCGTGTGTACGCGGCATTAGAATAGGCAATAGGTGAAGGTCTTTGTGCAGCAGCTGTAAAGGGACAGTCTTTAGTCCTAATGCTTAAGCCGGCTAACGTTGGGGCCCTAATGTACCATTTGTATACATAAGAATAATCCCTGTCAAGACTGCAAGTTACAACATGGATGAATGGTCAGTTTCTAAAGGACTCAGTCTCTCTAGCGGCGGATGTTAAATCCCCCACAGCCACAGCTCACCAGTCTCAGCGATATTGCAGCTTACCATCCAGTCACATACAACGATTAGTCCAGTCTCTGCTCTGCTCCCCAAACCCAGTGCTCCAGGTCCTGCTCCTGGGCTAACAGAAAGCTATGTACCTAAAAGAAACATTATATCTTTTTATTGTGAAAATAGCTAGCTAACCAAAGCAAACAAGGATACTGTACTATGGGATGGGATTCCTTTTCGGTTGCTTTGTGAGTTGCTCTCCGGGTATGCTCTGTAGGCGGTGACCTGGTACCCGGGGCAGCCACAGGGCAGTTTTAGCACATAATGATCTCTGTGTGGGATCTAGATATTCAGTAAGGAGTGTGTCACACCGTGTGCTGGTGGTTTGGAGCACTTTTTGGCTTGCTGTGCTAGCACCATCCTCACCTGGATATCAGTGTGTTATTACTGAAGATTTCATTGATTGCTGCCTTGTGGATTCCACTGAATATGATATATGCAGCTATCACGGACCTTTCCTACTATCACTTTATTCAGTTGTACATATAAAATGTGGGCATTTATGAATTCTTTTTTATTAAGTGTTCTTGCATAGAACTTACTGTTATCTCACATATATATTATTCTTATTATAGCCAAATTTACCACCCTAACTCCTCCCACAGCTTTTACACTACATAGACAGTAATATACCAAAACATGCGGATTGTTCCCGATTGGTGTGCTATTACTTTGTGGGATGTTTCGCCAAATGGTTCACGAAATATCGTCGTTTTTGCGGTGAAATTGGTTCCACAGGAATGAATAAGGCAAAAGAATGGGAATGAAAGAGAAAACAGAGCAAAGACCCCTCCAATTGGGTCCTGCCTCTTTCAAAGGGATGGGGACTATTGCGGTACCAAGAGAAAAAAGACTTGTGTTTAAAAATTATTAAATTTATTTCAAAATAGCAATAAAAAGTCCTGTAGGGGACTTGTACTATACATCAACATAATTTAACATACATAAAGAACAGTAATTGTTACAGCATTGTTGACACTTAGTTGGTGAAACTAATGCCCACACAAAAATGTATGGACAGAGGTTGTATAGTATGATACTTGCAGACGTGACCTCTACAGTTTCGAGGTCACGTCTGCAAGTATCATACTATACAACCTCTGTCCATACATTTTTGTGTGGGCATTAGTTTCACCAACTAAGTGTCAACAATGCTGTAACAATTACTGTTCTTTATGTATGTTAAATTATGTTGATGTATAGTACAAGTCCCCTACAGGACTTTTTATTGCTATTTTGAAATAAATTTAATAATTTTTAAACACAAGTCTTTTTTCTCTTGGTGCCGCAATAGTCCCCATCCCTTTGAAAGAGGCAGGACCCAATTGGAGGGGTCTTTGCTCTGTTTTCTCTTTCATTCCCATTCTTTTGCCTTATTCATATTTGGGATGATGGTACCTACTAATGATATCATACCATTTTTGTAAATCATGTACATCCATGAATTCCCACAGGAATGAATGTCGAAATGTTCAAAACTAGAGTGGGAGGTGACAAAAGCTGACAACCCCATGATCAGCCAAAACATTTTGACAACCCCCATGATCAGCCAAAACATTATGACCACCCACGATCAGCCAAAACATTATGTCCACGCCATAATCAGCCAAAACATTATGACCACCCCATGAAAAAAAAAAAAATGAAAAAAAAAAAAAATGAAAAAAAAAATAATTTTTGAAAAAAAGAAATCATTTAAAAAAAAAAAAAATTTTGAAAGAAAAAAATCATCATTTTTGAAAAAAAAAATCATTTTTTAAAAAAAATCATTTTTGAAAAAAAAATCATTTCTGTAAAAGAAAAAAAATCATTTTTGAAAAAAAAAAATAATTAAAAAAAAAAAAAATTTTGGAAAAAAAAAATCATTAAAAAATAAAAAATAATAATAATAATGATCAGCCAAACATTATGACCCCCCATGATCAGCCAAAACATTATGACCACCCCATGAAAAAAAAAAAATTAAAAAAAATAATAATTTTTGAAAAAAAAAAATCATCATTTTTGAAAAAAAATCATAATTTTAGAAAAAAAATCATTTAAAAAAAATCATAATGTTTGAAACAAAAATCATCATTTTTGAAAAAAAAAATCATTAAAAAAAAAATCATTAAAAAAAAAATCATTAAAAAAAATAATTTCTGTAAAAAAAAAAATAATTTTTGAAAAAAAAATCATTTAAAAAAAAATTTTTTGGAAAAAAAAAAATTTTTGGAAAAAAAAATCATTTTTGAAAAAAAAAATCATTTTTGAAAAAAAAAGAAAATCATTTTTGAAAAAAAATGTTCAGGTCTTTTAGCTAAAAATAGGACTTCTTCAACTTTTTTAATACTATTTATACTTTTTAAAATATTAAGCTTTTTAACTCTTTTCACAGTTACTCCAGCCACTCCACCCAGTTACTCCGCCAACTCCAGTTGTAGACTATTGTAGGTAGAGGCAAGAACACTTCCCCAGAAATTGTAGCTTTTCTACTTCTATTTATTACACATATAAATTGTGGACACCGATTCATTAATATGAGTATGAAATATGCTCATTTGAGTTTATTGATTTATTGATTTACTATTTATTTATTTTAATTGTATTTATTTGCCAAGTTTGCACATTTTTTTGATTGTTTCACTACATTTTAAAGGGGCCTTTTTAGGTACTAGAAAGAAATCAGGCCTTGGTAGTATACATTGTAATCGAATCTATTTATTTGTTTTTGTTCTCTAGATGTCATAGTTTCTGCAGGAAGCACGGCTACTCTAATCTGTGCAAACAAACCGGGAAATGAATTTATCATGTCTACTTGGAAGGTCCATCGTGTGTATAAGCCACATTGCCTCGTGTCATTCACAATAGATGGCAACAAGACATACAATAACTGCAGTAAAGGCACAGACCAGGACATTGGCACACAAAGGGTGACCCTCACCATCAAGAACATCACACTTTCTGATGAAGGAAAATATACTTGTGAGATTGTGAATGATAGAGGAACTTTAAAAAGTACAATTACATTACAAGTATTAGGTAAGAGTTCCTTCCTAGTCTTTCACTAAGAAGAACAGAGGTGTTGCTATGGGGGTGCAAACTGCACCTGGGTGATTCCTGCCAGAGGGATGACACCATCAAGTAGAAACTGATATCCAACCGCAATGGTGTCACTTCATCCGTAACAGCTAAGCTAGCCTGCCCAACGCCCTCTAGTGCACTGTGGCAGGCTAGACAGGAGAGAGCCCAATGCTATACGGGTGGGGTGGTGTGGGCTTAACACTAGAGAGCCTGATGGGGGGATGGTGGGCAGGGCCGTCTTTAATACTGATTGGACCCTGGGCAAAAATTTTCCTGCGCCCCCTCCATGCAATTCCACTCTCCACGTGCTCTGAGAAATACAATAAATAGCAGCTAGACTTAAAATCAGTTTACTGTATTAGATCAGGTAGCAATTGCGATTGGTTGCCAGTGGTTACAGCATATCATTACTGCTTACTGACAGGTTGCTACAGGTTACAACACACATTACGGCCCAGTATTACTGCTCACTGATTGGTTGCTAGAGGTTACAGAACATCATCTCCTCACTGCAAGGGGGCATGATATACATATGAATGCTGCCTTTATTTACATTTCAATGCTGCCGGCCGCAGCTATTTACTCATGAATGCCGCCGCTATTTACATATGAATGTCGGTTATTTACATGTAAACACAGGGTCTGCAGGTGAGTCATCTGTACACAACAATAAGGCGGAACTGGGCAGCATTAGTAGCAGAACTTCACACTGAGATATTGGGACACAGCACAGGACTAAAACCTCAAAGGACAAGGGAATTTAAACTGGGATAGTTGGCAAGTATGAGGCAGCTGCTCTGGGCCCCACAACAGTTACAGGGCTCAGGGCAGCTGCCCCTTTTGCCCTGCCTTAAAGATGGCCCTGATGGTGGGTGTGACAGACTCAACCAGGACAGGGGCTTTTGGAGAGGACTAGAGGCTAGCCTCCTGACTATGGGCCCTGGAATTCGAGGGAGCTACAAGCATTTAGGAAGATGTCCTGTTTTAAAATGCAAGAGGACATTATTACATTTAACAGTCAAAAAATGATGGTCTCTGCCAACTTGAAACTCATTAAGCAGATGTATGTGAAAAGGAAGCATTCTTCTTGAATACTATTGCTGGATAGTCTGGGATTCCTGATTAATCAAAGCATTGTCTAGGTCAGTGGTGTATTTAGGTTTTGTGCTGCCCTAGGCCTGACTAAGCTTGTGCACCCCCCAATTTAAATACGACCCACCCTTTCCTGTCAATGCCAAGCCCCTTCCTGTTTAAGACCTGCCCTGTCATCTGTAAACCACACCCTTTCCTCTTTAGGCTCCACCTTTTCTTTTTAGAGCCTCACCTCTTTCTCTCTGTACATTAACCACCTCCCACCCGGCCACTGCACATAAATGGCCGGGTGGTCTTTCCTTGTCCTGAGTGGACGTTCAGGAACGTTCCTCAGAGCGAGTGCTCGCAGCACGGCCACAAGTTGGGCTGCGGCTTGATCCTGTGATCATTACGATCACAGAATCCAGCTGAGCAGAGATCGGGATATGGGCGCTGTGATCGGGATATGGGCGCCGATCACGTGACGGCTGTGTCCAGGCACAGCCGTCACAATGTAAACAGAGACGCATGTCTCTGTGACAGTTCTCCCCGCCGGGCTCAGTGCGGTGGGGGGGGGGAATCTGCAGATCTGTGACAGCTCTCTGTACGAGAATGATTTTACACAGAGAGCTGTTACAGATCACCCCACAAACAGTACATCAAGCACCCCTGTCCCCAAACACATGTCTCTGTCCGCATAAAACATCTGTCTGTCCCCCATCACTGCCAACACCAAATAAACACTGATTTGGGTTATTTTTACCAAGGTAATGTAGCAGCATCATTTTTGGTCAAAATTTATCAAAAGAAATTACTTGTTAAACTTTATAACAGAAACTAAGAAAAATGCTTTTTTTTCAAAAAAAAAAATTTGGTCTTTTTTTATTTTTATGTAAAAAATAAAAACCCCATCGGTGATAAAATACCGCCAAAGAAAAGCTCTATCTGTGTGAAAAAGATGATAAAAATGTAATTTGGGTACAGTGTAGCATGACCGCGCAATTGTCATTCAAAGTGTGACAGCACTGAAAGCTAAAAATTGGTCTGGGAAGGAGGGGGGTGAAAGTGCCCAGTATTGAAGTGGTTAAAAGTGGGTACCAAGTGCAGCCTCATCAGTGCCCATCAATGCAGCCTCATCAGTGCCCATCAAAGCTGTCTCATTAGTGCCCATCAGTGCAGCCTCATCAGTGCCCATCAGTGCAGCCTCGTCAGTGCCTATCAATGCAGCCTCATCAGTGCCCATCAGTGCAGCCTCGTCAGTGCCCATCAATGCAGCCTCGTCAGTGCCCATCAATGCAGCCTCGTCAGTGCCCATCAAAGCAGCCTCATCAGTGCCCATCAGCGCAGCCTCATTAGTGCCCATCAGTGCAGCCTCACCAGTGCCCATCAATGCAGCCTCACCATTGCCCATCAATGCAGCCTCACCAGTGCCCATCAATGCAGCCTCACCAGCATTACCAGTGCCCATCAGCACAGCCTTGTCAGTGCCCATCAATGCAGCCTGATTGGTGCCCATCAATGCAGCCTGATTGGTGCCCATCAATGCAGCCTGATTGGTGCCCATCAATGCAGCCTGATCGGTGCCCATCAGTGCAGACTTACCTGTGCCCATCAGCACAGCCTCATCAGTGCCCAATAAGGGTCTCCAATTGCATTCTAATAATACCAAATTATGTGCGCAGACTGCAGTTCCTATTTAAGCACCCATTCTCATTGGGCCGATTTGGCATGCGATTTGACATGTGAAATCGCATGCCAAATCGGCAGCTATTGCCAGCAATGGCACTGTCTGAATTGGTGCGACGCCGACTTTGCGTCACCGCACCGATTCCCAAAAGTAGTTCCTGTGCTACTTTTGGCAATTTAGGGGGTGATTTGACTAGACATCTGTGCATGAACCCGCACAGATGTCTGTCTAATCGCCCCCCAAAGTCGGACTGCATTGCTGGTTTGAAATTGTGTGAGTTCAGCTGAACTTGCACAGTTTCTCACCTGCATCAGTGTGAACCTGGGCTGAATGTAATCAGCAGGATGGGTAATAAAATTCAGACTGATCTAAGATCAGAAATTACACTTTTCTTCATATGTCAGAAGGCAGCATTAGGCTGGGTTCACACCTATGTGAATTGGATGTGGGTTTACCTGCATCCAATTTGCATAGCAGGAGAATGTGACTGGCTCTCTATGGAGTGGGGCGGCTGTGGAGCGCACTGCACAAACGTTGTGCATCTTTGGCTCTGTTTCAGGGCTGAATTCAGGCAAAGATTCTGCCCTGATTCGTCCCTGAAATGGAGAACAGGGATGCACAGTGTTCCTGTGAGATCCAAGGACGGTTCGAGTGTGAACTGAGCCTAAGCCTAGGTTCACATTGGAGCAATTTGTCATGTGATTTGAGAGATCAAATCGCATGACAAGTCGCAGCCTATTGGAGGCAAAGGAACTGTTCCAATCGGTGCGACACTGATTTTGCAGCGCCGCACTGATTTGCAAAAGTGGTTTCTGTACTACTTTTGCCGATTTCAGGTGCGACTTCAATAGACATCTGTGAATGAAGCCACACAGATGTCTATTAAGTAGCACCTGAAATCGCGCTGACCTTGCTACTTTGAAATTGCGCTACTTCAAAGTAGCATCAATGTGAACCAGGGCTTAGAGATACAAGCAGCTATGAAAGGTTAACCACATAAACAAGCAGACACTAAGGCGTTAAATGCCATTGATTCCAGAAGCACCAGCCTGCAGATATTAAGCTGTAAAGAGTTAAGCATATATGTAAGCAGCAGTGTACATGTGTCCATTGAAGCAGAGTAGTAAAGCACAGTAAGGACACAGAGGGTTCATTACCAGAGAGTCCATATTTCAGATAACAGGGAGATAGGAGACAAATAAGGGAGATATGAGCACAAATAAGCCCTGCAGAGCTCCGAACTGTCCCTGATTTCGAGGGACTGTCCCTGATTTGGAGCAATGTCCCTCTGTCCCTCTTTCCTCCTCATTTGTCCCTCATTTTGGTCTGATCTATAGAGTTGTATATAAAATGCACGTTTTATCTTTCAAAAAGTGTTTCCCAGTGCTAAACCTTTCATCTGATTTCTAAATTGCTGCATTTGTAAATTCCAGAAGTCAATATAAAGGAACAGTAGTGATAAAAAAAAGCACTTGTGTGTTTAACCAATCTTGTGTTTATTTTTGTACAATTCTCTTTTAAGGGGGCGTGGCAGGGGGTGTGTCCTATGCCTGCATACTATTGCTGATAGGTGTCCCTCATTCCCATCTCAAAAAGTTGGGAGGTATGCCTGTGTGAGGTTTTCAAGGAGAGACAGTGAAGAGGATAGGTATTTTACTCTCACCCTCCAGGATATGCAGATTGTAGCTGGGTCTGCCCACTGAAGCCACAATCTGAGCGCCCCTGGAATCACAACACCGGAGAAGACGCTGACAAGTTCTCTTTCTCTCCTGTCAGTGCAGAGGGGAAGAGGAGGGGGAGGGGGAACTGTGAGCACACGCTGTGCTCCATGTGAGAGACGCTGCAGCCAGCAACCTCCGGCAGTAAATGGACTGACTCGGGAGGCAGAGGGGGGATTTTTTCTTGGGGGGGGGGCCTCCGCTCCCCCCACAAAGTGCCACCCTAGGCCTGGGCCTTGTTGACCTAGGCCAAAATACAGCACTGGTCTAGATGTGAATCACCATTCACCTGTTTTTTCTATCTGTTGGTTAAGTTGGCTAACTCTTGGAGGTTTCCTATGATGGGATTAGCCTTGTGTAAACCCTACTTCGTTATCTAAACCATTGTGTGATGTTTTGGGTAAATATTTGGTTTTATTGTTCATGTGGTGACTTTTGAAGTTGACCAGGTGACACCAACCCTAATGATGCCACAGGTGCTGCACAACCAATGCTGCAAACCAGGGGTCTCCAAACTACAGCCAACGGGTCACGTGCGGCCCACTATAAAAGTTTATTTCCCCCGCAGCTATGGTCATTGAGGTATCTTCAATGAGTACGTATTGAGGTTTGAAGTCAGCAGAGGCTGCCTATGGTTTCCATCTCAACTCCACCATAGTCTCCTGTACAGGTTCCCTCCAGCTCTGCTGTTATTATACCCAATGTCGCAGTGGCGGCTGGTGGGTTTGTCTTGGGGGGGCGGCAAACAAACAACAACCCCCCGGCGGCGTGGTGGCAATGAAACAGAACCCCCCCCCCCCGCGGGCAGTCCAACACTTACCCGCTCGTGTGGTGGGGCTGTGGTCTCCTCTCCTGGAGTGTGGGCAGCGGCCTCGTCGGCTCTGGTGTCTGCTCCTCCAGCTTCCTCCACCGTGTCTCCTCTTCTGCCAAAGCGCTCAGCATCCAATAGGATCGCCTGACGCTTTGGCCAGTCGGGAAACAGGTCTCGCAGACCTGCCTCCTGATTGGTGGGGAGGAACTTTAGTGTGACAATAGCGAACATTCATACACTTATCGTCACACGACTGGGTGGGCTCGGAGCGCAATGCTCTGCGCTCCAAGCTGACCCTTTTTTGAAGCCTGTTAGAGCCTCTGGCTCTAATCGGGTGCTTCAAAAAAACACCCGCCGCATTGGAATCCATGGTCCGACACCATTGATATGTAGACATATGATATGTAGACATATACTGTATATGAATTAAAAGATGCAGATGTACGCAGGTATTTCCCACAGGTTTTGTAGGCCGGACGCATGGATAGGGGAGGTGGCGCCCATGCACCCTCTATGGATGGGCCGCCACTGCATTGACGCTTGTTAGGATTGTCAGCATCCTAGCAACCAATGACAATTTTGCCCCAGCATTCATTTAATTATGTAATTTCCCTAGTCCATAGCCCTATCCTTCTGGCTACCACCATACTGCTACAGCCACGATCACAGCTTACAGTGGGATACTCTGATAGGGATACTGATTTAAGAAAGGCATTTTGATGGGAACCCTAATGTGAGGGGGACTCTGATGTAAGTGGGGGCTCTAACAGGGACCCTGATGTAAGGGAGGGGTTCTGATGTAATGGGCTAATCTGCTAGGTAACCTGACTTAGGAGGGATTCTGATAGGGACCATGAAGTAAAGGAGGGGAGGGGATTTAATATAAGGGGAACACCGATTGTGACCCTGATGTAAAAGGGAGCTCTGATATAAGGGGGATTCTGATAGTTATCCTGATGTAAAGAAGGACTCTAATGAAGGGGGACTCTGAATAGGGTGCTGATGTATGTGGGTCCCTCATAGGTACCCTGATGCAAAGTGGACTCGGAGGTAAGGGGGGACTCGGATGTAGGGTGAACTCCGATGGGGATTTTTTTTTGCCCACAAGTATTTGTAAAACATGCAAAGTGGCACTCATACAAAAAGGTTTGAAGACAGCTGCTGTGAACTACATACTGTACATACATTTTTTTTTTTATGTAACCTTTGCTTTAGTACATCCCAACAACACTTCACAAGCAGGTTGGAGGCATCCCACAAGCATGTTATTTAACCACTTGCCTACCAGGCACTTACACCCCCCTCCTGCCCAAGCCAATTTTCAGCTTTCAGCGCTGTCGCACTTTGAATGACAATTGCGCGGTCATGCTGTACAGTACCGAAACAATTTTTTAATAATTTTCTTCACACAAATAGAGCTTTCTTTGGTAGTATTTAATCACTGCTGGGTTTTTATTTTTTACAAAAAATTTTTTTACAAAAAAACAAAAAAGACCAAAAATTTTGAAAAAAAATGTGATGAGCATTGATGGGCAGCACTGCTGCCATTAGCGATGCCAGCACTGACTGGCATCACTAATGGGCACTGATTGGTAGCACTTGTGGGCAGTGGTGGGCACTGATTGCTGCCACTTGTTGGGCACTGATAGCTGGCATTGGTGGGCACTGATTTGTGACACTATATTACAATCAGATTACATTCCTAGCTGTCCCCTGTGAGGAGATGCCACTGATCGGCTCTCCTCGCCACACACTCTGCCAGTGTGAAGCGAGGAACGCAGATTACCGGCACTTCCGATCACATGGTTAAAGAGCCGAGGCTCTTTACAGAGATCGGGGTCGTGCCATGTCCTAGCAACACGGCGCTGCCACGATTGCCGCACTGCGCGCCCAGAACGAGAGCCGCACCACCCTGCCTTCATTTGACGGTGGGCGGGCGGCAAGCAGTTAAAGGATAAAAAATATAAAAAAATACCAAAAAATCCGTGCTTAGGATATTATGAACTGCTGCCTCCCTGCAGGAAGATTTCTCCTAGGTGAAATCCAAACAGATAAAAGGGACAAAGTAGGGATTGGCTCTATTCTATCTGAAAAAAAACATGTGTATCTAGCATGGGGTAAAAAAACTTTTTAGCTTAATGTGAAAAAAACTGTGCGTGTCCAGCAAGGGAAAAACCCTGATGTCATAAAAAAGTGAAGTAACATTTATCAGCAAAAAGAAATATATAAAAAAAACTATAAAAAATCTATAAGAATCATCAACCAGTGCTAGTAAAAACCATCAATCTGCACTAGTAAATTACTAGTAAAATACTCAATAAACATATAAGTGAAAGATGTGCTAAAAAACTTGTAAATTAATATAAAGTGACTGCAGTAAATGCTGTTGATGATAACCAATTATAAACCTAATGGTGATTTAAATTACCACAATATGTCCATTTCATGAGAAAAAAGAAATGAAAAAACAAAAATCAAGAAATGCAAATAGTGTCCATGAAAAGTGACAAAGTGCTTCATCCAGTTGGTGACAGTTTTAAAACCCAAAAACATGCTGGCAGTGGTGGCCATGCTCCCCTCTTGTGTTTTCACTCACCAGAGCGCTTCACGCCTGCAGGGGTACAAGCGTGAAGTATAAGTAGTGCAACCTGGGTCCCGGTGCTCCTCTGCTGGGATTTCCCCTTTGTTCACAACACCAGGGTGAAAGACCATCCACGAGTGCAAAAGGAAAGAAACTCCTACAGCCTCCCCTCTGCAGCGTAATCTCCGGCCAGATATCCACATATATTTGTCATAAAAAGCTGAGGCGCTCAGATCACGTCCATGTGACGAAACGCGTAAGACGGGACTAGCTTGATACGCATCACGTCATATCAGGTACTTCCGGTTTGTGTTATACGATCTGTGGAACGCACGCTCGGAGCGAGGAGAGCGTTGCTTCCGCGTTCCATTCGGAGAGTGTGAGAGCATTGGAGCTCTCTCTCCCTCTTTTTTAACTTTCTTGAATTTGTTTAATTTTAAAATTTAAATAAAAGAAATACTACGGAGTGGACTGTTTTTTGCTTTTTATGACAAATATATGTGGATATCTGGCCGGAGATTACGCTGCAGAGGGGAGGCTGTAGGAGTTTCTTTCCTTTTCCCTCGTGGATGGTCCTTCACCCTGGTGTTGTGAACGAAGGGGATATCCCAGCAGAGGAGCACCGGGACCCGGATTGCACTACTTATACTTCACGCTTGTACCCCTGCAGGGATGAAGCGCTCTGGTGAGTGAAAACACAAGAGGGGAGCACAGCCACCACTGCCAGCACGTTTTTTGGTTTTAAAACTGTCACCAACTGGATGAAGCACTTTGTGACCTTTCATGGACACTATTTGCATGTCTTGATTTTTGTTTTTTCATTTCTTTTTTCTCATGAAATGGACATATTGTGGTAATTTAAATCACCATTAGGTTTATAATTGGTTATCATCAACAGTATTTACTGCAGTCACTTTATATTAATTTACAAGTTTTTAGCACATGTCACCTTTCACTTATATTATTATTATTTGTCAGCACACATCACTTTATATTAACATTCATTTATTTATAGCAGCAGGGTTTTTCCCTTGCTGGACATGCACAGTTTTTTCACATTACGCTAAAAAGTTTTTTTACCCCATGCTAGATACACATTGTTTTTTCACATAGAACAGCGCCAATCCCTACTTTGTCCCTTTTAAGCAGTTAAAGGAGTTAACCTCAGGGTTTTTCACCTTAAGGCATTCTTGATGACGTCCATGTGCCTGTCCATGCGCATGGACGTGCTTTACACAAACCTGTTGGAAATAGCTGCGTACATCTGCATCTTTTAGTTCATATACAGCATATGAATAGCTGTACATAGCTGTGGGTCCCAGGAAAATATTTATGTGGGCTCTGGATGCTGTATGGTCCCCTTATGGCTGTGTGCTGTAAGTGGAACTAACAATGTTTTTACCAGTTATTTATAAAATAAAATGGAGAAAATCGCGCTTAACAGAGAATATGAAAAATATAAAAACAAGCAGCAGCATATAGTGCGACCACACCAAAATTCTAAAGTCCTGTAAACAAGCTGCGCTAAGAGTATTAGTCCATACTGATAATCAACAAAAAGAGGAATTTATAAATCCTTCCAGAATAAGAACACAACCACCGTGCACTTGTAAACATTAGTGTCAATCCACCGTAGTAGTTGATCCTGCTTACCAGATGGCAAGCATAAAAGGGCAAGTGGCTTTAGCCCAGCCAAGCCCTTTTAGCTTGCTGGGGCTCCCGGTGTTCCGATGGGGGGGTTAATCTCCAGGCTCACATATGATGTTCACATTTCCCCGTTTTGCAAAGGAAAGAGAGACTTGCCATAGTGTAAAATCCTCCAGATATTTTATTTAAAACAAGTAATCACTTACATTAAGATTTGCAAAGTTGCGTGTACGAAGAGCCGGCCGGCAAACAAACAAAACGGAGCCCGTTCTCTCACTCCGAAAGCGTGGTGACGTCAGTGCGTACCCTCCCAGACGCGTTTCATCATCATCTGACGTTGTCAATGGGGAACGGGCAACGCAGCGACTCACCACCATATAAAGGGAGCCAAGCCTCGATCTGAGTGACGAGCATCCAGGCGCCATATTGAGTGTGGGAAAACATTCCCTTAGTTCAAGAACGCCCTGAAAGGATGCGTGTCGCTGCACACATCCATCCCAGAACGAACTAAAAAAACACTAACCAATTGAGCACATTGTTGGTGTCTATTACACCCTTATATATGTAAGGAATGAGTGTAAAAAAGTGTATAATAGTACCGCTCCTATCCCAAACTGAAATGTGTATGCATATACACATAAGGAGATTAATAAAAATGATATTAATAATAATAAAACACCATATGTGAATCTTAATCACATGTATCATCAGAAAGGAAAGATCTTATACCAAAATGTATAATCTCTCATGATGTTTCAGTTACATGCCAAAAATAAAAAATATAAAATATAAAAATAAAAACTGTATAATATATGTGTGTGCAATTACAGAACATATATGTCAATTGGTGCTGATACCAATGACCACAAATCCCCATCAAACATTTATATGGATATATTGTGTAAACTAAATCGTGAATAATAATCATGGAAATTTTATCATGAATGTGTGTCGTGCTACGTGCTTCCCTAATTGAATACATTATATTCCAAACCATAGTACTAAGTGAATAATATTGTGTACTGAACTGTGAATGATAAATTCAAAGTCCTAATAAAAATATGTATAAGTAATAAGGATATCCAAATCTCTGTCTCAAACAATGTTGCATTATATAAAAAATTACATGCAAAAGTACTGCAGAGAATTGTTGATAATGGGTGTCGTTCGGCCATTCTTAATCAAAAGGAAAGTTTGTATCTGGTTCCCAGAGCCGCACGTACACCCACAATATATTATTTACCGAAAATTCATAAAAGTCTAGTCTGCCCCCCGGGACGCCCAATTGTGAGTGGCATTGATTCACTTACCTCCCGGGTGGGCAGATACGTAGACTTTTATTTACAACCCCTTGTACAGAAGTTACCTTCATATATTAAGGATTCGAGGCACGTTATCCGGTTACTCTCTGGTGTTGAAGTTAGGGCTGGGATGTGGATGGTCATGGCTGACGTGTCATCCTTATATACCATAATCCCACATTTGTTGGGTTTGGGGGCGGTTAAACATTTTCTCGATAGAGATTCCGGCCTCTCATCAAATCAGGTGGAATTCATAATGGAATTATTGGAATACGCTGCCTCCCATAACTATTTTTGGTTTAATAACAATTTTTACAGGCAAAATACGGGAGTTGCTATGGGGGCTAAATATGCCCCTAGCCTGGCGAACCTCTTCATGGGTAAATGGGAGGAGGATGTCATCTATGCTCGCGAGGTACCTCAGATCATTCTGTGGGCGAGGTACATAGATGACATCCTCCTCCTATGGGATGGCGAGCAAGGGGCCTTACAGGAATTTATGTGTTTTCTTAATGCCAATCAGAGGGGCATTAGTTTGAACTATGAGATAAGTCAGACTAGTATTAATTTCCTAGATCTAAAAATCTCTATTAGTGGGAACAATGTTGTCACGTCAACATTCTTTAAGGAGACAGATAGGAATTCATTTATATCTGTGGACAGTTGTCATCATCGTCCCTGGCTGGAGTCTGTTCCAAAAAGCCAATATCTTCGCCTTAAGAGGAACTGTTCTAGCCAGACTCAATTTATAGAGCAGGCGAATGTTCTCACTGATAGATTTCTGGAAAAGGGATACTCTAAAGAATTCCTGGTGACGACCTTGGATAGGGTCAAGGAAGTGAACAGAGATGATTTATTGGTAGAAAGGGGGTCTCGCACTAATGATGATTTCTCTTCTGGTGTCCCCTTCTTGACTACATACTCTTTGCAGCATAATTCTATTAAGAACCTTATATAAAAACATTGGCATGTTGCACGTAGTGATGTGATATTGAATAAGGTGCTGCCAGAAAGACCTTGAGTTATTTTTAGGGGTGTACCATCGTTACGTAATCGGTTGGCTCCTAATATCCTGAATCCACCAATTTCAAAACCTAGTTTCTTCAATCATTTAAAAGGATTTTATCAATGCAGACGGTGTAGGGTCTGCACATACAGTGCTTGTCCTCATAGACGGACCACCACTTTTTCTTCCACTAGCACAAAAAAATCATACACGATAAAACCATTTATTACTTGCACTACGGAGAGGGTAGTGTACATGTTGCAGTGCCCTTGTAGCCTGTAATATGTGGGCAGGACTAAGCGACCTCTTCAGGTCCGCCTTAATGAACATATTACTAACATTAAGAGTGGATTTAGGAACCACTCTGTATCAAAACATTATCTACAAGTACATGATAAAGACCCCTCCAATACAATTTTCCTGGGTATAGATAGGTTTAGTCCCCATTGGAGAGGGAGCTCCTTAGTGAGGGAAATATCGAGATTAGAAATGGCCTGGATCCATCGATTAAGAACATACGTACCCTATGGGTTGAACATCGATACCGATGTCAATGCTTTTATTGACAACTCAAGATTTTTTCAGAATAGTGTAGATCTCTTATGAATCTGGTTTACAGTGTCTGAATTTTCAATTTAATTTTGTTTTTAGGGGCCTGTGAACTTGATCTGAGATATGAGCATGCGGGGGCCTTCTTTTTGAGGGTATTTTTTATATAATGCAACATTGTTTGAGACAGAGATTTGGATATCCTTATTACTTATACATATTTTTATTAGGACTTTGAATTCATCATTCACAGTTTAGTACACAATATTATTCACTTAGTACTATGGTTTGGAATATAATGTATTCAATTAGGGAAGCACGTAGCACGACACACATTCATGATAAAATTTCCATGATTATTATTCACGATTTAGTTTACACAATATATCCATATAAATGTTTGATGGGGATTTGTGGTCATTGGTATCAGCACCAACTGACATATATGTTCTGTAATTGCACACACATATATTATACAGTTTTTATTTTTATATTTCATATTTTTTATTTTTGGCATGTAACTGAAACATCATGAGAGATTATACATTTTGGTATAAGATCTTTCCTTTCTGATGATACATGTGATTAAGATTCACATATGGTGTTTTATTATTACTAATATAATTTTTAATAATCTCCTTATGTGTATATGCATACACATTTCAGTTTGGGATAGGAGCGGTACTATTATACGCTTTTATACACTTTTTTACACTCTTTCCTTACATATATAAGGGTGTAATAGACACCAACAATGTGCTCAATTGGTTAGTGTTTTTTTTTAGTTCGTTCTGGGATGGATGTGTGCAGCGACACGCATCCTTTCAGGACGTTCTTGAACTAAGGGAATATTTTCCCACACTCAATATGGCGCCTGGATGCTCATCACTCAGATCGAGGCTTGGCTCCCTTTTTATGGTGGTGAGTCGCTGCGTTGCCCTTCCCCATTGACAATGTCAGATGATGACGAAACGCGTCTGGGAGGGTACGCACTGACGTCACCACGCTTTCGGAGTGAGAGAATGGGCTCCGTTTTGTTTTTTTGCCGGCCGGCTCTTCGTACACGCAACTTTGTAAATGTTAATGTAAGTGATTACTTGTTTTAAATAAAATATCTGGAGGATTTTACACTATGGCAAGTCTCTCTTTCCTTTGCAAAACGGGGAAAAGTGAACATCATATGTGAGCCTGGAGATTTACCCCCCCATCGGAACACCGGGAGCGCCAGCAAGCTAAAAGGCCTTGGCTGGGCTAAAGCCACTTGCCCTTTTATGCTTGCCATCTGGTAAGCAGGATCAACTACTACGGTGGATTGACACTAATGTTTACAAGTGCACGGTGGTGGTGTTCTTATTCTGGAAGGATTTATAAATTCCTCTTTTTGTTGATTATCAGTATGGACTAATACTCTTAGCGCAGCTTGTTTACAGGAATTTATAAAATAAGATTTGTATTTGTGTTGCCAAATGCCTGAACTAAAGAAGAAAAGTTGGGTTTCAGCTGGCTGATGCGCCCTTTCTGCAGAGTTCCCTTAAAACAAGTCAAGGCATTTGACTGAGCACTATTCAATCCTGGAACAGTTGTTTCTCGATTGTTGTGCCTTTTTAGGAATGTAAAAAATGGGGGTTGGCATGGGTATTGGAATGGGTCTTATTTCACTTTCATGCCACTTTACAGTTCTTGGTTACTGACAGTGACACATCACCTTCCATCTTTGTGTTTCTCAGTGCCAGTGTCGGCTCCAGTCCTGGATGTTACGTGTCTCCAGAATGACAGCGCTGTGATCTCCTGCAGGGTGGAGAATGGGACTTACACCTCTTTGTATCTGTCTGTGAGTGCAGAAACAACATTATATAATACCACCAGCTCATCACGGACAGTCCGGGTCACTGTGCCTCCTGTGTCATTGTCAGATTCCTGGAATATCAACTGTACCGCAACAAACATTATCAGTGAGAGATCCATCATTCAGAGGCATGGCGCTTGTCCAGGTAAAAGACTTGTGTGTCCTGTCCCTGCTGAGTCCAGTGTATTAAGGTGAATGTCAACCCAATTTTTTTTTTCCTACGTTTAGATAGAGTAGGGAAGGGTTAGAACTCCGGTCAAATTTTAACTATTATCCATGGTGCCACTAGAGACATCATAGTTTACTTTCTACTGTGCTGACAACTTTTTCACCAGTAAGGGAAAATCTGCACAAACAGAGATACAAAAAACTGGCAAGGGTTCCAAACTTCTCTTACTATGCTAAATAAAACGCCTTTTTGGTGCCTTCAAGGAAATTGTTGCAAGATCTGGCACCAGCTGGTTCGCCCAACGACCAGTACAGGAGTGTCTCCAATGCCTACACTCCCTTTCTACAATAGAATAGTTTTTTTCTGGTAATAGTGAGCTTCTAACTTAAGTACACAACAGGGGGCTCTTCCCTTCTAATCAGCTGAGACAATGTTGTGACCAGGCCCAGTTTTGAAACATCCATTTGCCCAGGAGCTCTTTCTGAAAGTCCAGGGCTATGAGGAGTGGTTCCTTGCACAATGCCTTCTTCATTTGCCATGATACTGCTTTTGCCTCAGGATTCTGGTGTATAACAATGGATGTTTTACCCTCAGTGAGATCTGTCAAGGGGGTGGCCAAACTGACATAGTTGGGGGATAAGTCTCCAATAATATCCCAGCATCCCAAGGAAGTAGAGTACTCTAGTTGCTTTATTGTGAGAAAACAGGGACATTTTAGATCTCCAACTTATTTTATGTCGTACACTTGTGCAGATTTACAATTTAAGCAGAACATGCCATAAATACACATGGGGTGTTGGCCACTCTTGTCACATGCCATTGGCTCATGCCTTTTTGGGCACATGACCACCAGGATAACCAGTATGTGGTAGGTCTAGCAATGAACTTTGCCAGGTTCTCTAACAACCCTCCATTTCTCTAGAGGGTTAGGTGGTTCATTGCATTTGGCTGGAGTATTATGAGTATTATGCCCTCTAGGCTGACAAACAGGATAAATAGAGAGGAGAGAGTCTTAACCCTCTAACTCTCTAACCCTCTATCTGTTAAGGAAACTGAAAAACAACAGACTTACTGGTAGGATCACCAGGTAATAAACTACGTTGGGGGGGGGGGGGGCTCGGTTAAATTGAAGACTACAGTGTTAATGCTACTGACAGACTATATCAGATGTCTCAGTTTTAATTTTGGCCATAGTGTCACTTTATTTAAAAAAAAAGTATTTTTATTGCAAGCAATGTAAGGACACTCAGCTCAGAGAGGGAGAAATTGGGGGGGGGGGATGTAGCACAAGGAGCCATTCAGGTGTTCTACAATGCACAAGGCTTGCAGTTTGGTGTTGGGATCAGAATGGCAGGATGTCAGGCATATCTGTGCAAAAACCTCAGGACTGGATGGAGAAAAACATAAAATATGTTGGCAGCTAAAACAGTTCCCATATAAGTGAATTTAGTTGTTTGCTTGGGATTTAGCTTTATCATGTTTCATGACAACCAACATCTCCAAAATATTGTAGCTGTACTGCTACATTCACACTGTTGTACTGAATCAGTGTTGCCAACCGTCAGTATTTTTACTGGCAGCCAGTAAAAAACAGGCAATTTTTTCCTGCCAGTAAATGCCAGTAAAAGTAAAAGGTTGCCAGTAAAAAATATGGCTGTGACGCTAAGCTTGGTCTGGAGCCGGCTGAGACCATCCGAGTGCCTGCTACAGTGCAATCGTGAGGCTCTGGCGGCAGTACCTGAGCATATCATGTGATGTCATGGTGCAATGGAGCCAAGCAGACCGGCCAGAGCCTCGTGTGCGGGTCTGCGGTATGGGAGCAAGGCAGGCTGGGACCATCAGTGCTGTATAGGCTGGAGTGGACTGGAGGGATCACTTGGCTTGGAGAGAGACTGTCACTGTGACTCAGCAGGGGACATGTTGCATACCTCCCAAATTTTTGAGATGGGAATGAGGGACACCTATCAGCAAAAGTATGCAGGCATAGGACACACCCATTGTCACGCCCCCTTAAAGGAGAATTGTACAAAAAATAAAAGATTGGTTAAACCCACAAGTGCTTTTTTTTACCACTACTATTCCTTTATATTGGCTTTTGGAATTTACAAATGTAGCAATTTAAAAATCAGATACAAAGGTTTAGTGCTGGAAAACACTTTTTGATAGATAAAAAGTGCTTTTTTTATACATCTATATAGATCAAACCAAAATGAGGGACGAATGAGGAGGAATGAGGGACTTTTCTCCAAATCAGGGACAGTCCCTCGAAATCAGGGACAGTTGGGGGCTATGATGTTGTGTCAGTGAGATGTAATCACCATCTGTGCTGCTGCACACTGCTGCCAGTGTCACTGTGAGAGTCAATTTTATGTGTGTGTCGCCCATTCTAATTTCTTGCCCTCCTGTCTCCTGTCCCTGAGCTACTTACTTACTATATTGAAAATAAAATAAGAAATATGTTTTGTGCCTTATTATCTATCTTAAATCATATTGCCAATTGCATATTGTATTTGTTTGTAGCCTAAATACTCAAATTTGCACTTAAAACTGTCATTTTGTAACTTTTGCAAATGCCAGTAAAAACATGGCTGTGCCAGTAAATTTTGGGTGTTGCCTCAGTACATTTCAATCTGGTAGGTTGGCAACACTGTACTGAATGATCCAACTGTGTTTTATATAGCACTGTTCTGTATAACTGGAACATTGTAGCTCCATATTTTAATAATTTTTTGTATCTCCATTTATTAGAGCGTTGGACTGTGATGTGGTCAAGTCGGGGTCACCTCCTGTCACATGGTGTGATCTGTGTCTTCTACACTGTGCTCATTATCTACATAGTATTAGACTTGAGGAAGATGAAGAACAAAATGGCGAGGTGTGAGAGAAGAACGAGGTATCAGCCAGATATGACCATGGAAACCAATGAAATGAACTGAAACAACTCAACATAACAAACGTCTATGGAGATTGTCAGCCCAGAAGTTGTACACAAAGTCCACACAAACAGCATTTAAAGCCCATGTCATGGCAATTTTTTTCAAAAATGTAAACAGGCTGCAAAATAAAAAGCAACTGCAGCTCTCACTTTCAATACAGGGTTGTCCCCTGCAGTACTTCTTTTCTGCCACAAAATGTCCTCGGTCATATGGCGCCCAGTATCATTCAACCTGGAGAATACACTATGTATGGATGGGTGCCTTGGCCCCACCATGGATTCCTTAATTCAGAAAGTATTGATTCAGAGAACAGTACTGACATAATTTTGTCAAGGCTGCTCTTCACCCTGTGTCCAATCTGAAGACATCTGAAAAATATCAATAAATAATAAAAAAAAAACATACAGGTGCATCTCAAAAATTTTTAATATCATCAAAAAGTGAATTTATTTCAGCAATTCAATTCAAAAAGTGAAGCTCATATATTATATAGATGCCTTACACACACAGAGTGATGTATTTCAAGCACTTCTTTCTGTTTTTTTTGAAGATTATGGCTTGCAGCTAGTAACCAACCCAAACTTCAGTATGTCAGAAATTTAGAATATTACATGAGACCAATTAAAAAAAAGGATTTTTAATACATAAATGTAGGCTTACTTAAAAATATGTCCATGTACAGTATAGTATGCACTCAATACTTGGTTGGGGCTACTTTTGCACGAATTACTGCATCAATGCAGCGTGGTATGGAGGCAATCAGCCTGTGGCACCGTTGAGGTGTTATGGAAGCCCAGGTTTCTTTGATTGCGGCCTTCAGCTCGTCTAGATTGTTGGGTCTGGTGTCTCTCATCTTCCTTTTGACAATACCCCACAAATTCTCAACAGGGTTTAGGTCAGGCGTGTTTGCTGGCCAATCAAGCACAGGTATACCATCATCATTAAACCAGGTATTGGTCCTTTTGGCAGTGGTGGGCAGGTGCCAAGTCCTGCTGGAAAATGAAACCAGCATCTCCATTAAGTTGGTCAGCAGAGGGAAGCATGAAGTGCTCTAGAATTTTCTGCTAGAGGGCTGCGCTGATTTTGGACTTCATTATAAACTGTGGAAAATGTTGCATTTCATTTGGAAATCAAGGTCCCGGAGTCTGGAGGAAGAGTGGAGAGGCACAGAATCCAAGTTGCATGAGGTCCAGTGAGAAGTTTCCACAGTCAGTGATGATTTGGGGAACCATGTCATCTGCTGGTGTTGGTCCACTGTGTTTTTATCAAGTCCAAAGTCAGCGCAGGAAATTCTAGAGTACTTCATGCTTCCCTCTGCTGACCAGCTTTAGGGAGCTGATTTCATTTTCCAGCAGGACTTGGCACCTGACCACACTGCCAAAAGTACCAATACCTGGTTTAATGATCATGGTATCACTGTCCCTAATTGGCCAGCAAACTCACCTGACCTAAACTTCATAAGGAATCTGTGGGGTATTGGCAAGAGGAAGATGAGAGACACCAGACCCAACAATGCAGATGAGCTGAAGGCCGCAATCAGATGAGCTGAAGGCCGCACTATGGAAGCAACCTGGGCTTCCATAACACCTCGGCAGTGCCACAGACTGATTGCCTCCGTGCCACGCCGCATTGATGCAGTAATTCATGCAAAAGCAAACCCGTCCAAGTTTGCAGTAAGCCAACATTTCTGTGTTAAAAATCCTTTTTTTAATTGGACTTAAGTAAAATTCTAATTTTCTGAGATACTGAATTTAGGGTTTTCACTAGCTGTAAGCCATAATCATCAAAATCTTTTAATTTGCTTGAAATATATCACTCTGTGTGTAATGAATGTATATAATATATGAGTTTCACTTTTTGAATTGAATTACTGAAATAAATTAACTTTTTTATGATATTCAAATTTTAGGAGATCCACCTTTATATGTGGGGGTCCCTCCAACTTCTGGATGTATGTTTTCTCTCCATGGATCAAACTGAAATTAAAGAGTGTAGGACACTGTAGCAATTAAGGTAAATTATATTAATAATGGAGGTGTATGAATATATACTCATATATATATATATATATATATATATATATATATATATATATATATATATATATATATATATATATATATATACACTACCGTTCAAAAGTTTGGGGTCACATTGAAATGTCCTTATTTTTGAAGGAAAAGCACTGTACTTTTAAATGAAGCTAACTTTAAACTAGTCCTAACTTTAAACAAATATACTCTATACATTGCTAATGTGGTAAATGACTATTCTAACTGCAAATGTCTAGTTTTTGGTGCAATATCTACATAGGTGTATAGAGGCCCATTTCCAGCAACTATCACTCCAGTGTTCTAATGGTACAATGTGTTTGCTCATTGGCTCAGAAGGCTAATTGATGATTAGCAAACCCTTGTGCAATCATGTTCACACATCTAAAAACAGTCTAGCTCCTTCCAGAAGCTACAAAACTGACCTTCCTGTGAGCAGATTGAGTTTCTGGAGCATCACATTTGTGGGGTCAATTAAACGCTCAAAATGGCCAGAAAAAGAGAACTTTCATCTGAAACTCGACAGTCTATTCTTGTTCTTAGAAATGAAGGCTATTCCATGCGAGAAATTGCAAAGAAATTGAAGATTTCCTACAACGGTGTGTACTACTCCCTTCAGAGGACAGCACAAACAGGCTCTAACCAGAGTAGAAAAAGAAGTGGGAGGCCGCGTTGCACAACTAAGCAAGAAGATAAGCACATTAGAGTCTCTAGTTTGAGAAACAGACGCCTCACAGGTCCCCAACTGGCATCTTCATTAAATAGTACCCGCAAAACACCAGTGTCAACATCTACAGTGAAGAGGCGGCTGCGGGATTTTGGGCTTCAGGGCAGAGTGGCAAAGAAAAAGCCATATCTGAGACTGGCCAATAAAAGAAAAAGATTAAGATGGGCAAAAGAACACAGACATTGGACAGAGGAAGACTGGAAAAAAGTGTTGTGGACAGATGAATCCAAGTTTGAGGTGTTTGGATCACAAAGAAGAACGTTTGTGAGACGCAGAACAAATGAAAAGATGCTGGAAGAATGCCTGACGCCATCTGTTAAGCATGGTGGAGGTAATGTGATGGTCTGGGGTTGCTTTGGTGCTGGTAAGGTGGGAGCTTTGTACAGGGTAAAAGCTAAGGAAGGCTATCACTCCATTTTGCAACGCCATGCCATACCCAGTGGACAGCGCTTGATTGGAGCCAATTTCATCCTACAACCGGACAATGACCCTAAACACACCTCCAAATTGTGCAAGAACTATTTACAGCAGAAGCAGGCAGCTGGTATTCTATCGGTAATGGAGTGGCCAGCACAGTCACCAGATCTGAACCCCATTGAGCTGTTGTGGGAGCAGCTTGACCGTATGGTACGCCAGAAGTGCCCATCCAACCATTCCAACTTGTGGGAGCTGCTTCTAGAAGCGTGGGGTGCAATTTCTCCAGCTTACCTCAATAAATTAACAGCTAGAATGCCAAAGGTGTGCAATGCTGTAATTGCTGCAAAAGGAGGATTCTTTGATGAAAGCAAAGTTTGATGTAAAAACAATGTTATTTCAAATACAAATCATTATTTCTAACCTTGTCAATGTCTTGACTCTATTTTCTATTCATTTCACAACGTATGGTGGTGAATAAGTGTGACTTTTCATGGAAAACACAAAATTGTTTGGGTGACCCCAAACTTTTGAACGGTAGTGTATATACAGTGGTGTATTTAGGTTTTGTGCTGCCCTAGGCCTGAGTAAGCACCCCCTAATTTAGCTATGACCCACCCCTTCCTGTCAAGGCCACACCCCTTCCTTTTTAAGATCTGCCCTGTCATCTTCATGGGAGGACAGAGGGACGCCGCGGGAGGAGGACAGTGAGGGATGCGGCATCTTTTCATTTGGGAGGTAAGGGGATATGCGCTGGGTGCTTTGGGAGGCTCTTGCACTGAAGTCGTGTCCCTCCTCTGTGGCTCCTCCTCCTCCTGGCTGTGTACACTAGAACATTGGAGCCGAGGAGAAGGGAGGAGGAGCCGAGGAGTGTGTGTGGCTGACAGTGGGGAAAGAGGTGTCGGCTGCCACGGAAAGCCCATCGCTGCTTGTGGGACTCCGGGCGGCAAATATCCTGGGTGCCCACGCTGGCGCATCCCTGTCTGGCCAGTTACCGAAACTCAGTGCCGGAACTTGTGGGCTCCAGGATAGTGGCGTCACTAGGGTTGGCCTAGAGGATATCAGGTTAGACACTTCCTAATGGCTCATTCCCTGGGAACAGTAATGGATAATGGCCAACAGGCTCTCTTACCAGACCCGATGAAACCGCAACAGTGATCCCTCTGGCTGGACGTTCGCTCACTCTGGGTTACCCAGGTCGACTCTAGTCAGTAGTGTAGCATGGCTCTCTTTGGTGGTGCAGGTACAGCGTGGCTCTCTGGTGGTGCAGGTACAGCGTGGCTCTCTGGTGGTGCGTGTACAGCGTGGCTCTGGTGGTGCGGGTACAGCATGGCTCTGGTGGTGCGGGTACAGCGTGGCTCTGGTGGTGCGGGTACAGCGTGGCTCTGGTGATGTGGGTACAGCGTGGCTCTGGTGGTGTGGGTACAGCGTGGCTCTCTTGTGGTGCGGGTACAGTGTGGCTCTGGTGGTGCAGGTACAGCATGGCTCTGGTGGTGCGGGTACATCATGGCTTTCTGGTGGTGCGGGTACAGCGTGGCTCTGGTGGTGCGGGTACAGCTTGGCTCTGGTGGTGCGGGCACAGCATGGCTCTGGTGGTGCGGGTACAGCGTGGCTCTGGTGGTGCGGGTACAGTGTGGCTCCCTATCTGGCTTCCCCCAGCACAGTATTTTTTTTCTCCTCCTGTAACACCCCCCAGCAGAGTGCATGCATGCTGGGGGCTGAAGCATGATGTCTGTGGACACACAGGGGCCGCCATTCTTCAGGGACTACTTTTCCCATGATGCCCACAGAGTCTTCTGATTGGCCATCTGCTGTGGCCAATCATGGGGAGGGAAACAGCGGTCAGCTCTCTTTTCTCCCTTCGGCTGACAGAAAGGGGAGTTGGGCGAGCGGGGGAGATACACAGACAACCCGCATCTCTCCTCTCCCTGTTACAACGCTGCTGCTCCATTTACCAGAGAACTCCCCCGCTCGCCCCCCCCTCCCCTTTCTGTCAGTCGAAGGGAGAAGAAAGAGAGAGAGCGGTTCTAATTGGTTTTGCCGTGCCGCCGCCCAGCTTCCTGACCACTGTTTCCCTCTCCATGATTGGCCACAGCAGAGGACCAATTGGAGAGAGAGAATCACGGCTTTTACGGGGGCGGCTTGACGGCTCCTGCTTGCACTGCTTTCTGGCCCCATCTGCAGCCGCGACGCCACTGCAATGCTAAGCTTTACTCTGGTAATGTGCCCTGCTGTGTGGGAGGAGGGCGCGGATGCCGTTTTGGTAGTGGGGGGGCGGCTTTTTTGCCGCCCCCCCGCAAACTGCCGCCCTAGCCCTGGGCCTTGTTGGCCTAGGCCAAAAACACAGCACTGTATATATATACCACCAGACGATAGTGAATGCCTTATGGAAGAAATTCCTTCTCCAGCTTCCCTTAAAATAATAGATTAGGCCCGGTCAAGGGTTGCATTTTTGGTGTAATTGAAGAGTTATGAACTGCTCAAATCCAGGTGGAAAATGCATGTCAATAATGATGTGCATTATGTAGACAAAACTTTGTGGGCACATGACATCACATTTCTAGAATTTTGTTGGACATATTATTCCAAAAATATATGGGTATTATTATGAAGTTGGTCCTTTCTTTGTAGCTATCCCTACATGTACTCTCCTTGGAAAGCTTTCCACAAAATATTAGAGTGTGTCTGTGGAAATGTGTGCCCATTCATCAATAAGAACATTTATGAAGTCAGGTACTGATCCTGGCTTGCAGTCAGTATTCCAATTCACCTTTGCAGGTCACTCAAGTTCCTCCACACCAAACTTATCAAATCGAGTCATTATGGGCCCAGATTTTTTTTTTTTTACAAGAGCGTAGTCATCATGAAACTGAAAAGGGCCTTCCCCAAATTGTTACTACAAGGTGGGAAGCCCAGAATTGTCTAAAATGTTTTTGAATGCTGCAATATTAATTATGTGGCCAAATGCTAGGAGCTGCAAAGGAAGTCAATACAAGAAGTATGCAAAACTGTAAAATGTATTACGCTCATTAGTGAAAGGAAACTGAAAGATAAATATTTGTAATGATGATGTGGGATTTTTTTTTTAGGTGAGTCCATATAATTTTCACAAATGAGCAGTCATTCTGATGTTCATAAAGTACCCTTTTGTGTAAATTCATCCTAAAAGATTCCTATAAATAAATATATATATATATATTAAACAAATATAAAGATCTTGCGAGCTACCTAATAATATTTCCCCTATCTCTCAGTGATAAACTGACAGCTGCTAGCACTAATCACGTCCCATACTGTCGTGTAATAGCAAAATGATAATAAATTATGTGCTGCAACACCTCCCTAATGGTCTGCTGGAACTGCAGTAAGTTTAAAGTGCCAATATAACAATAATATGCTAATAATTTCTGTATTGATATATAAGTCACTTATGTCACCATGCAAAATCCCACATCATAAATTGTGAATAAACACATCCTTAAAAAATATATATACATATATAGTGAAACAAACGTGATCCGTAAAGTGCTCAAGTGCATATAATTTCGTGACACCCTGATCACATAAGGATCAGTTCAAAATTGATATAAAGTCCTTATTAAAAAATGTATAAATAAACGTGACTTGATTGGTGACCATGATCAAAGGATCTATTGCAGGGATCTCACTCAGGTGCTCCCCACCCTTAGGTAATAGCCGCTCACTTCAGTGCGTGTGACCTCACAGTTAAGTTTGGTCAAATCACGCTTGTGAATCACCTTAAAAGGATTCAAGGTTAGTTGCAAGATCCCAAACTGCTCAATGATGATGCCTCCTCACACATAAATAGCAAAAAGAAACTCCATAGTGTGATATAATTTAAACAAAGTTTTATTATGCAAACAAATCCCTAGTACAGGGTACTCACATGGGTTTGGTGTGCCAGTGCACCGCGCAGACACAAGGGAAATGACGCATCTTCCTCAGGGGGATCCCCCTGAGGAAGATGTGTCATTTCCCTTGTGTCGGCGCGTAGGGGTAAGGGACAGAACGGTCGTCCTATTACGAACTGCTTTCATAATGGCTTCCTTCACCGTACATCTGTACATTTTACATATAACATCTCTTGGTTTATCTGCATTTTGAGAAGTAAAAGAGGCATGATGCACCCTATATATGTCAATCTTTTCGGCTGCCGAGGCCCCCAGAATTAAATGAAATAGGCCAATCACAGGTGGAGGCAACTCAGAGGGTTGTATTGTTTCAGGCAAGCCCTTTATATGTATATACTGCCGACGTTCTCTATTTTCATTATCGTCCATCTGATCCATAAGGGCATTCAAAACTCTCTCATGATATTTAGTCATATCCTGGATATTAGCCACCGTTTGTCTGATATTATCCTGGCCCATCTCCACTTCTTCCACTTTATGCCCCAGCGCTGCTATGTCCTCCCTAAGTCCCTCCACAGCCTATTTACATGAAGCTTCAACGGCAGTTTAAGTAACTGAATATCTTTCTATGTTGGAAGGGCTCTCAGTTGCTGTCTAAGATCCCAATCTACTGTTAGATCTAACTGGGGTGTACCATGTCCATTAATAAGTTTGTGAGACTGGGAATTAACATACTGCACCTGTTCTGTGGTTGCTGGTGATTCACTGCTGGGCCTTGTATTGCCATTGCTGTCTCCCAGAGAGCCATTTCCTGGGTGCTTACCGATCCCTCCTGTAAGCCCCTCCATTACAGAAACGTTTGTACCAGATATTCCCCATCCGGGTCACCACCAGGAGTTATAGCATCCCTCCCTGCTATCGAGAGGCTGTGGTCCGGGGACTGAAGGCCCTGACCCCGACCTAAAACTGTATGGCCGCGGCTGGACGTTACAGCACCCCCTTCCGAATCCGGGTGGTCCTCGGCCCAGCACTAAGGGGCTGCATTCGGGTGTCTTTTGTCCTCCCTTCAAACTGGGGGAGCCACGTTTCCTTCCCTCTTGGGCCGATGCCATTTTCGCTGTATGACTGGAGTCCACGCTCTGCGCCATCAGGAACGCTCTGAGCCCGCTCGCCTGTGTCTTCACCCCACCGTGCATTTGTGTGGCTGTGCAGCGGTGCATGGACATGCCTCTAGGGGGTTGAGAGGCTGCCGGCTATCGTTGCTAGCCTTCCTGGAGCCCGGGGATCTCAGCAGCGTGTCTGCTCATGCCCTGCTAGTAGTATTTGTAGCACTAGTATTAGTTAGTCACATTGAACTGCAATCGTTCTGTAATGTAGAAGATGTTTCCCCATCCATCCAAGTTACCTCCTTGCTCAGTTCTGAGGAAAACAAGTACATAGGAAGTGTAATTTAAATAGTTTGCTAATAATTTAATATATTTTTAATAATGAATACCTGGGGACATTGTCATGGTATGCTTCTATTGTTTTCATGTGCAAACAATGCATCTTCTGGCCTTCTTGCTGCTCCTATACCGGGGTGTATCATCCTGAAGACAGGGGGTATGGAAGGGTACTGTTGTAGGCAGGTACCTACAGAAGGGTTAGTTATTATTATTATTCAGGATTTATATAGCGCCAACAGTTTACGCAGCGCTTTACAATATAAAAGGGAGACAATACAGTTATAATACAATAAGATACAGGAGGATT
This sequence comes from Lithobates septentrionalis, assembly GCA_037952835.1. Lineage (NCBI taxonomy): Eukaryota > Metazoa > Chordata > Amphibia > Anura > Ranidae > Lithobates > Lithobates septentrionalis. The sequence goes on along the minus strand of JBBDGP010000289.1, from coordinate 616,947 downwards.
AAGAGGGCCCTGCTCAGAATAGCTTACAATCTAATAGGGTGGGGCAGGTTAATGTTTTTTTAATGTTTTTTTTTAATGTTTTTTTCTGTGCTGACTCTCATGTTCTGCAGTTATCTGGGTCAAGTCTGCTGTCTTTCCTGTGAAATTGTTACAATGTTGATGTGTGGTGGATTTAATGGGCTGATTGGCCAGATTTTCCCATCAATTTTCCACAGATCCACATAAAAGGGACCCTTTAGTACCCCAGGAGAAAGCTGCTGGAAATACTGTGCAATAAATGTGTTGCGCTAATAAAAAGAAAACTTGTGTAAAACAAACAAAAAAGTCCAAGTGTCGGTAGTCTCCCAAACAGACCATGGATTCCACATGTGTCAAATGAAGTGAAAAGTCTTGTATTCAAGATGAATCAGAATCTCTCCACCAGGTGAATACACCGCCACCACAATTAGAAATAGACTCTTACCAAAGAGCCTGGACCCTCTATCATGGAAGGTCATGCAGGCTAGAAGTTTAATCTCCAGCACTGGTCACAGATGGGAGACAGGGGAAACGATCCCAGATTGGCCACAGGATGACTCCAATCCTCTTTCCTCAGGCCGTCCAGTTAAGGGAAATAATCCTGAGGTCCCTCTCTGTCCAGCGATGTCCACAAGTGTCTGGAAATTCTGACAAGATGTAGGCCGTTATGCTATCCGATGGCTCCCCCAGCTGTAGGGGCCAGTCGAGGCTCCCTGAGGGACTGGGAGTCTGAGGACTCTTAACTAGGGATGAGCTTCATGTTCGAGTCGAACCCATGTTCGACTCGAACATCGGCTGTTCGGTCGTTCGCCGAATTGCGAACGATATGGGCCGTTCGCGCCAAATTCGTGTGGCGCGTCACGGCCCATAATTCACTGCGGCATTGCAGTGCATTGCTTGCTGATGATTGGCCAAGCATGCACTATGACCCGCATGCTTGGCCAATCACAGCGCTGCCTGAACAGAGAGCCGTAATTGGCCAAAGCCAAGGAGGCTTTGGCCAATTATGGCTCAGGGGATTTAGTACACGCCCCACACTATATAAGGCCGCCTGCACGGCGGCCCTGTGTAGTGTGTGTTCCGGCGTTGAAAGAGATAGACAGAGAGACAGTGTCATTTGATTTGAGTTAGATAGATTAGGCAGAACAGTCAGTCAGTTAGCTGCACTTACAGTGTATTGTGTATATATATGCATCCCAGGTGTTGCATATATATATATACACTGTATTCAGTTTAGCTAGATCCGTTCCTGTTATCTTCTAGACTATTTACATTTAGTGCAGTGCGTCCTGCTCACAGTGCTCAGCTAGATCCGTTCCTGTTATCTTCTAGACTATTTACATTTAGTGCAGTGCGTCCTGCTCACAGTGTTCAGCTAGATCCGTTCCTGTTATCTTCTAGACTATTTACATTTAGTGCAGTGCGTCCTGCTCACAGTGTTCAGCTAGATCTGTTCCTGTTATCTTCCTACTGACAGGCAGGCTTGTCTTGTTACAGTATATAAAGCTACCTGAAGAAAATTACTGGTGTTCTTTTGATCCTATTAGTACCACGGTCAGGCAGCTAGACTATTTACATTTAGTACAGTGCGCCCTGCTCACAGTGTTCAGCTAGATCCGTTCCTGTTATCTTCCTACTGACAGGCAGGCTTGTCTTGTTACAGTATTTACAGCTACCTAAAGAAAATTACTGGTGTTCTTTTGATCCTATTAGTACCACGGTCAGGCAGCTAGACTATTTACATTTAGTACAGTGCGTCCTGCTCACAGTGTTCAGCTAGATCCGTTCCTGTTATCTTCCTACTGACAGGCAGGCTTGTCTTGTTACAGTATATAAAGCTACCTGAAGAAAATTACTGGTGTTCTTTTGATCCTATTAGTACCACGGTCAGGCAGCTAGACTATTTACATTTAGTGCAGTGCGTCCTGCTCACAGTGTTCAGCTAGATCCGTTCCTGTTATCTTCCTACTGACAGGCAGGCTTGTCTTGTTAAAAGAAGAAAAGGATGGCCTTGGGACTTTGAGTGAGGTGGGAGAGATTCGGAACACTTTCACAATCAGTGCAAAAAATGTTTATTATTCACAGAATGCTCAATACAAAAATGGGATCAGCAATAATTGTGCGTTACCCGGCATAGTGGCCTAGTATTAAAGCATAAGTAAAAAACACATACAGTTCGTTACACTTGATTTATACATCCATAAAAAGTATTATACAAAGTATACATATATCATTTGAAATAGTAAAATAAAAAATTTTCTTCTTTTTGCTGTATTTAGGGATGGAGGTGGCAGAGTGGTTTCTTCAGACCACAACTCTCCTTTGTCTGTATGTATTCGGGTGGAAGACACCCATTAGGCCAAAATGTGGTCGGTCCTAACCATTGGTCCATTTTTCACCTACAATTTTTCACCAATACATTTAGCTAAAATCAGGTTTTACTTCCGGGTTGTGTTGGCTCCCTTCTGCTGTGGTCTGTTTGGTGGTGACACTGCGCTTCCGGCACTGGGGGCTGCGACGTGTAAAGGGGAGGTCTACTTGACCTCCTGCTGCCCCCACCTGTCCTCACGGGCAGGCGGGGCCACCTGCACGTTGGCGTCATGTTTTCCACGCCCAATACGCGATGTCCTCTGACCTCGCGTTCCTGGGCAGTGTGGAACATCCCGAATGGGTGAGCGGCTGTTGTCACGCACATCCGGCCTCTCTGGTTGACGCTTTCAGCATCAGCCTATCGCCATCCGTACATGACGCTGGGGGCGTGGCTTCCATGGCCGCTGTGGTTATATCCGGGGGCCCGGCGCGGCTGCAGTCTGCATCTGTGGTTGGCTGTTATGTTGACATGGTTTTGGGTCTGTGAGAGCACCATCTATGCCTGGGACTATTCACATCCACTCAGGTACTATTCCTTCACACTTTTCCCCCCCTTTTCTTTTCACCCTATACAATCTGATTGTGTATGTGATACCCTCTCAACATACACAATATTATCTATTTTAACTTAACTGAACATTTTTGTTGGCACACACATTCACCCCTACACAATCTAGATTTATTTATATTTGTATATCTTATATCTATCTGTATGTATGCACTTCCCTCCAGCCCTTGCCTTTAATTATCTGCCATTATGACGGTCCATTCATTTATTATTTTTATTCTTTATCTAATTCATATTATTTATTTATGTTACCCTATACATATATACTTACTTCTTAACCCCTCTTAGTTATTCCTGAGGGTTAGAGTTGACCCTCTGATGCTTAGTCTACTTTGGGTACACTTGTTGAGACTCATGTATCCTTCTATATACATTTTCTCTAGATATGTTTATGGACACCTCCATACCACCTACCACATTAGCTCCTGCGGTCCTTGCTGTACTCCCTGGTCTGTCCTGCAGCGCTTGTTGGTTGCCAATCCCCCTCAGCCCCCGTGCCGGTATTGCTCATTGCCGCCATCCTGAGACCCGGTCTTTTGGTGACCCAACCCAGTCAAGTGGTAAGTACGGGGTCGTTTATCACGGACCCTTCGTGCCAACCATTTTGCGTGCCCCGACTCATTAGTTATTTTTCATACTCTTATTACTCTTAATATATTTTTTGTTCTAGACATACAAATTATGCATCAGCCCCTGATGAGCGAGAGGAGACTCGCGAAACGCGTAGGGCAATACCGATGCCACATGCATGCTCACTTTGCTGGGTATTTGAAGTTGGTTACCACATGGTCACATACTACTGTTATCCATGCATGTGTAATATGTATTTTACTATTTCAAATGATATATGTATACTTTGTATAATACTTTTTATGGATGTATAAATCAAGTGTAACGAACTGTGTGTGTTTTTTACTTATGCTTTAATACTAGGCCACTATGCCGGGTAACGCACACTTATTGCTGATCCCATTTTTGTATTGAGCATTCTGTGAATAATAAACATTTTTTGCACTGATTGTGAAAGTGTTCCGAATCTCTCCCACCTCACTCAAAGTCCCAAGGCCATCCTTTTCTTCTTTTTGCTGTATTTAGGGATGGAGGTGGCAGAGTGGTTTCTTCAGACCACAACTCTCCTTTGTCGGCTTGTCTTGTTAAAGTATTTACAGCTACCTAAAGAAAATTACTGGTGTTCTTTTGATCCTATTAGTACCACGGTCAGGCAGCTAGACTATTTACAGTTAGTGCAGTGCGTCCTGCTCACAGTGTTCAGCTAAACCTACAAGTTAGTGGGGTGCGTCCACCTCACATTGTTCAGCTAAAGCTACCTGTAGAAGGTTGGTGGTGTTCTCATACTACAGGCAGGCAGTTGATTTTGCTAGCTGCAGTATATATATATATATATATATATATATATATATATATATATATATATATCCCAGCTTAGTGCAGCTACAGGCCATTAGTATGTCTGGAAGGCCAAGAAGGAGAGGCAGACAGTCACAAGCCAATAAGAGAGGGCAAGCAGGCTCTGTGTCTAGTGCTGGTCGTGGAGATGGTGCATCCTCATCAGCACGTGGCCATGGGACACACTTGGCCTTTTTTTCGGCAGCTGGCCGTGTTGAGCCGCAACATGCGGAAGACTTGGTCGAGTGGATGACCAAGCCGTCCTCATCCTCTTCATCCTCTCTCACCCATGCCCAGGGTGCTTTGTCTGGCAAAGCAGCGGCCTCTTCCCTCAGCTCAATGTCATCAGTGACTCCTTCCCTAGCTCCACCATGTCCTCCTGAGGAGTCCCTCGAACTGTTTGACCACAGTGTTGGGTACATGCTCCAGGAGGATGCCCAGCGTTTGGAAGGCTCTGATGATGATACTGAGCTCGATGAAGGCAGTAACATGAGCACGGACAGAGGGGGTGCCCAAGAAGGACAGCAATCTGGCAGTCATGCTCCCCCTGCTGCAGCATACTGCCAGGTTTGCTCCAGTGATGAGGAGGGAGGGGATGATGAGGTCACTGACTCAACGTGGGTGCCTGATAGGAGAGAGGAGGAGGAGGAGGAGGAGGAGGCGGCACATCACCAACGAGGCAGGATGCCCTCCAGGGGCCAGCTTAAGGGCAGCACATTGACTGCATCACATGTGCAGGGCGCTGCAGTCTCTGCGCGTTATTCAAAAAGTTCTTTGGTGTGGGCCTTTTTTGAGACGAGTGCATCAGATCGCACCGCTGCTATTTGCAACATATGTCTCAAGCGTATCTCACGTGGCCAAAACATCTCCCGCTTGGGTACCACATGCCTGACCAGACATATGTTGACCTGCCATGCAGTTTGTTGGCAAGCGCATCTAAAAGACCCACACCAAAGAACAAAGAGGACCTCTCCTTGCTCCTCATCAGCTGAGATTTCCAACCCCACTAGACCTTCAGTCCTCTCTGAGACCTGCACTGAGAGGAATGAAGGTGTAGAATTAGGTGTGTCACAGCCAAGTACTTGTGGGCAATCTGCTTTTGGTACACCGACGTCAGATTGTACCAGGCAAATTTCCCTGCCCCAGCTGCTGCACCGCCGAAAGAAGTTTGCTCCCAGCCATCCACATGCCCAGCGGTTGAATGCTAGCTTGGCAAAATTGCTAGCACTTCAACTGCTGCCTTTTCAGTTGGTAGACTCTGCCCCCTTCCGTGAGTTTGTGGAATGTGCGGTTCCTCAGTGGCAGGTACCCAAACGCCACTTTTTCTCACGGAAGGCGATTCCGGCTCTCTACCAGCATGTGGAAGGCAATGTCCATGCCTTGCTGGACAGGGCGGTCAGCGGTAAGGTGCATATTACCGCTGACTCATGGTCCAGCAGGCATGGACAGGGACGTTACCTAAGTTTCACGGCGCATTGGGTGACTCTGCTGGCAGCTGGGAAGGATGCAGGACAAGGTGCAGTAGTGTTGGAGGTTGTTCCACCACCACGCCTCCAAAATGCTAATGATTGTGACACACCTCTCTCCTCCACCCCCTCCTCTTCTTCTTCCTCCATGGCCTCTTCCTCGGAACCAGCGGTGCTCCGTAGTCGTTCAAGGGGCTACGCAAGTACGCAGGCCAAAAGATGCCATGCGGTGCTTGAGCTGGTGTGCTTGGGGGACAGGAGCCACACTGGGGCAGAGGTTCTGTCAGCTCTGCAGGGGCAGGTTCAGAGGTGGTTGACGCCATGCCAACTTAAGGCAGGAATGGTGGTTTGCGACAATGGCACCAACCTCCTCTCTGCCCTCCGACAGGGACAAATGACCCATGTGCCCTGTTTGGCTCACGTCCTTAACTTGGTGGTGCAGCGGTTCTTGGGCAGATACCCAGGCTTACAGGATGTCCTGAAGCAGGCCAGGAAAGTCTGTGTGCATTTCCGCCGGTCATATAATGCCAGTGCTCGGCTGACGGACCTCCAAAAGGAGTTTAACCTGCCCAAGAACCGCCTAATCTGTGACATGCCCACCAGGTGGAACTCAACGTTGGCCATGCTGCAGCGGCTGCACACGCAGCAGAGGGCCATCAATGAGTACCTGTGCGACTATGGCACCAGGACAGGGTCAGGGGAGCTTGGTTTTTTTTCCCCACGCCAGTGGGCCATGATCAGGGATGCATGCACTGTCCTGTCACCATTTGAGGAGGCCACGAGGATGGTGAGCAGTGACAGTGCATGCATCAGTGACACTGTCCCCCTTGTCCATCTGTTGGAGCACACGCTGCGTGGAATAATGGACAGGGCACTTGAGGCAGAAAAGAGGCAGAAAGAGGAGGACTTCCTTAGCTCTCAAGGCCCCCTTTATCCAGACAGTGTTCCTGCGTGCCCGCCGATCACACAGGAAGAGGACGAGGAGGAGGAGGGGGAGGAAGATTGTGTCAGTATGGAGGTGGAGCCTGGCACTCAGCATCAGCAGCAGTCTTTAAGGGATCAGTCCCAAGAAACACATGGACTTGTACGTGGCTGGGAGGAGGTGGCTGCGGACCATGTCATCCTTAGTGACCCAGAGGACTCCGGACCGAATGCCTCAGCAAACCTACGCTGCATGGCCTCCCTGATCCTGCAAAGCCTGCGTAAGGATCCTCGTATTCGTGGTATCAAGGAGAAGGACCAATACTGGCTGGCAACCCTCCTTGATCCACGTTACAAGGGTAAGGTTGCGGACCTTATCTTGCCATCGCAGAGGGAGCAGAGGATGAAACATCTTCGGGAGGCCTTGCAGAAAGGTCCGTGCAACGCGTTCCCAGAGACTGGGAGGTTACAAACTCCTGTTTCTGGACAACGTGTTGCTGAGGCTTCGGTCAGTCAAAGAAGGAGCGGTGGAGAAGGTGGCCATCTGACCGATGCGTTCAGACAATTTTTTGGTCCGCAGCCCCAAGGTATGATCGGTTCCAGCAACCATCGCCAGCGTCTGTTTTACATGGTGCAGGAATACCTAGGGGCAAGATCAGACTTGGACACCTTTCCCACCGAAAATCCTCTGGGTTACTGGGTCTTGAGGATGGATCACTGGCCAGAGCTTGCACAGTATGCATTTGAGCTACTGGCCTGTCCTGCATCCAGCGTTCTTTTGGAACGCACATTCAGTGCTGCTGGAGGCGTGGTAACCGATCACAGGGTGCGTCTGTCCACCGACTCGGTCGATCGACTGACCTTCATAAAAATGAATCAGTCTTGGATCACCACCAGCTACCAAGCACCTGATGCTGATGTAACCGAATAATTTTTTTTGAAATCTCAGATCCCTTCAAAGACTGCCTATGCTGATGCTGAGTGACTATCCCTGAGTAATTATCCTCTTCCTCCTCAATCATCACGCTGATAGCTTGTAAGAACATTTTTGGTTCTGGGCGCCACCACCAGTGCCTAAGGCACAATTTTTCAGCCCCTGTTTAACAGGGGCGTGTAATTACAATTTTTGATGTAATACTTTGCAGCAGGGCTCGTTCCTGCATTCCAACTAGAGTGTCTGTGAGGGGTTGCAGTGTTGTGGCACCAGCACCAGTGCCCAAGGCCCAATTTTTCTGCTCCTGTCTAACAGGGGCGTGTAATTACAATTTTTGATGCAATACTTTGCAGCAGGGCTCGTTCCTGCATTCCAACTAGAGTGTCTGTGAGGGGTTGCAGTGTTGTGGCACCAGCACCAGTGCCCAAGGCCCAATTTTTCTGCTCCTGTCTAACAGGGGCGTGTAATTACAATTTTTGATGCAATACTTTGCAGCAGGGCTCGTTCCTGCGTTCCAACTAGAGTGTCTGTAAGGGGTTGCAGTGTTGTGGCACCAGCACCAGTGCCTAAGGCCCAATTTTTCTGCCCCTGTCTAACAGGGGCGTGTAATTACAATTTTTGATGCAATACTTTGCAGCAGGGCTCGTTCCTGCGTTCCAACTAGAGTGTCTGTGAGGGGTTGCAGTGTTGTGGCACCAGCACCAGTGCCTAAGGCCCAATTTTTCTGCCCCTGTCTAACAGGGGCGTGTAATTACAATTTTTGATGCAATACTTTGCAGCAGGGCTCGTTCATGCGTTCCAACTAGAGTGTCTGTAAGGGGTTGCAGTGTTGTGGCACCAGCACCAGTGCCTAAGGCCTAATTTTTCAGCTCCTGTTCAACAGGGGCATGTAATTACAATTCTTGATCTAATATTTCACAGCAGGGCCCTGTGAGGTCTTACAGTGTTGTGGCCACAGCAACACCTAAGGCTGAGTATATAGGGCAGGACCCTACTTTCAAACATCTAACTTACAAACGACTCCTACTTGCAAACGGAAGGAGACAACAGGAAGTGAGATGAAATCTACCCCTAGGAAGGGAAATTCTCTCCTGTAAGAGTTAAAATGGGAAAAAAAATTCTCCTTTCCACTGATACTTTCCAATCCTTGTTCCACAAAAAAACCCAAATTTTCAAAAAACATTTTTCATTGGGACAAAAAGTGAGGTGAAATCTTCTGAAGAGGAGGAAAGACAGCAAAACAAATGTCACAGGGGTGATAACCCTTCCCTATGTTTTCCAAAAAGCTTAAAAAAGATTTTTTGGCTGGAGCTAAACACGTTAAAAATGTACCCGTTCAAAATTACAAACAGATTCTACTTAACAACAAACCTACAGTCCCTGTCTTGTTTGCACCGCCTGTATACTGCTGTTCAGAGTATATAGGGCCTGGTGGCCCCACACCTTTCCTTATTTTAATTTGGGTGCGGGGTTCCCCTTAATATCCATACAAGACCCAAAGGGCCTGGGAATGGACTGGGGGGTACCCATGCCGTTTGTCTCACTGATTTTCATCCATATTGCCATGACCTGACATTACATTAAACCCGCAAGCAGTTTTAAATGAGATTTTTTCCTTTAAAAATGACATTTGGTGCAGGGACTGTTCTAAACAGGGGGGAAACACGCGTCACTTTACAGGCATACTATAGACACCCCCCAGGTACGATATTTAAAGGAATATTTCACTTTTTTTTTTTACTTTAAGCATCATTAAAATCACTGCTCCCGAAAAAACGGCCGTTTTTAAAAGTTTTTTTTGCATTGATACATGTCCCCTGGGGTAGGACCCGGGTCCCCAAACCCTTTTTAGGACAATACCATGCAAATTAGCCTTTAAAATGAGCACTTTTGATTTCGAACGTTCGAGTCCCATAGACGTCAATGGGGTTCTAACGTTCGTGTGAACTTTCGGTCCGTTCGCAGGTTCTGGTGCGAACCGAACCGGGGGGTGTTCGGCTCATCCCTACTCTTAACTACAAATCATGGACTGATAGCCTTGCAAGGATCTTTGCCAAACATGGACCATATAAGCTCTGTGCTACCTCTCTAAATTTCTGGGACTGGCCCTGCAGCACAGAGTACCTAGGGACCTAGCCTAGGAAGTCACAGATGAGAGACATAGACACCTCTGGAGGAGTACAAGCATGTAATTACAGGCTGGTGTAATGAGTAACCATGTATCCAGTAGAATCTGTGGCAAACAAATAACCACTATGTGCTCTGGTATTTTAGAAAACAAAAACATATAAATGTGTACATATATGTCCCCAAAGGGTAATGATACGCCAGGAACAAAAAAAAACAAAAAAACAAAAAAACAAGACTATTGAATGACCGAAGTGACCACAAATACTGTATATAATATAACATTCATGAGAGTAGAAAAGAAAAGTGGCACAGAGGGTCAGACCATATGGTTCATGGATTATGAATCACGATCAATGAAATGCAGCTCGGAAACTGAGAAAAAAGCTACAAAAATCTACAAGAAGGAGGAACTGACAAAATAACATAAGAAAAAACCCATAATCAAGAGGACCAAAATATAAAAGGGACAAGCAACCAAACACTGGGTTTGAAGGGTCCATATATATGAAAAAAGTCACTGGAAAATTACGGGTTAAGCGAGAAGTCTCGCTTCGCATGCTGCAAAGTTGAATCAGCACACATATGGATCTCTGCCACGGTGCATAATGGTAAAGATACTTTAGACTTTAGGTATGTTTGTGATTTAAGCCTGCCAGGTACTGGTCTTTTCTCTGCATTTGAAGCCTGCAGCACGTGAAGCGAGACTCCCCGCTCCGTAATGCTGCAGTCTGGCTTTCTAATACACAGTCTGTAGCTTCTTTAGTAGCATTTTTTACATACACGGCATTATAGAGACACATTAGGAACTAGGCTCATTTGTGATTTAAGCCTGTCAGGCACTGGTCTTCTCTCTGCAATTGAAGCCTGCAGCATGCGAAGTGAGACTTCCCGCCCCGTAATGCTGCAGTCTGAATTTCCAATATACAGTCTGTAGTTTCTTTAGCGGCATTTTTTACATATAGGGATCCCTGCTATGGTGTATTATGATAGAGATACTCTAGGCATTTGGCTCTTTTGTGATTCAACTTTGCAGCATGCGAAGCGAGACTTCCCGCTTTGTAACGCTGAAGTCTGATTTTCCAATATTTAACCCGTAATTTTCCAGTGACTTTTTTCATATATATGGACCCTTAAAACCCAGTGTTTGGTTGCTTGTACCTTTTCTATTTTGGTCCTCTTGATTATGGGTTTTTTCTTATGTTATTTTGTCCGTTCCTCCTTCTTGTAGCTTTTTGTAGCTTTTTTCTCAGTTTCCGAGCTGCATTTCATTGATCATGATTCATAATCCGTGAACCATATGGTCTGACCCTCTGTGCCACTTTTCTTTTCTACTCTCATGAATGTTATATTATATACAGTATTTGTGGTCACTTCGGTCATTCAATACATATACTTAGTCTTGTTTTTTTTTTGTTCCTGGCGTATCATTACCTTTTGGGGACATATATGTACACATTTATATGTTTTTGTTTTCTAAAAATACCAGAGCACATATTGGTTATTTGTTCGATCTTTCCGTTCCTCCCCGTACTCCAGCATATCCCTCAGTCTAATTGAGATATACCGTAGTTTAATTATGGTTTCTGGACACTTGATTTGGGAATGGCTGCCACAGATTCTATCGGTCTTCCGATGATCTCTGGCAATCCCGTTCCGATATGCTCCAGTGTTAGCTCCATCTTTCTGGATACTTATCTGGTGTATGGTGGATGGGCTCATAAAGTATAATACCACCTAGCATGTCTGATGTTATGATATTTAATGGAGTTTCATTTGACGGATGTACCTTTAAAAGACTTTACTCTTCTATATTTACAGGGGTTTAGATCATGTCTGTTACAATGGCACCATTTATTATAAACATAACAACTTATATGTTTGTTTTTTACTTCCATTATTTGTTTATCATTTTCATTTATTTTTTTATGTATTGCTACATCGTGTTATTACTTCATGACTGCTCAGTTTTGCATGATTGTATTTTATGTTATTCCATTCCATGAAAATTCACAAATGCATATATTGTGTTTTTTAAATCTCATTTTTCTCTAACGTTTAACTACCGGTAATTTTTTGTCTGTTTGTCATTGTAATTGGGCATTCACAGGTTATCACAACTTGTATGGATTCTGAGAGGTGTGGTCTTTATCCGCTTGGCTCAGTGTTTTACCTCCATGTGTTATACACGTCTTTGATTAATCACCTCCCTTTATATACCTCAGTTGTGATAACTGTTCCCTAGCTATGAGTAAGCATCCATTGATGTGAAATGCGTTAGCTGCTTTTTGTCCTATGTATCCACTTTGATGTGACCTGCAACATTTTAATGAAATAAAGGTGCTTTTTTTCACGGCAGTGCGGCCATCCAGACCTCCTCAATTCATTATCTACTTATCGTGCAGAGCCGGCACCTGTGTGGCTGTGGGAGTATCATCCTATACTGGCTTAGTGTTTGGTATCCTGTGAGCGGTTTTTGCTGCCTTCTGGGTGCATACACACGGTCAGGCTTTCCGACAACAAGCTTACATCAAACATTTCTTGTCGGAAAGCCCGACTGTGTGTACGCAGCATTAGTGTAACACAAAAATATTTTCTAAAATTTAATTTGTAGAATTTTCTTGATGGGTTTGCTAGTGACCACTGTTTGGCCACAATATGTAATTTACAAGATCGCCATTAGACATACAGGATGTGTGATTCTGTTAATAGCTGTGAGTATCGGTGACATTGTCATAGCACATTTCTCCTTTTCAGTGTCATCATCTCACCTGCAGACAATGTATCTTCTGGCTGTCCTGCTGCTTCTATACCGGGATGTATCCTCCGCAGGTGAGAGCTTTATATTGGGGGTGAGGAGAGGAGGGTGGGGGCAGGGAGGTTACTGCTATAAAAAACAGAGTATGTATTTAAAGTGGAGGGCCACCCTGAAAAAAAAAAATCACCAAAAATCCTAAAAAAAATTTGAAAAAACAAAACAAAAATTAAACTTACCTGAACCCTTGTTGCTAGGCAGTCTTCCTAATCTGCCTCTTCCTATTCCGCGGTGAGTTCTTCTCCTCGGTGAGCGGCCCCGTTGTCTTCTGGGAACTGTGTGTGTTCCCAGAACACCACGGGGCCATTCACAGAATGGAGCGCCGCTCGCGCATGCGCAGTAGGAAACTGGCAGTGAAGCCGCAAGGCTCCACTGCCTGTTTCCCTTTCCTAGGATGGCGGTGCCGGGACCCGAGAGCCGAGGGACGGGTCGGCCTCGGGTGGCCGACATCACGGGCACCCAGGACAGGTAAGTACTTATTTAAAGTCAGCAGCTACAGTGTTAGTAGCTGCTGACTTTAATTTTTTTTTTTTTTAGGACGGAATCCCGCTTTAAAGTGTATGTAAAACCAAAAGTTTTATTTTTAGCTTTGGACAGAGTAAAAAAAGTGTTTCCCTGCACTTCCTGTCCCAGAGACATAACAGGAAGTAAGAGGAAATATCATATAAATGTTTCCAGCTGTATTAATCAACACCACGTCCCCTAATTGCATAGAAAAAAAATTGTTATATAGAAACGTTGGGACTTTTAGGTTGAATCCTTCTGCCAGAGTAATACACCAATGTAATCTTATTTTGTTTAAAAAAAATGCATTTATTACAATTCCATTAAAAAGTTTTGGGGTAACCAGGGGCGTTGCTAGGTCTACAAAAGATCTGGGGCTAGAGCCCATAGAAGCGCAGTAAAGAAAGTCATACGCTTGGGTGGGCATACACATGTATATACAGTAATATACATGTGTGTGTATATATATCCCCAGAGAGTCCCCCCTTACATCAGGGTCCCCAGAGAGTCCCCCCTTACATGAGGGTCCCCAGAGAGCCCCCCCTTACATGAGGGTCCCCAGAGAGTCCCCCCTTACATGAGGGTCCCCAGAGAGCCTCCCCCTTACATCAGAGTCATCAGAGAGCCTCCCCCTTTCATCAGGGTACCCAGAGGGCCCCCTATTTACATCAGGGTTCCCAGAGAGCCCCTCTTACATTAGGGTCCCCAGAGAGCCTCCCCCTTAAATCTGGGTCCTTAGAGAGCCTCTGCCTTAAAATCAGGGACTCCAGAGAGCCTCTACCTTGCATCAGGGTCTCCAGAGAGCCCCCCACTTACATAAGGGTCCCCAGAGAGCCTCCCCTCCCCTTTGGGGACCCCTGCAGAGACTCGGGGCTATTGGCCCCAGATTCGGGGCTATAGCCCCAAAAGCCACCCCCTAGCAACGCCCCTGGGGGTAACAATTCCCCTAAAAACATGAATTCAGCAAACCATATTCATAAGTGCAAAACCCATGACAGTTAGGCACCTCCCCTCCTCTATAGCATATGTCAGACTAAGCAATGAGCAAGTGTGTGTTATATCACACTTAGGGGGAGGTGATTTTGTAGACTAACTGCCGGTTCACACAGGGGTGGCACAACTTGCAGGTCGCCTCACCGAGGCGACCTGCACACGACTTCAGTGGCGACTTGCAAAACGACTTCTGTATAGAAGTCAATGCAAGTCGCCTGAAGTCACCCCAAAAATACTACAGGAACCTTTTTCTAAGTCGGAGCGACTTGCGTCGCTCCTATTAGAATGGTTCCGTAGTACAGAATGGGACGCGACTTGTCAGGTGGCTAAGTCGCCTGACAAGTTGCCCCTGTGTGAACCGGCACTAAGATAAGAACTGAGAGGGCTTATTTGACTGCTTGAGTGTACAAGACACAGGGTGGCTTCCATGTTTCTGGCAGGATCAACCGTTTTTTTTTTCTTTTTGGGGGGGGGGGGGGGGTTTGCATTTGAAATAAAAGTAGCCCTGAAGCAGGAAAGCAAGGAAAGTCAGAAATGATCATATATAATTTTGTTACGAGTCAGTAACTGAAAATATAGAAAAGGGTGAGCATGACAGCCAGGCAATTAGCATTTCCAGACTAAGAATGACAATCCACATTTTAATCTCACATAAGGTTCCAATACTGTCTGCTGAAAAGACTCTGTATATGTTCTGTATATACCGTATATACTTGAGTATAAGTCGTTCCGAGTATATGTCGAGGCCCTAATTTACCACAAAAAAATGGGAAAAACTTATTAACCCGAGTATAAGACGAGGGAGAGAAATGCACAGCTACTGATAGTGGAAAAGAGGGTCAACAATGCCCATTTGCAGCCTCACTGTGCCCATGTGCATGCCTCACTGTGCCCATTTGCAGCCTCACTATGCCCATTTGCATGCCTTACTGTGCCCATTTGCAGCCATAGGTCCCCCGAACTTCAAACTCGGTAGTTAAGGGTTCCTAGATGCCCCCTAGCTGCAGCCAAAATTTGGGGTCTCTGAACCCAAAGGGTCCCGAAATGACATTGCTGCAGATGGACACAGTTGACCGACTTTGGGGCCCCGTATCTCGGGGCCACTTAGTGCTAGGAACCCCAAAGTTGGTGTGCAAACCCAGTGGAACTGGTACCACAATATATCTAAAGCTGGGGTTTCTAGCACTAAGTGGCCCCGAGATACAGGGCCCCAAAATCGGTTCAGAAAATGTCAAGCACTTTTCTGCAGCAGAGAATGATATTTTCCGGACCGGATTTGGGGCCCCATATCTCAGGGCCACTTGGTGCTAGGAACCCCAACTTTGGATATGTTATGATACCAGTTCCACTGGGTTTGCATACCAAATTTGGGGTTCCTAGCACTAAGTGGCCCTGAGATACGGGGCCCCAAATTTGGTTCAGAAAATGTCAAGCACTTTTCTGCAAGAGAGAATGACATTTTCCGAACAGATTTTGGGGCCCCGTATCTCGGGGCCACTTGGTGCTAGGAACTCCAGCTTTGGATATGTTGTGGCATGGTTTGCATACCAAATTTGGGGTTCCTAGCTCCAAGTGACCCTGTGATACGGGGCCCCAAATTCGGTTCGGAAAATGAAATTTTTGCTGCAGAAAAGTGCTTGACTCCAGTATAAGTCGAGGGGGGCACTTTCAGCACAAAAAAATGTGCTGAAAAATTCGACTTATACTCGAGTATATACGGTAAATATTAGACCAAAATCGACATGCCTAATTGTAGAGATTTCTGGTGATAATACATAATGCATGACTTTCAAGGTCACTAAATAGCGTGCTAACAAAAAAAAACTTTTTATTCTTCTGATTCCAGATGTTGCTGTTGTGGTGGGTAGAAAAGGCAATTCTACAGTTCTACAATGTGGAGGTGATCATGAAGATAATATAACGGGATTTATATGGAAGATCCATCACATTAATAATTCTTTGTGTATATTCTCATATGCTGACCTTGCCAAAAGAGGACCCCTGATATACAACAACTGCAGTACAAGAATGACATTTACCAACATAACACTGACCATCCAGAACACCCAGATATCTGATGGAGGAAATTATACCTGTGAGATGTCATATTCTGAAGGGACCTTCATCACTACAACTATTTTACAAGTATTAGGTGAGTAATATCTGATTTCACCACAGTGAGAAGGTCAGTTCAGATTTAGCTCTACGCTTTCTACCATATTGTATATATACATATCACAAACCAGAAATATAATCATCCTAATAAAGTATAGTTATAGTGCAAAACATTTTCTGAATGGACGAGGTGCAGGGCCAGTTCAGGGATTTTTGTCTACTTAGGCAAAGGTGCATTTTGGTGCCCTTCCCACCATCCTCCTGCTACCCCCTCAATGCGACCCCCAACCACCACATTTTGTCATGTTACAACCAAAAACGTAAATGTATTTTATTGGGATTTTATGTGATAGACCAACACAAAGTGGCACATAATTGTGAAGTGGAAGGAAAATGATAAATGGTTTTCAACATTTTTTACAAATAAATATGTGAAAAGTGTGGGGTACATTTGTATTCAGCCTCCCTGAGTCAATACTTTGTAGAACCGCCTTTCACTGCAATTACAGCTGCAAGTCTTTTTGGGGATGTCTCTACCAGCTTTGCACATCTAGAGAGGGAAATTTTTGCCCATTCTTCTTTGCAAAATAGTTTAAGCTCTGTCAGATTGGATGGAGAGCGTCTGTGAACAGCAATTTTCAAGTCTTGCCACAGATTCGCAATTGGATTTAGGTCTAGACTTTCACCTAAACCATTCCATTGTAGCTTTGGCTGTATGTTTAGGGTCCTGGACTAAAGTCTGTTCGAAAGTCCGTTCGTTTGAACGTGATGATGTACGAAGGGACTAGAATAAGGAAGTTCATAGCCAGTAGCCAATAGCTGCCCTTGCGTTGTTTTTTTGTCCGTCGGACTAGCATACAGACAAACGGATTTTTCGATCGGACTCGAGTCCATCGGAAAGATTTGAAACATGTTCTAAATCTAAAGTCCGTCTGATTTTCAACAGAAAAGGTCCACTGAAGGTTCGATGAAGCCCACACACGGTCGAATTGTCCGACGGATTCGTTCCGTTGGACCAGTCCGGTCGAAAAAGTCCGCTCATGTATACACGGCATAACAGGTTTCTTCTAAGATTGCCCTGCATTTGGCTCCATCCATCTTCCCATCAACTCTGACCAGCTTCCCTGTCCCTGCTGAAGAAAAGCATCCCCACAACATTATGCTGCCATCCCCTTAGGGCATCCACTGTCTGCTGTATATACATCCACCTTGGAGCAGTGTGCAGGCAGCCTACAGAAATGGATGCAGACACAGTGTCCGCACAGACAAAATTGCATGTGGGCAGGATCAGATGCACAGATCTGAAAGCAGCTGCTGCGTCTGCATCCACTTCTATGGGCTGCCTGCACACAGCTCCAAGATGGATTGACACACGGCAGACAGCAGCTCTGCATGGAGGACAGAAATCAGTGCCTGTCTGAATGACCCCTTTCATCAGAATGTGCAGAGTTCCCCTTTACGCTGTTAGGGGGGACTATGATGAAAGAGGGCTCTGAGCCCTCCAATCCGCCAAAAACGAACTGGTGGGGTGGACAGACACCCTCTGCTGGGCGGATCAGGACAGACACCAGTCGGGTATAAACTGACAGGTGGTCTGTTTACATCCAACTACCCATACAGCAGAGTGGGCTGTGTCTGTGTCTGCTCTGCATAAGCAGAGGGGACCCGGACCTGTTATCCTCCAGCTCTGCTCAACAGGGGATCAGCAGATAGATCCCCTGCTAAGCAAAGCAGAGTCTGTCCCATGTGAAAGGGGCCATTTTGTTGATGTCTTGTTTTGTCCCCATTGTCTGCCTTTCATCCGGGAGAAAGGAGGAGGTGTAGGGGCTGTGAGATCTGGTGAATGTTAGTGTGGAGGCAGCAGCTGATGTTCACAGCGTCCGTCTACCTGTCATGGGTCTGCTGTGCTGAGCAGGTTTGAGCAGGGTGGCGTCAGCATAAGCACTTAGAGGACCCTCGGCTTTAGTGCCCCTCCGATTCTGGCACCCTAAGGTAGCTTATATTTATTTATATTTATTTATTAAAATGCTTAACCTACGCAGTCTTACCTGAAGGCCTTGATGCACATATCAAAAAAGATAGGGAAGGGGAGCAATAGAGTAGGGTACATCAGAGTACCAACCAGTATTTATCCACACAGTCAGTGTGAGCGGGACTCAGTGACCAAAAAATCATATGAAAAAATGTGCACTGTGTCAGAGGAACGACACAGTACCAAGTGCTACATAGATGAGCCCTGGGAAATAATTACGTGACATCAGAGGATGTGGGGATACCACGTGTGTGAGACTTTTTGAGAGCCTAGCCGCGTACAGGACCCCAAAAACCAAGCACTGCCTTCAGGCTTTCTAAGGCCCCTTTCACACTGGGGCGGTTTGCAGGAGTTATTGCGCTAAAAATAGCGCCTGCAAACCGCCCCTAAACAGCCTTTGCTGTTTGTTCAGTGTGAAAGCCCGAGGGCTTTCACACTGAAGCAGTGCGCTGGCAGGAGAAGAAAAAATCTCCTGCAAGCCGCATCTTTGGAGCGGTGAAGGAGCGGTGTATTCACCGCTCCTAAACCGCTCCTGCCCATTGAAATCAATGGGACAGCGCGGCTATACGAGTGGTTTTAACCCTTTTTCGGCCGCCAGCGGGGGGTTAAAACCGCATTGCTAGCGGCTGAATACCGCGGTAAAACAGCACTAAAAATAGCGCTGTTTTACCGCCGACGCCCCCTACCGCCCCAGTGTGAAAGGGGCCTAAAGGCGTAAAACTGTGATTTTACTCCTCACTACCTATCAAAGTGGCCCTGAAATGTCCAGATAGCACAACCTCCCCCCCCCCCAAAATGACCCCATTTTGGAAAGTAGACACCCCAAGGTATTTGCTAAGAGGCATGGTGAGTATTTTGCAGCTGTCATTTATTTTTGAAAATGAAGAAAGAAAAGAATATTTCTTTTTTTCTTTTTTCAATTTTCAAGACCTTGTGACGAAAAGCGAGATCTGCAAAATACTCAACATGCCTCTCAGCAAATAGCTTGGGGTGTCTACTTTCCAAAATGGGGTCATTTGGGGGGGAGGGTTGTACTATCTGGCCATTTTGTGGCCTCTGAAACTGTGATAGGCAGTGAGGGGTGAAATTAAAAATGTACGCCCTTATGCCCCGTACACACGGTCGGATTTTCCGATGGAAAATGTCCGATCGGAGCGTGTTGTCAGAAGTTCCGACCGTGTGTGGGCTCCATCGGACATTTTCCATCGGATTTTCCGACACACAAAGTTTGAGAGCAGGATATAAAATTTTCCGACAACAAAATCCGTTGTCGTAAATTCCATTCGTGTGTACACAAATCCGACGGACAAAGTGCCACGCATGCTCAGAATAAATAAAGAGATGAAAGCTATTGGCCACTGCCCCGTTTAAAGTCCCGACGTACGTGTTTTACGTCACCGCGTTCAGACCGATCGGATTTTCCGACAACTTTGTGTGACCGTGTGTATGCAAGACAAGTTTGAGCCAACATCGGTCGGAAAAAATCCTAGGATTTTGTTGTCGGAATGTCCGAACAAAGTCCGACCATGTGTACGGGGCATTAGAAAGCCTGAAGGCGGTGATTGGTTTTGGGGGTCCTGTACGCGGTTGGACTGCCAAAAAGTCTCACACGTGGTATTCCCATACTCAGGAGAAGCAACAGAATGTATTTTGTGGTGTAATTCCACATATGCCCATGCCATGTTTGAACAATATATCCTTTAGTGACAAATTTGTTAAAAAAAAAAAAGAAAATAGAAAAATTCTAATTTAAACTTTTGGCAAAATATAAATTATTCCATGGACTCAACATGCCTCTCAGCAACCAGCTTGAGGTGTCTTCTTTCCAAAATGGGGACATTTGTTTTTTTTGTGCTATCTTGGCATTTTATGGCCTTCGAAACTGTGATAGGTAGTGAGGAGTGAGATCAAAAATTTACACCCTTAGAAATCCTGAAGGCGGTGCTTGGTTTTCGGGGGCCTGTACGCGGTAGACTCCCAAAAAGTCTCACACATGTGGTATCCCCATACTCAGGAGAAGCAGCAGAATGTATTTTGGGGTGTAATTCCACATATAACCATGGCATGATTGAGTAATATATCATTTAGTGACAACTTTGTGTAATTTTTTTTTTGGTCATTTTTCAATCACTTGTGACAAAAAAATAAAATAAAATATTCAATGGGCTCAACATGCCTCTCAGCAATTTCCTTGGGGTGTCTACTTTCCAAAATGGGGTAATTTGGGGGGTTTGTACTGCCCTGCCATTTTAGCAGCTCAGGAAATGAGATAGGCAGTCATAAATTGCGTAAATTCCAGAAAATGTACCCTAGTTTGTAGACGCTATAACCTTTGCGCAAACCAATAAATATACGCTTATTGGCATTTTTTTTACCACAGACATGTGGCTGAATACATTTTGGCCTAAATGTATGACTAAAATTTAGTTTATTGGATTTTTTTTTATAACAAACAGTAGAAAATATAATTGTTTTTCAAAATTTTCAGACTTTTTCCATTTAAATTGGAAAAAATAAAAATCGCAGAGGCAATCAAATAACATCAAAAGAAAGCTCTATTTGTGGGGGAAAAAAGGACACAGATTCCATTTGGGTACAGCATTGCTTGACCGCGCAATTACCAGTTAAAGCAGCACAGTGCCAAATTGTAAAAAGTGCTCTGGTCATTGAGCAGCCAAATCCTCCGGGGCTGAAGTGGTTAATGATTCCACTATATTTTTCACCCTTCCCTGAACTCTGAGGATGATAGGGGCATGGAAGGCCTAATCAATTGCCAAGTCCTTGCATATAATTTGCATGATCTGTCCAGTAAAATGTGTTCCTCTGTCATTCTCTATAGTTTCAGGGATTCCAAAGCGGCATATTACTTTGGAAAGGAGCTTCTTTGCTGTTGTCTTGGCATTTGCTTCATTCACCAGTCATGCTTCTATTCAGCTTGAAAACATGTCTACACACAACAAAACATATTGATATTGGCCTGATTTGGGCAATTGGATGTAATCAATCTGAAGTCTTTGGAAAGGGAATAGTGGCTTGGCCAAATGTCTTACTCTGGTCAGTTTGTCTGGTCTGGTTTTCCTGGGTTGTTTTTAGCACAGATTATGGATCCCTCAACAAAGTCTTGACATGCATTTCTGGAGTATTGAATAAACCATCCAGCCTTGCTTATGTTTCTCTCCATTGCCTTAGGGCCTACATGACTCGGGCCATGGGCTAGTTGCATGATCATCTTCTCCATTTGAGGTGGGACACATATTCCATTTTCCTTGCACAAGAGTCCATCTTGGTCTTTCTTTGCTCTGTCCCTTTCCATGATATCATTCCAATTTATCAGGTGAAGATTCTTGCAATTTTTAATCAGTTCCTTCGCTTCCTGTATTTGTTCTCTTCCTTTTCTTCAATCTGTTACGGGCTTCTTCTTATTCCTTTGCAAAATCATTGATTAGGGTCATGCGTGCTTCCATTGGTGTTTCAGCAGTCTTCCTGGCAGTAGTATCAGCCAACTGGTTTCCTTTTTCATCCATGGGTTGTCCTCCAGTATGTGCCTTGACCTTCGGGATGGCTACTTCCTTTGGGAGGGTGACTGCTTCAAAAAGTTCTTGAACATATTTCCAGTTTTGCATTGGTCCTACTGCAGCAGTTGTGAATCTTCTGTTGTTCCTTATAGGTCCATAATCATGGACTACTTGGAGAGCATATTTGCTATCAGTGTAGATGTTGGCTGTTTGATCCTCTGCGGTCTCACAGGCTCTTGTGAATGCTACCACTTTGGCAAACTGCGCTGAAAGTGATGAAGGAAGTAGTTGGGTCTCAATCACTTCCTCTAATGTTGTCACCACATATGCCATGCTTGGAACCCCATCTTTCTCAGCGCTGCTCCTTAAACTCAAATCAATACAATATTAAGTAAACCTATATCAACATATACAATATCATGATATAACTTAACAACACAATATAAGGTGCTCAACGCCAATATAAAGTGCAAAAGTATATAAAGTGCAATCATATAAAGACCATCTAATGTGGTATGCTTAACTTGTAAACAGTTGTGTTGATGGTTTTCAAGTGACTATTCGTGCTCCCCTCCTGGGTCCCCACTCACCAGAAAAAGGCAGTAAATATCCCTGTTAGTATCCCAAGATCAGCATCTCCCATCAGTGATAGCTGGATTGTATGGACACTACATAGGGATAACTCCTATCTTCCACCGGTATGATTAAAACATATGGACATCCTGGATCCTTCCCATCTTACTCAGCGATCAGGCACCCATAAAGATGTATAGCAATGAACGAAAAAGAATTTATTTAGTGTAATACTGCGAGGTTTATTCATAAAATCCAAAGATATTACACTTACATCAAAACACTTTAAAACGTGCAGAGAAACGCCGCCTTGGTGTGCAAACAATGGTCACCAGGTCTCCTTAGCTTCAAGCACTCAACATTATCAGACCCCTATAATTCTACTCACTAGTCTCATGTCGAAAGTGAAGAGGTTACTCACAATATGAAAATTTTGGTAGGACAGAATTCAACTTCAGAAGTAATGTCATGTGTTGAATAGTATTCTTTTTTTTTTGAGCATGCGTAGTCTTGCGCTTTTTCATATGAAAACCGTACTAATGAAACTTAAATCGAACGTTGAGTTCACATCCGACAAAAATTTTATAGTCTACACATCCAGCTTTTGTCTGAAGAAAAAGCAAAATCGGCTGTCGAAAGCACCGTACTATCGATCCGAAAATCATCAGACAGCCCGTTGTACGAATTTTTCCATCTGATTTTTGTATCGTGTGTACACGTCTTAAGACCCCATACACACTATACAACTTTTGTTGTCTGATTTCCTTTAGATTTACCAAAACCATGTAGTGCAGAGGCCTGGCTAATTGCATAAAAATTGAAACTCTTAAGGTTTGACCTCATATTATATGGTTTTGGTAAATTTGAAGACAAAAATCTGCAGAAAATCTAATAGTGTGTATGGGGCCTTAAGCCTCGTACACACGGTACGATTGTTGGCCAACTGAGCGTCTGATTTTTGTCAAAAGGGCGTGTTGCAGGATCTTGTCTTGCATACTAATGGTACACAATTGTCTTGCAACAAACACGAACGTAGTGACGTACTATGAGGAATGTGAGCTCTTGAGTGCCACCGTTTGGGCTCCTTCTGCTAATTTCGTGTTTGGTGAGCATTGATTCCGAGGACGCGTGTTTGTACTTTTGACTTTTGTGTGTGACGAATTTGTGTACTCACCATACGAAAATCTGCCGTCAAACCGTTGTCCGCTGAAAATTTACTAGCCTGCCATCCAACATTTGTTGGCTGAAAATTGGACAACTATTGTCAAAAAGAGTGTACTAACGGTAAGATTTTAGGACAACAATCTGTCAACGGACAATCCCCTGCCAACAATCATACTGTGTGTACGAGGCTTAAGTTCCCTTTCACACCGGGGCATTTTTCAGGCGCTTTAGCGCTAAAAATAGCACCTGTACAGCTCCTAAAAAAAAAAAATGCCTAATCTGCAGTCCCAGTGTGAAAGCCTGAGTGTTTTCACATTGGGGTAGTGCGCTTGCAGGATGTTAGAAAAAGCCCTGCAAGCAGCATCTTTGGGGCGGTTTGCGAGTGGTGTATACACCGCTTCTCCCATTGTAATGCATGGGCAGCGCTGGTAAAGCACCTGCAAAGCGCTTCAGCAGCGGTGCTACACAAGAGCTTTTAACCCCTCCTAGGGGGTTAAAAGCACCCCACTCCCGCTCGAATAGCGTGCCAAAGTGCCGCTATAACAGCGGTAAATTGCTGCTAAAACTAGCAGTGCTTTACTGCTACCGCCCCCACCGCCCCAGTGTGAAAGGGCTCTTAAGGTTTGAAATATATGGTTTTGGTAAATCTGAATGAAAAAATATTCAGAAAATTGTATAGTGTGTATTCAGCTTAACACTATCCGCCCCCCAGACTGAGAATGCTGCTGTCCAAGGGTGTCTCCATTCCTCCTCCATCCAGAGTGGAGAAACCTTAAGCTAGGAAGTGTGTTACTGGCTGGATCACCATGCAACCACCACATCTAAGGACTGGTAATCTGCAACATTTTACATTTTTGTTCTTGGGTTTAAATATGCTTTTGTAGCGCTCACCCCTGGAGGGGCCACTGAGAACAGACAGGTCCCCCCCCACCCCAAAGTAGTACAGAGGCTGCCGGTTACACAAGCACAGTTCCATGCACACCGATAATACAGCCTCAGTCTAGGGATGTCTTTTTAGAATTTATCGCTGAATAACCTGAAACAGGAGAGGGGTTTAAGGGGTTCAGGCAACTGTCCCTGGTTTGGAGGGACTGCCCTTGATTTGGAACAAAGTCCCTCTGTCCCTCTTTCCTCTTCATGTGTCCCTCATTTTGGTCTGATCTATATAGTTGTATATAAAATATACTTTTTGTCTTTTAAAAAGTGTTTCCCGGTGCTAAACCTTTCATCCATTTTCTAAAATGCTGCATTTGTAAATTTAAAAAGCCAGTATAAAGGAATAGTAGTGGTAAAAGAAAATGCACTTGTGGGTTAAACTAATATTTTTTTTGTATAATTCTCATTTGAGGGGAGTGGCAGGGGGTGTGTCCTATGCCTACATACTTTTGCTTATTGGTGTCCCTTGTTCCCATCTCAAAAAGTTAAGAGATATGCTTCAGGATATTCCAAAACAACTAATAAGACAAACTTCTAGCACAAATTCTTATAGCTGCAGGCACATATGAAAGCCCCACTGTAGGTCTTATTCACAATGTTCCAGGAGCTGACTGCCACCAACCTTCCACAGGTAGTTCCACGGTGAGGGGGATAAACAAGATCCTTCTCCAGACCGGCAATTTAGGACAGTGCCCTCCAGCAATGATTAATCTTCCCCAGACCCTCAGCTCATCACCTGCTGAGGCCCAAACTACAAATCTTGTCTTAGTATAGCTGCCTCCCAGGGGCAGCAGCCCCAATAGAACTGGAACCCTCCTAGAAGAGGAAAATCACTCAGGCCTCCCGAAACATTGATCACCCCCCCCCCCCCCCCCCCAGCCACCTGGACGCCCTCCTTCCAGGGATTGGCTGAAACATGATAAATATTCATAACTGCATATTTGACTCTCTGCCCAACTGTATATTCTGGAAGATTCTCCTGAAAGCAGGTAGGAGAAATCAAACACCCAGCTTAGGAAGCCCCGACCAACCAAAAACTGCAGATCACTGCTTCACTGACTACAATAAGGCCAAAAACTGAATTTAGCCTAACAACCCAATTAGAGGACAGTGCAACACTTTAAATATTTAGTAACCAGTTTTTATTTATCTTGATTTCCTCTGTGGATAAGGAATGAGCACTGGTAGTCTCTTCCCTGTTCTGGCCACCTCTTTCCATCACCAGGTACAGGGGAAGGTTCCTGGCAAAGAGTAGAATATTTATATATTTATGTACACCCTGCATTTACTGCAAAGTTTTACTACTCCATTAGCTACCTTACATTCTGGATAACAAAACCAAAGTAAAAAGGAAAGTCTGTTTAATGGCTCTTTAACACTTATCACTTTTCAGAGGGCTTTATAACAGCGACTGGCAGGTGTTCAGGAGACTCTACTTCCCTTGCTTTTTGGGGAGTTTTTTGCTTTTTATTTTTTTTATTGCAGAACAGAAAATTTTACATTGTGGGACCATGCTTCAACTGCAAGCCAAGCATTTGGCTCATGGTTGCGGTGAGACTCCCATTGATCTCAATGGGTGAGTTTGTCAGGTGGTGCCACCTGCCGAACTCTGCAGCCCAAGTGAATAAAATTTGCAGCGGCCAAGACATGTGTACAGCCCTGTCAGGAAGTATTGTTAGAACTGTAGTAGGGTGCCAGGACCCTCCCCTCCCCAGGACCCTCCCCCAGCCACCAGTGTGAAAGTCTGTGGCACAAGAGAACACTCACAACACTCAATGCCAGCAGCATGTAGCAGAGCAGGTATCTGTCGAAGTGACAGCATCTGTCTGGAGCAGCATAATGCGGCCCGGCCATCACCTACTCAAACAGGAAGATGTCTAAGATGATTTTGAGTCCTAAGCTTTTGTCTGGAACCTTTCTCTGCTGCTAATAATGTCCCTGACAGATGGATGACCTGTCCCGACACTACTCACACACGAAATGTGTGCCAAACCTGAGAGCCAGGGCCTTAAATGGGCTCTGCCTGACCCAAGATGGCTGCTAGGGTCTCATGGAGTGGCAGCATCCAATCGGATAGCTTCCCCAGTGATCTTGGAAAGCATAGAGGAATCATGTTCCTCCTGACTTCCTCTCTCACTACTATGCCACTTCAGTTGAGCGCCACCTGCAGTGGAGAAAATAGACTGCACCTGCCTACAAGCCCTTTGGCACTTAGGCCACTTTCTGTCTTTTTCCTGTAGCCAGTCCTTGTTTCCACTAGTGTCCTCCAAGGTCTTCCAATAATTAGATTCTTTTTACAGTATTCTGTGAGCTTTAATTTTAATTATGTGTATCTTTTACTTCCCCTGTACCTCTGGTGCATGAAACCCGAGACTAACAGAGCTGCAGACAGGAGAATTTACATTAGCTGTTCTTCTCTTCCTTATTATTTATTTTATTTCAGGTCTGACACTCCCAATAGGGGAATAAAAAAAAACATAATGGCAGAGGGTGGTTGGATCCGGATGGGGAGAAATTTTGCCACACCTGGAGTTGGGTTTTAGGAGAAATATTGTATAGGTGTACTTCCCTCTTTATTTACCATTCATTTCCTTTTAGTGTGGTAGTATTTAGGCTTTGTTACTATTTATAGTCTTATCTTGTATACAGAAATGATTAATATTAAGTCCATGACCACCCTATCAGCACCAATACTAGCCCACTAAGACTTATTTTTAACTTCTGTAACTCCAAATGCATCCAGAACCAGCATTTACCAGCTTCTGTATAAACTTACAGTATTCAATGAAAGTAGGTTTCCTCCTTTGTTTACATCAGTGGTCTCCAAACTGTGGCCCGGGGGGCCAGATGCGGTCCTTTGCTTGCTTTTATCTGGCACTTGGGGCACTATTTTATTCACTGATACCAACAATGGGGCTTAATCCCCCCCCCCCACACTGAGACCAGTGAAGGTGCACAATTCCTCCCCTTGGCACCAACGATGAAGCACAATTCCTCCCAATGACACCAAAAATTGGGCCCAATGACACCAATGATGGGGTATGATTCCTCCCAATGACAACAGCAATGGGGTACAACTCCTCCCACTGACACCAACGATGGGGCACACTTCCTCCCAATGACACCAATGATGGGGCAGAATTCCTTCCAATGACTCCAACAATTGGGCCCAATGACACCAATGACGGGGCACAAATGCTCCCAATGACACCAACGATGGGGCACAATTTCTGCCACTGACACCAAAGGGGCATTGTTTTTTCCCACTGACATAGGGACCTTTTCCAGCCACTCTAAAGTCTGCTGGACAGTAAACTGGCCCCTGTTTAGAAAGCATGGAGACCTCTGGTCTACATAAATCCTTAAAAAGTATTCCTGGTTTGGATATCTATTTTTACATAGTTGCATTGGTCCAGAAATTGGAACGCAGAAGCTAGTGGAGATCACTGAAATAATGGCGTCTACTACACTGATTTCCAGCTTCTATAGAGATTACACAGATATTGAACATACCTACTTACATTGGTCCAATCGGGACAAGCGTAACTGTGTAAAACATATCCATATCTGACATCTTCTTTATTATATTAAAACTAATTTCCTACTCCAAATATGCATATTTCAAAGAAAGTTTTATCTGTACATCTGACAAACCATTGACAACAATTATTTAGTAATATATGATTTAGTAATGCGTTTTTCTTGATTTCTCCAGCTCAGCCCTCTGTGTCTCTGGATATAAACAGTGATGGATCTCTGGAGTGTAGAGCAAGTGGTGGATTCCCGGCTGCAGAGATCTCCTGGATCCCACATTCAGATGATATAAACATAACCAAAATTAAAGATTTGGATGATACTTGGACAGTGATCAGTACATACAAGTCTAATGGAGACAATGTGACATGCCTTGTGTCTCATCGCACATTTGTGAATGTCTGGAGCCAGTCTATTGTATTATCAGGTAAAATTGGTGAATGTATGGAAAGTATGTTAGATTCTCCTAATGGACATATACCTGTACAACCAGCCTTCTTACACTACAAGGTGTACAATCAAAAGCCAAAATGTTGAAGGATTCCACTCTATGGACC
This sequence comes from Lithobates septentrionalis, assembly GCA_037952835.1. Classification (NCBI taxonomy): domain Eukaryota; kingdom Metazoa; phylum Chordata; class Amphibia; order Anura; family Ranidae; genus Lithobates; species Lithobates septentrionalis. The sequence goes on along the minus strand of JBBDGP010000289.1, from coordinate 588,398 downwards.
TCAAAGTTCTTTCCCATATAGCTCAAGCAGACACAGCCTACATGATGGTGGCAGCTCTGCTCCCAATTCAGAAGTGCAACAGTGTTACCACCCCATCACTAGAAGGGGCATTAGGTGGACTTCACTGGCGGGCCCAATAAGTATTGATTGACTTTGTAGGGGGACTAAGAGAAAATTATAAATTTATAAATGTCCTTATAGTTTTATAAGTGTTGCAGTACATATTTACTTCACTGGAACGGCCATAGTTCTACTTTAAATACCCCATAGGTAAGATATTCCCTTACAGGTTGGTTATGAAAAAATATATCTTTCCTAGTAGTAATGCATAACAGGAAATTCTCCTCTTTGGATTGATGGAGTGGATCCTATTTTTTTGCTCTGCTGGCACAGATATCTTATGTGTGTCCTCATTAAAGTGTATGTAAACCCTAACACTGAACTTTTCTGATTTTCTCCCTTTTGGTTTATGAAACATACTTATGAAAGTGTTTTGATATCTGTTCAATAAGAAGAAAAAAACTGTCCTCTCCACCTGTGCTGCACTGTTATCAGTTACATTATTCTGATGATTACAGAACCACATCCATCCATAGCTCAGCCTGTTGCCCCAGAACCTTCCATAAGCCCCTCACTGGAGACCTCCAGCCTGGTCCTGCCTCTAGATATCCTAAGACCTCTGAGTAGAACTTTCAAGGCCCCTCTCTGCCTGATGCGTTATTAACCACTTCCTCCTCTTCTCTTGGGGCCTGAGGCTCCCCCTAGGTCTCTCACACCCACCTAATGCCCTCTCTGCTGTAATTTGTGGCCCCTGAGCAAAGTCACCTTGGGGCCCTTTAGTGGACGTTGTTGACCAGATGCCCCATTAATGCCTTTGCCATTAGCTGTTCTGGGGTTTGTCTGTAGAATGCTGGGAGATTTTTTATCATCACACTACAAGCCATACACCATGAAACCACACTTACTTTATTGGCCACACCTCCAGGTGTACAGCCAGTGGTGCTATGTGCTACATGCGTACTATAGTGTCTCTTATGCCGCGTACACACGGTCGGACTTTTCACCTGCAAAAGTCCGACGGACGCCGCCGGACAAAGTCCGGCGGAAAGTCCGACCGTGTGTGGTCTCCATCGGACTTCCGACGGACCGTTTCGGTCGGATTTTTGCGGAAATCCGACGTACTTTAGATTTGAAGCCTGCTTCAAATCTTTACGTCGTACCTCCGCCGGACTCAGTTCCTGACGGAAAGCCCGTTCGTCTGTATGCTAGTCCGAAGGACCAGATACGACGGAGGAGCAGGTTACTGCATCTCGCGCTCGCTGCAATAGGAAAAACAAATCTTCCTATTGCGGCGAGCGCGGGGCATACCAGGCCCTTAGGTCTGGTATGGATTATAAAGGGGAACCCCTACGCCGAAAAAACGGCGTGGGGTCCCCCTAAAATCCATACCAGACCCCGATCCGAGCACACAGCCTGGCCGGTCAGGAAAGGGGGTGGGGACGAGCGAGCGCCCCCCCCCCTCCTGAACCGTACCAGGCCGCATGCCCTCAACATGGGGGGTGGGTGCTTTGGGGGAGGGGGGCGCCCTGCGCCTCCCCCCCCCAAAGCACCTTGTCCCCATGTTGATGAGGACAAGGGCCTCTTCCCGACAACCCTGGCCGTTGGTTGTCGGGGTCTGCGGGCGGGGGCTTATCGGAATCTGGGAGCCCCCTTTAATAAGGGGGCCCCCAGATCCCGGCCCCCCACCCTATGTAAATGAGTATGGGGTACATGGTACCCCTACCCATTTACCTAGGTAAAAAGTGTCAGTAATAAAACACAACACAGGTTTTTAAAATAATTTATTAAACAGCTCCGGGGGGGTCTTCTTCTGTCTTCGGGGGTCCCTCCGGTTCATCTTCTCCCGGCGTCCGGTTGGTTCTTCTCCGCTCTCCGGCCTCTTCTCCCGGTGTCCCAGGTCTTCGGCCGGCCCCTCCGCTATCTTCAGGTAGCTCTATTGCCAGCGGAGGTCCGGACTTCTGGGCTTCTTGGCTTCTTGGCTTCTTGTGTTCTCTTCTCTTCCCCCAGATGTTGACACGACGCTCTCTCCGGCTGGACTGGTCTCTGAGGGCTGCGTTGTGACTTATATAGGCGGAGACCCCGCCCCCATATGATGTCACAGTCCCTGGGAATGCTGGGACTGTGACGTTTTAGGGGGCGTGGTCGACCCCCGAAGTCACAACGCAGCCCTCAGAGACCAGTCCAGCCGGAGAGAGCGTCGTGTCAACATCTGGGGGAAGAGAAGAGAAGAGAACACAAGAAGCCAAGAAGCCCAGAAGTCCGGACCTCCGCTGGCAATAGAGCTACCTGAAGATAGCGGAGGGGCCGGCCGAAGACCTGGGACACCGGGAGAAGAGGCCGGAGAGCGGAGAAGAACCAACCGGACGCCGGGAGAAGATGAACCGGAGGGACCCCCGAAGACGGAAGAAGACATCCCCGGAGCTGTTTAATAAATTATTACTGACACTTTTTACCTAGGTAAATGGGTAGGGGTACCATGTACCCCATACTCATTTACATAGGGTGGGGGGCCGGGATCTGGGGGCCCCCTTATTAAAGGGGGCTCCCAGATTCCGATAAGCCCCCGCCCGCAGACCCCGACAACCAACGGCCAGGGTTGTCGGGAAGAGGCCCTTGTCCTCATCAACATGGGGACAAGGTGCTTTGGGGGGGGGGGCGCAGGGCGCCCCCCTCCCCCAAAGCACCTACCCCCCATGTTGAGGGCATGCGGCCTGGTACGGTTCAGGAGGGGGGGGGGGCGCTCGCTCGTCCCCACCCCCTTTCCTGACCGGCCAGGCTGCGTGCTCGGAACGGGGTGTGGTATGGATTTTAGGGGGACCCCACGCCGTTTTTTCGGCGTAGGGGTTCCCCTTTATAATCCATACCAGACCTAAGGGCCTGCGACGGGGCTCGCAAGGTTTCAATCTCGCCAAAAAAAGCGGCGAGATTGAATTCCTTTTCTAGTCCCGTCGTACCAAAGTCACGTTCAAAATGAACGGACTTGTCCGTGTGTGGGAAAGTCCGTTCGTTGCGGAAGTCCGTCGGGAAGACCGGATTCCGGAAAGTCCGGCCGTGTGTAGGCAAGTCCGGCCGTTCAGAAAGTCCGGCGGTAGTCCGCCGGAAGTCTGGCGGCAAGTACGTCGGACCTAGCTTTCTAGAAAGTCCGACCGTGTGTACGCGGCATTATTGAAGTCTGTTTATATTGCCGTTACACTTTGAATGTCTGCCTAATGTTGCTAAGACATGTGGATTTAAAGGTGTGTTATAAATGGGGGGGGGGGGTGATTATGTGGGTGAGGTTACAAATGGGGATATGATGTGTGTGAAGGTGTAGTTGTAAGTGGATGTGGCCAATAGGATGATCCCAGATTTCATTTTGAAAATATGGCCACCTTACCATAGGATCACATTCATACTTGGGACTGGGTGTCAATAGAGAAGGGGAGGGACTCATGCTGCAATGGAAAAGGGCTTCCTGCAGGGGTCACTGCACCATGCAATGGAAACTGTATGTGTTTCTTTAGATAACATTATTAGATCATTCACATAACCAACCCAGACAAGATTGTAAATATGATTATAAACAATGACAGTAACCTTCACTGTGCCTTTTCTTTTGTCTTTAGGTGGTACTCATTATTTTTGGAGGATTATTGGCCTCATCATCTTCAGTTGTCTTGTCATAGGACTCTTTTTATACTGCAGATACAAGTCCAAGGCTATACCTATGTAGAAATAGAGACAGAATCTAAAGTCGAACTCTGAAGGATATTTGCAATCCAAAGGATCAAGTAAATTAAGTACAAATGACCAGAGGCCTTTCACCACTCCTGATGATTCAATGAAGGACAATGTCTGTGGCCTCCTTCCGGTATCTCTGAAGTCTCTGATGCAGCATTACTGGAACAGAAACCCAAGAACAATAGAACAGCGGCTCCCAGGAACAACAGCTCAGTTTATTGGTTGAGTCAGCAGCCTTGGCATAAGGCACACAGCTCAGTCCTAAAGCACATGGCACTCTGGTGGCACTGTACCCAGTCCCCAGCAGCTCTCTCATCACAGTATCTCACAGTAGACAGTCTCTATGGGCTCAGCACAGGATCAGTCTGTCCTGTTTTGTGAGGCATAGTGGGTGCAAAGGTGGTAAAAGTAATTGGGTCCAAGACACTTCCTGGATGCAAAATAGGTTTTATTTCTTTTAATAGTCCTTTTATATTTTGCAAGGGAAAGAGGGTTGAGGCCAGGACACCCTTAGTTGCAATTTTAAAAGGCAGACTCAGAGGCTTCAAAAGGAGGACAGCCATACAGGAAAAGGCCCCAGCAAGGTACCACTTCTGCACGTGCAGATTTGCTGTCCCGTATGGCTACAGTACTTAAAAGTTCCTAATACAAACATAACAGTTCTCTCAGCTTTATTACAACTTCTCCTTGTAGTTCTTCAGCTCTTTGAGCTCCTGGTCTCTCACCGGACCCTCTGATTCACTAACTCTGAATATCGTGAGCTCCTCAAGCCTTTAGCAGTGGTATCTCCCTCAAGCGTCACCCACGCTTCCCTGCTGGATCCCTAGCTAGTTCTCCGGCCGGCAGAACCTTGCGCTGCCCTCTTAATTTTGGATAGGCCCTCACACACCTTGGCAGCCAGATGTCCCCCGGGATAGGCCCAATCTCTGGCCTAGCAGCCCGGGGTAGATGACACACATCCATCCAGATGGCAGTCCGGGTGGCACAGAACCTAGATCACCTGACTCCACCCAAATATATAGGGTGTCCCAGCAGGCCAAGGAATTCAAGAAAATCCCTGCCCATTGGCTAAGATACCACACATTCCCATAACCGCACCTTGAGTTGTCCTTCTCATATCTAGTACCACCAAGTGCTCAGCCACCTAGTGGTAGAAGAGAAAAGTACTACAAGGCCAAACTTAGGGTGAAATCAGTGGATCTCTAACAATTTAACTATGGTAGCTACCCCTGACAAGGAATTTGGTGAGGAGCCCCCTGACTAAACCCCAGGGCGCTACAAAGAAAAATACAGAGCGTTATTTCTAATGAAATGCTTGGTTATGCCTAGGGTACCAGTAATGAACACTTTTACTCATCTCACCACTCGCTCCCTCAGCAGCCAGCACTTACTCAAATGTTCTCTTTTACTCTCTGGCTTGTGGGCAGTCCCTCTGCATCCTTATGCACAGTGGCAGCCTGTAAAGCAGGGCGCCACCCCCCTACCCATGCATCCGGCCCCTTAATCTAAATGCGGGCGCCGGACGCGCCGGACTTTACCAACTCAGCTGTTAATAAACCTGCATCACACGCGGTCCTGCCTGGTTTGATACATTATTATTCTACTTCAGAAGTCAGTACCCAGAATAGAATGATGAGAAAGAGAGCAGAGCCAGACCCTGGTGAAAATAGAGAGAATAGAGTAAAACTCAATGTTTCAGGGTTGTAGAAATCCCCTTTCTCAAGAACCTCTTATCTATGGCAGGAGACACAGAAATGCGGCCATATGATACATCCGGCTTCTACAGCTCTTTTCCAAAATTGTCATTTTCAAGATCCAGTTGTGGAATCTTGTCCACAACTGAGGAACTAATTTATTCATAGCACCTGTCATTAGTCTTTGCATTGAAAAAAATCACTATAAATTTTTTTTTCAGAAATGTAATAAAAAATGTACATAGATGTGTAGCTTAAGGGAGATATTAAAAAACAAAACAAAAAAAAAACAACTTTATAAAAAAAAAAAAAATGGATTTGTCATTAGTCTTTCCATTAAAAAAATACTATACAGTATATTCTGTTTGCATATACATAAATACATTGCACTGAAAAAGTATTCATACACCTTGAAATTTTCCACATTTTGTCATGTTACAACCAAAAACATAAATGTATTTTATTGGGATTTGATGTTATAGACCAAGACAAAGTGGCATATGCAGTATCTCACAAAAGTGAGTACACCCCTCACATTTTTGTAAATGTTTTATTATATCTTTTCATGTGAAAACACTAAAGAAATTACACTTTGCTACAATGTAAAGTAGTGAGTGTACAGCTTGTTTAACAGTGTAAATTTGCTGTCCCCTCAAAATAACTCAACACACAGCCATTAATGTCTAAACCGCTGGCAACAAAAGTCAAAATGTCCCTCTTGGGCATGGAGTTCACCAGAGATTCACAGGTTGCCACTGGAGTCCTCTTCCACTCCTCCATGATGACATCACAGAGCTGGTGCATGTTAGAGACCTTGTTTTCCTCCACCTCCCATTTGAGGATGCCCCACAGATGCTCAATAGGGTTTAGGTCTGAAGACATGCTTGGCCAGTCCATCACCTTAACACTCAGCTTCTTTAGCAAGGCAGTGGTCATCTTGGAGGTGTGTGTTGGGGTCGTTATCATGTTGGAATACTGCCCTGCGGCCCAGTCTCCAAAGGGAGGGGATCATGCTCTGCTTCAGTATGTCACAGTACATGTTGACATTCATGGTTCCCTCAATGAACTGTAGCTCCCCAGTGCCAGCAGCACTCATGCAGCCCCAGACCATTACACTCCCACCACCATGATTGACTGTAGGCAAGACACACTTCTCTTTGTACTCCTCACCTTGTTGCCGCCACACACGCTTGACACCATCTGAACCAAATAAGTTTATCTTGGTCTCATCAGACCACAGGACATGGTTCCAGTAATCCATGTCCTTAGTCTGCTTATCTTCAGCAAACTGTTTTCGGGCTATCTTGTGCATCATCTTTAGAAGAGGCTTCCTTCTTCCTTCTGGGACAATAGCCATGCAGACCAATTTGACGCAGTGTGCGGCGTATGGTCTGAGCACTGACAGGCTGACCCCCACCCCTATAACCTCTGCAGCAATGTTGGCAGCACTCATACATCTATTTCCCAAAGACAACCTCTGGATATGGCGCAGAGCACGTGTTCTTAACTTCTTTGGCCGACCATGACGAGGCCTGTTCAGAGTGAAACCTGTACTGTTGAACCGCTGTATGGTCTTGGCCACCGTGCTGCAGCTCAGTTTCAGGGTCTTGGCAATCTTCTTATAGTCTAGGTCATCTTTATGTAGAGCAACAATTATTTTCAGATCCTCTGAGAGTTCTTTGCCATGAGGTGCCATATTAAACTTCCAGTGACCAGTATGAGAGAGTGAGAGCGATAACACCAAATTTAACACACCTGCTCCCCATTCACACCTGAGACCTTGTAACACTAACGTGTGACATGACATTGGGGAGGGAAAATAGCTAATTTGGCCCAATTTGGACATTTTCACTTAGGGGTGTACTCACTTTTGTTGCCAGCGGTTTAGACATGGCTGTGTGTTGAGTTATTTTGAGGGGACAGCACATTTACACTGTTAAACAAGCTGTACACTCACTACTTTACATTGTAGCAAAGTGTCATTTCTTCAGGTGTACTCACTTTTGTGAGATACTGTAATTATGAAGTGGAAGGAAAATGATAAATGGTTTTCCAAATTGTTTTTACAAATAAATATGTGAATAGTGTGGCGTGCCTTTGTATTCAGCCCCCTTTACTCTGATACCCCTAACTAAAATCTAGTGGAACCAATTGCCTTCAAAAGTCACCTAATTAGTAAATAGAGTTCACCTGTAAGAGCGGCAAGGATGTGGAATTCCCTTCCACAGGCGGTGGTCTCAGCGGGGAGCATTGATAGCTTCAAGAAACTATTAGATAATCACCTGAATGACCGCAACATACATGGATATATAATGTAATACTGACACATAATCACACACATAGGTTGGACTTGATGGACTTGTGTCTTTTTTCAACCTCACCTACTATGTAACTATGTAACCTGTGTGCAAAGGAATTGAGACTGGAGCAGAGGTAAACCTTCCAGCAGGACAACGACCCTAAACATACAGCCAGAGCTACAATGGAATGGTTTAGATCAAAGCATATGTTAGAATGGCCCAGTTTAAGTCCAGACCTAAATCACACTGAGTATCTGTGGCAAGACTTGAAAATTGCTGTTCACAGACGCTCTCCATCTAATCTGACAGAGCTTGAGCTATTTTGCAAAGAAGAATGGGCAAAAATGTCACTCTCTAGATGTGCAAAGCTGGTAGAGACATCCCCAAAAAGACTTGCAGCTGTAATTACAGATAAGGATAGGTGAACGATTCGGCCCGAGCATGAGTTCGGGCAGAACATTGGCTGTTCGGAAGTTCTCCAAACAACCAAATTATAGGGTCATTGGACTGTTTGTTCAGCCCGCCGAACGACCACAACGCACTACACCATCGTACAGTGCACTGAAAGCCCTGATTGGCTGAAGAAATGAAATCTTCGCCCATTCAGGGCACAGATCACTGTCAGAGCAATGATTGGACACTGTCATGATGACTGTATCCAATCATGGCTCATTGCTCTTAATCTCACCCCAAAACTATAAAAGTCTTCTTTCCACAGCTGTCATTTGTATTGTGATAGCGGTGTGGAGAGAGATAGAACAGGGCTCTGTTCCGTGCTATTAGACAGTTAGCGTGCTATAGTGTTCCATTCTGATTCTTTTATTAGTGTAGAATATCAGTTTAGTGCGCATCTAGGGATAGTTCAGTGTGAGTGTAGTGCGACCATTCAACTTTACATTAGTGTGAATGTAGGATAGTTCAGTCAGTGTGAGTGTAGCGACCGCTTAACATAGTATATTTCATTGCGTGTGACGCCATATAGTTCTGTGCGTTAATGCAAGTTTAACGCAGTATACTGCAGTATATTATAGTGTATCCGTGGAGTGTGTCTGTGTCATGAATACTCAAATTAAAGTGCACCAATCACCAATTTCCATTGATTAAAGTGCATCCACGTACACATTTACACATCTTTATTACATTTTGTTAATAAGCACCCCCCACTCCCCCCATCATGTCTGGAAGGACAACAAGGAGAGGCAGATGTTCCTATAGCGAATGTGCCACAGGCAAAGGTGGACGTGTTCAGTCCTCAGGCAGGGCAACATTTCCTCTGTTTAGTGATGTTGCCTGTGTTATCCAGCCACGGCATGCAGAGGAGGTGGTGGACTGGCTTACTAAACCGTCCTCATCCTCCTCATCCTCCATCACCCAAGCAGAGACTAGTGTGCAGTCCCCTGCAGCTGCCAGAGTGGCAAAATCTGCCTCCTTGTCCACAGCTATTCCTGCCATAGCCCCAGCATCAGGCATGGAGGAGTCAGCTGAGTTATTTGAACACAGCGTCAGCCACTTGCCCCTTGACGATGCACAGCCATTACTCGATTCAGATGTTGGTTCTGACTCTGAGGTTGAGGAAGGCAGAAACATGAGCCTACAGAGAAGGGAGAACACTGGTACACAAATTGTCAGTCATGTTCCCTCAGCCGCAGCCTATTGCCAAGTTGTCTCCAGTGGTAATGAGGATGGAGGAGATGATGATGATGAGGTCACTGACTCAACTTGGGTGCCAGATAGAGCAGAGGAGGAAAGTGAGGGTGAGGCACAACCCCAACAAGGCAACCATCATGAAAGTGTAGAGAGCAGCCACCCTATTCCATCACATTGTGGAGCTGTGTCACGTACCTGGTGGTGGAGCCCAGAATGCAAGGAGTAGCCTCTCGTGTGCCTCTGGTTCGAGAGCCCCTGATAGAGAAGACAGGGACTCAAGAGCGCAGGGGGCCACAAGTGCTTGGTAAGTGGCAGGTGTAGAGTTGATCCGGACCTCTGGTGCAGCAGCAGGAGGACTATCAGGAACACTGGATCCACTGGCAGGAACTCAGGAACAACAGGCAACTGGGAGGTGTTCTGTAGTACAACTGAAGCACTGGAACAACTGGTAGATGAACCGGAACTCTTGGCAGGAACACTGGAACTGTTGACTGGATAGGGAAGCTCTGTAGCTAGCAGACACCCACGAACCAGCAGGCAGCACGGAGGTGTTCTGTAGTACCACTGGAAGCACCAGCAAAGTCAGACAGGCCGGGTCAAAACACAGGTAAGCAGAGCAGGTACAAAACGGAACCAGGAGAATAGTCAGGGCACGGACCGGGTCGGCAACAGACAGGCAGGTAATAACTGAAGGATGAGGCAGGAGAATCGTCAGACAAGCCGAGGTCAGGGACTGGCAGCAAACAGGAGAAGTCAGGAACAAGCCGGGTAACAGGAATCAGGTAAACAGGTATACTGGAAGCTTAGGGTCACAGGGAACGCTGTAGGCCGGACAGCAAGGAAGCATGCTGACAGGCACCCTTAAATAGGCCTAATGGCGCCAAAAGCTGTCACACCGCACGTCTGCGTGCCGCCGCGTGCACACGTGCACGCCCGAGTACCGATCGTACGTGCCCGTTCGTCTCATCGTGTACCCGCGTACACCCGCTCGTATTAGCGCGCACCCGCATGCGTCCGTTCCTGTCAACGCGTCTCCGAACGCGTCCTCTGGTTCTACTGACAATAGTTCTGTTAACCGGTCTTCCGCCGACAGCTGAACTAACAGGACGTCTTTCATGACATTGCCCCCCCCCCAAGGGGCAGCCACCGGATGCTCAACTGTGCCATCTTACTTGGATGAGATCTTTTAAAGGCAAGGATCAATCTCCTAGCATGGATGTTGGACTCCGGCTCCCAGGAGTTTTCCTCAGGCCCATACCCCTTCCACTTTACCAAGAACTGGACTTGATTACGTCTCTTCCTACAATCCAGAATGGACTCGACCTCATATTCGGTTTCTCCGTCAATGATCACGGGTTCAGGGGGATTGACCCTCCGGTTGACAAAAGGATCAGGAACTGCAGGTTTGAGTAGGGCAACATGAAAGACCGGGTGAATCCGGAATTATTCTGGTAGCTTTAGTTCGTAGGCCACATTATTAATTTTCCTTGTCACTGGAAAAGGACCCACGAACTTGGGACCCAATTTTTTGGAAGGACAAGCCAATCTTAGATTCAAAGTAGATAGCCAAACCAAATCTCCAGGTTTAAGATCAAGCTCCCCCCTTCTCTTCTTATCAAACACCTCTTTGTTGTAGTTCTGGGTCCTTGCCATAGTCTCTTGCAGAAGTTTATTATTTGATTCAAAGAAGTTTAGGTTTTCTTGAACAGCTGGTACTGGACACTCCGGAATGTTAGTGGACAAGAACAGAGGATGGAACCCATAATTTGCAAAAAATGGTGTTTGTTTTGTAGCGGAATGAACAGAGTTGTTGTATGCAAATTCGGCAAGGGGAAGAAGCGGAGCCCAATCATCCTGGGAGAACGAGGAAAAGCAGCGCAGATACTGCTCCAGCGTCTGATTTGTTCTCTCCATCTGGCCATTTGTTTGGGGGTGATAGGCAGAAGAGAAGGCAAGGTCAATTTTCAGGGATTCACAAAGAGCTCTCCAAAACCTCGAGGTGAATTGTACCCCCCGATCGGAAGTAATATTGGCAGGGATGCCATGAAGCCTCACCACCTCCTTAATAAATGTCCTGGCAGTTTCAGCAGCAGTAGGGGTACCTTTCATTGGTAGGAAATGTGCCATCTTGGATAATCTATCCACTATTACGAAGATCGTAGTGTAGCTTTCAGAAGGTGGCAATTCGACAATAAAATCCATGGAGATCATCCTCCATGGCTTCTCCGGGACAGATAGTGGTTTTAACAGGCCCCAGGCCTTAGACTTGCTACCTTTATTTTGGATACAGGTGACACATGCTTCCACGTAGTCCTTGCAGTCCTTTCTTAATGATGGCCACCAGAACGTGCGCTGAAGAAGTTCAGATGTTTTATGTACTCCAAAATGGCCGGCTAACATATGGTCATGGCAAGAACTAAGAGCTGCCGTTCGCACCTCCTGAGGTACGAAGATCCTATCCTTAAACCCCAGAAGATCATCTCTGGCCTGTAGGGTTGTATCAGGTGGAGCGGAAACGTTCCTGGAGGCTTGCTTGATCTGTGACAGTAGATCCCCTTGGAGTAACAGAAAGTTCCCTGCGGACAAGATGGTATCTGGCGGAGAAGGTGCTTCCGAATCGCTGTACATCCTAGACAGAGCGTCAGGCTTGATATTTTTTGACCCGGGGCGGTAGGTAATACGGAATGAAAATCTAGTAAAGAACAGTGCCCATCTGGCCTGTCATGGTTTCAACCTCTTGGCAGTCTTTAAATATTCTAGATTCCTGTGATCTGTATAAACAAGAATCGGGTGCGCTGCTCCCTCTAACAGGTATCGCCATTCCTCCAACGCAGCTTTGATCACTAACAATTCTCGATCACCCACGTCATAGTTCTTTTCTGCTTCTGATAATTTACGGGAAAAAAAAGCGACTGGGTGCAGAAGAGCCCTAGGCCCCTGTCTTTGGGAGAGTACTGCACCGACCGCTATCTCCGAGGCGTCCACCTCCAGGATGTAGGGTAACGTGGAATCAGGATGTTTTAAAACTGAGGCTGAGACAAACAGATCCTTCAGTGTAGTAAAGGCCATCTGAGCTTCCGTAGACCAGTGGAACTTGAGGCCCTGTTGGGTTAATCTTGTAATGGGAGCAATGATAGTGGAGAATCCCTTGATGAATTTTCTATAAAAATTCGCAAATCCCACGAAACGTTGAATCCCTTTTTTGTCAGTAGGAGCGGGCCAGTCCAGAATGGCGGAGACCTTCTGAGGGTCCATTTTGATGCCTTCCACAGAGATAATAAGACCAAGGAACTGAATACTCTCCTGCTCGAAGACACATTTCTCAGGCTTGGCGTAAAGGCCGTGCAGGCGAAGTCGGGTCAAAACGTTTCTGACATGTTCACGGTGTTCAACTAGGGAAGAAGAGAAGATTAGAATGTCATCTAGGTAAATAACAACAAACAGGTCAAGGTAGTCTCTGAAAATGTTATTTACAAAATGCTGAAATGTGGCAGGAGCATTACAAAGTCCGAAAGGCATGACTAAATATTCGAAGTGCCAAACCGGGTACGGAAAGCAGTCTTCCATTCGTCTCCCTTGCGAATGCGGACAAGGTTGTAGGCACCATGAAGATCTAATTTTGAAAACACTACTGCAGACCCCAGCCTCTGAAAAAGTTCCGGCACTAATGGTAAGGGATAATCGTTCTTGATTGTAATCTTATTGAGTGCCCGATAATCCACACAAGGCCGCAAAGAATGATCTTTCTTTTCCACAAAAAAGATTCCTGCTCCTGCCGGGGATGTGGAGGGTTGGATGAAGCCTTTCTTTAGATTATCGTCAATGTAAGTTTTTAATACTCCTAGTTCTAACTCTGACAAAGGAAATATTCTCCCAAAAGGAATCTCTGCCCCTGGGAGAAGCTCAATCGGACAGTCATATGGCCGGTGGGAAGGAAGGGTCTCGGCCCCTTTTTGACTGAAAACGTCCAGAAAGCTATGGTAGACTTCGGGTACAACTTGACGGGTCTCGGCATCAGTTTCCATGCACAACAGGGCAGAGGGAGCTCGAGTAACTTCTGGTAGACAGTGTTGGTGGCAATAAGAGGAAGGAAATTCAATTTTCCCTGAGGCCCAATCAACTTGTGGATTATGGGCCTTGAGCCAAGGCATGCCCAATATGATGGGGAATAGAGGAGATTCAATGACGTCCAGACAAAGTAGCTCTTGATGAGTGCCAGCAATAGTGGTGAGCATGGGTACTGTTTCCTGGGTTACTGGTCCTGATCTGAGGGTAGAACCATCGGCCAGATATACTGAAAGTCCTTTCGCCCTGGGCCGGATGGGAATATGATGTCTGGAAGTGAAGGACAAGTCTATAAAGCCACTGCAGGCCCCGGAATCAATGATAGCGCTGGTTGGTATATTCCCTCCTGGGAGCTTAAAAGAAGCGGGACAGCCAGGTGAGACATGTTATTCAGTGAAGCTGGGGTAAGAGCAGGAGAGACAGAGAGGCACTTACGAAGCTTGGCCGGGCAAGTCCGTACAAAGTGTCCGGGTTCCCCGCAATATAGGCACAGGTTACCAGCCCGACGACGTTGACGCTCTTCAGGAGTGAGGGATGGCCGTAAGAGTCCCAGCTGCATTGGTTCCGGTGTATCTGAGGTCATGGTAGTAGAAGCTGGAGGAGCGGAGTGGGGAGAACTAGGCACCCGGGGCAGCATCCAGACAGGACGAGCAGGGCCAGAAGATCGCTCTGTACGTTGTTCTCTTAGGCGTCTGTCTATTTGGATGGAAAGGTCTATGAGGTCCTCTAAAGTCTCAGGAAGGCCCACTCGGGCTAGTTCATCCTTCAAGGATTCTGAAAGGCCCATACGGAACTGATACCGTAGGGCGGCAGTGTTCCAATTCGTATCGGAACTCCAGCGTCTGAATTCTGATGCATAGTCCTCAACAGGTCTGCGGCCTTGCTGTAGGGTGTGCAAGGCTGCCTCTGCCGTGGCGGTCAGCTGTGGGTCTTCATATAGGGATGGCATAGCCCGAAAGAAGGTATCCAGAGTATCAAGTGAGGTGTCTTTCTTTTCTAACAAGCGATGGGCCCAGGACTGGGGCTCGCCGGTCAGCAGCGAGATCACGAACCCCACCTTGGTGGCTTCCAGGGAGAAGGTCCTTGGTTGAAGGGCAAAAAAGAGCTCACATGAGTTGCGGAAGGACCTGAATTTGCTCCGGTTACCCGAAAATCTTTCAGGCGTGGGGACCCTGGGTTCAGGCAGCAACATGACCACTGATGGTGAAGCAGAAGTCCCGGATACTGGAGGTGTAGAAGCTGCTAGGGCCTGGACTTGGCCTTCCAGCTGGGTGTAGCCTTCTTGTAGGCTCTTTACTGCCTGGGTAAGTCCAGCAAGATGGCGGCAGAGTTCATCCATGGGAGAGGCTCCCTGCGTGGGCTCAGACATGGCTGTCTGGTACTGTCACGTACCTGGTGGTGGAGCCCAGAATGCAAGGAGTAGCCTCTCGTGTGCCTCTGGTTCGAGAGCCCCTGATAGAGAAGACAGGGACTCAAGAGCGCAGGGGGCCACAAGTGCTTGGTAAGTGGCAGGTGTAGAGTTGATCCGGACCTCTGGTGCAGCAGAAGGAGGACTATCAGGAACACTGGATCCACTGGCAGGAACTCAGGAACAACAGGCAACTGGGAGGTGTTCTGTAGTACAACTGAAGCACTGGAACAACTGGTAGATGAACCGGAAATCTTGGCAGGAACACAAGAAATGTTGACTGGATAGGGAAGCTCTGTAGCTAGCAGACACCCACGAACCAGCAGGCAGCAGGGAGGTGTTCTGTAGTACCACTGGAAGCACTAGCAAAGTCAGACAGGCCGGGTCAAAACACAGGTAAGCAGAGCAGGTACAAAATGGAACCAGGAGAATAGTCAGGGCACGGACCGGGTCGGCAACAGACAGGCAGGTAATAACTGAAGGATGAGGCAGGAGAATCGTCAGACAAGCCGAGGTCAGGGACTGGCAGCAAACAGGAGAAGTCAGGAACAAGCCGGGTAACAGGAATCAGGTAAACAGGTATACTGGAAGCTTAGGGTCACAGGGAACGCTGTAGGCCGGACAGCAAGGAAGCATGCTGACAGGCACCCTTAAATAGGCCTAATCGCGCCAAAAGCTGTCACACCGCACGTCTGCGCGCCGCCGCATGCACACGTGCACGCCCGAGTACCGATCGTACGTGCCCGTTTGTCTCATCGTGTACACCCGCTCGTATTAGCGCGCACCCGCATGCGTCCGTTCGTGTCAACGCGTCTCCAAACGCGTCCTCTGGTTTTACTGACAATAGTTCTGTTAACCGATCTTCCGCCGACGGCTGAACTAACAGGACGTCTTTCATGACAAGCTGTTATTTCCCGGCCCACTTCCCACAGCTCAGCTGTCTGGGCATTTTTTAGTACATGTGCAGCCGCACAGTTGCTATTTGCAAAATTTGTCTCAAGCACATCAAATGTGGCAAAAACAACAACCATTTGTGTACCACATGCTTGACAAGGCATTTAACCTCCCACTACTCAGCCCATTGGCAAGAGCACCTAAAAGCCACACAAAAGGGGCACAATTCTGTCCCTCCTCCTTACTCACCTCAGTCTGTCCCTGCTATACCTTATGACCTCTCAGCAGCCTCCACTGACAGGGATAATGGTATAGCACAGGATGTCCCAGGTCCTTGCAGCACTTCTGCCAGCAGCACACCACCAGCTGTAGACTATAGCCGGCAAATATCTCTGCCCCATCTGCTGCAGCGGTAAAAAAAGTTCCTGCCACCCACATGCCCAGCGTCTAAATTCAAGCATGTCAAAGCTGCTGGCTCTACTACTTCTGCCTTTCCGCCTGGTGGATTCTGCCCCCTTCCGTGAATTTGCAGAATGTGATGTACCACAATGGCAAGTTCCCAGTCGGTATTTCTTTTCACTCAAGGCCATTCCATCTCTCTACCATCACATTGAAGGCAATGTTGTGGCATCGTTGGGCAAGACAGTCAGTCACAAAGTCCACATTACTGCTGACACGTGGCCCAGCAAGCATAGGACAATATATTTTGTTAACAGCACACTGGGTAACTCTGCTTGTAACTTGCAAGGATGCAGGACAGGGCTCAGTGCTGTAGCTTGTTGTGCCCCCACGCCTCCATAGAGATGGTGATGATGCCATATTTGTCAGCTCTACCCCCGCCTCCTCCTCTTCCATGCCCTCCTCTGCTGAATTGTCTTATGAACCTCAAGTACCCTCTAATCGTTGAAAGCACTATTCAATGAGACAGGCTAAAAGATGCCATGCAGTGCTTCAGCTGGTGTGTCTAGGGGACTTGAACCATACCGGAGCAGAGATTCTTGCAGCTCTGCAGGGACAGGTCCAGAGGTGGTTTACGCCACGCCAGCTGGAGCTAGGAATGGTGGTGTGTGATAATGGCACAATCCTCCTGTCCGCCCTTAGACATGGAAAGTTGACACATGTGTGTGGCAGTGCAGCGTTTCATAAATAGGTACCCAGCGTTGGAAGATCTACTTAAGCAGGCCAGAAGAGCGTGTAGCCATTTTAGGCGGCACAGAAGGCTGTATTGTTTCAGGCAAGCCCTTAGTACGTATATACTGCTGATGTTCTCTATTTTCATGATCGTCCATCTGATCCATAAGGGGATTCAAAATTATCTCATGATATTTAGTCAAATCCTGGATATCAGCCACCGCTTGTCTGATATTATCCTGATCCATCTCCACTTCTTCTATTATGCCCCAGAGCTGCTATGTCCTCCCTAAGTCCCTCTATGACCTGTTTACATGAAACTTCAACCACAGTTATAAGTAACTGAATATCTTTCTTTCTTGGGAGGGCTCTCAGTTGCTGTCTAAGATCCCAATCTACTGTTAGATCTAACTGGGGTGTACCATGTCCATTAATAAGTTTATGCTGCCGGATGGTTCCCCCAGCTGTAGGGGCCATTTGAGGCTTCCTGAGGGACTGGGAGCCTGAGGACTCTTAACTACAAATCATGGACTGATAGCCTTGTAAGGATCTTTGCCAAACATGGACCATATGGACTCTGTGCTACCTCTTATGAATTATTTGCCGATTATGGACTATGCTTCTAATGGACTATGCTGTTATGCATTTATGATTACCCTATGGGCATCAGAGCACCTCTGTACGGGATTATACATAAGAAGTTGCCTACAAGAACTGTTCCTGTATATCTGTCTTACTTCAGTAAAGTTCTGGTTACTGCTTGGTCTGAACTCTTTCTCCTAAGTGATGTTTTGCATGGCGTATTCAAAGAACCAGGGCTTGTAAGTAAGGGAACTTAGGTTAAAGTAGACACTACACATAGAGTCCAGTATGGGTCTGCTGTCTAGTTATGGCTATATTGCTCAAACTAGGGACAACTATGTTATTGTGGCAGCCAACCAGCCAGGGGAATGGTGACTTGGCAAGGGTGTTGACTACTCTGGTGGTGAAGGGGTGTTAAGCTTGGCCCCCTCACTAGCACCCAGCTCCCACATTTCTGGGACTGGCCCTGCAGCACAGAGTACCTAGGGACCTAGCCTAGGAAGTCACAGATGAGAGACATAGACGCCTCTGGAGGAGTACAAGCATGTAATTACAGGCTGGTGTAATAAGTAACCCTGTATCCAGTAGCAACCTGCTGGTATGTCACTGGGAGTGAGGTGACAGGGTATTGCTATGTTGATGGTGACTGGAGGCTGCTCTGCTGTCCAGTCCCTAATTTGCTGTACACCGGGGAGTTGGTGTCTCTAACCTGTAGAGGTGGTTAAAGTGTTAACCATGAAGTTAGTTTGCAATGGGTTGCTAAGGGGTGAGTTTTAGTTCCATGCTTTTGGGCAGAATGCCACTTTAAATGCAAGTTGTGCACAGTACATCTCTCTCCCATAGAGCAAGGCTGCCTGTAGGTAGGGTGTAGAATTGGGGTTCACATTCAGGGTGGTTATCTTCCCAAAACTGGGTGTAGTTAGCTAGGGAAGGTAGTGGATTATTGGTGTAGTGACTGCTTGCTCTTCATCTGAATATTGGCTTCGATATAGAATGAGGCACCAGGGAGAAAGGGGGGATAATGACCTAATGACCCCACACATACACCATGGGCATGTAGGGGTCCAGCCTCCCTTCTGTGTGATATAAAGGGAAGAGGCCCCGATCCTGGGGGGGGGGGGACTGAGTACAAGGAAGTGGGTAACCTAGAACAGGCACGTATGGAGACTCCAGATTATGTCGTAAGAAGCTTGTTGAAACGGCAACCCATTAGAACACTCCCAGAACATGAACTCCTTTGT
The DNA here is from genome assembly GCA_037952835.1 of Lithobates septentrionalis. Classification (NCBI taxonomy): domain Eukaryota; kingdom Metazoa; phylum Chordata; class Amphibia; order Anura; family Ranidae; genus Lithobates; species Lithobates septentrionalis. The sequence goes on along the minus strand of JBBDGP010000289.1, from coordinate 569,656 downwards.
TCGAGCGCTCTAAAGAATAGAGTGAATCGGGCAAATATCACATTTTGTTCAACAGATGGAGCTGATGACAATAGTAAATAGGTATTCATTTCCTAGGATAACCAGCTCCATCTAGTGGCCATGATGTTGTACTTTTTTGATTCAGTCTATTTTTTTATGAATTAATAGCATTCAATCGGACAAGAAAATAGCCTTGCAACATTAGATTTTTTCCCCCATTTACACACAACAAATCTACAAGTGGTTTGAAGGGTGAATAGCCCTGCAATTTTTTTTGTATAGTTACACCCCTTAGTGTTACATAAAAATATTTTATCAAATTTAATTTGTAGAATTTTCTTGATGGGTTTGCTAGTGACCACTATTTGGCCACAATATGCAATTTCCCAGAACGCCATTAGACATACAGGATGTGTGATTCTGTTAATAGCTGTGAGTATCGGTGACATTGTCATAGCACATTTCTCCTTTTCAGTGTCATCATCTCACCTGCAGACAATGTATCTTCTGGCTGTCCTGCTGCTTCTATACCGACATGTATCCTCCGCAGGTGAGAGCTTTATATTGGGGGTGAGGAGAGGAGGGTGGGGGCAGGGAGGTTACTGCTATAAAAAAGCAGAGTATGTATTTAAAGTGTATGTAAAACCAAAAGTTTTATTTTTAGCTTTGGACAGAGTAAAAAAAAAGTGTTTCCCTTCACTTCCTGTCCCAGAGACATAACAGGAAGTAAAGGCAAATATCATATAAATGTTTCCAGCTGTATTAATCAACACCACATCCCCTAATTGCATAGAAAAAAAAATTGTTATATAGAAACGTTGGGACTTTTAGGGTGTTGAATCCTTTTGCCAGAGTAATACACCAACATAATCTCATTTTGTTTAAAAAAATGCATTTATTACAAATCCATTAAAAAGTTTTGGGGTAACAATTCCCCATAAAAACATGAATTCAGCAAACCATATTCATAAGTGCAAAACCCATGACAGTTAGGCCCCTCCCCTCCTCTATAGCATATGTCAGACTAAGCAAAGAGCAAGTGTGTGTTATATCACACTTAGGGGGAGATGATTTTGTAGACTAAGATAAGAACTGAGAGGGCTTATTTGACTGCTTGAGTGTACAAGACACAGGGGGGCTCCCTGTTTCTGGCAGGATCAACCTTTTTTTTGGGGGGGGGGGGGTTGCATTTGAAATATAAGTAGTCCTGGAGGAGGAACGCAAGGAAAGTCAGAAGTGATCATATATAATTTTGTTACAAGTCAGTAACTGAAAATATAGAAAAGGATGAACATGACAGCCAGGCAATTAGCATTTCCAGACTGAGAATGACAATCCACATTTTAATCTCAGATAAGGTTCCAGCACTGTCTGCTAAAAAGACTCTGTATATGTTCTGTATATAAATATTAGACCAAAAATCGACATGCCTAATTGTAAAGAGTCCTGGTGATAATACATAATGCATGACTTTCAAGGTCAATAAACAGCGTGCTAACAAAAAAAAACTTTTGATTCTTCTGATTCCAGATTTTGCTGTTGTGGTGGGGAGAAAAGGCAATTCTACAGTTCTACAATGTGAAGGTGATCCTGGAAATAATATAACGGGAGTTGTATGGAAGATCCATCACATTAATAATTCTTCGTGTTTATCCTCATATAGTGACTTTACCAAAAGAGGACCCCTGATATACAGCAACTGCAGTACAAGAATGACATTTACCAACATAACACTGACCATCCAGAACACCCAGATATCTGATGGAGGAAATTATACCTGTGAGATGTCATATCCTGGAGCGACCTTCATCACTACAACTATTTTACAAGTATTAGGTGAGTAATATCTGATTTCACCACAGTGAGAAGGTCAGTTCAGATTTAGCACTACGCTTTCTTATCTATATTGTATATATACATATCACAAACCAGAAATATAATCATCCTAAAAAAGTATAGTTATAGTGCAAAACATTTTCTGAAGGGCCAGTTCAGGGATTTTTGTCTACTTAGGCGAAGGTGCATTTTGGTGCCCTTCCCACCATCCTCCTGCCACCCCCTCAATGCAACCCCCAACCCCCATATGGCATACATTCTATTTGCACATCACAATCCCTTCTTACATCAGAGCCCCCCCTTGCATCAAAGTCCCCACCATTACTCTATACATCAGGGTGCCCAGATTCCCTCCTTACATCAATGTCCCCAGAGTCCCCTCTCACCTCAGAGTCTCCAGTTTTCCCCCTTTACACATCAGAATCCACAGAGTTCCCCCAAAATCGACGTCTCTTTGTACGTTAGTGCTCTCCCCTTACATCAGAGTGCACAGATTTTTTCCCCAAATCAAAATCCGCAGAAGTCCCTCCTTACAAAAGAGTTCCCCTGCATTCTTTCCTTACAATCAAGGTACCCAGAGCCCTCCTTATAGTGCCTTGAAAAAGTATTCATACCCCTTAAAATTTTCCACATTTTGTCATGTTACAACCAAAAACGTAAATGTATTTTATTGGGATTTTATGTGATAGACCAACACAAAGTGGCACATAATTGTGAAGTGGAAGGAAAATGATAAATGGTTTTCAACATTTTTTACAAATAAATAAGTGAAAAGTATGGCGTGCATTTGTATGGCTCCCCCCTGAGTAAATACTTTGTAGAACCGCCTTTCACTGCAATTACAGCTGCAAGTATTTTTGGGGATGTCTCTACCAGCTTTGCACATCTAGAGGGTGACATTTTTGCCCATTCTTCTTTGCAAAATAGTTTAAGCCCTGTCAGATTGGATGGAGAGTGTCTGTGAACAGCAATTTTCAAGTCTTGCCACAGATTCTCAATTGGATTTAGGTCTAGACTTTGACCTAAACCATTCCATTGTAGCTTTGGCTGTATGTTTAGGGTCCTCCCCTTACATCAGAGTGCACAGATTTTTCCTCAAATCAAACTCCCCAGAAGTCCCTCCTTACAAAAGAGTTCCCCTGCATTCTTTCCTTACAATCAAGGTTCCCAGAGCCCCCCTTATAGTGCCTTGAAAAAGTATTCATACCCCTTGAAATTTTCCACATTTTGTCATGTTACAACCAAAAACGTAAATGTATTTTATTGGGATTTTATGTGATAGACCAACACAAAGTGGCACATAATTGTGAAGTGGAAGGAAAATGATAAGTGGTTTTCAACATTTTTTACAAATAAATAAGTGAAAAGTATGGCATGCATTTGTATGGCTCCCCCCGGAGTAAATACTTTGTAGAACTGCCTTTCACTGCAATTACAGCTGCAAGTCTTTTTGGGGATGTCTCTACCAGCTTTGCACATCTAGAGAGGGACATTTTTGCCCATTATTCTTTGCAAAATAGTTTAAGCTCTGTCAGATTAGATGGAGAGCGTCTGTGAACAGCAATTTTCAAGTCTTGCTACAGATTCTCAATTGGATTTAGGTCGGGACTTTGACTGGGCCATTCTAACACATGAATATGCTTTGATCTAAACCATTCCATTGTAGCTTTGGCTGTATGTTTAGGGTCCTGGACTAAAGTCTGTTTGAAAGTCCGTTCGTTTGAACGTGATGATGTACAAAGGGACTAGAATAAGGAAGTTCATAGCCAGTAGCCAATAGCTGCCCTTGCGTCGTTTTTTGTCCGTCGGACTAGCATACAGACGAGTGGATCTTTCGATCGGACTCGAGTCCATCGGAAAGATTTGAAACATGTTCTAAATCTAAAGTCCATCTGATTTTCGACAGAAAAGGTCCACTGAAGGTTCGATGAAGCCCACACACAGTCGGATTGTCCGACGGATTCGTTCCGTTGGACCAGTCCGGTCGAAAAAGCTCATGTGTACACGGCATAACAGGTTTCTTCTAAGATTGCCCTGTATTTGGCTCCATCCATCTTCCCATCAACTCTGACCAGCTTCCCTGTCCCTGCTGAAGAAAAGCATCCCGACAACATTATGCTGCCATCCCCTTAGGGCATCCACTGTCTGCTGTATATACATCCACCTTAGAGCTGCGTGCAGGCAGCCTACAGAAATGGATGCAGACACAGTGTCCGTACAGACAAAATTGCATGTGGCCAGGAACAGATGTACAGATCTGAAAGCAGCTACTGCGTCTGCATCCACTTCTATGGGCTGCCTGCACACAGCTCCAAGATGGATTGACACACAGCAGACAGCAGCTCTGCATGAAGGACAGAAATCAGTGCCTGTCTGAATGACCCCTTTCATCAGAATGTGCAGAGTTCCCCTTTACGCTGTTAGGGGGGACTATGATGAAAGAGGGCTCTGAGCCCTCCAATCCGCCAAAAACAAACTGGTGGGGTGGACAGACACCCTCTGCTGGGCGGATCAGGACAGACGCCAGTCGGGTGTAAACTGACAGGCGGTCTGTTTACATCCAACTACCCATAGAGCAGAGTGGGCTGTGTCTGTGTCTGCTCTGCATAAGCAGAGGGGACACGGACCTGTTATCCTCCAGCTCTGCTCAACAGGGGATCAGCAGACAGATCCCCTGCTAAGCAAAGCAGAGTCTGTCCCATGTGAAAGGGGCCATTTTGTTGATGTCTTGTTTTGTCCCCATTGTCTGCCTTTCATCAGGGAGAAAGGAGGAGGTGTAGGGGCCGTGAGATCTGGTGAATGTTAGTGTGGAGGAAGCAGCTGATGTTCACAGTGCCCGTCTACCTGTCATGGGTCTGCTGTGCTGAGCAGGTTTGAGCAGGGTGGCGTCAGCATAAGCACTTAGAGGACCCTCGGCTTTAGTGCCCCTCCTGTTCTGGCACCCTAAGGTAGCTTATATTTATTTATATTTATTTATTAAAATGCTTAACCTACGCAGTCTTACCTGAAGGCCTCGATGCACATATCAAAAAAGAGAGGGAAGGGAACCAATAGAGTAGGGTACATCAGAGTACCAACCATTATTTATCCACACACTCAGTGTGAGCGGGACTCAGTGACCAAAAAATCATAGCCGCGTAGCCGCGTACAGGACCCCAAAAACCAAGCACCGCCTTCAGGCTTTCTAAGGCCCCTTTCACACTGGGGCGGTTTGCAGGCATTATTGCGCTAAAAATAGCGCCTGCAAACCGCCCCTAAACAGCCTCCGCTGTTTGTTCAGTGTGAAAGCCCGAGGGCTTTCACACTGAAGCGGTGCGCTGGCAGGAGAAGAAAAAATCTCCTGCAAGCCGCATCTTTGGAGCGGTGAAGGAGCGGTGTATTCACCGCTCCTAAACCGCTCCTGCCCATTGAAATCAATGGGACAGCGCGGCTATACCGCGGTAATACCGCGGCTATAGCCACGCTATACGAGTGGTTTTAACCCTTTTTCGGCCGCCAGCGGGGGGTTAAAACCGCACCGCTAGCGGCCGAATACCGCGGTAAAACAGCACTAAAAATAGCGCTGTTATACCGCCGACGCCCCCTACCGCCCCAGTGTGAAAGGGGCCTAAAGGCGTAAAACTGTGATTTTACTCCTCACTACCTATCAAAGTGGCCCTGAAATGTCCAGATAGCACAACCTCTCCCCCCCCCAAAATGACCCCATTTTGGAAAGTAGACACCCCAAGGTATTTGCTAAGAGGCATGGTGAGTATTTTGCAGCTGTCATTTATTTTTGAAAATGAAGAAAGAAAAGAATATTTCTTTTTTTCTTTTTTCAATTTTCAAGACCTTGTGACGAAAAGGGAGATCTGCAAAATACCTATTTGCCTCTCAGCAAATAGCTTGGGGTGTCTACTTTCCAAAATGGGGTCATTTGGGGGGGGGGGGTTGTACTATCTGGCCATTTTGTGGCCTCTGAAACTGTGATAGGCAGTGAGGGGTGAAATTAAAAATGTACGCCCTTATGCCCCGTACACACGGTCGGATTTTCCGATGGAAAATGTCCGATCGGAGCGTGTTGTCGGAAATTCCGACCGTGTGTGGGCTCCATCGGACATTTTCCATCGGATTTTCTGACACACAAAGTTTGAGAGCAGGATATAAAATTTTCCGACAACAAAATCCGTTGTCGGAAATTCCGATCGTGTGTACACAAATCCGACGGACAAAGTGCCACGCATGCTCAGAATAAATAAAGAGATGAAAGCTATTGGCCACTGCCCCGTTTAAAGTCCCGACGTACGTGTTTTACGTCACCGCGTTCAGACCGATCGGATTTTCCGACAACTTTGTGTGACCGTGTGTATGCAAGACAAGTTTGAGCCAACATCCGTCGGAAAAAATCCTAGGATTTTGTTGTCGGAATGTCCGAACAAAGTCCGACCATGTGTACAGGGCATTAGAAAGCCTGAAGGCGGTGATTGGTTTTGGGGGTCCTGTACGCGGTTGGACTGCCAAAAAGTCTCACACATGTGGTATTCCCATACTCAGGAGAAGCAGCAGAATGTATTTTGTGGTGTAATTCCACATATGCCCATGCCATGTTTGAACAATATATCATTTAGTGACAAATTTGTGAAAAAAAAAAAGAAAATAGAAAAATTTTAATTTAAACTTTTGGCAAAATATAAATTATTCCATGGACTCAACATGCCTCTCAGCAAGCAGCTTGAGGTGTCTTCTTTCCAAAATGGGGTCATTTGTTTTTTTTGTGCTATCTTGGCATTTTATGGCCTTCGAAACTGTGATAGGTAGTGAGGAGTGAGATCAAAAATTTACACCCTTAGAAATCCTGAAGGCGGTGATTGGTTTTCGGGGGCCTGTACGCGGTAGACTCCCAAAAAGTATCACACATGTGGTATCCCCATACTCAGGAGAAGCAGCAGAATGTATTTTGGGGTGTAATTCCACATATAACCATGGCATGATTGAGTAATATATCATTTAGTGACAACTTTGTGTAATTTTTTTTTTGGTCATTTTTCAATCACTTGTGACAAAAAAATAAAATAAAATATTCAATGGGCTCAACATGCCTCTCAGCAATTTCCTTGGGGTGTCTACTTTCCAAAATAGGGTAATTTGGGGGGTTTGTACTGCCCTGCCATTTTAGCACCTCAATAAATGAGATAGGCAGTCATAAATTGCGTAAATTCCAGAAAATGTACCCTAGTTTGTAGACGCTATAACCTTTGCGCAAACCAATAAATATACGGTTATTGGCATTTTTTTTACCACAGACATGTGGCTGAATACATTTTGGCCTAAATGTATGACTAAAATTTAGTTTATTGGATTTTTTTTTTTTATAACAAACAGTAGAAAATATAATTTTTTTTCTAAATTTTCAGGCTTTTTCCATTTATATTGGAAAAAATAAAAATCGCAGAGGCAATCAAATAACATCAAAAGAAAGCTTTATTTTTTGGGAAAAAAAGGACACAAATTCCATTTGGGTACAGCATTGCATGACTGCGCAATTACCAGTTAAAGCAGCACAGTGCCAAATTGAATAAAAGTGCTCTGGTCATCGAGCAGCCAAATCCTCCGGGGCTGAAGTGGTTAATGATTCCACTATATTTTTCACCCTTCCCTGAACTCTGAGGATGATAGAGGCATGGAACGCCTAATCAATTGCCAAGTCCGTGCATATAATTTGCATGATCTGTCCAGTAAAATGTGTTCCTCTGTCATTCTCTATAGTTTCAGGGATTCCAAAGCAGCATATTACTTTGGAAAGGAGCTTCTTTGCTGTTGTCTTGGCATTTGCTTCATTCACCAGTCATGCTTCTATTCAGCTTGAAAACATGTCTACACACAACAAAACATATTGATATTGGCCTGATTTGGGCAATTGGATGTAATCAATCTGAAGTCTTTGGAAAGGGAATAGTGGCTTGGCCAAATGTCTTACTCTGGTCAGTTTGTCTGGTCTGGTTTTCCTGGGTTGTTTTTAGCACAGATTATGCATCCCTCAACAAAGTCTTGACATGCATTTCTGGAGTATTGAATAAACCATCCAGCCTTGCTTATGTTTCTCTCCATTGCCTTAGGGCCTACATGACTCGGGCCATGGGCTAGTTGCATGATCATCTTCTCCATTTGATGTGGGACACATATTCCATTTTCCTTGCACAAGAGTCCATCTTGGTCTTTCTTTGCTCTGTCCCTTTCCATGATATCATTCCAATTTATCAGGTGAAGATTCTTGCAATTTTTAATCAGTTCCTTCGCTTTCTGTATTTGTTCTCTTCCTTTTCTTCAATCTGTTACGGGCTTCTTCTTATTCCTTTGCAAAATCATTGATTAGGGTCATGCGTGCTTCCATTGGTGTTTCAGCAGTCTTCCTGGCAGTAGTATCAGCCAACTGGTTTCCTTTTTCATCCATGGGTTGTCCTCCAGTATGTGCCTTGACCTTCGGGATGGCTACTTCCTTTGGGAGGGTGACTGCTTCAAAAAGTTCTTGAACATATTTCCAGTTTTGCATTGGTCCTACTGCAGCAGTTGTGAATCTTCTGTTGTTCCTTATAGGTCCATAATCATGGACTACTTGGAGAGCATATTTGCTATCAGTGTAGATGTTGGCTGTTTGATCCTCTGCGGTCTCACAGGCTCTTGTGAATGCTACCACTTTGGCAAACTGCGCTGAAAGTGATGAAGGAAGTAGTTGGGTCTCAATCACTTCCTCTAATGTTGTCACCACATATGCCATGCTTGGAACCCCATCTTTCTCAGCGCTGCTCCTTAAACTCAAATCAATACAATATTAAGTAAACCTATATCAACATATACAATATCATGATATAACTTAACAACACAATATAAGGTGCTCAACGCCAATATAAAGTGCAAAAGTATATAAAGTGCAATCATATAAAGACCATCTAATGTGGTATGCTTAACTTGTAAACAGTTGTGTTGATGGTTTTCAAGTGACTATTCGTGCTCCCCTCCTGGGTCCCCACTCACCAGAAAAAGGGAGTAAATATCCCTGTTAGTATCCCAAGATCAGCATCTCCCATCAGTGATAGCTGGATTGTATAGACACTACATAGGGATAACGCCTATCTTCCACCGGTATGATTAAAACATATGGACATCCTTGATCCTTCCCATCTTACTCAGCGATCAGGCACCCATAAAGATGTATAGCAATGAACGAAAAAGAATTTATTTAGTGTAATACTGCAAGGTTTATTCATAAAATCCAAAGATATTACACTTACATCAAAACACTTTAAAACGTGCAGAGAAACGCCGCCTTGGTGTGCAAACAATGGTCACCAGGTCTCCTTAGCTTCAAGCACTCAACATTATCAGACCCCTATAATTCTACTCACTAGTCTCATGTCGAAAGTGAAGAGGTTACTCACAATATGAAAATTTTGGTAGGACAGAATTCAACTTCAGAAGTAATGTCATGTGTTGAATAGTATTCTTTTTTTTTTGAGCATGCGTAGTCTTGCGCTTTTTCATATGAAAACCGTACTAATGAAACTTAAATCGAACGTTGAGTTCACATCCGACAAAAATTTTATAGTCTACACATCCAGCTTTTGTCTGAAGAAAAAGCAAAATCGGCTGTCGAAAGCACCGTACTAACGATCCGAAAATCATCAGACAGCCCGTTGTACGAATTTTTCCATCTGATTTTTGTATCGTGTGTACATGTCTTAAGACCCCATACACACTATACAACTTTTGTTGTCTGATTTCCTTTAGATTTACCAAAACCATGTAATGCAGGGGCCTGCCTGATTGCATAAAAATTGAAACTCTTAAGGTTTGACCTCATATTATATGGTTTGGGTAAATCTGAAGACAAAAATCTGCAGAAAATCTAATAGTGTGTATGGGGCCTTAAGCCTCGTACACACGGTATGATTGTTGGCCAACCAAACGTCTGATTTTTGTCAAAAGGGCGTGTTGCAGGATCTTGTCTTGCATACTAATGGTACACAATTGTCTTGCAACAAACACGAACGTAGTGACGTACTATGAGGAATGTCAGCTCTTGAGTGCCACCATTTGGGCCCCTTCTGCTAATTTCGTGTTTGGTGAGCATTGATTCCGAGCATGCATGTTTGTACTTTCGAATTTTGTGTGACGAATTTGTGTACTGACCATACGAAAATCTGCCGTCAAACCGTTGTCCGCCGAAAATTTACTAGCCTGCCATCCAACATTTGTTGGCTGAAAATTGGACAGCAATAGTCAAAAGGAGCATATTAACGGTAAGATTTTAGGACAACAGTCTGTCAACGGACAATCCCCTGCCAACAATCGTACCGTGTGTACGAGGCTTAAGTTCCCTTTCACACCGGGGCATTTTTCAGGCGCTTTAGCGCTAAAAATAGCACTTGTACAGCTCCTGAAAAAAAAAAAAGCCTAATTTGCAGTCCCAGTGTGAAAGCCTGAGTGTGTTCACATTGGGGTAGTGCGCTTGCAGGATGTTAGAAAAAGCCCTGCAAGCAGCATCTTTGGGGCGGTTTGCGAGTGGTGTATACACCGCTTCTCCCATTGTAATGCATGGGCAGCGCTGGTGAAGCACCTGCAAAGCGCTTCAGCAGCGGTGCTACATGAGAGCTTTTAACCCCTCAAAAGCACCCCACTCCCGCTCGAATAGCGTGCCAAAGTGCCGCTATAACAGCGGTAAAGTGCTGCTGAAACTAGCAGTGCTTTACTGCTACCGCCCCCCACCGCCCCAGTGTGAAAGGGCTCTTAAGGTTTGAAATCATATTATATGGTTTTGGTAAATCTGAATGAAAAAATATTCAGAAAATTGTATAGTGTGTATTTAGCTTAACACTATCCGCCCCCCAGACTGAGAATGCTGCTGTCCAAGGTTGTCTCCATTCCTCCTCCATCCAGAGTGGAGAAACCTTAAGCTAGGAAGTGTGTTACTGGCTGGATCACCAGGAGGAAAGTATAAAAAATAAAGGTAAAAACTAATGCAACCACCACATCTAAGGACTGGTAATCCACAACATATTGCATTTTTGTTCTTGAGTTTAGATGTGCTTTTGTAGCGCTCACCCCTGGAGGGGCCACTGAGAACAGACAGGTCCCCCCCCCCCCCCCCCCCCAAAGTAGTACAGAGGCTGCCGTTTACACAAGCACAGTTCCATGCACACCGACAATACAGCCTCCGTCTAAGGATGTCTTTTTAGAATTTATCGCTGAATAACCTGAAACAGGAGAGGGGTTTGAGGGGTTCAGGCAACTGTCCCTGGTTTGGAGGGACTGCCCTTGATTTGGAACAAAGTCCCTCTGTCCCTCTTTCCTCTTCATTTGTCCCTCATTTTGGTCTGATCTATATAGTTGTATATAAAATATACTTTTTATCTTTTAAAAAGTGTTTCCCGGTGCTAAACCTTTCATCCAATTTCTAAAATGCTGCATTTGTAAATTTAAAAAGCCAGTATAAAGGAATAGTAGTGGTAAAAAAAATGCACTTGTGGGTTAAACTAATATTTTTTTGTATAATTCTCATTTGAGGGGAGTGGCAGGGGGTGTGTCCTATGCCTACATACTTTTGCTTATTGGTGGACCTCGTTCCCATCTAAAAAAGTTAAGAGATATGCTTCAGGATATTCCAAAACAACTAATAAGACAAACTTCTAGCACAAATTCTTATAGCTGCAGGCACATATGAAAGCCCCGCTGTAGGTCTTATTCACAATGTTCCAGGAGCTGACTGCCACCAACCTTCCACAGGTAGTTCCACGGTGAGGGGGATAAACAAGATCCTTCTCCAGACCGGGAATTTAGGACAGTGCCCTCCAGCAATGATTAATCTTCCCCAGACCCTCAGCTCATCACCTGCTGAGGCCCAAACTACAAATCTTGTCTTAGTATAGCTGCCTCCCAGGGGCAGCAGCCCCAATAGAACTGGAACCCTCCTAGAAGAGGAAAATCACTCAGGCCTCCCGAAACATTGATCACCCCCCCCCCCAGCCACCTGGACGCCCTCCTTCCAGGGATTGGCTGAAACATGATAAATATTCATAACTGCATATTTGACTCTCTGCCCTACTGTATATTCTGGAAGCTTCTCCTAGAAGCAGGTAGGAGAAATCAAACACCCAGCTTAGGAAGCCCCGACCAACCAAAAACTGCAGATCACTGCTTCACTGACTACAATAAGGCCAAAAACGGAATTTAGCCTAACAACCCAATTAGAGGACAGTGCAACACTTTAAATCTTTAGTAACCAGTTTTTATTTATCTTGATTTCCTCTGTGGATAAGGAATGAGCACTGGTAGTCTCTTCCCTGTTCTGGCCACCTCTTTCCATCACCAGGTACAGGGGAAGGTTCCTGGCAAAGAGTAGAATATTTATATATTTATATACACCCTGCATTTACTGCAAAGTTTTATTACTCCATTTGCTATCTTACATTCTGGATAACAAAACCAAAGTAAAAAGGGAAGTCTGTTTGCAGCGGCCAAGACATGTGTACAGCCCTGTCAGGCAGTATTGTTAGAACTGTGGTAAGGAGCCAGGACCCTCCCCCAGCCGCCAGTGTGAAAGTCTGTGGCACAAGAGAACACTCACAACACTCAATGCCAGCAGCATGTAGCAGAGCAGGTATCTGCTGAAGTGACAGCATCTGTCTGGAGCAGCATAACACGGCCAGACCATCCCCTACCCAAAAAGGAAGATGTCCAAGATGATTTTGAGTCCTAAGCTTTCGTCTGGAACCTTGCTGCTAATAATGTCCCTGACAAATGGATGACCTGTCCCCACACTACTCACACACGAAATGTGTGCCAAACCTGAGAGCCAGGGCCTTAAATGGGCTCTGCCTGACCCAAGATGGCTGCTAGGGTCACATGGAGTGGCAGCATCCAATCGGATAGCTTCCCCAGTGACTCTGGAAAGCATAGAGGAATCATGTTCCTCCTGACTTCCTCTCTCACTACTATGCCACTTCAGTTGAGCGCCACCTGCAGTGGAGAAAATAGACTGCACCTGCCTACAAGCCCTTTGGCACTTAGGCCACTTTCTGTCTTTTTCCTGTAGCCAGTCCTTGTTTCCACTAGTGTCCTCCGAGGTCTTCCAATAATTAGATTCTTTTTACAGTATTCTGTGAGCTTTAATTTTAATTATGTGTATCTTTTACTTCCCCTGTACCTCTGGTGCATGAAACCCGAGACTAACAGAGCTGCAGACAGGAGAATTTACATTAGCTGTTCTTCTCTTCCTTATTATTTATTTTATTTCAGGTCTGACACTCCCAATAGGGGAATAAAAAAAAACAATGATGGCAGAGGGTGGATGGATCCGGGGTGGGGAGAAATGTTGCCACACCTGGAGTTGGGTTTTAGGAGAAATATTGTATAGTTGTACTTCCCTCTTTATTTACCATTCATTTCCTTTTAGTGTGGTAGTATTTAGGCTTTGTTACTATTTATAGTCTTATCTTGTATACAGATATGATTAATATTAAGTCCATGACCACCCTATCAGCACCAATACTAGCCCACTAAGACTTATTTTTAACTTATGTAACTCCAAATGCACCCAGAACCAGCATTTACCAGCTTCTGTATAAACTTACAGTATTCAATGAAAGTAGGTTTCCTCCTTTGTTTACATTAGTGGTCTCCAAACTGTGGCCCGAGGGCCAGATGCGGTCCTTTGCTTGCTTTTATCTGGCACTTGGGGCGCTATTTTATTCACTGATACCAACAATGGGGCTTAATCCCCCCCCCCCCACTGAGACCAGTGAAGGTGCACAATTCCTCCCCTTTGCACTAACGATGAAGCACAATTCCTCCCAATGACACCAAAAATTGGGCCCAATGACACCAATGATGGGGTATGATTCCTCCCAATGACAACAGCAATGGGGCACAACTCCTCCCACTGACACCAACGATGGGGCACACTTCCTCCCAATGACACCAATGATGGGGCAGAATTCCTTCCAATGACGCCAACAATTGGGCCCAATGACACCAATGATGGGGCACAAATGCTCCCAATGACACCAACGATGGGGCACAATTTTTGCCACTGACACCAAAGGGGCATTGTTTTTTCCCACTGACATAGGGACCTTTTCCAGCCACTCTAAAGTCTGCTGGACAGTAAACTGGCCCCTGTTTAGAAAGCATGGAGACCTCTGGTCTACATAAATCCTTAAAAAGTATTCCTGGTATGGATATCTATTTTGACATAGTTGCATTGGTCTAGAAATTGGAACGCAGAAGCTAGTGGAGATCACTGAAATAATGGCGTCTACTACACTGATTTCCAGCTCATATAGGGATTACACAGATATTGAACATACATACTTACATTGGTCCAATCGGGACAAGCGTAACTGTGTAAAACATATCCATATCTGACATCTTCTTTATTATATTAAAACTAATTTCCTACTCCAAATATGCATATTTCAAAGAAAGTTTTATCTGTACATCTGACAAACCATTGACAACAATTATTTAGTAATATATGATTTAGTAATGCGTTCTTCTTTATTTCTCCAGCTCAGCCCTCTGCGTCTCTGGATATAAACAGTGATGGATCTCTGGAGTGTAGAGCAATTGGTGGATTCCCGGCTGCAGAGATCTCTTGGATCCCACATTCAGATGATATAAACATAACCAAAATTAAAGATTTGGATGATACTTGGACAGTGATCAGTACATACAAGTCTAATGGAGACAATGTGACATGCCTTGTGTCTCATCCCACATTTGTGAATGTCTGGAGCCAGTCTATTGTATTATCAGGTACAATTGGTGAATGTATGGAAAGTATGTTAGATTCTCCTAATGGACATACACCTGTATAACCAGCCTTCTTACACTACAAGGTGTACAATCAAAAGCCAAAATGTTGAAGGATCCCACTCTATGGACCTCAAAGTTCTTTCCCATATAGCTCAAGCAGACACAGCCTACATGATGGTGGCAGCTCTGCTCCCAATTCAGAAGTGCAACAGTGTTACCACCCCATCACTAGAAGGGGCATTAGGTGGACTTCACTGGCGGGCCCAATAAGTATTGATTGACTTTGTAGGGGGACTAAGAGAAAATTGTAAATGTATAAATGTCCTTATAATTTTATAAGTGTTGCAGTACATATTTACTTCACTGGAACGGCCATAGTTCTACTTTAAATACCCCATAGGTAGGATATTCCCTTACAGGTTGGTTATGAAAAAATATATCTTTCCTAGTAGTAATGCATAACAGGAAATTCTCCTCTTTGGATTGATGGAGTGGATCCTATTTTTTTGCTCTGCTGGCACAGATATCTTATGTGTGTCCTCATTAAAGTGTATGTAAACCCTAACACTGAACTTTTCTGATTTTCCCCCTTTTGGTTTATGAAATATACTTATGAAAGTATTTTTTAGATATCTGTTCAATAAGAAGAAAAAAACTGTCCTCTCCACCTGTGCTGCACTGTTATCAGTTACATTATTCTGATGATTACAGAACCACATCCATCCATAGCTCAGCCTGTTGCTGCAGAACCTTCCATAAGCCCCTCACTGGAGACCTCCAGCCTGGTCCTGCCTCTAGATATTCTAAGACCTCTGAGTAGAACTTTGAAGGCCCCTCTCTGCCTGATGCGTTATTAACCACTTCCTCCTCTTCTCTTGGGGCCTGAGGCTCCCCCTAGGTCTCTCACACCCACCTAATGCCCTCTCTGCTGTAATTTGTGGCCCCTGAGCAAAGTCACCTTGGGGCCCTTTAGTGGACGTTGTTGATCAGATGCCCCATTAATGCCTTTGCCATTAGCTGTTCTGGGGTTTGTCTGTAGAATGCTGGGAGATTTTTTATCATCACACTACAAGCCATACACCATGAAACCACACTTACTTTATTGGCCACACCTCCAGGTGTACAGCCAGTGGTGCTATGTGCTACATGCGTATTATAGTGTCTCTTATTGAAGTCTGTTTATATTGCCGTTACACTTTGAATGTCTGCCTCCTGTTGCTAAGACATGTGGATTTAAAGGTGTGTTATAAATGGGGGGGGGGGGGTGATTATGTGGGTGAGGTTACAAATGGGGATATGATGTTTGTGAAGGTGTAGTTGTAAGTGGATGTGGCCAATAGGATGATCCCAGATTTCATTTTGAAAATATGGCCACCTTACCATAGGATCACATTCATACTTGGGACTGGGTGTTAATAGAGAAGGCGAGGGACTCATGCTGCAATGGAAAAGGGCTTCCTGCAGGGGTCACTGCACCATACAATGGAAACTGTATGTGTTTCTTTAGATAACATTATTAGATCATTCACATAACCAACCCAGACAAGATTGTAAATATGATTATAAACAATGACAGTAACCTTCACTGTGCCTTTTCTTTTGTCTTTAGGTGGTACTCATTATTTTTGGAGGATTATTGGCCTCATCATCTTCAGTTGTCTTGTCATAGGACTCTTTTTATACTGCAGATACAAGTCCAAGGCAATACCTATGTAGAAATAGAGACAGAATCTAAAGTCGAACTCTGAAGGATATTTGCAATCCACAGGATCAAGTAAATTAAGCACAAATGACCAGAGGCCTTTCACCACTCCTGATGGTTCAATGATGGACAATGTCTGTGGCCTCCTTCCGGTATCTCTGAAGTCTCTGATGCAGCATTACTGGAACAGAAACCCAGAACAATAGAACAGAGGCTCCCAGGAACAACAGCTCAGTTTATTGGTTGAGCCAGCAGCCTTGGCATAAGGCACACAGCTCAGTCCTAAAGCACATGGCACTCTGGTGGCACTGTACCCAGTCCCCAGCAGCTCTCTCATCACAGTATCTCACAACAGATAGTCTCTATGGGCTCAGCACAGGATCAGTCTGTCCTGTTTTGTGAGGCATAGTGGGTGCAAAGGTGGTAAACGTAATTGGGTCCAAGACACTTCCTGGATGCAAAATAGGTTTTATTTCTTTTAATAGTCCTTTTATATTTTGCAAGGGAAAGAGGGTTGAGGCCAGGACACCCTTAGTTGCAATTTTAAAAGGCAGACTCAGAGGCTTCAAAAGGAGGACAGCCATACAGGAAAAGGCCCCAGCAAGGTACCACTTCTGCACGTGCAGATTTGCTGTCCCCTATGGCTACAGTACTTAAAAGTTCCTAATACAAACATAACAGTTCTCTCAGCTTTATTACAACTTCTCCTTGTAGTTCTTCAGCTCTTTGAGCTCCTGGTCTCTCACCGGACCCTCTGATTCACTAACTCTGAATATCGTGAGCTCCTCAAGCCTTTAGCAGTGGTATCTCCCTCAAGCGTCACCCACGCTTCCCTGCTGGATCCCTAGCTAGTTCTCCGGCCGGCAGAAACTTGCGCTGCCCTCTTAATTTTGGATAGGCCCTCACACACCTTGGCAGCCAGATGTCCCCCGGGATAGGCCCAATCTCTGGCCTAGCAGCCCGGGGTAGATGACACACATCCATCCAGATGGCAGTCCGGGTGGCACAGAACCTAGATCACCTGACTCCACCCAAATATATAGGGTGTCCCAGCAGGCCAAGGAATTCAAGAAAACCCCTGCCCATTAGCTAAGATACCACATATACCCATAACCGCACCTTGAGTTGTCCTTCTCATATCTAGTACCACCAAGTGCTCAGCCACCTAGTGGTAGAAGAGAAAAGTACTACAAGGCCAAACTTAGGGCGAAATCAGTGGATCTCTAACAATTTAACTATGGTAGCTACCCCTGACAAGGAATTTGGTGAGGAGCCCCCTGACTAAACCCCAGGGTGCTACAAAGAAAAATACAGAGCGTTATTTCTAATGAAATGCTTGGTTATGCCTAGGGTACCAGTAATGAACACTTTTACTCATCTCACCACTCGCTCCCTCAGCAGCCAGCACTTACTCAAATGTTCTCTTTTACTCTCTGGCTTGTGGGCAGTCCCTCAGCATCCTTATGCACAGTGGCAGCCTGTAAAGCAGGGCGCCACCCCCCTACCCATGCATCCGGTCCTTTAATCTACATGCGGGGCGCCGGACGCGCCGGACTTTACCAACTCAGCTGTTAATAAAACTGCATCACACGCGGTCCTGCCTGGTTTGATACGTTATTATTCTACTTCAGAAGTCAGTACCCAGAATAGAATGATGAGAAAGAGAGCAGAGCCAGACCCTGGTGAAAATAGAGAGAATGGAGTAAAACTCAATGTTTCAGGGTTGTAGAAATCCCCTTTCTCAAGAACCTCTTACCTATGGCAGGAGAAACAGAAATGCGGCCATATGATACACCTGGCTTCTACAGCTCTTTTCCAAAATTGTCATTTTCAAGATCCAGTTGTGGAATCTTGTCCACAACTGAGGAACTAATTTATTCATAGCACCTGTCATTAGTCTTTGCATTGAAAAGAATCACTATAAATTTTATTTTCAGAAATGTAATAAAAAATGTACATAGATGTGTAGCTTAAGGGAGATATTAAAAAAACAAAACCAAAAAAAAACAACTTTATAAAAAAAAAAAAAATGGATTTGTCATTAGTCTTTCCATTAAAAAAATACTATACAGTATATTCTGTTTGCATATACATAAATACATTGCACTGAAAAAGTATTCATACACCTTGAAATTTTCCACATTTTGTCATGTTACAACCAAAAACATAAATGTATTTTATTGGGATTTGATGTGATAGACCAAGACAAAGTGGCATATGCAGTATCTCACAAAAGTGAGTACACCCCTCACATTTTTGTAAATGTTTTATTATATCTTTTCATGTGACAACACTAAAGAAATTACACTTTGCTACAATGTAAAGTAGTGAGTGTACAGCTTGTTTAACAGTGTAAATTTGCTGTCCCCTCAAAATAACTCAACACATTAATGTCTAAACCACTGGCAACAAAAGTCAAAATGTCCCTCTTGGGCATGGAGTTCACCAGAGATTCACAGGTTGCCACTGGAGTCCTCTTCCCCTCCTCCATGATGACATCACAGAGCTGGTGCATGTTAGAGACCTTGTTTTCCTCCACCTCCCATTTGAGGATGCCCCACAGATGCTCAATAGGGTTTAGGTCTGAAGACATGCTTGGCCAGTCCATCACCTTAACACTCAGCTTCTTTAGCAAGGCAGTGGTCATCTTGGAGGTGTGTTTGGGGTCGTTATCATGTTGGAATACTGCCCTGCGGCCCAGTCTCTGAAGGGAGGGGATCATGCTCTGCTTCAGTATGTCACAGTACATGTTGACATTCATGGTTCCCTCAATGAACTGTAGCTCCCCAGTGCCAGCAGCACTCATGCAGCCCCAGCCCATGACACTCCCACCACCATGATTGACTGTAGGCAAGACACACTTGTCTTTGTACTCCTCACCTGGTTGCCCCCACACACGCTTGACACCATCTGAACCAAATAAGTTTATCTTGGTCTCATCAGACCACAGGACATGGTTCCAGTAATCCATGTCCTTAGTCTGCTTATCTTCAGCAAACTGTTTTCGGGCTTTCTTGTGCATCATCTTTAGAAGAGGCTTCCTTCTTCCTTCTGGGACAATAGCCATGCAGACCAATTTGACGCAGTGTGCGGCGTATGGTCTGAGCACTGACAGGCTGACCCCCCCCCCCCGCTTCAACCTCTGCAGCAATGTTGGCAGCACTCATACATCTATTTCCCAAAGACAACCTCTGGATATGGAGCAGAGCATGTGTTCTTAACTGCTTTGGCCGACCATGACGAGGCCTGTTCAGAGTGAAACCTGTACTGTTAAACCGATGTATGGTCTTGGCCACCGTGCTGCAGCTCAGTTTCAGGGTCTTGGCAATCTTCTTATAGTCTAGGTCATCTTTATGTAGAGCAACAATTATTTTTTTCAGATCCTCTGAGAGTTCTTTGCCATGAGGTGCCATATTAAACTTCCAGTGATCAGTATGAGAGAGTGAGAGCGATAACACCAAATTTAACACACCTGCTCCCCATTCACACCTGAGACCTTGTAACACTAACGTGTGACATGACATCGGGGAGGGAAAATAGCTAATTTGGCCCAGTTTGGACATTTTCACTTAGGGGTGTACTCACTTTTGTTGCCAGCGGTTTAGACATTAATGGCTGTGTGTTGAGTTATTTTGAGGGGACAGCAAATTTAAACTGTTATACAAGCTGTACACTCACTACTTTACATTGTAGCAAAGTGTCATTCCTTCAGGTGTACTCACTTTTGTTATGAATTATGATAATTATGAAGTGGAAGGAAAATGATAAATGGTTTTCCAAATTGTTTTTACAAATAAATATGTGAATAGTGTGGCATGCATCTGTATTCAGCCCCCTTTACTCTAATACCCCTAACTAAAATCTAGTGGAACCAATTGCCTTCAAAAGTCACCTAATTAGTAAATAGAGTTCACCTGTAAGAGCGGCAAGGATGTGGAATTCCCTTCCACAGGCGGTGGTCTCAGCGGGGAGCATTAATAGCTTCAAGAAACTATTAGATAATCACCTGAATGACCGCAACATACAGGGATATATAATGTAATACTGACACATAATCACACACATAGGTTGGACTTGATGGACTTGTGTCTTTTTTCAACCTCACCTACTATGTAACTATGTAACTATGTAACCTGTGTGCAAAAGAATTGAGACTGGAGCAGAGGTAAACCTTCCAGCAGGACAACGACCCTAAACATACAGCCAGAGCTACAATGGAATGGTTTAGATCAAAGCATATGTTAGAATGGCCCAGTTTAAGTCCAGACCTAAATCACACTGAGTATCTGTGGCAAGACTTGAAAATTGCTGTTCACAGACGCTCTCCATCTAATCTGACAGAGCTTGAGCTATTTTGCAAAGAAGAATGGGCAAAAATGTCACTCTCTAGATGTGCAAAGCTGGTAGAGACATCCCCAAAAAGACTTGCAGCTGTAATTACAGATAAGGATAGGTGAACGATTCGGCCCGAGCATGAGTTCTCCAAACAACCAAATTATAGGGTCATTGGACTGTTTGTTCAGCCCGCCGAACGACCACAACGCACTACACCATCGTACAGTGCACTGAAAGCCCTGATTGGCTGAAGAAATGAAATCTTCGCCCATTCAGGGCACAGATCACTGTCAGAGCAATGATTGGACACTGTCATGATGACTCCAATCATGGCTCATTGCTCTTAATCTCACCCCAAAACTATAAAAGTCTTCTTTCCACAGCTGTCATTTGTATTGTGATAGCGGTGTGGAGAGAGATAGAACAGGGCTCTGTTCCGTGGTATTAGACAGTTAGGGTGCTATAGTGTTCCATTCTGATTCTTTTATTAGTGTGGAATATCAGTTTAGTGTGCATCTAGGGATAGTTCAGTGTGAGTGTAGTGCGACCATTCAACTTTACATTAGTGTGAATGTAGGGATAGTTCAGTCAGTGTGAGTGTAGCGACCGCTTAACATAGTATATTTCATTGCGTTACTGCAAGTTTGACGCCATATAGTTCTGTGCGTTAATGCAAGTTTAATGCAGTATACTGCAGTATATTATAGTGTATCCGTGGAGTGTGTCTGTGTCATGAATACTCAAATTAAAGTGCACCAATCACCAATTTCCATTGATTAAAGTGCATCCACGTACACATTTACACATCTTTATTACATTTTGTTATTAAGCACCCCCCACTCCCCCCATCATGTCTGGAAGGACAGCAAGGAGAGGCAGATGTTCCTATAGCGAATGTGCCACAGGCAAAGGTGGACGTGTTCAGTCCTCAGGCAGGGCAACATTTTCTCTGTTTAGTGATGTTGCCTGTGCTATCCAGCCACGGCATGCAGAGGAGGTGGTGGACTGGCTTACTAAACCGTCCTCATCCTCCTCATCCTCCTCATCCTCCATCACCCAAGCAGAGACTAGTGTGCAGTCCCCTGCAGCTGCCAGAGTGGCAAAATCTGCCTCCTTGTCCACAGCTATTCCTGCCATAGCCCCAGCATCAGGCATGGAGGAGTCAGCTGAGTTATTTGAACACAGCGTCAGCCACTTGCCCCTTGACGATGCACAGCCATTACTCGATTCAGATGTTGGTTCTGACTCTGAGGTTGAGGAAGGCAGAAACATGAGCCTACAGAGAAGGGAGAACACTGGTACACAAATTGTCAGTCATGTTCCCTCAGCCGCAGCCTATTGCCAAGTTGTCTCCAGTGGTAATGAGGATGGAGGAGATGATGATGATGAGGTCACTGACTCAACTTGGGTGCCAGATAGAGCAGAGGAGGAAAGTGAGGGTGAGGCACAACCCCAACAAGGCAACCATCATGAAAGTGTAGAGAGCAGCCACCCTATTCCATCACATTGTGGAGCTGTGTCACGTACCTGGTGGTGGAGCCCAGAATGCAAGGAGTAGCCTCTCGTGTGCCTCTGGTTCGAGAGCCCCTGATAGAGAAGACAGGGACTCAAGAGCGCAGGGGGCCACAAGTGCTTGGTAAGTGGCAGGTGTAGAGTTGATCCGGACCTCTGGTGCAGCAGCAGGAGGACTATCAGGAACACTGGATCCACTGGCAGGAACTCAGGAACAACAGGCAACTGGGAGGTGTTCTGTAGTACAACTGAAGCACTGGAACAACTGGTAGATGAACCGGAACTCTTGGCAGGAACACTGGAACTGTTGACTGGATAGGGAAGCTCTGTAGCTAGCAGACACCCACGAACCAGCAGGCAGCAGGGAGGTGTTCTGTAGTACCACTGGAAGCACTAGCAAAGTCAGACAGGCCGGGTCAAAACACAGGTAAGCAGAGCAGGTACAAAACGGAACCAGGAGAATAGTCAGGGCACGGACCAGGTCGGCAACAGACAGGCAGGTAATAACTGAAGGTTGAGGCAGGAGAATCGTCAGACAAGCCGAGGTCAGGGACTGGCAGCAAACAGGAGAAGTCAGGAACAAGCCGGGTAACAGGAATCAGGTAAACAGGTATACTGGAAGCTTAGGGTCACAGGGAACGCTGTAGGCCGGACAGCAAGGAAGCATGCTGACAGGCACCCTTAAATAGGCCTAATGGCACCAAAAGCTGTCACACCGCACGTCTGCGCGCCGCCGCGTGCACACGTGCACGCCCGAGTACCGATCGTACGTGCCCGTTCGTCTCATCGTGTACCCGCGTACACCCGCTCGTATTAGCGCGCACCCGCATGCGTCCGTTCGTGTCAACGCATCTCCGAACGCGTCCTCTGGTTTTACTGACAATAGTTCTTTTTTTTTTTTTCTTTTTTTTTTCTTCCACCTCAGTGATTATAGTTGGAGACCTGATCCACTTTATCATGTCTCTCCTTTTTTTCACATCATTTGTAGCTTTCTTGACAGGTGTACGTGACTTATATTTAATTTAACAAATACAAAAAAAAGAACCCCAACCCCTATCCCTCTCCCCTACCCCAATCCCTCCCCCTCCCCCCCACCTCTTGTGTACATTAGTTGTTATCTCTATTTTTGATCGGTTCTTGTTCTCAAACCTTCAGTAATGCTCCATAATTTTTTTAAGTCCTTCCAATTTTGCCAATTATTCCTCCCTTCTGCTGATTCAGCTTCCCTTTCAGGTCCTCCTTCCTCCATATATCGAATTCCTTCTACTACATCAACCCACTCCCAGATTGATGGGCCCTCTAGCTTCTGCCAATTTTTTGCTATGGTCTTTTTCGCCGCATTCAGCAGGTGTGGTACTAGGGTATTTTTATCTTTTTTTACCTCCCCTTCTATTCCGTGGTGTAACACTGTCCAGGGGTCTGATTTAACTTCTATCTTAGTTATTTGCTTAATATATCCCAAGATTTTTAGCCAGTAACGTTTGATTTCAGGGCAGTCCCACCAGATATGGGCCATATTTCCTATACCTTTACACCCCCTCCAACACTCCGATGTTTTGTCTTTTTGGTATTTACTTGCCTTATCCGGGGTGATATACCAGCCTGTTAAGATTTTATAGTTCATTTCGGCAACACTGATGTCAATTGACGAACTGTGGGTCAGCTCCAGGGTTTTCTTTAATCTATTACTATCTAACTGCAATCCTAGTTCATTTCCCCATTTGGTGATAAATGGTGGTATCTCTCTACTACTCTTCGCCAAGCCCAATTTGTAGATTTTAGATATTATACCTTTAGTATTATTCGACAAACATATCTTTTCCAACTCTGATAGCTCCTCCCCTGATCTTATTGGATGTGGTAGGCGGCTGATTACTGACAATAGTTCTGTTAACCGATTTTCCGCCGACGGCTGAACTAACAGGACGTCTTTCATGACAAGCTGTTATTTCCCGGCCCACTTCCCACAGCTCAGCTGTCTGGGCGTTTTTTAGTACATGTGCAGCCGCACAGTTGCTATTTGCAAAATTTGTCTCAAGCACATCAAATGTGGCAAAAACAACAACCATTTGGGTACCACATGCTTGACAAGGCATTTAACCTCCCACTACTCAGCCCATTGGCAAGAGCACCTAAAAGTCACACAAAAGGGGCACAATTCTGTCCCTCCTCCTTACTCACCTCAGTCTGTCCCTGCTATACCTTATGACCTCTCAGCAGCCTCCACTGACAGGGAAAATGGTATAGCACAGGATGTCCCAGGTCCTTGCAGCACATCTGCCAGCAGCACACCACCAGCTGTAGACTATAGCCGGCAAATATCTCTTCCCCATCTGCTGCAGCGGTAAAAAAAAGTTCCTGCCACCCACATGCCCAGCGTCTAAATTCAAGCGTGTCAAAGCTGCTGGCTCTACTACTTCTGCCTTTCCGCCTGGTGGATTCTGCCCCCTTCCGTGAATTTGCAGAATGTGATGTACCACAATGGCAAGTTCCCAGTCGGTATTTCTTTTCACTCAAGGCCATTCCATCTCTCTACCATCACATTGAAGACAATGTTGTGGCATCGTTGGGCAAGACAGTCAGTCACAAAGTCCACATTACTGCTGACACGTGACCCAGCAAGCATAGGACAATATATTTTGTTAACAGCACACTGGGTAACTCTGCTTGTAACTTGCAAGGATGCAGGACAGGGCTCAGTGCTGTAGCTTGTTGTGCCCCCACGCCTCCATAGAGATGGTGATGATGCCATATTTGTCAGCTCTACCCCCGCCTCCTCCTCTTCCATGCCCTCCTCTGCTGAATTGTCTTATGAACCTCAAGTACCCCCTAATCGTTGAAAGGACTATTCAATGAGACAGGCTAAAAGATGCCATGCAGTGCTTCAGCTGGTGTGTCTAGGGGACTTGAACCATACCGGAGCAGAGATTCTTGCAGCTCTGCAGGGACAGGTCCAGAGGTGGTTCACGCCACGCCAGCTGGAGCTAGGAATGGTGGTGTGTGATAATGGCACAATCCTCCTGTCCACCCTTAGACATGGAAAGTTGACACATGTGTTCAATTTGGCAGTGCAGCGTTTCATAAATAGGTACCCAGCGTTGGAAGATCTACTTAAGCAGGCCAGAAGAGCGTGTAGCCATTTTAGGCGGCACAGAAGGCTGTATTGTTTCAGGCAAGCCCTTAGTACGTATATACTGCTGATGTTCTCTATTTTCATGATCGTCCATCTGATCCATAAGGGGATTCAAAATTATCTCATGATATTTAGTCAAATCCTGGATATCAGCCATCGCTTGTCTGATATTATCCTGATCCATCTCCACTTCTTCTATTATGCCCCAGAGCTGCTATGTCCTCCCTAAGTCCCTCTATGACCTATTTACATGAAACTTCAACCACAGTTATAAGTAACTGAATATCTTTCTTTCTTGGGAGGGCTCTCAGTTGCTGTCTAAGATCCCAATCTACTGTTAGATCTAACTGGGGTGTACCATGTCCATTAATAAGTTTGAGAGACTGGGAATTAACATACTGCACCTGTTCTGTGGTTGCTGGTGATTCACTGCTGGGCCTAGTAGTGCCATTACTCTGTCCCAGAGAGCTATTTCCAGGGTGCTTACTGATCCCTCCTGTAAGCCCCTCCATCACAGAAACGTTTGTACCCGGTCCCAGATATTCCCAATCCGGTTCACATCCAGGAGTTATAGTATCCCTCCCTGCTATTGAGAGGCTGTGTTCTGATTGGCTATATTTTCCCATCAATTTTCCACAGATCCACATAAAAAGGGACCCTTCAGTGCCCCAGGAGAAAGCTGCTGGAAATACTGTGCAATAAATGCGTTGCGCTAATAAAAAAAGAACTTGTGTAAAACAAACAAAAATGTCCAAGTGTCGGTAGTCTCTCAAACAGACCATGGATTCCACATATGTCAAATGAAGTGAAAAGTCTTGTATTCAAGATGAATCAGATTCTCTCCACCAGGTGAACACACCACTACCACAATTAGAAATGGACTCTTACCAAAGAGCCTGGACCCTCTATTATGGAAGGTCATGCAGGCTAGAAGTTTATTCTCCAGCACTGGTCACAGATGGGTGATAGGGGAAACAATCCCAGATTGGCCACAGGATGACTCCAATTCTCTTTCCTCAGGCCTTCCAGTTAAGGGAAATAATCTTGAGGTCCCTCTCTGTCCAGTGATGTCCACGAGTGTCTGGAAATACTGACAAGATGTAGGCCGTTATGCTGCCGGATGGTTCCCCCAGCTGTAGGGGCCATTTGAGGCTTCCTGAGGGACTGGGAGCCTGAGGACTCTTAACTACAAATCATGGACTGATAGCCTTGTAAGGATCTTTGCCAAACATGGACCATATGGACTCTGTGCTACCTCTTATGAATTATTTGCCGATTATGGACTATGCTTCTAATGGACTATGCTGTTATGCATTTATGATTACCCTATGGGCATCAGAGCACCTCTGTACGGGATTATACATAAGAAGTTGCCTACAAGAACTGTTCCTGTATATCTGTCTTACTTCAGTAAAGTTCTGGTTACTGCTTGGTCTGAACTCTTTCTCCTAAGTGATGTTTTGCATGGCATATTCAAAGAACCAGGGCTTGTAAGTAAGGGAACTTAGGTTAAAGTAGACACTACACATAGAGTCCAGTATGGGTCTGCTGTCTAGTTATGGCTATATTGCTGAAACTAGGGACAACTATGTTATTGTGGCAGCCAACCAGCCAGGGGAATGGTGACTTGGCAAGGGTGTTGACTACTTTGGTGGTGAAGGGGTGTTAAGCTTGGCCCCTTCACTAGCACCCAGCTCCCACATTTCTGGGACTGGCCCTGCAGCACAGAGAACCTAGGGACCTAGCCTAGGAAGCCACATGTGAGAGACATAGACGCCTCTGGAGGAGTACAAGCATGTAATTACAGGCTGGTGTAATGAGTAACCCTGTATCCAGTAGCAACCTGCTGGTATGTCACTGGGAGTGAGGTGACAGGGAATTGCTGCGTTGATGGTGACTGAAGCCTGCTCTGCTGTCCAGTCCCTAAATTGCTGTACACCGGGGAGTTGGTGTCTCTAACCTGTAGGGGTGGTTTAAGTGTTAACCATGAAGTTAGTTTGCAATGGGTTGCTAAGGGGTGAGTGTTAGTTCCATGCTCTTGGGCAGAATGGCACTTTAAATGCAAGTTGTGCACAGTACGGCTCTCTCCCATAGAGCAAGGCTGCCTGTAGGTAGGGTATAGACTTGGGATTCCCACTCAGGGTGGTTATCTTCCCAAAATTGGGTGTAGTTAGCTAGGGAAGGTAGTGAATTATTGGTGTAGTGGCTGCTTGCTCTTCATCTGAATATTTGCTTCGATATAGAATGAGGCACCAGGAGGAAAGGGGGGATAATGACCCCACACATACACCATGGGCATGTAGGCACGTTGCGTACTCTTGGTGAGTCAGTCTACCTAGCTGCCCAGTTTGGGAGGAAGGGGTTAATGCTCATGCCAGCTTCCCTTGTGTGTTTGCTGGTTTTCCTCTGGGGTCCAGCCTCCCTCCTGTTTGATAAAAAGGGAAGAGGCCTGGATTCTGGGTCGGGGGGGGACTGAGTACAAGGAAGTGGGTAACCTAGAACAGGCACGTTTGGAGACTCCAGATTGTATCCTAAGAAGCTTGTTGAAACGGCAATCCATTAGAACACTTCCAGATCATGAACTCCTTTGTTCGAGCGCTCTAAAGAATAGAGTGAATCGGGCAAATATCACATTTTGTTCAACAGATGGAGCTGATGACAATAGTAAATAAGTATTCATTTTCTAGGATCACCAGCTCCAT
This sequence comes from Lithobates septentrionalis, assembly GCA_037952835.1. NCBI lineage: Eukaryota > Metazoa > Chordata > Amphibia > Anura > Ranidae > Lithobates > Lithobates septentrionalis. Next base: position 541,647 of record JBBDGP010000289.1, on the reverse strand, counting down.
CTAGTGGCCATGATGCTGTATTTTTCTGATTCACTCTATTTTTTATGAATTAATAGCATTCAATCGGACAAGAAAATAACCTTGCAACATTAGATTTTTTCCCCCATTTACACACAACAAATCTACAAGTGGTTTTGAAGGATGAATAGACCTGCAATTTTTTTTGTATAGCTACACCTCTAATGATGCGTACACACGACCTGACATTCCGACAACAAAACCGTGGATTTTTTTCCGACGGATGTTGGTTCAAACTTGTCTTGCATACACACGGTCACACAAATGTTGTCGGAAATTCCGAACATCAAGAACACGGTGACGTACAAGACGAACGACGAGCTGAGAAAAAGGAAGTTCAATAGCCTTCTGCTTGATTCCGAGCATGCGTGAGCTTTTGTGCGACGGACTTGTGTACACACGATCGGACTTTCCGACAACTAGTGAAGTTATCGGAAAAATTTGAGGACCTGCTCTCAAACATTTGTGGCTGGAAATTCCGACAGCAAATGTTCGATGAAGCATACACGCGGTCGGGCTTTCCGACAACAAGCTCACATCAAACAGTTTTTGTCGGAAAGTCCGACCGTGTGTACGCGGCATTAGTGTAACACAAAAATATTTTCTCAAATTTAATTTGTAGAGTTTTCTTGATGGGTTTGCTAGTGACCACTAATCGCCATTAGACATACAGGATGTGTGATTCTGTTAATAGCTGTGAGTATCGGTGACATTGTCAGCACATTTCTCCTTTTCAGTGTCATCATCTCACCTGCAGACAATGTATCTTCTGGCTGTCCTGCTGCTTCTGTACCGGGATGTATCCTCCGCAGGTGAGAGCTTTATATTGGGGGTGAGGAGAGGAGGGTGGGGGCAGGGAGGTTACTGCTATAAAAAAAGGAGAATGTATTTAAAGTGTATGTAAAACAAAAAGTTTTATTTTTAGCTTTGGACAGAGTAAAAAAAAAAGTGTTTCCCTTCACTTCCTATCCCAGAGACATAACAGGAAGTAGAAGAAAATATCATATAAATGTTTCCAGCTGTATTAATCAACACCACGTCCCCTAATTGCATATAAAAAAAAAATGTTATATAGAAACCTTGGGACGTTTAGGGTGTTTAATCCTTCTGCCAGACTACTACACCAACGTAATCTTATTTTGTTTAAAAAAATGCATTTATTACAAATCCATTAAAAAGTTTTGGGGTAACAATTCCCCTAAAAACATGAATTCAGCAAACCATATTCATAAGTGCAAAACCCATGAGACACCTCCCCTCCTCTATAGCAAATGTCAGACTAAGCAATGAGCAAGTGTATGTTATATCACACTTAGGGGGAGGTGATTTTGTAGACTAAGATAAGAACTGAGAGCGATTATTTGACTGCTTGAGTGTACAAGACACAGGGTGCCTCCATGTTTCTGGCAGGATCAACCATTTTTTTTTTTGGGGGGGGGGTTACATTTGAAATATAAGTAGTCCTGGAGGAGGAACGCAAGGAAAGTCAGAAGTGATCATATATAATTTTGTTACAAGTCAGTAACTGAAAATATAGAAAAGGGTGAGCATGACAGCCAGGCAATTAGCATTTCCAGACTGAGAATGACAATCCACATTTTAATCTCAGATACGGTTCTAGCACTGTCTGCTAAAAAGACTCTGTATATGTTCTGTATATAAATATTAGACCAAAATCGACATGCCGAATTGTAAAGAGTCCTGGTGATAATACATAATGCATGACTTTCAAGGTCAATAAACAGCGTGCTAACAAAAAAAAACTTTTGATTCTTCTGATTCCAGATGTTGCTGTTGTGGTGGGGAGAAAAGGCAATTCTACAGTTCTACAATGTGAAGAGGATCCTGGAGATAATATAACGGGAGTTATATGGAAGATCCATCACATTAATTATTCTTCGTGTTTATCCTCATATAGTAACCAGGCCAAAAGAGGACTCCTAATATACAGCAACTGCAGTACAAGAATGACATTTACCAATATAACACTGACCATCCAGAACACCCAGATATCTGATGGAGGAAATTATACCTGTGAGATGGCATCTCCTGAAGGGACCTTCATCACTACAACTATTTTACAAGTATTAGGTGAGTAATATCTGATTTCACCACAGTGAGAAGGTCAGTTCAGATTTAGCACTACGCTTTCTACCATATTGTATATATCCATATCACAAACCAGAAATGTAATCATCCTAATAAAGTATAGTTATAGTGCAAAACGTTTTCTGAATGGACGAGGTGCAGGGCCAGTTCAGGGATTTTTGTCTACTTAGGTGAAGGTGCATTTTGGTGCCCTTCCCACCATCCTCCTGCCACCCCCTCAATGCAACCCCCAACCCCCATATGGCATACATTTTATTTACACATCAGAATCCCTTCTTATGTCAGAGCCCCCCCCCTTGAATCAGTGGGGAGTCCCCACCATTACGCTATACATCAATGTCCCCAGAGTCACCTCTCTCCTCAGAGTCTCCAGTTTAACACCTTTACATATTAGAATCCACAGAGTTCTCCCAAAATCGACGTCCCCAGCATTCCCTTTGTACGTTAGTGCCCCCCACTTATATCAGAGTGCATAGATTTTTCCCCAAATCAAAGTCCCCAGAAGTCCCTCCTTACAAAAGAGTTCCCCTGCATTCTTTCCTTACAATCAAGATTCCCAGAGCCCCCCTTACAGTGCCTTGAAAAAGTATTCATAACCCTTGAAATTTTCCAAGTTTTGTCATGTTACAACCAAAAACGTAAATGTATTATTGGGATTTTATGTGATAGACCAACAGAAAGTGGCACATAATTGTGAAGTGGAAGGTCTGGACTTTGACTGGGCCATTCTAACACATGAATATGTTTTGATCTAAACCATTCCATTGTAGCTCTGGCTGTATGTTTAGGGTTGTTGTCCTGCTGGAAGATGAATCTCCGCCTCAGTTTCAAGTCTTTTGCAGACTCTAATGCTGCGTACACATGGGCGGATTTTGCAACGGAAAATGTTTGATGGGAGCTTGTCGTTGGAAATTCCGACCGTGTGTAGGCTCCTTCGGACATTTTCCATCGGAATTTCTGTCACACAAAATTTGAGATCTGGATCTCAAATTTTCCGACAACAAAATCCGTTGTCGTAAATTCTGATCGTGTATACACAATTCCGACGCACAAAGTTCCACGCATGCTCGGAATCAAGCAGAAGAGCCGCACTGGCTATTGAACTTCATTTTTCTCGGCTTGTCGTACGTGTTGTACATCACTGCGTTCTTGACGTTCGGAATTTCCGACAAGATTTGTGTGACCGTGTGTATGCAAGACAAGTTTGAGCCAACATCCGTCAGAAAAATGCGTGGATTTTGTTGTCAGAATGTCCAATCATGTGTACATGGCATAACAGGTTTTCTTCTAAGATTTTCCTGTATTTGGCTCCATCCATCTTCACATCAACTCTGACCAGCTTCCCTGTCCCTGCTGAAGAAAAGCATCCCCACAACATAATGCTGCCACCACCATGTTTCACGGTGGGGATGGTGTTTTTAGGAGGATGTGCAGTGTTAGTTTTTCGCCACACATAGCGTTTTGCTTTTAGGCCAAAACGTTAAATTTTGGTCTCATCTGACAAGAACACCTTCTTCCACATGTTTGCTGTGTCCCCCACATGGCTTCTCGCAAACTGCAACAATGGCTTTCTTCTTACCACTCTTCCATAAAGGCCAGATTTGTGGAGAGCACAACTAATAGTTGTCCTGTGGACAGATTCTCTCACCTGAGCTGTGGATCTCTGCAGCTCCTCCAGAGTTACCATGGGCCTCTTGGCTGCTTCTCTGATTAATGCTCTCCTTGCCCGGCCTGTCAGTTTAGGTGGACGGCCTTGTCTTGGTAGGTTTGCAGTTGTGCCATACTCTTTCCATTCCACTTTTCACATATTTATTTGTAAAACATTTTGAAAACCTGTTATAATTTTCCTACCACTTCACAATTATGTGCCACTTTGTGTTGGTCTATTACAGAAAAAAAGAACAATGGAATACATTTACATTTTTGGTTGTAACATGACAAAATGTGGAAAATGTCAAGGGGTATGAATAATTTTTCAAGGCACTGTACATCAGAGATCCCCTTTACATCAAAGTCCCCAACATTCCCACCTTACAATCAAGGTTCCCAGAACCCCCTTTACATCAGAGTCCACAGAGTTCCCCCTTACATCAGAGTCTGCAGAGTTCCAACCATACATTAGAGTCCGCAGAGTTCCCCCTTAGGGCTCATTCAGATGAGTCCTCCATACTGAGCCGCTGTCTGCTGTATATACATCCACCTTGGAGCTGCGCGCAGGCAGCCCACAGAAATGGATGCAGACACAGTGTCCGCACAGACAAAAATTGCATGTGGGCAGGATCAGATGCACAGATCTGAAAGCAGCTGCTGCATCTGCATCCACTTCCATGGGCTGCCTGCACACAGCTCCAAGATGGATTTACACACAGCAGACAGCAGCTCTGCATGGAGGACTGAAATCAGTGCCTGTCTGAATGACCCCTTTCATCAGAATGTGCAGAGTTCCCCTTTACACTGTAAGGGGGAACTATGATGGGCTCTGAGCCCTCCAATCCGGCAAAAACAAACTGGTGGGGTGGACAGACACCCTCTGTCTGGGTGGATCAGGACAGACGCCAGTCGGGTGTAAACGGACAGGCGGTCTGTTTACATCCAACTACCCATAGAGCAGAGTGGGCTGTGTCTGTGTCTGCTCTGCATAAGCAGAGGGGACACAGACCTGTTATCCTCCAGCTCTGCTCAAAGGGGGATCAGCAGACAGATCCCCTGCTAAGCAAAGCAGAGTCTGTCCCATGTGAAAGGAGCCATTTTGTTGATGTCTTGTTTTGTCCCCATCGTCTGCCTTTCATCAGGGAGAGAGGAGGAGGTGTAGGGGCCGTGAGAGCTGGTGAAAGTTAGTGTGGAGACAGCAGATGAAATTCACAGAGCCTGTCTGCCTGTCATGGGTCTGCTGTGCTGAGCAGGTGTGAGCAGGGTGGCACCAGCATAAGTACTTGGAGGACCCTCGGCTTTAGTGCCCCCCCTCTCTTGGCACCCTAAGGTAGCTTATATCAAAAAAGAGAGGAAAGGGAACCAATAGAGTAGGGTACATCACAGTACCAACCAGTATTTATCCACACACTCAGTGTGAGCGGGACTCAGTGACCAAAAAATCATATGAAAAAATGTGCACTGTTTCAGAGGAACGACACAGTACCAAGTGCCACATAGATGAGCCCTGGGAAATAATTACGTGATGTCAGAGGATGTGGGAATACCACATGTGTGAGACTTTTTGGGAGCCTAGCCGCGTACAGGACCCCAAAAATAAAGCACCGCCTTCAGGATTTCTGAAGGCGTAAAATTGTGATTTTACTCCTCACTACCTATCAGAGTTACGGAGGCCCTGAAATGACCAGATAGCACAAAACCCCCCAAATGACCTATTTTAGAAAGTAGACACCACAAGGTATTTGCTAAGAGGCATGGTGAGTAATTTGCAGTAATTTGCAGCTCTCATTTATTTTTGAAAATGAGGAAAGAAAAGAAACATTTTTTTTTCTTTTTTCAATTTTCAAAACTTTGTGACAAAAAGAGAGATCTGCAAAATACTCAACATGCCATTGGGGGGGGGGGGGGTGTGCTATCTTGTCGTTTCATGGCCCCTGAAACTGTGATAGGTAGTGAAGAAGGGAAATCACATTGATCTGAAAATCGTTAGACAGCCCATCGTACAAATTTTTTCATCTGATTTTTGTATCGTGTGTACAGGCCTTAAGACCCCATACACACTATACAACTTTTGTTGTCTGATTTTCCTTCCTTGATCCCTGATTTATCAAAACCATGTAGTGCAGGGGCCTGACTGATTGCATACAAATTGAAACCCTTAATGTTTGACCTCATATTATATGGTTTTGGTAAATCTGAAGACAAAAATCTGCAGAAAATCTAATAGTGTGTATGGGGCCTTAAGCCTCGTACACACGGTACGATTGTTGGCCAATCGAGCATCTGATTTTTGTCAAAAGGGCGTGTGCCAGGATCTTGTCTTGCATACTAACGGTACACAATTGTCGTGCAACAAACACAAACGTAGTGACGTACTAAGAGGAACTTCAGCTCTTGAGTGCCGCCCTTTGGGCCCCTTCTGCTAATTTCGTGTTTGGTGAGCATTGATTCCGAGCATGTGTGTTTGAACTTTCAAATTTTGTGTGACGGATTTGTGTACTGACCATACGAAAATAAAACATCAAACCGTTGTCCGCCGAAAATTTACTAGCCTGCCATCCAACATTTGTTGGCCAATAATTGGACAGCAATTGGCAAAGGGAGCGTACTAACGGTAAGATTTTAGGACAACAGTCTGTCAACAGACAATCTCCTGCCAACAATCGTACCGTTTGTACGAGACTTAAGACCCCATTCACACTGGGGCGTTTTTCAGGCGCTTTAGCACTAAAAATAGCACCTGTACAGCTCCTGAAAAATGCCTAATCTGCAGTCCCAGTGTGAAAGCCTGAGTGCTTTCACATGGGACGGTGCGCTTGCAGGATGTTAGAAAAAGTCCTGCAAGCAGCATCTTTGGGGCGGTTTGCGAGTGGTGTATACAACGCTGCTCCACCGCCCCGCCCAGTGAAATGCATGGGCAGCGCTACACAGCGGCGCTACCCAAGAGCTTTTAACCCCTTTTTAACTCCTTCTAGGGGTGCCGCTATAAGAGCAGTAAAGTGCCGCTAAAACTAGGGTCGCTTTACTGCTACCGCCCCCACCGCCCCAGTGTGAAAGGGCTCTTAAGGTTTGAAAGCATATTATATGGTTTTGGTAAATCTGAAGGAAAAAATATTCAGAATATTCACTCCACAAGCAGGTTGAAGGCATCCCACAAGCATGTTATTTAACCACTTGCTTACTGGGCACTTAAACCCCCCTCCTATCCAGACCAATTTTCAGCTTTCAGCGCTGTCACACTTTGAATGACAATTGCGCGGTCATACAACATTGTACCCAAATTTTTATCATTTTTTATCCCACAAATAGAGCTTTCTTTTGGGGGTATTTGATCACCTCTGCGGTTTTTATTTTTTGTTAAAAAAATGTAAAAAGACCAAATTTTTTAAAAAAATATTTTTTTTTAATATATTTTGTTATAAAATTTTAAAAAAGGTAATTTTTCTCCTTCATTGATGTACGCTGATGAGTTGGCACTGATGGGCATTGATAGGTGGCAGTGATGGGCACTGATGGGTGGCAATAATGGGCACTGATCTGGTACACTGCTAGGTGGCACTGATTGGCACCACTGGTGGGCATTGATAGGTGGCACTTGTGGGCAATGATAGGTGGCACTTGTAGGCATTGATAGGTGGCACTCATGGGCATTGATAGGTGGCACTTGTAGGCATTGATAGGTGGCACTCATGGGCATTGATAGGTGGCACTGGTGGGCCTTGTGGGCACTGTCAGGTGGCAATGGCAGGTGGCACTGGCAGGGGGTACTGGTGGCACACATTATTGCCTCCTCCTCTTTTGGACCGATGTGCCTTGCTGATGAGCAGGTGATCAGCTTTTTTTTCTCCTCGCACTGTCAGCGTGAGGAGAAAAAAAACAATCACAGAGCTTTTGTTTTGATCATGTGATCAGCTGTCATTGGCTGACAGCTGATCACATGGCAAGGGGCCAGGACCGGCCCCTTACTTGGATCGGTGATCACTCGAGTCTCAGTGACTCGGTGATCACAGCGCGCTCCATGCGCGGCCTGTAGGGCGCACGCAGGACGCATTCACAGGGGAGGCCATAATACGACGGCCTCCCGGGAATTCAGGTCCGCGCTGTAGCCGTCAATCGGCTATAGCGCGGATGTCAACTGGTTAAAGGAGTTAAAGGGGTTGTAAACCCTTGAGGTTTTTCCCTTAAGGCATTCTATGCCTTAAGGTGAAAAATCTCCTGTGATGCAGCAGCCCCCCAGAACCCCCCTTTTATTTACCTGAACCAGGTGTTTTCAGCGACGGGTATAAGAACACCAGCTCCAGCCGGTGTCTCGGGTCCTGATTGGATAGATTGATAGCAGCACAGCCATTGGCTCCCGCTGCTGTCAATCAAATCCAGTGACGCAGGAGTCGGGGGCGGGGCCGAGTCCTGCTGTCTGTGTCAATAGACGCAGCAGCCGGACACGGGAGCGTGCCCGCACAAGTGCTCTGAGGGAGAGCGGCTCTCCAACGGGGCACATGAGAAGAGGAGGAGCCAGGAGTGCAGCTGAGGGACCCCAGAAGAGGAGGATCGGGGCCAGTCTGTGCAAAACCCTTGCACAGAGGAGGTAAGTATGACATGTTTGTTATTTTTCTTTTAACAAACCTTTAGATATCCTTTAGGCACATTTTTTGATGTTTCACTTTAAGCCTTATTAGAAGAAATGCTATAGTGTCGGGGCTATGAAATCACAATCTTCTCCTCATCGAATCAGAGAACGCTTTGCCTTCTTTGAGAAAATGCAAAGTGTTCTCTGAATGCCACCTTTTCTGAGCGAGCAACCTCCTGTGATCACAATGCAGCAGGGTAGCTGCTTGGAATAGGACCTGGAAGTTAGCGGTGGTCACTGTAGTAGCGGTGCCCACTACAGTGATTTTCAGCTTCCACAGAGATTCCACAGGCATACTTACATTGGTCAAAGCAAGACCAATGTAACTGCAAAATAGTCCACACCCCAACTTTATAGAAGAAATAGAAGAAGCTGTGGAGCGTCTCATCATTTTTCACCTGGAGCATTGACTCTGGAACTCCAAGTCATTGAACCAATGATTACAATTCCTTCACTTAGCTTGATCTAATGGCCCATACACACGATCCGAAAATCGGATAACAAATCGTTCAACTTTTTTCGCTTGCTTATTGCAAGTAGAAATTTAAGAGGTTACTACAGTTACAAAAATTCTTGTACGACAGAATAAAAATTCGGAAGTAATGTGTTGTAGTGTATTTTCGGATGACAACTGTACTGATTAAAACGAAAATCGTACGATCTGGTAACATACGAGGAATATTTTCCTGCATGTCCAATCGGATAATATCGGATGAACTCTCGTGATCGGCTATTGAAAGCTGTGTACTAACCATCAGATTATCGTAAGAATCGATTTGAAAGCGGCATTTTTCTTGCGATTTTTGGATTGTGTGTACAGGCCATAAGCTAGGCAGAAAGAATTGCAACAGGTAATACAGATGACTTGTGGTAGGTCCAAATTGGCCTCTCCTAACCTTCAAATGTACAAAAAAATAATGATCAGATACCATTTAGGCCACAGAGGGGTTGATTTACTAAAGGCAAATGGAATGTACACTCTGCAAATGCAGTTGCTCCACAGCTTAGAAATGAGGGGGAGCCTTACTTTGAAAAGAATGCCCAATCACGTGCAAGGAACATTTAAAAAACAGCATTTTTTGCTTGCACATGATTGGATGATGGAAGTCAGCAGAGCTTCCCCTCATTTACTAAGCTCTGGAGCAACTGCATTTGCAAAGTGTGTCTATTATCCTTAAGGTTGGGTTTACACCATTGCCACATGAGGCTCCCAGCAGGGGTCCGGTGTGTCCTGGTTAGGGATGAGCCGAAAACCCCCGGTTCGGTTCGCACCAGAACTTGCGAACAGACCAAAACTTCGCACGAACGTTAGAACCCCATTGAAGTCTATGGGACTCGAACGTTCGAAATCAAAAGTGCTAATTTTAAAGGCTAATTTGCATGGTATTGTCCTAAAAAGTGTTTGGGGACCTGGGTCCTGCCCCAGGGGACATGGATCAATGCAAAAAAAAGTTTTAAAAACGGACGTTTTTTCGGGAGCAGTGATTTTAATAATGCTTAAAGTGAAACAATAAAAGTGTAATATTCCTTTAAATTTTGTCCCTGGGGGTGTCTATATTATGCCTGTAAAGGGGCGCGTGTTTCCCGTGTTTAGAACAGTCTGACAGCAAAATGACATTTCACAGGAAAAAAAGTAATTTAAAACTACTCGCGGCTATTAATGAATTGCCGGTCTGACAATACACATAAAAGTTCATTGATAAAAACTGCATGGGATTTCCCCACAGGGGAACCCCGAACCAAAATTTTTAAAAAAACTGGCGTGGGGGTCCCCCTAAATTCCATACCAGGCCCTTCAGATCTTGTATGGATATTAAGTGGAACCCCGCACCAAAATTAAAAAAAATAAATGGCGTGGGTGTCCCCCTCAAAATTCATACCAGACCCTTCAGACCCTTAAAAAAATGGCGTGGGGTCCCCTCAAAAATCCATACCAGACCCTTATCCAAGCACGCAACCTGGCATGCCTCAGGAGAAGAGGGGGGATGAGAGAGCGCCCCCCCAACTGAACCGTACCAGGCCACATGCCCTCAACATTGGGAGGGTGCTTTGGGGTCCCCCCCCAAAGCACCTTGTCCCCATGATGATGGGGACAAGGGCCTCATCCCCACAACCCTTGCCCGGTGGTTGTGGGGGTCTTCGGGCGGGGGGGTTATCGGAATCTGGAAGCCCCTTTTAACAAGGGGACCCCCAGATCCCGCCCCCCTGTGTGAAATGGTAAAGGGGTACAAAAGTACCCCTACCATTTCACAAAAAGTGTCAAAAATGTTGAAAATGACAAGAGACAGTTTTTGACAATTCCTTTATTTAATGTCTTCCTCTTTCCATCTTCTTTCTTCTATCTTCTTTCTTCTATCTGCCTTCGGTTTCTTCCTCCGATCCTCTGCTTCTTGCTCCGGTGTTCTTGTCCGGCATCTTCCTCCTCGGCATCTTCTTCCCTTCTTCGTTCTCGGGCCGCTCTGCATTCAGGAGGCTCCCGCTGTGTGACGCTTCTCATCTTCTGACGGTTCTTAAATAACGGAGGGCGGGGCCACCCAGTGACCCCAGCCCCCTCTGACGCACAGGGACTTGACGGGGACTTCCCTGTGGCATTCCCCGTGATGTCAGAGGGGGCGGGGCCACCCGTTACGTAGCAGGTGACCCCGCCTCCCTCTGACGTCACGGGGAATGCCAACATTTTTGACACTTTTTGGTGAAATGGTAGGAAGTACCCATTAACATTTCACACAGGGGGGCGGGATCTGGGGGTCCCCTTGTTAAAGGGGGCTTCCAGATTCTGATAAGCCCCCCCGCCCGCAGGCCCCCACAACCACCGGCCAAGGGTTGTGGGGGATGAGGCCCTTGTCCTCATCAACATGGGGACAAGGTGCTTTAGGGGGCTACCCCAAAGCACCCTCCCAATGTTGAGGTCATGTGGCCTGGTACAGTTCAGGAGGGGGGCGCTCTCTCACCCCCCTCTTTTCCTGCGGCCTGCCAGGTTGCGTGCTCGGATAGGGGTCTGGTATGGATTTTTGGGGGGACCCCATGCCATTTTTTTTTTAAATTTTTGCACGGGGTTCCCCTTCAAATCCATACCAGACCTGAAGGGCCTTGTATGGAATTTAGGGGGACCCCCCACACCATTTTTTTTTTAAATTTCGGTTCGGAGTTCCCCTGTGGGGAAATCCCATGCCGTTTTTATCAATGAACTTTTATGTGTATTGTTGGACCGGCAATTCATTAATAGCCGCGAGTAGTTTTAAATGACTTTTTTTCCTTTGAAATGTCATTTTGCTGTCAGACTGTTCTAAACATGGGAAACAAACTATAGACACCCCCCAGGTACGAAATTTAAAGGAATATTATACTTTTATTGTTTCACTTTAGGCTTTATTAAAATTACTGCTCCCGAAAAAACGTCCGTTTTTAAAACTTTTTTTTGCATTGATACATGTCCCCTGGGGCAGGACCCAGGTCCCCAAACACTTTTTATGACAATACCATGCATATAAGCCTTTAAAATTAGCACTTTTGATTTCTCCCATAGAGCCGAACAGCCAACTCGAAGCTCATCCCTAGTCCTGGTTCACTGTTTCAGGTCCGATTTCAGCACAAGTTTTTGGCTGAATTCTGACCTGAAACAGACCAAAAGACACACAGGGCTCCTGTGCAAATTTGCATTGGAGCCGCAATGGAGATACAGTACAGGCATACCCCACTTTTAAGTACACAATGGGGTATATTTACTAAACCTGGAAAGTGCAAAATCAGGCTCCCTTCTGCATAGAAACCAATGAGCTTCTAACCCCAGCTTGTTCAATTAAACTTTGTATCTCACATAAGTGAGTACACCCCTCACATTTTTGTAGGTATTTTATTATATCTTTTCATGTGACAACACTGGAGAAATGACACTTTGTAACAATATAAAGTAGTGAGTGTACAGCTTGTACCATGTTGAACTTCCAGTGACCAGTATGAGAGAGTGATAGCGATAACACCAAATTTAACACACCTGCTCCCCATTCACACCTGAGATCTTGTAACACTAACGAGTCACATGACACCGGGGAGGGAAAATGGCTAATTGGACCCAATTTGGACATTTTTACTTAGGGGTGTACTCACTTTCATTGCCAGCGGTTTAGACATTAATGGCTGTGTGTTGAGTTATTTTGAGGGGACAGCAAATTGACACTGTTATACAAGCTGTACACTCACTACTTTACATTGTAGCAAAGTGTCATTTCTTCCGTGTTGTCACATGAAAAGATAGAATAAAATATTTACAAAAATGTGAGGGGTGTACTCACTTTTGTGAGATACTGTATGTGAACCAGCTCCATAGAGAGACCGTCAAAATCTCCTGCTATTTGAATTGAATGTGAGAATGCATCTGATTCGCAATGGTGTGAACCCAGCCTTAGTAAATCAAACCCAGAGTGACAAAAAAAATTACATGACATGTGTAGAACGAAAAAATGTTTTTTTCGTGTTGATTCGTTATTTACATTTTATTCTATTCTATTTTTTCCATTCTATTCCTTTGTTTTCTATTCTATTTTATTATTTTCCAAATTCAAATTTGATTTGAAAACTATTCGTCTTCGATTTAAAAACTACTTGAATTCGAATTTCATCTGAAATTTTGATTCAGTATTTTGAATTTTTTTAAATTCGTTACTAGTGTAATTTGGAAATTTGTCTAAGGCTGGGTGCACACCTATGTGAATTTGATGTGGATTTCCCCGCATCCAATTCACATGACAGGAGATTGTGACCAGCTCACTATGGAGCCGGTTCACACATCTCCGTTGTGGCTGCGGAGCAGCTTGCACAGGAACGCTGTGTGTCTTTGGCTCTGTTTCAGGGTCGAATTCAGGCAAAAATTTGCCCCTGATTCGCCCCTGAAACGGAGAACAGGGACGCACCGGACCCCCTGCTGTGAGCCGCATCTGTCGGAGGTGTGAGAGACCCTTTCTGCCTGAAGAAGTGAATGATCTGCAACATATGTGGCCCATTGCTAAAAAAAAGTGCCCTATTTCTGTGAACAGTCAATTTGTGAAATATAGACAAATTTTAAGTATCCACGTGTATATACTCAGTTCTCGGGTACACTGAACAGGTCCCCCTACATACCTGCCACTGGCCCCCTTTACTCCACAACTGGCCTTGGTACACCGATCAAAACTAAAATGGCCATGAGGGGACCCCAGCCCATATGACCTTCCAAATCCATATTCCACCATCACCTCTCCCACCACGTTCCAAGATCTTCCTAGCATTGAAATTGGCTTTGTCAGGAGCCCACCACTTTAAAAAATACTAATGAGACATCTATCTTGTCTAATTAGGAAAGGTGGGTATACCCCCCCCCCCACTAACTGAAGTGCACCCCTCCTTCTATAAAAATCCCTGGTGACAACTAGGAAAAACAACAAAAATAACAAACAAAAACCTTTAAAAAATGAAACTGCTCTGACAGGTAAATTGGCTGCTTCCTACAGGATGCTCTCCAATAGAGTTCCTGCCACCAGCTTCGAACCCACGCTAAACCTTGTCCTCAGGAAATGGCGTCACTGACCAGCATATAAATTTGGTTTTATTTTAGCTCTATTAAAAATGAGGACACAACCCGCACACACATCTCACGCGTTTGCTGAAGCCACATGAGATGTGTGTGCAGGCTGTGTCCTCTTTTTTAATGGATCTGAAATAAAACTAAATTTTTTTGCTGGTCTGTGCCGCCATTTCCTTTTTTTCCTTTGCCAGCTCTGGTTTCTGATGTGTTTTACTGTGCCGCAACAAAATTTAATTTCTAAAGGAAAAAATTTCAATGAAAAATCCTTACAGCTGTAATATATTGCCAGATCCCGGCAATATCGATAAAAATCAAAACAAATTCGAAATCTAAATTTAATTCAAGTCGAACGTACGTTCGACTCGAACCGCGGGGTCATCCTTATTGATGACAGTTTGTGTCTGGGGCATATGTCCATGCGCATGGATGTGCTTTACGCAAACCTGTGGGAAATACCTGCGTACATATGTAACTTTTAATTCATGTACCGCATATGAGTAGCTGTACTTAGCTGTGGGTCCCAGGAAAATATTTATGTGGGCTCTGGATGCTGTCCGGTCCCCTTATGACTGTGTGCTGTAAGCGGAACTAACAATGTTTTTACCAGTTATTTATAAAATAAGATTTTGTATTTGTGTTGCCAAATGCCTAAACTAAAGAAAAGTTGGGTTTCAGCTGGCTGATGCTCCCTTTCTGCAGAGTTCCCTTAAAACAAGCCAAGGCATTTGGCTGAGCACTATTCAATCCTGGAACAGTTGTTTCTGGATTGTTGTGCCTTTTTATGAATGTAAGAAATGGGGGTTGGCATGGGTATTGGAATGGGTCTTATTTCACTTTCATGTCACTTTTCAGTTCCTGGTTACTGACACATCACCTTCCATCTCTGTGTTTCTCAGTGCCAGTGTCGGCTCCAGTCCTGGATGTTACGTGTCTCCAGAATGACAGCGCTGTGATCTCCTGCAGGGTAGAGAATGGGACTTGCACCTCTTTGTACCTGACTGTGAGTGCAGAAACAACATTATATAACACCACCAGCTCATCACGGACAGTCCGGGTCACTGTGCCTCCTGTGTCATTGTCAGATTTCTGGAATATCAACTGTACTGCGACAAACAATATCAGTGAGAGATCCATCATTCAGACGCATGCCGCTTGTTCAGGTAAAAGACTTGTGTGTCCTGTCCCTGCTGAGTCCAGGGTATTAAGGTGTATGTCAACCCAAATAGTTTTTCCTACGTTTAGAGTAGGGAAGGGTTAGAACTCTGGTCAAGTTTTAACTATTATCCATGGTGCAGACATCTGATGGATAATAGTTGGATTCTAGTGTATAACAATAGATGTTTTACCCTCAAGGGGGTGGCCAAACTGACATTGTTGGGGATAAGTCTCCAATAATATCCCACCATCCCAAGGAAGTAGAGTACTGTACTTGATTTATTGTGAGAAAACAGGGACATTTTAGATCTCCAACTTATTTTATGTCGTGCACTTTTTCAGATTTACAATTTAAGCAGAACATGCCATATACACACATGGGGTGTTGGTGGCTCTTGTCACATGACATTGGCTCATGCCTCTTTGGGAACAGGACCACCAGGATAACCAGTATGTGGCAGGTCTAGCAATGAACTTTGCCGGGTTCTCTAACAACCCTCCATTTCTCTGGAGGGTTAGGTGGTGCATTGCATTTGGCAGGAGTATTATGCCCTCTAGGCTGACAAACTACGGTCATCCCTTGTGCCAGAGTGCCTCTTTTGTTAATGAAGGGCCCTCTAGGAAGCCCGCCACACAGTTGTATTAGTTAACTGCAGTGGCCATCAGTGTTACATTTCCTTAACAAATCTGTGGAAAAAATGGTCCAGGGCAATCTGGGGGTTAAGCAACTCAGGTTCCAGCCAGCCAGTAAAGCACAAGGCTATACAGGTATGCACGAGCAGGATTAATCTTCTCAAAGCGCTAAGCACAAAAACACCTTTCCCTCATGGTAGGAGACACCCTAGCCTTCAACCTTTCAACCTTCAACAGCTTGAAGTCACTTGTTTATTCTGGGACCAAGTCAAAAGTATACCTGCTGATGTTTCGCAATCAGAAAAGGGGCCAGCACATCTGCCCAATCAACCTGTGACAGCCCTTCTTTCAAGGCAGTACACTCAAACAGCGTCAGGTAGACTTCAACACTGTCCTCTGTGGTCTCTTTTTGGAGGCCCTTTGCAAAGGTTTCTAAGTGTCAGCTGGTGTTAAGGAGCTATCTTGGAGATTTGCTCAGCTTTTTAAGTCACTGCATTTTGTAAGACAGTCTATCTGGCCAGAAAATGGTTACTCTCTTCTTGTGTTGCATTGGAAAGCACCAGCTGATGGACTAGCTCTTCTATCTCTTACAATGCTGTTTTTTTGCTTGTGCAGGTTTAGTCCAGGACATGGAACTGGATGGCACCTCTTAATCTACCACAAATCTTCAATAAAGTGTGAGGGTCACAGGGGGAAGCAATCACCCACAAAACAGTCCTTCAAATCAAGAACTACTTTCTGTGCTTCCTGTCCTTCCCCCTCTCACACTGTGCTTCCTGTCCTTCCCCGATCTTACACTGCTTCCAGTTCTGCCCCATACTTACAATGTGCTTCCTGTCCTTTCCCCATCTTACAATGTGCTTCCTGTCCTTCCTCATTCATACATTGTGCTTCCTGTCCTTCCTCATTCATACATTGTGCTTTCTGGCCTTCCCCAACCTCCTCACTCCCTGTCCCATAGCCAAAACAGAAAGTGAGAGGAAATCCGTGCAGATTAAGGAACTCCCTTGGGGTCCCCTAGGTCACCAGAACTAATGTCCCCATTGGAAAATTTCACCTCTATTACTTTTCTGGGGACAACCCAAAATTTGTGCTTTTCTTTTCATTTCACTTTCAATGATAATGGTAAACAGGATGAATAGAGAGGAGAGAGTCTTAACCCTCTAACTCTTCACCTGTTAGGGAAACTGAAAAACAACAGACTTACTGGTAGGATCACCAGGTAATAAACTATGTTGGGAGGCTCAGGAGATTGAAGACTACAGTGTTAATGCTACTGACAGACTATATCAGGTGTCTCAGTTTTAATTTTGGCCATAGCGTCACTTTATAAAAAATAGTATTTTTATTGCAAGCAATGTAAGGACATTCAGCTCAGAGATGGAGAAAGTGTATAGGCATAGTTGTGCAAAAACCTCAGGGCCGGATGGAGAAAAACATAAAATATGTTGGCAGCTAAAACAGTTCCCATATTTGTGTATTTAGTTGTTTGCTTGGGATTTAGCTTTATCATGTTTCATGACAACCAACATCTCTAAAATATTGTAGCTGTACTGCTACATTCACACTGTTGTACTGAATGATCCAACTGTATTTTATATAGCACTGTTCTGTATAACTGGCACATTGTATCTTCATATTTTAATAATTTTTTTGTATCTCCATTTATTAGAGCGTTGGACTGTGATATGGTCAAGTCGGGGTCACCTCCTGTCACATGGTGTGATCTGTGTCTTCTACACTGTGCTCATTATCTACATAGTATTAGACTGGCGGAAGATGAAGAACAAGATGGCGAGGTGTGAGAGAAGAATGAGGTATCAGCCAGATATGACCATGGAAACCAATGAAATGAACTGAAACAACTCAACATAACAAACGTCTACGGAGATTGTCAGCCCAGAAGTTGTACACAAAGTCCACACAAACAGCATTTAAAGCCCATGTCATGGCATTTTTTTCAAAAATGTAAACAGGCTGCAAAATAAAAAGCAACTGCAACCCTCACTCTCAATACAGGGATGTCCCCTGCAGTACTTCTTTTCTGCCACAAAATGTCCTCAGTCATATGGTGCCCAGTATCATTCAACCTGGAGAATATGTATGGGTGGGTGCCTTGGCCCCACCATGGATCCCTTAATTCAGAGAGTATTGATTCAGAGAACAGTACTGACATAATTTTGTCAAGGCTGCTCTTCACCCTGTGTACAATCTGAAGATATCTGAAAAATATCAGTAATAAAAAAAACATACAGGTGCATCTCAAAAAATTTTAAAATCATCAAAAAGTGAATTTATTTCAGCAATTCAATTCAAAAAATGAAGCTCATATATTATATAGATGCCTTACACACACAGAGTGATGTATTTCAAGCATTTCTTTCTTTTAATTTTGATGATTATGGCTTACAGCTAGTAACCAACCCAAAATTCAGTATCTCAGAAAATTAGAATATTACATAAGACCAATTAAAAAAAGGATTTTTAATACATAAACATAGGCTTTCTGAAAAGTATGTCCATGTACAGTATAGTATGCACTCAATACTTGGTTGGGGCTAATTTTGCATGAATTACTGCATCAATGCAGCGTGGCATGGTGGCGATCAGCCTGTGGCACTATTGAGGTGTTATGGAAGCCCAGGTTTCTTTGATTGCAGCCTTCAGCTCGTCTACATTGTTGGGTATGGTGTCTCTCATCTTCCTTTTGACAATACCCCACAGCTTCTCTACGGGGTTTAGGTCAGGCGTGTTTGCTGGCCAATCAAGCACAGGGATACCATGATCATTAAACCAGGTACTGGTACTTTTGGCAGTGTGGGCAGGTGCCAAGTCCTGCTGGAAAATTAAATCAGCATCTCCATTAAGTTGGTCAGCAGAGGGAAGCATGAAGTGCTCTAGAATTTTCTGCTAGAGGGCTGCGCTGACTTTGGACTTCATTATGGACTGTGGAAAATGTTTCATTTCATTTGGAAATCAAGGTCCCGGAGTCTGGAGGAAGAGTGGAGAGGCACAGAAGTTGCATGAGGTCCAGTGTGAAGTTTCCACAGTCAGTGATGATTTGGGGAGCCATGTCATCTGCTGGTGTTGGTCCACTGTGTTTTTATCAAGTCCAGAGTCAGCGCAGGAAATTCTAGAGTACTTCATGCTTCCCTCTGCTGACCAGCTTTAGGGAGCTGATTTCATTTTCCAGCAGGACTTGGCACCTAACCACACTGCCAAAAGTACCAATACCCAGTTTAATGATTATGGTATCACTGTCCCTAATTGGCCAGCAGACTCACCTGACCTAAACCCCATAGGGAATCTGTGGGGTATTGGCACGAGGAAGATGAGAGACATCAGACCCAACAACGCAGATGAGCTGAAAGCCACTATCAAAGCACCTGGGCTTCCATAACACCTTGGCAGTGCCACAGACTGACCGCCTCCATGCCACGCCGCATTGATGCAGTAATTCATGCAAAAGCAACCCCGACCAAGTATTGAGTGCATACTATACTGTACATACTTTTCAGTAAGCCAACATTTCTGTGTTAAAAATTCTTATTTTTAATTGGTCTTACGTAAAATTCCAAGTTTCTGAGATACTGAATTTAGGGTTTTCACTAGCTGTAAGCCATAATCATCAAAATCTTTGAATTTGCTTGAAATATATCACTCTGTGTGTAATGAATATATATAATATATGAGTTTCATTTTTTGAATTGAATTACTGAAATAAATTAACTTTTTTTTATGATATTCCAATTTTATGAGATGCACCTGTATATGCGGGGGTCACTCCAACTTCTGGATGGATGTTTTCTCTCCATGGATCAAACTGAAATTAAAGAGTGTAGGACACTGTAGCAATTAAGGTAAATTATATTAATAATGGAGGTGTATGAATATATACTCTATCAGTGAATGCCTTCTCCAGCTTCCCTTAAAATAAGCATTCAGCAAAAAGAACATTTGTGAAGGCAGGTACGGATCCTGGCTTTCAGTCAGTATTCTAATTCACCTTTGCTGGTCACTCAAGTTCCTCAACACCAAACTTATCAAATCGAGTCATTATGGGCCCAGATTTTTTTTTTTTTTTTTACAAGAGCGTAGTCATCATGAAACTGAAAAGGGCCTTCCCCAAATTGTTACTACAAGGTGGGAAGCCCAGAATTGTCTAAAATGTTTTTGAATGCTGCGATATTAATTATGTGGCCAAATGCTAGGAGCTGCAAAGGAAGTCAATACAAGATGTATGCAAAACTGTAAAATGTATTACGCTCATTAGTGAAAGGAAACTGAAAAATAAATATTTGTAATGATGGTGTGGGATTTTTTTTTTTTAGGTGAGTCCATATAATTTTCACAAATCAGCAGTCATTCTGATGTTCATAAAGTACCCTTTTGTGTAAATTCATCCTAAAAGATTCCTATAAATAAATATATATATATTAAACAAATATAAAGCTCTTGCGAGCTATCTAATAAAATTTCCCCTATCTCTCAGTGATAAACTGACAGCTGCTAGCACTAATCACGTCCCATACTGTCGTGTAATAGCAAAATGATAATAAATTATGTGCTGCGCCACCTCCCTAATGGTCTGCTTGAACTGCAGTAAGTTTAAAGTGCCAATATAACTATAATATACTAATAATTTCTGTATTGATATATACCGTAAGTCACTTATGTCACCATACAAAATCCCACATCATAAATTGTGAATAAACACATCCTTAAAAAATATATATACATATATAGTGACACAAACGTGATCCGTAAAGTGCTCAAGTGCATATAATTCCGTGACACCCTGATCACATAAGGATCAGTTCAAAATCGATATAAAGTCCTTATTAAAAAAATGGATAAACAAACGTGACTTGATTCATGACCGTGATCAAAGGATCTATAGCAGTGATCTCACTCAGGTGCTCCCCACCCTTAAGTAATAGCCGCTCACTTCAGAGCATGTGACCTCACAGTTAAGTTTGGTCAAATCACGCTTGTGAATCACCTTAAAAGGATTCAAGGTTAGTTGCAAGATCCCAAACTGCTCAATGATGATGCCTCCTCACACATAAATAGCAAAAAGAAACTCCATAGTGTGATATAATTTAAACAAAGTTTTATTATGCAAACAAAGCCCTAGTACAGGGTACTCACATGGGTTTGGTGTGTCAGTGCACCGTGCCGACACAAGGGAAATGGTGCATCTTCCTCAGGGGGATCCCCCTGAGGAAGATGTGTCATTTCCCTTGTGTCGGCGCACGTAGGGGTAAGGGACAGAACGGTCGTCCTATTACGAACTGCTTTCATAATGGCTTCCTTCACCGTACATCTGTACATTTTACACATAACATCTCTTAGTTTATCTGCATTTTGAGAAGTAAAAGAGGCATGATGCACCCTATATATGTCAATCTTCTCGGGTGCCGAGGCCCCCAGAATTAAATGAAATAGGCCAATCACAGGTGGAGGCAACTCAGAGGGCTGTATTGTTTCAGGCAAGCCCTTTATATGTATATTCCGCCGACGTTCTCTATTTTCATTATCGTCCATCTGATCCATAAGGGCATTCAAAACTCTCTCATGATATTTAGTCATATCCTGGATATCAGCCACCGTTTGGTATTATCCTGGCCCATCTCTACTTCTTCCACTTTATGCCCCAGCGCTGCTATGTCCTCCCTAAGTCCCTCCACAGCCTATTTACATGAAGCTTCAACGGCAGTTATAAGTAACTGAATATCTTTCTATGTCGGGAGGGCTCTCAGTTGCTGTCTAAGATCACAATCTACTGTTAGATCTAACTGGGGTGTACCATGTCCATTAATAAGTTTGTGAGACTGGGAATTAACATACTGCACCTGTTCTGTGGTTGCTGGTGATTCACTGCTGGGCCTTGTAGTGCCATTACTCTCTCCCAGAGAGCCATTTCCTGGGTGCTTACCGATCCCTCCTGTAAGCCCCTCCATTACAGAAACGTTTGTACCAGATATTCCCCATCCGGGTCCCCACCAGGAGTTATAGCATCCCTCCCTGCTATCGAGAGGCTGTGGTCCGGGGACTGAAGGCCCTGACCCCGACCTAAAACTGTATGGCCGCGGCTGGACGTTACAGCAGTCCCCGGACCACAACCTCTCGATTTGTCCTCCCTTCAAATTGGGGGAGCCGCGTTTCCTTCCCTCTTGGGCCGATGCCATTTTTGCTGTATGACCGGAGTCCGCGCTCTGCGCCATCAGGAATGCTCTGAGCACGCTCGCCTGTGTCTTCACCCCACCGTGCATTTGTGTGGCTGTGCGGCAGTGCATGGACATGCCTCTAGGGGGTTGAGAGGCTGCCGGCTATCGTTGCTAGCCTTCCTGGAGCCTGGGGATCTCAGCATGCTCGGTCAGCGTGTCTGCTCATGCCCCGCTAGTAGTATTTGTAGCACTAGTAGTAGTTAGTCACATTGAAATGTAATCGTTCTGTAATGTAGAAGATGTTTCCCCATCCATCCAAGTTACCTCCTTGCTCAGTTCTGAGGAAAACAAGTACATAGGAAGTGTAATTTAAATAGTTTGCTAATAATTTAATATATTTTTAATAATGAATACCTGGGGACATTGTCATGGTATGCTTCTCTTGTTTTCATGTGCAAACAATGCATCTTCTGGCCTTCTTGCTGCTCCTATACCGGGGTGTATCATCCTGAAGACGGGGGGTATGGAAGGGTACTGTTGTAGGCAGGTACCTACAGAAGGGTTAATGTTTTTTTCTGTGCTGACTCTCATGTTCTGCAATTATCTGGGTCAAGTCTGCTGTCTTTCCTGTGAAATTGTTACAATGTTGATGTGTGGTGGATTTAATGGACTGATTGGCTAGATTTTACCATCAATTTTCCACAGATCCACATAAAAGGGTCCCTTCAGTACCCCAGTAGAAAGCTGCTGGAAATACTGTGCAATAAATGTGTTGCGCTAATAAAAAGAAAACTTGTGTAAAACAAACAAAAAAGTCCAAGTGTCGGTAGTCTCTCAAACAGACCATGGATTCCACATGTGTCAAATGAAGTGAAAAGTCTTGTATTCAAGATGAATCAGAATCCCTCCACTAGGTGAATACACCGCCACCACAATTAGAAATGGACTCTTACCAAAGAGCCTGGACCCTCTATCATGGAAGGTCATGCAGGCTAGAAGTTTCATCTCCAGCACTGGTCACAGATGGGAGACAGGGGAAACAATCCCAGATTGGCCATAGGATGACTCCAATCCTCTTTCCTCAGGCTGTCCAGTTAAGGGAAATAATCCTGAGGTCCCTCTCTGTCCAGCGATGTCCACGAGTGTCTGGAAATACTGACAAGATGTAGGCTGTTATGCTACCGGATGGCTCCCCCAGCTGTAGGGGCCAGTCGAGGCTCCCTGAGGGACTGGGAGTCTGAGCACTTATAACTGCAAATCATGGACTGATAGCCTTGCAAGGATCTTTGCCAAACATGGACCATATAAGCTCTGTGCTACCTCTCATGGATTATTTGCCGATTATGGACTATGCTTCTAATTGACTATGCTGTTATACATTTATGATTACCCTATGGGCATTAGAGCACCTCTGTACGGGATTATACATAAAAAGTTGCCTACAAGAACTGTTACTGTATATCTGCCTTACTTCAGTAAAGTTATGGTTACTGCTTGGTCTGAACTCTTTCTCCTAAGTGATGTATTGCATGGCGTATTCAAAGAACCAGGGCTTGTAAGTAAGGGGACTTAGATTAAAGTAGACACTACACATAGAGTCCAGTATGGGTCTGCTGTCTAGTTATGGCTATATTGCTGAAACTAGGGACAACTATGTTATTGTGGCAGCCAACCAGCCAGGGGAATGGTGACTTGGGAAAGGTGTTGGCTACTCTGGTGGTGAAGGGGTGTTATGCTTGGCCCCTTCTCTAGCACCCGGCTCCTAAATTTCTGGGACTGGCCCTGCAGCACCGAGTACCTAGGGACCTAGCCTAGGAAGTCACAGGTGAGAGACATAGATGCCTCTGGAGGAATACAAGCTTGTAATTACAGGCTGGTGTAATGAGTAACCCTGTATCCAGTAGCAACCTGCTGGTATGTCACTGGGAGTGAGGTGACAGGGTATTGCTGTGTTGATGGTGACTGGAGCCTGCTCTGCTGTCCAGTCCCTAAATTGCTGTACACCGGGGAGTTGGTGTCTCTAACCTGTGGGGGTGGTTAAAGTGTTAACCATGAAGTTAGTTTGCAATGGATTGCTAAGGGGTGAGTGTTAGTTCCATGCTTTTGGGCAGAATGCCACTTTAAATGCAAGTTGTGCACAGTACGGCTCTCTCCCATAGAGCAAGGCTGCCTGTAGGTAGGGTGTAGACTTGGGGTTCCCATTCAGGGTGGTTATCTTCCCAAAACTGGGTGTAGTTAGCTAGGGAAGGTAGTGGATTATTGGTGTAGTGGCTGCTTGCTCTTCATCTGAATATTTGCTTTGATATAGAATGAGACACCAGGGAGAAAGGGGGGGGGGTAATGACCCCACACATACACCATGGACATGTAGGGTTCCAGCCTCCCTCCTGTGTGATATAAAGGGAAGAGGCCCGATTCCTGTGCGTGGGGGGGGGGGGGACTGAGTACAAGGAAGTGGGTAACCTAGAACAGGCACGTATGGAGACTCCAGATTATATCCTAAGAAGCTTGTTGAAATGGCAACCCATTAGAACACTCCCAGAACATGAACTCCTTTGTTCGAGCGCTCTAAAGAATAGAGTGAATCAGGAAAATATCACATTTTGTTCAACAGATGGAGCTGATGACAATAGTAAATAAGTATTCATTTCCTAGGATCACCAGCTCCATCTAGTGGCCATGATGCTGTATTTTTCTGATTCACTCTATTTTTTATGAATTAATAGCAATCAATCGGACAAGAAAATAGCCTTGCAACATTAGATTTTTTCCCCCATTTACACACAACAAATCTACAAGTGGTTTTGAAGGATGAATAGCCCTGCAATTTTTTTTGTATAGCTACACACCTAATACTGCGTACACACGACCGGACATTCCGACAACAAAACCGTGGATTTTTTTCCGACGGATGTTGGCTCAAACTTGTCTTGCATACACACGGTCACACAAATGTTGTCGGAAATTCCGAACATCAAGAACACGGTGATGTACAGTTCAATAGCCTTCTGCTTGATTCCAAGCATGCGTGAGCTTTTGTGCAACGGACTTGTGTACACACGATCGGACTTTCCGACAACAAGTGAAGTTATCGGAAAACTTGAGGACCTGCTCTCAAACATTTGTGGCCAGAAATTCCGACAGTAAATGTTCGATGGAGCATACACACGGTAGATAATGAATCAAGGAGGTCTGGATGGCCGCACTGCCGTGAAAAAAAGCACCTTTATTTCATTAAAATGTTGCAGGTCACATCAAAGTGGATACATAGGACAAAAAGCAGCTAACGCGTTTCACATCAATGGATGCTTACTCATAGCTAGGGAACAGTTATCACAACTGAGGTATATAAAGGGAGGTGATTAATCAAAAACGTGTATAACACCTGGAGATGAAACACTGAGCCAAGCGGATAAAGACCACACCTCTCAGAATCCATACAAGTTGTGATAACCTGTGAATGCCCAATTACAATGACAAACAGACAAAAAATTAGTTAAACGTAAGAGAAAAATGAGTTTTCAAAAACACAATATATGCATTTGTGAATTTTCATGGAATGGAATAACATGAAATACAATCATGCAAAACTGAGCAGTCATGAAGTAATAACACGATGTAGCAATACATAAAAAATACATAAAAAATGAAATGAAAATGAGAAACAAATAATGGAAGTAAAAAACAAACATATAAGTTGTTATGTTTATAATACATGGTGTCATTGTAACAGACATGATCTAAACCCCTGTAAATATAGAAGAGTAAAGTCTTTTAAAGGTACATCCGTCAAATGAAACTCCATTAAATATCATAACATCAGACATGCTAGGTGGTATTATACTTCATGAGCCCAACCACCATACACCAGATAAGTATCCAGAAAGATGGAGCTAACACTGGAGCATATCGGAAAGGGATTGCCAGAGATCATCGGAAGACCAATAGAATCTGTGGCAGCCATTCCCAAATCAAGTGTCCAGAAGCCATAATTAAACTTATATCTCAATTAGACTGAGGGATATGCCGGAGTACGGGGAGGAACAGAAAGATCGAACAAATAACCACTATGTGCTCTGGTATTTTAGAAAACAAAAACATATAAATGTGTACATATATGTCCCCAAAGGGTAATGATACACCAGGAACAAAAAACAAAAAACAAAAAAAACAAGACTGAGTATATGTATTGAATGACCGAAGTGACCACAAATACTGTATATAATATAACATTCATGAGAGTAGAAAAGAAAAGTGGCACAGAGGGTCAGACCATATGGTTCATGGATTATGAATCATGATCATTGAAATGCAGCTCGGAAACCGAGAAAAAAGCTACAAAAAGCTACAAGAAGGAGGAACTGACAAAATAACATAAGAAAAAACCCATAATCAAGAGGACCAAAATAGAAAAGGGACAAGCAACCAAACACTGGGTTTGAAGAGTCCGTATATATGAAAAAAGTCACTGGAAAATTACGGGTTAAATATTGGAAAACCAGACTTCAGCGTTACAAACGGGAAGTCTCACTTCGCATGCTGCAGGCTTCAATTGCAGAGAGAAGACCAGTGCCTGACAGGCTTAAATCACAAATGAGCCTAGTTCCTAATGTGTCTCTATAATGCCGTGTATGTAAAAAATGCTACTAAAGAAGCTACAGACTGTGTATTAGAAAGCCAGACTGCAGCATTACGGAGCGGGGAGTCTCACTTCGCATGCTGCAGGCTTCAAATGCAGAGAAAAGACCAGTACCTGGCAGGCTTAAATCACAAACATACCTAAAGTCTAAAGTATCTTTACCATTATGCACCGTGGCAGAGATCCGTATGTGTGAGAAATACTGCCAGAGAGTTATCGTTTTGAGGCACTTTTAAATGCGGAAACCATGGGTGTGCTTATTGTTCTTTCATTCTAAAAGGTGACAAAGTGGTATCAACTTCTACAGGTCGTACACCCAAATTACACTCATTTATAAATTGTAACACAAGGTACATCGTATATGCAATCACCTGCAAAGAATGCCAAGTACAGTACGTTGGCAGGACCACTCGTAGGCTAAAAGATAGGCTTTATGACCATCTATAGGACATTACTAAGAACCATCCAACCATTGTAGCACGGCACTGGAATGTCCACCATCTGAAGGACACTACCAGTCTTGCTATTCAGGGTTTAGAGAAAATTAAGAGACCACCTAGAGGAGGAGACAAATTTAAAATTCTGTGTAGACTGGAGGTTAAATGGATTTTCTTTTTAGACACCCATCAACCATCCGGGTTAAACTTTGAATGGGATGTATCCCATTTTTATTAGTTGTTTTAGAGGCTTACTTACCATACCCTATAACATACTACATCCATGTTATGGTTGGATCAATGCTGACAATAATGTCTTTAGTTGGCTCTCTAAGGATTTTATTTTATTCCATATTTAGTCATATTATGGTTAATCAGTTTCTATCTGTCTTGGATTAATGCCCTTCGGTGTCCACGATGGCCCTTAATTTGGCTTCCACTATTATTCTTTATATATAGTTCCCATTAACAATGATTTGATTTTTGGTAATCATAGATTGCAGCGCATGAAGTGAGACTTTTCTCTCATTAGCGCTGCAGTCCTGTGCTTCAGCCATTTGAGGCTCTCCACTCCAGTCTAGTCTGTATTACCACGTTTATATCTAAATATTACATGTTTTCTAGGTTTTGTCTGACTCTTACATTTAAATTCACATTTACTTTCAACATATAGATTCTATTGACATTATGTTAGTTTCCTGGCCACCTGTGTTTACAGCACATGAGGAGAGATTTCTCTCCTCTTAGCGCTGCAGCCCGAGGTTCCAGTTTATAGACTGTGATTTCCTATCTTTTTCAGCTTTACATGCTATGCCTGCAGTGGTTCACACACAGTTTTCCTCTGTTTGTGTTGCTTTGATCTTTTGACACTATCTTATGCTGTTCCTTGCTGTTGTCGGTATTGTACTCAGTATCTGTATTCTATAACTTTTATGTTATAGTGTCATATATATGTAACACTATCCTAGCCGTGGTGCACAATGATGGAGACTTTTTCAGGTATTGGTTTTTTTACAATCAAAACCTGCAGCACGTGAAGCGAGACTCCTCGCTCCGTAATACTGCAGTCTGGTTTTTTAATACACAGCCTTATGCCGCGTACACACAGTCGGACTTTCTGGGAAGCTAGGTCCGACGTACTTGCAGCCAGACTTCCGGCGGACTACCGCCGGACTTTCTGAACGGACGGACTTGCCTACACACGACCAGACTTTCCGGAATCCGGTCTTCCTGACGGACTTCCGCCGGACTTTCAGAATGAACGGACTTTCTCACACACGGAGAAGTCCTTTCATTTTGAACGTGACTCAGGTACGACGGGACTAGAAAAGGAAGCCAATCTCGCCGCTTTTATCGGCGAGATTGAAACCTTGCAAGCCCCGTCGCAGGCATCCCAGGCCCTTAGGTGTGTTATGGAACTGCAAGGGGAACCCCCTACGCAGAAAAACCGGCGTGGGGGTCCCCCCAAAATCCATACCAGACCCCGATCCGAGCACGCAGCCCGGCCGGTCAGGAAAGGGGGTGCTTTGGGGGAGGGGGCGCCCTGCGGGGGCCCCCCCACCACAAAGCACCTTGTCCCCATGTTGATGAAGAAGACAAGGTAGAAGACAAGGAAGAAGACCCCCTCGAAGCTGTTTAATAAATTATTTTTAAAACCTGTGTAGTGTGTTTTATTATTGACACTTTCCCTAGGTGAATGGGTAGGGGTACCATGTACCCCATACTCATTCACATAGGGTGGGGGGCCGGGTTCTGGGGGCCCTCTTATTAAAGGGGGCTCCCGGATTCCGATAAACCCCCCGCCCGCAGACCACGACAACCAATGGCCAGGGTTGTCGGGAAGAGGCCCTTGTCCTCATCAACATGGGGACAAGGTGCTTTGGGGGTGGGGGAGCCCCGCAGGCCCCCCTCCCCCAACGCACCCCCCATGTTGAGGGCATGCAGCCTGGTAGGGTTCAGGAGGAGGGGGCGCTCGCTCTTCCCCACCCCCTTTCCTGACCGGCCGGGCTGCGTGCTCGGATCGGGGTCTGGTATGGATTTTGGGGGGATTTTCGGCATAGGGGGTTCCCCTTACAGTTCCATACCAGATCTAAGGGCCTGGGATGCCCCCCACCACGCTCGCCGCAATAGGAAAATTTGTTTTTCCTATTGCAGCGAGCGCCCCTCCGTCGTATCTGGTCCGTCAGACCAGCATACAGACGAACGGGCTTTCCGTCAGCAACTGAGTCCGGCAGGGTTACGACGTAAAGATTTGAAGCAAGTTTCAGATCGAAAGTACGTCGGATTTCCGACCGAAACGGTCCGTCGGAAGTCCGATGGAGACCACACACGGTCGGATTGTCAGCCGGATTTGGTCCGGCGGCGTCCGTCAGACTTTTGTAGCCGAAAAGTCCGACCGTGTGTACGCGGCATTAGTCTCTCTGGCAGTATTTCTCACACATACGGATCTCTGCCACGATGCATAATTGTAAAGATACTTTAGACTTTAGGTATGTTTGTGATTTAAGCCTGCCAGGTACTGGTCTTTTCTCTGCATTTGAAGCCTGCAGCATGCGAAGTGAGACTCCCCGCTCCGTAATGCTGCAGTCTGGCTTTCTAATACACAGTCTGTAGCTTCTTTAGTAGCATTTTTTACATACACGGCATTATAGAGACCCATTAGGAACTAGGCTCATTTGTGATTTAAGCCTGTCAGGCACTGGTCTTCTCTCTGCAATTGAAGCCTGCAGCATGCGAAGTGAGACTTCCCGCCCCGTAATGCTGCAGTCTGACTTTCCAATATACAGTCTGTAGTTGCTTTAGCGGCATTTTTTACATATACGGATCCCTGCTATGGTGTATTATGATAGAGATACTCTAGGCATTTGGCTCTTTTGTGATTCAACTTTGCAGCATGCGAAGCGAGACTTCCCGCTTTGTAACGCTGAAGTCTGGTTTTCCAATATTTAACCCGTAATTTTCCAGTGACTTTTTTCATATATACGGACTCTTCAAACCCAGTGTTTGGTTGCTTGTCCCTTTTCTATTTTGGTCCTCTTGATTATGGGTTTTTTCTTATGTTATTTTGTCAGTTCCTCCTTCTTGTAGCTTTTTGTAGCTTTTTTCTCGGTTTCCGAGCTGCATTTCATTGATCGTGATTCATAATCCATGAACCATATGGTCTGACCCTCTGTGCCACTTTTCTTTTCTACTCTCATGAATGTTATATTATATACAGTATTTGTGGTCACTTCGGTCATTCAATACATATACTTAGTCTTGTTTTTTTTGTTTTTTTTTTGCTCCTGGCGTATCATTACCCTTTGGGGACATATATGTACACATTTATATGTTTTTGTTTTCTAAAATACCAGAGCAGATATTGGTTATTTGTTCGATCCTTCCGTTCCTCCCCGTACTCCGGCATATCCCTCAGTCTAATTGAGATATAGTTTAATTATGGTTTCTGGACACTTGATTTGGGAATGGCTGCCACAGATTCTATCGGTCTTCCGATGATCTCTGGCAATCCCGTTCCGATATGCTCCAGTGTTAGCTCCATACTATTTAGGGTTTCTGGATACTTATCTGGTGTATGGTGGTTGGGCTCATGAAGTATAATACCACCTAGCATGTCTGATGTTATGATATTTAATGGAGTTTCATTTGACGGATGTACCTTTAAAAGACTTTACTCTTCTATATTTACAGGGGTTTAGATCATGTCTGTTACAATGGCACCATTTATTATAAACATAACAACTTATATGTTTGTTTTTTACTTCCATTATTTGTTTCTCATTTTCATTTCATTTTTTATGTATTTTTTATGTATTGCTACATCGTGTTATTACTTCATGACTGCTCAGTTTTGCATGATTGTATTTCATGTTATTCCATTCCATGAAAATTCACAAATGCATATATTGTGTTTTTTAAAACAAATTTTTCTCTTACGTTTAACTAATTTTTTGTCTGTTTGTCATTGTAATTGGGCATTCACAGGTTATTACAACTTGTATGGATTCTGAGAGGTGTGGTCTTTATCCGCTTGGCTCAGTGTTTCATCTCCAGGTGTTATACAAGTTCTTGATTAATCACCTCCCTTTATATACCTCAGTTGTGATAACTGTTCCCTAGCTATGAGTAAGCATCCATTGATGTGAAACGCGTTAGCTGCTTTTTGTCCTATGTATCCACTTTGATGTGACCTGCAACATTTTAATGAAATAAAGGTGTTTTTTTTCACGGCAGTGCGGCTATCCAGACCTCCTCGATTCATTATCTACTTATCGTGCAGAGCCGGCACCTGTGTGGCTGTGGGAGTATCATCCTATACTGGCTTAGTGTTTGGTATCCTGTGAGCGGTTTTTGCTGCCTTCTGGGAGCATACACACGGTCAGGCTTTCCGACAACAAGCTCACATCAAACATTTCTTGTCGGAAAGTCCAACCGTGTGTACGCAGCATTATGCCCCGTACACACGGTCGGATTTTCTGATGGAAAATGTCCGATCGGAGCGTGTTGTCGGAAATTCCAACCGTGTGTAGGCTCCATCGGACATTTTCCATCGGATTTTCCGACACACAAAGTTTGAGAGCAGGCTATAAAATTTTCCGACAACAAAATCCGTTGTCGGAAATTCCGATCGGGTGTACACAAATCCGACGGACAAAGTGCCACGCATGCTCAGAATAAATTAAGAGATGAAAGCTATTGGCTACTGCCCGTTTATAGTCCCGACGTACGTGTTTTACGTCACCGCGTTTAGAACGACCGGATTTTCCGATAACTTTGTGTGACCGTGTGTATGCAAGACAAGTTTGAGCCAACATCCGTCGGAAAAAATCCTAGGATTTTGAATGTCCGAACAAAGTCCGACCGTGTGTACGCGGCATTAGTGTAACACAAAAATATTTTCTCAAATTTAATTTGTAGAGTTTTCTTGATGGGATTTGCTAGTGACCACTGTTTGGCCACAATATGTAATTTACAAGAACGCCATTAGACATACAGGATTAGGGATGAGCTTCGTGTTCGAGTCGAACCCATGTTCGACTCGAACATCGGCTGTTCGACCGTCCGTCGAATTGCGAACGATATGGGCCGTTCGCGCCAAATTCGTGTGGCGCGTCACGGCCCATAATTCACTGCGGCATCGCAGTGCATTGCTGGCTGATGATTGGCCAAGCATGCACTATGACCCGCATGCTTGGCCAATCACAGCGCCGTCAGTAGAGAGAGCTGTAATTGGCCAAAGCCAGGGTGGCTTTGGCCAATTATGGCTCAGGGGATTTAGTACACACCCCACACTATATAAGGCCGCCTGCACGGCGGCCCTGTGTAGTGTGTGTTCCGGTGTGCTGAGAGATAGAGAGAGAGAGAGACAGTGTCATTTGATTTGAGTTAGATAGATTAGGCAGAACAGTCAGTCAGTTAGCTGCACTTACAGTGTATTGTGTATATATATGCATCCCAGGTGTTGCATATATATATATACACTGTATTCAGTTTAGCTAGATCCGTTCCTGTTATCTTCTATCTAGACTATTTAGTGCAGTGTGTCCTGCTCACAGTGTTCAGCTAGATCCGTTCCTGCTATTTACATTCAGTGCAGTGCGTCCTGCTCACAGTGTTCAGCTAGATCCGTTCCTGCTATTTACATTCAGTGCAGTGCGTCCTGCTCACAGTGTTCAGCTAGATCCGTTCCTGCTATTTACATTCAGTGCAGTGCGTCCTGCTCACAGTGTTCAGCTAGATCCGTTCCTGCTATTTACATTCAGTGCAGTGCGTCCTGCTCACAGTGTTCAGCTAGATCCGTTCCTGCTATTTACATTCAGTGCAGTGCGTCCTGCTCACAGTGTTCAGCTAGATCCGTTCCTGCTATTTACATTCAGTGCAGTGCGTCCTGCTCACAGTGTTCAGCTAGATCCGTTCCTGCTATTTACATTCAGTGCAGTGCGTCCTGCTCACAGTGTTCAGCTAGATCCGTTCCTGCTATTTACATTCAGTGCAGTGCGTCCTGCTCACAGTGTTCAGCTAGATCCGTTCCTGCTATTTACATTCAGTGCAGTGCGTCCTGCTCACAGTGTTCAGCTAGATCCGTTCCTGCTATTTACATTCAGTGCAGTGCGTCCTGCTCACAGTGTTCAGCTAGATCCGTTCCTGCTATTTACATTCAGTGCAGTGCGTCCTGCTCACAGTGTTCAGCTAGATCCGTTCCTGCTATTTACATTCAGTGCAGTGCGTCCTGCTCACAGTGTTCAGCTAGATCCGTTCCTGCTATTTACATTCAGTGCAGTGCGTCCTGCTCACAGTGTTCAGCTAGATCCGTTCCTGCTATTTACATTCAGTGCAGTGCGTCCTGCTCACAGTGTTCAGCTAGATCCGTTCCTGCTATTTACATTCAGTGCAGTGCGTCCTGCTCACAGTGTTCAGCTAGATCCGTTCCTGCTATTTACATTCAGTGCAGTGCGTCCTGCTCACAGTGTTCAGCTAGATCCGTTCCTGCTATTTACATTCAGTGCAGTGCGTCCTGCTCACAGTGTTCAGCTAGATCCGTTCCTGCTATTTACATTCAGTGCAGTGCGTCCTGCTCACAGTGTTCAGCTAGATCCGTTCCTGCTATTTACATTCAGTGCAGTGCGTCCTGCTCACAGTGTTCAGCTAGATCCGTTCCTGCTATTTACATTCAGTGCAGTGCGTCCTGCTCACAGTGTTCAGCTAGATCCGTTCCTGCTATTTACATTCAGTGCAGTGCGTCCTGCTCACAGTGTTCAGCTAGATCCGTTCCTGCTATTTACATTCAGTGCAGTGCGTCCTGCTCACAGTGTTCAGCTAGATCCGTTCCTGCTATTTACATTCAGTGCAGTGCGTCCTGCTCACAGTGTTCAGCTAGATCCGTTCCTGCTATTTACATTCAGTGCAGTGCGTCCTGCTCACAGTGTTCAGCTAGATCCGTTCCTGCTATTTACATTCAGTGCAGTGCGTCCTGCTCACAGTGTTCAGCTAGATCCGTTCCTGCTATTTACATTCAGTGCAGTGCGTCCTGCTCACAGTGTTCAGCTAGATCCGTTCCTGCTATTTACATTCAGTGCAGTGCGTCCTG
Organism: Lithobates septentrionalis; assembly: GCA_037952835.1. Lineage (NCBI taxonomy): Eukaryota > Metazoa > Chordata > Amphibia > Anura > Ranidae > Lithobates > Lithobates septentrionalis. The sequence continues at coordinate 507,562 of JBBDGP010000289.1, read as the reverse complement.
CTCACAGTGTTCAGCTAGATCCGTTCCTGCTATTTACATTCAGTGCAGTGCGTCCTGCTCACAGTGTTCAGCTAGATCCGTTCCTGCTATTTACATTCAGTGCAGTGCGTCCTGCTCACAGTGTTCAGCTAGATCCGTTCCTGCTATTTACATTCAGTGCAGTGCGTCCTGCTCACAGTGTTCAGCTAGATCCGTTCCTGCTATTTACATTCAGTGCAGTGCGTCCTGCTCACAGTGTTCAGCTAGATCCGTTCCTGCTATTTACATTCAGTGCAGTGCGTCCTGCTCACAGTGTTCAGCTAGATCCGTTCCTGCTATTTACATTCAGTGCAGTGCGTCCTGCTCACAGTGTTCAGCTAGATCCGTTCCTGCTATTTACATTCAGTGCAGTGCGTCCTGCTCACAGTGTTCAGCTAGATCCGTTCCTGCTATTTACATTCAGTGCAGTGCGTCCTGCTCACAGTGTTCAGCTAGATCCGTTCCTGCTATTTACATTCAGTGCAGTGCGTCCTGCTCACAGTGTTCAGCTAGATCCGTTCCTGCTATTTACATTCAGTGCAGTGCGTCCTGCTCACAGTGTTCAGCTAGATCCGTTCCTGCTATTTACATTCAGTGCAGTGCGTCCTGCACACAGTGTTCAGCTAGATCCGTTCCTGCTATTTACATTCAGTGCAGTGCGTCCTGCTCACAGTGTTCAGCTAGATCCGTTCCTGCTATTTACATTCAGTGCAGTGCGTCCTGCTCACAGTGTTCAGCTAGATCCGTTCCTGCTATTTACATTCAGTGCAGTGCGTCCTGCTCACAGTGTTCAGCTAGATCCGTTCCTGCTATTTACATTCAGTGCAGTGCGTCCTGCTCACAGTGTTCAGCTAGATCCGTTCCTGCTATTTACATTCAGTGCAGTGCGTCCTGCTCACAGTGTTCAGCTAGATCCGTTCCTGCTATTTACATTCAGTGCAGTGCGTCCTGCTCACAGTGTTCAGCTAGATCCGTTCCTGCTATTTACATTCAGTGCAGTGCGTCCTGCTCACAGTGTTCAGCTAGATCCGTTCCTGTTATCTTCCTACTGACAGGCAGGCTTGTCTGGTTACAGTATATAAAGCTACCTGAAGAAAATTACAGGTGTTCTTTTTGATCCTATTAGTACCACGGTCAGGCAGCTAGACTATTTACATTTAGTACAGTGTGTCCTGCTCACAGTGTTCAGCTAGATCCGTTCCTGTTATCTTCCTACTGACAGGCAGGCTTGTCTGGTTACAGTATATAAAGCTACCTGAAGAAAATTACAGGTGTTCTATCCCAGCTTAGTGCAGCTACAGGCCATTAGTATGTCTGGAAGGCCAAGAAGGAGAGGCAGACAGTCACAAGCCAATAAGAGAGGGCAAGCAGGCTCTGTGTCTAGTGCTGGTCGTGGAGACGGTGCATCCTCATCAGCACGTGGCCATGGGACACGCTTGGCCTTTTTTTCGGCAGCTGGCCGTGTTGAGCCGCAACATGCGGAAGACTTGGTCGAGTGGATGACCAAGCCGTCCTCATCCTCCTCATCCTCTCTCACCCATGCCCAGGGTGCTTTGTCTGGCAAAGCAGCGGCCTCTTCCCTCAGCTCAATGTCATCAGTGACTCCTTCCCTAGCTCCACCATGTCCTCATGAGGATTCCCTCGAACTGTTTGACCACAGTGTTGGGTACATGCTCCAGGAGGATGCCCAGCGTTTGGAAGGCTCTGATGATGATACTGAGCTCGATGAAGGCAGTAACATGAGCACGGACAGAGGGGGTGCCCAAGAAGGACAGCAATCTGGCAGTCATGCTCCCCCTGCTGCAGCATACTGCCAGGTTTGCTCCAGTGATGAGGAGGGAGGGGATGATGAGGTCACTGACTCAACGTGGGTGCCTGATAGGAGAGAGGAGGAGGAGGAGGAGGAGGAGGCGGCACATCACCAACGAGGCAGGATGCCCTCCAGGGGCCAGCCTAAGGGCAGCACATTGACTGCATCACACCCCAAAGCTCCACATGTGCAGGGCGCTGCAGTCTCTGCGCGTTATTCAAAAAGTTCTTTGGTGTGGGCCTTTTTTGAGACGAGTGCATCAGATCGCACCGCTGCTATTTGCAACATATGTCTCAAGCGTATCTCGCGTGGCCAAAACATCTCCCGCTTGGGTACCACATGCTTGACCAGACATATGTTGACCTGCCATGCAGTTCGTTGGCAAGCGTATCTGAAAGACCCACACCAAAGAACAAAGAGGATCTCTCCTTGCTCCTCATCAGCTGAGATTTCCAACCCCACTAGACCTTCAGTCCTCTCTGAGACCTGCAGTGAGAGGAATGAAGGTGTAGAATTAGGTGTGTCACAGCCAAGTACTTGTGGGCAATCTGCTTTTGGTACACCGACGTCAGATTGTACCAGGCAAATTTCCCTGCCCCAGCTGCTGCACCGCCGAAAGAAGTTTGCTCCCAGCCATCCACATGCCCAGCGGTTGAATGCTAGCTTGGCAAAATTGCTAGCACTTCAACTGCTGCCTTTTCAGTTGGTAGACTCTGCCCCCTTCCGTGAGTTTGTGGAATGTGCGGTTCCTCAGTGGCAGGTACCCAAACGCCACTTTTTCTCACGGAAGGCGATTCCGGCTCTCTACCGGCATGTGGAAGGCAATGTCCATGCCTCGCTGGACAGGGCGGTCAGCGGTAAGGTGCATATTACCGCTGACTCATGGTCCAGCAGGCATGGACAGGGACGTTACTTAAGTTTCACGGCGCATTGGGTGACTCTGCTGGCAGCTGGGAAGGATGCAGGACAAGGTGCAGTAGTGTTGGAGGTTGTTCCGCCACCACGCCTCCAAAATGCTGATTGTGACACACCTCTCTCCTCCACCCCCTCCTCTTCTTCTTCCTCCATGGCCTCTTCCTCGGAACCAGCGGTGCTCCGTAGGCGTTCAAGGGGCTACGCAAGTACGCAGGCCAAAAGATGCCATGCGGTGCTTGAGCTGGTGTGCTTGGGGGACAGGAGCCACACTGGGGCAGAGGTTCTGTCAGCTCTGCAGGGGCAGGTTCAGAGGTGGTTGACGCCACGCCAACTTAAGGCAGGAATGGTGGTTTGCGACAATGGCACCAACCTCCTCTCTGCCCTCCGACAGGGACAACTGACCCATGTGCCCTGTTTGGCTCACGTCCTTAACTTGGTGGTGCAGCGGTTCTTGGGCAGGTACCCGGGCTTACAGGATGTCCTGAGGCAGGCCAGGAAAGTCTGTGTGCATTTCCGCCGGTCATATAATGCCAGTGCTCGGCTGACGGACCTCCAAAAGGAGTTTAACCTGCCCAAGAACCGCCTAATCTGTGACATGCCCACCAGGTGGAACTCGACGTTGGCCATGCTGCAGCGGCTGCACACGCAGCAGAGGGCCATCAATGAGTACCTGTGCGACTATGGCTCCAGGACAGGGTCAGGGGACCTTGGTTTTTTTTCCCCACGCCAGTGGGCCATGATCAGGGATGCATGCACTGTCCTGTCACCATTCGAGGAGGCCACGAGGATGGTGAGCACTGACAGTGCATGCATCAGTGACACTGTCCCCCTTGTCCACCTGTTGGAGCACACGCTGCGTGGAATAATGGACAGGGCACTTGAGGCAGAACAGAGGCAGGAAGAGGAGGACTTCCTTAGCTCTCAAGGCCCCCTTTATCCAGACAGTGTTCCTGCGTGCCCGCCGATCACACAGGAAGAGGACGAGGAGGAGGAGGAGGAGGAGGAGGAAGATTGTGTCAGTATGGAGGTGGAGCCTGGCACTCAGCATCAGCAGTCTTTAAGGGATCAGTCCCAAGGAACACATGGACTTGTACGTGGCTGGGAGGAGGTGGCTGCGGACGTTGTTGTCCTTAGTGACCCAGAGGACTCCGGACCGAATGCCTCAGCAAACCTACGCTGCATGGCCTCCCTGATCCTGCAAAGCCTGCGTAAGGATCCTCGTATTCGTGGTATCAAGGAGAAGGACCAATACTGGCTGGCAACCCTCCTTGATCCACGTTACAAGGGTAAGGTTGCGGACCTTATCTTGCCATCGCAGAGGGAGCAGAGGATGAAACATCTTCGGGAGGCCTTGCAGAAAGGTCTGTGCAACGCGTTCCCAGAGACTGGGAGGTTACAAACTCCTGTTTCTGGACAACGTGTTGCTGAGGCTTCGGTCAGTCAAAGAAGGAGCGGTGGAGAAGGTGGCCGTCTGACCGATGCGTTCAGACAATTTTTTGGTCCGCAGCCCCAAGGTATGATCGGTTCCAGCAACCATCGCCAGCGTCTGTTTTACATGGTGCAGGAATACCTAGGGGCAAGATCAGACTTGGACACCTTTCCCACCGAAAATCCTCTGGGTTACTGGGTCTTGAGGATGGATCACTGGCCAGAGCTTGCACAGTATGCAATTGAGCTACTGGCCTGTCCTGCATCCAGCGTTCTTTCGGAACGTACATTCAGTGCTGCTGGAGGCGTGGTAACCGATCACAGGGTGCGTCTGTCCACTGACTCGGTCGATCGGCTGACCTTCATAAAAATGAATCAGTCTTGGATCACCACCAGCTACCAAGCACCTGATGCTGATGTAACTGAATAATTTTTTTCAGATCCCTTCAAAGACTGCCTATGCTGATGCTGAGTGATTATCCCTGAGTAATTATCCTCTTCCTCCTCAATCATCACGCTGATAGCTTGTAAGAACATTTTTGGTTCTGGGCGCCACCACCAGTGCCTAAGGCACAATTTTTCAGCCCCTGTATAACAGGGGCGTGTAATTACAATTTTTGATGTAATACTTTGCAGCACGGCTCGTTCCTGCATTCCAACTAGAGTGTCTGTGAGGGGTTGCAGTGTTGTGGCACCAGCACCAGTGCCTAAGGCCCAATTTTTCTGCCCCTGTCTAACAGGGGCGTGTAATTACAATTTTTGATGCAATACTTTGCAGCAGTGCTCGTTCCTGCGTTCCAACTAGAGTGTCTGTGAGGGGTTGCAGTGTTGTGGCACCAGCACCAGTGCCTAAGGCCCAATTTTTCTGCCCCTGTCTAACAGGGGCGTGTAATTACAATTTTTGATGCAATACTTTGCAGCAGTGCTCGTTCCTGCGTTCCAACTAGAGTGTCTGTGAGGGGTTGCAGTGTTGTGGCACCAGCACCAGTGCCTAAGGCCCAATTTTTCTGCCCCTGTCTAACAGGGGCGTGTAATTACAATTTTTGATGCAATACTTTGCAGCAGTGCTCGTTCCTGCGTTCCAACTAGAGTGTCTGTGAGGGGTTGCAGTGTTGTGGCACCAGCACCAGTGCCTAAGGCCCAATTTTTCTGCCCCTGTCTAACAGGGGCGTGTAATTACAATTTTTGATGCAATACTTTGCAGCAGTGCTCGTTCCTGCGTTCCAACTAGAGTGTCTGTGAGGGGTTGCAGTGTTGTGGCACCAGCACCAGTGCCTAAGGCCTAATTTTTCAGCTCCTGTTCAACAGGGGCATGTAATTACAATTCTTGATCTAATATTTCACAGCAGGGCCCTGTGAGGGCTTACAGTGTTTTGGCCACAGCAACACCTAAGGCCCAAATTTCTGCTGAGTATATAGGGCAGGACCCTACTTTCAAACATCTAACTTACAAACGACTCCTACTTGCAAACGGAAGGAGACAACAGGAAGTGAGATGAAATCTACCCATAGGAAGGGAAATTCTCTCATGTAAGAGTTAATATGGGAAAACAATTTCTCCTTTCCACTGATGCTTTCCAATCCTTGTTCCACAAAAAAACCCAAATTTTCAAAAAACATTTTTCATTGGGACAAAAAAGTGAGGTGAAATCTTCTGAAGAGGAGGAAAGACGCAAAACAAATGTCACAGGGGTGATAACCCTTCCCTATGTTTTCCAAAAAGCTTAGAAAAGATTTTTTGGCTGGAGCTAAACACATTAAAAATGTTCAAAATTACAAAGAGATTCTACTTAACAACAAACCTACAGTCCCTGTCTTGTTTGCACCGCCTGTATACTGCTGTTCAGAGTATATAGGGACCTTTCCTTATTTTAATTTGGGTGCGGGGTTCCCCTTAATATCCATACAAGACCCAAAGGGCCTGGTAATGGACTGGGGGGTACCCATGCCGTTTGTCTCACTGATTTTCATCCATATTGCCAGGACCCGACATGACATTAAACCCGCAAGCAGTTTTAAATGAGATTTTTTCCTTTAAAAATGACATTTGGTGCAGGGACTGTTCTAAACATGGGAAACACGCGTCACTTTACAGGCATACTATAGACACCCCCCAGGTACGATATTTAAAGGAATATTTCACTTTTTTTTTTTTACTTTAAGCATCATTAAAATCACTGCTCCCGAAAAAACGGCCGTTTTTAAAAGTTTTTTTTGCATTGATACATGTCCCCTGGGGTAGGACCCGGGTCCCCAAACCCTTTTTAGGACAATACCATGCAAATTAGCCTTTAAAATGAGCACTTTTGATTTCGAACGTTCGAGTCCCATAGACGTCAATGGGGTTCTAACGTTCGTGCGAACTTGCGGTCCGTTCGCGGGTTCTGGTGCGAACCGAACCGGGGGGTGTTCGGCTCATCCCTATACAGGATGTGTGATTCTGTTAATAGCTGTGAGTATCGGTGACATTGTCATAGCACATTTCTCCTTTTCAGTGTCATCATCTCACCTGCAGACAATGTATCTTCTGGCTGTCCTGCTGCTTCTATACCGGGATGTATCCTCCGCAGGTGAGAGCTTTATATTGGGGGTGAGGAGAGGAGGGTGGGGGCAGGGAGGTTACTGCTATAAAAAACAGAGTATGTATTTGAAGTGGAGGGCCACCCTGAAAAAAAAAAAAAATCACCAAAAATCCAAAAAAAAAATTGAAAAAAAAAAAAAATTAAACTTACCTAAACGCTTGTTGCTAGGCAGTCTTCCTAATCTGCCTCTTCCTATTCCGCGGTGAGTTCTTCTCCTCGGTGAGCGGCCCCGTTGTCTTCTGGGAACTGTGTGTGTTCCCAGAACACCAGGGGGCCATTCACAGAACGGAGCGCCGCGCCGCTCGCGCGTGCGCAGTAGGAAACTGGCAGTGAAGCCACAAGGCTCCACTGCCTGTTTCCCTTTCCTAGGATGTCGGTGCCGGGACCCGAAAGCCGAGGGACGGGTCGGCCTCGGGCGGCCGACATCGCGGGCACCCAGGACAGGTAAGTACTTATTTAAAGTCAGCAGCTACAGTGTTAGTAGCTGCTGACTTTATTTTTTTTTTTTTTTAGGACGGAATCCCGCTTTAAAGTGTATGTAAAACCAAAAGTTTTATTTTTAGCTTTGGACAGAGTAAAAAAAAGTGTTTCCCTTCACTTCCTGTCCCAGAGACATAACAGGAAGTAAGGGGAAATATCATATAATGTTTCCAGCTGTATTAATCAACACCACGTCCCCTAATTGCATAGAAAAAAAATTGTTATATAGAAACCTTGGGACTTTTAGGTTGAATCCTTCTGCCAGAGTAATACACCAACGTAATCTTATTTTGTTTAAAAAAAAATGCATTTATTACAAATCCATTAAAAAGTTTTGGGGTAACAATTCCCCTAAAAAAATGAATTCAACAAACCATATTCATAAGTCCAAAACCCATGACAGTTAGGCACCTCCCCTCCTCTATAGCATATGTCAGACTAAGCAATGAGCAAGTGTGTGTTATATCACACTTAGGGGGAGGTGATTTTGTAGACTAAGTGCCGGTTCACACAGGGGCGGCACAACTTGCAGGTCGCCTCACAGAGGCGACCTGCACACGACTTCAGCGGCGACTTGCAAAACGACTTCTGTATAGAAGTCAATGCAAGTCGCCTGAAGTCGCCCCAAAAATACTACAGGAACCTTTTTCTAAGTGCGTCGCTCCTATTAGAATGGTTCCGTAGTACAGAACGGGACGCGACTTGTCAGGCGGCTAAGACGCCTGACAAGTCGCCCCTGTGTGAACCGGCACTAGGATAAAAACTGAGAGGGCTTATTTGACTGCTTGAGTGTACAAGACACAGGGTGGCTTCCATGTTTCTGGCAGGGTCAATTGTTTTTTGTTTTTTTTGGGGGGGGGGGTTTGCATTTGAAATAAAAGTAGTCCTGGAGCAGGAACGCAAGGAAAGTCAGAAGTGATCATATATAATTTTGTTACGAGTCAGTAACTGAAAATATAGAAAACGGTGAGCATGACAGCCAGGCAATTAGCATTTCCAGCCTGAGAATGACAATCCACATTTTAATCTCAGATAAGGTTCCAGCACTGTCTGCTAAAAAGACTCTGTATATGTACTGTATATAAATATTAGACCAAAATCGACATGCCTAATTGTAAAGAGTCCTGGTGATAATACACAATGCATGACATTCAAGGTCAATAAACAGCGTGCTAACAAAAAAAACTTTTGATTCTTTTGATTCCAGATGTTGTGGTGGGGAGAAAAGGCAATTCTACAGTTCTACAATGTGGAGGTGATCCTGGAGATAATATAACGGGAGTTATATGGAAGATCCATCACATTAATAATTCTTTGTGTATATCCTCATATGCTGACTTTGCCAAAAGAGGACCCCTGATATACAACAACTGCAGTACAAGAATGGCATTTACCAATATAACACTGACCATCCAGAACACCCAGATATCTGATGGAGGAAATTATACCTGTGAGATGTCATCTCCTGGAGCGACTTTCATCAGTACAACTATTTTACAAGTATTAGGTGAGTAATATCTGATTTCACCACAGTGAGAAGGTCAGTTCAGATTTAGCACTATGCTTTCTACCATATTGTATATATCCATATCACAAACCAGAAATATAATCATCCTAATAAAGCATAGTTATAGTGCAAAACATTTTCTGAATGGACGAGGTGCAGGGCCAGTGCAAGGATTTTTGTCTACTTAGGCGAAGGTGCCCTTCCCACCATCCTCCTGCCACCCCCTCAATGCAACCCCCAATCCCCATATGGTATACATTTTATTTGCACATCACAATCCCTTCTTACATCAGAGCCCCCCCTTGCATCAAAGTCCCCACCATTACGCTATACATCAGGGTGCCCAGATACCTTCCTTACATCAATGTCCCCAGAGTCCCCTCTCACCTCAGAGTCTCCAGTTTTCTCCCTTTACACATCAGAATCCACAGAGTTCCCCCAAAATCGACGTCTCTTTGTACGTTAGTGCCCTCCCCTTACATCAGATTTTTCCCCAAATCGAAGTCCCCAGAAGTCCCTCCTTACAAAAGTGTTCCCCTGCATTCTTTCCTTACAATCAAGGTCCCCAGAGCCCCCCTTATAGTGCCTTGAAAAAGTATTCATACCCCTTGAAATTTTCCACATTTTGTCATGTTACAACCAAAAATGTAAATGTATTTTATTGGGATTTTATGTGATAGACCAACACAAAGTGGCACATAATTGTGAAGTGGAAGGGAAAATGATAAATGGTTTTCAACATTTTTTACAAATAAATAAGTGAAAAGTATGGCATGCATTTGTATTCAGTCCTCCTGAGTCAATACTTTGTAGAACCTCCTTTCACTACAATTACAGCTGCAAGTCTTTTTGGGGATGTCTCTACCAGCTTTGCACATCTAGAGGGTGACATTTTTGCCCATTCTTCTTTGCAAAATAGTTTAAGCCCTGTCAGATTGGATGGAGAGTGTCTGTGAACAGCAATTTTCAAGTCTTGCCACAGATTCTCAATTGGATTTAGGTCTAGACTTTGACCTAAACCATTCCATTGTAGCTTTAGCTGTATGTTTAGGGTAGTGGACTAAAGTCTGTTTGAAAGTCCGTTCGTTTGAACGTGATGATGTACGAAGGGACTAGAATAAGGAAGTTCATAGCCAGTAGCCAATAGCTGCCCTTGCGTCGTTTTTTGTCCGTCGGACTAGCATACAGACGAACGGATTTTTTGATCGGACTCGAGTCCATCGGAAAGATTTGAAACATGTTCTAAATCTAAAGTCCGTCTGATTTTCGACAGAAAAGGTCCACTGAAGGTTCGATGAAGCCCACACATGGTCGGATTGTCCAACGGATTCGTCCTGTTGGACCAGTCCGGTCGAAAAAGTCCGCTTGTGTGTACACGGCATAACAGGTTTCTTCTAAGATTGCCCTTTATTTGGCTCCATCCATCTTCCCATCAACTCTGACCAGCTTCCCTGTCCCTGCTGAAGAAAAGCATCCATACAACATTATGCTGCCATCCCCTTAGGGCATCCACTGTCTGCTGTATATACATCCATCTTGGAGCTGCGTGCAGGCAGCCTACAGAAATGGATGCAGACACAGTGTCCGCACAGAAAAAATTGCATGTGGGCAGGAGCTGATGCACAAATCTGAAAGCAGCTGCTGCATCTGCATCCACTTCCATGGGTTGCCTGCACGCAGCTCCAAGATGGATTGACACACAGCAGACAGCAGCTCTGCATGGAGGACAGAAATCAGTGCCTGTCTGAATGACCCCTTTCATCAGAATGTGCAGAGTTCCCCTCTACGCTGTAAAGGGGAACTATGAAGAAAAAGGGCTCTGAACCCTCCAATCCGCCAAAAACAAACTGGTGGGGCGGACAGCCACCCTCTGTCTAGGCAGATCAGGACAGACGCCAGTCGAGTGTCTGCTCTGCATAAGCAGAGGGGACACGGACCTGTTATCCTCCAGCTCTGCTCAACAGGGGATCAGCAGACAGATCCCCTGCTAAGCAAAGCAGAGTCTGTCCCATGTGAAAGGAGCCATTTTGTTGATGTCTTGTTTTGTCCCCATCATCTGCCTTTCATCAGGGAGAGAGGAGGAGGTGTAGGGGCCGTGAGAGCTGGTGAATGTTAGTGTGGAGGCAGCAGCTGAAGTTCCCAGCGCCCATCTACCTGTCATGGGTCTGCTGTGCTGAGCAGGTGTGAGCAGGGTGGTGCCAGCATAGGCACTTAGAGGACCCTCGGCTTTAGTGCCCCTCCTCTCCTGGCACCCTAAGGTAGCTTATATTTATTTTTATTTATTAAAATGCTTAACCTACGCAGTCTTACCTGAAGGCCTCGATGCACATATCAAAAAAGAGAGGGAAGGGAACCAATAGAGTAGGGTACATCACAGTACCAACCATTATTTATCCACACACTCAGTGTGAGCGGGACTCAGTGACCAAAAAAGCATATGAAAAAATGTACACTGTGTCAGAGGAAGGACACCAAGTACCACATAGATTAGCCCTGGGAAATAAATACGTGACATCAGAGGATGTGGGGATACCACATGTGTGAGACTTTTTGGGAGCCTAGCCGCGTACAGGACCCCAAAAACCAAGCACCGCCTTCAGGCTTTCTAAAGGTGTAAAATTGTGATTTTACTCCTCACTACCTATCACAGTTACTGAGGCCCTGAAATGTCCAGATAGCACAACCCGACCCCCCCCCCCCCCCGAAATGACCCCATTATGGAAAGTAGACACCCCAAGGTATTTGCTAAGAGGCATGGTGAGTATTTTGCAGCTCTCATTTATTTTTGAAATTGAAGAAAGAAAAGAATATTTATTTTTTTCTTTTTTCAATTTTCAAAACTTTGTGACGAAAAACGAGATCATGCCTCTCAGCAAATACCTTGGGGTGTCTACTTTCCAAAATGGGGTCATTTGGGGGGGGGGGGGGGTTGTGCTATCTGGACATTTTATGGCCTCTGAATCTGTGATAGGCAGTGAGGGGTGAAATTAAATATGTAACGCCCTTAGAAAGCCTGAAGGCGGTGATTGGTTTTGGGGGTCCTGTACGTGGTTGGACTGCCAAAAAGTCTCACACATGTGGTATTCCCATACTCAGGAGAAGCAGCAGAATGTATTTTGTGGTGTAATTCCACATATAACCATGCCATGTTTGAACAATATATCATTTAGTGAAAATAGAAACATTTTAATTTTTCCCGAAACTTGTGGCAAAATATAAATTATTCCATGGACTCAACATGCCTCTCAGCAAGTAGCTTAAAGTGTCTTCTTTACAAAATGGGGACATTTGTTTTTTTTTTTGCTATCTTGGCATTTTATGGCCTTCGAAACTGTGATAGGTAGTGAGGAGTGAGATAAAAAATTTACACCCTTAGAAATCCTGAAGGCAGTACTTGGTTTTCGGGGTCCTGTACACGGTAGACTCCCAAAAAGTCTCACACATGAGGTATCTCTATACTCAGGAGAAGCAGCAGAATGTATTTTGGGGTGTAATTCCACATATAACCATGGCATGATTGAGCAATATATAATTTAATGACAACTTTGTGTAATTTTTTTTTGGTCATTTTTCAATCACTTGTGACAAAAAAATAAAATAAAATATTCAATGGGCTCAACATGCCTCTCAGCAATTTCCTTGGGGTACTTTCCAAAATGGGGTAATTTGGGGGGTTTGTACTGCCCTGCCATTTTAGCACCTCAAGAAATGAGATAGGCAGTCATAAATTGCGTAAATTCCAGAAAATGTACCCTAGTTTGTAGACGCTATAACTTTTGCGCAAACCAATAAATATACGCTTATTGGCATTTTTTTACCACAGACATGTGGCTGAATACATTTTGGCCTAAATGTATGACTAAAATTTAGTTTATTGGATTTTTTTTTATAACAAACAGTAGAAAATATATATTTTTTTCAAAATTTTCAGTCTTTTTCCATTTATATTGCAAAAAAAAAAAATTTCAGAGGCAATCAAATACCATCAAAAGAAATATCTATTTGTGGGGAAAAAAGCACGCCAATTCCGTTTGGGTACAGCATTGCATGACCGCGCAATTACCAGTTAACGCAGCGCAGTGCCAAATTGTAAAAAAGTGCTCTGGTCATTGAGCAGCCAAATCCTCCAGGGCTGAAGTGGTTAATGATTCCACTATATTTTTCTCCCTTCCCTGAACTCTGAGGATGATACGGGCATGGAAGGCCTAATCAATTGCCAAGTCCTTGCATATAATTTGCATGATCTGTCCAGTAAAATGTGTTCCTCTGTCATTCTCTATAGTTTCAGGGATTCCAAAGCGGCATATTACTTCGGTAAGGAGCTTTTGTCTTATCATTTGCTTTAGCCACCAGTCATGCTTCTACTCAGCTTGAAAACATGTCTACACACAACAAAACATATTGATATTGGCCTGATTTGGGCAATTGGATGTAATCAATCTGAAGTCTTTGGAAAGGGAATAGTGGCTTGGCCAAATGTCTTACTCTGGTCGGTTTTCCAGAGTTGTTTTAGCACAGATTATGGATCCCTCAACAAAGTCTTGACATGAGAAAAATGGTGTGTACAGGTGCGCAAACCACCAATAAAACTACATAGATATAATAAACAACCAGAGATAAAGCCACCGTACAGGTGTTCCCACACCATGAATAAAACAGCTGAAATAGTAATAAGGACAAAATGGCGCTAAATCCAAAAATAATCCAGCAATGTGAAGAAAATAACAGAAATAATAAAAATGTGAAACAACCACATGGAAATTTTACAAGAAATAATTCCAATAATAATTGTGTCAACAAACATTTATCTAACCATCATAATGTGCAGCAAAAGTAAGAGTGAACCATCGCTACAACAATAAATAGGTAAAAAACAAATATAAAATAGCTCATGAGTAAACTCAATATATCTAGAATTGATAAAGTGTCTGAAATCGGCTAAAATCCTGCCAAAATCAAATAACTTTAAAGTGCAAAACAATGTGTAAAAGTAAAAATCAGTGGAAATAAATAGCAATAAATGTGTCAATTAAATTGATGCAAAAAATGTGTATAGGTAATAATCCAGACTAAACAATAAAATACATGCAATATATCGTGCACTTAATTTCAAGTCCCATATACTGTGCAATCTGAAATTGTGGCAATCTCCAAGTGATTTAAAATGTGTATAGGTAATAGTCCAGAGAAAACAATAAAATTCATGCAATAAATCATGCACTTAATTTCAAGTCCCATATACTGTGTAATCTGAAATAGCAGCAATCTCCAAGAGGTCATTCAAATAAGTGTACACAACAGCTCCCCGGTGTAGTTCCCCCAGCCTCTCACCTTAAGGCTGATTGATAACAGCCAAATCAGATCTGTGTGCACCAGCAGCTCCAGGATCACACTGATAAGGAAAAAACGTCCTCCGCTCCCCCAGCACCTCAGTCGCTCAGCCAAACATTAAGCAAAAGAGGGGAAGGAAAACTCCATAGTGTAGTTGCAAAATGAAAATAGTTTTATTAAAAAGTATCCACTTACATTTAACATTAGTAAAACGAGCAACATTCAGCAGCTGATTCCCGATCCTAGCCGTGATCGGAAAAAAGCCGAACAAGCACAGGACCCGCTTCTCTTCCCTGACGCGTTGCGTGACCGTCACGTCTCTTTTTCAAAGGGTATAGAGACGGGTAGATATATAGTATGTATAATACTCTTATAGCGGCAGGGTTACAGTGGCAACCTCTAAACAATCACTGATACCATCTTAATCTTTGCATAATGGGCACATCACAGTACATAGATAATAACATAGTAATAAGATAAAATGAACAATGATAAAATCCCTAAAAATCGATATTCCATCAAAAATAAGTGTGACTAAAAAGGGGGTATCTGGAACTAGCTGAACACCATCTAGTGGTGGAAGCTAATAATGCACACAATCACAAAAATAAATAAATATATCCCTTAATGCTGGAATTCCTAACTAAGTGAGTGTTTATGATCATCTAAGTGAGCATTAAGGTTAGAAAAGGGGGAGTAAAATACAAAATAACATAAAAAGACCAAATCTAATAAAGAATGTATAATTAAAAAACATTCCATAAATTCCCTCATTATTTCAGATGCAAATATCCACAAGCCAAATCTCCTGTTACAGACTACGATTAAATCACTTATAACATGTACCAACCAAGAGACCTGATTTGAGTTTCTTAATACGTAACAACTGGAATAGTCAAGGGAAAGAACTAAAACCTATATAAAGTTAAAACCCTGAAATAAAGAGGAAGGAGAGTAGTGACAGTAAAAAGGAGGAATAAATAGATAAACATGTTCAATAATCCGAGATAAAACAGTTAAGATCAAATTCCACATTATGTCCTAATGGCGCTAAAGTACAGAGCTCATATATCCAGCGAGATTCTGACTAAGTTTAATTACTTTGTTGCCCCCTCTCCAATGGGGTTTCTATCTATCTATACCCCATACTTTTAAAGAGGATGGATCCCTATTATGGAACTGATCATAATGTTTGGATAGGCTATGTTTTGGGTAGCCATTCTTGATATTCTGGGTATGTTCCCTGAGTCTCTTCCAAAGTTCTCTCTTAGTACGTCCAACGTACTGAATTTGGCATGGACATTCCAACAGGTACACCACTCCTTCAGCTCGACAAGAAATAAATTCTTCTATCTCATATTCTCTACTGGTGACCGTCAATTTAAATCTTGTTTTTTTCTTCTTTATTTCCTTTGTATGTCTGCATGTATAGCAAGTCTTGCAGGGATAGAAGCCTTTTCCATCAAAGAAAGAGAACTTATTTTGAGAAGGGGGATCCAACACATTTTTTGCGATACGATCCCTTAGAGTTGGTGCCCTTCGATACGTAAACCTAGGTTTTTCTGGTAATATTGTTCCTAGATGTCGGTCGGCTTTCACAAAATTCCAATATTTCTTAATGTTTTCTATTTTTTTTGTGTTGCATATTGAAATCCATTACCAAAGGTACCATGTTCACAGAGTCTTTATCTCTGGTTGAGTCTTCTTTCAATCTACTTCTGTCCAAGGCCTCAAGAAATAGTCCATCTTGGTCTTTCTTTGCTCTGTCCCTTTCCATGATTTCGTTCCAATCATCAGGTGAAGATTCTTGCAATTTTTAATCAGTTCCTTCACTTTCTGTATTTGTTCTCTTCCTTTTCTTCAATCTGTTACCGGCTTCTTCTTATTCCTTTGCAAAATCATTGATTATGGTCATGATTGCTTCCATTGGTGTTTCAGCAGTCTTCCTGGCAGTAGTATCAGCCAACTGGTTTCCTTTTTCTTCCATGGGTTGTCCTCCAGTATGTGCCTTGACCTTCAGGATGGCTACTTCCTTTGGGAGCGTGACTGCTTCAAAAAGTTCTTGAACATATTTCCAGTTTTGAATTGGTTCTCCTGCAGCAGTTGCGAATCTTCTGTTGTTCCTTATAGGTCCATAATCATGGACTACTTGGAGAGCATATTTGCTATCAGTGTAGATGTTGGCTGTTTGGTCCCCTGCGGTCTCACAGGCTCTTGTGAATGCTACCACTTTGGCAAACTGCACTGAAAGTGATGAAGGAAGTAGTTGGGTCTCAATCACTTCCTCCAATGTTGTCACCGCATATGCCATGCTTGGAACCCCATCTTTCTCAGCGCTGCTCCTTAAACTCAAATCAATACAATATTAAGTAAACCTATATCAACATATAAAATATCATGATATAACTTAACAACACAATATAAGGTGCTCAGTGCCAATATAAAGTGCAAAGGTATATAAAGTGCAATCATATAAACACCATCCAATGTGGTATGCTGAACTTGTAAACAGTTGTGGTGATGGTTTTCAAGTGACTATTCATGCTCCCCTCCTGGGTCCCCACTCACCAGAAAAAGGCAGTAAATATGCCTGTTAGTATCCCAAGATCAGCATCTCCCATCAGTGATAGCTGGATTGTATGGACACTACAAAGGGATAACTCCTATCTTCCACCGGTATGATTAAAACATATGGACATCCTGGATCCTTCCCATCTTACTCAGCGATCAGGCACCCATAAAGATGTATAGCAATGAAGGAAAAAGAATGTATATAGTGTAATACTGCAAGGTTTATTCATAAAATCCAAAGATATTACACTTACATCAAAACACTTTAAAACGTGCAGAGAAACGCCGCCTTGGTGTGCAAACAATGGTCACCAGGCCTTAGCTTCAAGCACTCAACATTATCAGACCCCTATAATTCTACTCACTAGTCTCATGTCGAAAGTGAAGAGGTTACTCACAATATGAAAATTTTGGTACGACAGAATTCAACTTCAGAAGTAATGTCATGTGTTGAATAGTATTCTTTTTTTTTTTGAGCATGCGTAGTCTTGCGCTTTTTCATATGAAAACCGTACTAATGAAACGTAAATCGAATGTTGAGTTCACATCCGACAAAAATTTTATAGTCTACACATCCAGCTTTTGTCTGAAGAAAAAGCAAAATCGTCTGTCGAAAGCACCGTACTAACAATCCGAAAATCATCAGACAGCCCGTTGTACGAATTTTTCCATCTGATTTTTGTATCGTGTGTACAGGTCTTAAGACCCCATACACACTATACAACTTTTGTTGTCTGATTTCCTTTAGATTTACCAAAACCATGTAATGCAGGGGCCTGCCTGATTGCATAAAAATTGAAACTCTTAAGGTTTGACCTCATATTATATGGTTTGGGTAAATCTGAAGACAAAAATCTGCAGAAAATCTAATAGTGTGTATGGGGCCTTAAGCCTCGTACATACGGTATGATTTTTGGCCAACCAAACGTCTAATTTTTGTCAAAAGGGCGTGTGCCAGGATCTTGTCTTGCATACTAATGGTACACAATTGTCGTGCAACAAACACAAACGTAGTGACGTACTATGAGGAATGTCAGCTCTTGAGTGCCACTGTTTGGGCCCCTTCGGCTAATTTTGTGTTTGGTGAGCATTGATTCCGAGCATGCGTTTTTGTACTTTCGAATTTTGTGTGACGAATTTGTGTACTGACCATACGAAAATCTGCCGTCAAACCGTTGTCTGCCGAAAATTTACTAGCCTGCCATCCAACATTTGTTGGCTGAAAATTGGACAACTATTGTCAAAAGGAGCGAACTAACGGTAAGATTTTAGGACAACAATCTGTCAATGGACAATTCCCTGCCAACAATCGTACCGTGTGTACGAGGCTTAAGTTCCCTTTCACACCGGGGCATTTTTCAGGCGCTTTAGCGCTAAAAATAGCACCTGTACAGCTCCTGAAAAAAAATGACTAATCTGCAGTCCCAGTGTGAAAGCCTGAGTGTTTTCACATTGGGGTAGTGCGCTTGCAGGATGTTAGAAAAAGCCCTGCAAGCAGCATCTTTGGGGCGGTTTGCGAGTGGTGTATACACCGCTCCTCCCATTGAAATGCATGGGCAGCGCTGCCGAAGCACCTGCAAAGCGCTTCAGCAGCGGTGCTACACGAGAGCTTTTAACCCCTCCTAGGGGGTTAAAAGCGCCCCGGTCCCGCTCGCATAGCGCGCCAAAATGCCGCTATAACAGCGGTAAAGTGCTGCTAAAACTAGCAGCGCTTTTCTGCTACCGCCCCCACCGCCCCAGTGTGAAAGGGCTCTTAAGGTTTGAAATCATATTATATGGTTTTGGTAAATCTGAATGAAAAAATATTCAGAAAATTGTATAGTGTGTATCCAGCTTAACACTATCCGCCCCCCAGACTGAGAATGCTGCTGTCCAAGGTTGTCTCCATTCCTCCTCCATCCAGAGTAGAGACACCTTAATCTAGGAAGTGTGTTACTGGCTGGATCACCAGGAGGAAAGTATAAAAAATAAAGGTAAAAACTAATGCAACCACCACGTCTAAGGACTGGTAATCCGCAACATTTTGCATTTTTGTTCTTGAGCTTAGATGTGCTTTTGTAGCGCTCACCCCTGGAGGGGCCACTGAGAACAGACAGGTCCCCCCCCAAAGTAGTACAGAGGCTACCAGTTACACAAGCACTGTTCCATGCACACCGGCAATACAGCCTCAGTCTAGGGATGTCTTTTTATAATTTATCGCTGAATAACCTGAAACAGGAGAGGGGTTTGAGGGGTTCAGGCAACTGTCCCTGGTTTGGAGGGACTGCCCCTGATTTGGAACAAAGTCCCTCTGTCCCTCTTTTCTCTTCATTCGTCCCTCATTTTGGTCTGATCTATATAGTTGTATATAAAATATACTTTTTGTCTTTTAAAAAGTGTTTCCTGGTGCTAAATCTTTCATCCAATTTCAAAAATGCTGCATTTGTAAATATAAAAAGCCAATATAAAGGAATAGTAGTAGTAAAAAAAATGCACTTGTGGGTTAAACTAATATTTTTTTTGCATAATTCTCATTTAAGGGGAGTGTCAGGGGGTGTGTCCTATGCCTACATACTTTTGCTTATTGGTGTCCCTCGTTTCCATCTCAAAAAGTTAAGAGGTATGCTTCAGGATATTCCAAAACAACTAGTAGGACAAACTTCTAGCACAAATCCTTATAGCTGCGGGCACATATGAAAGCCCCGCTGTAGGTCTTATTCACAATGTCCCAGGAGCTGACTGCCACCTACCTTCCACAGCTAGTTCCACAGTGAGGGGGATAAAAAAGATCCTTCTCCAGACCGGGACTTTAGGACAGTGCCCTCCAGCAATGATTAATCTTCCCCAGGCCCTCAGCTCAGCACCTGCTGAGGCCCAAACTGCAAATCTTGTCTAAGTATAGCTGCCTCCCAGGGACAGCAGCCCCAAGAGAACTGGAACCCTCCTAGCAGAGGAAAAGCACTCAGGCCTCCCAAAACATTGATCAACCCCTCAGCCACCTGGACGCCCCCTTCCAGGGATTGGCTGAAACATGATAAATATTCATAACTGCATATTTGACTCTCTGCCCTACTGTATATTCTGGAAGATTCTCCTAGAAGCAGGTAGGAGAAATCAAACACCCAGCTTAGGAAGCCCTGACCAACCAAAAACTGCAGATCACTGCTCCACTGAATACAATAAGGCCAAAAACTGAATTTAGCCCAACAACATAAATAGAGGACAGTGCAACACTTTAAATATTTAGTAACCAGTTTTTATTTATCTTGATTTCCTCTGTGGATAAGGAATGAGCATTGGTAGTCTCTTCCCTGTTCTGGCCACCTCTTTCCATCACCAGGTACAGGGGAAGGTTCCTGGCAAAGAGTAGAATATTTATGTATTTATATACACCCTGCATTTACTGCAAAGTTTTACTACTCCATTAGCTATCTTACATTCTGGATAACAAAACCAAAGTAAAAAGGGAAGTCTGTTTGCAGCGGCCAAGACATGTGTACAGCCCTGTCAGGCAGTATTGTTAGAACTGTGGTAAGGAGCCTGGACCCTCCCCTCCCCAGGACCCTCCCCCAGCCGCCAGTGTGAAAGTCTGTGGCACAAGAGAACACTCACAACACTCAATGCCAGCAGCATGTAGCAGAGCAGGTATCTGCCGAAGTGACAGCATCTGTCTGGAGCAGCATAATGCGGCCCGGCCATCTCCTACTCAAACAGGAAGATGTCTAAGATGATTTTGAGTCCTAAGCTTTTGTCTGAAACCTTGCTGCTAATAATGTCCCTGACAGATGGATGACCTGTCCCGACACTACTCACACACGAAATGTGTGCCAAACCTGAGAGCCAGGGCCTTAAATGGGCTCTGCCTGACCCAAGATGGCTGCTAGGGTCACATGGAGTGGCAGCATCCAATCGGAGAGCTTCCCCAGTGACCCTGGAAAGCATAGAGGAATCATGTTCCTCCTGACTTCCTCTCTCACTACTATGCCACTTCAGTTGAGCGCCACCTGCAGTGGAGAAAATAGACTGCACCTGCCTACAAGCCCTTTGGCACTTAGGCCACTTTCTGTCTTTTTCCTGTAGCCAGTCCTTGTTTCCACTAGTGTCCTCCGAGGTCTTCCAATAATTAGATTCTTTTTACAGTATTCTGTGAGCTTTTTTTTTTTAATTTTAATTATGTGTATCTTTTACTTCCCCTGTACCTCTGGTGCATGAAACCTGAGACTAACAGAGCTGCAGACAGGAGGATTTACATTAGCTGTTCTTCTCTTCCTTATTATTTATTTTATTTCAGGTCTGACACTCCCAATAGGGGAATAAAAAAAAACATAATGGCAAAGGGTGGTTGGATCCGGGGTGGGGAGAAATGTTGCCACACCTGGAGTTGGGTTTTAGGAGAAATATTGTATAGGTGTACTTCCCTCTTTATTTACCATTCATTTCCTTTTAGTGTGGTAGTATTTAGGCTTTGTTACTATTTATAGTCTTATCTTGTATACAGATATGATTAATATTAAGTCCATGACCACCCTATCAGCACCAATACTAGCCCACTAAGACTTATTTTTAACTTCTGTAACTCCAAATGCATCCAGAACCAGCATTTACCAGCTTCTGTATAAACTTACAGTATTCAATGAAAGTAGGTTTCCTCCTATGTTTACATCAGTGGTCTCCAAACTGTGGCCCGGGGGCCAGATGCGGTCCATTGCTTGCTTTTATCTGGCACTTGGGGCACTATTTTATTCACTGATACCAACAATGTGGCTTAATCCCTCTCCCCCCGCCACTGAGACCAGTGAAGGTGCACAATTCCTCCCCTTGGCACCAACGATGAAGCACAATTCCTCCCAATGACACCAAAAATTGGGCCCAATGACACCAATGATGGGGTATGATTCCTCCCAATGACACCAGCAATGGGGCACAACTCCTCTCACTGACACCAACGATGGGGCACACTTCCTCCCAATGACACCAATGATGGGGCAGAATTCCTTCCAATGACGCCAACAATTGGGCCCAATGACACCAATGATGGGGCACAAATGCTCCCAATGACACCAATGATGGGGCACAAATGCTCCCAATGACACCAACGATGGGGCACAATTTCTGCCACTGACACCAAAGGGGCATTGTTTTTTCCCACTGACATAGGGACCTTTTCCAGCCACTCTAAAGTCTGCTGGACAGTAAACTGGCCCCTGTTTAGAAAGTATTAAGACCTCTGGTCTACATAAATCCTTAAAAAGTATTCCTGGTATGGATATCTATTTTTACATAGTTGCATTGGTCCAGAAATTGGAACGCAGAAGCTAATGGAGATCACTGAAATAGTGGTGTCTACTACACTGATTTCCAGCTTCTATAGGGATTACACAGATATTGAACATACATACTTACATTGGTCCAATCGGGACAAGCGTAACTGTGTAAAACATATCCATATCTGACATCTTCTTTATTATATTAAAACTAATTTCCTACTCCAAATATGCATATTTCAAAGAAAGTTTTATCTGTACATCTGACAAACCATTGACATCAATTACCGTATTTATCGGCGTATAACACGCACTTTTTTCCCCTTAAAATCAGGGGAAAATCGTGGGTGCGTGTTATACGCCGATCCCCGATATTTTGTGATCTGTCGGAGCGATCGCCGCCGACATTCACATAGCGTGTATTTTTAAATATGGCGCCGCGGAGTTCGGAGGGACTCGGCGGTGCTCGTTCAGCTGAACGAGCGCCGCCGAGGACACAGTGACTGGGCGGAGCCGAGATACACATAGCCGAGGGTTCTCGACTATTCTCGGCGCCGTTCACAATCACGCGCCGAGAAGAGCCGAGAACCCTCGGCTATGTGTATCTCGGCTCCGCCCAGTCACTGTGTCCTCGGCGGCGCTCGTTCAGCTGAACGAGCGCCTCCGAGTCCCTCCGAACTCCGCGGCGCCATATTTAAAAATCCAAACTAAACTTTTGTATGTCGGCGGCGACAAGGCTGCACGGACCACTGGGGCAAGGCTGCACTGGGGCAAAGCTGCACTGGGGCAAAGCTGCACTGACAAGGCTGCACTGGACACTGGGCAAGGCTGCAGATGGACACGATAAGGCTGCATTGATGGGCATTTAAATGTAAGTTTTTTTTTCCTTAAACTTCCCTCCTAAAAGTTTTTTTCCTTAAAATTCCCTCCTAAACTTGGGGTGCGTGTTATACGCCGATAAATACGGTATTTAGTAATATATGATTTAGTAATGCGTTCTTCTTGATTTCTCCAGCTCAGCCCTCTGCGTCTCTGGATATAAACAGTAATGGATCTCTGGAGTGTAGAGCAATTGGTGGATTCCCGGCTGCAGAGATCTCCTGGATCCCACATTCAGATGATATAAACATAACCAAAATTAAAGATTTGGATGATACTTGGACAGTGATCAGCACATACAAGTCTAATGGAGACAAGGCGACATGTCTTGTGTCTCATCCCACATTTGTGAATGTCTGGAGCCAGTCTATTGTATTATCAGGTAAAATTGGTGAATGTATGGAAAGTATGTTAGATCCTCCTAATGTACATATACCTGTATAACCAGCCTTCTTACACTACAAGGTGTACAATCAAAAGCCAATATGTTGAAGGATCCCACTCTATGGACCTCAAAGTTCTTTCCCATATAGCTCAAGCAGACACAGCCTACATGATGGCAGCTCTGCTTCCAATTCAGAAGTGCAACAGTGTTACCCCCCCCCCCCCCCCCATCATTAGAAGTGGCATTAGGTGGACTTCACTGGCGAGCCCAATAAGTATTGATGGACTTTGTAGGGGGACTAAGAGAAAATTGTAAATGTATAAATGTCCTTATAATTTTATAAGTGCTGCAGTACATATTTACTTCACTGGAACGGCCATTCTACTTTAAATACCTCATAGGTAGGATATTCCCTTACAGGTTGGTTATGAAGAAATACATATTTCCTAGTAGTAATGCATAACAGGAAATTCTCCTCTTTGGATTGATGGAGTGGACCCTATTTTTTGCTCTGCTGGCACAAATATATGTGTGTCATCATTAAAGTGTATGTAAACCCTAACACTGAACTTTTCTGATTTTCTCCCTTTTGGTTTATAAAATATACTGTTGAAACTGTCCTCTCCACCTGTGCTGCACTGTTATCAGTTACATTATTTTGATGATTACAGAACCACATCCATCCATAGCTCAGCCTGTTGCCCCAGAACCTTCCATGAGCCCCTCACTGGAGACCTCCAGCCTGGTCCTGCCTCTAGATATCCTAAGACCTCTGAGTAGAACTTTGAAGGCCCCTCTCTGCCTGATGCTTTATAAACAACTTCCTCCTCTTCTCTTGGGGCCTGAGGCTCCTTCTAGGTCTCTCACCCCCACCTAATGCCCTCTCTGCTCTAATTTGTGGCCCCTGAGCAAAGTCACCTTGGGGCCCTTTAGTGGATGTTGTTGATTAGGTGCCCCATTAATGCCTTTGCCATTAGCTGTTCTGGGGTTTGTCTGTAGAATGCTGGGGGATTTTTTATTATCACACTACAAGCCATACACCATGAAGCCACACTTACTTTATTGGCCACACCTCCAGGCGTACAGCCAGTGGTGCGCTATGTGCTACATGCATATTATAGTGGCTCTAATTGAAGTCTGTTTATATTGCCTTTACACTTTGAATGTCTGCCTCCTGTTGGTAAGACATGTGGATTTAAAGGTGTGTTATAAATGGGGGGGGGGGGGGGCATGATTATGTGGGTGAGGTTACAAATGGGGATATGATGTTTGTGAAGGTGTAGTTGTAAGTGGATGTGGCCAATAGAATGATCCCAGATTTCATTTTGAAAATATGGCCACCTTATCAAAGGATCACATTCATACTTGGGACTGGGTGTCAATAGAGAAGGCGAGGGACTCATGCTGCAATGGAAAAGGGCTTCCTGCAGGGGTCACTGCACCATGCAATGGAAACTGTATGTGTTTCTTTAGATAACATTATTAGATCATTGACATAACAAACCCAGACAAGATTGTAAATATGATTATAAACAATGACAGTAACCTTCACTGTGCCTTTTCTTTTGTCTTTAGGTGGTACTCATTATTTTTGGAGGATTATTGCCGTCATCATCTTCAGTTGTCTTGTCATAGGACTCTTTTTATACTGCAGATACAAGTCCAAGGCAATACCTATGTAGAAATAGAGACAGAATCTAAAGTCGAACTCTGAAGGGTATTTGCAATCCAAAGGATCAAGTAAATTAAGCACAAATTACCAGAGGACTTTCACCACTCCTGATGGTTCAATGATGGACAATGTCTGTGGCCTCCTTCCGGTATCTCTAAAGTCTCTGATGCAGCATTACTGGAACAGCAACCCAGAACAATAGAACAGAGGCTCCCAGGAAGAACAGCTCAGTTTATTGGTTGAGCCAGCAGCCTTGGCATAAGGCACACAGCTCAGTCCTAAAGCACATGGCCCTCTGGTGGCACTGTACCCAGTCCCCAGCAGCTCTCTCATCACAGTACCTCACAGCAGATGGTCTCTATGGGCTCAGCATCGGATCAGTCTGTCCTGTTTTGTGAGGCATAGTGGGTGCAAAGGTGGTAAAAGTAATTGGGTCCAAGACACTTCCTGGATGCAAAATAGGTTTTATTTCTTTTAACAGTTCTTTTATATTTTGCAAGGGAAAGAGGGTTGAGGCCAGGACACCCTTAAGTAGTTGCAATTTTAAAAGGCAGACTCAGAGGCTTCAAAAGGAGGACAGCCATACAGGAAAAGGCCCCAGCAAGGTGCCACTTCTGCACGTGCAGATTTGCTGTCCCCTATGGCTACAGTACTTAAAAGTTCCTAATACAAACATAACAGTTCTCTCAGCTTTATTACAACTTCTCCTTGTAGTTCTTCAGCTCTTTGAGCTCCTGGTCTCTCACCGGACCCTCTGATTCACTAACTCTGAATATCGTGAGCTCCTCAAGCCTTTAGCAGTGGTACCTCCCTCAAGTGTCACCCACGCTTCCCTGCTGGATCCCTAGCTAGTTCTCCGGCCGGCAGAACCTTGCGCTGCCCTCTTAATTTTGGATAGGCCCTCACACACCTTGGCAGCCAGATGTCCCCCGGGATAGGCCCAATCTCTGGCCTAGCAGCCCGGGGTAGATGACACACATCCATCCAGATGGCAGTCCGGGTGGCACAGAACCTAGATCACCTGACTCCACCCAAATATATAGGGTGTCCCAGCAGGCCAAGGAATTCAAGAAAACCCCTGCCCATTGGCTAAGATACCACATATACCCATAACCGCACCTTGAGTTGTCCTTCTCATATCTAGTACCACCAAGTGCTCAGCCACCTAGTGGTAGAAGAGAAAAGTACTACAAGGCCAAACTTAGGGCGAAATCAGTGGATCTCTAACAATTTAACTATGGTAGCTACACCTGACAAGGAATTTGGTGAGGAGCCCCCTGACTAAACCCCAGGGCGCTACAAAGAAAAATACAGAGCGTTATTTCTAATGAAATGCTTGGTTATGCCTTGGGTACCAGTAATGAACACTTTTACTCATCTCACCACTCGCTCCCTCAGCAGCCAGCACTTACTCAAATGTTCTCTTTTACTCTCTGGCTTGTGGGCAGTCCCTCAGCATCCTTATGCACAGTGGCAGCCTGTAAAGCAGGGCGCCACCCCCCTACCCATGCATCCGGCCCCTTAATCTACATGCGGGGCGCCGGACGCGCCGGACTTTACCAACTCAACTGTTAATAAAACTGCATCACATGCGGTCCTGCCTGGTTTGATACGTTATTATTCTACTTCAGAAGTCAGTACCCAGAATAGAATGATGAGAAAGAGAGCAGAGCCAGACCCTAGTGAAAATAGAGAGAATGGAGTAAAACTGTTTCCAATGTTTCAGGGTTGTAGAAATCCCCTTTCTCAAGAACCTCTTACCTATGGCAGGAGACACAGAAATGCGGCCATAATATACACCTGGCTTCTACAGCTCTTTTCCAAAATTGTCATTTTCAAGATCCAGTTGTGGAATCTTGTCCACAACTGAGGAACTAATTTATTCATAGCACCTGTCATTAGTCTTTGCATTGAAAAAAATCACTATAAATTTTATTTTCAGAAATGTAATAAAAAATGTACATAGATGTGTAGCTTAAGGGAGATATTAAAAAAACAAAACCAAAAAAAAACAACTTTATAAAAAAAAAAAAATGGATTTGTCATTAGTCTTTCTATTAAAAAAATACTATACAGTATATTCTGTTTGCATATACATAAATACATTGCACTGAAAAAGTATTCATACACCTTGAAATTTTCCACATTTTGTCATGTTCCAACCAAAAACGTAAATGTATTTTATTGGGATTTGATGTGATAGACCAAGACATAGTGGCATATGCAGTATCTCACAAAAGTGAGTACACCCCTCACATTTTTGTAAATGTTTTATTATATCTTTTCATGTGACAACACTAAAGAAATTACACTTTGCTACAATGTAAAGTAGTGAGTGTACAGCTTGTTTAACAGTGTAAATTTGCTGTCCCCTCAAAATAACTCAACACATTAATGTCTAAACCACTGGCAACAAAAGTCAAAATGTCCCTCTTGGGCATGGAGTTCACCAGAGATTCACAGGTTACCACTGGAGTCCTCTTCCCCTCCTCCATGATGACATCACAGAGCTGGTGCATGTTAGAGACCTTGTTTTCCTCCACCTCCCATTTGAGGATGCCCCACAGATGCTCAATAGGGTTTAGGTCTAAAGACATGCTTGGCCAGTCCATCACCTTAACACTCAGCTTCTTTAGCAAGGCAGTGGTCATCTTGGAGGTGTGTTTGGGGTCGTTATCATGTTGGAATACTGCCCTGCGGCCCAGTCTCTGAAGGGAGGGTATCATGCTCTGCTTCAGTATGTCACAGTACATGTTGGCATTCATGGTTCCCTCAATGATCTGTAGCTCCCCAGTGCCAGCAGCACTCATGCAGCCCCAGACCATGACACTCCTACCACCATGATTGACTGTAGGCAAGACACACTTGTCTTTGTACTCCTCACCTGGTTGCTGCCACACACGCTTGACACCATCTGAACCAAATAAGTTTATCTTGGTCTCATCAGACCACAGGACATGGTTCCAGTAATCCATGTCCTTAGTCTGCTTATCTTCAGCAAACTGTTTTCGGGCTTTCTTGTGCATCATCTTTAGAAGAGGCTTCCTTCTTCCTTCTAGGACAATAGCCATGCAGACCAATTTGACGCAGTGTGCGGCGTATGGTCTGAGCACTGACAGGCTGACCCCCCCCCCCTTCAACCTGTGCAGCAATGTTGGCAGCACTCATACATCTATTTCCCAAAGACAACCTCTGGATATGGAGCAGAGCATGTGTTCTTAACTGCTTTGGCCGACCATGACGAGGCCTGTTCAGAGTGAAACCTGTACTGTTAAACCGCTGTATGGTCTTGGCCACCGTGCTGCAGCTCAGTTTCAGGGTCTTGGCAATCTTCTTATAGTCTAGGTCATCTTTATGTAGAGCAACAATTATTTTTTTCAGATCCTCTGAGAGTTCTTTGCCATGAGGTGCCATATTAAACTTCCAGTGATCAGTATGAGAGAGTGAGAGCGATAACACCAAATTTAACACACCTGCTCCCCATTCACACCTGAGACCTTGTAACACTAACGTGTGACATGACATCGGGGAGGGAAAATAGCTAATTGGGCCCAATTTGGACATTTTCACTTAGGGGTGTACTCACTTTTGTTGCCAGCGGTTGAGTTATTTTGAGGGGGCAGCAAATTTACACTGTTATACAAGCTGTACACTCACTACTTTACATTGTAGCAAAGTGTCATTCCTTCAGGTGTACTCACTTTTGTTATGAATTATGATAATTATGAAGTGGAAGGAAAATGATAAATGGTTTTCCAAATTGTTTTTACAAATAAATATGTGAATAGTGTGGCGTGCATCTGTATTCAGCCCCCTTTACTCTAATACCCCTAACTAAAATCTAGTGGAACCAATTGCCTTCAAAAGTCACCTAATTAGTAAATAGAGTTCACCTGTAAGAGCGGCAAGGATGTGGAATTCCCTTCCACAGGCGGTGGTCTCAGCGGGGAGCATTAATAGCTTCAAGAAACTATTAGATAATCACCTGAATGACCGCAACATACAGGGATATATAATGTAGTACTGACACATAATCACACACATAGGTTGGACTTGATGGACTTGTGTCTTTTTTCAACCTCACCTACTATGTAACTATGTAACTATGTAACCTGTGTGCAAAAGAATTGAGACTGGAGCAGAGGTAAACCTTCCAGCAGGACAACGACCCTAAACATACAGCCAGAGCTACAATGGAATGGTTTAGATCAAAGCATATGTTAGAATGGCCCAGTTTAAGTCCAGACCTAAATCACACTGAGTATCTATGGCAAGACTTGAAAATTGCTGTTCACAGACGCTCTCCATCTAATCTGACAGAGCTTGGGCTATTTTGCAAAGAAGAATGGGCAAAAATGTCACTCTCTAGATGTGCAAAGCTGGTAGAGACATCCCCAAAAAGACTTGCAGCTGTAATTACAGATAAGGATAGGTGAACGATTCGGCCCGAGCATGAGTTCGGGCAGAACATTGGCTGTTTGGAAGTTCTCCAAACAACCAAATTATAGGGTCATTGGACTGTTTGTTCAGCCCGCCGAACGACCACAACGCACTACACCATCGTACAGTGCACTGAAAGCCCTGATTGGCTGAAGAAATGAAATCTTCGCCCATTCAGGGCACAGATCACTGTCAGAGCAATGATTGGACACTGTCATGATGACTGTATCCAATCATGGCTCATTGCTCTTAATCTCACCCCAAAACTATAAAAGTCTTCTTTCCACAGCTGTCATTTGTATTGTGATAGCGGTGTGGAGAGAGATAGAACAGGGCTCTGTTCCGTGCTATTAGACAGTTTGCGTGCTATAGTGTTCCATTCTGATTCTTTTATTAGTGTAGAATATCAGTTTAGTGTGCATCTAGGGATAGTTCAGTGTGAGTGTAGTGCGACCATTCAACTTTACATTAGTGTGAATGTAGGGATAGTTCAGTCAGTGTGAGTGTAGCGACCGCTTAACATAGTATATTTCATTGCGTTACTGCAAGTTTGACACCATATAGTTCTGTGCGTTAATGCAAGTTTAATGCAGTATACTGCAGTATATTATAGTGTATCCGTGGAGTGTGTCTGTGTCATGAATACTCAAATTAAAGTGCACCAATCACCAATTTCCATTGATTAAAGTGCATCCACGTACACATTTACACATCTTTATTACATTTTGTTAATAAGCACCCCCCACTCCCCCCATCATGTCTGGAAGGACAGCAAGGAGAGGCAGATGTTCCTATAGCGAATGTGCCACAGGCAAAGGTGGACGTGTTCAGTCCTCAGGCAGGGCAACATTTCCTCTGTTTAGTGATGTTGCCTGTGTTATCCAGCCACGGCATGCAGAGGAGGTGGTGGACTGGCTTACTAAACCGTCCTCATCCTCCTCATCCTCCTCATCCTCCATCACCCAAGCAGAGACTAGTGTGCAGTCCCCTGCAGCTGCCAGAGTGGCAAAATCTGCCTCCTTGTCCACAGCTATTCCTGCCATAGCCCCAGCATCAGGCATGGAGGAGTCAGCTGAGTTATTTGAACACAGCGTCAGCCACTTGCCCCTTGACGATGCACAGCCATTACTAGATTCAGATGTTGGTTCTGACTCTGAGGTTGAGGAAGGCAGAAACATGAGCCTACAGAGAAGGGAGAACACTGGTACACAAATTGTCAGTCATGTTCCCTCAGCCGCAGCCTATTGCCAAGTTGTCTCCAGTGGTAATGAGGATGGAAGAGAAGATGATGATGAGGTCACTGACTCAACTTGGGTGCCAGATAGAGCAGAGGAGGAAAGTGAGGGTGAGGCACAACCCCAACAAGGCAACCATCATGAAAGTGTAGAGAGCAGCCACCCTATTCCATCACATTGTGGAGCTGTGTCACGTACCTGGTGGTGGAGCCCAGAATGCAAGGAGTAGCCTCTCGTGTGCCTCTGGTTCGAGAGCCCCTGATAGAGAAGACAGGGACTCAAGAGCGCAGGGGGCCACAAGTGCTTGGTAAGTGGCAGGTGTAGAGTTGATCCGGACCTCTGGTGCAGCAGCAGGAGGACTATCAGGAACACTGGATCCACTGGCAGGAACTCAGGAACAACAGGCAACTGGGAGGTGTTCTGTAGTACAACTGAAGCACTGGAACAACTGGTAGATGAACCGGAACTCTTGGCAGGAACACTGGAACTGCTGACTGGATAGGGAAGCTCTGTAGCTAGCAGACACCCACGAACCAGCAGGCAGCAGGGAGGTGTTCTGTAGTACCACTGGAAGCACTAGCAAAGTCAGACAGGCCGGGTCAAAACACAGGTAAGCAGAGCAGGTACAAAACGGAACCAGGAGAATAGTCAGGGCACGGACCGGGTCGGCAACAGACAGGCAGGTAATAACTGAAGGATGAGGCAGGAGAATCGTCAGACAAGCCGAGGTCAGGGACTGGCAGCAAACAGGAGAAGTCAGGAACAAGCCGGGTAACAGGAATCAGGTAAACAGGTATACTGGAAGCTTAGGGTCACAGGGAACGCTGTAGGCCGGACAGCAAGGAAGCATGCTGACAGGCACACTTAAATAGGCCTAATGGCGCCAAAAGCTGTCACACCGCACGTCTGCGCGCCGCCGCGTGCACACGTGCACGCCCGAGTACCGATCGTACGTGCCCGTTCGTCTCATCGTGTACCCGCGTACAACCGCTCGTATTAGCGTGCACCCGCATGCGTCCGTTCGTGTCAACGCGTCTCCGAACGCGTCCTCTGGTTCTACTGACAATAGTTCTGTTAACCGATCTTCCGCCAACAGCTGAACTAACAGGACGTCTTTCATGACATTGCCCACCCCCAAGGGGCAGCCTCCGGATGCCCAACTGTGCCATCTTACTTGGATGAGATCTTTTAAAGGCAAGGATCAATCTCCTAGCATGGATGTTGGACTCCGGCTCCCAGGAGTTTTCCTCAGGCCCATACCCCTTCCACTTTACCAAGAACTGGACTTGATTACGTCTCTTCCTACAATCCAGAATGGACTCGACCTCATATTCGGTTTCTCCGTCAATGATCACGGGTTCAGGGGGATTGACCCTCCGGTTGACAAAAGGATCAGGAACTGCAGGTTTGAGTAGGGCAACATGAAAGACCGGGTGAATCCAGAATGATTCTGGTAGCTTTAGTTCGTAGGCCACATTATTAATTTTCCTTGTCACTGGAAAAGGACCCACGAACTTGGGACCCAATTTTTTGGAAGGACAAGCCAATCTTAGATTCAAAGTAGATAGCCAAACCAAATCTACAGGTTTAAGATCAAGCTCCCCCCTTCTCTTCTTATCAAACACCTCTTTGTTGTAGTTCTGGGTCCTTGCTATACCCTGTTTCCCCGAAAATAGGACCTAGCGTGATTGTCAGTGATGGCTACAATATAAGCCCTACCCCCAAATAAGCCCTACCCTGTTTCCCCGAAAATAAGCCCTACCCTGAAAATAAGACCTACAAGGACTTTAACTAGGGCTTATTTAGGGGGTAGGGCTTATATTGCAGCCATCACTGACGATCACGCTAGGTCTTATTTTCGGAGAAACAGGGTAGTCTCTTGCAGAAGTTTATTATTTGATTCAAAGAAGTTTAGGTTTTCTTGAACAGCTGGTACTGGACACTCCGGAATGTTAGTGGACAAGAACAGAGGATGGAACCCATAATTTGCAAAAAATGGTGTTTGTTTTGTAGCGGAATGAACAGAGTTGTTGTATGCAAATTCGGCAAGGGGAAGAAGCGGAGCCCAATCATCCTGGGAGAACGAGGAAAAGCAGCGCAGATACTGCTCCAGCGTCTGATTCGTTCTCTCCGTCTGGCCATTTGTTTGGGGGTGATAGGCAGAAGAGAAGGCAAGGTCAATTTTCAGGGATTCACAAAGAGCTCTCCAAAACCTCGAGGTGAATTGTACCCCCCGATCGGAAATAATATTGGCAGGGATGCCATGAAGCCTCACCACCTCCTTAATAAATGTCCTGGCAGTTTCAGCAGCAGTAGGGGTACCTTTCATTGGTAGGAAATGTGCCATCTTGGATAATCTATCCACTATTACGAAGATCGTAGTGTAGCTTTCAGAAGGTGGCAATTCGACAATAAAATCCATGGAGATCACCCTCCATGGCTTCTCCGGGACAGATAGTGGTTTTAACAGGCCCCAGGCCTTAGACTTGCTACCTTTATTTTGGATACAGGTGACACATGCTTCCACGTAGTCCTTGCAGTCCTTTCTTAATGATGGCCACCAGAACGTGCGCTGAAGAAGTTCAGATGTTTTATGTACTCCAAAATGGCCGGCTAACATATGGTCATGGCAAGAACTAAGAGCTGCCGTTCGCACCTCCTGAGGTACGAAGATCCTATCCTTAAACCACAGAAGATCATCTCTGGCCTGTAGGGTTGTATCAGGTGGAGCGGAAACGTTCCTGGAGGCTTGCTTGATCTGTGACAGTAGATCCCCTTGGAGTAACAGAAAGTTCCCTGCGGACAAGATGGTATCTGG
Source organism: Lithobates septentrionalis (assembly GCA_037952835.1). Taxonomy (NCBI): domain Eukaryota; kingdom Metazoa; phylum Chordata; class Amphibia; order Anura; family Ranidae; genus Lithobates; species Lithobates septentrionalis. Next base: position 474,248 of record JBBDGP010000289.1, on the reverse strand, counting down.
CGGAGAAGGTGCTTCCGAATCGCTGTACATCCGAGACAGAGCGTCAGGCTTGATATTTTTTGACCCGGTGCGGTAGGTAATATGGAAAGAAAATCTAGTAAAGAACAGTGCCCATCTGGCCTGTCGTGGTTTCAACCTCTTGGCAGTCTTTAAATATTCTAGATTCTTGTGATCTGTATAAACAAGAATCGGGTGCGCTGCTCCCTCTAACAGGTATCGCCATTCCTCCAACGCAGCTTTGATCACTAACAATTCTCGATCACCGGCGTCATAGTTCTTTTCTGCTTCTGATAATTTACGGGAAAAAAAAGCGACTGGGTGCAGAAGAGCCCTAGGCCCCTGTCTTTGGGAGAGTACTGCACCGACCGCTATCTCCGAGGCGTCCACCTCCAGGATGTAGGGTAACGTGGAATCAGGATGTTTTAAAACTGAGGCTGAGACAAACAGATCCTTCAGTGTAGTAAAGGCCATCTGAGCTTCCGTAGACCAATGGAACTTGAGGCCCTGTTGGGTTAATCTTGTAATGGGAGCAATGATAGTGGAGAATCCCTTGATGAATTTTCTATAAAAATTTGCAAATCCCACGAAACGTTGAATCCCTTTTTTGTCAGTAGGAGCGGGCCAGTCCAGAATGGCGGAGACCTTCTGAGGGTCCATTTTGATGCCTTCCACAGAGATAATAAGACCAAGGAACTGAATACTCTCCTGCTCGAAGACACATTTCTCAGGCTTGGCGTAAAGGCCGTGCAGGCGAAGTCGGGTCAAAACGTTTCTGACATGTTCACGGTGTTCAACTAGGGAAGAAGAGAAGATTAGAATGTCATCTAGGTAAATAACAACAAACAGGTCAAGGTAGTCTCTGAAAATGTTATTTACAAAATGCTGAAATGTGGCAGGAGCATTACAAAGTCCCAAAGGCATGACTAAATATTCGAAGTGCCCAAACCGGGTACGGAAAGCAGTCTTCCATTCGTCTCCCTTGCGAATGCGGACAAGGTTGTAGGCACCACGAAGATCTAATTTTGAAAACACTACTGCAGACCCCAGCCTCTGAAAAAGTTCCGGCACTAATGGTAAGGGATAACGGTTCTTGATTGTAATCTTATTGAGTGCCCGATAATCCACACAAGGGCACAAAGAATGATCTTTCTTTTCCACAAAAAAGATTCCTGCTCCTGCCGGGGATGTGGAGGGTTGGATGAAGCCTTTCTTTAGATTATCGTCAATGTAAGTTTTTAATACTCCTAGTTCTAACTCTGACAAAGGAAATATTCTCCCAAAAGGAATCTCTGCCCCTGGGAGAAGCTCAATCGGACAGCCATATGGCCGGTGGGGAGGAAGGGTCTCGGCCCCTTTTTGACTGAAAACGTCCAGAAAGCTATGGTAGACTTCGGGTACAACTTGACGGGTCTCGGCATCAGTTTCCCTGCACAACAGGGCAGAGGGAGCTTGAGTAACTTCTGGTAGACAGTGTTGGTGGCAATAAGAGGAAGGAAATTCAATTTTCCCTGAGGCCCAATCAACTTGTGGATTATGGGCCTTGAGCCAAGGCATGCCCAATATGATGGGGAATAGAGGAGATTCAATGACGTCCAGACAAAGTAGCTCTTGATGAGTGCCAGCAATAGTGGTGAGCATGGGTACTGTTTCCTGGGTTACTGGTCCTGATCTGAGGGTAGAACCATCGGCCAGATATACTGAAAGTCCTTTCGCCCTGGGCCGGATGGGAATATGATGTCTGGAAGCGAAGGACAAGTCTATAAAGCCACTGCAGGCCCCGGAATCAATGATAGCGCTGGTTGGTATATTCCCTCCTGGGAGCTGTAAAAGAAGCGGGACAGCCAGGTGAGACATGTTATTCAGTGAAGCTGGGGTAAGAGCAGGAGAGACAGAGAGGCACTTACGAAGCTTGGCCGGGCAAGTCCGTACAAAGTGTCCGGGTTCCCCGCAATATAGGCACAGGTTACCAGCCCGACGGCGTTGACGCTCTTCAGGAGTGAGGGATGGCCGTAAGAGTCCCAGCTGCATTGGTTCCGGTGTATCTGAGGTCATGGTAGTAGAAGCTGGAGGAGCGGAGTGGGGAGAACTAGGCACCCGGGGCAGCATCCAGACAGGACAAGCAGGGCCAGAAGATCACTCTGTACGTTGTTCTCTTAGGCGTCTGTCTATTTGGATGGAAAGGTCTATGAGGTCCTCTAAAGTCTCAGGAAGGCCCACTCGGGCTAGTTCATCCTTCAAGGATTCTGAAAGGCCCATACGGAACTGATACCGTAGGGCGGCATTGTTCCAATTCGTATCGGAACTCCAGCGTCTGAATTCTGATGCATAGTCCTCAACAGGTCTGCGGCCTTGCTGTAGGGTGTGCAAGGCTGCCTCTGCCGTGGCGGTCAGCTGTGGGTCTTCATATAGGGATGACATAGCCCAAAAGAAGGTATCCAGAGTATCAAGTGAGGTGTCTTTCTTTTCTAACAAGCGATGGGCCCAGGACTGGGGCTCGCCGGTCAGCAGCGAGATCACGAACCCCACCTTGGTGGCTTCCAGGGAGAAGGTCCTTGGTTGAAGGGCAAAAAAGAGTTCACATGAGTTGCGGAAGGACCTGAATTTGCTCCGGTTACCCGAAAACCTTTTAGGCGTGGGGACCCTGGGTTCAGGCGGCAACATGACCACTGATGGTGAAGCAGAAGTCCCGGATACTGGAGGTGTAGAAGCTGCTAGGGCCTGGACTTGGCCTTCCAGCTGGGTGTAGCCTTCTTGTAGGCTCTTTACTGCCTGGGTAAGTCCAGCAAGATGGCGGCAGAGCTCATCCATGGGAGAGGCTCCCTGCGTGGGCTCAGACATGGCTGTCCGGTACTGTCACGTACCTGGTGGTGGAGCCCAGAATGCAAGGAGTAGCCTCTCGTGTGCCTCTGGTTCGAGAGCCCCTGATAGAGAAGACAGGGACTCAAGAGCGCAGGGGGCCACAAGTGCTTGGTAAGTGGCAGGTGTAGAGTTGATCCGGACCTCTGGTGCAGCAGCAGGAGGACTATCAGGAACACTGGATCCACTGGCAGGAACTCAGGAACAACAGGCAACTGGGAGGTGTTCTGTAGTACAACTGAAGCACTGGAACAACTGGTAGAAGAACCGGAACTCTTGGCAGGAACACTGGAACTGTTGACTGGATAGGGAAGCTCTGTAGCTAGCAGACACCCACAAACTAGCAGGCAGCAGGGAGGTGTTCTGTAGTACCACTGGAAGCACTAGCAAAGTCAGACAGGCCGGGTCAAAACACAGGTAAGCAGAGCAGGTACAAAACGGAACCAGGAGAATAGTCAGGGCACGGACCGGGTCGGCAACAGACAGGCAGGTAATAACTGAAGGATGAGGCAGGAGAATCGTCAGAAAAGCCGAGGTCAGGGACTGGCAGCAAACAGGAGAAGTCAGGAACAAGCCGGGTAACAGGAATCAGGTAAACAGGTATACTGGAAGCTTAGGGTCACAGGGAACGCTGTAGGCCGGACAGCAAGGAAGCATGCTGACAGGCACCCTTAAATAGGCCTAATGGCGCCAAAAGCTGTCACACTGCACGTCTGCGCGCCGCCGCGTGCACACGTGCACGCCCGAGTACCGATCGTACGTGCCCGTTCGTCTCATCGTGTACCCGCGTACACCCGCTCGTATTAGCGCGCACCCGCATGCGTCCGTTCGTGTCAACGCGTCTACGAACGCGTCCTCTGGTTTTACTGACAATAGTTCTGTTAACCGATCTTCCGCCGACGGCTGAACTAACAGGACGTCTTTCATGACAAGCTGTTATTTCCCGGCCCACTTCCCACAGCTCAGCTGTCTGGGCGTTTTTTAGTACATGTGCAGCCGCACAGTTGCTATTTGCAAAATTTGTCTCAAGCACATCAAATGTGGCAAAAACAACAACCATTTGGGTACCACATGCTTGACAAGGCATTTAACCTCCCACTACTCAGCCCATTGGCAAGAGCACCTAAAAGCCACACAAAAGGGGCACAATTCTGTCCCTCCTCCATACTCACCTCAGTCTGTCCCTGCTATACCTTATGACCTCTCAGCAGCCTCCACTGACAGGGATAATGGTATAGCACAGGATGTCCCAGGTCCTTGCAGCACATCTGCCAGCAGCACACCACCAGCTGTAGACTATAGCCGGCAAATATCTCTGCCCCATCTGCTGCAGCGGTAAAAAAAAGTTCCTGCCACTCACATGCCCAGCGTCTAAATTCAAGCGTGTCAAAGCTGCTGGCTCTACTACTTCTGCCTTTCCGCCTGGTGGATTCTGCCCCCTTCCGTGAATTTGCAGAATGTGATGTACCACAATGGCAAGTTCCCAGTCGGTATTTCTTTTCACTCAAGGCCATTCCATCTCTCTACCATCACATTGAAGGCAATGTTGTGGCATCGTTGGGCAAGACAGTCAGTCACAAAGTCCACATTACTGCTGACACGTGACCCAGCAAGCATAGGACAGTATATTTTGTTAACAGCACACTGGGTAACTCTGCTTGTAACTTGCAAGGATGCAGGACAGGGCTCAGTGCTGTAGCTTGTTGTGCCCCCACGCCTCCATAGAGATGGTGATGATGCCATATTTGTCAGCTCTACCCCCGCCTCCTCCTCTTCCATGCCCTCCTCTGCTGAATTGTCTTATGAACCTCAAGTACCCCCTAATCGTTGAAAGGACTATTCAATGAGACAGGCTAAAAGATGCCATGCAGTGCTTCAGCTGGTGTGTCTAGGGGACTTGAACCATACCGGAGCAGAGATTCTTGCAGCTCTGCAGGGACAGGTCCAGAGGTGGTTCACGCCACGCCAGCTGGAGCTAGGAATGGTGGTGTGTGATAATGGCACAATCCTTCTGTCCGCCCTTAGACATGGAAAGTTGACACATGTGTTCAATTTGGCAGTGCAGCGTTTCATAAATAGGTACCCAGCGTTGGAAGATCTACTTAAGCAGGCCAGAAGAGCGTGTAGCCATTTTAGGCGGCACAGAAGGCTGTATTGTTTCAGGCAAGCCCTTAGTACGTATATACTGCTGATGTTCTCTATTTTCATGATCGTCCATCTGATCCATAAGGGGATTCAAAATTATCTCATGATATTTAGTCAAATCCTGGATATCAGCCACCGCTTGTCTGATATTATCCTGATCCATCTCCACTTCTTCTATTATGCCCCAGAGCTGCTATGTCCTCCCTAAGTCCCTCTATGACCTATTTACATGAAACTTCAACCACAGTTATAAGTAACTGAATATCTTTCTTTCTTGGGAGGGCTCTCAGTTGCTGTCTAAGATCCCAATCTACTGTTAGATCTAACTGGGGTGTACCATGTCCATTAATAAGTTTGTGAGACTGGGAATTAACATACTGCACCTGTTCTGTGGTTGCTGGTGATTCACTGCTGGGCCTAGTAGTGTCATTACTCTGTCCCAGAGAGCTATTTCCAGGGTGCTTACTGATCCCTCCTGTAAGCCCCTCCATCACAGAAACGTTTGTACCCGGTCCCAGATATTCCCAATCCAGTTCACATCCAGGAGTTATAGTATCCCTCCCTGCTATTGAGAGGCTGTGTTCTGATTGGCTATATTTTCCCATCAATTTTCCACAGATCCACATAAAAAGGGACCCTTCAGTGCCCCAGGAGAAAGCTGCTGGAAATATTGTGCAATAAATGCGTTGCGCTAATAAAAAGAGAACTTGTGTAAAACAAACAAAAATGTCCAAGTGTCGGTAGTTGTCATGAGCAGGTGTGACCAGAACCGTGTGATCTGCGACAGAGGACACCAAAACGTATGTAAGTGAAAATATATTAATTTATTAAAGAAAGTGAATAATATAAATACAACCAACCAGCTCCAATATGCAAATAACAATAGACAGATAAGTGTAATAAATCGGAAATACCAGGTTCATAAACAATAGCCAGGCCAGGGTCATACACAGCAGATCAGCAGATGGACAAGGGATGTTCCAGAGACATAAACGTAAGCCAGGCCAAGGTCAAACACAGGGAGAGCAGCAGATGGGGTAAGGAACACAGGACAGGGAGAGGATGGATGGGTCAGACTGCAGGCAGGGATGCAAGGTAACAGGTGGGACAGGATAGGGTCCGAGACAGGGAGACAGGTTCAGGGCACAGGATCAGATCACAGGTTCAGGGCACAGGTTACAGGATCAGATAGCTTGCGGGTCAGGAGGCAATGACGAAGTCAAGGCAAACATGTAAATGTTTGCCGGGTATTTATAGGCCTGTGATTGGCCTCAAGTGACACCTGATTGTAGGAGGTACTGTCTGCTCCACACTGCCAGGTTCCATCCGCTGGTGGACGCCAGTACTGCGGCCCAAAGATGATATACTATTAACAGGGAAAAGCTCTCCTGACAGTTCCAAACTGCCAGGAGACACCTGCTGGTGGACCTCAGTACTGCATGCCAAATAACAGGTCTTACCAGCGGATGGAACATTTCCTGACAGTACCCCCCCTCAAAGGAGCGGCCTCCGGACGCTCCAATTGGTTGTAATTGTCCATAGTCTATGGTATTAAGCAGAACAACAGATGGTGGCACAACAGGCAGAACAGGTGGTGGCACAACAGGCATGGGCACTTCAAGCTGGGCAGCGGGCTCATCAAGCTGGAGGGCAGTCACCGAGACATCAGGCTGGAGGGCAGCAGGCTCCGGGTCATCGAGCTGGGCAGCAGGCTCCGGGTCATCGAGCTGGGCAGCAGGCTCCGGGTCATCGAGCTGGGCAGCAGGCTCCGGGTCATCGAGCTGGGCAGCAGGCTCCGGGTCATCGAGCTGGGCAGCAGGCTCCGGGTCATCGAGCTGGGCAGCAGGCTCCGGGTCATCGAGCTGGGCAGCAGGCTCCGGGTCATCGAGCTGGGCAGCAGGCTCCGGGTCATCGAGCTGGGCAGCAGGCTCCGGGTCATCGAGCTGGGCAGCAGGCTCCGGGTCATCGAGCTGGGCAGCAGGCTCCGGGTCATCGAGCTGGGCAGCAGGCTCCGGGTCATCGAACTGGGCAGCAGGCTCCGGGTCATCGAGCTGGGCAGCAGGCTCCGGGTCATCGAGCTGGGCAGCAGGCTCCGGGTCATCGAGCTGGGCAGCAGGCTCCGGGTCATCGAGCTGGGCAGCAGGCTCCGGGTCATCGAGCTGGGCAGCAGGCTCCGGGTCATCGAGATGGACAGCAGGCTCTGGAACATTGGGCCGAACAGCGTGCACCGTAAGGGCAGGCCGGATTACAGGCACCGGCTCAGCAAGCTGGGTAACGGACCCCGGCCCAGTGGGCTGGGTAACAGGCCCTGACTCAGCGAGCTGGACACCGGGCACCGGTTCGGCAAGCTGGATAACGGATACTGGCTTGACAGGCAAAGTGATGGACTTCGGTTTAGCAGACTGGGTAACGGGCACCAGTTCAGCAGACCGGGTAACGGGCACCGATTCAACAGACTGGGTAACGGGCACCGATTCAGCAGGCCGAGACACAGGCACCGAAACTCCAGGCTGAAACACGGGCACCGAAACTTCAGGCTGAGACACCAACATCACGACATCAGGCTGGAAGACAGATACCAGGATATCAGGCTGGAGGATGGACACATCAAACCGGAAAGCAGGCTCATCAGGCTGAACAGTGGGCACATCAGGCAGAACAGCAGGTACATCGGACTGGTCAATAGTCGCTGGAGCGTCAGACTGGAACATGGACACTGGGGTTTCGGGCTGGAAGGCAGGCATATCAGACTGGAGAGCGGGTGCATCAGACTGGAAGGTGGGCACACCAGACTGGAAGGTGGGCACACCAGACTGGAAGGTGGGCACACCAAGCTGGAAGGCTGGAACGTCAGACTGGAGAGCTGGAACGTCAGACTGGAGAGCTGGAACGTCAGACTGGAGAGCTGGAACGTCAGACTGGAGAGCTGGAACGTCAGACTGGAGAGCTGGAACGTCAGACTGGAGAGCTGGAACGTCAGACTGGAGAGCTGGAACGTCAGACTGGAGAGCTGGAACGTCAGACTGGAGAGCTGGAACGTCAGACTGGAAAGCTGGAACGTCAGACTGGAAAGCTGGAACGTCAGACTGGAAAGCTGGAACGTCAGACTGGAAAGCTGGAACGTCAGACTGGAAAGCTGGAACGTCAGACTGGAAAGCTGGAACGTCAGACTGGAAAGCTGGAACGTCAGACTGGAAAGCTGGAACGTCAGACTGCAAGGCTGGAACATCAGACTGCAAGGCTGGAACATCAGACTGCAAGGCTGGAACATCAGACTGCAAGGCTGGAACATCAGACTGCAAGGCTGGAACATCAGACTGCAAAGCTGGAACATCAGACTGGAAGGCTGGAACATCAGACTGCAAAGCTGGAACATCAGACTGCAAGGCTGGAACATCAGACTGCAAGGCTGGAACATCAGACTGCAAGGCTGGAACATCAGACTGCAAGGCTGGAACATCAGACTGCAAAGCTGGAACATCAGACTGCAAAGCTGGAACATCAGACTGCAAAGCTGGAACATCAGACTGCAAAGCTGGAACATCAGACTGCAAAGCTGGAACATCAGACTGCAAGGCTGGAACATCAGACTGGAAGGCTGGAACATCAGACTGCAAAGCTGGAACATCAGACTGCAAAGCTGGAACATCAGACTGCAAAGCTGGAACATCAGACTGCAAAGCTGGAACATCAGACTGCAAAGCTGGAACATCAGACTGCAAAGCTGGAACATCAGACTGCAAATTGGGAGCAGGTTGAGTTACTGGCAGGATTGTGTGAGTGGGGAAGAACTTCCGTTTCTTCTTGGGCTTAACTACTGAAGATCTGTAGGTGAGGGGTGCAGCAGACTGGAGACGAGGATTGGGATATGGCAGGGAAGAGGTAACAGTGGCTGGAGGAAGTTCGTGTGGGTTTGCAGGCAGCAGGGAAGAGACAGGTGGGTTGAATGCAGGATAGGTACAGGGAGCAGAGACTGGATATGAGTATTTGTTTGGCAGCAGCGTATACTGAGCTGCAACTGTGGTTGACATGGGTGATGGGGAAACATACATTTGGGTAGGCTGGTGTTTGGTGGCAGAGGTGGTTTGTTTAACTGGAGCTGCTTGCATCATGTCAGACCATGCTGAAAGTATAGGTTGTACAAACTGTGCTTTTAAACCTCCCTGTCTAACAAAGGACTGAGCAGACACAATGCACTCAGCAATCACCGGTGAGGGACAGGCTGAATAGTGCTCACAAAAATCGTCTGGATCATCTTCACAAAGCCAAACTAGTGATACAACCTGATTTATATCAAAAGGAGGAGTGAAATCATCACGGCCCTCAGGAATACAGGGCAGGGCCAGCTCAGTACATAGTTTGATCAAAGGCTGCACCTCCCCAAACAAAATATAACCCTGATCGACCAGGGAGTGAGCCAAACGTATAGTGGCAAACAACTGATCACTAGACCATCCTCTCAAAGCCTGGCGGCAATAATCACCACTTTCAGATGCCAGCAGAGAAAGATAAATAACCTCATCGGTATTCATGTTTGCAACCAACTGAATCAAAATGGTTCCCCTGTGCAGCCACTTCTGGTCAGGGATGGCCTTGACTTACTGTCATGAGCAGGTGTGACCAGAACCGTGTGATCTGCGACAGAGGACACCAAAACGTATGTAAGTGAAAATATATTAATTTATTAAAGAAAGTGAATAATATAAATACAACCAACCAGCTCCAATATGCAAATAACAATAGACAGATAAGTGTAATAAATCGGAAATACCAGGTTCATAAACAATAGCCAGGCCAGGGTCATACACAGCAGATCAGCAGATGGACAAGGGATGTTCCAGAGACATAAACGTAAGCCAGGCCAAGGTCAAACACAGGGAGAGCAGCAGATGGGGTAAGGAACACAGGACAGGGAGAGGATGGATGGGTCAGACTGCAGGCAGGGATGCAAGGTAACAGGTGGGACAGGATAGGGTCCGAGACAGGGAGACAGGTTCAGGGCACAGGATCAGATCACAGGTTCAGGGCACAGGTTACAGGATCAGATAGCTTGCGGGTCAGGAGGCAATGACGAAGTCAAGGCAAACATGTAAATGTTTGCCGGGTATTTATAGGCCTGTGATTGGCCTCAAGTGACACCTGATTGTAGGAGGTACTGTCTGCTCCACACTGCCAGGATCCATCCGCTGGTGGACGCCAGTACTGCGGCCCAAAGATGATATACTATTAACAGGGAAAAGCTCTCCTGACAGTTCCAAACTGCCAGGAGACACCTGCTGGTGGACCTCAGTACTGCATGCCAAATAACAGGTCTTACCAGCGGATGGAACATTTCCTGACAGTAGTCTCTCAAACAGACCATGGATTCCACATATGTCAAATGAAGTGAAAAGTCTTGTATTCAAGATGAATCAGATTCTCTCCACCAGGTGAACACACCACTACCACAATTAGAAATGGACTCTTACCAAAGAGCCTGGACCCTCTATTATGGAAGGTCATGCAGGCTAGAAGTTAATTCTCCAGCACTGGTCACAGATGGGTGATAGGGGAAACAATCCCAGATTGGCCACAGGATGACTCCAATTCTCTTTCCTCAGGCCTTCCAGTTAAGGGAAATAATCTTGAGGTCCCTCTCTGTCCAGTGATGTCCACGAGTGTCTGGAAATACTGACAAGATGTAGGCCGTTATGCTGCCGGATGGTTCCCCCAGCTGTAGGGGCCATTTGAGGCTTCCTGAGGGACTGGGAGCCTGAGGACTCTTAGCTACAAATCATGAACTGATAGCCTTGTAAGGATCTTTGCCAAACATGGACCATATGGACTCTGTGCTACCTCTTATGAATTATTTGCCGATTATGGACTATGCTTCTAATGGACTATGCTGTTATGCATTTATGATTACCCTATGGGCATTAGAGCACCTCTGTACGGGATTATACATAAGAAGTTGCCTGCAAGAACTGTTCCTGTATATCTGTCTTACTTCAGTAAAGTTCTGGTTACTGCTTGGTCTGAACTTTTTCTCCTAAGTGATGTTTTGCATGGCGTATTCAAAGAACCAGGGCTTGTAAGTAAGGGAACTTAGGTTAAAGTAGACACTACACATAGAGTCCAGTATGGGTCTGCTGTCTAGTTATGGCTATATTGCTGAAACTAGGGACAACTATGTTATTGTGGCAGCCAACCAGCCAGGGGAATGGTGACTTGGCAAGGGTGTTGACTACTTTGGTGGTGAAGGGGTGTTAAGCTTGGCCCCTTCACTAGCACCCAGCTCCCACATTTCTGGGACTGGCCCTGCAGCACAGAGTACCTAGGGACCTAGCCTAGGAAGTCACAAGTGAGAGACATAGACGCCTCTGGAGGAGTACATGCATGTAATTACAGGCTGGTGTAATGAGTAACCCTGTATCCAGTAGCAACCTGCTGGTATGTCACTGGGAGTGAGGTGACAGGGAATTGCTGCGTTGATGGTGACTGATGCCTGCTCTGCTGTCCAGTCCCTAAATTGCTGTACACCGGGGAGTTGGTGTCTCTAACCTGTAGGGGTGGAAAGTGTTAACCATGAAGTTAGTTTGCAGTGGGTTGCTAAGGGGTGAGTGTTAGTTCCATGCTCTTGGGCAGAATGGCACTTTAAATGCAAGTTGTGCACAGTACGGCTCTCTCCCATAGAGCAAGGCTGCCTGTAGGTAGGGTGTAGACTTAGGATTCCCACTCAGGGTGGTTATCTTCCCAAAATTGGGTGTAGTTAGCTAGGAAAGGTAGTGGATTATTGGTGTAGTGGCTGCTTGCTCTTCATCTGAATATTTGCTTCGATATAGAATGAGGCACCAGGGAGAAAAGGGGGGATAATGACCCCACACATACACCATGGGCATGTAGGCACGTTGCGTACTCTTGGTTAGTCAATCTACGTAGCTGCCCAGTTTGAGAGGAAGGGGTTAATGCTCATGCCAGCTTCCCTTGTGTGTTTGCTGGTTTTCCTCCGGGATCCAGCCTCCCTCCTGTTTGATAAAAAGGGAAGAGGCCTGGATTCTGGGGGGGGGGGGGGGGACTGAGTACAGGGAAGTGGGTAACCTAGAACAGGCACGTTTGGAGACTCCAGATTGTATCCTAAGAAGCTTGTTGAAACGGCAACCCATTAGAACACTTCCAGATCATGAACTCCTTTGTTCGAGCGCTCTAAAGAATAGAGTGAATCGGGCAAATATCACATTTTGTTCAACAGATGGAGCTGATGACAATAGTAAATAAGTATTCATTTCCTAGGATCACCAGCTCCATCTAGTGGCCATGATGCTGTATTTTTCTAATTCACTCTATTTTTTTATGAATAAATAGCATTCAATCGGACAGGAAAATAGCCTTGCAACTGTTGATTTTTTCCCCCATTTACACACAAAAAAATCTACAAGTAGTTTTGAAGGATGAATAGACCTGCAATTTTTTTTGTATAGTTACACCCCTTAGTGTAACACAAAAATATTTTCTCAAATTTAATTTGTAGAGTTTTCTTGATTGGTTTGCTAGTGACCACTATTTGGCCACAATATGTAATTTTCAAGAACGCCATTAGACATACAGGATGTGTGATTCTGTTAATAGCTGTGAGTATCGGTGACATTGTCATAGCACATTTCTCCTTTTCAGTGTCATCATCTCACCTGCAGACAATGTATCTTCTGGCTGTCCTGCTGCTTCTATACCGGGATGTATCCTCCGCAGGTGAGAGCTTTATATTGGGGGTGAGGAGAGGAGGGTGGGGGCAGGGAGGTTACTGCTATAAAAAACAGAGTATGTATTTAAAGTTTATGTAAAACCAAAAGTTTTATTTTTAGCTTTTGACAGAGTAAAAAAAAGTGTTTCCCTTCACTTCCTGTCCCAGAGACATAACAGGAAGTAAGAAGAAATATCATATAAATGTTTCCAGCTGTATTAATCAACACCACGTCCCCTAATTGCATAGAAAAAAAAATTGTTAAATAGAAACCTTGGGACTTTTAGGGTGTTGAATCCTTCTGCCAGAGTAATACACCAATGTAATCTTATTTTGTTTAAAAAAAATGCATTTATTACAAATCCATTCAAAAATTTTGGGGTAACAATTCCCCTCAAAACATGAATTCAGCAAACCATATTCATAAGTGCAAAACCCATGACAGTTATGCACCTCCCCTCCTCTATAGTATATGTCAGACTAAGCAATGAGCAAGTGTGTGTTATATCACACTTAGGGGGAGGTGATTTTGTAGACTAAGATAAGAACTGAGAGGGCTTATTAGAGTGCTTGAGTGTACAAGACACAGGGTGCCTCCATGTTTCTGGCATGATCAACCATTTTTTGTTTTTGGGGAGGGGGTTTGCATTTGAAATATAAGTAGCCCTGGAGCAGGAACGCAAGGAAAGTCAGAAGTGATCATATATCATTTTGTTATGAGTCAGTAACTAAAAATATAGAAAAGGGTGAGCATGACAGCCAGGCAATTAGCATTTCCAGACTGAGAATGACAATCCACATTTTAATCTCAGATAAGGTTCCAATACTGTCTGCTAAAAAGACTCTGTATATGTACTGTATATAAATATTAGACCAAAATCGACATGCCTAATTGTAAAGAGTCCTGGTGATTATACATAATGCATGACTTTAAAGGTCAATAAACAGCGTGCTAACAAAAAAAAAAACTTTTGATTCTTCTGATTCCAGATGTTGTGGTGGGGAGAAAAGGTAATTCTACAGTACTACAACGTGGAGAGGATCTTGGAAATATAACGGGAGTTATATGGAAGATCCATCACATTAATAATTCTTCGTGTTTATCCTCATATGCTGACCTTGCCAAAAGAGGACCCCAGATATACAACAACTGCAGTACAAGAATGACACTTACCAATATAACACTGACCATCCAGAACACCCAGATATCTGATGGAGGAAATTATACCTGTGAGATGGCATCTCCTGAAGGGACCTTCATCACTACAACTATTTTACAAGTATTAGGTGAGTAATATCTGATTTCACCACAGTGAGAAGGTCAGTTCAGATTTAGCACTATGCTTTCTACCATATTGTATATATGCATATCACAAACCAGAAATGTAATCATCCTAATAAAGTATAGTTATAGTGCAAAACAGGACGAGGTGCAGGGCCAGTGCAAGGATTTTTGTCTACTTAGGTGAAGGTGCATTTTGGTGGCCTTCCCACCATCCTTCTGCCACCCCCTCAATGCAACCCCCATATGGCATACATATTATTTGAACATCAGAATCCCTTCTTACGTCAGAGCCCCCCCCTTGCATCAAAGTTCCCACCATTACTCTATACATCAGGGTGCCCAGATTTCCTCTTTACATCAATGTCCCCAGAGTCCCCTCTCACCTCAGAGTCTCCAGTTTTCCCCCTTTACACATTAGAATCCACAGAGTTCCCCCAAAATCGATGTCTGCAGCATTCCCTTTATAGTTAGTGCCCTCTCCTTACATTAGAGTGCACAGATTTTTCCTCAAATCAAAGTCCACAGAAGTCCCTCCTTACAAAAGAGTTCCCCTGCATTCTTTCCTTACAATCAAGGTTCCCAGATCCCCCCTTACAGTGCCTTGAAAAAGTATTCATACCCCTTGAAATTTTCCACATTTTGTCATATTACAACCAAAAACATAAATGTATTTTATTGGGATTTTATGTGATAGACCAACACAAAGTGGCACATAATTGTGAAGTAGAAGGAAAATGATAAATTGTTTTCAACATTTTTCACAAATAAATATGTGAAAAATGTGGGGTACATTTGTATTCAGCCTCCCTGAGTCAATACTTTGTAGAACCTCCTTTCACTGCAATTACAGCTGCAAGTCTTTTTGGGGATGTCTCTACCAGCTTTGCACATCTAGAGAGGGACATTTTTGCCCATTCTTCTTTGCAAAATAGTTTAAGCTCTGTCAGATTGGATGCAGAGCGTCTGTGAACAGCAATTTTCAAGTCTTGCCACAGATTCTCAATTGGATTTAGGTCTGGCCTTTTACTGGGCCATTCTAACATATGAATATGCTTTGATCTAAACCATTCCATTGTAGCTCTGGCTGTATGTTTAGGGTCGTTGTCCTGCTGGAAGGTGAACCTCCACCCCAGTCTAAAGTCTTTTGCAGAATCTAACAGGTTTTCTTCTAAGATTGCCCTGTATTGGCTCAATCCATCTTCCCATCAACTCTGACCAGCTTCCCTGTCACTACTGAAGAAACGCATCCCCACAACATTATGCTGCCACCACCATGTTTCACAGTGGGGATGGTGTGTTCAGGAGGATGTGCAGTGTTCGTTTTTCGCCACACCTAGGGTTTTGCTTCTAGGCCAAAATGTAAAATTTTGGTCTCATCTGAGCAGAACACCTTCTTCCACATGGCTTCTCGCAAACTGCAACCATGGCTTTCTTTTTACCACTTGTCCATAAAGATCCATAAAGATCAGATTTGTGGAGTTCACAACTAATATTTGTCCTGTGGACAGATTCTCCTATTTGAGCTGTGGATCTCTGCAGCTCCTCCAGAGTTACCATGGACCTCTTGGCTGCTTCTCTGATTAATGTTCTCCTTGCCCGGCCTGTCAGTTTATGTGGATGGCCTTGTCTTGGTAGGTTTGCAGTTGTACCATATGCTTTCAATTCCACTTTTCACATATTTATTTGTAAAACATTTTGAAAACCAGTTATCATTTTCCTACCACTTCACAATTATGTGCCACTTTGTGTTGGTTTATTACAGAAAAAAACTCAATAAAATACATTTCCATTTTTGGTTGTAACATGACAAATAGTGGAAAATGTCAGGGGGTATGAATAATTTTTCAAGGCACTGTACATTAGGGATGAGCGTAAGTTCGACTCAAACATTGGGTTTTCGCCTGTTCGCCGAATAGCAAACAATTTGGGGTGTTCGCGGCAAATTCGAAAGCCGCGGAACACCCTTTAAAAGTCTATGGGAGAAATCAAAAGTGCTAATTTTAAAGGCTTACATGCATGGTATTGTCATAAAAAGTGTTTGGGGACCCGGGTCCTGCCCCAGGGGACATGTATCAATGCAAAAAAAAGTTTTAAAACTGCCGTTTTTTCAGGAGCAGTGATTTTAATAACGCTTAAAGTGAAACAAAAAAGTGAAATATTCCTTTAAATTTCGTACCTGGGGGGTGTCTATAGTATGCCTGTAAAGTGACACATTTTTCCTGTGTTTAGAATAGTCCCTGCACAAAATTACAGTTCTAAAAGAAAAAAAGTCATTTAAAAGTACACGTGGCTATAATGAATTGTCAGTCCCGGCAATACAGATAAAAGAAGTAATTGAAAACAGCACGGGATCCCCCAGTCCATTACCAGGCCCTTTGGGTCTGGTATGAATATTAAGGGGAACCCCGAACCAAAAAAAAAAAAAAATTGCCTGGGGGTCCCCCCATATTCCATACCAGGCCCTTCAGGTCTGGTATTGATATTAACCACATCAATACTGGGCACCCCTTTCCTTCCCAGACCAATTTTCAGCTTTCAGCGCTCTCGCACTTTCAGTGACAATTGCGCGTTCATGCTAAATGAAATTTTTATCATTTTGTTCGCACAAATAGAGCTTTATTTTGGTGGTATTTATTCACGACTCCGTTTTTTATTTTTTGCGATATAAGCGAGAAAAGAGCGGAAATTTGGAAAAAAACCAATATTTTCTTCTTTCTATTTTAAAATATATCCAATAAAATCGAATTTTGCCGTAAATTTAAGCCAAAATGTATTCTGCTACATGTTTTGGTAAAAAAATCCCGTTAAGTGTATAATAATTGGTCCGTGTGATCACGGACATATGTACGCAAATGATCATGTACAGATGTGCGCAGGTGATCACGGACATATGTGTGCAGATAATCATTGGGACATGTGATTTTACTGTTAAATCTATGGGGGACAGGTGTTTTTACTATGTGGGAACATGTGTGCGGGGACATGTGTTTTCAGGCCAATATTGATATTGGCCTGTTTTGGGCAATTGGATGTAATCAATCTGAAGTCTTTGGAAAGGGAATAGTGGCTTGGCCAAATGTTTTACTCTGGTCGGTTTTCTTGGGTTGTTTTTAGTACAGATTATGCATCCCTCAACAAAGTCTTGACATGCATTTCTGGAGTATTGAATAAACCATCCAGCCTTGCTTATGTTTCTCTCCATTGCCTTATGGCCTACATGACTCGGGCCATGGGCTAGTTGCATGATCATTTTCTCTGTTTGAGATGGGACACATATTCCATTTTCTTAGCACAAGAGTCCATCTTGATCCTTCTTTGCTCTGTCCCTTTCAATGATTTCATTCCAATCATCAGGTGAAGATTCTTGCAATTTCTTAATCAGTTCCTTCGCTTTTTGTATTTGTTCTCTTCCTTTTCTTCAATGTGTTACGGGCTTATTCCTTTGCAAAATCAGTGATTAGGGTCATGATTGCTTCCATTGGTGTTTCAGCAGTCTTCCTGGCAGTAGGATCAGCCAACTGGTTTCCTTTTTCTTCCATGGGTTGTCCTCCAGTATGTGCCTTGACCTTCAGGATGGCTACTTCCTTTGGGAGGGTGACTGCTTCAAAAAGTTCTTGAACATATTTCCAGTTTTGAATTCGTTCTCCTGCAGCAGTTGTGAATCTTCTGTTCTTCCTTATGGGTTCATAATCATGGACTACTTCGAGAGCATACTTGCTATCAGTGTAGATGTTAAAAAAGGAAAAGAAAGGCGCCTCTAAGTGCAGTATGTCAAATTTAATAAAGTGCACAAAGGGTTAAAAGCACTTACAAGATTGTTGAGTGTTAAAAGACATGATAAAATCAGGAGTCCTGATGAAGGAGCCGCACATGCTCCGAAACGCGTTACCACCCCCTTCTCTACACTGACACCATCAGCCTTGTGTGTCCCACAGTGAATACAGGCTTCCCTGCTGCCTCCTCTTTCCAACACGCATGAGAATGCTTTACAGCTGCTGGACGGCTCTACACTGCTCTCTACCACCGTGCTGAGGATGGACACATGCCACAGATGAGGACTCCTGATTTTATCATGTCTTTTAACACTCAACAATCTTGTAAGTGCTTTTAACATTTGTGCACTTTATTAAATTTGACATACTGCACTTAGAGGCGCCTTTCTTTTCCTTTTTTATATCTTCAGAGTTGCTTCTCCTCTAACCAAAGTGCTGCCAGAAGTGCCATCTCATCACTATCATCCCTCTGACCAGCTACCCACCTCCACCAGAGCGCCCTTATCACCTATCAGTGTAGATGTTGGCTGTTTGATCCTTTGCGGTCTCACAAGCTCTTGTGAGTGCTACCACTTTGGCAAACTGCGCTGAAAGTGATGAAAGGAGTAGTTGGGTCTCAATCGATTCCTCCAATGTTGTCACCGCATATGCCATTCTTGGGACTCCATCTTTCTACAGGTGTAAACCCTCTGCAAACAGGATCAGATCAGAATTTTCAACAGGAGGGTCCTTTACTGGGCAGATTTCCTGCATTTCTTCTTCCATGAGTTCAGAGCAGATGTGGCCACCCTTCTCTTCAAGGTCTTCTCTCTCTCTAAGAAAACACTGGCAGAATTGATTGTAGTACATCTTTTCACTTCTATTTCTCCTAATTCAAGCAGGATTGCTTCATACTTGCTATCAGCCTTGCTGATGACAAATGTTTTGTCCTTGCTCTTTTCAAGATTTCATTTGCATATTTCTTCATAACATCTGTTCTAAAACATATCTTCCCTTTTGTACAGCACCACTGGCACAGGTTGCAGCTGCAGTTTTCTTTTGTGTTTTTGCCATGACATGGATCTTGGTGCATCCACCAAACCGGATCTATTTTATACATGGTTTGAAAGGGTTTGCGGTCAACAGTGCAGAATGAGGTGGTTTCACACCATTTAAGAATGCAGGATATACAGAAAACATGACAACAATCTTTTGGAAAGCCAACCTCCAGGGAAAGACTGTTCAGACAAATTGGAAACCTCTCAGTTGAACTTAATGCTAAAGTACTGGCACCAGTCCCATCTTTGCCTTCATTACCATCTTTTTATTCATGTTGCTGGTCTCTGGCATCAGATGAGCATAAACATTTGCTCCTCATCTTAGGCTATAAAAGCATTACATCTGTTGTATTCTCTTTTCTCTCCTCTCTCTGGGCTTCAATGCTACTGTGCACTTGTCTTAGCAAAGCCCATTCAAATCCTTGTTTCCTTATAATTGCAATAAAGTTGGTACTCAGTCACATCTACATTTACTGCCTCTGCCATGGACTGGACACATTTAAAGTAATTTAAACATTCTCAGCCTTTTCTTGTCTCACATCCAGTAATCCTTATTAATAATTCTACAACATTCTGTCCACTTTCTTCTAGTTCACTTTCATGTTTCCTATCTACTTCTTTAAACCATCAATAACCTTCTGATTTCTCTCTTCTGGCATGTGCTTACTTGTCCAACTACTGCTTCTTAACTTGCATAGTTCCTTTAATATTCTGGCATGCTAAAATACTAAATCAACCTGGTCTTATCAGTGTGTGGAACCTTTTCCCTTTTCACGCTCAGTAGGCTGGAATGGAGAACTAAACATTTAAATAATTATAACAATCATAGCTACCTTTTTAGGAATTTAGAAATCAGCATTTTCTTTCTTTGTTTAAAATGAATCCTAGAGTAACATAACAAAAACTAACAATTTCAACTATTTCACTTCTGCAACATAGTTAAACATTTCCCTTGGTCTTGTATATCACTCACATTTGAACATCACATGTTATACTAGTAATTTCATAGCTGGTCAAGAGTTAACATTTTACAGACACAGTCTCTCACACAGGATGTGTCCATTGAAGAAGGAGAATTAAGGGGGGTCAAAGGGGGAAGCTGGATGCCCGTCTCACTTCTCTCATCTTCTACAAATGATTTTTCAGTTAAACTTACAAAGACTTTCTTACAAAAACTTCTCATCCTTCTCATATACCATTTCCTCAGTTTCAGTACCTACAATTTAACTCTTCTGTATTGTTCACTTTTCTCATTTACAACTTTCTATAGTACTTAGATGTTCAAAAATCTCTGGCTTCAGATGGGCACCATCTTTTTAGGAAAATATCTGCAAACCGCCTGTTTCTCCTTTCTACAAATACACAATGTTACACAGCAATGTGAAAGGGAGGGACGCCTCACTCCTTTCTTACACAGAAATACACGAGAGGAGAAGGTGAGGAAACTGCAAAAGACGAGCAGACTTCTCATATCGCCAATGAATTCTCACACATATTTTTTTTCAACTCAACCGTACTTAGCTATCTTTCTGCTTATCAATAATTTCTTAAACATTTAGATAACACTTGAATTGCCTGGTCTAATTCTCTTTTGCTAGACCCATCAGTGATATGCTAGATGTTAGAAAAACATTGTCAGGCTCATAACTAGTTAAAGTTCCATCACGTTACATACTTTCAAAAATCCAATATTGTACACATTTACTCCTCTCATCCAACTCTGTCAATTTGCCATACAATAAACTAACATACACAGAAACCCAAGTTGATCATAACTCCTTCTGCTGGTATTAGATCAGCTCTGTTTTGGTCCAGCCTATAATAGTTTTGGTGTCTTAACCACTGTCCATATCTGTCTGTCATGTCTGTCATTCACTTGTGCCACTTCTACCTCTCTGGCTTCGAGAGGTCCATGGGAGAGCCGTGCTACCAATCTAGAGTCCTCACTCTCGAGTCTCTACTTACAAAATTTGTGGGTCGTCACCCAAAATTTCTCCTGGGCTACACACAGTAGCTGTCAAATGGCACATTTTATTACACTTGGCCACATAGGCCTGTACACTTGGCACATAGGCATTACTCGCTACACAGGCTCACTACTACAGTCCTCTGGTCAGACCTTCTCACAAGTCTCATAAATCTATTGACACCCCAAGCATAGAAACAAAACATCAACATTGATAATTATTATCAGCTCTATTGTTTCTGCAACAGGTAAAGTAAAGGAGTTATTTGGGTCAAACTGTGTAACATCAACATTACTTTAGTTTACAATTAAACTTACCTTAATCTCACCATCTCATCAATAGCATAAGACCCCTTCAGCCAATGGACCCCAGACACCGACTAATTACTTGCCACAGAGAGCAGAATAGGTAAGAATAACAGTTTCTTACAGTGGCCACTTGTCTGTTCAACATGAGTTTGGTGTCTCTCTGGCTGGGAGCCCACCGGACTGTATCCGAGTCAAAAGGCACCATTCTGTTAAATCAGGTTAGGGAGTCTCCAAAGCAAGACATTCAGATGAGATAGTAGATCCAGATCTTTGTAAAATATTAGTAGGTGCTTTATTCTTTTTTCAGTTATTTTATTTATTCCATCATAAGACAAGTTCAAATACATATACAGTAGATCAGGCAAATATTACATCCATTATCACAATAAAATCATATCATGTAGTAAATTAATTTGGTACCCGGACACTACTCATCAGCAAAATATTCTTAACCAAGAATCCCCTGTCCAACCATCCTGTAGTCTCGTACTCGTCTTAATCTATTTTATACAAAAGAAAATATTTTATACCAAAACAACAAAACGGCAAAAAAAAAAAAAAAAGGGGGGGAGGGGAAGGGGAGGGGGAAAAGTCAAGCTCCTCCATGGAAATGTACCTCAATTGTGCTCATGTATCAAAAGGAGGATTAAGTTAAGAACCTTAAAATAAGTGCTCCCTCTAACTACCCAGATTAATGTCAAGGAGGGTGCTTCCCTCCCCTGAAACCATAAACACATTCCAAAGTGACCAAGTCTTAAAGTAATGCTCCAGCTGGTGTCGCGCAGAAAGGACCAGGTCTTCTAGTTTGTTAATCTCTTTTACTTTACGCAACCACATTCCTATTGTCGGGGGCGTCAATGTTTTCCAGGTCAGGGGTATGCATGCTTTAGCAGAGTTTAAAAGATGACGAATAATCGATTTCTTGGTCTTCTCTGATATATGAGACACATGGAGAAGAAAGAAAGCAGGGTCTACTGGTGTTTCACTATCCATAAACATTTGAACGATACGTCTAATTTCTGTCCAAAACTTCTCTAGTTTAGGACACTTCCAGAAAATATGTAACATCATACCCCTGTCTCTCTGACATCTCCAACACAAGTCAGAGGAGTCAGGGAAGATTCTCTTCAATTTCACTGGCGTTCTGTACCACCGAGCAAAAATTTTGAAATTAGTCTCTTGAACTTTCGCACAGATCGATGATTCATGCGTAAATTTAAGAATACGTTGTAACTGTGTTAAGCTAAAAGGTAGGCGCTTTATTCATACACTGCAGTGGAGAGACACAACACACACCGACTTCCAGCTCTACCGGGTGGAATGAAAAAGGAAGTGTCTCTGACCTACAAGCATCAAGTTTAACAATATATACTTCATGAATATGCATAGGCTCTAGGCGTGTTATAAGTGTGACCATATAGTTTAGTCCAATCAGCATTCATATCTTCTTAACAGCAAGGGAACAGTTAAATAGATGGTTACATTATGTGACTGATAGAAAGTGAAAGAAAACATGGGTGCTGCCATAAAGGTACTGGATCAGACCAGCTAGATAAGACTGTCCATTTTTGGAGCAAAAAGGGCTTCTTATCTGGCGGTGAAGGTCATCACAGACTGAAAACTCTGTGTCTAAAAAGAAGCAAGAAAGTGCATCACAAATTCTTAAAGCGATAGTCTCTAAATATCTATAGATAGATAGATAGATAGATAGATAGATAGATAGATAGATAGATAGATAGATAGATAGATAGATAGATAGCGCAGATCAACATTATGTATATATATATATATATATATATATATATATATATATATATATATATATATATATATATATATATATATATGTATGTATATATATATATATATATATATATATATATATATATATATGTATATATATATATATATATATATATATATATATATATACACATGTATATGACTTACTATCTGCTATTGTCTGAAAGCTTTTGGCTTTCAGACAGCCACCCAACCTCAGACACAAACTAATCAGCAGGAAACTTCACTCTGATTATGGAGTCACAAATAAGTGGGCGGCACAGTGGTGTAGTGGGTAGCACTCTCGCCTAGCAGTAAGAAGGGTCGCTGGTTCGAATCCCGACCATGACACTACCTGCCTGGAGTTTGCATGTTCTCCCTGTGTCTGCGTGGGTTTCCTCCGGGTACTCCGGTTTCCTCCCACACTCCAAAGACATGCTGGTAGGTTAATTGGATCCTGTCTAAATTGGCTTAGTATGTATGAATGTGAGTTAGGGACCTTAGATTGTAAGCTCCTTGAGGGTGTAGGTACTGATGTGAATGTATAATGTATATGTAAAGCGCTGCGTAAATTGACGGCGCTATATAAGTACTTGAAATAAATAAATAAATAAATAATGGAAGCAAACCCTGCAATAAAAAACGCTGCAAACTATGCAACCAGATCAATCTATCCAAAAGTGTCACACACACAAATGGGACCTTCAATATCATGGGATCTTACAACTGTACCTCCAGCTGCACCTTTTGCATATCCAATGCAAAAGGTGCAGCAAAGGATCTTATGTTGGTGAAACATGACAGAAGTTGCAAGCGAGGATAAATTTGCACAGACATACCATCAAGGAACATAAAGAAGACAGTTTATGCATACCTCCCAACCGTCCCGGATTGCCCGTGAAAGTCCCGCTGTGGGAGGTCTGTCCCGCGTCCCGGGCAGCTTCATTCCGGGACAATACAATGTCCCGGAATTGCCCCACTGGCCGATCTGATGCCCCCCTAAAAATTGCCGCATTGCCGCTGTCCCTCACTGCCTGCTGTACTAGTTTTGGCCGCGACCGCTTCATTTCACCCCCAGACGCTGCCTGGCTCACTGCCAAAACAACTGGTTGCTAGGCATGGCCCGCCTGGCGTCTAACAACCAGTGACGTCACGACAAGGAGGAGAGTGGAGCCCCAGCATTTAGCCAAAGGAGGAGTCCTCTTCGCGCCTAAGCTCCGCCCCCGGCTCCGCCCCTAACTCCGCCCCCGACTCCGGGTCTTCCCTGAGTGGAGCCCCAGCATTTAGCCAAAGGAGGAGTCCTCTTCGCGCCTAAGCTCCGCCCCTGACTCCGCCCCCGACTCCGCCCCCAACTCCGGGTCTTCCCTGAGTGGAGCCCCAGCATTTAGCCAAAGGAGGAGTCCTCTTCGCGCCTAAGCTCCGCCCCCGGCTCCGCCCCTGACTCCGCCCCCGACTCCGGGTCTTCCCCGAAGGCTGTTCCTGCGCTGGAATAAAGGTAGGAGAAATGCTCCCTGCACTGCCCTGACTCTGAGTACACTCATGGTAACTCTGCTCCCTCCCATACACTGCCCCTCTCCAGTCATGCTGTACAGTCCCCCCATACTGCCCTCCACTACCCCCCCCCCATTATACTGCCCCCCTCCCATTTTACTGCCCTCCACTACCCCCCCATATACTGCCCTCTACTACCACCCCTCCCATCATACTGCCCCAATCCCATCATACTGCCCCCCCTCCTATTATACTGCCCTCCACTGCCCCCCCTCCTATTATACTGCCCTCCACTGCCACCCCTCCTATTATACTGCCCTCCACTAACCCCCCCATTATACTGCCTTTCACTGCCACCCCCACCCATCATACTGCCCCCCTCCAATTATACTGCCCTCCACTGCCATCCCTCCTATTATACTGCCCTCCACTAACCCCCCTCCCATCATACTGCCCTCCACTACCACCCCTCCCATAATACTGCCCTCCACTAAACCCCCTCCCATTATATTGCCCTCCACTACCATCCCTCCCATCATACTGCCCTGCACTAACCCCCCCTCCTATTAAACTGCCCTCCACTACCGCCTCCTCCCATCATACTGCCCTCCACTACCTCCTCTCCCATCATACTGCCCTCCACCCCATCATACTGCCCTCCACCCCATCATACTGCCCTCCACTGCCTCCCCTCCCATCATAATGCCTTCCACTGCCTCCGCCCCCAACATACTGCCTTCCACTGCCACCCCTCCCATCATACTGCCCTCCACTGACACCCCCTCCCATCATACTGCCCTCCACTGCCACCAACTCCCATCAAAAACTGTAAAAAAACTCTAAAAAATAAAATGGATAAAATATAATGGTAAAAAATAATAACAAAAATAAAATAACAACAATAAAAAAAAACTACTGATCCTGTTCACTGCCCTACTGATTATGTCTACTGCCCTACTAACCACGTCCACTGCTCTACTGACCACGTCCACTGCCCTACTGACCATGTCCACTACCTTACTGACCACTTTCTCTGCCATACTGACCACTTTCTCTGCCATACTGACCACTTCCACTGCTCTACTGACCATGTCCACTGCCCTACTGACTGACACCATTCACAGTCCACACTGACACCACTGGCGGAACTACCAGCAAAGGTTGCACTTGCAACTAGGCCCTGGCCTTCTGCCCCCATGGCCGGGCCCAATCTGCTGTGGGACCATGAAGGGTGATGGGATCAGTGGGAAGGGCTCTGGGCTCGAAGGGAATGGCCCATGCTGGAGGTCGGGGGGGCCCTTCATGGTTTCTTGCACCAGGGCCCCTGAAGGTTCTAATTACGCCTCTGCTGCACCCTGTATACAGCTCATCCAGTACCCTGTGCCCTGTATATAGCTCGTCTCAGAACCCCGCACCCTGTATATAGCTCATCCCAGAACCCTGCACCCTGTATAAATCTCATCTCAGAACCCTGCACCCTGTACATAGCTCATCACAGATCCCTGCACTCTGTACATAGCTCACCCCAGAACCATGCTCTCTGTACATAGCTCAACCCAGAACCCTGCACTCTGTACATAGCTCAACCCAGAACCCTGCACTCTGCATGCAGCTCACTCCAGAACCCTGCACAATGAATGCAGCTCACCCCAGAACCCTGCACTCTGAATGCAGCTCACCCCAGAACCCTGCACTCTGAATGCAGCTCACCCCAGAACCCTGCACTCTGAATGCAGCTCACCCCAGAACCCTGCACTCTGAATGCAGCTCACCCCAGAACCCTGCACTCTGAATGCAGCTCACCCCAAAACCCTGCACTCTGAATGCAGCTCACCCCAGAACCCTGCACTCTGAATGCAGCTCACCCCAGAACCCTGCACTCTGAATGCAGCTCACCCCAGAACCCTGCACTCTGAATGCAGCTCACCCCAGAACCCTGCACTCTGAATGCAGCTCACCCCAGAACCCTGCACTCTGAATGCAGCTCACGCCAGAACCCTGCACTCTGAATGCAGCTCACGCCAGAACCCTGCACTCTGAATGCAGCTCACACCAGAACCCTGCACTCTGTACACAGCTCATGCCAGAACCCTGCACTCTGTACACAGCTCATGCCAGAACCCTGCACTCTGTACACAGCTCATGCCAGAACCCTGCACTCTGTACACAGCTCATGCCAGAACCCTGCACTCTGTACACAGCTCATGCCAGAACCCTGAACTCTGTACACAGCTCATGCCAGAACCCTGCACTCTGTACACAGCTCATGCCAGAACCCTGCACTCTGTACACAGCTCATCACAGATCCCTGCACTCTGTACATAGCTCACCCCAGAACCATGCTCTCTGTACATAGCTCAACCCAGAACTCTGCACTCTGTACATAGCTCAACCCAGAACCCTGCACTCTGCATGCAGCTCACTCCAGAACCCTGCACTCTGAATGCAGCTCACCCCAGAACCCTGCATTCTGAACGCAGCTCACCCCAGAACCCTGCACTCTGAATGCAGCTCACCCCAGAACCCTGCACTCTGAATGCAGCTCACCCCCAAACCCTGCACTCTGAATGCAGCTCACCTCAGAACCCTGCACTCTGAATGCAGCTCACCCCAGAACCCTGCACTCTGAATGCAGCTCACCCCAGAACCCTGCACTCTGAATGCAGCTCACCCCAGAACCCTGCACTCTGAATGCAGCTCACCCCAGAACCCTGCACTCTGAATGCAGCTCACGCCAGAACCCTGCACTCTGAATGCAGCTCACGCCAGAACCCTGCACTCTGAATGCAGCTCACGCCAGAACCCTGCACTCTGAATGCAGCTCACGCCAGAACCCTGCACTCTGTACACAGCTCATGCCAGAACCCTGCACTCTGTACACAGCTCATGCCAGAACACTGCACTCTGTACACAGCTCATGCCAGAACCCTGCACTCTGTACACAGCTCATGCCAGAACCCTGCACTCTGTACACAGCTCATGCCAGAACCCTGCACTCTGTACACAGCTCATGCCAGAACCCTGCACTCTGTACACAGCTCATCACAGATCCCTGCACTCTGTACATAGCTCACCCCAGAACCATGCTCTCTGTACATAGCTCAACCCAGAACCCTGCACTCTGTACATAGCTCAACCCAGAACCCTGCACTGTGCATGCAGCTCACTCCAGAACCCTGCACTCTGAATGCAGCTCACCCCAGAACCCTGCACTCTGAATGCAGCTCACCCCAGAACCCTGCACTCTGAATGCAGCTCACCCCAGAACCCTGCACTCTGAATGCAGCTCACCCCAGAACCCTGCACTCTGAATGCAGCTCACCCCAGAACCCTGCACTCTGAATGCAGCTCACCCCAGAACCCTGCACTCTGAATGCAGCTCACGCCAGAACCCTGCACTCTGAATGCAGCTCACGCCAGAACCCTGCACTCTGAACGCAGCTCACGCCAGAACCCTGCACTCTGAACGCAGCTCACGCCAGAACCCTGCACTCTGTACACAGCTCATGCCAGAACCCTGCACTCTGTACACAGCTCATGCCAGAACCCTGCACTCTGTACACAGCTCATGCCAGAACCCTGCACTCTGTACACAGCTCATGCCAGAACCCTGCACTCTGTACACAGCTCATGCCAGAACCCTGCACTCTGTACACAGCTCATGCCAGAACCCTGCACTCTGTACACAGCTCATGCCAGAACCCTGCACTCTGTACACAGCTCATGCCAGAACCCTGCACTCTGTACACAGCTCATGCCAGAACCCTGAACTCTGTACACAGCTCATGCCAGAACCCTGCACTCTGTACACAGCTCATGCCAGAACCCTGCACTCTGTACACAGCTCATGCCAGAACCCTGCACTCTGTACACAGCTCATGCCAGAACCCTGCACTCTGTACACACACAGCTCATGCTAGAACCCTGCACTCTGTACACAGCTCATGCAAGAACCCTGCACTCTGTACACAGCTCATGCCAGAACCCTGCACTCTGTACACAGCTCATGCCAGAATCCTGCACTCTGTACACAGCTCATGCCAGAACCCTGCACTCTGTACACAGCTCATACCAGAACCCTGCACTCTGTATATAGCTCATGCCAGAACCCTGCACTCTGTACATAGCTCATGCCAGAACCCTGCACTCTGTACATAGCTCATCCTACAACCCTGCCCTCTGTATATAGCTCATGCCAGAACCCTGCACTCTGTATATAGCTCATCCTACAACCCTGCACTTTGTACGTAATGCACTCCAAACACTGCATTCTTTTATCCTTTTTTTTAAATGAATGTGCTGGGATATGTATGTATCCATGAGACTCTTGCTTGTGCAACAATAATAAAAGCATATTTTATAGATACAAGGAAGCCCAAGTTTTGTTTAATGATGCCCATTAAGCTCCTCCCACTATCAAAAGTTTGACCACGCCCACATTTGCCGCAGCGCGCTATGCAAGGTTACTTCCTTCCTCAAGTGTCCCTCATTCTGAAGTTCAAAAGTTGGGAGGTATGCATACCCTCTCTGTCAGCACCCCCCTCTCTGTCAGTCCATACCCTCTCTGTCAGCCCACCCCCTCTCTGTCAGCACCCCCTCTCTGTCAGCACCCCCTCTCTGTCAGCCCACCCCCCTGTCAGCACCCCCTCTCTGTCAGCACCCCCCTCTCTGTCAGCACCCCCCTCCCTGTCAGCACCCCCCTCTCAGTCCATACCCTCTCTGTCAGCACCCCCCTCTCAGTCCATACCCTCTCTGTCAGCACCCCCCTCTCAGTCCATACCCTCTCTGTCAGCACCCCCCTCTGTCAGTCCATACCCTCTCTGTCAGCGCCCCCCTCTCTGTCAGCACCCCCTCTCTGTCAGCACCCCCTCTCTGTCAGCACCCCCTCTCTGTCAGCCCACCCCCCTGTCAGCACCCCCCTCTCTGTCAGCACCCCCCTCTCTGTCAGCACCCCCCTCTCTGTCAGCACCCCCCTCTGTCAGCACCCCCCTCTCTGTCAGCACCCCCCTCTCAGTCCATACCCTCTCTGTCAGCACCCCCCTCTCTGTCAGTCCATACCCTCTCTGTCAGCACCCCCCTCTCTGTCAGTCCATACCCTCTCTGTCAGCGCCCCCCTCTCTGTCAGCGCGCCCCCCTCTCTGTCAGCCCACACCCTCTTTTAGCACCCCCCTCTCTGTCAGCAGCACCCCCCTCTTTTAGAACCCCCCCGTCAGCACTCCCCCTCTCTGTCAGCACCACCCCCCTCTGTGTCAGCACCCCCTCTCTCAAGAGAACACCGGCACGGCGACGCCTCCTTCTACCTCAACCTCCAGAGTCACGCTGAATAACAGCCATGGTGGCTGTGACTGGCAGTGTGACAGAACGAAGATAAAAAAAAAAGGTGTCACTCTCTCTCTGTGTTTCTCGCTCTCCTTCTCTCTCTCGCTTTCTCTCTTTCTCCCCTTCTCTCCTTCTCTCTCTCTTCTTCTCTGTCTCTATTCTCTCTCTTCTCTCTTTTGACGGGCACAGTGGCTTCATTTCACGGGGCACAGTGGTTGCGATTGATGGGGTACAGTGGTTGCATTTGACGGGGCACAGTGGCTGCATTTGACGGGGCACAGTGGCTGCAATTGATGATTTGACTGCCCCTTGGCTAATTTTAAATAAATAAACTTAGGCTTTAAGGGGGCAAGGGCAGGTAGGCCAGTGCATGTCAGGTAGGTCAGTGCATGTCAGGTAGGTCAGTGCATGTCAGGTAGGTCAGTGTATGTCAGATAGGTAGGTCACTGTGTGTCAGGTAGGTCAGATAGGTAGGTCACTGTGTGTCAGGTAGGTCAGATAGGTAGGTCAGTGTGTGTCAGGTAGGTAGGTCAGTGTATCAATTAGGTCAGTGTGTGTCAGATAGGTAGGTCAGTGTGTGTCAGGTAGGTCAGATAGGTAGGCCAGTGTGTGTCAGGTAGGTCACATAGGTAGGTCAGTGTGTGTCAGGTAGGTCAGATAGGTAGGTCAGTGTGTGTCAGGTAAGTAGGTCAGTGTATCAATTAGGTCAGTGTGTGTCAGATAGGTAGGTCAGTGTGTGTCAGATAGGTCAGTGTGTGTCAGGTAGGTCAGTGCGTGTCAGGTATGTCATGTAGGTCAGTGTATGTCAGCCAGGTAGGTCAGTGTGTCTCAGGTAGGTAAGTGTGTCTCAGGTAGGTCAGTGTATGTCATGTAGGTCAGTGTGTCTCAGGTAGGCAGTGTATGTCATGCAGGTCAGTGTGGGTCAGGTAGGTCAGTGTGGGTCAGGTAGGTCAGTGTGGGTCAGGTAGGTCAGTGTGGGTCAGGTAGGTCAGTGTATGTCATGTAGGTCATTGTGTGTCAGCCAGGTAGGTCAGTGCATGTCAGGTAGGTCAGTGCATGTCAGGTAGGTCAGTGCATGTCAGGTAGGTCAGCACGGTCAGTGTATGTCAGCCATGTAGGTTAGTGTATGTCATGTAGGTCAGTGTATGTCAGATAGGTAGGTCAGTGTATGTCAGGTAGATTAGTACGTTTCAGGTATGTCATGTAGGTCAGTGTATGTCAGCCAGGTAGGTCAGTGTGTGTCAGGTAGGTCAGTGTATGTCAGCCAGGTAGGTCAGTGTGTGTCAGGTAGGTCAGTGTATGTCAGGTAGGTAACACCCCCCTCCATACAACCCCACCGTCTGCCGCACCATCACCCCCCCCCCCCCCCCCGGTGCTGGGCTCTGACTTCGGGCTGAAGCCCCTGGTCTTTTTGCTACCTAGCAACGCCCCTGATTATGACCCTGCCTTCTTTTCTCTTAAACTTTATAAATCATATGAAGTTACTAGGCTGTATCTGCATGTGCTTGTCAATACCGTTCCTTAACCAATCCTCTCTCTCCAAATGTCTCCACTTTGTCTTTTCACATCCACAATCCTCCAATCTGGACTAAAGTTGTTAAGAAAATCGCACCCATAACTACTCCTGTGAACATATATTTTTGGTGCTGCGTTGCCTATTACTGTTACCCAAGAGCTCTGCTCAAGGCTTGAATATTGCCCAGGAAACTGACAATGAAGGGATAAAGGAGGGAAGTGTTTTGCCTTATGGGGTCATTAGTGATATCATGAGTGACAGCATAGTATGAAACCATACTTATTCTTGGCTTGGGTGGAAGCTGTAGCAGAAAAGATCCACGTGCCCACTACCAACAGTGATTGCACAAGTGGAGGATGATGGCTAGGGACCACCTGACTGTCATGAATCTGCAGTAATGTTTCATGCCCTGTCTGTCTGATTATCTCTGGTCTGTGTATCAGCTTAGGGACTGTGCTCTAACACCTGCATGTTTAAGTAATCTTCTCTCAGCATGGCTCCACCCAAGCCACTAACAGGAAACACTAATTAACACCGTGCACCGCAAGCCAGCTTTGCCCGAGCAATAGTGTGTTTAGGCTCCCCTGTGTAATTCTTGCCGCGTGTTCTACGTTTGATTCCGTGTACCGACTTTGGCTTGTTCTCCTGACTATGCCTGTCTGCTTGTTACCCCAACTTTGGCTTGTAGTCCTGACTATCCCTGTTTGCTTGTTACCCCAACCTTTGGTGTGTTCTCCTGACCATCCTTGCCTGCTTTTTACCCCAACCCTTGGCTTGCCCTTCTGACTATTCTTTGTTGCCTTGCACTGCTGCTTCCTCTCCATTCACCAGAGCCTGCCATGAGCGTGAGCTGGGAGACCCTGGGGGCCGCGACTTGGAGTCAGCTGCAGCGAAGTCCATCCTCACCATCAGAGGCTCTAGTGAAAACCTGCTGGCTCTTAGCCTCTGCACCCTGGAAAAGCTAATGCTTTAGCTCCCTGTTCGATCTGTGTTGGTGCTCAGGTAGAGCTGCTTTCCTGAACCACCCAGAGCTCCATCCGCAGCACTCAGCTGAAGGGTCCACCAGCTTAGCAGTGTGCTCCTGACCCCAGTGGTGTGCATCTGTCACCTGACACTGACATAGCCAAAGACCATTGCTGGTCTGCAGACCTCAGTGTATAAACACTAATCTAAGCGTATATACATATTCCTGAGTCTATCCTAAAGAAAAGAGGGATGAGCTTGTGGGAAGGTGCAGTGTGATGCAGGAACAAAAACACAGAGAGTACAGGTGCACTAATAGGCATATATTGTTACAGAAGTCCACCAATATAGATAGGCCCGGTGGGAAGGCAACCTGACCAGGAGCATTCACAAGTTGTAACAGCAAAGCGGCAATAGAGTGGTGGACCAGAGGTGCCAACAGCATCTGTTTCAAGGAGCAGAGTGAAGCCTGGCTGGTCTGCACCCAAACAGGAGGGCTTTCAGGAAGGATGGCATGTCCCTGCACTTTCCCTACTCCTCTGGAACCTTTCTCTGATGCTTGTCATTGTCTCTGAAAGACGGGTGACCTGTCCCTATTCTAGCCACTTACAAAATGTGTGCCAAACCCCGGATCCAGGGTCCTAAATAGATTCTGCCTGACCCAAGATGGCCACCAAGATCACAAGGGGTACCAGCATCCAATTGGATAGCTGCCTCCCTGTGACCGAGTAAACCATAGAGGAACTAGGTTCTGCTCAACTTCCATCCTTCACCTACATTGTTGCTGTAGATGAGCACCACCTGCAGTGGAGAAAATATACTGCACCTGCCTACAAGCTTTACGTATTACCACAAGGAGGAGAGGAGCGGGGAGCTACAGTAATTCCAAAGTTGGAGCAGGAAGCATGTTCAGCTTCTACAAGAGGGTTATTTGATATGAATAAAGTGATAAAGATACATCATTAAATGAGAGTTGCAGGAAAGTAAATTATAAATGACAGTGAAGGATAAGTGCAATATGTTAATTACACCCAACTCCATTTATCCTTTCCTGGATATGGCACTTCAAAAACTGTGCTGAGAGTGCTGTCATTTTTAATTTTTTAAGTAACATTTTATATTTTGTTACAGTGCCTTGCAAAAGTATTCGGCCCCCTTGAACTTTTCAACCTTTTGCCACATTTCAGGCTTCAAACATAAAGATATAAAATTTAAATTTTTTGTGAAGAATCACCAACAAGTGGGACACAATTGTGAAGTGGAACGAAATCTATTGGATTTTTTAAACTTTTTTAGCAAATAAAAAACTGAAAAGTGGTGCGTGCAAAATTATTCGGCCCCTTTACTTTCAGTGCAGAAAACTCACTCCAGAAGTTCAGCGAGGATCTCTGAATGATCCAATGTTGTCCTAAATGACTGATGGTGATAAATAGAATCCACCTGTGTGTAATCAAGTCTCTGTATAAATGCACCTGCTCTGTGATAGTCTCAGGGTTCTGTTGAAAGCGCAGAGAGCATCATGAAGACCAAGGAACACACCAGGCAGGTCCGTAATACTGTTGTGGAGAAGTTTAAAGCCGGATTTGGATACAAAAAGATTTCCCAAGCTTTAAACATCCCAAGGAGCACTGTGCAAGCGATCATTTTGAAATGGAAGGAGTATCAGACCACTGCAAATCTACCAAGACCTGGCTGTCCCTCTAAACTTTCAGCTCAGACAAGGAGAAGACTGATCAGAGATGCAGCCAAGAGGCCCATGATCACTCTGGATGAACTGCAGAGAACTACAGCTGAGGTGGGAGAGTCTGTCCATAGGACAACAATCAGTCGTACACATCACAAATCTGGCCTTTATGGAAGAGTGGCAAGAAGAAAGCCATTTCTCAAAGATATCCATAAAAAGTCTCGTCTAAAGTTTGCCACAAGCCACCTGGGAGACACACCAAACATGTGGAAGAAGGTGCTCTGGTCCGATGAAACCAAAATCGAACTTTTTGGCCACAATGCAAAACGATATGTTTGGCGTAAAAGCAACACAGCTCATCACCCTCAACGCACCATCCCCACTGTCAAACATGGTGGTGGCAGCATCATGGTTTGGGCCTGCTTTTCTTCAGCAGTGACAGGGAAGATGGTTAAAATTGAGGGGAAGTTGGATGCAGCCAAATACAGGACCATTCTGGATGAAAACCTGTTGGAGTCTGCAAAAGACCTGAAACTGGGACGGAGATTTATCTTCCAACAAGACAATGATCCCAAACATACAGCAAAATCTACAAAGGAATGGTTCACAAATAAACGTATCCAGGTGTTAGAATGGCCAAGTCAAAGTCCAGACCCGAATCCAATCGAGAATCTGTGGAAAGAGCTGAAAACTGCTGTTCACAAACGCTCTCCATCCAACCTCACTGAGCTCGAGCTGTTTTGCAAGGAAGAATGGGCAAGAATTTCAGTCTCTCGATGTGCAAAACTGATAGAGACATACCCCAAGCGACTTGCAGCTCTATTCGCAGCAAAAGGTGGCTCTACAAAGTATTAACGCAAGGGGGCCGAATAATTTTGCACGCCCCACTTTTCATTTTTTTATTAGTTAAAAAAGTTTCAACAATCCAATAGATTTCGTTCCACTTCACAATTGTGTCCCACTTGTTGGTGATTCTTCACAAAAAATAAAAATTTTATATCTTTATGTTTGAAGCCTGAAATGTGGCAAAAGGTTGAAAAGTTCAAGGGGGCCGAATACTTTCGCAAGGCACTGTATATTTAAACAGATATGTGGGCATGTGCTAGGGATATGTATGTGTAGGTTTGTGTTGAGAAATGTTTTATTGCTTTTGCAGAGTATCCTGATAAATTTTGTTGTATATATACAATGAAAATAAAGGTGTCCGTTTATGAAGCAGTGAACAGCGGTGATCCCGAGGATCGCCACTGATCACAGTCTATAAACAGTTTATGAGACAGAGATGATCGGGAGAGGACATGTTCTCCCGCCGATGATCTCCGCACACTGAGAATCCTCATTGACTGACACAGAAACGGACAGTTTATGAAGCTGTGATCGGCGATCTGTTTCAGAATTCACATTCCCCGAATCACCAGCTCAGAGGTGGAGAATCGGGGTGTGAAGAGAGAATCCCGGGAGATCTGAGGAGGAAGGAGGAAGATTATTATCTTCCTTCTACCTCATTCAGACCCTCCAAGACAGTAACCATGCCCCCCTGTCATATTTATGTGTATACATATATATTTTTAATGTGTGTATATATATATATATATATATATATATATATATATATATATATATATATATATATAAAAACGTGTGTGTATATATGTGGTGTATATATAACGTGTGTGTGTGTATATATGTATGTGTACATATATATATGTATGTGTACATAAACAGCTCAGATTGATTGTACATAGTTTTTTTGGTTCTGTCCTGAATTTGAATGTGTTGTGCATTTCCCACTGTTGCCAGCAGGTGTCACTGGTACCACAGGACAGTGTGAGAATAACAAATAAGTTAAGCTGTAATGAATATTCTGTTTCCAGAAACAGCCCAGTAGGAGGTTCCTGCCGCTGTGCATTCTGGGAAGGGGTATTTATTGGACAGATGCCATGTGCTCTAATCAGTTCTCAGTTCTCACCTCGTGGCCCTCCAGGCCGGAGGCTACGTTGCTGCAAGCTCTGCAAGTAGGCCCAGAAGCCTGTCTGGGGCTTACTAGTCCAGAGGTGGTCCTTAGGCTGTCTTTCGTGTTTGGAAGAAGCTGAGCCAAGCTGAGGAGATCCAGGGGAGGACCCTTGCTAGAGAGAGCCAAGATGAAGGCTGGTCTCTCAGAAGGGCCTGGTGACTTACTTGGAGGACGCACCTACATCTAACCTACCCTCACAGTACCGCCGGATGGCTTAATGGTTCTGGTACTGTGAAGCTGTTCTACAATCCAATCAAGGTAATACATTCCTGGCTGCTAA
The DNA here is from genome assembly GCA_037952835.1 of Lithobates septentrionalis. Taxonomy (NCBI): domain Eukaryota; kingdom Metazoa; phylum Chordata; class Amphibia; order Anura; family Ranidae; genus Lithobates; species Lithobates septentrionalis. Next base: position 438,111 of record JBBDGP010000289.1, on the reverse strand, counting down.
GTTTGTGAGAGAGACTTATCCAGGCATCTACTGGCTGCTAAGTCTGTGAGAGAGACCTACCCAGGTATTCAAGATCTGCTGAAAGAAAGCTGAGTTTTGTCATTTGATTCAAGGAGTCTGTAAGTGATCTGCTAAAAAGGTATCTGAAACCTCCACTCAACCTCTTTTCTACAACCTTTCTCAAGTTTCAATTAAAGCATTGAAAAACACCTAAAGTGACTGGTGCCCGCATTTGTTCAAACTTCCCATTATAGCCATGGCCTCAGCCCTGGGATGAATGTAAGTTCGCTCCCTGTATCTGGAGCTACCATTTTTGCTCCCAGTATACCCAGGGGGTGCTATATATATATATATATATATATATATATATATATATATATATATATATATATATATATGGGGACTCTTTATTTTATTAGCATTAACCACACCGTCTGTCCGTGTACTGAGAAGTGATAATTTATCACTGCTTAAACAGGAAGTAAACCCTGCAAAGCCTACAAATTAAAAGCATAATGGGCTAGTATGCATTGTATACTAGCCCATTATGTGATTCTTACCTGCAAACAAATCCATTGCTGCCCCCTGTGCTGGCTGTGTCCATTTTCGCCCCTCTTCCTTCCGGAGTCTGTGACTGGCCGGAGCCGCGTGACGTCACTCCCGCGCATGTGCACTGGAGCCATCAGTCACGGGCACACGCTGGGGGAAGAAATGGCACGGTGGTCCGTTTCTTCACAGCGCACTACAAGTGAAATATGTCCTAAACGACACACGTTTAGGAGATATTTCCACTACCTATAGGTAAGCCTTATTCTAGGCTTACCTATAGGTAATTGTCACACAAAAGGGTTTACAACCACTTTAATAAACTGACATCTCTGTGTTTTGGTGAATTTCTGGTACTGTAATCACGTAAAGTCTCACGAGATTCCAGTATCAGGGGCTGTTCTCCACTCTTTGAAATGTTTTTAGATCACTTCACTCCTCCAAAGGAGAAGCGATCTACAAACCTTCATAAACGGGCACACAGAGGAGAAAGATCTCCTTTGAGAATGCCGGAGAATGAAGCAGTGAAATTTTTTCATTGCTTCATAAACGGACACCAAAGTATATTATCTCATCTTATCAATTCGTGGCTCTTCACTTCCTGTTCTGCTATTTTATGAATAAAGTCTCTGCAAATAATGACCCCAACAGACCTCCTTTGCAGCAACTAATTCATTCTGAAAATTGCAGGAACATAAAGTAAAGAGCTCACCGAAAAAAAGTATTGCATTACCAGTGCCCCATTACAGTTTTTAAAGCACTCATTACACCTACTGTACCTTCCAATGTCCTTTTCAATTATAGTTTTTGAATATCTCATTTTAATTCATCCCTCTGCAGTTCCATCCATAAGGGAGGAACAAAAAGAATACAGAAAGGAAGGGAGAGGGAAGAAAGGGCACCATATTATAAATTGTGCAAAGCCCTTCCATGTGCAACTTCATTTAGTTCTAAATCGGGGGGCCTTCAGCTGCCATTGTGATGGGCTTCTGGTGTGTCCCTGCACCTTTATGGGTTGCCATCAGGCATACATGCCCTTTTATGTATCTATTCCTTTATATGCTCCAGCATGGAGGCTGTCATAATTTAGAGTTAGGACCTCCCTATGCAGAGGTCCTAATCTCGATTTTTCACGCAAATTGTTACACAATGTATTTGTTTTTGTTTTTTTAGCAGGCTACCTGGTAAGTGTGCTGAAAAAATGTGTTGTTTGCTCTGTTCAAAGCCCTTCCATGTGCACCCTACTTTAAAAGCTAATTATAAATTGGGACGGTCGCCACCCTTGTTTAGATTATAAATTCAGATTTACTGGATACCTTTAGGCCTATTGCACACTGGACGTTAAAATAACGTTATAAAAACGACAGTAGCTTTGCAGTGAGTTTTTCAAAGTTTTTCAGCGGTTTTTTTTTTTCAATGGGATCAAAAACGTTAAACGCTGGTGAGCCACGTTTTTGAGCATTTATCAGTGGTTTTTTGCAGTTTTAGCCGTTTTTTGACATTAGAGCGTTTTTACAGCTGGAAAAACTCCTCTCAGAACCCACTAGTTTTGGGGGTTTTTTACCGCCAAAAAACACCCCAGCCAAAAACAGTTGCTAATAGCCTATGTGTGCATGGACACATAGGGGTTGATTTACTAAAGGAAAATCCACTTTGCACTGCAAGTGCACTTGAAAGTGCACCGAAAGTGCACTTGGAAGTGCAGTCACTGTAGATCTGGGCAGAAGATCTGAAATGAGGGGAAGCTCTGCTGATTTTATCATCCAATCATATGCAAGCTAAAATGCTGTTTTTTTTATTTTCCTTGCATGTCCCCCTCAGATCTACAGTGACTGCACTTTCAAGTGCACTTGCAGTGCACTTGTAGTGCAAAGTGAATTTGCCTTTAGTAAATAAACCCCCATAGGGTAACATGCCGGAGAGTTTATTGACTGTAGAAAAAAACATCTGAAGTCAAAAACAGCAGTTGTAAAGACGTCCAGTGTGCATGAGGCCTTAAAGTAAAACTCCAGTCTACCTTCCTCTTTTGATAGGTTCCTGCTGTAGTCGCACTCGGAAAAATGGAAGAAGCAGGCAGCATAAGGCAAATGCTGTACTAAAAGTATATAAGTGAACCCTTTAACTTGTAAAAAAAAAAAAAAACATACAGTTTAAAATAGAAATGAAGGGCAGAAGAATTTCTGTGTGTATATATATATATATATATATATATATATATATATATATATATATATATATATATATATATATATATGTATATATGTATTTATTTGTTATAAATATTTTTTTTTTCTTTTTTTTAAGTGATCACATCACCTCTGTTCTCAGGCTGCATAAGACCCCATACACACTATTAGATTTTCTGCAGATTTTTGTCTTCAGATTTCCCAAAACCATATAATATGACGTCAAACCTTAAGAGTTTTAATTTGTATGCAATCAGGCAAACCCTTGCACTACATGATTTTGGAAAATCTGAAGACAAAAATCTGCAGAAAATCTAATAGTGTGTATGGGCCTTAAGACGTTTAGAGAGCTGGGGGGGGGGGGGACTGCAGGAAAGCAGGTGTCAGCACGAAGCAGAGAAGATGCAGCAGTAGAAGGATCTCCCCATTGAAGAGCTGTGGAGGAGGGCTTGTCAGCATAAGTCTGTCCACTGGAGTACAGGCAGGCTGTGCTCCCTTGTAGAGTACAAAGGAGAGGGATGCAAAATAGATCCGGGACGCCTTCTGGATGTCTTATTGCCCCTGTGGGCATAGCTCCCAACTGTCCCTGATTTCGAAGAACTGTCCCTGATTTGGAACAATGTCCCTCTGTCCCTCTTTCCTCCTCATTTGTCCCTCATTTTGGTCTGATATATATAGTTGTATATAAAATGCACTTTTAAAAAAAGCACTAGTGGGTTTAGCTAATCATTTTTGTTTGTATAATTCTCCTTTAAGGGGGCGTGGCAGTGGGTGTGTCCTATGACTACATTCTTATACTAATAGGTGTCCCTCGTTCCCATCTCAAAAAGTTGGGAGGTATGGTTTATGCACACCCGTGGGACATCACTTCTCACAACCGGTCCACACTATAGAAGACCTCAATGTTTTAGTTCTTAAAGGGAATTTCAGAACTATCCAGGAAAGGAAAACTAAGAATGATAATTCTTTTTGACACAAAAAATAATGGCCTGAAATTAGATATTGGTTTCCTTACCCATTATTCTAAAGTTTTACGACCCCTCTGTGACTATCATCCCCCCCCCTCCCCCCTCCATTCTATAGCTCTTCCTCTGCCTTATCTCACTAACTCTGCTGCTATCTGTATTACCATTGATTTGTAGGTGTTTGTTTTCTCTTTTTTTTTCTCTCTCCTTTCCCTCAGAGATGTGTTTTGTTTTTTTTTAACATTCTGCTTAAAAATTTGTAAATCAGTACTGCTTGGACCTTGAAGAAGGGGACATACCCCAAAAGCTTGTCCTGAAAAATTGTATGTTAGTGCAAATAAAAAAAGTATCACAGACAGTACTCAATTTTCTCTGTCACAATTGCACTAATATGGCTACAATCTCATTAAGTATCCAATTTCTAAAATGCTGCATTTGTAAATTTCAAAAGCCAGTATAAAGGAATAGTAGTGGTAAAAAAAATGCACTTGTGGGTTAAACTAATAATCTTTTTTGTATAATTCTCATTTAAGGGGAGTGGCAGGGGGTGTGTCCTATGCCTACATACATTTGCTTATTGGTGTCCCTCGTATTCTTCAGGATATTCCAAAACAACTTCTAGCACAAATCCTTATAGCTGCAGGCACATATGAAAGCCCCGCTGTAGGTCTTATTCACAATGTCCCAGGAACTGACTGCCACCCACCTTCCAAAGGTAGTTCCACGGTGATGGGGATAAAAAGGATCCTTCTCCAGACCGGAACTTTAGGACAGTGCCCTCCAGCAATGATTAATCTTCCCCAGGCCCTCAGCTCAGCACCTGTTGAGGCCCAAACTGCAAATCTTGTCTTAGTATAGCTGCCTCCCAGGGGCAGAAGCCCCAAGAGAACTGGGACCCTCCTAGCAGAGGAAAAACACTCAGATCTCCCAAAACATTGATCACCCCCTCAGCCACCTGGGCACCCCCTTCCAGGGATTGGCTGAAACATAATAAATATTTATAACTGGATATTTGACTCTCTCTGCCCTACTGTTTATTCTGGAAGCTTCTCCTAGAAGCAGGTAGGAGAAATCAAACACCCAGCTTAGGAAGCCCTGACCAACCAAAAACTACAGATCACTGCTTCACTGACTACAATAAGGCCAAAAACGAAATTTAGCCTAACAACCCAAATAGAGGACAGTGCAACACTTTAAATATTTAGTAACCAGTTTAATCTATTGTGATTTCCTCTCTGAATAAAGTAAGAGCACTGATAATCTCTTCCCTGTTCTGACCACCTCTTTCCATCATCAGGTACAGGGAGAAAAAAACACGAAATTGCTCTTTCGGGGAAAGAGTAGAATATTTATATATTTATGTACACTCTGCATTTACTGCAAAGTTGTATTACTCAATTTGCTATCTTACATTCTGGATAACAAAACCAAAGTAAAAAGGAAAGTCTGTTTAATGGCTCTTTAACGCTTACTACTTTTCAGAGGGCTTTATAACAGTGACTGGCAGGTGTTCAGAAGACTCTACTTCTCTTGCCTATTAGGGAGTTTTTTTTTTTTTTTAATTGCAGAACAGAAAATGTTACATTGTGGGACCATGCTTCAACTGCAAGCCAAGCATTTGGCTCATGGTTGCGGTGAGACCTCCGTTGATCTCAATGGGTGAGTTTGTAAAAAGTTTTTTGAAAAAAAATTGCAGTGGCCAAGACATGTGTACAGCCCTGTCAGGCAGTATTGTTAGAACTGTGGTAAGGAGCCAGGACCCTCCCCTCCCCAGGACCCTCCCCCAGCCGCCAGTGTGAAAGTCTGTGGCACGAGAGAACACTCACAACACTCAAAACCAGAAGCGTGTAGCAGAGCATGTATCTGCCGAAGTGACAGCATTTGTCTGGAGCAGCATAATGCGGCCCGACCATCCCTTACCCAAACAGGAAGATGTCCAAGATGATTTTGAGTCCTAAGCTTTCGTCTGGAACCTTTCCCTGCTGCTAATAATGTCCCTGACAGATGGATGACCTGTGCCTACACTCCTCACAAACGAAATGTGTGCCAAACCTGAGAGCCAGGGCCTTAAATAGACTCTGCCTGACCCAAGATGGCTGCTAGGGTCACATTGAGTGGCAGCATCCATAGCTTCCCCAGTGACCCTGGAGACCATAGAGGAATAGACTGCACCTGCCTGCAAGCCCTTTGGTAGTTAGAAAGGCCACTTTCTGTTTTGTTCCTGTAGCCAGTCTGTTTCCACTAGTGTCCTTCAAAATCTTCCAATATTGTAATTCTTTTTACATTATTCTGTGAGCTTTAATTTTAATTATGTGTATCTTTTACCTCCCCTGTACCTCTGGTGCATGAAACCCGAGACTAACAGAGCTGCAGACAGGATAATTTACATTAGCTGTTCCTCTCTTCCTCATTATTTCTTTTATTTCAGGTCTGACACTCCCAATAGGGGAATGACTTCAATCACATTGGGTGCAGGAGTGGTAAACAATTAAATTGCAAGTCCAGACAAATTTTTTTTTAGTGGGCAAAGATTAGAACCCCATTTTATGTTATTACTGAAACCAAAGATGTCACGACATTGGCTTTGGCTCACACAGTACAATGCTGCAGAGAATGGCTCTGACATCATATTGTCACCTCGGTTCTCTGCAGTATTTAGGATTGCCCCTGTCAGAAAAGAGGATCCTGTTGTTATGTGACTGTCCAAAAGACACCAGGAATAAAGGTATGTATACTGAAAATGTAAAAAACATAATGGCAGAAGGTGGTTAGATTCCGGGTAGGGGTAAATGTTGCCACACCTGAAGTTGGGTTTTAGGAGAAATATTGTATAGGTGTACTTCCCTCTTTACCATTCATTTTCTTTTAGTGTGGTAGTATTTAGGCTTTGTTACTGTTTATAGTATTATCTTGTATACAGATATGATTAATATTAAGTCCAAGACCACCCTGTCGGCACCAATACTAGCCCACTAAGACTTATTTCTAACTTCTGTAACTCCAAATGCATCCAGAACCAGCATTTACCAGCTTCTGTATAAACTTACAGTATTCAATGAAAGTAGGTTTCCTCCTTTGTTTTTACATCAGTGGTCTCCAAACTGTGGCCCGGGGGTCAGATGCGGTCCTTTGCTTGTTTTTATCTGGCACTTGGGGCACTATTTCATTCACTGATACCAACAATGGGGCTCAATTCCCCCCCCCTCACTGATACCAATGAAGGTGCACAATTCCTCCCCTTGGCACCAACGATGAGGCACAATTCCTCCCAATGACACCAAAAAATGGGCCCAATGACACCAATGATTGGGTATGATTCCTCTCACTGACACCAGCAATGGGGCACAACTCCTCTCACTGACACCAGCAATGGGGCACAACTCTTCCCACTGACAGCAAAGATGGGGCACAATTCTCGCAATGACACCAACGATGGGGCAGAATTCCTTCCAATGACGCCAACAATTGGGCCCAATGACACCAACGATGGGGCACAATTTCTCCCACTGACACCAAAGGGGCATTGTTTTTTCCCACTGACGTCGGGACCTTTTCCAGACGCTCTAAACTGGCGCTCTGTTTAGAAAGTTTGGAGACCCCTGGTCTACATAAATCCCTTAAAAAAAAATTCCTGATATGGATATTTTTACATTGTTGCATTGGTCCAGAAATTAGAATCCAGAAGCTAGTGGAGATCACTGAAATAGTGGTGTCTACTACACTGATTTTCAGCTTCTATAGGGATTACACAGATATTGAACATACATACCCGTATTTATCGGCGTATAATACGCGCTGGCGTATAACACGCACGCCAAGTTTAGGAGGGAATTTTAAGGAAAAAAACTTTTTAAGGAAAAAAACTTACATTTAAATGCCAATCAATGCAGCCTTATCAGTGTCCATCTGCCGCCTTGTCAGTGTCATTTGCAGGTTTGCAGCCTTGTCAGTGTCATTTGCAGCCTCATCAGTGTCCATCTGCAGCCTTGTCAGTGTCATTTGCAGCCTTGACAAGCTGCAGTTAAACTGCAGTGACTTGTCAGTGTCACTGCAGTTTAAATATGGCGGTCCTGTGTATCTCGGCTCCTCTCTGCTCTTCTTGGCTCCTCTCGCAGTCCCGCCCAATGATGGACATAACACAGGTCCAATGGCGATGGACTGGGTGTAGCTGTGAGCGGAGCCGAGCGCCGCCGATATACATACATAGCCGAGTGTACTCGGCTAGGCTCGGCTAGCTCCGCTCATAGTCACGCCCAGTCCCTGTGTTATGTCCATCATAGGACGGGGCCAGACGTGACCGTGAGCGAAACTAGCCGAGCCTAGCCGAGTACACTTGGCTATGTATGTATATCGGCGGCGCTCGCTCCTCCACTCACAATCAGCAGGGGATCAGCGGGGATCTGCGTATAACAAGCACCCACGATTTTCCCCTGATTTTAAGGGGAAAAAAGTACGTGTTATACGCTGAAAAATACGGTACTTACATTGGTCCAATCAGGACAAGCGTAACTGTGTAAAAAATATCCATACCTGACATCTTCTTTATTTTATTAAAACTCATTTCCTACTCCTAATATGCATATTTCAAAGAAAGTTTTATCTGTACATCTGACAAACCATTGACAACAATTATTTAGTAATATATGGTTTAGTAATGCGTTTTTCTTGATTTCTCCAGCTCAGCCCTCTGTGTCTCTGGATATAAACAGTGATGGATCTCTGGAGTGTAGAGCCATTGGTGGATTCCCGGCTGCAGAGATCTCCTGGACCCCACATTCAGATGATATAAACATAACCGAAATTAAAGATTTGGATGATACTTGGACAGTGATCAGTACATACAAGTCTAATGGAGACAACGTGACATGCCTTGTGTCTCATCCCACATTTGTGAATGTCTGGAGCCAGTCTATTGTATTATCAGGTAAAATTGGTGAGTGTATGGAAAGTATGTTAGACTCTCCTAATGGACATACAGTATCTCACAAAAGTGAGTACACCCCTCACATTTTTGTAAATAATTTATTATATAATTTCATGTGACAACACTGAAGAAATGACACTTTGCTACAATGTAAAGTAGTGAGTGTACAGCTTGTATAACAGTGTAAATTTGCTGTCCCCTCAAAATAACTCAACACACAGCCATTAATGTCTAAACTGCTGGCAACAAAAGAGTACACCCCTTAGTGAAAATGTCCAAATTGGGCCCAAAGTGTCAATATTTTGTGTGGCCACCATTATTTTCCAGCACTGCCTTAACCCTCTTGGGCATGGAGTTCACCAGAGCTTCACAGGTTGCCACTGGAGTCCTCTTCCACTCCTCAATGATGACATCACAGAGCTGGTTGATGTTAAAAACTTTGTGCTCCTCCACCTTCCATTTGAGGATGCCCCACAGATGCTCAATAGGATTTAGGTCTGGAGACATGCTTGGCCAGTCCATCACCTTTACCCTCAGCTTCTTTAGCAAGGCAGTGGTCATCTTGGAGGTGTGTTTGGGGTCGTTATCGTGTTGGAATACTGCCCTGCGGCCCAGTCTCCAAAGGGAGGGGATCATGATCTGCTTCAGTATGTCACAGTACAGGTTGGCATTCATGGTTCCCTCAATGAACTGTAGCTCCCCAGTGCCGGCAGCACTCATGCAGACTATAACACTCCCATCACCATGCTTGACTGTAGGCAAGACACTTGTCTTTGTACTCCTCACTTGGTTGCCGCCACACACGCTTGACACCATCTGAACCAAATAAGTTTATCTTGGTCTCATCAGACAACAGAACATGGTTCCAGTAATCCATGTCCTTAGTCTGCTTGTCTTCAGCAAACTGTTTGCGGGCTTTCCTGTGCATCATCTTTAGAAGAGGCTTCCTTCTGGGATGACAGCCATGCAGATGAATTTGATGCAGTGTGAGGCATATGGTCTGAGCACTGACAGGCTGATCCCCCCACCCCTTCAACCTCTGCAGCAATGCTGGCAACACTCATACGTCTATTTCCCAAAGACAACCTCTGGATATGACGCTGAGCACATGCACTCAACTTCTTTGGTCGACCATGGCGAGGCCTGTTCTAAGTGGAACCTGTCTTGTTAAACCGCTGTATGGTCTTGGCCACCGTGCTGCAGCTCAGTTTCAGGGTCTTGGCAATCTTCTTATAGCCTAGGCCATCTTTATGTAGAGCAACAATTCTTTTTATCAGATCCTCAGAGAGTTCTTTGCCATGAGGTGCCAAATTGAACTTCCATTGACCAGAGTGAGAGTGATAACACCAAATTTAACACACCTGCTCCCCATTCACATCTGAGACCTTGTAACACTAACGAGTCACATGACACCAGGGAGGGAAAATTTCTAATTGGGCCCAATTTGGACATTTTCACTTAGGGGTGTACTCACTTTTGTTGCCAGTGGTTTAGACATTAATGGCTGTGTGTTGAGTTTTTGTGAGGGGACAGCAAATTTACACTGTTATACAAGCTGTACACTCACTACTTTACATTGTAGCAAAGTGTCATTTCTTCAATGTTGTCACATTGAGGAGACACAGCCTACATGATGGTGGCAGCTCTGCTCCCAATTCAGTAGTGCAACAGTGTTACCACCCCATCACTAGAAGCAGCATTAGGTGGACTTCACTGGCAGGCCCAATAGGTATTGATGGACTTTGTAGGGGGACTAAGAGAAAATTGTAAATTAATAAATGTCCTTATAATTTTAGGTACTGCTGCAGTACATATTTACTTCACTGGACGGCCATAGTTCTACTTTAAATACCCCATAATTAGGATATTCCCTTACAGGTTGGTTATGAAAAAATATATCTTTCCTAGTAGTAATGCATAACAGGAAATTCTCCTCTTGGATTGTTGGAGTGGACCCTATTTTCTTACTCTGCTGGCACAAATATCTTATGTGTGTCATCATTAAGTGTATGTAAACCTTAACACTGAACTTTTCTGATTTTCTCCCTTTTGGTTTATGAAATATACTATTGAAAGTGTGATATCTGTTCAATAAGTAGAAAAAACTGTCCTCTCCACCTGTGCTGCACTGTTATCAGTTACATTATTCTGATGATTACAGAACCACATCTATCCATAGCTCAGCCTGTTGCCCCAGAACCTTCCATAAGCCCCTCACTGGGGACCTCCAGCCTGGTCCTGCCTCTAGATATCCTAAGACCTCTGAGTAGAACTTTGAAGGCCCCTCTCTGCCTGATGCTTTAGTAACCACTTCCTCCTCTTCTCTTGGGGCCTGAGGCTCCTTCTAGGTCTCTCACAGCCAGCTAATGCCCTCTCTGCTCTAATTTGTGGCCCCTGAGCAAAGTCACCTTGGGGCGCATTAGTGGACATTGTTGATCAGGTGCCCCATTAATGCCTTTGCCATTAGCTGTTCTGGAGTTTGTCTGTAGAATGCTGGGGGATTTTTTATTACCACACTACAAGCCATACACCATGAAGCCACACTTACCTTATTGGCCACACCTCCAGGTGTACAGCCAGTGGTGCGCTATGTGCTACATGCATTTTATAGTGCCTTTTATTGAAGTCTGTTTATATTGCCTTCATACTTTGAATGTCTGCCTCCTGTTGCTAAGACTTGTGGGTTTAAAGGTGTGTTATAAATGGGGGGAATGATTATGTGGGTGAGGTTACAAATGATGTTTGTGAAGGTGTAGTTGTAAGTGGATGTGGCCAATAGGATGATTCCAGATTTCACTTTGAAAATATGGCCACCTTACCATAGGATCACATTCATACTTGGGACTGGGTGTCAATAGAGAAGGCGAGGGACTCATGCTGCAATGGAAAAGGGCTTCCTGCCGGGGTCACTACACCATGCAATGGATACTGTATGTGTTTCTTTAGATAACATTATTAGATCATTGACATAACCAACCCAGACAAGATTGTAAATATGATTATAAACAATGACAGTAACCTTCACTGTGCCTTTTCTTTTATCTTTAGGTGGTACTCATTATTTTTGGAGGATTATTGGCCTCATCATCTTCAGTTGTCTTGTCATAGGACTCTTTTTATACTGCAGATACAAGTCCAAGGCAATACCTTTGTAGAAATAGAAACCTAATCTAAAGTAGAACTCTGGAGGGTATTTGCAATCCAAAGGATCAAGTAAATTAAGCACAAATGACCAGAGGCCTTTCACCACTCCTGACAGTTCAATGATGGACAATGTCTGTGGCCTCCTTCCGGTATCTCTGAAGTCTCTGATGCAGCATTACTGAAACAGCAACCCAGAACAATAGAACAGAGGCTCCCAGGAACAACAGCTCAGTTTATTGGTTGAGCCAGCAGCCTTGGCATACGGCACACAGCTCAGTCCTAAAGCACATGGCCCTCTGGTGGCATTGTACCCAGTCCCCAGCAGCTCTCTCAACATAGTATCTCAAAGCAGATAGTCTCTATGGGTTCAGCATAGGATCAGTTTGTCCTGTTTTGTGAGGCATAGTGGGTGCAACGGTGGTAAACGTCATTGGGCGCCAGACACTTCTTGGATGCAAAAGAGGTTTTATTTTCTTTAACAGTCCTTTTAGATTTTGCAAGGGAAAGAGGGTTGGGGCCAGGACACCTTTGAGTAGTTGCAATTTTAAAAGGCAGACTCAGAGGCTTCAATAGGAGGACAGCCGTACAGGGAAAGGCCCCAGCAAGGTGCCACTTCTGCATGTGCAGGATTGCTGTACCCTATGGTTACAGTACTTAACAGTTCCTAATACAAACGTAAGAGTTCTCTCAGCTTTACTACAAGTGCTCCTTGTAGTTCTTAAGCCCCTTGAGCTCCTGGTCTCTCATCGGACCCTCTGATTAACTAGCTCTGAATCCCGTGAGCTCCTCAAGGCTTTTGCGGTGGTATCTCCCTCAAGCAGCACCCACGCTTCCCTGCTGGATCCCTAGCTAGTTCTCTGGCTGGCAGAACCGTCACTTTTGGTTGGACTGCAAGCCGCAGTCCCAACCCTGCGCTGCCCTCTTACTTCTGGTTAGGCCCTCACACACCCTGGCAGCCAGATGCCCTCGGGATAGGTCCAATCTCTGGCCTAGCAGCCCGGAGAAGATGACACATATCCACCCAGACGACAGTCCAGGTGGCACAGAACCTAGATCACCTGACTCCACCCAAATATATAGTTTCTCCCTGCAGGTCAAGGGATTCAAGAAAGCCCCTGCCCATTGGCTGAGATACCCCATATACCCATAACCTGACCTTGAGTTGTCCTTCTCATATCTAGTACCACCAAGTGCCCAGCCACCTAGTAGAAGAAAAGAAAAGTACTACATGGCCAAACTTAGGGAGAAATCAATGGATCTCTGATAATTTAACTATGGTAGCTACCCCTGACAAGGAATTTGGTGAGGAGCCCCCTGACTAAACCCCAGGGCACTACAAAGAAAAATACAGAGGAGAATAAGTGAAATAATAAAAGAGGTGAGTGAGTTAGAGTATATTTTCAGTTAACACGTTTTCATACAGAAAAATAAATGTTGTAAAACTTGAATGCCAGATATGTGTTCTGTCCTATGCCCAATACCTTTATATAACTTACACATTTCATTCTAAAGGCGTCTGTAATGTTGGAATGCATATTTTTCTCTAAATAAAGAGTTTTAAAAAAAAGCCGTTTATACTTACAGTGGAATGTTTTAACTTATGGTTTTTTTGTATAGTTTATATATTTTTTTGTGCGTGTTTGCAAAATTAAAGTGGGCCAGTCTGGATGAAGTCTAGGGCCAAATTTTTGTCCCAGTCCAGACCTGGATATACAAATATATAAAGACTAAAAAAAGTAAAGATTGGGAGGTGAATATCACATTTCAGAATTACATTTTATTTCTCCGTTTTTTTTTTTTCTTTTTTTGGTGTATGCTGTTAATATTTTAATGGACTTTAAGCTCATTTATAACAAAGTACAGGTCGGATTGAAGACCCTTTATTACATTATGAAATAAAAGGTTAAATGCTAAGTCCACCTTTTAAAAATAAATAAATAAATGCACCTAACTTTGCAGGAAAAAAAAATGTTCACTTATTGTTTTTTTGTATAACAACCTGCAAAGAAACAAAGTATCAGTGAGCAGTGGATCGCAGGTGCAATGCCAGGCTCCTGCAGACTTTTCTATGGGCTATGTGTGTGTACCGGGCTTTCTGTTGGAGAACTGGAGCAAATGCTAGTGGACTATTCCATTGAGAACTACAAGTCAGTCTGCTGTGGTGACGGATTGGATTTGTAGTTCATGCATTTACACATCTCTGCAAATGAATGAAACGGCTGTGGGGGAGATGAACTGCACACTATCACAGGGCGCTTTTAGGGCAGTGGGGGGTTAACTTGGCACCATGTTACATGTTACACCCTAAATACAGGTGTAACATGTAATATGTTGGATAAGGTGGAGTTAGCACTTTAAGTGACACTCTATAGCAGTGATGGTGAACCTTGGCACCCCAGATGTTTTGGAACTACATTTCCCATGATGCTCCTGCACTTTGCAGTGTAGTGGAGCATTGTGGCAAATGTAGTTCCATAACATCAGGGGTGCCAAGGTTCGCCATCACTGTTCTATAGTATTTCCCTCCCCTATTTCCCTCTTCCCTCGGCTATTGCTGTTGGCCAACAACCTTGTATTGTGCATAAGCAGTGGAGGCTAGTGGTATATTTTTTTTGGGGGGCAGCAACCATTACACCCACAACCACCCCCCCCCCTGGTCGGGTCACCTGCAACACCCCCCCAGTCAGTCGGTCGGTTACCAGCTCCGCCACTTACCCCATCTATGGCGCGGGCAGCGATTCCCTCCGAGTGGCTTCCCCTGCGTCTCCTCCTCGGCATCATGGTGGCTGTGTATCTCCTCCCTCCTCCTAGGCCAATGTGATTGCTTCTCCTTTTTCGGCCAATCGGGAAATGGGTTTCATGACCCGCTGCCTGGTTGGTTGGGTTGGAGAATTAGTGTGACAATATAGAATGTTTATTCAATATTGTCACACAACTGGGTGGGCTCGGGGCACAGTGCTTCGCACCCCGAGCTCACCCTTTTTTGAAGCCTATTAGAGCCTCTGGCTCTAATCACGTGCTTCAAAAAAAAAAAATAAACCCCATTGGAATCAATGCATCCGGCGCCCCACATGTAGATTAAGGGGCCGGACGCAACCTGTAGTACAATATATTTAAATTAATAGAGTAAGCTCACCACATACCAAGAAAGCTTTTGCAATAAAAGCTGGTCTGGAGCTTGGAGGGAAGTCAATTGAGCACAGGGCATGCAAGACTTACTGGAAGGGAATCAGGCAGTGTGGAGGTAAAGTGGTTGTAAACCCTTCCGAATACCCAGTGAAGGGACTGGCCTCAGGTGATACACAAAGATTAAACAAATCTTCCTACATACGTTGTATCTGTTTATCTGCCGTCTTCTCTTCTCTACACCCGTTCAAAGTGCTGAATTTTAAAGCTTGTCTGAGAGTTCCGAAAAAAGGGGGTGGATAGCTGAAGTTACACTCTGCAGAGCTCAGTGAGAGCTGATTGGATGGACCCCCCCCCCCCCAGACACACACACAGCACACAGGAACAGAGCTGAGGCTGTCAATTAGCTGGAGGCTCCTCCCCATCACCATTTTTCTCTTGATGTCCGGAAAATGTGTCAGAAATTACCGATAGCAGAGGAACAAACAGCAGACAGAAATGACACTTAGTGCTCTGTCTTAAAACATGTACACATTACAGAGTGATATGCTTTGTTCATATTTCATTATTATCATTATTATTATTATTATTATAATACAGGATTTATATAGCGACCAACAGTTCACACAGCACTTTACAATATAAAAGGGAGACATTACAGTTACAATACAATAAAATACAAGAGGGTTAAGAGGACCCTGCTCATAAGAGCTTACAATCCAATAGGGTGGGGCAAGTGGTACAAAAGGTTGCAACTGTGGGGAATGAGCTGATGGAAGTGGTAAAAGACTAGTTGGAGGTGATAGGCTTCCCTGAAGAGATGGGTTTTCAAGGATCACCTAAAGGCACCCAGAGTAGGAGATAGGGGGACAGATTGAGGTAGAGAGTTCCAGAGGATGGGAGAGGATCTGGAGAAGTCCTGGAGATGAGCGTGCGAGGAGGAGACAAGGGAGCTTGAGAGCAGGAGGTCTTGAGAGGACCGGAGAGGACAGCTTGGGTGATATTTGGAGACAAGATTGGTGATGTACCTTTGGGCAGAGTTGTGAATGGCTTTGTTGTTGTTACTATTTTGAATTTAATTTGCTGGGCGATTGGTAGCCAGTGTAGGGATTGTCGGAGAGGAGTAGCAGACACTCAACGGTTGGTAAGGTAGATGAGTCTGGCAGCAGAATTCCTGATAGGCTGATAAGAGGGGATAATTTGTTAAAAAGGGAAGAATTTTAGAGATGTTACTGAGGTGAAGTCTACAAGCTTTGAAAATGATTGGATTTGGGCTGAAAGGACAGATCAGAGTCTAAGATTACACCTAGTACCTTGGCGTGAAGGGAGGGATTGATGGTTGCTAGACATGTGCGGTGCGTTTCGTACGAATCGAAAATTCGTACGAATTTCCTAAAAATCGTACATTCGGAAACATCCGAAATACGAATTTCTAGGCTTTCGAATTGTATGCGAAATACGAAATTTCGTTGGCAAATTTTGGATCCAAATTCCGTTACAACGGAAACGTGACTGGTGTTTTGTTGACCAATCAGAGGTTTTCTTCTGCTGCTGAGTGAGGGTTGGGAAAAATACTAGACATGTGCATTCGTTTTCGTCCGAATGCATTTTCGTCCGAATTTCAGGTATTTTCGTTATCATTTTAACAAACGATAACGAAAGTGCAGAATCCGAAAAACGAAATATCCCTGACATAAACAAATGCTTTATTTTCGTTTTGGTTGCTACAACAGTTCGAGATTCGACATGATGATGACAATAACAATCTGTGTCCATCAAACCTGTGGTCCGAATGTGCCTAACCTTAACTCTATTAGTCCAAGATTATTCTACATAGAGAGAAAAGATTCGACGTAGAGAGAAAAGATTCGACGTAGGGGAGAAAAGATTTGACGTAGGGGAGAAAAGATGAATAAAAATAATGATGATGATGAATGTTATTGGCTGATTGTAACCAAAGAGGAGGAGCAGTAAAATAGCTAGAACTAAGTACACACGTAGTTTGGCTTATGGTGTCTGTTGAAAGTTCTAAGAAGATTCGACAGGGCAGGTAAACTATACGGTGTCGTACAGTTTAGCTGCACCGTCGAATCTTCTTTGAACATTCGACAGACACCATAAGCCTTCAATGACAGATTCGACCTTAATTTGGATTTTCGGACGAATGCAATTTTTAAAGAAAAACAAAATAAATAAAAACGAATTTCGGGAGTAACTAAATAAATTTATTTTTCGGACGAAAACGAAATTCCGAAACGAAATATTTCAGTGTGCACATGTCTAAAAATTACCTTTTTTAATATGGGAGTGAGAGACTGGTACTGGTAGTCGATGGGAGATTCAGAATCGGACAAAATAAGAATGTTCATTAATATCATGTTATTATTGTCATAATAATTATGATTAATTGTTATGATGAAGTTAAAAACTCAGAAAGTAAGCACAGCACAGGGATGGTGGGAGCCCCTCATAATGAGCACAGCACAGGGATGGTGGGAGCCCCTCATAATGAGCACAGCAGGGGTACAGCCCCAGGAGGAAGTCAGCACAGCACAGGGATGGTGGGAAACCCTCATAATGAGCACAGCACAGGGATGGTGGGAGCCCCTCATAATGAGCACAGCAGGGGTACAGTCCCAGGAGGAAGTCAGCACAGCACAAGGATGGTGGGAGCCCCTCATAATGAGCATAATGAGTCGACGACTGCCATATTAAGAAAGGTATTTTTTGCTTTTTAAATTCATCATAACGAACGTTCGTAACTGTTACGAAAAGTTAACGAACCTAAGGAAAATTCATATTTCGTACAAATTGTATTTCAAATTGTCCAAATTGAATTTCGGACACGAATTACGAAATACAAATTAACGGCTAATACGAAACGGAACGAAACGAAACAAATTTATTGATGGCGCACATGACTAATGGTTGCATTATTGACCTACATGGAAAATTCATGGAGGGGGGCACGGGCAGGGGGTAATATTATCAGCTCAGTTTTAGAGAGATTTAGTTTAAGGAAGTGGTGCGACATCCATGCTGATATGTCAGTTAGTAATGCGAGAGGAGACTGAAGGAGGTGAGGTGGAAAGATAGATAGATTTTGGTGTCATCGGCGTAGAGATGGTATTGGAAGCCGTGGGGGCTTTTCAATTGACCAAGGGAGGGGGAGTAGATAGAGAAGAGAAGGAATCCAAGAACAGAGCCTTGGGGGGACCCCAACAGAAAGAGGAAATGGAGAGGAGGAGACAGAGTTGTAAGTATTTTATGTCTGAGGTTTATAGCCACTTTAATTGGTTTTCAAAAATAAAGAAATAAATAAAGTAGTGACACTTACTAGTTTGTTTAGAAGAAGCAGGTTGATGGGGTGGAGCATGGGAGGATAATCTGCGGGGAGGATCCAGCTGGAGATCTGAAGTCATCCAGTAAATGTTTCTCAATCCCACCCTATTTATTGCTTCCTGATGGTATGGATTTAGGTTATAGTAGAAGTTGGCAGTTTGGGGTCCTTGAAGGTGGTTTACATCTGGTGTTGTTTTAGGAAAAGTTGGGGAATCATGTTTAGTATGGTAGCCTGTAGTTGGTCTGGTCAACTCATAGTGACCGGGTAGTTGTAGGCTAGTACACGTCTGAGGTCAACTGGACATACCTTCGCTAACTGGTGCTACAGACACAAGGTTTTCTTTGTATGGTTTTATGGCATCTTCAAGGAATGGCAACCTGATTGGATTTGTCATGTTATGTTTTTGTTATTTCAATTTTGTATGTTATTTAAAATAAAAGATGGTTATGGCCATTTAACTCATCTTCAGAGTATTGTGTTTTCTTTCAGATGGAGGGATGTAGGAAGGTCATGTTAGGAAGGATAATCAGATGGACGTTGGTACGCAGGTGACCTCTGATCTACCCTGGTCAAGTTGTATTTAGGATATGGGTAGAAATATCCAGGCATGTCATATCACATCAAGCATAATACAGCAAAAGGTATCTACTTAACAGATAATTCCAATGTTAATCAAAATCTATATAAAAAAAGAATACAAGCATGTACACAGGTAAAGTGAGCATCACTTACAGTACTCATATAGCAGCTGATGTTCAGATATACATACAGGAAGTCAGTACCCAGAATAGAATGAGGAGAAAGAGAGCAGAGCCAGACCCTGGTGAAAATAGAGAGAAGAAAAAAAACCCAACGTTTCAGGGTTGTAGAAATCCCCTTTCTCAAGAACCTCTTACCTCTGACACGAGATACAGAAATGTGGCTATATGATACACCCGGCTTCTACAGCTCTTTTCCAAAATTGTAATTTTCAAGATCCAGTTGTGGAATGTTGTTGAGCGAGCGTCCCCACCCCCATTCCTGACCGGCCGGGCTGCGTGCTCGGATAAGGGTCTGGTATGGATTTGGGGGGACCCCCACGCCGTTTTTTCGGTGTAGGGGGTTCCCCTTAAGGTCCATACAAGACCCAAGGGCCTGGTATGCTCTTGGAGGGGGGACCCATGCCAGTTTTTTATTTAAAATTTGGCGCGGAGTTCCTCCTCAAGATCATCTGAGCACAAGTCGCATGCCGAAGTCGGATCATGCGAGACGGCGATCCGACTTCAATGATAGTCAGTGGGCTGAAGTAGGATCAAAGTCGGACCAAAGTAGTACAGGGAGCATTTCTAAAGTCGGAACGACTTGTGTCGGACCAGTTAGGACGGCTCCCATAGGGAAACATTAAATTTCACACGTCATGCGACATGAGCTCCCAATGTCGGATTGTTTGTCGGACCAGTGTGAACCCTGCCTCACACCAAATTTAACACACCTGCTCGCCATTCACACCTGAGACCTTGTAACACTAATGTGTGATATGACATAGAGGAGGGAAAATGGCTAATTGGGTTCAATTTGGACATTTTCACTTATGCTCTGTACACACGATAGGATTTTCGGACAACAAATGTTGGATGTGAGCTTGTTGTCGGAAAGTCTGACCGTGTGTATGCTCCATAGAACATTTGTTGGTGGAAATTCCGCCAACAAATGTTTGAGAGCAGGTTCTCAAATTTTCTGACAACAAAACTTGTTGTCGGAAATTCCGAGCGTGTGTACACAATTCGACGCACAAAAGTTCACGCATGCTCGGAATCAAGCAGAAGAGCCGCATTGGCTATTGAACTTCATTTTTCTTGGCTCGTCCTACATGTTGTACGTCACCGCGTTCTTGAGGTTTGGAATTTCTGACATCATTTGTGTGACCGTGTGTATGCAAGACAAGTTTGAGCCAACATCCGTCGGAAAAAAATCCATGGTATTGTTGTAGGAAAATCCTATCGTGTGAACAGGGCATTAGGGGTGTACTCACTTTTGTTGCCAGTGGTTTAGACATTAATGGCTGTGTGTTGAGTTATTTTGAGGAGACAGCTAATTTACACTGTTATACAAGCTGTACACTCACTACTTTACATTGTAGCAAAGTGTCATTCTTTCAGTGGTCTCACATGAAAAGATATAATAAAATATTTACAAAAATGTGAGAGGTGTACTCACTTTTGTGAGATACTGTAATTATGAAGTGGAAGGAAAATTATAAATGGTTCTGCAAATTTTTTTTACAAATAAATATGTGAAAAGTGTGGCGTGTATTTGTACTCAGCCCCCTTTACTCTGATACCCCTAACTAAAATCTAATGGAACCAGCTGCCATTCAAAAGTCACCTAATTAGTAAATAGAGTTCACCTGTGTGCAAAAGATTTGAGACTGGAGCAGAGGTTCACCTTCCAGCAGGACAACAACCCTAAACATACAGCCAGAGCTACAATGGAATGGTTTAGATCAAAGCATATGTTAGAATGGCCCAATTTAAGTGCAGACCTAAATCCCATTGAGAATCTGTGGCAAGACCTGAAAATTGCTGTTCACAGACGCTCTCCATCCAATCTGACAGAGATTGAGCTATTTTGCAAAGAAAGAATGGGCAAAAATATCACTCTCTAGATGTGAAAAGCTGGTAGAGACATCCCCAAAAAGACTTGCAGCTGTAATAACAGATAAGGATAGGCGAACAATTCGGCCCGAGCATGAGTTCGGGCAGAACATTGGCTGTTCGGAAGTTCTCCAAACAACCAAACTATAGGGTCATTGGAATGTTTGTTCGGCCCACCGAACGACCACAATGCACTACACCGTCGCACAGTGCATTGAAAGCCCTGTTTGGCTGAAGCAATTGAAGCTTCACCCAATCAGGGCACAGATCAGTTTCAGAGCAATGATTATACTCTGTCATGATGACTGTATCCAATCATGGCTCATTGCTCTTAATCCCACCCCAAACTATAAAAGTATTCTTTCCACAGCTGTCATTTGTATTGTGATAACGACGTGGAGAGAGATAGAACAGAGATAGAACAGGGCTCAGTGCTATTAGGCAGTTAGGGTGCTATAGTGTTCCATTCTGATTCTATTGTCAGTGTAGAATATAAGTTTAGTGTGCATCTAGGGATAGTTCAGTGTAAGTGTAGTGCGGCCATTCATCTTTACATTAGTGTGAATGTAGGGATAGTTCAGTCAGTGTGGGTGTAGTAATCGTTTAACATAGTATATTTCATTGCGTTACTGCAAGTTTAACGCCATATAGTTCTGTGCGTTATTGCAAGTTTAAGGCAGTGTTCAGGGGGTCCCCGGTGTACGAACAAGATAGGGACTGTAGGTTTGTTCTTAAGTCAAATTTGTTTGTAAGTCGGAACAGTACCTTTTTTAAAGTACAAATCCAGTCTCAGAGACTCAATTGTGTGTGGTACAAGCAGGACCGGATTTGCTCTGCCTGCCACCCCAAGGCCAGGTTCTGCAATGCACCCCCTCCCCGCCAACCGAACCCAGCCCCAAATCAACAGATAATGGCGACCGGATGGCAGGGGCGGCACGGTTAGTTCAAATATTTGTTTCTTTTTTTTTTACTTTTTTATCACTTTTTTTTATTTTTATTTATTTGTAGCTTGTCCTTTACTTTTTTTATTTTTGTATAATTTTCTTATTTGTAATATTATTTTTCTTATTCTTTACTTTTTTAAATTACTTTTTTATTTTATTAATTTAATTACCACTGTATTTCTTATTATTTTAATATTTTTTTTTTTTATCAATTTTTTTTCACTTAACTTTATTGCTATCACACAGGAGAAAACAATTCCCTGTGTGATAGCGATTGGAGGTGACAGGTTCTCTTTATTGACCCTGTCACCTCCAAAACAGGAGTCCTAGCAGTGTGCTAGATTTCCTGTCACAGCTGAGAGGGGAGGAGCACAGCTCTCCCCTCTCACTGTTTACATCGGCGGCAGGGACAGGAGACAGCGATCCAAGTCCAGGCAGGCAGGCCGCAAAGCACCTCCGCGGGGCAGAGGCGCAGGAAAGACCGGGGATCTTGGAGGCTTCACTAGGCCGCACTAGGCCAGACAAGGCCGCGGCCAGGATGGGCAGTTTTAGTGGCCTGGCAGGCCACTGGACCGTACCAGGCCTGTGGATGGACAGGCAGGATGACGAGAGGGGCCCCTTAACTTCGCAGCCAGGCCAGGAACATAGGAACGTCTCACTACTGCAAGGAGAGGAAGATGGCGTCGGCCAGCAGTGACGTCACTCGGGCCCCGTTCGTAAGTAGGAGTCATTCGCAACTCGGTTGTTCGTAGTATATTATAGTGTATCCGTGGAGTGTGTCTGTGTCATGAATACTCAAATTAAAGTGCACCAAACACCACTTTCCATTGATTAAAGTGCATCCACATACACATTTACACATCTTTATTACATTTTGTTAATAAGCACCCCCCACTCCCACATCATGTCTGGGAGGACAGCAAGGAGAGGCAGATGTTCCTATAGCGTAAGTGTCATAGGCAAAGGTAGACGTGTTCAGTCCTCAGGCAGGGCATCATTTCCTCTGTTTAGTGATGTTGCCTGTGCTATCCAGCCACAGCATGCAGAGGAGGTGGTGGACTGGCTTACTAAACCATCCTCATCCTCCTCATCCTCCGTCACCTAAGCAGTGTGCAGTCCCCTGCAGCTGCCAGAGTGGCAAAACCTGCCTCCTTGTCCACAGCTTTTCCTGCCATAGCCCCAGCATCAGGCATGGAGGATTGAGCTGAGTTATTTGAACACAGCATCAGCCACTTGCTCCTTGATGATGCACAGCCATTACTCGATTTAGATGTTGGTTCTGACTCTGAGGTTGGGGGAGGCAGAAACATGAGCCTATACACATGAGCCTATAGAGAAGGGAGAACACTGGTACACAAATTGTCAGTCATGTTCACCCAGCCGCAGCTTATTGCCAAGTTGTCTAGAGTGGTAATGAGGATGGAGGAGATGATGATGATGATGATGAGGTCGCTGACTCGACTTTGGTGCCAGATAGAGCAGAGGAGGAAAGTGAGAGTGAGGCACAACCCCAACGAGGCAGCCATCATGAAAGAGTAGAGTGCAGCCACCCTATTCCATCACATTGTGGAGCTGTTATCTCCCAATTCACTTCCCACAGCTCAGCTGTCTGGGCATTTTTTTTTGCAGCCGATCGCACTGTTGCTATTTGCAAACTTTGTCTCAAGCACATCAAACGTGGCATAAACACCAACCATTTGGGTACCACATGCTTGACAAAGCATTTAACCTCCCACTACTCAGCCCGTTGGCAAGAGGACCTAAAAGCCACACAAAAGGGGCACAATTCTGTCCCTCCTTTTTACTCACCTCAGTCTGTCCCTGCTATACCTTATAACCTCTCAGCAGTCTCCACTGACAGGGATGATGGTATAGCGCAGGGTGTCCCAGGTTCTTGCAGAACATCTGCCAACAGCACACCACCAGCTGTAGACTATAGCCGGCAAATATCTCTGCCCAATCTGCTGCAGCAGTAAAAAAAAGTTCCTGCCACCCACATGCCCAGCGTCTAAATGCAAGCGTGTCAAAGCTGCTGGCTCTACAACTTCTGACTTTCCACCTGGTGGATTCTGCCCCCTTCCGTGAATTTGCAGAATGTGCTGTACCACAATGGCAAGTTCCCAGTCGGTATTTCTTTTCACGTAAGGCCATTCCATCTCTCTACCATCACGTGGAAGGCAATATTGTGGCATCGTTGGGCAAGACAGTCAGCCGCAAAGTCCACGTTATTGCTGACACGTGGTCCAGCAAAGCATAGGACAATACATTTCGTTAACAGCACACTGGGCAACTCTGCTTGTAACTGGGAAGGATGCAGGACAGGGCTCAGTGCTGTAGCTTGTTGTGCCCCCACGTCTTCATACAGATGGTGATGATGCCAGATTTGTCAGCTCTACCCACTCCTCCTCCTCTTCCATGTCCTCCTCTGCTGAATTGTCCTATGAACCTCAAGTACCCCCTAAGCGTTCAAAGGGCTATTCAATGAGTCAGGCTAAAAGATGCCATGCAGTGCTTCAGCTGGTGTGTCTAGGGGACATGAACCACACCAGAGCAGAGGTTCTTGCAGCTCTGCAGGGACAGGCCCAGAGGTGGTTCACGCCAGGCCAGCTGGAGCCAGGAATGGTGGTGTGTGATAATGGCACAATCCTCCTGTCCGTCCTTAGACAGGGAAAGTTGACACATGTGCTGAATTTGGTGGTGCAGCGTTTTCTAAATAGGTACCCAAGGTTGGAAGATCTACTAAAGCAGGCCAGAAGAGTGTGTAGCCATTTTAGGCAGCTCAGAAGGCTGTATTGTTTCAGGCAAGCCCTTTATAAGTATATACTGCAGACGTTCTCTATTTTCATGATCGTCCATATGATTCATAAGGGGATTCTAAACTCTCTCATGATATTTAGTCATATCCTAGATATCAGCCACCGCTTGTCTGATATTATCCTGGGCCATCTCCACTTCTTCCACTCTATGCCCCAGCGCTGCTATGTCCTCTCTAAGTACAGTTATAAGTAACTGAATATCTTTCTTTCTTGGGAGGGCTCTCAGTTGCTGTCTAAAATCCCAATCTACTGTTAGATCTAACTGGGGTGTACCATGTCCATTAATAAGTTTGTGAGACTGGGAATTAACATACTGCACCTGTTCTGTGGTTGCTGGTGATTCACTGCTGGGCCTTGTAGTACTATTACTCTCTCCCAGAGAGCCATTTCCAGGTTGCTTACAGATCCCTCCTGTAAGCCCCTCCATCACAGAAACATTTGTACCCGGTCCCAGATATTCCCCATCCAGTTCACCACCAGGAGTTATAGTGCCCCTCCCTGTTATCGAGAGCCTGTGGTCTGATTGGCTAGATTTTCCCATCAGTTTTCCACAGATCCACATAAAAAGGAACCCTTCAGTGCCCCAGGAGAAAGCTGCTGGAAATACTGTGCAATAAATGTGTTGCGCTAATAAAAAGAAAACTTGTGTAAAACAAACAAAAATGTCCAAGTGTCGGTAGTCTCTCAAACAGACCATGGATTCCACATGTGTCAAATGAAGTTAAAAGTCTTGTATTCAAGATGAATCAGAATCTCCACCAGGTGAATACACCACCACCACAATTAGAAATGGACTCTTACCAAAGAGCCTGGACCCTCTATTATGGAAGGTTATGCAGGCTAGAAGTTTAATCTCCAGAACTGGTCACAGATGGGTAATAGGGGAAACAATCATGGATTGGCCACAGGATGACTCCAATCCTCTTTCCTCAGGCCGTCCAGTTAAGGAAAATAATCCTGAGGTCCCTCTCTGTCCAGCGATGTCCACGAGTGTCTTGAAATCCTGACAAGATGTAGGCCGTTATGCTGCTAGATGGCTCCCCCAGCTGTAGGGGCCAGTCGAGGCTGCCTGAGGGACTGGGAGCCTGAGGACTATTAACTACAAATCATGTACTGATAGCCTTGTAAGGATCTTTGCCAAACATGGACCATATGGACTCTGTGCTACATCTTATGGATTATTTGCCGATTATGGACTATGCTTCTAATGGACTATGCTGTTATGCATTTATGATTACCCTATGGGCATTAGAGCACCTTTGTATGGGAATATACATAAGAAGTTGCCTACAAGAACTGTTCCTGTATATCTGCCTTACTTCAGTAAAGTTCTGGTTACTGCTTGGTCTCTTTCTGAACTCTTTCTCCTAAGTGATGTATTGCATGGCGTATTCAAAGAACCAGGGCTTGTAAGTAAGGGGACTTAGGTTAAAGTAGACACTACACATAGAGTCCAGTATGGGTCTGCTGTCTAGTTATGGCTATATTGCTGAAACTAGGGACAACTATGTTATTGTGGCAGCCAACCAGCCAGGGGAATGGTGACTTAGCAAGGGTGTTGGCTACTCTAGTGGTGAAGGGGTGTTAAGCTTGGCCCCTTCACTTGCACCCGGCTCCCACATTTCTGGGACTGGCCCTGCAGCACAGAGAACCTAGGGACGTAGCCTAGGAAGTCACAGATGAGAGACATAGACGCCTCTGGAGGAGTACAAGCATGTAATTACAGACTGGTGTAATGAGTAACCCTGTATCCAGTAGCAACCTGCTGGTATGTCACTGGGAGTGAGTTGACAGGGTATTGCTATGTTGATGGTGACTGGAGCCTGCTCTGCTGTCCAGTCCCTAATTTGCTGTACACCGGGGAGTTGGTGTCTCTAACCTGTAGAGGTGGTTAACGTTTTAACCATGAAGTTAGTTTGCAAAAGGTTGCTAAGGGGTGAGTTTTAGTTCCATGCTTTTGGGCAGAATGCTACTTTAAATGCAAGTTGTGCACAGTACATCTCTCTCCCATAGAGCAAGGCTGCCTGTAGGTAGGGTGTAGAATTGGGGTTCACATTCAGGGTGGTTATCTTCCCAAAACTGTGTGTAGTTAGCTAGGGAAGGTAGTGGATTATTGGTGTAGTGGCTGCTTGTTCTTCATCTGAATATTTGCTGCGATATAGAATGAGGCACCAGGGAGAAAGGGGGGATAATGACCCCACACATACACCATGGGCATGTAGGGGTCCAGCCTCCCTTCTGTGTGATATAAAGGGAAGAGGCCCCGATCCTGGGGGGGGAGGGACTGAGTACAAGGAAGTGGGTAACCTAGAACAGGCATGTATGGAGACTCCAGATTATGTCCTAAGAAGCTTGTTGAAATGGCAACCCATTAGAACACTCCCAGAACATGAACTCCTTTGTTCGAGCGCTCTAAAGAATAGAGTGAATCGGGCAAATATCACATTTTGTTCAACAGATGGAGCTGATGACAATAGTAAATAGGTATTCATTTCCTATGATAACCAGCTCCATCTAGTGGCCATGATGTTGTACTTTTTTGATTCAGTCTATTTTTTTATGAATTAATAGCATTCAATCGGACAAGAAAATAGCCTTGCAACATTAGATTTTTCCCCCCATTTACACACAACAAATCTACAAGTGGTTTTGATGGGTGAATAGCCCTACATTTTTTTTTTGTATAGTTACACCCCTTAGTGTTACATAAAAATATTTTATCAAATTTAATTTGTAGAATTTTCTTGATGGGTTTGCTAATGACCACTGTTTGGCCACAATATGTAATTTCCCAGAACGCCATTAGACATACAGGATGTGTGATTCTGTTAATAGCTGCGACTATCGGTGACATTGTCATAGCACATTTCTCCTTTTCAGTGTCATCATCTCACCTGCAGACAATGTATCGTCTGGCTGTCCTGCTGCTTCTATACCTGGATGTATCCTCCGCAGGTGAGAGCTTTATATTGGGGGTGAGGAGAGGAGGGTGGGGGCAGGGAGGTTACTGCTATAAAAAAGCAGAGTATGTATTTAAAGTGTATGTAAAACCAAAAGTTTTATTTTTAGCTTTGGACTGAGTAAAAAAAAAGTGTTTCCCTTTGTTTCCTGTCCCAGAGACATAACAGGAAGTAAGGGGAAATATCATATAAATGTTTCCAGCTGTATTAATCAACACCACGTCCCCTCATTGCATAGAAAAACAAATGTTGTATAGAAACCTTGGGACTTTTAGGGTGTTGAATCCTTCTGCCAGAGTAATACACCAACGTAATCTCATTTTGTTTAAAAAAAATGCATTTATTACAAATCCATTAAAAAGTTTTGGGGTAACAATTCCCCTAAAAACATGAATTCAGCAAACCATATTCATAAGTGCAAAACCCATGGCAGTTAGGCACCTCCCCTCCTCTATAGCATATGTCAGACTAAGCAATGAGCAAGTGTGTGTTATATCACACTTAGGGGGAGGTGATGTTGTAGACTAAGATAAGAACTGAGAAGGCTTATTTGACTGCTTGAGTGTACAAGACACAGGGTGCCTCCATGTTTCTGGCAGGATCAACCGTTTTTTTTTTTTGGGTGGAGGTGCATTTGAAATATAAGTAGTCCTGGAGCAGGAACGCAAGGAATGTCAGAAGTGATCATATATAATTTTGTTACGAGTCAGTAACTGAAAATATAGAAAAGGGTGAGCATGACAGCCAGGCAATTAGCATTTCCAGACTGAGAATGACAATCCACATTTTAATCTCAGATAAGGTTCCAGCACTGTCTGCTAAAAGACTCTGTATATGTTCTGTATATAAATATTAGACCAAAATCGACATGCCTAATTGTAGAGAGTCCTGGTGATAATACATAATGCATGACTTTCAAGGTCAATAAATAGCGTGCTAACAAAAAAAATGTATTCTTCTGATTCCAGGTGTTGTGGTGGGGAGAAAAGACAATTCTACAGTTCTACAATGTGGAGGTGATCCTGGAAATAATATAACGGGAGTTATATGGAAGATCCATCACATTAATAAATCTTTGTGTTTATTCTCATATGCTGACCTTGCCAAAAGAGGACCCCAGATATACAACAACTGCAGTACAAGAATGACACTTATGCCGCGTACACACGGTCGTACTTTTCGTCTACAAAAGTCGGACAGCCTGTCCGACAGACTTCCGGCAGACTTTCGGTGGACTTGCGGCGGACTTGCGGCCTACTTTCTAACGAACGGACTTGCCTACACACGACCACACAAAAGTCTAACGGATTCGTACGTGATGACGTACACCGGACTAAAATAAGGAAGTTCATAGCCAGTAGCCAATAGGTGCCCTAGCGTGGCTTTTTGTCCGTCGGACTAGCACACAGACGAGCGGATTTCGGGGTCCGTCGTAGTTACGAAGTAAAGTTTTAAAACATGTTTCAAATCTAAAGTACGTCGGATTTGAGGCTAAAAAAGTCAGTTGAAAGTCCGGAGAAGCCCACACACGATCGGATTACCAGCCAGCTTTAGTCCATCAGCGTCCGTTGGACTTTTGTAGACGAAAAGTAGGACCGTGTGTACGCGGCATAACCAATATAACACTGACCATCCAGAACACCCAGATATCTTATGGAGGAAATTATACCTGTGAGATGTCATATCCTGAAGGGACCTTCATCAGTACAACTATTTTACAAGTATTAGGTGAGTAATATCTGATTTCACCACAGTGAGAAGGTCAGTTCAGATTTAGCACTACGCTTTCTACCATATTGTATATATACATATCACAAACCAGAAATATAATCATCCTAATAAAGTATAGTTATAGTGCAAAACATTTTCTGAATGGATGAGGTGCAGGGCCAGCGCAAGGATTTTTGTCTACTTAGGCGAAGGTGCGTTCTGGTGCCCTTCCCACCATCCTCCTGCCACCCCCTCAATGCAACCCCCAACCCCCATTTTATTGCACATCAGAATCCTTTCTTAAGTCAGAGCCCCCCCCCCCTTTCATCAAAGTCCCAACCATTACTATATACATCAGGGTGCCCAGATTCCCTCCTTACATCAATGTCCCCAGAGTCCCCTCTCACCTCAGAGTCTCCAGTTTTCCCCCTTTACACTTTAGAATCCACAGAGTTCCCCCAAAATCGACGTCCCCAGCATTCCCTTTGTACATTATGCCCTCCCCTTACATCAGAGTGCACAGATTTTTTCCCCAAATCAAAGTCCCCAGAAGTCCCTCCTTACAAAAGAGTCCCCCTGCAATCTTTCCTTACAATCAAGGTTCCCAGAGCCCCCCTTACAGTGCCTTGAAAAAGTATTCACACCCCTTGAAATTTTCCACATTTTGTCATGTTACAACCAAATATGTAAATGTATTTTATTGGGATTTTATGTGATAGACCAACACAAAGTGGCACATAATTGTGAAGTGGAAGGAAAATGATAAATGGTTTTCAACATTTTCAACAAATAAATATGTGAAAAGTGTGGAGTACATTTGTATTCAGCCCCCCTGAGTCAATACTTTGTAGAACCACCTTTCACTGCAATTACAGCTGTCTCTACCAGCTCTGCACATCTAGAGAGTGACATTTTTGCCCATTCTTCTTTGCAAAATAGCTCAAGCTCTGTCAGATTGGATGGAGAGCGTCTGTGAATAGTAATTTTCAAGTCTTGCTACAGATTCTCAATTGGATTTAGGTCTGGACTTTGACTGGGCCATTTTAATGCCCTGTACACACGGTTGGATTTTCCGATGGAAAATGTGTGATAGGACCTTGTTGTCGGAAATTATGACCGTGTGTGGGCTCCATCACACATTTTCCATCGGAATTTCTGACACACAAAGTTTCAGAGCTTGCTATAAAATTTTCCAACAACAAAATCCGTTGTTGGAAATTCCGATCGTGTGTGCACAAATCCGACGCACAAAGTGCCATGCATGCTCAGAATAAATGAAGAGACGAAAGCTATTGGCTACTGCCCCGTTTATAGTCCCGACGTGTTTTACGTCATCGCGTTCAGAAGGATGGGATTTTCCGATAACTTTGTGTTACCATGTGTATGCAAGACAAGTTTGAGCCAACATCCGTCGGAAAAAATCCATGGATTTTGTTGTCGCAATGTCCGATCAATGTCCGACTGTGTACAGGGCATAACACATGCTTTGATCTAAACCATTCCATTGTAGCTCTGGCTGTATGTTTAGGGTTGTTGTCCTGCTGGAAGATGAACCTCCACCCCAGTCTCAAGTCTTTTGCAGAATCTAACAGGTTTTCTTCTAAGAGTGCACAGGCAGAAGCTGAGTTTATAACTGATCCCTCAAATATAAATCAGATAAGATGGGCAGTATTAGCGTGCCAGTATAAGAACCAATTAGCAGTTAATGCTAAACGCAAGAGGTTCCAGCAAAAACAAAAAAATTTTGAGCAAGGACACCAAGCTAATAAGATATTAAATTATTTGATAAAACAACAGTCATCATCATTAGCGATTTCAGAGGTGAGAAACGAGAAAGGGGAGACTGTTGATACAGTAGAATAGATACTTATGAGCTTTCAAAGATATTATGTTAATATGTATACATCAACATTGACTTGCACAGGAGATGTGATAGAGGAATATCTGGAGGACTTAGAATTCCTCAAATTAACAGAGGAACAAAAAGAGGGGATGGAGAAAGATATAAAGGAGGAGGAAGTACAAGAGGCCATCTTTTCTATGGGAAAGGGTAAATCTCCAGGACCGGACAGTATACCGCTGGAAATGTACCAGCGATATGTGGAGATTATGGTACCAGCCCTGACCAAGATGTATAGATATTCCAGGGAGAAATGCCCCTTCCATGTACGAAGCAACAGTAATACTGATACCAAAACCAGATAAGGATAGAACTGACTGTGCGTCGTATAGACCAATTTTATTAATAAATATAGATTATAAAGTATTTGCAAAAATACTTGCCAAAAGGCTCAATGGAGTCATTTTATCCATTGTGTCGGATGATAAAACTGGATTTATGCCAGGGAAATCTACGTCAACCAATATTAGAAGAACTCAATTCATGGTACAGCTGATAGAGTTTATTCCGGAGACAAGTGCCTTGACATGGTTAGATACGGCCAAGGCATTTGATTCCATAGAATGGGAGTTCCTACAGATAGTGCTGAAAAAAAGTGGATTCGGGGAAAAATTTAGAAAATGGGTAAGAATACTATACAAGCAACCATGTTCAAACTTATTAATAAATGGAATATTATCTCGCACAATAAAACTATATAGGGGAACAAGACAATGATATCATATTATATATGGGAGATGTGCATACTTCCCTGATGGAGGCGATGAAAATAATAGAAATATATGGGACATTTTCAGGGCTTAACCAGTTGCTGACTACCGCACTCTGATGTACGTGGGCAAAATGGCACGGGCAGGCATAAGGGTTTACCTGTACGTCCCTGCCTGCCCCCCCCCCCCGGTGCCTGCGGCGGTCGGATTACCTTCAGGAGCGATCCGAGGTGTGGGGGAGGCCACTGATTCATGGCCACCCCCTCACGATCGTTCTTGGTGAATGGAATGCTTCCTCTGCTGCTGTAATGTAAATAGCGGCAGAGAAAGTGGTGTCATCTCTCCTCGTGAAGCCTTTTTGTTCCGGCTTCCGAGGAGAGAAGACATCAAATAAGTTTGCACCAACACAACACTTACAGTAGAACACTCTAGGCACACTTTTCACCCTCGATCACCCCCCGATCACCCCCCTGTACCCCCTGTCAAAGTGGCACCAATAGCAGTTTTGTTTTCTCTGATTATTGCATTGGTGTCATTTTGTGACAGTTATAATTGGTAGGGCAGTTAGTGTTAGGCCCCTTTAGGTCTAGGGTACCCCCCTAACCTCCCCTAATAAAGTTTTAACCCCTTTATCAAGTATTTAGGTTCACCGTCAGCGTTTTATAGTGTCAGGGACCCCTATATACTACCTAGTAAAGGTTTTAACCCCCTGATTGCCCCCTAGTTAACCCTTTCACCAGTGATCACCGTATAACTGTTACGGGTGACGCTGGTTAGGTAGTTAGTTTTTTATTGTGTCAGGGCACCCGCTGTTTATTACCTAATAAAGGTTTAACCCCCTAATCACCCGGCGGGTGATATAAGTTAGGTTTTAGGGTCAGATAGGGTCTGCATTGCTCCAGGCAGCGTCAGGTTGGTGCCAGTACCGCTAACACCCATACACGCTAGACATGTGCATTTCGTTTAGTTCCGAATCGAAATTCGGACGAAATTTTCATTATTCGGACATTCGGATGCATCCGAAATACCGAATTACAATACTAACGAATTTAAACGAATCCGAAATGTTTCGAATCGAAAACCCACGGCCGAAATTCGAATCGAATTTGAATCTAATTCGAAACCAAATTCGAAATATATTCGATTCGAAAACAAATTCGAAATCTATTCGACTCGAATTCGAAAACAAATTTGAATCGAATTAGAAAAAATATAAATTAATTTCTAAAAAAAAATACAATAAAATAGAATATAAAATAATAAAACAATAGAATAAACATAAAAGAATCGTAAAGAATAGAACAGCATTTAATAGAATTTAATAAAATACAACAGAATATGACCATCTTCTGAAATTCGAATTTCGAATAGTATAAATTCGAATTCGAAAATAGATTGGAAAATAACAATTTTTATATATATATATATATATATATATATATATATATATATATATATATATATATATATATATATATATATATATATATATATATTCAAATTCATTCTATATGAAATTCGAATTTCGGAAAATGGTTATATATATAAATATATATTTATATATAAATATATATTTATATATATATATATATATATATATATAAAACCATTTTCCGAAGTTCGAATTTCATATAGAATGAATTCGAATTCGAATAGAAAAGATTAGACTAGAAATAGGAAATAGACTAGAAAAACAATAGAACAGAATTGAGTAAAATATTATGTGTATATATATTATATTTTATTCTATTCTGTTCTATTTTTTTTCTATTCTAATCTTTTCTATTCGAATTTGAATTCATTCTAAATGAATTTCGAATTTCAATAGATGGTTATATATAAATAAATATCTAATATATATATATATATATATATATATATATATATATATATATATATATATATATATATATATATATATATATATATATATATAACCATTTTCCAAAATTCGAATTTCATATAGAATGAAATTGAATTTAAATAGAATAGAAAATAATAGCATAAAAAAACAATAGATCAGATCAGAAAAAATAAATAAATATATATATATATATATATATATATATATATATATATATATATATATATATATATATATATATATATATATATATATAAATAACCATTTTCTGAAATTCGAATTTCATATAGAATGAAATTGAATTTGAATAGAAAAGATTAGAATAGATTAGAAAATAATAGAAAAGAATATCATAGAAAAACAATAGAACAGATCAGGAAAAAAAAAAATTATATACATCTTTTGAAATTCGAAATTCATATAAAATGAATTCAAATTTGAATAGAAAAGATTTGAATAGAAAAACAATAGAACAGAAAATAATCTAATATATATATTATATTTTATTCTATTCTGTTCTATTGTTTTTCTAGTCTATTTTCTTTTCTATTCGAATTTGAATTCATTCTATATGAATTTCTAATTTCAAAAGATGGTTATATATATAAATATTTTTATATATATATATATATATATATATATATATATATATATATATATATATATATATATATATATATATATAACCATTTTCCGAAATTCGAATTTCATATAGAATGAATTCGAATTGAAAAGATTAGACTAGAAATAGAAAATAGACTAGAAAAACAATAGAACACAATTGAGTAAAATATTGTTTTTCTAGTCTATTTTCTTTTCTATTCGAATTTGAATTCATTCTATATGAAATTCGAATTTCGGAAAATGGTTATATATATATATACATATATATATATATAACCATTTTCCGAAATTCGAATTTCATATAGAATGAATTCGAATTCGAATAGAAAAGAAAATAGACTAGAAAAACAATAGAACAGAATAGAATAAAATATAATATATATATTAGATTATTTTCTGTTCTATTGTATTCCTATTCTAATCTTTTCTATTCGAATTTGAATTCATTCTATATGAATTTCGAATTTCAAAAGATGGTTATATATATAAATACTTTTTCTGCAGCAAAAAATTTCATTTTCCGAACCGATTTTGGGGCCCCGTATCTCAGGGCCACTTGGTGCTAGGAACCCCAAATTTGGTGTGCACTAAGCACTAAGTGGCCCCGA
This sequence comes from Lithobates septentrionalis, assembly GCA_037952835.1. Taxonomy (NCBI): domain Eukaryota; kingdom Metazoa; phylum Chordata; class Amphibia; order Anura; family Ranidae; genus Lithobates; species Lithobates septentrionalis. The sequence goes on along the minus strand of JBBDGP010000289.1, from coordinate 403,108 downwards.
GATACGTGGCCCCAAAATCGGTTCAAAAAATGTCATTCTCTGCTGCAGAAAAGTGCTTGACATTTTCTGAACCGAGTTTGGGGCCCCATAGCTCAGGGCTACTTGGAGCTAAGAACCTCAAATTTGGTGTGCTAACCCAGTGGAACTGGTACCATAACATATCCAAAGCTGGGGTTCCTAGCACTAAGTGGCCCTGAGATACAGGGCCCAAAATCGGTTCAGAAAATGTCATTTTCTGCTGCAGAAAAGTGCTTGACATTTTCCGAACCGACTTTGGGGCCCCGTATCTCAGGGCCACTTGGTGCTAGGAACCCCAAATTTGGTGTGCTAACCCAGTGGAACTGGTACCATAACATATCCAAAGCTGGGGTTCCTAGCACTAAGTGGCCCCGAAATACGGGGCCCCAAAACCGGTTCGGAAAATGTCATTCTCTGCTGCAGAAAAGTGCTTGACATTTTCTGAACTGATTTTTGGGGCCCTGTATCTCGGGGCCACTTGGTGCTAGAAACCTCAGCTTTGGAAATTTTATGGTGCTAGTTCCACTGGGTTTGCACACCAAATTTGGGGTTCTTAGCACTAAGTGGCCCCAAGATATAGGGCCCCATATTCGGTCAACTGTGTCGGTCAACTGTGTCCATCTGCAGCAATGTCAACCCTTTGGGTTCAGAGACCCCAAATTTTGGCTGCAGCTAGGGGGCATCTAGGAACCCTTAACTAACGAGTTTGAAGTTCAGGGGACCTATGGCTGCAAATGGGCACAGTGATGCTGCAAATGGGCATTGTTGACCCTCTTTTCCACCTACAGTAGCTGTGCATTTCTCACCCTCGTCTTATACTCGGGTCAATACGTTTTTCCCATTTTTTTGTGGTAAATTAGGGGCTCGACTTATACTCGGAACGACTTATACTCGAGTATATACGGTATATATATATATATATATATATATATATATATATATATATATATATAACCATCTTTTGAAATTCAAAATTCATATAGAATGAATTCAAATTCGAATAGAGAAGATTAGAATAGAAAAACAATAGAACAGAAAATAATCTAATATATATATTATATTTTATTCTATTCTGTTCTATTGTTTTTCTAGTCTATTTTCTTTTCTATTTGAATTCAAATTCATTCTATATGAAATTCGAATTTCGGAAAATAGTTATATATATAAATATAAAATTTCCAAAGCTGAGGTTTCTAGCACCAAGTGGCCCGAGATACAGGGCCCCAAAAATCAGTTCAGAAAATGTCAAGCACTTTTCTGCAGCAGAGAATGACATTTTCCAAACCGGTTTGGGGCCCCGTATCTCAGGGCCACTTAGTGCTAGGAACCCCAGCCTTGGATATATTATGGTACCAGTTCCACTGGGTTAGCACACCAAATTTGAGGTTCTTAGCTCCAAGTAGCCCTGAGCTATGGGGCCCCAAACTCGGTTCAGAAAATGTCAAGCACTTTTCTGCAGCAGAGAATGACATTTTCTGAACCGATTTTGGGGCCCCGTATCTCGGGGCCACTTAGTGCTAGGAACTTCAGCTTTGGATATGTTGTGGTACCAGTTCGACTGGGTTTGCACACCAAATTTGGGGTTCCTAGCACTAAGTGGCCCCGAGATACGGGGCCCCAAACCGGTTTGGAAAATGTCATTCTCTGCTGCAGAAAAGTGCTTGACATTTTCTGAACTGATTTTTGGGGCCCTGTATCTCGGGGCCACTTGGTGCTAGAAACCTCAGCTTTGGAAATTTTATATTTATATATATAACTATTTTCCGAAATTCGAATTTCATATAGAATGAATTTGAATTCAAATAGAAAAGAAAATAGACTAGAAAAACAATAGAACAGAATAGAATAAAATATAATATATATATTAGATTATTTTCTGTTCTATTGTTTTTCTATTCTAATCTTCTCTATTCGAATTTGAATTCATTCTATATGAATTTTGAATTTCAAAAGATGGTTATATATATATATATATATATATATATATATACCGTATATACTCGAGTATAAGTCGTTCCGAGTATAAGTCGAGGCCCTAATTTACCACAAAAAAATGGGAAAAACGTATTGACCCGAGTATAAGACGAGGGTGAGAAATGCACAGCTACTGTAGGTGGAAAAGAGGGTCAACAATGCCCATTTGCAGCATCACTGTGCCCATTTGCAGCCATAGGTCCCCTGAACTTCAAACTCGTTAGTTAAGGGTTCCTAGATGCCCCCTAGCTGCAGCCAAAATTTGGGGTCTCTGAACCCAAAGGGTTGACATTGCTGCAGATGGACACAGTTGACCGACACAGTTGACCGAATATGGGGCCCTATATCTTGGGGCCACTTAGTGCTAAGAACCCCAAATTTGGTGTGCAAACCCAGTGGAACTAGCACCATAAAATTTCCAAAGCTGAGGTTTCTAGCACCAAGTGGCCCCGAGATACAGGGCCCCAAAAATCAGTTCAGAAAATGTCAAGCACTTTTCTGCAGCAGAGAATGACATTTTCCGAACCGGTTTTGGGGCCCCGTATTTCGGGGCCACTTAGTGCTAGGAACCCCAGCTTTGGATATGTTATGGTACCAGTTTCACTGGGTTAGCACACCAAATTTGGGGTTCCTAGCACCAAGTGGCCCTGAGATACGGGGCCCCAAAGTCGGTTCGGAAAATGTCAAGCACTTTTCTGCAGCAGAAAATGACATTTTCTGAACCGATTTTGGGCCCTGTATCTCAGGGCCACTTAGTGCTAGGAACCCCAGCTTTGGATATGTTATGGTACCAGTTCCACTGGGTTAGCACACCAAATTTGAGGTTCTTAGCTCCAAGTAGCCCTGAGCTATGGGGCCCCAAACTCAGTTCAGAAAATGTCAAGCACTTTTCTGCAGCAGAGAATGACATTTTCTGAACCGATTTTGGGGCCCCGTATCTCGGGGCCACTTAGTGCTAGGAACTTCAGCTTTGGATATGTTGTGGTACCAGTTCGACTGGGTTTGCACACCAAATTTGGGGTTCCTAGCACCAAGTGGCCCTGAGATACGGGGCCCCAAAATCGGTTCGGAAAATGAAATTTTTTGCTGCAGAAAAAGTATTTATATATATAACCA